>OU342735.1:491882360-493271866 GCA_910589765.1 Avena atlantica | reverse complement strand
GCCAAGCTCAGTGATGAAGTTCCTGATCCAAACTCCTTCACTTTGACGCTTCTGCAGCAGCCATTTATTCCGCTTCTACTGTAATCCTGCGATCACGCTTTGCTTGCAGCTTCTCCAGCTCACAGCTCCTCCTTCAAAATATAAAACGTATCCTGTTTGAGTTTAGAATCATCCTGTCAGTGTCGAAAACTAGCATCGACGTAACCTTTACCACGAGCTGTTCATCACCTCCATAGACAAGAACATTTCTTTAGTCCTATTTAGGTACTTTAGGATGTTATTCACGGCTGTCCAGTGTTCCACTCCTGGATCACTTTGGTATCTGCTCGTCAAACTAAGAGCATTGGACACAATCCGTCTTGTACACAGCATGGCATCATGATAGAACCTATGGCCGAGGCATAAGGACTTTGCTCATAGCTTCTCTATCATTTACCATAGCTGGACACTGAGCCCTGCTCAACATCTACCTGACAACTAGGCACTGAACCTTTCTTTGCCTTATCCATTCTGAACCTTTTCAGAACTTTGTCTAGGTATGTACTCTGGCTTAAAGCTATCAGGCGTCTTTGTCTATCTCTCTATAGATTTTGATGCCCAATATATAAGCAGCTTCCCCTAGGTCTTTCAGTGAAAAACATTTGTTCAAATAACTCTTCACACGTTAAGCATGTCAATGTCATTTCCAATAATCAATATGTCATCCAAATATAGTACCAGAAATGTCACTGAGATCCACTCACTTTCTTGTAAGATACAAGCTTCGTAGCAATTTGAACAAATCCAAAGCTCTTGATCACTGATCAAAACGAAGGTTCCAACTCCGAGATGCTTGCTTCAGTCCATAAATGGAACGCTGAAGTTTGCACACTTTATCAGCATCTTAGGATCGACAAAACCTTCGGGTTGCATCATATACAACTCTTCCCATGTTGCCATTGAGGAACGCAGTCTTGACATCCATCTCTGCATATTTCATAATCATGAAACGCAGCAATTGCTAATAAAATCCGAAGGGACTTAAAACATCGCTACGGGGGAGAAAGTCTCATCGTAGTCAACACCTTGAACTTGTCGAAAACCTTTCGTGACAACCGTGCTTATAGACGGTAACATTACCATCCGCGTCCGTTTTCTTCTTGAAGATCCATTTGCACTCACGGCCTTTCGGTCGCTAGGAGGGTCCACCAAAGTCCATACTTGGTTTTCGCTCATGGATCCAATTCGGATTTCATGGCCTCTAGGCATTTCTCAGAGTCTGGGATCATCATCGCTTCCTCATAGTTCGCAGGTTCACTGTCGTCTACTAACAAGACAGTTAAGACAGGGTTGCCATCCACTCGAGGAGGAGGGGCACGCGACCTTGTCGACCTGCGACGTTCAGTATAGCATCGTCCGAAGCTTCATGATCCTTGTCATTAGCTTCCTCTATTGTTGGTGCAGGCGGCACTGGAACAATTTCAGGTGCTGCGCTACTCTCCAACTCAAGAGAAGGTTCAACAACCTCGTCTAGCTCTACTTTCCTCCCACTCACTTCTTTCGAGAGAAACTCCTTCTCAAGAAAGGATCCGTTCTTTACGACAAACACTTTGCCTTCGGTTCTGTGATAGAAGGTATACCCAATAGTTTCCTTAGGGTATCCTATGAAGACGCATTTCTCCGCTTGGGTTCGAGCTTGTCCGGCATGAACTTCTTGATGTAAGATTCACATCCCCAAACTTTAAGAAATGACAAGTTAGGTTTAGCACCAAACCACAGTTCATATGGTGTCGTCTCAACGGATTTAGATGGTTCCCTATTTAAAGTGAATGCAGCGGTTTCTAATGCATAACCCCAAAATGATAACGGCAAATCAGTAAGATACATCATTGATCGGACCATATCTAATAGAGTTCGATTCCAGTGTTCAGACACACCATTGCGCTGTGGTGTTCCGAGTGGCATGAGTTGCGAAACGATTCCGCTTGCTTTAAGATGTGTGAGAAAATCATAACTCAAATATTCACCTCCACGATCGGATCGTAGAAACTTAATTTTTGTTACGATGGTTCTCCACTTCATTCTGAAATTCTTTGAACTTTTCAAATGTTTAGATTTATGTTTCATTAAATAGATATACCCATATCTACTTAAGTCATCGGTAAAAGTGAGAAAGTAGCGATATCCACCGCGCGTCGAAACACTCATCGGTCCGCAACATCGGTATGTATGATTTCCAAAAGTCCGTTGCTCGCTCCATCATTCCGGAGAACGGGGTTTTGATCATCTGCCCATGAGGCATGGTTCGCATGTGTCAAATGGATTCAAAATCAAGATTCCAAAAGTCCATCAGAATGGAGTTTCTTCATGCGTTTTTACACCAATATGACCTAGACGACAGTGCCACAAATAAGTAGTATTATCACTATCTACTTTGCATCTCTTAGCCTCAATGTTATGAATGTGTGTTTCATCATCCCTTTCGAGATTCAGAAGAAATAAACCATTCACAGCAGGTGCATGACCATAAAAGATGTTACTCATATAAATGGAACACATTATTCTCAAATTTAAATGAATAACCGTCTTGCATAAACACGATCCAGATATGATGTTCATGCTCAACGCAGGCACATAATAACATTTATTGAGGTTTAAAAATCTAATCCAAAAGGTAAAACTAAGGAGAGCGTGCCGACGGCCATCACATCAACTCTTGATCCGTTGCCAACGCGCATCGTCACCTCATCCCTCGCAAGCCGCCTTCTATTCCGTAGCTCCTGTTTCGAGTTACAAATATTAGCAACTGAACCAGTATCAAATACCCAGGCACTACAACGAGGGCTAGTAAGGAAAACATCAATAACATGTATATCAAATATACCTTTGATGGTGCCAGCCTTCTGTCCGCTAAGTACTTCGGACAGTTGCGCTTCCAGTGACCCTTGTCCTTGCAATAGAAGCACTCAGTGTCCGGCTTAGGTCCAGACTTGAGTTTCTTCTCAGCAGGGGCAACGCTTGCCGCCGCCTTTCTTGAAGGGCTTCTTTGCACCCTTACCTTTCTTAAAGCTGGGGGGCTTGTTGACCATCACACATGTATCCTTTTTGATGTCCACCTCCGCAGCTTTCAGCTTAGCGAAGAGCTCGGTGATCGTATCAGTGGAACCAATCTGATTATGAGTCACTAAAACTTTTGTAGTAGCTGGGAGGGAGTGATTGCAGAACCCTGTCAATATTGAGATCCTCTGAATCTTGCAGTTCAGTTGCTCAAGCGTTGAGTGTAGCCCGACATCTTTATGGCGTGCTCACTACGGAACTCCCTTCCTCCATCTTGCAGTTAAGAATTTCTTAGAGATCTCATATCTCTCAGAACGGGCCCGAGTCTGAAACATAGTTTTCAGCTCCTCAAGAATCTCAAAGTGCCCGGGATAATCTTCAAAACGATTTTGAAGGTCCGATTCCATAGCAAACAACATGGTGTATTAATCACACCATAATCATCTTTGCGCGACTGATAACACTTTCTCTCATCAGCCGGCGCATCTACAGCAGGGGCATCACCTAGCGCATCCTCAGGACATAGTCCTTTTGTCCACCAGCGAGAATGATTCTCAGATTGCGGAACCAGTTGGTGAAGTTAGACCCATTGTTCTTAATTTTCTTTCTCAGCAAAAACGTTGAAGTTGAAGTTGGACTTAGCCATTTGATCTACAAAATTGCAAGTACAATTTACTATGTTCATGATAACTAGTTCAACTTAATCAAATTACTAGATGAACTCCCACTAAATTCAACATCCCTCAAGTTGTTTAGTGAACATGATCCAAATTCCCACACCTAATCCGATCTTCACGAAAGAGATGTGGTTTCAATGGTGGACAACGAAGTGTCGATCATATCATTCATATGACTCATGCTTAACCTTTCGGTTCATGTGTTCCGAGGCCATGTCTGTACATGCTAGGCTCGTCAAGTCAAACCCAAGTATTTCCACGTGTGCAAAACTGGCTTGCACCCGTTGTATGTGAACGAAGAGTTTATAGCACCCGTTCATCACGTGATGCTTGAACACGACGAACTTTCGCAACGGTGCATACATGGGGAGAACACAGTTTTATCTATCTTGATCTTTAAGTGAGGAATCATCTTATAATGCTACCGTCGTGATCTAAGCAAAATAAGATACATAAAAGGATAAACATCACATGCATATAACTTTATGTGACATGGTATAGCCAATCTTCGTGCAATGATCTCCATCTTGTGCATGCCGGCATGATCTCCATCACTCCACCATGATTGCCTCCACCACGAATAGCAACTACAACTATTGTTAACTACTTAGCGATAAAGTAAAGCTATTACATGGCGTATAAGAAGTTGACACACAAGTCATACACAATTATAAAGACAACCATATGGCTCCTGCCGATTGTGTACTCATCGACATGCAAATCGTGAAACATTACAAAACATGATCATTGCGTACAACATACACATCACATCTTGGGCCATACCATATTACAGAAAACACTCCCTGCAAAAACAAGTTAGACGCCTCTACTTGGTTGTTGCATGTTTTACGTGGCTTATGGGAGTAGCAAGCTAAGAACGATTCTTACCTACGGAAAGCCACAACGGTGATATTATGGTTGCCAAACTCCGGTGTAAATCCCATGACAACTATAGTGAGAGAAACTGGCATACACCAGCCGCATGTGTGGAAACAAACATGTCAAGTGCAGAGCCGGTCTCTCGCGAACGACGTCGCGTAAGTTGGCCTGGACCGCTTTGATCTCACTATCCCGCATCATAAGAAGTACACAAAAAAGAGGCTTGCAACAGAAAACATCAACGCCCGCAACAACCATGTCGCGTTCTACTCGTGAAACACATCTACGCATAGATCTAGCTCTGATACCACTGAAGAGTTTCACAGCATAGTAAATCAAAAAAATTCTACGGATGCGAACGAGAAAGCCAAGATCTAATCTAGGAGATACAAACAACGAGGGGGAATAGATGAGATCTTCATACCCTTGAAGATTCGCACAGCGGAACGTTCGACGGAACATGGGTGATGTAGTCGTACTCGCTTCTCCTCCTCGCGATCCGATCCGATCTAACACCGCAAGTGGTGATGCCTCCGAGAGATGCACACGTGCGGCACCTAGACGTCTCTGTTGGAGATATGCCCTAGAGGCAATAATGAATGTAGTTATTATTATATCTTTGTGTTTATGATAAATGTTTACATTCATGATATAATAGTATAAACAAGGAAACATTGATACTTGTGTGATTTGTAAACTTAATTTGAAGTCCCTAGTATAGCCTCTATACTTCACTAGCTTGTTGGTTGATAGATGATTGTGGTTTCCCTATCATGAACATTGAGATGTTATCAACAACAAGATCATATCGTTAGGAGAATGATATGGTGGACATACTCCTATAGATAAGCGTAGCATAAATATCAAGTCATTTCAATAGTTCAATTGCTATATGCTTTCTGATACATAGTAACCTAATTCCTTCGACCATGAGATCATGCATATCACCTTTACCGGATGGATGCTTTGATGAGATCAAACACCACACCGTAACTGGGTGGCTATAAAGGTGGCATTGAGTGTTCGGAAAGTATTGGTTGAGACACATGGATCAAGAGTGGGATTTGTCCATCCATATGACGGATAGATATACTCTGGGCCCTCTCGGTGGAATGTCATCCAATTAGCTTGCAAGCATGTGACTGGCTCACAAGGGATCACATATCACGGGAACGAGAAAAGAGTACTTATCGGTAACGAGGTTGAACTAGGTATGCAGAGATACCGACGATCATGACCTCGGATAAGTAAACTATCGTGAGACAAAGGGAAATTGGTATCGTATCTAAGTGGTTCATTCGATCGCAAAGTAATCGTAGAAATATGTGGGAGCCATATGAATTTCCAGATTCCTCTATTGGTTATTGTTCGGAGAAGTGTGTCGATCATGTCCGCATAATTCACGAACCGTATGGAGACACACTTAAGGATTCGACGTTGTCAGAGTAGTTATGGTATTATGAGAAAGAGACCGAATATTGTTCGGAGTCTCGGATGGGATCCGGGATATCACGAGGTGATCCGGAATGGTCCGGAGAATAAGATTCATATAAGGAAAGTCCCGTTTCGGAGTTCGGAAATGATTCCGGTGTTTTCATCGGGAATGTTCTAGAAGGTTCCGGAATGTCCGGCACTCCGGGGGGGGGGGGGGGAAGGGGTACATTAATGTGTCATTACATATTGGAATGATTGCATCATGTACTAAGTGTTCTCGCTGTTCCAAATAAAGGATTAAATTGAATCCTAAAACTGAAAAGTCAAATGGCCAGTTTGAAAGTCAAACGGCTAAAACAGGAAACTGTGGGAAACAAGCAAGAGGAGGTTGAAACCGACTTGGGGGAGGAGTCCTTCCTCTCCAAGCCGGCGCGCCACCCAAGGCCGACTTGGGGAGGGACTCCCTCCCCTTGGCCGCCCCTCCCACCTATAAAAGGAGGGGCAGGGCCTCCTCCTCTAGACACACAAGTTCCTATCCTCTAATCTAAATCCTAGCCCTAGACTCCGGTTTAGAGCCGTTTTGGTTTAGAGCTTCTAATTGCTTTAGCCTTCGGTTTAGAGCCTTCTAATTGGTTTAGAGCCTTCTAATTGGTGTGTATAATTACTAGACCACTAATAGCCTCTCTCATACTCCACCATACTCGCACCGGCTTAAGGCGAAGCCCTACGGGATTTCCCCTCTACTTCCGGTACCACGCCGTTGTGCTGCCGGAATCGCGAGGAGAGTGCTACAACCTCCGCTGCCTGCTGGAACAAGGGAGAGGAAGGTCTTCGTCGAGTACCGAACGTGTGACCGACTGCGGGAGCGCTGCCGGAACGCAGCGCCGGAAGGATCGTCTACACGATCTTGAGATCAGGAAGAGTGCGACTACATCACCCACGAGAATCCGCTCTCGTTAAACGCTTTGGAATCTTCGAGGGTAAGTTATTCCATCGACTCGTTGCTACAATCTAGTAGATAGATCTTGGCTTGTTTGTTTGTATGCGATAGAAATTTTTTGTTTTCCATGCTACGAACCCCTTCAGTGGTATCAGAGCCGTGTCTATATGTAGATCTGTTGCACGAGTAGAACACAATGGTCATTGTGGGCGTTGATGCTTTTATTGTCGATTGCTTCTTGTGTACTTTGCATCTTGCGGTATGTTGGGATGAAGCGGCCCGGGCTAACCTTACATGACATCGTTCATGAGACTTGCTCCACGCTTGACATGCAACTTGTATTGCATAAGTGGCTTTGCGGGTGCCTGTTTCTCCTAGCATAGTTAAGATCCAATTTACAACGGGTGATTAACAATACTAGTATCAATGTTGTGGTTCTTGTTCGTAAGTTAGAACGACACTTATTGAAAGCCCCAAACCATGTAAAATATGCAAAGAAAGTAGAGGCGTCTAACTTTGTTTTGCAGGGGTGTGCAGTGATGTGATATGGCCATGATTGTGATTATATTTGATGTATGCAATGTTCCTTATTGTAAGTCGGCAACCGGCAGGAGCCATATGGTTGTATTTAATTTATGTTAAGACCCGCGTGTCTATTCAAAGTAGTTGTAATAGTTGAAGCCGGTGGACGACAACCATGGAGTAGCGTCATTGACCTTGATGCAATGCCGGTGATGATGGAGATCATGTTCGTGCTTGAAGATGGAGATCGGAAGCACAAAGAAGAAAGGCCATATCATATCACATATATATTGAATTGCATGTGATGTTAATCCTTTATGCATCTTGTATTGCTTAGTAGACGACGGTAGCATTATAAGATGATCCCTCATGCACATGAATTTCAAGTTATAGAGTGTTCACCCTTAGTCAGCACCGTTGCTAAAGCTTGTTGTTTCGAAGCACCACGTGATGATCGGGTGTGTTAGATTCCGCAAGTGTATACAACGTGAGCAAGCCAGATTTGCTCATGCAGAAACTAAGGTTTGATCTTGACGAGCCTAGCATGTACAGACATGGTCTCGGAACACGGATCACCGAAAGGTAAAGCATGAATCATATAGTAGATATGATGAACATGACGATTGTTCGCCATTGAAACTATATCAACTCTCGTGATGATCGGTGTTGATGTAGTGGATTTGGTTCGTGTGATCACTAAAACAATGTGAGGGATATTGTTTTGAGTGGGAGTTCACCTAGTTTGATTACATTAATTAATTTGAACTCAATTTGTCATAAACTTAGTCTAAACTATTGCAAATATGTTGTAGATCAATGGCAGCCCCTACCATCAATTTTAATGCGTTCCTAGAGAAAGAAAAGTTGAAAAACAATGGAAGCAACTTCGCGGATTGGTTCCGCAATTTGAGGATTGTCCTCACAGCTGGTAATTTGACCTATGTGCTGGATGCACCGCTGGGTGACCCACCTGCAGCTGATGCTCCCGATGAAGTAAAGAATGTTTACCTCGCTCGAAGAATCAGTACTCCATAGTTCAGTGTGATATCTTGTATGGTTTGGAATCGGAGCTTCAGAAAAGGTTTGAGGATTCAGACCCATATGATATTGTCGAGGATCTCAAATTGATTTTTGAGACTCATGCGGCAATTGAAAGCTATGAGGCTTCTGAAAAGTTCTTTAACTGCAAGATGGAAGAGGGCAGCTCCGTCAGTGAGCATGTGCTTAAGATGTCTGGGCACGCAAACAAACTTCAAAGCTTGGGTATAGTGATTCCTAATGCTTTGGGGATTTACCGTGTCCTCCAATCACTACCACCAAGTTACAAGAACTTTGTGATGAACTACAACATGCAGAACATGAACAAGACGTTGCCAGAACTCTTTGCCATGTTGAAATCTGCAGAAGTGGAGATCAAGAAAGAGCACCAAGTGTTGTTGGTCAATAAGACCACCAAATTCAAGAAAGGCAAGTCTAAGCAAAAGGGACACTTCAAGAAGGGTGGTAAGAAAGTTACCACGCCGACGAAGAAGACCAAGGCTGGACCTAAGCCTGATACTAAGTGCTTTTACTGCAAGGGAGAAGGTCACTGGAAGCGGAATTGCCCAAAGTACTTGGCGGATTTGAAGAACGGCAACATCAAGAAGAAAGGTATATCTGATATACATGTTATTGATGTGTATCTCACTAGTACTCGTAGTAGTGCCTGGGTATTTGATACTGGTTCGGTTGCTCATATTTGTAACTCGAAACAGGTGCTGCAGAATAAACGGAAGCTAGCGAAGAACAAGGTGACGATGCGCGTGGGAAATGGATCAAAGGTTGATGTGATTGCGGTCGGCACGCTACCCCTTCATCTACCATCGGGATTAGTTTTATACTTAAATAATTGTTATTTGGTGCCTGCGTTGAGCATGAACATTATATCAAGATCTTGTTTATTGCGAGACGGTTACTTGTTTAAGTCCGAGAATAATGGTTGTTCGATTTATATGAGTAATATGTTTTATGCACATGCACCTTTGATAGATGGTCTATTCTTATTGAATCTCGATAGTGGAAATACACATATCAACAATATTGAGGCTAAACGTTTGAAATCAAGCGATAATTCGACCTATATGTGGCACTGTCGTCTTGGTCACATTGGAGTGAAACGTATGAAGAAACTCCATTCCGATGGACTTCTTGAATCACTTGATTTTGAATCACTTGAAAGATGCGAAGCATGTCTGATGGGTAAAATGACTAAGACTCCATTTTCTGGTATGATGGAGCGAGCTACGGACTTATTGGAAATCATACATACCGATGGTGTGGTCCAATGAGTGTAGCATCGCGCGGTGGTTATCGTTATGTTCTTACCTTCACGGATGACTTGAGTAGATATGGGTATATCTATTTCATGAAACATAAGTCCGAAACTTTCGAGAAGTTTAAGGAGTTTCAAAGTGAGGTAGAGAATCAACGTAACAAGAAGATTAAATTTCTACGTTCTGATCGTGGAGGTGAATATCTAAGTTACGAGTTTGGTGAGCATTTGAAGAAATGCGGAATACTTTCACAATTGACACCGCCGGGAACACCACAGCGTAATGGTGTGTCCGAACGTCGTAATCAAACTCACTTAGATATGGTTCGTTCTATGATGTCACTTACAGATTTACCACTATCATTTTGGGGTTATGCATTAGAAACAGCCGCATTCACTTTAAATAGGGCACCATCTAAATCCGTTGAAACGACACCGTATGAATTATGGTTTGGGAAGAAACCTAAATTGTCGTTCCTTAAAGTTTGGGGATGCGAAGCCTATGTAAAGAAGTTACAACCGGATAAGCTTGAACCCAAAGCGGAAAAATGTGTCTTCATAGGATACCCGAAAGAAACTATTGGGTATACCTTCTATCATAGATCCGAAGGCAAAATCTTCGTTGCCAAGAATGGATCCTTTCTAGAGAAGGAATTTCTCTCGAAAGAAGTGACTGGAAGGCAAGTAGAACTCGACGAGGTTGTCGAACCTTCTCTCGAAATTGCGAGTAGCGCAGCACCGGAAGAAGTTCCTGTGGTGCCTGCACCAATAAGAGAGGAAGCTAATGATGGTGATCATGAAACTTCGGTTGAAGTTACTACAGAGCCTCGGAGGTCAACGAGAACTCGTACCACTCCATATTGGTATGATTCCATTATGAATGTCATGTTGGTGGACAACACCGATGACCCCGAGACATATGAGGAAGCGATGATGAGCCCAGATTCCAATAAATGGCAAGAAGCCATGAAATCCGAGATTGGATCCATGTACGAAAACCAAGTATGGACTTTGGTGGACTTACCGGATGGCCGGAAGGCTGTCGAGAACAAATGGATTTTCAAGAAGAAAATAGATGCTGATGGTAATGTTACTGTCTATAAAGCTCGACTTGTCGCAAAAGGGTTTCGACAAATTCAAGGAGTTGACTACGATGAGACTTTCTCACCAGTAGCGAAGCTAAAGTCTGTAAGGATTATGTTAGCAATCGCTGCATATTATGATTATGAGATATGGCAGATGGATGTCAAAACAGCATTCCTCAATGGAGATATTGATGAAGAGTTGTATATGATGCAACCCAAAGGTTTTGTCGATCCTAAAGATGCTAACAAGGTATGCAAACTTCAACGGTCCATCTATGGATTGAAGCAAGCATCCCGAAGTTGGAATCAACGTTTTGATAAGGTAATCAAAAGTTTTGGTTTTATACAAACTTATGGAGAAGCTTGTATTTACAAGAAAGTGAGTGGGAGCTCTGTAGCATTCTTAATACTATATGTGGATGACATATTGTTGATTGGGAATGATGTAGACCTTCTTAATAGTGTCAAAGAATATTTGAATAATAGTTTTTCAATGAAGGATCTTGGCGAAGCAGCTTACATATTAGGCATAAAGATTTATAGAGATAGATCGAAACGCCAAATATCATTGTCACAGAGTACATATTTGGACAAAGTTCTAAAGAGGTTTGGAATGGAAGAAAGCAAGAAAGGGTTCTTGCCCATGTTGCCCAATACGACCTTGAGTAAAACTCAAAGTCCGACATCGGCATAAGATAGAGAAAGGATGAGTAAGACTCCCTATGCCTCAGCCATAGGATCTCTAATGTATGCCATGCTATGTACTAGACCCGACATTGCATATGCTGTTAGTTTAACTAGCAGATATCAAAGTGATCCAGGAGTGGATCATTGGACAGCGGTCAAAAACATCCTTAAGTACTTGAGAAGAACTAAGGATATGGTTCTTTCTTATGGAGGTGATGAACAGCTCGTTGTTAACGGTTACACCGATGCTAGTTGGAACACCGATCCGGATGATTCTAAATCACAATCCGGATACGTATTTATTTTGAATGGTGCAGCAATTAGCTGGAGGAGTGCAAAGCAAAGCGTTCTGGCGAGATCTTCAACTGAATCGGAATACATGGCTGCTTCGGAGGCTTCACAAGAAGCGATATGGATGAAAGAGTTCATTACAGAGCTGGGTGTGGTTCCTAGTGCGCTGGACCCAATGTCTATCTACTGTAATAACATGGGCGCCATAGCCAATGCGCAAGAACCAAGGTCACACAAGAAGCTAAAGCACATCAAGCTACGTTTTCACGCTATTCGAGAACATATCCAGGATGGGGATATAAATATTTGCAAAGTACACACAGATCTGAATGTGGCGGATCCGTTGACTAAACCTCTCCTGAGGGCAAAACATGACCAACACCAAACTGCCATGGGTGTTCGGTATATTACCATGTAATCTAGATTAGATGACTCTAGTGCAAGTGGGAGACTGTTGGAGATATGCCCTACAGGCAATAATAAATGTAGTTATTATTATATCTTTGTGTTTATGATAAATGTTTACATTCATGCTATAATAGTATTAACAAGGAAACATTGATACTTGTGTGATTTGTAAACTTAATTTGAAGTCCCTAATATAGCCTCTATACTTCACTAGCTTGTTGGTTGATAGATGATTGTGGTTTCCCTATCATGAACATTGAGATGTTATCAACAACAAGATCATATCGTTAGGAGAATGATATGGTGGACATACTCCTATAGATAAGCGTAGCATAAAGATCAAGTCATTTCAATAGTTCAATTGCTATATGCTTTCTGATACATAGTAACCTAATTCCTTCGACCATGAGATCATGCATATCACCTTTACCGGATGGATGCTTTGATGACATCAAACACCACACCGTAACTGGGTGGCTATAAAGGTGGCATTGAGTGTTCGGAAAGTATTGGTTGAGACACATGGATCAAGAGTGGGATTTGTCCATCCATATGACGGATAGATATACTCTGGGCCCTCTCGGTGGAATGTCATCCAATTAGCTTGCAAGCATGTGACTGGCTCACAAGGGATCACATATCACGGGAACGAGAAAAGAGTACTTATCGGTAACGAGGTTGAACTAGGTATGCAGAGATACCGACGATCATGACCTCGGATAAGTAAACTATCGTGAGACAAAGGGAAATTGGTATCGTATCTAAGTGGTTCCTTCGATCGCAAAGTAATCATAGAAATATGTGGGAGCCATATGAATTTCCAGATTCCTCTATTGGTTATTGTTCGGAGAAGTGTGTCGATCATGTCCGCATAATTCACGAACCGTATGGAGACACACTTAAGGATTCGACGTTGTTTGAGTAGTTACGGTATTATGAGAAAGAGACCGAATGTTGTTCGGAGTCTCGGATGGGATCCGGGATATCACTAGGTGATCCGGAATGGTCCGGAGAATAAGATTCATATAAGGAAAGTCCCGTTTCGGAGTTCGGAAATGATTCCGGTGTTTTCATCGGGAATGTTCTAGAAGGTTCCGGAATGTCCGGCACTCCGGGAGGGAAGGGGTACATGAATGTGTCATTACATATTGGAATGATTGCATCATGTACTAAGTGTTCTCGCTGTTCCAAATAAAGGATTAAATTGAATCCTAAAACTGAAAAGTCAAATGGCCAGTTTGAAAGTCAAACGGCTAAAACAGGAAACTGTGGGAAACAAGCAAGAGGAGGTTGAAACCGACTTGGGGGAGGAGTCCTTCCTCTCCAAGCCGGCGCGCCACCCAAGGCCGACTTGGGGAGGGACTCCCTCCCCTTGGCCGCCCCTCCCACCTATAAAAGGAGGGGCAGGGCCTCCTCCTCTAGACACACAAGTTCCTATCCTCTAATCTAAATCCTAGCCCTAGACTCCGGTTTAGAGCCGTTTTGGTTTAGAGATTCTAATTGCTTTAGCCTTCGGTTTAGAGCCTTCTAATTGGTTTAGAGCCTTCTAATTGGTGTGTCTAATTACTAGACCACTAATAGCCTCTCTCATACTCCACCATACTCGCACCGGCTTAAGGCGAAGCCCTGCGGGATTTCCCCTCTACTTCCGGTACCACGCCGTTGTGCTGCCGGAATCGCGAGGAGAGTGCTACAACCTCCGCTGCCTGCTGGAACAAGGGAGAGGAAGGTCTTCGTCGAGTACCGAACGTGTGACCGACTGCGGGAGCGCTGCTGGAACGCAGCGCCGGAAGGATCGTCTACACGATCTTGAGATCGGGAAGAGTACGACTACATCACCCACGAGAATCCGCTCTCGTTAAACGCTTTGGAATCTTCGAGGGTAAGTTATTCCATCGACTCGTTGCTACAATCTAGTAGATAGATCTTGGCTTGTTTGTTTGTATGCGATAGAAATTTTTTGTTTTCCATGCTACGAACCCCTTCAGTCTCCTCCTTACTCGGTCCAGCAAGTAGGGTGGAGTGGTGGATTGGATCTACAACGCGACGGCGCGGTGCAAGCGGTGGAGAGTTTCTGCGGCAGGGCTTCGCCTACGCGCAGTCGGGAGGGAGAGAGAGAGGAGGGGCAGCAGGGCGGCTAGGGTTGAGGAGGAGGTGTAGGGGAGGGGTGCGCCCCTAGCCCTCTTTATATAGAGGGGTGGGCGGCCAGCCCTAGCCCCTTCCCCAAGCCCTAGGCCGGCGGCCAAGGAGGGAAGAGTGAGGGGCAAGTTTCCCCCTCCCTTCTAGAAGCTCCCCTAGGGTTTTGCCCTAGGCTTGGCCGGCTGGGCCCTATGGGGCTTGTTCCCCTGGCCCAATGCGGCCAGGACACTCCCTCATAGGACCATGCCCCCTCCCGACAAGTGGGGCCACGTTGGTCCCACTCCGGAAGGTTCTAGAAGCTTCCGGTACAATACCGATTAACCCGAAACAATTCCGAACTCCAAAAACTGCATTGCCTTATATGAATCTTATTCTCCGGACCATTCCGGAACCTCTCGTGATGTCCCGGATCCCATCCGAGACTCCGAACAAAAACTCATAAACCAATTATCCAATCTATCCTAGCGTCGATACACGTTAAGTGTGTGACCCTTCGGGTTCGAGAATATGCAGACATGATCTTCTATCAACAACAGCGGGGTCAGGAAACCCATATTGACTCCAACACATTCATCGATGATCATATCGGATGAACCATGATTCCAGGATTCAATCAATCCCATATATATATATTCCCTTCGTCGCGCGATATTTTACTTGCCCGAGATTTGATCGTCGGTACCGTCATACCTAGTTCAATCTCGTTCACAGCAAGTACTTTACTCGTTCCGTAATCCGATATCACTTTGTGATTAACTCCTTAACCACATGCTTGCAAGCGGTGTTGATATCGATTACCGAGTGGGCCCGAAGTATATCTCTCCGACTTGGGAGGGACAAATCCCATCTCGATACATACAACCCAACAGGTACTTTCCGATCACCTGAGAGACACCTTTATGATCACCCTCTCATAGGATGACGTTTGATGACCTCAAAGCTTTCTTCCGATACCAGGGAGTTGTATTATCTAATGGTCTAAGGAATACAATATTTGACATAAGAAAATCTTCGCAAAGATGAACACGATGACACGATATAATTGCTCCGCTTAGTTTGGGTATGTCCATCATATCATTCTCCCAATGATATGATCTCATTATTAATCGACAACTCATGTCTATGGTTAGGAAATCTTAACCATCATTAATCAATGAGCTAGTCCATAGAGGCATACTAGGGACATGGTGTTGTTCACAAACCACACAAGTATTAAAGTTTCCGCTTAATACAATTCTAGCATGGAATATAAACTTTATCATGAACAAGAATTATAATAATAACATATTTATTATTGCCTCTAGGGCATAATTCCAACAGTCTCCCACTTGCATTAGAGTCAATAATCTAGTTTACATCTGGCAACAATCTAACACCCATGGCACTAAGGTGCTGATCATGTTTTGCACGTGGAAGAGGTTTAGTCAATGGATCTGCGACATTCAGATCTGTATGTACTTTGCTAATCTTCAGATCTCCATCTGCTATATAATCTCGGATTATATGAAACTTGCAGTTGATATGCTTGGTCTTTGGATGATATCTTGGTTCCTTAGCTAGTGCTATGGCGCCAGTGTTGTCACACAATATCTCCAGTGGGTCCAAGGCACTTGGAACCACGCCAAGCTCAGTGATGAAGTTCCTGATCCAAACTCCTTCACTTGACGCTTCTGCAGCAGCCATGTATTCCGCTTCTACTGTAGATCCCGCGATCATGCTTTGCTTGCAGCTTCTCCAGCGCACAGCTCCTCCATTCAAAATATAAACATATCCTGTTTGAGATTTAGAATCATCCTTGTTAGTGTCGAAACTAGCATCGACGTAACCCTTTACGACGAGCTGTTCATCACCTCCATAGACTAAGAACATTTCTTTAGTCCTATTTAGGTACTTTAGGATGTTCTTCACGGCTGTCAAGTAAAATGGAGATATTTCTTGAGTTTTGACTGTGCCCCTTTTTACTAGTCCTTAGTGAAACTAGCCCCAACTTATTGTCAATGATGTTGGACTGAGACAAACTTGATAAGGACATATACGATTTTTTGGTGAAACATGCCCCTCTTTCTAATTAAGCTCTATGATGAACAGTGGCAGTGCATCTCGATGTAGTTCCAAAGAGCTCAATTAATACACTAAGCCCTTACTCCTTTACTTTTGTTTTCTTTTCTTTTGGGTTGATTTGCAGGAATTAAAGTGAAGAAGAAAGAACATACCAGATGATGAAGGAGATTAAAGAATAGTAGCTTAGGGTTTTTGTTTCTTATTGATGTAATTCTTTCTTTTAAAGTTGGACTTTGTGAATTATGACCCACAAGTATAGGGGGTGTATCGCAGTACTTTCGATAAATAGGAGTGTCAATCCCAACGAGGAGCAGAAAGTGTTGAACAGTGGTATGGAGCAGGAAATCTCTGTAAATACTTAGCAAATAGATTTTTAGTGATTTTCTGATAAGGCAACAAAACAAAGAGCAAGTAATAAAGAACAAACGCAGCAAGTGTCCCAATCCTTTCTTAGCAAAGGACAAGCCGGTGGAAATACTTATAAAGACCAAACGTTCTCGAGGACACACAGGAATTCTGTCAAGTTCTTTCGCTTCAAATAGCTGAGTACTCTTCTTTGGTGTTGTAAGTGTTGTGTGGTGAACTTGTGCTAATGTATCGACCGTAGTTGGACTAATACATACTTGTGATTAAACCCCCTGCAAACATCCGTAACTACAGGAAAGTAATTAAGATATATATCTAACCACATCCTTAAACTCTGATATCCTACGCTCCCTTATGCAATGGTGTCCTAACGGGGGTTCAGGTTTCTGTCACTCCGGCAACCCCACCATTAGTAGCCAAATACACAATGCATTCCCCTAGGCCCATAAATGGTGAAGTGTCATGTAGTCGACGTTCACATGAAACCACTAGAAGAATAACACCACAACTTAAATACTAAACCATTGAATAATAACTCAACACAGATCCACTAATAACAACATGACTTCTCCATGTCCTCAAGAACTAGACGAACTACTCACAAGACATCATATGGATCAAGATCAAAGATGATATGGTAATGGATAACAATTTGAACATAAACAATAATCCAATGGTTCCACTCACAAGCATCAACTACAATAGTAATTAACACCAGGAAAATTTCCCCTAAGAACTAAAGCAATATCCAACACAATTGTTACAGCGGGATGGAGTGGTGATGATAGTGCTGATGGAGATGATGGTGTGGATGATGATGATGATGATCTCGATAAATCCTAGCTTGATGACGGTGTTGATGGCGACGATCTCCCCTCTCCGGGAAGGAATTTCCCCAGCAGAAATCTGTCTGTCGGAGAGATCTTTCTCTCTCGGTGTTTTCCGCCCCCCAGAGGCGGCGGAAATCTATCTGTGGTCGCTCTCCGAGGCTTAGGGTTCCGTAGGGAAGATATAGGCGAAGGGGCGGAGTCAGGAGCTGGGCAGGTGGGCCATACATGTCCTAGGCGCGAGGTTAGGTTGGCCCGCGCCTAGGGGGTGTGGGCCCCCCGCGGCCCCTCTTCGTCCCTCCTTCTGGCTTCCTCAATCTTCTAAAAAAATAATATTTTCCCATATTTTTCTGGTATTTTTCTGCTCTTCGCGAAATTGCATCAAAACGCCCTCTTTTTCATCAGAATTTAGACTCCGGCAGTCGATCCTCCAAGAATCATCCAACATGCATAAACAGTGGAAAATACATAAGCAATACCTCATAATAAGACAAATATCAATGAATAGAGGTAGATTATGATATAGAATGGTGATGCAAATTAAGCGTATCAGTGAATTACCTTGTAATATTGTACTGTATTAATAAAGTTAGAAATTTCTCTTTTATTAGTTAACTGTAAAGACAATGCAATTTATTATATTGTAATAAAGTTAAATTTCCTTCTTTTTGTGATTTAAATCAAGTAAATATTTATATCTTATATATAAATATGAATTCAATTCTTATTTACTATAAAGTATATATTGTTTATTCATAATTGTATATAATTTATGGAATGCTGTAATTATCCATAACACAATTTCATTTTATTTCAAATCCAATAAGATATTAAATGTTTCATATTTCAATTTATGATTTTTTAAATTCATTTGAATTTTAAAATACATGTTTGAATTATTTTCCCCTTAAAACAAAGATTCAATAGAGATCATGTCGAAATCCATCACACTTGTCCCGATGTTTCCACCAGAACAAGAGAGATCTCGATCCCTCTACACTCTTTTTGTTTTGCGTGAAAATTTCCCGGATTTCTTATGCATGAGTGCAATGCGCACATGTGTCCTCTCCATTTCTAGATGCTAATCCTAGGATATTACAGTAACCTACTTAGCTATAACCTACTTAGCTCTATGATTGCATGACATATGAAGAGGAAAGAAGTAGTAGTATTGAGTTTATAAATGATAAAAATCCAGAAATTGTTGCTCCAACTAAAAAAAGAATCCTTAAACTAAAGACTAGTTATTTCTAATGAGAAACACACAAGAAGGGTTGTACAAATGGGATATGTAGCTGAAGTGATTCATTATTCGTTATGGTCTGTCTTCCTACCGAACTGAATCCATTGTGGGACATTTTTGAACCCGCTAAGTTTAGCCATCAAGAGGCACCCAGACTTTGGCATACAGGCATAGGTCATTCTTCCGACCGACGGCGAGGCCCATTTGCTCGGTCATGTCTAACTCCTCTGGCTTCACCCCGGCTGGAAGCTCCCAGTCAAAGTGGTAGAGAAGCGCCGCAAGGGCGAGCTCCATGATAGACTGTGCAAACGTCATTCCAGGACATATCCTTCGGCCCGCCCCGAATGGCGTGTATTCGAAGTTGGTGCCCTTGTAGTCGACAGAGCCAGATTCAAAGCGCTCTGGCTTGAACTCCTCAGCGTCATCCCAATACTTGGGGTCTCTGCAGATCGCCCAGGTGTTCACGAATACGGTGGTTCCTTTGGGGACGTCGTACCCAAGGACTTTGCACGCCTGGATGGACTCACGAGGAAGAAGCAGCGGCACCGGAGGATGCAGCCTAAGTGTCTCCTTGATGACGAGCCTCATGTACTTGAGGTCAGCCAAGTCATCCTCGGTGACGTTTGGCTTCCCGTGCATGTTTTCTCGTACTTCGGCTTGTGCTTTCCGCATCATGTCTGGGTTCCTCATGAGCTCCGACATGGCCCATTGGAGCGTTGTCGCGGATGTCTCGCTCCCGGCACTAAACAGGTCCTACACAAAGGCCATTTGCAAACCAAAGTAATTAAGAAGACTGAAAGAAAACAAAGACACAAATTTACACGAGGAGGTATATATAATATGTGTTACTATATACTTACGCCAATAAGCCCTTTGATGGCTCCCATGGTAAAAGGCACGTCGTGGCTACCTTCCTTTTGTATCCTGAGGAGCACGTCCAAGAGGTCCTCTTTGTCCTCCTCCTTATTATTAGCGGCGTCCTTGAGCTCGTTGTGCTGCTTGATGGCGCTGTCAATAAGCTCGGATCTTTTGCGGGTGTTCTCCCACGACAACTGAGACGAGCTGGTGACGACGCTGGCGAGCCACGAGGAGGGGAACAAATCGACAAGGTTGAAGCCGGAGAGGAGCTTGACCCCGCCCCGGAGGACCTCGAGAAACTCGTCTCGCCTGCTGAACCTGTCCCCGATCATGGCACGTAAGGTGGAGTCCGTGATGAGCACATTGAGCCCCTCGGTGACGTTGACGGTCTCGTCGGGCGGTGTGCCCGCGATGGCTGCGACGAGGCGCCCGACCTCCTCCTCGCGGACACCGCGGAAGGACTGCACCTGGCGTGCGCTGAGCAGCTCCATGATGCAGATCTTGCGGAGCTGGCGCCAGTGGTCGCCGTAGGGCGCGAACGCCACCCCGGCCCCCTCGGACATGAAGATCTTGGTGGTCGGGTTCCATGGCCGCGTCGCGAAGGTGACGTCCTGCGTCTTCATGATCTCGCGCGCGGCGTCGTGGGATGAGGCCACGACGACGGGAACCTCGCCGAGCTTGAGGTAGACGAGGGGCGCGTTGTCGAGCCCGCGCGCTATGTCCGCCAGGGCGCGGTGGATGAGCGGCTTGCCGGCGAGGTGGTGCAGGCTGCCGATGATCGGCAGCCGCCAGGGGCCGGGCGGCAGGCGCCCGTTCTGGCGCTTCCTGATCAGGCTGAGGAGGAGGGGGAGGAGGAGAGCCAGGGAGAGACAAATGTAGTAGGTTGCTTGCTCCATGGTGGCTCGTGTGTTGAGCTAGAGATGCACTGGGGGAATGGTGGCTGGTGTGTTGTGTGCTCAGCTAGGCACCGGGCCTGCACTATATACGCAAGCGGCAGGAGACCGGTTCATCATCCATGTCCTTCTCATGTTTGGCCACACGATTCGTTGTACTGCGCTAGTTGTTTCCTTTGTCCTCGCGCGCGTGTATTTACACTCGTCAACATGATGTTTCGTCAACAGTGGAATATTCATGATAAGGGTGGATGTCAGAATCTGCTTGCTGCTTTCAGGCGATCGGTTATGGTTGTACGATCGTGTATTGTTGCTCCTCCGCACATTACCTGACAGGTTGACCACAGATGACAAATGAGACTGCGAAAACGTACGTGGCCACCTCCCTGACCGCCGGAGTCTCCTCCACCAGGACGCATGCGTATATCCCGATCAGCGATCACCCAAGATAGACACACTTCTGGGCTTTGTTTTGGTTGAGGAAAGGTCTTTCTGACCCGGCTGGCTTGGATTGGATTGCACGTAAAATGCTAGTACTACCATGCATTGTGAGAGCAGTAATACAGGGAAAGGGGAATTTTCAACGGGAGGAAGGAAGCAAAATGTTGGCACACGAACACGTGACGTGTATCCTCGTGTCGAGAGCGCGATACGCAGCACACGCCGTCGAAGGAGACTCACCGGAAGCGCGATACACAAGACAATCCGGCGAGCGCTTTTAGAACTCGAAACCCCACGTGGCCGGGAGAGATCCCGTCTGGTCGCACGGCGGTGATGAGCTGCCCTAGGTCGGTTCGCCCGCCCCTAGGACTTCATGTATCGAAGCTCTCCGGTATGAAGAACGTCGACAACGAGAAGCAGAAACTAGTGCAGTAGAGATTTGTACTCCCTCCGTTCTTTAGAATAAGGCATATAAATTTAGTCAAAAGTCAAACATTGCAAAGTTTGACTAAATTTTTAGAAAAAACTATAAACCTTTATAGGGTCAAATCAATCTTATTAGATTCATTATGAAATATATTTTCATACTGTAGCTATCTATTATCATAGTTATTGATAGTTTTTCTTATAAACTTGGTCAAAGTTTGCACTCTTTAACTTTTGACTAAATTTATAGGCCTTATTCTAAGGAACGGAGGTAGTAGATTGGTTTTTGCGATTGTGTGTTGTTGTTCAATCGGCCGTCACCCCTCATGTATATAAGAGGCGGCTGGACTTTACGTGCAAGATAGAACCTTGGATCCACGTCTAAAACCTAGATTGGGTCGAATTCAGACCGGTGGGTCCGAACTTTCCATATATTAGCTGAATTGTTTGGTTTAGAATCTTTCTAAACTATCCGGCTACTTTTTGAGGCAGTAAACTTGCTCGAATTGAGATGAGTCAAAAATCCATGTTGTCCATCTCAAAAAAACGAAGAACTTTCATGTTTTGATATTTTTCATATGACTTGATTTTCATGGTCTTTTTCCCTTATTTTCATATCAAATTCGGATTTTGACCGAACGATTCTAACTCAATTCGGCCGTGTTTTAAATCTGAAGGCCACATGCTTGCTCAGATGGAACTGACTCCAAAATAAAAGTTGTTCGTATCAAAAAACTGAACAACTTTCATGTTTACCAATTTTTCATTCAAAATAATTTTGACCGACTTTTTTAGATCACACGAAAATCTGTTAGTTTCGTCAATTTCCGGCCGAACTCTCACGCCAAAGGACAGAGCCGGTCTGGTGTAGGGCGACGTTCCTATCTGCCTCGCCATTTCAGCCTCATTCGGTATTTTAGCTCTCAATTTTGCATACTAACTTGGATCAGGACGATTCAAAAACCAAAATTGCTTGTCTCGACGAGATGCACAACTTTCTTGTTCGGAACTTTTTCATTTGAGCTCATATTAAAGGACTCATAGTGGAAGCCTCTATACATGAATCTTCGAATCTTCTGTGAACACTAGAATAATTGGCTATTAAGCCTGATCATGATTTGCTTTGATACGATCTATCTTTGATGATGATTAATAATCCTCTGAGTAGATCTTTTCGAGTGTTCTCACCATTTTTCTTGGTTAGCTACGTACCCAAAACGAGTGACAACACATGCCCCCCTGTTTTCTGACAGAGCTAGCGTGCCAAAAAATAGCTTGCACTATTTTTATTCTAAGGACGATGTCAACACCCCATCGGTCATTTGTTCTTAGGGCGATAACTATGTATCGGCCATATATGCTAAGGGCGATAATTATATATCAACCATATATGCTATGTCAACATCCGGATTTTTAATCCCAGATGCCTGTTATGCCATACGTCGCAATTTCAGGATTACCATTTTGCGAGACATAACAGATTTGGATATCACAGTACATCATCTATTACAAATCATACATAAGGTCTTACACAAATAAGGATCTCATGATCCCGTTCTTAATACAATTCAAGAAGCGGAATAACGTAATAGTAACGATAGCGTAGGCGAAGCTCCATCTTCGGGGTCACAGGCAATGCTGACGATGAGAGATGATCCTAGTCGTCATAACCTTCCTGCGGTCCGTCATCCTGATACTCATCTTCATAGTCTGGCCACGGGAATAGCCAGGGACAAAGCCGTGAGTACTCTTTAAGTACTCGCAAACTAATACTAACAAGCTAAGGAGGTTTTTGTAGTGGGACATTAAGCTCTAGGGTTGTTTGCAAAAGGCCAGTTTTACCTCTATTCAGTTCAGAAGCAAAGAGAACTAGTTTAAAGTTTTATAACACCTAAGTGGGAATTTGAATTTCATATCACAACCCTGTTGTGGTCAAGTCAAAGTCATAATTTATTTCACAAGTCATTTTGAAAACATCTGACGGGGGAACAGTATGGCCACTCCAACTGTCCATAACCGCGGACGCGGCTATTCGAATAGTTTGACACTCTGCAGAGATTGTACACTTTCACCACAACATTCGATACATCCGTCAGGAACAATCCTAAATTCACCATACTCAGTATACGGATAATCAATCCTAACCTTTCAATTATACGACCTAGTATAGGCACCTCTCCTGTGAGTTTGACCTCCCAACCATGACCAACTGTCATCTTGGGTACTACACAGGTGGACAATCTTCACAAGGTAGCCTCAGCTCAGACCTTGGCCGTGAGGGAACCCATACTAAGGTATATAAATTTCTAGTCAAGCCCTACCCAATTTTCAGGTATTGTGGTTGTACGGTAAAATTGGAATGTTATCACATCCAGACAACCATTAGTTTTATCAAGGGCTAAGGCTCATGCCTCAACATTTTCATCATCAAAATCATCTGGTGTTCGAGAACACATGTCAAAACATTTCAGTAGAATGACTCATCATTCTAAGATTTTCATAACCATTTTCACCAAGTATTTCCATCTAAAGTTGATCAAGTTTTATGCTTAGAACTAGCATCTACAAGTGGGGGTAAATACTCATGAGGGGTGGTAAACAAGTGGGGATTAGCTGAGTTCAATCATATGCCTTAGGATGACATCAAGATTATCTAACTTAGGCCAAATTTTATGCTCTTTATGCTACCTTCCAATATCCTTCTAATATCTACAAGTCACTTTGTAAACTCTAAGAGAAGGCTTTGATAAAGAAATAATGTATAAAGTTTGCAAGTAAAACTAGGATTGGGTATCAAGTGGGTGTAATCCCATTTGCTTAAGGCATATATTTGGCATAGTAACAAGCAAGTAGTAGCTTGCATAATTGCAAGTATAAGCTTGCATAGGTCAACTTGTGTAGTAAGGTTTGCCTTGTGCAGAGCAGTGGTTGAAGTTCTCCTCGGCTTCTTCCTCGTAGTATCCTCCTTCCTCCTCGTATCCTTGGTCGGTGCTAGCGTCTATAAATAAATACGAGTTACACAATTACCACACAATACTTAACTATTTCTAATCATCACACAATGGTTCACACTAGATGATCTAGCATCATCACTAATGTGGCAAGATTAAGGCACTTGGCTTATTTGTTTTATTTATAGAAAAGTAATTTCTACACATTGAAAAACTACTTAAGATTTAATATTCTCCAACTCAAACATGGGATCATGTTGACACATGTCATCACCATATATTTCAGTACATGGGAATGTGATTTAAAGTGGTGTCATAATTTAATAAGGTTTAACCTTTTTATTTTAATTAAATAAAGTGACTAGAAATGCTTATGTGGCATTCTTTTATTACTTGAACATTATTTCTATAGGTAAACCTATATGTTTTTATATATTCTGAAAGGTATGATCAAATGTGATTTTTGAGAGTTTGAATAAACTCAAAAGCTTCTATGGTTGAATTTTGAAAAATGTTTGAATGCAGAAAAGCTTCTGCCTTGTTATTTTTACCATGGTTGATCTACAACTCCAAATTATTTGAATCTAACGGGCTTGGATTAAGCATTTCAGTACCTTTCTAACAAAATTGGTTTCATGCATTTTGTTTTAGTGAATCGAGCTGGGTTGATTTTTGAATATAGGTACAGAACTGTGTTTGAAATTAAATGAATAAAGCTTAATTTGAATTGTTGAGTCATGCGGGATGTTTAACTGGGCCGGCCCAATACACACAGCGCGTACGCGGGCTGGTTAAGTGGCTGTCCCCACGCGTCAATGAGACTGGGAGGGGCGAAGTGGTACGGGGCAACGTGAACCGCACGATCTAACTCTAATCGAACGACTACAATTCATCGTCCACGTCGGGCAGCGCCGATGAGACAGAACCCTAACGCGACAGGTGGGGGGTCGTGTGAGGCTCACCGGGCTCAGGCGAGGGTCGACGATGGGGGCGAGGACGAAGTCGACGACGACGGTTCTCCTGGTACCTATAGCTTCTCCTGGGGCGGCTCCAATCGACGGCTCCCTTCTTCTCCAGCAGCGACGGGCTCCGGCCAAATTCTGGCGATGCGCTGCTCGCCTTGCTCCGGGAAGAAGTGGGAAGTATCAGTGAGAGGTGGGAAGTGACATGGTGTGGCGAATTCAAGCGGTGGAGGCCTCTATTTATAGTGGCAAGAGGGGACAGACGGGCGGGGGTTGAGCTCATCGTGGTCGACGACACAGAGGGCTACTGGCATGGGCGACGGTAGGGGCGGTGCTGTGCTCCCTCGCGAAGCTCAACGGCATGGTGGAGAGGCGTGGGGCGGTATGATCGGTCGGAACGCTTCGACGCTCTGGGCGGGTCCGACGGAGGTTTTGATGGCGCACAGCATGCATGGTCTGCACGGCGGCGAACAGGCATGTCTGGCGGGGTGCTGGGGTGCTGGTGATCATCCCTGCAAGAGGCGAGGGCGGCGCGCGGTCTGTGGGTGCTGGTCGAGCGTGGCGCACGGGCGCGCTCTCGGCATGGTCGTAGAGAGGTTTGGCATGGCCTGGGCGTGTGGTCCAGGGGCTGGCATTGCTCGAGGCTGGGACAGGGAGTGACGATGGACGGTGCTGCATGTCCCAAACAACGTTGGCGAGGCTAGTGCGGCCTCTATCTCGCTTGCGACATGGGGGTGGCAAGTTTTCTCTCAACATGCTCACCATTGATGGCTATGCTTGCTCACAGTGGTGCTAAAGATAGTTAAAGGGGCTAGATGATCTACTAAGGGCTGGTTGCAACCAGAGAGGGAACAAGTTAGGCCAATTTTACTGCACACTATAGTGTTTGTTGTTTGTTTGATTTGAATCTGCAAGGTGTTCGATGAAATAGCCGCAAAAACTTTAAATTTGTATTTTGGATTCAAACTTTGTGGGTTTTCTAGGCACATTCTAGGGAGTGTCTGGTTAGATGGATTAGTCAAGGGGCACTGGTTTGGTTGGGTTTTGAAAATGGATGATCTTCACATATGCATAACATTCAATTTTGAATTGTGATTTGAATGGGGTTGCTGAAAGAGCATTTTTCTAATCCCTCAGATTTTGACGTTTGATAACAATACATTTTATCGTTTTTACCGTGCACTATGTTTATCACAGGACTGACAAAAGAAGGCACAAGTCATGGCTTGGCAGTTCTCACCTTGCAAAACGTCAGTGTCAGCCGGTAGTACCGGACCTGCAACCGGTACTACCGCTTGACACCGGTACTACCGGTTCTAGTACCGGTTGGCACAGATCAAATGAGAGAAGGCTGTGTACTAGTCAGTACACACCGGTACCACGGAGCGGCACTACCGGTCCAACCGGTAGTACCGCTTGGTACAAGCGGTACTACCGCTTGAGGCGGTCGTACCGCTCACTGGTACCGCTGCATACTGACTAGCACCCTCCCCTCTCCACTTTGGTCAGTACCAAGCGGTACTTGGAACCGGTACTACCGCTCGAACCGGTAGTACCGCTGACAGTGTCCGGTACTACCGCTTGGCGGTAGAACCGCAAGTGTGTACCGCTCAGATCTGAAGGTTTCACACAAGGGCAAGGTCTCCACCGGTACTTGGTCCGGTACTGGACCGGTAGTACCGCTTGCAAGCGGTACTACCGCTTGAGTACCGGTACTACCGGTCATTTATTGCTCCAACGGCCATCTGTTTCGTGGAGGGGTATAAATACTCCTCCACCTACCTTGGGACAAGGTGCTCAGCTCATTAAAGTCTTTGCCCACCATTGGAGTCCATTGGAGCCACTCAAATTCGCAAGATCTCATCATCCAACCATTCAAAGTCCTTGATCTTTTGGGATTCGAAGGAGGAGTCCCCGATCTACTACTTCACCAAACAAGATCTTCATTTCCCCCTCATTTCATTGAGGCCCCCTTTGCCCTAGCGTTTGTTGGAAACTCTAGCTCAAGTTTTGTTCTTACAAGCCTGTTTTTGTTTGCTTTGACAGCTTGCTTGTATTTGGGAGCCTCCGATTAAGTTGTGGATGTGTGCCCCAAACTTGTAACGGTGCCGGCTTCCACCTTGAAGGTTGCCGATATAGTGGAAGGTGAATTGATCCCATTGGGGTGAGATTCATCGGAGAACAAGGGAGGCCTCTTGTGGCGTTGGTGGTTTGTAACCACCCCCTCTCCAAACGTAGACGTACTTCCCCTCAAAAGGAAGGAACTACGGGAAACAAATCCTTGTGTCTCCGTGTCCACTTTTCGGTTACCTCTATCCTTTACCTCACCTTACTTACTTGTTTCTTATTTGTGTTGTCGTAGCTCTTGCATCTTGTCATATAGGTAAATTCACCGTAGTTGCATTATCCAGAGAATTTACCTTATTGTCAAACCTTAATTTGAAAAGAAGAAGAAAATTTGGAGTAGCACCTATTCACCCCCCCCCTCTAGGTGCCCATACGATCCTTTCAATTGGTATCAGAGCCTCGGCTCTTTATTCGGGCTTTACCGCCTAAGAGAATATGGGTAGCCAAGAAGGGGAAGGTGGTAGTGAGTCAACACCGGTGACCATGGAAGATCTCAGAAACTTGGAAACAAGATTGAGCTCTTCCTTGGTCAACGAGGTCAAGAAGATGCTTGAGCAACTTCTTAAAGACAAAGATGGCTCATCCCCCCCTTCCCCTCAAGAGGATCTACCATCCGACCCTAAAGGGAATACTCCAGTATCCCCCGAAGGTATGGTGGTAGGGGATAAACTAGACACTACTATTTCCTCCACACGACCTGATGGGGGGAAGGGCGAGCACCGTGACACTTGGTACTCTCCCGATCCTCCCATCCCTCACCCTCATGTGTACAATAGAGGTGACCCACCTAAGCTTGAGGAGTCTGCTACTTTTGCTCAATGGCAATCACTAATGAGAACTCATATGCGCAGCTCTTGCATTGAACTGTGGAACATCATCGAGCATGGACTCTTTATTGGGGATCCAAACAACTTGACAAGAAGAGAGGTTGTCAACAGTCAACTCAATGCCACTGCTTTGCATATGATTCAACAAGGATTGGGAACAAAGGATTATCCACACATTGAGCACTTCAGCATTGCCAAGGAAGCCTGGGATGCTCTCACTGTGTTGTTTGTTGGAAACGAGAGTATGAGGAGGAACAGATATGATGCTCTAAGTAATGAAGCCGAAGGTTTCTACATGAAAGAAGGTGAAGATCACGAAGACATGTATCGAAGGCTCAAGACCACCGCCACCGCTTTTAGGAATGTGGGTGCCTCTCATGTGGATGATGCATGGATAAAAAGGAAATATGTGAGTGCACTCATGCCTTTTGAGCCCACCGACTTGAAGAGCCTACAAGGAAGACACAACTACCATCTCATGACCTCAAACGAAGTTATGCAAGAGATGGCCGCTTTCAAGGTAGCCGCCAAGAACGCCAAAGATGCCCGTGCTCGTGCCCTCGGTATGAGCAATGTGGTTAATGTGGCTTTAAAGGCCAAAGTTGTGAACTTTGAAGATGAAGATGATAGTGATGAAGGCCTCTCTTTGGACCACCCCGATGATGTCAAGATTGCTCATAGTCAATATATGGCTTTCTATGCAAAGAACTTTTGGAAGAATCCCGCCAAGGCCAAGATGGAAATGCAACGGAGAAGCAATCCAAATGGGAAAAGAGAGAATGCCACTAGATTGAGAACTTGCTTCAATTGTGGTGACCGCTACCACTTTGTGGCAAGCTGCCCCTATGAGAAGAGAGAAGATAATGGTGGGAAGCTTGTGTTGAAGAAGTCTCTCAAGGCACCCTTCAAGAAACCTTTCGTCAAAAAGAACTCCATCAACAAGAAATCGGGAGAAATTGTCTTGATCACTCATGAAGAATACTCCTCCGATATTGACGATGATGAAGATGATGAAGAAGAAGAAACCTCACATGGTATGGCTGCTCTAGCCACCACCTCTACTCCGACACTATCACTCTTCGACTCTCCAAATGAGAACTTCTCCTCCAAGGACGTCACTTGCCTTATGGCAAAAGGAACGGAGGTATCCTCATCATCCCACTCTACTCAATTAGATAATGATGAAGTTGATGATGAAATGTCTCTTGATGTTAAAAAGGAATTAATTGCCTTTGATGCGTTCATGACTAACCTAGAAGGTGATGCTAAACTACATTTTGGGAACATCTTAGATCAACTCTCCCACACTCAAGAGCTTCTAGATGTTAGATGTAAACTTGGGCATGAACATATGATTGAACTAGAAGCGTTAAGCAATGCTCTAGAAGAAGAACAAGAGACTAGGCTGTCCCTTGAGTCAAAACTTGAAGGGCTTGATGAGGCAAATGACATTATTGTTAACAAACTCATTAAAGAGCGTGATCATGCTATTGCCAAATACAAAAGAGCTAAAAAGGACAAGGTTGAGTTTGGTGTGATTCATGAAAAACTTGCCGAGGACTTTAGCTTGCTTAACAAGGCCCACAAAGTCTTGGAGAGTGAACTCTTGTCTCTCACAAAGTCCCATGAAACGCTTCAAACTCAATTGGCCAATATTCCTTCATCTAGTAACTTCATTCTATCAAGTAGCACAACTATCCTTGAAGAAAATGCTAGGTTGAAGGGGGTGCTTGCAAAGACCACATTTCCACAAGGTAACAAGTCCATTGATGATCTTTTGAGCAAGCAAAGGCGTTGTGGAGATAAAGGTGGCATTGGTTTTATCTCCAAAACAAAGAAGAAGAAGGAAAAGCCCGCACAAGAGACCAACAAGACCATTGTGGGAAGTAAGACTACTATTGGCAAAACTATGTCTCATGACGATTTTGCGGGAAGTGCTAACCCTCACTATGTTCTAATGCGTGATTACTATGGTAATGTGTATGCACAATATGTCGGTCCGTATGATGGTTATATTGCTTGGTCTATTTGGGTACCCAAGACCCTTGTTGCTAACAAAAGAGGACCCATTGAAAAATGGGTACCTAAACACTAGCTTGATCTTTTGTAGACCTATGCTTCCGGAGGTTCAAAATGGGTGCTTGATAGTGGCTGCACTTGTCATATGACCGGAAGCTCGTCTATTGTCAAGGACTTGGTGTCAAATGAAGATCAAATCACCGTCACATATGCCGACAAGTCAAAATCTACGGTAATGGGTTTCGGCAAAGTTGTGGTGGCTCACGACATTACACTCGTAAACGTCATGCTTGTCGAAACCCTTGGTTACAATTTACTTTCTGTCCGTGCACTTGGAAAGATGGGCTTTGCCGTCTTTATTGATAATGATATTGTGGTTCTCTTATGGAGCAAGTCTCTCAAGGTCGCATTCGTTGGGTACGTCGAAAATGACTTGTATGTGGTGGACTTTTCGGGGCAAGCCACTGCAGGTCCGATGTGCTTATACGGAAAGGCCGATGTGGGCTGGCTATGGCACCGCCGACTAGCCCATGTCAATATGAGAACTTTGCAAAGTCTCCATAAAGAGGGCCATATTGTTGGACTAAAAGAAAATGTTTCCTTTGCCAAAGATCGTGTTTGCAGGGCATGTGTTCTAGGGAAGATGCATGACGCTCCTCATAAGCCCACGAACCAAATCAAGTCTAACAAGATCTTGGAACTTCTTCATGTGGACCTATTTGGTCCTCCATCTCATGCAAGCCTTGGTGGGAAGAAATATTGTTTGGTGATCGTTGATGACTTTTCAAGATACTCTTGGGTTTATTTCTTCAAGTTGAAGAGTGAAACTCAAAGGACTTTTATCGACTTCATCAACTTGGTTCAACGGCAACACAATGTTCCCGTGATGATTATAAGAAGTGACAACGGCACCGAGTTCAAAAACTACACCTTGAATGACTTTCTTAGTGATGAGGGGATTAAGCATCAATATTCTGCCGCATACACCCCTCAACAAAATGGTGTGGCCGAAAGAAAGAACCGGACTCTTATTGAGATGGCTAGGACCATGTTGGCGGAGTTTAAATCTCCATACAACTTCTGGGCCGAAGCCGTCTCCACCGCTTGCCATGCTTCGAACCGGCTCTACCTCCGCAAGAAAATCAACAAGACTCCATATGAGATACTTACCGGTAACAAGCCCAACATATCTTATTTCCGGGTGTTCGGTTGTAAGTGCTTCTATCTCATCAAAGGATGCCATAGGAAGAATGGGTGTGGGTTATATCCGGCCCATTGAGGAACCCCTTATGGCGGATCGAGAAGAACTATGCTCCACTCGAGTGGATCCCTCATCTTCACAACCTCAACAAGCTCCATCTACCAAGGAGGACGTTGACTCAAGCCAAAGACATGATGTGGACCCTCAACATAGTGATCAATGTGTGAACTCTAGTCAAAGGGAACATGATTCATCTGATGGGGTGTCATGTGGAGTCAAGTCAATTTGCCAAGGAAGATCCATCCAAGCTGCTTTGAGAGATGCTCAAGTTGAGTCTAGAAGGACTCTTGATCCTGACCAAGGTCAATCCGTGCCTCCCAATATAGAGGATGAATCCAATAATGATCAAGGTCAAGTTGATGGTCAAGACGAGGATCAAAATGATGAAGAGAGTCCTCCAAGAAACAACAAGGAGATCCACGCTCGTCGCGAAGCTAGAAAGGAAAAAATGTTGGAAATAAGAGACCACTCTCTCCAAAATGTTGTTGGAGATCTAAGGAAAGGTATCTCCACACGAGCACAATTGAAGAGGTTCAGTGAACATCAAGCTCATATTTCCATGATTGAACCAAAGAAAGTGTGGGAAGCTCTTGAAGATTCGGATTGGTTAGAAGCTATGCACAAAGAGCTCAACAATTTTGAGAGAAACAAAGTGTGGAAGTTAGTTGAGAAGCCGAAAGATTGCCGCAATGTCATTGGAACAAAGTGGATATTCAAGAACAAGCAAGATGAGCATGGGATCATTGTAAGGAACAAGGCTAGATTGGTTGCACAAGGTTATTCCCAAATTGAAGGCATTGATTATGGAGAGACTTATGCACCCGTGGCTCGCCTTGAGTCCATACGTATCCTTCTTGCTTATGCGGCACATCATAAATTTAAGCTACAACAAATGGATGTAGAAAGTGCATTCCTTTATGGTCCTTTGAATGAATTGGTATATGTCAAGCAACCCCCGGGATTTGAGGACCCCAATTTCCCAAACCATGTCTACAAACTTGATAAGGCGCTCTATGGGCTCAAGCAAGCCCCACGCACGTGGTATGAGCACCTTAGAGAGTTATTGTTTGACCGTGGCTTTGAGGTTGGGAAAATCGATCCCACTCTTTTTACTAAGAGAGTCAATGGGGAGCTTTTTGTATGCCAAATCTATGTTGATGATATTATCTTTGGCTCTTCTAACAAAGCTTTTAATGATGAATTCTCAAAGCTTATGACTAGTAGGTTCCGGATGTCCTTGATGGGGGAGTTGAAAGTATTCCTTGGGTTTGAGATAAAGCAAGTTAGAGGAGGAACCTTCTTCAATCAAGCCAAGTATACCCAAGATATGCTCAAGAGATTCAAAATGCAAGATTTGAATGGAGCCCCAACTCCTATGGCAACAAAGACTCATCTAGAACAAAATCCAAATGGTAAAGATGTGGATCAAAAGGTATACCGGTCTATGATTGGTTCATTGCTTTACCTTTGTGCATCTAGACCCGATATTGTGTTGAGTGTAGGTGTGTGTGCAAGATATCAAGCGGCTCCTAAGGAAAGCCATTTAATGGCGGTCAAGAGAATCTTTCGATATTTAGTTCATACCCCATTTTATGGTCTTTGGTACCCTCAAGGCTCAACATTCGCTCTTTGTGGATACACGGACTCGGATTGGGCGGGAGACAAGGATGATAGAAAATCAACATCCGGGGCTTGCCAATTCCTTGGTAGGTCCTTGGTATGTTGGTCTTCTAAGAAGCAAAATTGTATTTCTCTCTCCACCGCCGAAGCCGAGTATGTTGCTGCTGCTAGTGCGTGCACCCAATTGCTATGGATGAGGCAAACTTTAAAGGAATACGGTGTCCATTGTGACAAAGTGCCTCTTCTATGTGACAATGAAAGTGCCATCAAGATTGCATACAACCCGGTGGATCACACAAGGACAAAGCATATTGAGATTCGACATCACTTTATTAGAGATCATGTTGCTAGAGGTGATATTGATCTATCCTATGTATCAACCAAAGATCAACTTGCTGATATCTTCACGAAGCCTCTTGATGAAGCAAGGTTTTGCTTCTTGAGGAATGAACTAAATATCGTAGATTCTAGGAGCTTGACTTGATTATCTTGCATTCTCACCTAAGTCTCAACCCATGTTTGGTTTAGGTGTAGGCATGGAAATAGGGGGAGTGCGGTCCTAATTGATTGAACTATCTCTCCCCCCATTATGCGCAAATTAAACAAAAATCATTCCTCTTAATATCATTTTGTGATATGTGAGCTCAATGATGAGTTTCGGTAATGGACCCAAGATATATCTTCGTGGTGCCAAGCCGAGTATACTCAAATATGGTGGCCTAGGCCACCGCCCCCTCTCAATCGAGAGGTTGGATGTGCTTACTCATGGTTGTCACTTGGTTGTTTTGGTCTTCACTCTTATTTGCCATCTATTTTGAAGTGTCTTCATCCTTTGTCTCGTGCACTCTAGTTTGGTTTTTAGGTGTTTCCTCCATTTGGTTTTAGAGTGCATGTGCTTCTCAGCTCTCGTGTCTTAACCCAAGCCTCCATACTCCCTCATAAAAACCCTCTCTATTCCCGCACAAGAATCATCCTTGATCCCTGGCTTTGGACTCAGATGGAACCGGTACTACCGGATGTGAGAGCGGTACTACCGCACCTGGGAAGTTCCCAGGTCGTGTCCTGGCAACCTTCTCCAGGAACGGTACTACCGCCCGCGTGTCCGGCCCTACCGGTGACCGGTACTACCGGTCGTAGAACCGGTACTACCGCTACAAGCGGTAGTACCGCTCCAACCACCGGTACTACCGGTTGACGGCTCCAGGTATATAAGGGGCGCGTGGGGAGAGGCACCCCTCAGTGGCTCATTATTTCCCACTTCCCCCTGTCTTACCTGCGCCGCCACCGGAGATCTTAACAGCCCCGGAGCTCTGCCGCGCCCTCCTCCCTCCGGATTCCCCTTGGATTCGGCCTCCGGGCAAGCTCCAACTCCCTTCCACCGCCATGGATCCCGGTACAACCGCCCCTCCTCTTCTTGTTTGATTTCCCCATTAGATCTAGGTTTTGGCTTAGATCCGTGGAGAAATTGGATACTTGCAAGGTTGTACTGCCATTTTATTCCTTGTTACCGCATAGAATCTTCAATTTAAACAACATATGGTCAAGTTGGGCCTTTCCTTCAGATCTGACCACCTGTGTGCCGCTCAACCGGTAGTACCGGAACTTTTTCCGGTACTACCGCTTGCAAGCGGTACTACCGGTTGTCAGGTCCGGTAGTACCGGTCCACCCTGATCACTATGCTCTGTTCAAACTTGTAGATTCTCTCGGTATTGCCCTCCTGATTCTTGTGTCCTTATCTCCGTGCTTTCCTCCCTCGTGCTTTCACAGATGCAGGTGGTTCTCGGGGTGCACGGAAGCGCTCCAAGTCTGACCGTGAGGTTGTTGAGGAAGAGACTGAGTCTGAGGAAGAAGTTATGCCTCAGCCTAGACGCCGTTCCAAGTTGCCGACCTCTCGAGGTGGTCGTGGGGGTCGCGAAGGGGCTACCAAGTCCTCAGCTGGGCGTGGCAGAGCCCCTCCCCCTCGCCCCCCTTCCACTGGACGTACCAAGAGTCTTAGCTCTGGGCCATCTGGGCCAAAGTCACTCTCTGACATCTCTGAGGCAGAGTTTAGGGCTCTCCGTCTGGACAATGCATACTCTCACAGCAGGAGTGCGTTAAGGGAGGACAGTCTTTTCTTTGATGACTTTCAAGAGCGTGTGTACCATGAGGTTCTTTTGACCAATACCCAGCTGGTGGTGCCTCAGCAGTGGATTGACTTGGGCCACTTTGACAAGAACACTGAATATTTTGGGGAAGCTAAAGAAATCTGCTCAAACCTTGGTATGCTACCCATTATGCAGTTTCAGCATGCCTATGATCCCCTGCTCATTTGTCAGTTTTATGCTACTTCTCACTTCCACACTGGCCGCACTCGGAAGATTACATGGATGACTCAAGGAGCTGTCAAGGAGGCTACGCTTGCGGAGTTTGCTGCTATTTTGGGGTATGAGGATCGCGGTCGGGATGTTCCTTGTGGTTTCCGCTGTCACATGCGGGAGAATCCCTCCAAAAAGGATGTTCTCCGCCCATTGTATATTCACGGCCGTGGGATTGCTGGTAAAATCAAGGACCTCCTCCCCACTTATGACATTCTGCATCGCATTTTCCGTGAGACTGTGGCTCCTAGAGCGGGCAACAAGGACGAGATACATGGCTTCTCCGTTGACCTACTGTTCAACACCTTCCGCTACAGAGAATCCGGTCAACCTCTTGATGTGACAGACTTCATTTGGAATGAGATGGTTGCGGCTGCTCACACTCGGAGGGTTCCACCTTTTGCGCCTTACATTATGGCCCTTATTGTGTCCAAGTGCCCTGTCGTTGCTCGGTCGCTATCCACTCGCTCTCTTGTTGCGCACAAGCCCAAGGCCCTCAAAATCAAGGTTCATGCCAATCCCCGTGCTGCACCAGGTGAGGAGGATGAGGATGAGGATGACTCTGAGCATGCTGACAGTGGTCATGACGATGTCTTTGTGAGCTCTCGCCGCAAGCACGCTCAGCCCTCTTGGGCCAAAAGGATGGAGGTCAAGCTCAAGAAGATCTTCTGCTTCCAAGTTGACAACCAAAAGCGTTTGTATGAGGCGCACGTGTCTGCAAAGAAGGCCTGTGCGCGCCAGAAGGAGCTCATGTCTGCTCAAGGGTTGACCATCTCTGAGGGATCCGAGAACAATATCACTCCAGAGGACCAGTGGATTTCTCAGCACAGCCGTTGGGACGATGATGTCTCTTCCTCGCACCGCGCCCCCCCTACATATGACGATGAGGAGGATCTTGAGGATGAGGAGGAAGAGGAGGACGAGGAGTATGATGATTGATCTTTGGGGCGTTAGCTCTGCGCTTGTCCCTTTTTGGCGTCTTGATGCCAAAGGGGGAGAAGTTGCACTTTTAGGCACGGGTGTTGCATGGGAAGTCACAAGCTTGCGCTTCTCATGACCGTTTTTATTGCTTGTGAACTTTGTGAATCTTTGTGTTTGGATCCATCTTTATGCGACTATGTGCTTTATGTCTATGGATCCATCTTGTGATGTGTTGCAAAACCTATTATCTCGTTTTTACTCATCACATGTTTTGGGCAAAGGTATGTCTTCATTTGCTAGTTTCCATACTTGTGCACTCATGTTGGGTTTGTAGATTAGAGGGGGAGATTTGCCTCTACACATCTAGCGGGAGTATCTTCTCTAGTTTACAAATCTCAGTTGCCCCTTGTTAAAATCTTCCTGCAAAAGTGTATTGTCATCAAACACCAAAAAGGGGGAGATTGAAAGAGCATTTTTCTAATCCCTCAGATTTTGATGTTTGATAACAATACATTTTATCGTTTTTACCGTGCACTATGTTTATCACAGGACTGACAAAAGAAGGCACAAGTCATGGCTTGGCAGTTCTCACCTTGCAAAACGTCAGTGTCAGCCGGTAGTACCGGACCTGCAACCGGTACTACCGCTTGACACCGGTACTACCGGTTCTAGTACCGGTTGGCACAGATCAAATGAGAGAAGGCTGTGTACTAGTCAGTACACACCGGTACCACGGAGCGGCACTACCGGTCCAACCGGTAGTACCGCTTGGTACAAGCGGTACTACCGCTTGAGGCGGTCGTACCGCTCACTGGTACCGCTGCATACTGACTAGCACCCTCCCCTCTCCACTTTGGTCAGTACCAAGCGGTACTTGGAACCGGTACTACCGCTCGAACCGGTAGTACCGCTGACAGTGTCCGGTACTACCGCTTGGCGGTAGAACCGCAAGTGTGTACCGCTCAGATCTGAAGGTTTCACACAAGGGCAAGGTCTCCACCGGTACTTGGTCCGGTACTGGACCGGTAGTACCGCTTGCAAGCGGTACTACCGCTTGAGTACCGGTACTACCGGTCATTTATTGCTCCAACGGCCATCTGTTTCGTGGAGGGGTATAAATACTCCTCCACCTACCTTGGGACAAGGTGCTCAGCTCATTAAAGTCTTTGCCCACCATTGGAGTCCATTGGAGCCACTCAAATTCGCAAGATCTCATCATCCAACCATTCAAAGTCCTTGATCTTTTGGGATTCGAAGGAGGAGTCCCCGATCTACTACTTCACCAAACAAGATCTTCATTTCCCCCTCATTTCATTGAGGTCCCCTTTGCCCTAGCGTTTGTTGGAAACTCTAGCTCAAGTTTTGTTCTTACAAGCCTGTTTTTGTTTGCTTTGACAGCTTGCTTGTATTTGGGAGCCTCCGATTAAGTTGTGGATGTGTGCCCCAAACTTGTAACGGTGCCGGCTTCCACCTTGAAGGTTGCCGATATAGTGGAAGGTGAATTGATCCCATTGGGGTGAGATTCATCGGAGAACAAGGGAGGCCTCTTGTGGCGTTGGTGGTTTGTAACCACCCCCTCTCCAAACGTAGACGTACTTCCCCTCAAAAGGAAGGAACTACGGGAAACAAATCCTTGTGTCTCCGTGTCCACTTTTCGGTTACCTCTATCCTTTACCTCACCTTACTTACTTGTTTCTTATTTGTGTTGTCGTAGCTCTTGCATCTTGTCATATAGGTAAATTCACCGTAGTTGCATTATCCAGAGAATTTACCTTATTGTCAAACCTTAATTTGAAAAGAAGAAGAAAATTTGGAGTAGCACCTATTCACCCCCCCCCTCTAGGTGCCCATACGATCCTTTCAGTTGCCAAATGTTTCTGCAAGTTTGAAAGGTGGGCCTTGATGCACTTTTACTAGTTATATCAAGGGGTGAAAAGAATTGGAAAAGTTTCTGTTTGAAATCTTGTACTAGAAACACTCAAAGTGACCTAGTGAGCAAGATTGGCAAAAATGACCATTTGCGTTATTTTATTTTATTTTATTTTGTTTTTCTCTTGTTTTTTTCTGCATGGAAATGCTTTATATGATGTTGTTTTCCTATTTAAACCATTTCTTTCTATTTAGGTTAATCACACAAGTTCATTCATGCATTTATCAAATCATCTCATTCACACATCCATTCATATGATTTTAAATTAATCAAAGTTTTTGTTAACCCTAGATTTAGTGATTAGAGTTTTGGTGATCCTTGTTTTATATTCTTGGGATGTTACACTGCCAGAGGGGAGAGATCGTCCCGGAGGCCTTCTTCATCACCATGCCAGCCTCCGGTATGATGCGTGAGTAGTCCCACCTTGGAATATGGGTCCATACAGTAGCTAGATGGTTGTGTCTCCTCCTTTGTGCTACCATGTTTAGATCTTGTGAGCTCTATTCATGATCAATATCATCTATTTGTAATCATGCATGTTGTGTTTGCGGAGATCCGATGGATATTGAGATTACTATGTCAGATTGATTATTGATTCTATCATGTCTTATGATTATTGATTCTATCATGTCTGTGTTGTTTGAGATCTTGCATGCTCTCTGTTTCTAGTAGCTATCTTGTCCAAGTAGATGCTAGTGACTCCAAGAGGGAGTATTTATGCTCGATAGTGGGTTCATGCCACTATTGAATCTGGGGAAGTGACAGAAATCTCTAAGGTTGTAGATGTGTGAAAGAACATGTTGGACCCCCATGTGTGGTTTTGGTAATTAATGACAATGTTTATGGACTAATGTGTGTATTAAGTTATACTTGTAGGATTTGTCCATTGGCTTCGCTTGGAGCATGTGTTGGCTTCAAGGTCAATGAAATGCAAAGAAGATTTGTTGGGCAAGCTCAATATGCGAGGTCGATGATGAGGAATTAAGGATGGCGTTCCATCTTGAGAAGGGCAAGATCGTCTACATCGAGCTCAAGTGGAATGCTCAAGGCAAAGGTATAATATTGATAGGTTTTCCCTTTTGCCGGTCTCACGTTGTGTGTGTGAGACCGGGTTTGGGATAGATAACCGTACTATCAAGAGGAGCTCTCGTATGAGTAATTCGGTCACATCGTTCGGAGAGAGCTCAAATCTTTGCATACTTGCATCATCATATTTGGTTGTTATTTGGTCTTATCCATGTGATGATATAGAGCTTGTGGTAATCTTCATAACAAGCTCTTGTTCATCTAAATCGGATCTCCCATTTGTATCTTGTTGCGATTTTGATTTATGCGGCTTTTTGGTTTCTCACCAAGTGAGGTATATCATATTATTCTACTTGATACTTTCTCACTTGGTGATAATAAATATTTCCACTTTTTATTGGGAAGCCCTTGTCGCCCTCTATCCAACGCAATTTGAATCGGGTCAATCGGAGCTTCTAGTCAAAAGTTATTGTCGTTTGTATATTTGCCTGTCAGGCTGTTTTCTGGACCAAGCGGTAGTACCGCCCGGACGGGCCGGTATTACCGCCCGGGCCTAAAAACGGCCCGTTTTCTTTCTGTCTCGTTAGGTACCTTTTTCGGTAGTACCAGCCGGCCCGGTAGTATCGCCCGTGTGAGCCGGTACTACCGGCCGGCCCAGTTTTTCTTACCCAGTTTTGTTTTTCCAAATCTGGATCTGTTTCCGCTGCGCGTTGACCTGCCCTGCTGCCTCGCTGCGCTGCGCGTGCACCGGCCGCTTGCCCACCCGCCGTGCTGCGTGTGGCTGCCCGCTGGGCCCGCTCTGCTGCAGCCGCTCGCCTCGCATGCAGCCACGCGTACGCTGCTGCGGCTCTACTGCTGCGCTGCTCGCTGCGCGCGCCGTACCGCCCGCCGCATTGCTTGCTGCTGCTGTTTTGCTTTCCGTGCGTGCACTGCTGCTGCGCGCTGCTGAGCTGCTGCATGCGTTGCTACTGCGCGGGGGGCCCGCTGTTGCCTATTGGGACTGCTGCGCATGCGCAGCTGCTCTGCCCCGCACATGGTCGCATGCTCTGCTGATGCTCTGCATCGCTGCTGCTTATTCTACTCCACTTGCTTGCCATCGATTTGTTTTTCCTGGCTGAGCTCGCAGGGTGCGGTAGTACCGGGTTTTTGCGGTACTACCGGACCATCCAGAATATTTGCCCCAACGGCCAGATTTTTTAGGGCCCTATTTAAGGCTTTGCCCGTTTTGGGTTTAGTCAACTCCTCTCTTATCTATTAGGCTAAACTTTGTTCATACTTGCTCTAGATCTTGAAGCTTGCCTAATCTTTTCCCTCCGATGATTCTTGTCCATATTTTAGTGGAAGAGAGGAGATCTAGCCCCACGTTTTGACCTAACCGATTCATCTCTTTGTGAGTGGATTTTTGGGGATCTAGATTTTGGAGGATTTTGTGTCTCTCTTTGATTCCTCCTCTCTTGTTCCCCCAATAGCTTTAGTAGCTTTGTTGGAACTTGAGAGTGAGGGATTTGAGAATCTTTGCGGTGTTCTTGCCATTTGCATTTGTTGCATCGGTTTGAGTTCTCCTCGGAGGATTTGGTTTGAATTGCTCATTGGAGCTTGTCCCTCTTGGGTTCTTGGAACCCTAGACGGTTTTGTGGCCTTGGTGGCATTGTAGCCTTGGTGGCATTTGTTGAGGACTTTTGTGGCGTTTGTTGGGAGCCTCCAATTAAGTTGTGGAGTTGTGCCCCAACCTTGTAAGGTTCCGGTTGCCACCGACAAGTGCACCGATTGTGGAAGCGTGGATCGATCCCATTGGGGTGAGATTCACCGGAGAATAAGGGAGGCCTTTTGTGGCGTTGGTGGTTTGATACCACCCCCTCTCCAAACGAGACGTACTCCATGTTGGGAGGAACTCGGTAAAATATCGGTGTCCCCGCGTGTCTCGGTTATCTCTATACCCGAGCTCTTTACTTATGCACTTTACATTGTGATAGCCTTCGTGCTTGAAGTAATATATATCTTGCTATCACTTTGTTGCTTGTATTGCTTAGCATAAGTTGTTGGTGCACATAGGTGAACCTTAGTTGTTCTAGGTTGTGCTTAACAAAGTAAACACTAGCTTTATTCCGCCTTTGTTGAACCACTCTAGGAAAAAATTTAATCGCCTATTCACCCCCCCCTCTAGGTGACATCCGTATCCTTTCAATGTGCTATTGCTACTAGGGAGAAATCAACAATCTTTTGTTCATGGAACAGTATTGTTTGCTTTACACACATTGCTTAAAACAGTTATTCATTGCTTGCAACTTAATACTGGAGGGGGTTCAGATGATAACCTGAATGTGGATTACTAGTCATATATGTAGTTGGATGGCGGTCTATGTATATTGTTGTAAGGCCCAATCAAATCTCATAGGATCATGAATGTCTAGTATTGCATTGTTATGCCTTGATCAGTCCTGTCAATTGCCCAACTGTAATTTGTTTACCCAGCATGTTATGTTATTTATCTTAAGGAGAGCACCTCTAGTGAACTGTGGACCCCGATCCAATCTTTACCATTGATACATCATCTACTGTTACTGTTTACTTTCTGCAAACAATCATTACCTTCCACACCATATGTTTAATCCTTTGTTTTTAGCAAACCGGTGAGATTGACAACCTCACTATACGTTGGGGCAAAGTCTTGAGTTTGAGTTGTGCAGGTTTCAAGTTGTTAGCAACACGTTGGAGTCGTTTCCTTCCTCCTACTGGTTCGATAACCTTGGTTTCATAATTGAGGGAAGACTTACTGCTATGCTCATCACACCTTCCTATTGGGGTATCCCAATGAAGCTCTATAGTGATGTGAGCCGCATAAGACGTTTTCTGGCGCCATTGCCGGGAAGTTAAGGATGGCTTCACAAGGGGAGTCCTTCACAACCTCTCTCTTTACTTTGTTTTTGTTTTGATTAGTTTATTTTGATTTGTTTGGCTTGCTTCTTTTCATCAAAAATTCCAAAAAAAATAGTTTCGTTTGGTTTGCTTTCTCTTATCAAAAACACACACAAAATTAGTTCCTACTTTAGTTGCTACCATGTCTAGTGTTGTTCCAATCACTGTGTTGATGCAGCTCATATCACCGTAGAGCTTCGTTGGGAAACCCCAAAAGGAAGGTATGATGAGCACAACAACAAGTTTTCCTTCAGAAAGAAACCAAGGTTATCGAACCAGTAGGAGGAAGGAAACGACTCAAAGGTGTTGTGAAAGGATACAAATGTCGCCTAGAGGGGGGTGAATAGGCGATTAAAACTTTTCCGAGAGAGGCTCGACAAAGGCGGAATTAAACTAGCATTTACTTTGTCAAGCACAACCTAGAACAACTAGGGTTCACCTATGTGCACCAACAACTTATGCTAAGCAATACAAGCAACAATGTGATAGCAAGATATAGATTACTTCAAGCACGAAGGCTATCACAATGTTAAGTGCATAAGTAAAGAGCTCGGGTATAGAGATAAACGAGGCACGCGGAGACGACGATATTTTTACCGAGTTCCTCCCAACATGGAATACGTCTCGTTTGGAGAGAGGGTGGTATCTAACCACCTACGCCACAAAAGGCCTCCCTTATTCTCCGGTGAATCTCACCCCAACGGGATCGATCCACACTTCCACTATCGATGCACTTGTCGGTGGCAATCGGAACCTCTCACAAGGTTGGGGTACTTCTCCACAACTTAATTGGAGGCTCCCAACAAACGCCACCAAGGCCACAACCTGCAACACCAACAAACCGTCTAGGGTTCCAAGAACCCAAGAGTAAAAAGCTTCTCAACTTTCACTCACCAAATCCTCTGAGGAGAACTCAAACCGATGCACCAAATGCAAGAGGAAAGAACACCACAAAGATGCTCCAATCCCTCACTCTCAAGTTCCAACAAAGCTACTAAAGCTATTGGTGGAACAAGAGAGGAAGAACACAAAGAGGGACACAAAATCCCCCAAAATCTAGATCCCAAAGATACACTCACAAAGAGATGTTTTGGTTTGGTCAAAACATGGATCTAGATCTCCTCTCTCTTCCACTCAAATATGAGCAAGAATCATTGTAGGGGAAGAGATTAGTCAAAGCTAGAGAGTAAGAGCAAATGGGGGCAAAGCTTAGACTAATAGAGGAGAAAGAAGCAACCCGAAATGAATAATGGGGAAAGCTATTTAAAGGGACGGGCAAAATCTGCCCGTTGGGGCACTTTTCCTAAACGGTCTGGTAGTACCAGAACGGACCGGTACTACCGCCTGGCAGCCCAGCAGCAGCAAAACAAAGGGTGGAGCGAGCAAGATGGTGGTCAACACACGCGGGCGAGTGGGGCCAGTGACGCGCGTCGAGCGAACGAATCTGGAGCCGGGACAACGCCAGGCAGCAACGCGCGCGCGAGGAAAGGGCCAGCAACAGCAGGCGCGCAGCAGTGCGGGGCCCATCAGCGCGCGATGTGCGCGCATGCGAGCGAAGCAGCAGCGCGCGGGTCAACGCGCGCGAGAAAAGCGGCAACGGCTCAAGCGACGCGGACGCGCGCGCGGGGACAGGCAGCGGCTGCGCGCGAGCGAGCGGGCTAGCTGGCGGGGCAAGCTGGGCCCATGTGCGCGGAAGAGAGCAGCAAACACGCGAGCGGCAGCGGCAGGTTTAGCGGGAGCAGGCGGGTCGCGCACGTAGGGAGTAGCTAGGCTAGGGCAGGCGCTCCTGGGCCGGCCGGTAGTACCGGCCCACCCGGGCGGCACTACCGGGCTGGCCGGTAGTGCCGGATTTGAGTACTGCGCAGGGAAGAGAGCTGGGCAGATGGTACTGGCCTGTCCGGTACTGGGCCCGATAGTACCAGACAGCCTAGAAACTATTTTTTCCTTTTTCTTTTTAAAATGGCAGATATTCAAACGGCTATAACTTTTGATTGGTAATTCCGATCGACCCGATTCCAATTGCATTGGAAAGAGGACGACATGAGCTTCCCTATTTCATCGACCTTGTGAGAATGTATCAAGTATAATAATGTGAGATACCTCACTTGGTGAGAAACCGGAAAACCGCATAAATCAAAATCGCAACAAGATACAAACGAAAGATCCGATTTTGATGAACAAGAGCTTGTTATGGAGATTACCACAATCTCTATATCCTCACATGAATAAAACCAAATAACAACCAAATACGATGATGCAAATATGCAAAGGTTTAAGCTCTCTCCGAATGATGTGACCGAGTTACTCATTCGAGATCCCCTCTTTATAGTACAGTTATCTATCCTAAACCTGGTCTCCCACACACAACATGAGACCGCCAAAAGGGAAAACCTATCAAGATTATACCTTTGCCTTGAGCATTCCACTTGAGCTCGATATAGATGGTCTTGCCCTTCTCAAGATGGAACGCCTTTCTTAATTCCTCATCATCGATTCAGGATCATCGAGGATGGCAAGCATGAAACATGAGATCTTCTATAGATGGTGCATTTTGAGCTTGCGCAACATATCTTCTTCGCATTTCATCGACCTTGAAGACAACACATCCTCCAAGCGATGCCAATGGACAAATCCTACAAGTATAACTTAATGCACACATTAGTCCATGAAGATTGTCATTAATTACAAAAACCACATATGGGGGCCACATGTTTCATGTTGCTAGCAACTTGGAAACATGCACAACACAAACTCAAGACTTTGCCCCAACGAACAGTGAGGTTGTCAATCTCACCGGTTTGCTATAAACAAAGGATTAACTATATGGTGTGGAAGGTAATGGTGGTTTACAGAAAGTAAACATGAACAGTGGAAGATGTATCAATGGTAAAGATTGGACCGGGGTCCATAGTTCACTAGAGGTATTATTCTTAAGATAAACAACATAACATGTTGGGTAAACAAATTACAGCGGGGCAATTGATATGACAGAGCAAGGCGTAACAATGCAATACTATACATTCATGATCCTATGAGATTTGATTGGGCAATACAACAATATATATAGACCGTCATCCAACTGCATCTATGACTAGTAATTCACCTTTAGGTTATCATCTGAACCCCCTCCGATATTAAGTTGCAAGCAATGGATAACTGCTTTAAGCAAAGTGTGTAAGGTAAACAATCCACTTGTTCCATGAACAAGAGATCGTTGTTTTCTCCCTAGTAGCAACAACACATCTACAACCTTAGAGATTTCTGTCATTTCCCCGGATTAAATAGAGGCATGAACCCACTATTGAGCATAAATACTCCCTCTTGGAGTCATAGCATCTGCTTGGCGAAGATAGCAACTAGAAACAGAGAGCATGCAAGACCTCAAACAACATAGACATGATAGAATCAATAAGATAGAATCATTAACCAATCTGACATAGTAATCTCAATATCCATCAGATCCCCGCAAACACAACATGCATGATTACAAATAGATGATCTTGATCATGAACGGAGCTCACAAGATCTAAACATGGTAGCACAAAGGAGGAGAAACAACCATCTAGATACTACATGGACCCATAATCCAAGGTGGAACTACTCACGCATCATACCGGAGGCTGGCATGGTGATGAAGAAGGCCTCTAGGATGATCTCTCCCCCCGGCAAGGTGCCGGGAAGAGCTTCATATCCCCTCGATCTAGGGACGATGGTGGCGGCGGCTACGGACTGTTTTGTGGAAGATTGATCGGGTACTTAGCGTTTAGGTATCAGGGGCTTCTTATAGGCGAAGAGGGAGGCGGAGGGGGTGCCCGGGACGGCTGCACCCCCCAGGCGTGGGCCAGGCATTCCTGCACGACCAGGGGGTGTTGCCCCCTCGAGGCCCTCCTCCGTCTCGTCTTCTGGCTCCGTGTTCCCCACGGTAAAATATTGAATTTGGCTTTTGTCCCGTTCAATTCCGAGAATATTCATTTTTTGCCTTTTCTGGAACCAAAAAAAAGAAGAAAATATGCAACTGGCACTGTGGCATCTTGTTAATAGGTTAGTCCCAGAAAACATATAAAAATACCTCAAAGTGTAGACAAATCAAAGAAAAGTAGATACTAAACAAGCATGGAACATCAAAAATTATAGATACGTTTACGATGTATCAAGCATCCCCAATCTTAACTCCTGCTCGTCCTCGAGTAGGTAAGTGATAAAAATAATAATTTTTGAGGTGACATGCACCATCAAAATTAAGATCAAACCATTTGTAAGCATTGAAAGTTAGGATCAAAGAACTCTAAACATGAGCATGAAAAAAGAAGTTCTAACAATAAGACAAAGTAACTATGCATGCAACATGAAAGGATACAAACAAAGATTCATAAATAACAATGCAATGGAAGACGTTTGTTTGTTTCACATATAGAAAACATAGCATAGTGACATTCAGATTGTCCCTCATGGAGTAGCAAATAAATGCATAGGACACCTTCAAAGCTCATATGAGTGACTAGATACAAATAGTTTAAGAGCAAGCAATATCAACAATATGAATCAATAAGTTTTGGGACAATGCACATAGAACTAAGAATGACAACTATGCTCTCTTAATTGGTTCCTAAGTATAGAACGTGGAGACTCAATATAATAGTGGAAGAAAGGCCCTTCATAAAAGGGAAGCAGGGATTTCAAGTCTCATAAAGAGCTTCCAAAAATTATGGTACTTATTAGATTTCAGCTCCCATTGTCCCTATCATAAGCATCTTGAAGTGATTAAGTTTAAAGTGAACAAACTATGGAGTATATGCTTGACAAATTATAAGTTGGAAATCTCATGTCCCTTGAGTACGAGGGCCGATCTTCATGCTACTCAACTTTAGTTACCTGTAAGTTCTTGTCATAGTAAGTACATGTGTATCATAGAGAACCGCCAACGGGGTACCCCTTGCACATGATACATGAGTTATCCCATAATCAAAATGACAAGGCAAGCAGACAATGAGCATCTCAGCAATCTTCTTATTTAACATGGGGAAATGATGTTTTTCTCTCTCTTTCCTCTTTTCAATATGTCTCTTTTTTTATAAGAAGAAAGCTTCATAGATTTCTCACTATGGTGATGCTGCAAGTTTCCACCATGATTAGGCATGGCTTAGGATAGCGGCCCAGGCGTTTCTCTAACACACATACATAACTCCATGGACTTACGAGCTCCCCTTTTATTTCACACCGACGACATCCGCAAACAAAAGAGCATGATATTAACTGGGTACAATGTACAAGTGCAATGTTGAAAGCGTTCCCCATGACAGCATTGTTCTGCTAATTCCAACGTATAAGTGCAAGCATATACAACATAGATGACACAATGGTTCAAGTTTATTTTGGGGGCAAGAAAAATAAAGTGTGCCATCAAGTTTGTGAGAGCTTTAATCACTAAGTTTTCACATAACAAAATAACTTTTTAATTGGAAGATAGATAAAACAAGAATATATACTTAGAATGGTGTAACACACCATGCATAGGGATTTATAGTGGAAACTTTGGAATAACTTGGTTTCTTGGGAGTTAGATGCATGAGTAGAGCTTACTCATACAAGTGGAGGCTAGCAAAAGACTGGGAGCGACCAACTAAGAGAGCAGTAATGGCCATAATCATGTAGAGCGACAAAACATTACTGATCAAAGCATAAAGTGGTACCACAAGTCAAAAACTAAATAATTATAGAGTCTATGGTGACTGGTTCATAGTCATAACATGGTGTGAGCATGTGCCAAACCAACCCAAACAAAGCATCAAAGGAGAATACCACAATACTATGCTTTTGTATAATAATGCATGATTTTTTCAAGGCACATTAAGCAATCCTAATTGTTTGGAACAAGTCATGCTATAGCAATAATGTAAGGGGTCCCAACCTAATAAGGTTGATCCCTCCTGTGTTTTACAATGCTAGTCCCTGGATCAATAGCTAGCATCCACAGTTAAGATGTAATATCAAGAAACAAAGGTCATAATATAACTTTATAACCAGGAATAACATAAGTTTATTACATCAAACATAGCTCATTAGGCTATTTCATTATATTGCAGCGGAATAACTATGGTCAAGTGGTCCTTCATCTTCAAAGTGTCACAGGCAGATGTTGGTTGTAGACTTTGTAATCCTAATCAAACAATCTTCACTAAAATCAATCAAACCTGCAACATACAAGTTACAGCCACAAAGGGTCAATACATTTGAATTGTATTGGCAAGTGATACTATGGTAGTATAGTGGAATCTATCATCTATATGCATTTGGCTAAGTGGAGTTGAGGCTTGCATTGCTCAAAATAGATTTTTCTTATCATTTTGAAAATACTAAGTTTTTGCTTGACAAAATCATTTTTCTCAATCAAAGATTTCAAGATCCTTGTACCAAGCCATCTCTCCATCAATGATTGAAGAATTCAAACAACCCTTGTTCAAACCACAAGATTTTAACTTAGAAATTTGAATGATGAGATTCTTGATTGCTTCCATGTCTTGATGCTCAAATTGTCCTTTACCAGGGACATGGCTAAGTACTTAGATTTTACACTCTGCAGAGGTGGTGCACTTTCCCCACAAGACTTGGTTTCCCAAGACAAGATCTTTCAGAAGCTTTCCCTTAGACCAAAATGGACGCGTTCCAACCTATCAAACACTACCACCCACTGTCCATATGGCTAAGTTCTTGCAACCTATATGATCATGGCAGAGCCCATATTGCCAAGTGGTTGCACTTGAAGCTTCTCAACATTTGACATCTCAAATCCCTTTGTTTCCTGGGTGGCATTCCACAAGTGAGATACACAATCCAAGCCATGGCATTGTGAACCACTCAACCATTCTCCACCAAGCAAGCCCATTCCACCCAGGGGATTCATTAACTTAGTTGTTTTATTAAACAAAACATAAGTCCTCAGACTTAGAATATTTTTCCATAGTGTGAATATATATTCCACCCATGTTTTCTATTAGCTAGGCTAAGCTTGGTAGTATTAGGAAACTTTAACTTAGGAAAATCCTACTAAGGATTCATCTACTAGGATTTCCTATAGCAAGATCTATACTTAGCGAAATCCATGCAAGTTTTACTTAGCAAAATCACTAATGCATAGAAAAAGTAATGGGACAAAAGTATGAAGCATCACTTGCCTTTTTGGTAGAGTATAGGTTCACTTCTTGATCTTTGCAACAATCACACTCTTCAAGTCACTACAAATCAAGCAAGGCACAAACTCAATCTACCAATCAAGCAAAACAACACACATAACTAACAAAGTCAAAGAAATGCATGCAAGCATGCCAAGCTTTGTTTTGTTTGAAAAAGTGGTTCCTAGTGGGTCATAGTCATTTGGGTACATCTAATGGTCATTTCCTAAAGTGGTTAAGTCATTTGCAAAAGGTTTCACTTAAAATCATTTTCAAAACAAAGTGTTATTTTATGTGGTGTAGAAATATTTTTACTAAGGCATTAGCCCATAGGGTTCACCAAATGAGTTGCTATTGCAAAACTTGGTGTTTTGGGTCAGTAGGTTTGGTCCAAACTATTTTATCAAAGTTTTTTCTCCATAAACATTTTTATAATAAAAACTATTCCTTTTATTTGGCTAGAAAATGACTTAGTCAAGTAATCTAACCTAAATTTCACAAAAATCAATTCTAACACCAAGGGTTGGTTCCTAGGGTCAGTAGGGTCACAATAAACCAATTGGCAAATGTTTGATCTCAAAATTCATTTTTAAATGATGTTTCTAATGTTAGCAAGCACACAAAAGAATCTACAAAATCAAACAATCTATCAAATACTATTTGCTAAACTAAGGGTAGGGTTGGCTAGGGCTTGTTCTCCTGAATTCATTGATATAAAATTTGCAAAATTTGGACATGTGGATCCAAAGATACAAGGGTTTGAAAATGGCATTTAAATCTGTTTTCAAAAATTTGTTTTATAACATCTCTGGCCACGTGTCTGTATCTTATTGGCTCATAACGGTTCGGTAGGATCGCGTGATGTGGACCGCAGGATTTAAGTGGGAGTGTGCGGTGCAGATCAAACGTAACGGTTCAGTTTAAGTGATCTATCGTGTGCATAGGATTTTGATCTAACGGCTCACATCGAATCAGCCAGAAACTGGCGGCGCTGCGGTGGATACCGGCGGCGGAGCGGCCTGGCGGTGACGTTGCCGGCGATGCAGGAAGCGGGAGAAGAAAAGAGGATGCTCACCAAGTTCGTGAGGTGACGCTGATGCTCAACCCGCTTACGATTTGTCAGGGGGTGCACTGGTTCAGCCGTGATTCCTCGCCGGAGTAATGGACGGCGACGGACGGTTCTGTCCACGGTCGAAGACGAGGCTATGGTCCACGAGAAGACAAACAGAGGACGGGGTTAGCTGCGCAAGACCTTGGCAAGGATGTGTGCGTGAATGGAAGGGGTCGGGGTGGCCTAGAATTACCGGAGGAGCTCGTCGGAGAATGGCAGACGCGGTGGCGTTTCGAAAGTTTGTCGCAGCCGAGGCTCTGGGGCGCCCGCGGTCAAATGGATGGTACGGGGAGGAAGGTCTGGGAGTGGGGAAGCTGCCAGGGTGCTCGGGGAGGCTCGGGGCGGTGTGTGCTGGTCGGATTTTGGCGAGGATGGTCGTCGGAGTTGGTGAGGTTGCAGTGGTCAATTGGAGCAGCACTGGGGCGGAGAGGAACTGGAACCAGAGGGGAAACGGAGAGGAGGGACTGGCGATTTAACACGCGTGCTTACTGCGGCTTTTACTCGTGGCATCAAGGTGAATTAAGCCGAGGAATTAAGCCTGCAACGGCGAGGAGAGGGAGGAGAATCAGTCGTGGGGTGGGTGAGAAAGATGAACATGAGGAGTGGGTCCCGTTCGTCAGCGAAAGAGAGGGAGGGAGAAGAGGGCCACATGTTAGTGACTTTGCGGGCTGTTTCAGCAGTGAGGGAAAAATGGTTCGGGGAGGGAAAAAGAGCTGGGCCGCTGGTGGGCTTCGTGAGTTGGGTCGTTTTCTCTTATTTTATTTTTTTCTGTTTGCTTTGTTTTATTCTTTTCTATTTTATTTTCTGATTTGATTATTCAAACAAATGATTCAATCAACCAAATAAATTCAAACCAACATCACACTTCACAACTTTTGAACTTGATTCTGTTCAGTAACAAATACCAAAATTCTAAAATAAAGTAATATTTTAATTCATTTTAGGATCCATTCCTTAATTAAATAAAATGTACCTTTAGTTATTTATTTAAATAGGGTTTGATTTATTTGATAAAATCACCATTTTAAATCCAAATATTTTCAAAGCAAAATCAGTAGGTTTTATTTGGGAAATATAGAATACTTGGAAATACTTGTTTAAAATAAAATAACATTTTATTATAGGGTCCATTAATAATTAAATAAAATGGCCTTAGTTATTAAATCAAATAGGGTTTGATTTTATTAATAAAATCTTTATTTGAAACCTAAATATTTTCAAAATCAAATTAGTAGGTTTAATTTGGGAAATATATAATATTTGGAAATTTGTTTTAAAAGAAAATAACCTTTTATTTTAGTATCCATTATTAATTATTATAATAGACTTTCATTATTAACTCCAATAGGATTTGTTTTATTGAGATATTTATTTTGAAATCTTAAAACAAGCCCAAACACTTTAGTAGGTTTTATTAGAGAATATAAAATACTTGGAAAACCTATTTAATATAATTTAATAAGTTTTGATGTTTTTAATTAAAATGGTAAAACCCTTTTTATCAAATAAAGTTGGATATTAAATCCTTATTATTTTATTTAAATAATCCTTTATTATTTTTAAATAAACCTTTATTATTCTGTTTAAAATAAAATGTTTTATTTTCCAAAGCTTGTCCAATGTTTAATTTGGCTTTATAAAATAATCTTTATTTATAAATCCACCTTTTCATTTGGAAACAAAATCTTTTATTAAAAGATCCAAAATAATAATTCCAACCATTTTTAATTTCCTTTAATAAATGTTTATATTTTTAAATCCCATTAGGATTTTATTTAATTCAATTGTGTTTGAAGTACCATTTAAATTCAAAAACTTTCTTCTGGCCCTGAAAATCAAACAAAGTTTTATTTTATTCATTTATTTTTCACATTACAAGATTTGGAAAATCTTGGGATGTGACAGGCTACCACCCTTAAAATAAATCTCGTCCCGAGATTTGGGAAGGTTAGGGTTACAGGCATGTTCAAACAACTAGGATACTACCCCCCTTAAAAATTTTCATACTAAAATTACACATTGTCCTTCTTGGAATCATGAGAAATACTTTCTCTAAGCAAACTTTTGCAGGTGTCCTTGGTTTCCATTCTTGACTCATGGGCCAAGGTTGAGATCCTTCATAGACTTGTTTAACTTGTTCTCCATCCTTTCTGGACAATTGTTTGCATAGTGGCCTAGTTCCTTGCATTTGAAACATGTGACAAGGCTGAGATCCCTCATAGGCTGGTTTATCTTATGCTTCATCTTTTCTGGATAGTAGTTTGCATAATGTCCTAACTCTTTGCAGTGTTTGCACATCACTTGGCTAAAATCCTTCCTTATCTTGGGTTTCACTAGATTTTGTTTGACTTCTTGTCTCTTCTTCTTTTCTGGGCATTCACTGGCATAGTGTCCCATCTCTTTGCAATTGTAACATTGCAATTGGCTTATGTCTTTCTTCTTCTTGTTGGGTCTCTCCAAAGCTAGGAGTTCTTCTAGTTCATGTTCTTCATGAGTGGGAGATCTTTCTCTCTTCTTGGGGCATTGATCTTCATGTTCCTTGGATGCATGATCCTTGTCTCTAAAAACATTGCTAGCTTGGGTTCCTTCTAGAATAACATCTTTGTCATCCTTGTTGTCATTAGCTCTTTGGGAAAAGTTTTCTCCCATGTTGATCACTTGAGTAACTAATCCTTGCAACAATTGGGATTGAAGTTTCAAAATCCTTTGTATAGCTGGGTCTAGTCCATTGTTGTTGGCTAAAAGCTGAGTTGTATCTTGGCTCAACTGGTTTTGGGTTGCTATAAGTTCTCTCATGTTGTCTTCTTGGTTGGTGTTGGTGTCTCTTGGAGTAGTCATCTGTTTGGGTTGGATTGGGATTAGAATAGGTAAAATATTTCTAAGGAAATATTTCTAATCACACACATCACAATTCACACAAGCAATGTTCAAGCAATCACAAACAAACATTTCACTCAAACAAGGTTCAAGCACATTTTTAGGCAACAAAATTATTTTTGTTACACCACATAAGTTGGTGTGTTTAACTTAACTAAATTTTGGTGGTCCATCTATATGGTTCACTTGTGATCTTTCTTTCCTTCATGATTCTTCTTACATGAGACCTTGGTTTCCTTGAGAAAAACTCTTGGTTGTAATACTTCAAAGTTGTTGATGGTTCCTTCTTTATTTTGCATTCCCTCAGTCTCTAAATCTTGAGTAAGATTTCCTTGTCTCACTTGGAGTCCTTGGTGATATCCATGTTGGTAGTCCTTGGTGAATATGCTGAAGATGTTGAAGTCATTAGAGTTGAAGATGTTGAGGAAGTCCTTTGCATATGATGTAGTCTTTGGCTATGGGTAGGTTTTTCCATCAAGTTTGAAATAGAAGAGAAGTAGAGTTGAAACCAAAATAGTTGAGAAAAGAGTTTACAAGTGTTTTTGTAAATAAGTTTTTGGAACGAAATACAACTCCTATTTTTCTAAGGGTTTTTGTCCAATCCTAGGGTTTACAAATCCTACAGGCAACACAATGCTCTGATACCATCTGTAAGGGGTCCCAACCTAATAAGGTTGATCCCTCCTGTGTTTTACAATGCTAGTCCCTGGATCAATAGCTAGCATCCACAGTTAAGATGTAATATCAAGAAACAAAGGTCATAATATAACTTTATAACCAGGAATAACATAAGTTTATTACATCAAACATAGCTCATTAGGCTATTTCATTATATTGCAGCGGAATAACTATGGTCAAGTGGTCCTTCATCTTCAAAGTGCCACAGGCAGATGTTGGTTGTAGACTTTGTAATCCTAATCAAACAATCTTCACTAAAATCAATCAAACCTGCAACATACAAGTTACAGCCACAAAGGGTCAATACATTTGAATTGTATTGGCAAGTGATACTATGGTAGTATAGTGGAATCTATCATCTATATGCATTTGGCTAAGTGGAGTTGAGGCTTGCATTGCTCAAAAATAGATTTTTCTTATCATTTTGAAAATACTAAGTTTTTGCTTGACAAAATCATTTTTCTCAATCAAAGATTTCAAGATCCTTGTACCAAGCCATCTCTCCATCAATGATTGAAGAATTCAAACAACCCTTGTTCAAACCACAAGATTTTAACTTAGAAATTTGAATGATGAGATTCTTGATTGCTTCCATGTCTTGATGCTCAAATTGTCCTTTACCAGGGACATGGCTAAGTACTTAGATTTTACACTCTGCAGAGGTGGTGCACTTTCCCCACAAGACTTGGTTTCCCAAGACAAGATCTTTCAGAAGCTTTCCCTTAGACCAAAATGGACGCGTTCCAACCTATCAAACACTACCACCCACTGTCCATATGGCTAAGTTCTTGCAACCTATATGATCATGGCAGAGCCCATATTGCCAAGTGGTTGCACTTGAAGCTTCTCAACATTTGACATCTCAAATCCCTTTGTTTCCTGGGTGGCATTCCACAAGTGAGATACACAATCCAAGCCATGGCATTGTGAACCACTCAACCATTCTCCACCAAGCAAGCCCATTCCACCCAGGGGATTCATTAACTTAGTTGTTTTATTAAACAAAACATAAGTCCTCAGACTTAGAATATTTTTCCATAGTGTGAATATATATTCCACCCATGTTTTCTATTAGCTAGGCTAAGCTTGGTAGTATTAGGAAACTTTAACTTAGGAAAATCCTACTAAGGATTCATCTACTAGGATTTCCTATAGCAAGATCTATACTTAGCGAAATCCATGCAAGTTTTACTTAGCAAAATCACTAATGCATAGAAAAAGTAATGGGACAAAAGTATGAAGCATCACTTGCCTTTTTGGTAGAGTATAGGTTCACTTCTTGATCTTTGCAACAATCACACTCTTCAAGTCACTACAAATCAAGCAAGGCACAAACTCAATCTACCAATCAAGCAAAACAACACACATAACTAACAAAGTCAAAGAAATGCATGCAAGCATGCCAAGCTTTGTTTTGTTTGAAAAAGTGGTTCCTAGTGGGTCATAGTCATTTGGGTACATCTAATGGTCATTTCCTAAAGTGGTTAAGTCATTTGCAAAAGGTTTCACTTAAAATCATTTTCAAAACAAAGTGTTATTTTATGTGGTGTAGAAATATTTTTACTAAGGCATTAGCCCATAGGGTTCACCAAATGAGTTGCTATTGCAAAACTTGGTGTTTTGGGTCAGTGGGTTTGGTCCAAACTATTTTATCAAAGTTTTTTCTCCATAAACATTTTTATAATAAAAACTATTCCTTTTATTTGGCTAGAAAATGACTTAGTCAAGTAATCTAACCTAAATTTCACAAAAATCAATTCTAACACCAAGGGTTGGTTCCTAGGGTCAGTAGGGTCACAATAAACCAATTGGCAAAGGTTTGATCTCAAAATTCATTTTTAAATGATGTTTCTAATGTTAGCAAGCACACAAAAGAATCTACAAAATCAAACAATCTATCAAATACTATTTGCTAAACTAAGGGTAGGGTTGGCTAGGGCTTGTTCTCCTGAATTCATTGATATAGAATTTGCAAAATTTGGACGTGTGGATCCAAAGATACAAGGGTTTGAAAATGGCATTTAAATCTGTTTTCAAAAATTTGTTTTATAACATCTCTGGCCACGTGTCTGTATCTTATTGGCTCATAACGGTTCGGTAGGATCGCGTGATGTGGACCGCAGGATTTAAGTGGGAGTGTGCGGTGCAGATCAAACGTAACGGTTCAGTTTAAGTGATCTATCGTGTGCATAGGATTTTGATCTAACGGCTCACATCGAATCAGCCAGAAACTGGCGGCGCTGCGGTGGCTACCGGCGGCGGAGCGGCCTGGCGGTGACGTTGCCGGCGATGCAGGAAGCGGGAGAAGAAAAGAGGATGCTCACCGAGTTCGTGAGGTGACGCTGATGCTCAACCCGCTTACGGTTTGTCAGGGGGTGCACTGGTTCAGCCGTGATTCCTCGCCGGAGTAATGGACGGCGACGGACGGTTCTGTCCACGGTCGAAGACGAGGCTATGGTCCACGAGAAGACAAACAGAGGACGGGGTTAGCTGCGCAAGACCTTGGCAAGGATGTGTGCGTGAATGGAAGGGGTCGGGGTGGCCTAGAATTACCGGAGGAGCTCGTCGGAGAATGGCAGACGCGGTGGCGTTTCGAAAGTTTGTCGCAGCCGAGGCTCTGGGGCGCCCGCGGTCAAATGGATGGTACGGGGAGGAAGGTCTGGGAGTGGGGAAGCTGCCAGGGTGCTCGGGGCGGTGTGTGCTGGTCGGATTTTGGCGAGGATGGTCGTCGGAGTTGGTGAGGTTGCAGTGGTCAATTGGAGCAGCACTGGGGCGGAGAGGAACTGGAACCAGAGGGGAAACGGAGAGGAGGGACTGGCGATTTAACACGCGTGCTTACTGCGGCTTTTACTCGTGGCATCAAGGTGAATTAAGCCGAGGAATTAAGCCTGCAACGGCGAGGAGAGGGAGGAGAATCAGTCGCGGGGTGGGTGAGAAAGATGAACAGGAGGAGTGGGTCCCGTTCGTCAGCGAAAGAGAGGGAGGGAGAAGAGGGCCACATGTTAGTGACTTTGCGGGCTGTTTCAGCAGTGAGGGAAAAATGGTTCGGGGAGGGAAAAAGAGCTGGGCCGCTGGTGGGCTTCGTGGGTTGGGTCGTTTTCTCTTATTTTATTTTTTCTGTTTGCTTTGTTTTATTCTTTTCTATTTTATTTTCTGATTTGATTATTTAAACAAATGATTCAATCAACCAAATAAATTCAAACCAACATCACACTTCACAACTTTTGAACTTGATTCTGTTCAGTAACAAATACCAAAATTCTAAAATAAAGTAATATTTTAATTCATTTTAGGATCCATTCCTTAATTAAATAAAATGTACCTTTAGTTATTTATTTAAATAGGGTTTGATTTATTTGATAAAATCACCATTTTAAATCCAAATATTTTCAAAGCAAAATCAGTAGGTTTTATTTGGGAAATATAGAATACATGGAAATACTTGTTTAAAATAAAATAACATTTTATTATAGGGTCCATTAATAATTAAATAAAATGGCCTTAGTTATTAAATCAAATAGGGTTTGATTTTATTAATAAAATCTTTATTTGAAACCTAAATATTTTCAAAATCAAATTAGTAGGTTTAATTTGGGAAATATATAATATTTGGAAATTTGTTTTAAAACAAAATAACCTTTTATTTTAGTATCCATTATTAATTATTATAATAGACTTACATTATTAACTCCAATAGGATTTGTTTTATTGAGATATTTATTTTGAAATCTTAAAACAAGCCCAAACACTTTAGTAGGTTTTATTAGAGAATATAAAATACTTGGAAAACCTATTTAATATAATTTAATAAGTTTTGATGTTTTTAATTAAAATGGTAAAACCCTTTTTATCAAATAAAGCTGGATATTAAATCCTTATTATTTTATTTAAATAATCCTTTATTATTTTTAAATAAACCTTTATTATTCTGTTTAAAATAAAATGTTTTATTTTCCAAAGCTTGTCCAATGTTTAATTTGGCTTTATAAAATAATCTTTATTTATAAATCCACCTTTTCATTTGGAAACAAAATCTTTTATTAAAAGATCCAAAATAATAATTCCAACCATTTTTAATTTCCTTTAATAAATGTTTATATTTTTAAATCCCTTTAGGATTTTATTTAATTCAATTGTGTTTGAAGTACCATTTAAATTCAAAAAGTTTCTTCTGGCCCTGAAAATCAAACAAAGTTTTATTTTATTCATTTATTTTTCACATTACAAGATTTGGAAAATCTTGGGATGTGACAAATAATCACTAAGCATAAGGTCAAAAAACATCTAGCATGACATGATAAAGTCTAAGTCACAGTCAAAGCAAGCTCCTTTTGTACTACTTAAGCAAGAACTTTCTACTCCTCTCAACACCAATCAACTTATTTGAAACAACACAGCGATAACGGGGGTCCAACCACTTTATTCAATCAAACTAAGCAAACAAAAACCAAAAACGAAAACTAAGACGCTCCAAGAACAACACAATCTGTGCATGAAACAATAAAAACGAAGTGTCTAGAAAGACTTGAGATTTTTATTGATAAAGAAGAGGATGCCTTGGGCATCCCCAAGCTTTGACGCTTGTACCTCTTGAATATTTCTTGGGGTGACATGGGGTGGAATCCCCAAGCTTGAGCTTTTGTCCATTCTTCATCTCATTACATCATTCTTTCTCCACACGTGGAAATTTTCCTTCATTAAAAACTTCACACAATCTTCATTAGCAACATTAGTGTATTCAACAGATAATAGACCTTTGGGTTTTAGTTTTAAAACAGCAAAACTTTCACTAAAGATACAAGCTACTGTATAAATTCCCTCAAAAATCTCAATTTTCCAAAAAGGAATCAATAAGAAGCAAATGCAAATAATGACAGAAATCTGTCAAAACAGACCAGCAGGTAGAAACCGATTTTTTCGAAGACCTTTTGATGATCAAATCAAAAAAAGTTGAACTAACGAAAGTTATATAACAACATGGGGGATTTATTCAGAAAATTACAGCTTAATCCGACTTACAGATATTTTACACGGATTTTTACGGTGAACAACAACAACAACAACAACAACAACAACAGCAACAGCAACAGCAACAGCAACAGCAACAGCAACAGCAACAGCAACAGCAACAGCAACAGCAACAGCAACAACAACAGCAACAGCAACAACAACAACAACAACAACAACAACAACAACAACAACAACAACAACAACAACAACAACAACTCTCCAAATCTTACTTCCCTCTCATTAGAGGTTATTCTTGGCATAAAAATCAAAAAAAAGTATAAAGAGCGGTTATTACAGAAGTAATAACTTACAGGACTCAAGAAAACTATTGGGTTATCTCCCAAAAAGTATTTTTCTTTAATGCCTTTAAGTTAGGATTGAAAGTTTGAGAAGATGCTCACATAAGAAATATGAATTGAAGTAAAAGAGAGCATCAAGAAGCAAATTCAAAACTCCTTTCAGTCTAAACCACTTCCTATGCATAGTAATCTTTTATGCAAATAAATTCACAAAGAACAAAGTGACATGCATAGGAAGATAAAACAATAATAACTTCAAAACTTTCAGCACATAGAGAGGTGTTTCAGTACCATGAAAACTTTTACAACCATATTTTCCTCTCTCATAATAATTTTCAGTAGAATCCTGAATAAACTCGACAATATAACTATCACATAAAGCATGCTTTTCACGATCTACGAACACATAATTTCTATCTAGCTCAAAAATATTGGGATTAAAACCTTCAAACCCACTTTTAACAATTTTATAACAAGGTGACCGATCATTTAATATAGGACCATCATCTAGAGATTTATCATAAACATTTTCTAATCAAAACTCTTTAGTACCATGCATTTCGAAGTCAGGCACAAATATAGGATTATCATAGATAACAGGAGCATAATTATCATCACAAGTTTTACCCATAGTAGATATCTCAAAAGAATCCACAGGAACAAAACATTCATCCTCCTTTGGTAAGCATGGGGGACAATCAAATAATGTAAGGGATAAAGAGTTACTATCATTATAAGGTAGGCATGGGTAGCTAATCCATTCTTCCTCCTTTTGTTCACCACTCTCCTCTTATTTTTTTTATCTAATGAGCTTTTAGGTTCAGCAATTTCTTCTTCCATAGGCTCCTGCAAATTGTGGACACATTCTTATGCATGACCGAGTCTCTCTTTATAATCAATGATATAACAATTATTGCTAAAAATTTCTATGCAATGATCAAGGATGGAAGAGACCATATCTTTAAGGTCTTTACAAGAAACACAAGTTTCATAGTTTTTAGACATGAAGGATTCTATTTCAGAAGCTTCCATAAACAAAACAAATTGTTCTAATTCTTAAAATCCAAGATGAATATAGTTATTCCAATGATAGTTCATAATTACAAATTCTTTACTAAAGCCACATTGGAATTTAAGATGTTTAGTATCCTGTTCAGAGCAAAAATTCATATCATGGCGTTTAAGCAAAATTTTAGCAATTAGATCCACCTTTTTAACACGTCTCTCATGACTTTACCCTTATAAGATTCTGTATACCTTATAAAATCTTCCATGGAGGTTCTAGCGGGCGATGGTTCATCTACTACCTTAGCAGTGATAGTAGTTTTCCCAAATAGGAAACCGAGTGAGTTATCCATAATGAAATAGTGATTGGAGCAGAACTAGACATAAAAACAACTTGAAGTAGGAACTAATTTTTTGTGTTTTTGATAAGAGAAAGCAAACCAAATGAAACTATTTTTTTGGAGTTTTTGATAAAAAGAGGCAAACAAAACAAGGCAAAAGAAAATAAGCAAAATAAAAACAAAGTAAAGAGAAAGGTTGTGAAGGACTCCCAGGGGCGGAGCCAAGGGGGGCTAGCAGGGGCTAGACCCCCCCCCCCTAACCATCGCCCCCCCCTCAATAAATAGGTGATGATTTTAGTACTAAACTAATGGCCTCATAATCTTAATTAACACTAAGCCCAAATTAATTGATTTGTCGCGCTTCTCTATACCGAAAGCCAAATATATCCCATCAATTCGTTTTATTAGTCAACCATAGTAACATGTTCCAACATTTTTTGTTTGTGTAACTAGACCTAATAGCTAGCACCATATGCAATCGTTCAGATCAACTGAACCATCACTCGCTCCTACTCAGTAGTTAGATGCCACGTGATGCCGCGGCCGTGGCGCCATGCTAGCTAGCCATGTTGTTTGCCAGTTTCTACCTTTGTTAATCATGCCGCAACGCTAGCAACAAGCATGTTGTGCCATAGAGTATAGGAATCAATCTTCCTCGCTCTGATTGAAGGTACCAAATCGTTATTATTTTGTCGATAGATTGCATAATAGTCTAATTGATTAATTTACAAAAAAAAATATTCGTCTTTTGTTTGATATTTGCTCGGTGATGACGACAACTTATTTTATAATAATTGGGAAATAATAATAGGAAGGTCACCTGCAATGGAATTATCAGGATTTATACTCATAGAGATAAAGTTGATCCAATATAAACTATTATTTTTGTTTTGTATTGTCTAAGATTTAGTGCTACATATTAATATCAGTTCTATGCCGATACTTTGATATACTGTTATATTTTTTATCCAAACAATTCTTCCAACACAAAATGATAGGTAGTTGTTGTCTTTATAAAAAAATCTTATATATAATCATCAGTATCTTCGCCCCCCTCAATGTTAAATCCTGGCTCCGCCCCTGGACTCCCCTTGTGAAGCCGTCCTTAGCCTCCCCAGCAACGGCTCCGGAAAACATCTTGATGCAGCTCAGATCACTGTAGAGCTTCATTGGGAAACCCCAAGAGGAAGGTATGATGAGCACAACAACAAGTTTTTCCTCAGAAAGAAACCAAGGTTATCGAACCAGTAGGAGGAAGGAAACGACTCAAAGGTGTTGCTAGCAACTTGGAAACCTGCACAACACAAACTCAAGACTTTGTCCCAACGAACAGTGAGGTTGTCAATCTCACCGGTTTGCTGTAAACAAAGGATTAACTGTATGGTGCGAAAGGTAATGGTGGTTTGCAGAAAGTAAACAGGAACAATGGAAGATGTATCAATGGTAAATATTGGACCGGAGTCCATAGTTCACTAGAGGTGTTCTCCTTAAGATAAACAACATAACATGCTGGGTAAATAAATTACAGCAGGGCAATTGACAGGACAGGGCAAGGCATAACAATGCAATACTAGACATTCATGATCCTATGAGATTTGATTGGGCAATATAACAAGATACATAGACCGCCATCCAACTGTATCTATGACTGGTAATCCACCTTCAGGTTATCATCAGAACCCCCTCCAGTATTAAGTTGCAAGCAACGGATAACTGCTTTAAGCAAAGTGTGTAAGGTAAACAATCCACTTGTTCCATGAACAAGAGATCGTTGTTTTCTCCCTAGTATTAACAACACATGTACAACCTTAGAGATTTCTATCACTTCCCTAGATTAAATAGAGGCATGAACCCACTATCGAGCATAAATACTCCCTCTTGGAGTCACTAGCATCTGCTTGGCCAAGATAGCTACTAGAAACGGAGAGCATGCAAGATCTCAAATAACACAGACATGATAGAATCAATAAGATAGAATCATTAACCAATCTGACATAGTAATCTCAATATCCATCGGATCCCCGCAAACACAACATGCATGATTACAAATAGATGATCTTGATCATGAATGAAGCTCACGAGATCTAAACATGGTAGGAGGAGAAACAACCATCTAGCTACTACATGGACCCGTAGTATAAGGTGGAACTACTCACGCATCATACCGGAGGCTGGCATGGTGATGAAGAAGGCCTCCGGGGTGATCTCTTGCCAAGATAGCTACTAGAAACGGAGAGCATGCAAGATCTCAAATAACACAGACATGATAGAATCAATAAGATAGAATCATTAACCAATCTGACATAGTAATCTCAATATCCATCGGATCCCCGCAAACACAACATGCATGATTACAAATAGATGATCTTGATCATGAATGAAGCTCACGAGATCTAAACATGGTAGCAAAAAGGAGGAGAAACAACCATCTAGCTACTACATGGACCCGTAGTATAAGGTGGAACTACTCACGCATCATACCGGAGGCTGGCATGGTGATGAAGAAGGCCTCCGGGGTGATCTCTTGCCTCTAGCAGGGTGTCGGGAAGAGCTTACGATCCCCCCCTGATCTAGGGATGATGGTGGTGGCGGCTACAGACTGTTTCGTGGAAGATTGATTAGGTACTTAGGGTTTAGGTATCGGGGGCATCTTATAGGCGAAGAGTGAGGCCGAGGGGGTGACTGAGGAGACTGCACCCCCCAGGCATGGTCCAGGCCTAGCCGCGCGGCCAACGGATGTGGCCCCCTCGAGGCCCTCCTCCGTCTCATCTTCTGGCTCCGTGTTCCCCACGGTAAAATATTGACTTTGACTTTTGCCCCATCCAATTCTGAGAATATTCATTTTCTGCCTTTTCTGGAACCAAAAACAGAAGAAAACAGGCAACTGGCACTGTGGCATCTTGTTAATAGGTTAGTCCCAGAAAACATATAAAAATACCTCAAAGTGTAGACAAAGCAAAGCAAATTAGATACTAAACAAGCATGGAACATAAAAAATTATAGATACATTTATGACGTATCATGTGTCACCTATGGAAAGGGTCTTTACTTTCAAACAAGGAAGTGAAGAGGGTTTCAAAGAATCTTGGTCTAAAATTTCCGATTCACATGGAAAAACTGAGCCTAAAATGACTCTAGGTTTGGTTCTTAGCAGTTTCTACCATGGTCTTGGTCTTTGTTATATATATGCTTTGGATGCTGTAGCAGGACAAGATTTTTTTTCCAATGTAATGAGGATGAAGCTTTGGATGTTATAAAGAAGTTAATTACAATTTATAATTTTCCTAGCAAGTTTGATTCTTCCTTTATAAAAATCTATGCTAGGTTGAACACACTTGAGACCAATACAACTAGTTTGAAATATTGCTATAACATGCTTAGAGAGAACCATGATTATGTTCCAATAAATTCTAAGCCTTCAAAATGGTTTCCTACAATAAAAGTTGCTATAAACAATGAAACATTTTATGTTTGTTGTGATATCATGTCTGAATTTTGTCTTATGCCTAAAGATATCTATGAGTCCTTGAATCTTTGGGGACTTTTTGAAGGAGGAGAAGAAATATCTCTTACCAATAATGCAACTATATTACCCATTGGAATAGCTAAAGGAGTGTTTACAATGATCTCAGGGGAATGGTGTCTACTGATTATCTTGTTATTGAATGTGTAGAAAAAGGACAAATTACACTTGGAAGATCCCTACTGAAACACTTTGGAGCAATAATAGATGTGGGAAAAGGCATTATGCATTTTTCTTCTCCAATAAGAAATCATACTTTCCTTAAATATAAGAGGAAAGGTAAGAAAGGTAGGAGCAAGAAATTTGATGTTAATGCTTATTTATTTGAAAATACTCGATTCTTGCTTCTTGTGCCTAACTTAAAGGCGTTAAAGAAAAGTACTTCTTGGGAGATAACCTAATAGTTTTCTTGAGTCTTGGAAGTTATTACTTCTGTAATAACCTCTCCTTATCCTTTTTATTTGATTTTTGTGCCAAGAATAACCTCTAATGAGAGGGAAGTAAGATTTGGGTAAGTGCTGCCCCGAAACAGATTTATGTGCTTCACTGTAAAAAGTCGTGAAAAATCTCTTTATGTGAGATTGATCTATAATTTTCTGAATAAATCCCCCATGTTGTTAGATAACTTTCGTTAGTTTAACACCTTTTGATTTTAGCAACATAAGGTCTTCGAAAAAATCGGTTTTTACCTGCTGGTCTGTTTTCACAGATTTCTGCCATTATTTGCATTTGCCTCTTTATCGATTTCTTTTTTGGGTTGTCTTGGGTAAATTGAAATTTTTGAGGGAATTGCTATAGTAGCTTGTGTATTTAATGAAAGTTTTGTTGTTTTAAAACTAAACACCAAAGGTTTATTATCTTTTGAATGCACTAATGTTGTTAATGAAGATTGTGTGAAGTTTTTGTAGGGGTTCGTAGCATGGAAAACAAAAATTTTCTATCGCATACAAACAAACAAGCCAAGATCTATCTACTAGATTGTAGCAACGAGTCGATGGAATAACTTACCCTCGAAGATTCCAAAGCGGTTAACGAGAGCAGATTCTCGTGGGTGATGTAGTCGTACTCTTTCCGATCTCAAGATCGCGTAGACGATCCTTCCGGCGCCACGTTCTGGCAGCGCTCCGCAGTCGGTCACACGTTCGGTACTCGACGAAGACCTTCCTCTCCCTTGTTCCAGCAGGCAGCGGAGGTTGTAGTACTCTCCTCGCGATTCCGGCAGCACAACGGCGTGGTACCGGAAGTAGAGGGGAAATCCCGCAGGGCTTCGCCTTAAGCCGGTGCGAGTATGGTGGAGTATGAGAGAGGCTATTAGTGGTCTAGTAATTAGACACACCAATTAGAAGGCTCTAAACCAATTAGAAGGCTCTAAACCGAAGGCTAAAGCAATTAGAAGCTCTAAACCAAAACGGCTCTAAACCGGAGGTAGAAGATAGGAACTTGTGTGTTCTAGGAGGGGAGCCCTGCCCCTCCTTATATAGATGGGAGGGGGCTTGGCGCGCCAGGGAGGGAGGGAATCCCTCCCCAACTCGGCCTAGGGCTGGCGCCGGCTTGGAGGAGTGGGACTCCTCCTCCAAGTTGGTTCCAACTCCTCTTGCTTGTTTCCCACAGTTTCTTGTTTTGGCAGTTTGACTTTCAAACTGGACATTTGACTTTTCTGTTTTAGGATTCAATTTAATCCTTTATTTGGGACAGCAAGAACACTTAGTACATGATGCAATCATTCCAATAAGTAATGACACATTCATGTACCCCTTCCCCCCCGGAGTGCCGGACAATCCGGAACCTTCTAGAACATTCCTGATGAAAACACCGGAATCATTCCCGAACTCCGAAACGGGACTTTCCTTATATGAATCTTATTCTCCGGACCATTCCGGATCACCTCGTGATATCCCGGATCCCATCCGAGACTCCGAACAACATTCGGTCTCTTTCTCATAATACCATAACTACTCAAACAACGTCGAATCCTTAAGTGTGTCTCCCTACGGTTCGTGAATTATGCGGACATGATCGAGACACTTCTCCGAACAATAACCAATAGAGGAATCTGGAAATTCATATGGCTCCCACATATTTCTACGATTACTTTGCGATCGAATGAACCACTTACATACGATACCAATTTCCCTTTGTCTCACGATACTTTACTTATCCGAGGTTATGATCGTCGGTATCTCTGCATACCTAGTTCAACCTCGTTACCGATAAGTACTCTTTTCTCGTTCCCATGATATGTGATCCCTTGTGAGCCAGTCACATGCTTGCAAGCTAATTGGATGACATTCCACCGAGAGGGCCCAGAGTATATCTATCCGTCATATGGATGGACAAATCCCACTCTTGATCCATGTGTCTCAACCAATACTTTCCGAACACTCAATGCCACCTTTATAACCACCCAGTTACGGTGTGGTGTTTGATGTCATCAAAGCATCCATCCGGTAAAGGTGATATGCATGATCTCATGGTCGAAGGAATTAGGTTACTATGTATCAGAAAGCATATAGCAATTGAACTATTGAAATGACTTGATCTTTATGCTACGCTTATCTATAGGAGTATGTCCATCACATCATTCTCCTAATGATATGATCCTGTTGTTAATAACATCTCTATGTTCATGATGAGGAAACCATGATCATATATTAACCAACAAGCTAGTTTAACAAGAGGCTTCACTAGGGACTCTTATTTTAGTTTACAAATCACACAAGTATTAATGTTTCCGGTTAATACAATTATAGCATGGTATGTAAACATTTATCATAAGTATGAAGATATGATAATAACCCACTTTATTATTGCCTCTTGGGCATATCTCCAACAGTCTCCCACTTGCACTAGAGTCAATAATCTAGTTTCAAACCTTTGTGTATATAACACCTATGGCTTTCCGGTGTTGTAAGTACACGTTCGCTAGTGGTCAACTGATCTCCGGATCTGACACTTCCAGGTCCGTGTGTAATTGCATGTCTTTGCGTCTCTACGCATCACTCATTCTCTAATGAGATGGCTTTGTATAAATTTGGTCTTTCGATGTGACCTTCAGTTCTTTGGGGTTAAAACATGTTGATAATATTGTCGTACAATATATCTTCATAGTATTATCCCGCTATGAATTACACCTAGTTTGATAACAAACTACTTGACACAAATGCCCTCTTTTGCTGCTAAAATAGCAGTCATATACTTAGCCTTTTGTTGTAGTATCTGTCACAATGTCTTAACTTTGGAACTCATCCAAATCCATTATGGAACTCACTTTCCATTATATTGTGCCACCCTTAGTTTAGATTGAGATAAACTTAATTTGTACTTTGTGACCAAGCTAGTATCAATGTAGTACTTTTACAATGAACTAACCATCTATTTGTCACTTCTACAAATATTATACTCTTAGTTCTTGCAAAAGATCATAAGAATATCCTTACTATTGTCCAATGATTATCTTATGAATCATTCTGGTATATGCTCATAACATTTAGAGCATAGGACATATCTGGATTTGTACACATCACAGCATGATTGATATAAATACTCTTTGTGATCAAGTATCAATCTATACTTGAATTTTGTTTCACTTGCCAAATGTCAATACACTTGAATATATCATCAACATTGAACTCATTCAATCCTTTCTGTGCGACAAGAACCTCTCTTGTAGTTTCTATATTGAACTCATTCAATATCTTGTCTATGTACTTCTGGCATAACCATATTAGCGTATAATCATGCCTAATATTTGGGTTTTGCCTAAGTCTTTCATCGAGATGAAATTCTTATCTTGTGTTAATAAAAAGATACATCACTTCCAATCAACAATATGTCTCCTACATAATGTATTAGAAATATGTCTTAGCGCTCCCACTTAATTTCTTGCAAATGCAAGCATCTTCATTGTCTCTGATGAATTTAAACTCTTTTAACAATTTCATCATTGTGAAGATTCCAACTCCGCGATGCTCACTTCAACCGTTGAAGTTTGCATATGCTTCTAGCATCCTTTGAATTAACAAAACCCTATGGACCGTGTTATACACATGTCCTAGGTAACGATTCTATTAGAAGAACTTGTTTTGTTTATTCAACTACCATATAACAAATTATATGTAGTGGTTGCTACATTAATCCGTCTAGACCAAATATCACTATGAAAGATCAAATCTTGTCATAGTCAACCTTTGAACATTGTTGTGAACTCTTTCCCAACATGTTGACTATTTCATAGATGTAAAACATCCATGTCTATTTCTTTATAGATCCAAACACGACTGTAAGGTCTTACACCTTTCTCGAGGGTCCTTCAAGTTCAAAACTTGATTTCTCGTGTATGGAACTATCACGGATTTTATGGCTTCAAGCCATTTGACGGAGTCAGGGCCCATCATCGCTTCTTTGCATGTAGTCGGTTCATTATTCTCAAATAATGATTCAACCCTCAAATCTTGGTATTTGATTGTTTACTTGACCTACTTGTTTCAATAGGAACTTAGATCTCCGTGATCACAACCTTTGAGGCACGTGAGCCATGAGCATTGTTGCTGCCTCCGGAATACTTTTCGGCGCTGCGCAACTCTGCACATATAGCTAAGGTTCTTTTAACCTTATCAAAGTTCTATTGTCCTCCCACTTAACTTTTCACGAAAAATTCCTTCTTAAAGAAACTTGACGTTCCAAGCAACAAACACTTTTGTCTCCGGTGTTTATGGAGGAATATTAACAGTTTATACAAAGACAGGTTCATCCGACTTTGGTTGCAAACATCTTTTTTATGTATAGCATACCAATGTTTAAGAAAGGACTACTTGGGTTTTATCCCAAACCATAACATATGGTGTCGTTTCAACGGATTATGATGGAGCTCTTTTCAGTGGAAAAACGGTAATCTCTAAAGCTTTTAATCTTTAAAATACAATGGCAGTTTTATGAATTACACCTTCGATCTTACCATGTCAAACAAGGTTAATTTACATATCTCGAACGCTCCATACTCTTATGGTGTTTCGGGAAAATGCAAATCCACGGAACGATTCCATAAATCTTAGGTATTATGCTAAACTCTGTAACTCAAATATCTTACTTTATGATCTTTATCATAAACTGTTTATATTCTTGTTACAATGATTTTGCACTTCATCTTGAAAGTCTTTGAACTTTTCAAAAGTCTCATACTTCATCCTTGTTAAGTAAATATTCATATATTCACTCAAATTTTCGGAGAAAGCATATGAAGTTGAAATCCATCGCTCTTGACTACACATAATGGACTTCGTACAACAATATGTACAAGTTTCAATAGGCTAGTCATTCGTTCCCTTTTGGCCTATGAACGAAGTTTTAATTATCTCTAGGAAAGTTTCACAAGCGTCATTTGATCAAAATCAAAAGACTCCAAAATTCCATACATATGGAGTTTCTTCATATTTTCTTTCCAATATAATTTAAACTGCGATGTCACTTCCTAAGTGATCTTTCAATCAATTTGTCTTTCGACATCTTTAGCATTAGCTTTATGGATGTGATTTTTCCAACGAGATTTGTGAATCATCCATCTTTTATGGATTACGGCAATTATTTGAACAACCCTTTTGTTCTCATAACACCTGATAAAACAAATCTTGAAGGCAAGCTTTGATGTTTAATGAGCAACATAATAACCCTTTATTTGTTCTCGATGAACATCATCACATATTCTTTTCTAGTTACTTAGGCCATTGTAGTTCATGAATTGTGTTGTTTCGTATGACGATTCACACCAACAAATTCAGTATCAAATACTTAAGAACCACATTGTTTAATAAGCAAAGAATATAGCCATAACATGTATATCATCTATATACATAAACTGAACAATTCTAGTCTTTTTCTTTTCTGCCATATATTTATGAGATTCTCTTTCAATATTTCCTTTTCTGTTTGAAAGAATCTATCAACATCAATAGTGGAGTCATACATATGACACATAGTCCAAAACATGTATAGTTAAATACCAATGTCTTTGGACTTGCACTTTGAAGTAGATCACCATCATCAAATGTTTGGTGTTCTTTCAAATTCCTTTCTTTAGTAATCTCTTGGTGTAGTAAACATTTTACCTACATCAAATATTCACCTTATCATGGAATCGTCCATGATCAAGCTACTTTTAGCTTATAACGATGAATTATGAGTATAATGTTGCTATCCAAAACCTTTTGGAGGATTAGGACAACAAGTGTCTCCAACCTTTTGCAAATTCTCATCAAAATATGAGAACATGAACTTTGCCATATTATACTCTATCATGTTGTAACCAAAACTTCGTTTCAGATATCACAATATCTTCCACACATCTGGTTTCTGAAACAACTCTTTCAGATCCTAGATAACCTTGATATTAAGACAATCCTTTGAATATCAAGAATCATGGAGACAAACATGATACTTATACACTAACACTTGGAATTGTCACTCTTGTTTTAATACCAATTATTAAACTTCATGGAGTAACCGGAACTTACTGAAAGTTTGCAATAGGACTTTTAAACTTTAGATTAACACTTCAAAACAATACGATACCAGTTCGTAAAGTAACTAACCAGAATTCTATAGTTCTATCATCTCAATTATAACTAAGCGTAAGGTGGTAAACGGATGCCAATGACTACAACAACTATGCAAATTCACTTTGATTCAGTTTATGATAAATTGAGTTCTAATTAATAATTAAATTAATCTAGGTGAACTCCCACTCAAAACAACATCCCTCACATTGTTTTAGTGATCACAGGAACCAAATCCACCACATCAAAACCGATCATCACGAGAGTTGATATAGCTTCAATGGCGAACAATCAACATGTTCATCATATCTACTATATGACTCATGCTCTACCTTTCGGTAATCCGTGTTCCTGAGGCCATGTCTGTACATGCTAGGCTCGTCAAGATCAAACCTTACCTTCCGCATGAGCAAATCTGGCTTGCCCACGTTGTATACACTTGTAGAATCTAACACACCCGATCATCACGTGGTGCTTCGAAACAACAAGCTTTAGCAACGGTGCTAACTAAGGGTGAACACTTTATGACTTGAAATTCATGTGCATGAGGGATCATCTTATAATGCTACCGTCGTCTACTAAGCAATACAAGATGCATAAAGGATTAACATCACATGCAATTCAATATATATGTGATATGATATGGCCTTTCTTCTTTGTGCTTCCGATCTCCATCTTCAAGCACGAACATGATCTCCATCATCACCGGCATTGCATCAAGGTCAATGACGCTACTCCATGGTTGTCGTCCACCGGCTTCAACTATTACAACTACTTTGAATAGACACGCGGGTCTTAACATTAATTAAAGACAACCATATGGATCCTGCCGGTTGCCGACTTACAATAAGGAACATTGCATACATCAAATATAATCACAATCATGGCCATATCACATCACTGCACACCCCTGCAAAACAAAGTTAGACGCCTCTACTTTCTTTGCATGTTTTACGTGGTTTGGGGCTTTCTATAAGTGTCGTTCTAACTTACGAACATGAACCACAACGTTGACACAAGTATTGTTAATCACCCGTTGTGAATTGGATCTATACTATGCTAGGAGAAACAGACACCCGCAAAGCCACTTATGCAATACAAGTTGCATGTCAAGCGTGGAGCAAGTCTCATGAACGATGTCATGTAAGGTTAGCCCGGGCCGCTTCATCCCAACATACCGCAAGATGCAAAGTACACAAGAAGCAATCGACAATAAAAGTATCAACGCCCACAATGACCATTGTGTTCTACTCGTGCAACAGATCTACATATAGACACGGCTCTGATACCACTATAGGGGTTCGTAGCATGGAAAACAAAAATTTTCTATCGCATACAAACAAACAAGCCAAGATCTATCTACTAGATTGTAGCAACGAGTCGATGGAATAACTTACCCTCGAAGATTCCAAAGCGGTTAACGAGAGCAGATTCTCGTGGGTGATGTAGTCGTACTCTTTCCGATCTCAAGATCGCGTAGACGATCCTTCCGGCGCCACGTTCTGGCAGCGCTCCCGCAGTCGGTCACACGTTCGGTACTCGACGAAGACCTTCCTCTCCCTTGTTCCAGCAGGCAGCGGAGGTTGTAGTACTCTCCTCGCGATTCCGGCAGCACAACGGCGTGGTACCGGAAGTAGAGGGGAAATCCCGCAGGGCTTCGCCTTAAGCCGGTGCGAGTATGGTGGAGTATGAGAGAGGCTATTAGTGGTCTAGTAATTAGACACACCAATTAGAAGGCTCTAAACCAATTAGAAGGCTCTAAACCGAAGGCTAAAGCAATTAGAAGCTCTAAACCAAAACGGCTCTAAACCGGAGGTAGAAGATAGGAACTTGTGTGTTCTAGGAGGGGAGCCCTGCCCCTCCTTATATAGATGGGAGGGGGCTTGGCGCGCCAGGGAGGGAGGGAATCCCTCCCCAACTCGGCCTAGGGCTGGCGCCGGCTTGGAGGAGTGGGACTCCTCCTCCAAGTTGGTTCCAACTCCTCTTGCTTGTTTCCCACAGTTTCTTGTTTTGGCAGTTTGACTTTCAAACTGGACATTTGACTTTTCTGTTTTAGGATTCAATTTAATCCTTTATTTGGGACAGCAAGAACACTTAGTACATGATGCAATCATTCCAATAAGTAATGACACATTCATGTACCCCTTCCCCCCCGGAGTGCCGGACAATCCGGAACCTTCTAGAACATTCCTGATGAAAACACCGGAATCATTCCCGAACTCCGAAACGGGACTTTCCTTATATGAATCTTATTCTCCGGACCATTCCGGATCACCTCGTGATATCCCGGATCCCATCCGAGACTCCGAACAACATTCGGTCTCTTTCTCATAATACCATAACTACTCAAACAACGTCGAATCCTTAAGTGTGTCTCCCTACGGTTCGTGAATTATGCGGACATGATCGAGACACTTCTCCGAACAATAACCAATAGAGGAATCTGGAAATTCATATGGCTCCCACATATTTCTACGATTACTTTGCGATCGAATGAACCACTTACATACGATACCAATTTCCCTTTGTCTCACGATACTTTACTTATCCGAGGTTATGATCGTCGGTATCTCTGCATACCTAGTTCAACCTCGTTACCGATAAGTACTCTTTTCTCGTTCCCGTGATATGTGATCCCTTGTGAGCCAGTCACATGCTTGCAAGCTAATTGGATGACATTCCACCGAGAGGGCCTAGAGTATATCTATCCGTCATATGGATGGACAAATCCCACTCTTGATCCATGTGTCTCAACCAATACTTTCCGAACACTCAATGCCACCTTTATAACCACCCAGTTACGGTGTGGTGTTTGATGTCATCGAAGCATCCATCCGGTAAAGGTGATATGCATGATCTCATGGTCGAAGGAATTAGGTTACTATGTATCAGAAAGCATATAGCAATTGAACTATTGAAATGACTTGATCTTTATGCTACGCTTATCTATAGGAGTATGTCCATCACATCATTCTCCTAATGATATGATCCTGTTGTTAATAACATCTCTATGTTCATGATCAGGAAACCATGATCATATATTAACCAACAAGCTAGTTTAACAAGAGGCTTCACTAGGGACTCTTATTTTAGTTTACAAATCACACAAGTATTAATGTTTCCGGTTAATACAATTATAGCATGGTATGTAAACATTTATCATAAGTATGAAGATATGATAATAACCCACTTTATTATTGCCTCTTGGGCATATCTCCAACAGTTTTGTATGAAAGAAAATTTTCAGGTGCAAGGGAAGAATGATGTAGTGAGATGAAGAATGGACAAAATCTCAAGCTTGGGGATGCAACCCCGTGTCACCCCAAGAAATATTCAAGAGGTACAAGTGTAAAAGCATGGGGATGCCCAAGGCATCCCCTTCTTCATTAATAAAAATCTCAGGTATTTTTAGACACTTTGTTTTTATTGTTTCATGCATTGTTGTGTTGTTCTTGGAGCGTCTTAGTTTTCTTTTTTGGTTTTTGTTTGCTTAGTTTGCTTGAATAAAGTAGTTGGACCCCTGCTTTTTCTATGTTATTTCAAATAAGTTTATTGGTGTTGGAAAGGAGTTGAAAGGTTTCATGCTTATAGTGATACAAAAGGGACCTTGCTTTGACTATGGCCTAGACTCTATCATGTCATGCTAGATGTTGTTTTGACCTTATGTTTAGTGATTATTGTTGTAGCATGATTTATTCCAAACAATTGAGATTTCTTAATGTGTCTTGCAAGAATCATGCGTTGTTTTAGCATACAAAAGCATAGTATTGTGGTATTCTCCTTTGATTCTTTGTTTGGGTTGACTTGGCACATGCTCACACCATGTTATGACTATGAACCAGTCACCTTAGCCTATATGATCATTTAGTTTTTGAATTGTGGTACCACTTTATGCTTTAGTTGATAATGTTTTGTCGCTCTGCATGATTATGGCCATTATTGCTCTCTTAGTTGGTCTCTCCTAGTCTTTTGCTAGCCTCCACTTGTATTGAGTAAGCTCTACTCATGCATCCAACTCCCAAGAAACCAAGTTATTCCAAAGTGTCCACTATAAATTCCTATGCATGGTGTGTTACATCATTCCAAGTATATTCTTGTTTTATATATCTTCCAAATTAAACTTGTTATGTGAAATTTAGTGATTAAAGCTCTCGCAAACTTGATGGCACACTTTATTTTTCTTGTCCCTAATAAACTTGAACCATTGTTTCATCTATGTTGTATATGCTTGCACTTATAAGTTGGGAATCAGCAGAACCGTGTTTTCACGGGGAACGCTTTTAACACCTGTAAATATCTACCCAGTTGATAGCATGCTCTTTTATTTATGGATGTCGATGGTGTGAAATAAAAGGAGGGGCTTGTAAGTCTACGGATTTATGTGTATGTGTTATAGAAACGCCCGGGCCGCTAGCCTAAGCCATGCCTAATCATGGTGGAAACTTGCAGCATCACCATAGTGAGCAATCTATGAAGCATTCTTCTTATAAAAAAGAGAGAGATAGAAAATAGGAAAGAAGAGAAAAAAGCACCATTTTCCCATGGTAAATAAGAAGATTGTTGAGATGCTCATTGTATGTTTCCTTGTCATTTTGATATGGGATAGCTCCTATGTCATGGGGTAAGGGGTACCCTTTGGCGGTTCTTTATGATACACATATACATACTATGACAAGAATTTACCGGTAACTAAACTTGAGTACCATGAGGAACGTCCCTCGTACTCAAGGGACATGAGATTGCCAACTTATACTTTGTCAAGCATATACTCCATATTTTGTTCACTTTAACCTTAATCACTTCAAGATGCTTATGATAGGAGCAATGAGAGCTGAAAGCTAACAAGTACCATAATTTTTGGAAGCTCTTTATGAAACTTGAAATCCCTGCTTCCCTTTGAAGGGCCTTTCTTCCACTTTTATATTGAGTCTCCACCTTATATCCTTAGGCACCAATTAAGATATCATAGTTGTCATTCTTAGTTCTATGTGCATTGTCTCAAAACTTATTGATTGATTCATAATGTTGATATTGCTTCTTCTTGAACTATTTGTATCTAGTCACCCTTATGAAATTTGAAGGTGTCCTATGCATTTATGTTTTGCTACTCCATGAGGGACAAGCTGAATGCCACTATGTTATGTTTTCTGTATGTGAAAAAAACAAACGTCTTTCAATGCAGTGTTATTCATGAATCTTTGTTTGTATCCTTTCATGTTGCAGCATAGTTATTATGTCTTATTGTTAGAACTTCATCTTTCATGCTCATGTTTAGAGTACTTTGATCCCAGCTTTCAATGCTTTCAAATGGTTTGATCTTGATTGTGATGGTGCATGTCACCTCAAAAATTATTCTTTTTATTACTTACCTACTCGAGGACGAGCAGGAGTCAAGCTTGTAGATGCTTGATACGCCATACACGTATCTATAATTTTTTATGTTCCATGCTTGTTTAGTATCAACTTTGCTATGCTTTGTCTACACTTTGAGGTATTTTTATACACTTTCTGGAACTAACCTATTAAAAAGAAGCTGCAGTGCTAGTTGCCTGTTTTTGGTGTCAGAAAAGCAAGTAAGGAAATATTCTCGGAGTTGGACGAGACAAAAGCCAAAGTCAATATTTCACCGAGGAGAACACAAAGACCGAAGGGCATCCGAAGGAGGGCTGCAGGGCTGCCACACCCTAGGTCCGCGTGGGCCCACCCTAGGGCGCACCGCCCTATGGTGTGGGCGCCCTGGCCTCCCTCTTGCCTCGCCTCTTTGCCTATATAAAGCCGCCAATGCCAAAACCCTAAGTACCCGATCAGATCTCCACGAAACAGTCTGTAGCCGCCGCCACCATCGTCCCTAGATCAGGGGATCTGAAACTCTTCCCGACACCCTGTCGAAGGGGAGAGATCATCCTGGAGGCCTTCTTCATCACCATGCCAGCCTCCGGTATGATGTGTGAGTAGTTCCATCTTGGACTATGGGTCCATACAGTAGCTAGATGGTTGTTTCTCCTCCTTTGTGCTATCATGTTTAGATCTTGTAAGCTCCGTTCATGATCAAGACCATCTATTTGTAATCATGCATGTTGTGTTTGCAGGGATCCGATGGATATTGAGATTACTATGTCATTATGATTATTGATTCTATCATGTCTGTTTTGTTTGAGATCTTGCATGCTCTCCATTTCTAGTAGATATCTTGGCCAAGTAGATGCTAGTGACTCCAAGAGGGATTATTTATGCTCGATAGTGGGTTCATGCCTCTATTGAATCTGGGGAAGTGAAAGAAATCTCTAAGGTTGTAGATGTATTGTTTCTACTAGGAAGAAAACAACAACCTTTTGTTCATAGAACAATTGTATTGTTTACTTTACACACATTGCTTAAAGCAGTTATTCGTTGCTTGCAACTTAATACTGGAGGGGGTTCGGATGATAATCTGAAGGTGGATTACTAGTCATAGATAGGGGTAGAAATAAAACTCGAAGCTCATGAGTTTAACGAGTACTCGAAAACTCGGCTTGACTCGAACTCGGACACAAATGAGCTGAGGTGAGTTGGCATTTTTAGCTTGTTAAGAGAACGAGTTTAATGATTCGAGCTGCGAGTACTCGGTAAACTCGTTAATATCCTTACACTTGTATGCTAACTCATAGATTAGTGAGAACAAAATAAAAATCAATACTAATATTCCAAAGAAACATGAGTAGTCATGTTAAAGTCGTCAAAGTATACACAAAGAGGCATAAATGATGAATTATTCTTCTTGTATTCTTACTTCATGATGAATTTATTACATTGTTAAGTTTCTTCGTGAGCTTATCAAGCCAATTCGAGTATTTATCGAGTCGATCCAAGCTAAGGTTGCAAGCTCGTTATGTTAACGAGTCGAGTCGAGCAAGCTCGTTAACTAACAAGTATTTACGAGTTGAGTCGAGCTGGCTAGATATCCATCCCTACTCATAGATGAAGTTGGATGGCGGTCTATGTATATTGTTGTAATGCCTAATCAAATCTCATAGGATCATGAATGTCTAGTATTGCATTGTTATGCCTTGCTTAGTCCTGTCAATTGCCCCGGTGTAATTTGTTTATCCAGCATGTTATGTTATTTATCTTAAGGAGAACACCTCTAGTGAATTGTGGATCTCGGTCCAATCTTTACCATTGATACATCATCTACTGTTATTGTTTACTTTTTGCAAGCAATCATTACCTTCCACACCATATGTTTAATTCTTTATTTTCAGCAAACTGGTGAGATTGACAACCTCACTGTATGTTGGGGAAAAGTCTTGAGTTTGTGTTGTGCAGGTTCCAAGTTGTTAGAAACACCTTGGAGTCGTCTCCTTCCTCCTACTGATTCGATAACCTTGGTTTTATAACCGAGGCAAGAATTACTGTTGTGCTCATCACACCTTCCTCTTGGGCTATCCCAATAAAGCTCTACAGTGATTTGAGCCGCATCACCTGGTCCTAGGTGTAGGGATAGAGTGTGCAAACGATCTAGGTTGGTTTGCTCCAGTAGCTAGCTCGCTTGGTCGATTGCTAGGTGCATGAGGGTATGTGTTAAAATATAGATAGCAGCTCGGCGGTGTTGCGTGTAGGCACATTTGGTGTGTCAGGTTAGCCTATATTTGAATAAATGGGATGTGTATGGGTACGTGTGCAGAGATGGTTAGGAATATAAGCTTAGCTAGGTAAAAGTGCTAGATTAGGGAACAAGATAGACAGAGAGGCTTTAGCTAGATTAGGTTTGTTTGATTTGAGTTTAATCATAATTAAAATAGGACCAGATTTTTAACAACATCCAAATAAGAAGCAAAAAGAATCACACATAGGCATTGCATGTGACTAGAATAGCTTGTTATTTCATGTCCTAGTCATATGGATATTAATAGTATATGTGGCCTCTAGCTTGTGAAAACAAAGCATAGACACATGCAAGAACAAGGATAAGTGCCCAAGAGAACTAAGATGGAATATGGCAAGATTTGGTGGAATGGATGCACACATAAGTATATGGGTAGAATTAACTCCAAACCAAAAGAAAGGATCCCATATGAGCCATATGTGGTGTAAATGGAGGAGATCAAAAGAAAATAATTATTGGCATGTTAGAGATTGAATTGAATTGAAAAGATACCATCTCCATTTGGGCATTTAACATATATCAAAAACCAACTACAAGGTATCACAAAGCAAATACATTTAATAGACAAATGTAATATGCAGGTGAAAACCAAATGAAAAGGGTTTTAATATGATGCTCAAATGCAATGTGCCATGGTGACATGAGCACATATTATGATGATGCAATAATGATATGTGTAAAGTAGAATTACATTTATTAAACCATGTAGCATTACAATGTTAGACATTTGGGATGCTACATCCATGTGGCCGAGGATGCGCTGGAGCAAGTGGTGGAGGCAGCTTCAAGGATGTCTGCCCAAATGGCGATGCGCGAGATTCACCACTTCGCCGCCAAGGAGGCGATGAAGGCGGTGGCCAGGGAGGCCGCATCAGCGGCCCTTCGTGAGATCCACCACGAGGTGGCCATGACCACGCTAGAGGAGGTGGTCAGGGAGGCCACCAAGGTCACCGTGTGCGAACTTCGCCACGCCGCTGTCGCGTGTAGGGCGGCGAAGACGACACATCGCAAGCCCGCCACCGACATGGCGGGGAGGAGGAGCGCGTGTCCAATGTCGCCGAGTCGGCGACCGCGTGGGCTCTCATCGACGGGGACGATACAGAGGTGGAGGAGGACGACAAGGAGAAGGAGGAGGCGGAGGCGGAGGAGGGGGAGGAGGAGGCGATCGCCGTCCTCCTGAAGATTGTGCAGACACTGGTCCTCGACCCCAAACAAGCTTCAACGAGGGTGACCCAGGCGGAGAGGTCGCAACGCAAGAAGGAAGACTGCGCCCGCTGGGAGGAGCAAGTACACCGCGTCACCAAGGATCGTCTAGCGGAGGCGACAGCGAGGGCGGCGACGAAGATCCTCAGGGGAGAGGCGCTGGAGGCGGCTCGGGCCGACCAGGAGTCGAGGGACCACTGGACTGACAAGATGGAGAGGGCCCTGGCCAACCGGGAGGCGGACCGCCAAAAAGGTGGCTAGAAAGGCAGCGGATCGTGGCCGAGATCTCAACCGTCACAGCAAATGCCTCACGCATCACACCATCTGAACGGCGAGGGCGACACGTCTATGGTGGCTGTGGCAACAGCGGCTGCGGCAACTGCGACGAGTAGCCGTAGGGATGGCCTCCTCAGCAGTAGTAGTAGTCACTTTTTTATTTTGTTCAAATGTGCCATTTTTAATGGGCAGTGCCAAATATAATGAAAACAAGTTTTAGTACTAATGTTTTATCTACATATGGGCCCGAGCGGCCAGCTGACGGACACAAACATTGCTCAAATTTATGCGCTGATAAATAAAACTGGACGTCGTTAGGATGGATCGTGTCGCTGGCGCGAGTTCGGACGGATTGGATATGCCCAAGAGGCAATAATAAAGTAGGTTATTATCATATCTTCATACTTATGATAAATGTTTACATACCATGCTATAATTGTATTAACATGAAACATTAATACTTGTGTGATTTGTAAACATAAAAGAGTCCCTAGTAAAGCCTCTTGTTAAACTAGCTTGTTGGTTAATATATTGTAGCATCCCAGTTGTCTAACCCCTGTAATGCTACATGTCATAATAATAAAATGGGCCACTTCCAAGATATAATTGCTGCATCATCATCATATCATGCTCATGTCATCATGTCCCCTTGCATTTGAGCATCATATAAAACCTTTTCTTGTTTGGTTCTTATCTCATGTGCATGATTAATTGTAGTTGCCTCTTGATATTGTATTTGGTTCTTAATAAATTGTTAAATGCCCAAGTTGAGTTGGGGGCATCTCTCTTATTGACTCCACCACCTTTTCTTTCACCACCTTATAATTCCACCATCCAAATAATATGAGCTTGGCATTTTAGTTTTGAGTACCTCTAGCTCATGTTGTTGGTTGGATCCACCCATCTTCTTTTGCTTGGCCTTTGCCCACTTTTTGGGAATGCAAGGATTAAAGCCACATGAAATAGTGTTGTTTTCACAATATAACCATTGGGCATTAATTATGTTGCATGGGCCATGCAAGTGCCACCTATTCTAGTATTTGATTTTAGTTGAATTCTAGTTGGATCATCTTCCTTTGTTTAAATCTTTTGTTGGCTTGTAGTGTTCTTCACCAAATCTCTCCATCTCTTCTCCCCTTTTAGTTAAACCCTTCCCCTTTTTTTTCCTTTGGTCTTGCTTGTTCTTTGTTGGAGCATGCATGGACCAAAGAGCAACCATCACCACATGTTCATCTCTCTTCCTATCTCTCTTTTTCTTGCCTTGTCCTAGTTAGTTGTTTGGAGCATGCATGACCTAGTACAAGGGGCCAACCCTCTATTCTTTTCCCCTCTCTTAGCTAAACCCTAGGACCTACCTTGCCATCCATCCCACCTAGCTTAGCTAAGGCCCTAATCCCCTCCTTTCCCCAAGCAAAACTAAAGCACCACCTCAAGCTATCCTCCCTCTCTCACCCAAAACCCTAAGCCACCCCTCTAAATCTCCCTAGCATGGCATGCATTACCACCATGCCTTAATCTTTTTAGTTAAAACCCTAATATCTACCTCTTCCCTCTTCCCTCCTAGCTAATCAAACCTAGCTACACCTACCTCTAAACAAAACACAAAAACCTACCCCTCCCCTTTTCCTTCTACCTAGCATGGTCACCATGTCCCTCTCCATCTCTCCCCTCTCTCGCTTCCATGCAGGTCCCACCAAAACCCTACCCCAGCTCGCCCCTCCCCCTCTCTCTACCTGCCCCCACACGACCAGGACCCCTCCTATCTACCCTAGCCCTAGCCGAGCCGGCCTCCCTCTCCCCTCTTTTCTCCCCTCTCTGCCAGCACCTGCCCAGCGCCCCTACCCCACCTGCCTGCGACCCTAGCCGCGCCTACCCCACCTGCCAGCCCCCCCGCGCTAGTGCCTGCCTTGCCTAGCCTCGCCATGCCCAGCACGTGAAGGGAAAAGTGGCACCCTGCCAGTTTCCCCTCCCCCACGCTACAACCTGCCCCTCTTCCTTCTTATCCTCCCCTTCCCCTCTCTGGCCTCTCCCCAGATCCGTCCCAGCAGCCCTGCACCGCTCCCCTCCTCTACCCTTCTTCCACACCGCCCCAACGTCCTCTCGCCGCCCACGCCAGCTACCCCACCTGCCCCAGTCGATCTAGCCGGAGGTGTGTTGCTACGCGGTGCCGAGGAAGCCCCTGGAGCTCGCCTGCGACGCCCTGGAGCCAGACGCGAAGAGGAGTCCCAGCTCGCCAGGACCTGCCGCGCCCTGAGGAAACCCTAGCGCTCGCCGTCGCCAGCCTCATCGCCGATCGCCTGCTCCCCACGCCACGTCGACCACACCGGCACGCTCGCGGTGAGCTCCTGACCCTCCCTGACAACCTCCCGTCCTTAGTTGCTTCCTGGACGCTTCGTTCGTTTCGTCGAGCGCCCTCCGTGCACCGGCGAGCGAGCACCTGCCGCCAGCACCGCGCGCAGCATAGCCCTTTCTAGCACGCGAGCGACCCCGTAGCATCAGCCCGCAGCCAGCCGCACTGGTTCCGCCCACCGCGCGCGCGTCCGCGGTCGCGAGATCGACCCCCTGGCGCGTCCCTGTTTTCCTCTGTCGCGCAGCGGGTTCAGTTTCGTCAGGCAGAGAGAAGATCCACAGTACCCGCGTGGCACTTTGCACATAACCCCCTGCCAAATCTTTTTAGCAACCCGCGGTCCATCCAGGCCCGTTGTCAGTGTCTCTGGTAGTTTTATAAAAAGGTTCCTGAACTTTTCCAACCTCAACCCGCGGTCCCGTTTGCTTCCAGACGCTGGCGTGTGGGCCAGCACACGCCTAGCCCCACCTGTCAGCGACTCAGGAGTGAGTAGTATTAGTATAAAACGTTTCAGAGGTTGTTTTAAATTCAAATCCTGTTAAATAATTTCAAATTCAAATCTAATTCAGATTTCTAAATAACTTTTCCATACTAATTCCAAATTTGACACATAATATATGTATGGATATCAGAAATATGAGAGGATTCCAAATATGCCATTCAATTTGCCTTTTGCACATTTTAAATTCCAAGTTTAATTAAATTACAACAAATGCCACTATAACTTAAATAATTAATAACTTTTGTTTTATAATTCCAAAATAAGCAAATGATATGTCTAAAATGTTCAGCTCGACGAGACCTTTCTGTTTATGCTATCCATGACTGTAATTGCAGCATGCATCATATAAAAATATAAGGAACAGCAAGTGTTATGACAACAAATTGTGAACCAAACTCCACTAAAATGTTGCTACTTGTTCTCCACACCTCACCATGCCATGCTACCTTTCTTGCCATGTAAATTGTGCATCATCCATCATGGCATGATTGTTTGGTTGACGCATCTTATTCATATGCTTGTGCTCTATATTCATGTTGGCCTTGTTTGTTTGGTTTTTCTCGGATAGACACTGAGCAGGGGTTGTATCAAGAGAACCAGGAGCACTACCCAGATCCGTCCCTTGCTTCAACTGAGATACCAGGCAAGCACTTCCACATGCTTGCATACATACAGTACCTATTGCCTCTATCTTATTCTTGCATCATTGAGTCGCGATTGCATTAAATTGAATCCCAAGTATGCATAGCCTTTACTTTTAAACCCCACCAAGCTTGTTTCCTCCATCCCATGAGCCACTACTATAGGAGTTGTTTGAGCCATGCGAGTCGTAGAACAGCATGTGTAGGGTATGTGCGTGTCTGTTGGATAACGAGGTACCTAAACAACTTAACCTGAGTAGTTCTGGGATAACTAAAGAAAGTGGCACCGGTGAGCAACATCTGCTATTTGGTTTTTCCTGCTCACCTGTGTCCCGTAAGACCCCGAGTACTTGATTCCTGTTCCTTGATTTATCGCGCTATCCACATCCGGGAGGTATATGGGACCCCCCTGAGCCAGAGCTTGATTCCGTCTTATTTCTTGGGGCCACAAACTAGTTTGAGGCTTTATTACTATCCTGTACTTATGCCATGCTTTACTGCTTTATTTACGATTGTGCGAGGTACTGCACACTGTACTGTTTAAGATCGGGACACGTTTACGCGGTGTCGACAAGCCCCGTTGGGGTTCCCAGTCGCTCACAGCCGTCTACCCAGACCTTGAGGCCGTCTCGGAGCTTGCTTACTCCGTTGCGGGATCTACTTAAGGGGTGGCCCCCTGAAATATTTCTGAATCTTGTGATTGCTTTGTCGTGAAGGCCTCGTTGGGTTTTGATTTGGTTTTTCCGAGGTTGATCGAGTGTGTGTTGCTATTGGTGCACCCCGGCCGGGTAAAACTTTCTGAAAGCCGTGTCCGCGGTTATGGACGACTTGGAGCACAGTTTCTCGATCATAGACAAGCATAACTAAAGTACCGCCTTAATTTGACTAAGTAACTTGACTAGTAAATAGCGCAACACTCACGGAATGGTTAATAAAATTGCCAACGGAAGGGAGATTGTTCGTCCGCTTCCTTGTTGGTAAGCAGGGAGGAGGATGGATCGGATGAGATTACCAATATAACTGTTGTTCTTAATTCACGGACATCCGTCTATCATTGGTTAGGCGGATGGTTAGCGTTTATCTGAAGAAGTGCTAGGGTTTATTTTTCGCTGCAATTGCGTCACCCCAGGTTGTGTCCCCTTTAGAGGCATTAAGACTTGCTGAGTACCCTTAGGGTCTCACACGATAAATTATTGGTTCAGATGGACAGGTACCCCCGCAGGACGGATACTGGGTGGAAGAAGCCGATGATGTGGGCAACGATCGTTCGGTGTAGAGATTCCGGGATCGGGGATCCGTGAGACCTGTAGTTGGGATGTGCTTATTTTCTCTGGCATCTTATGCCGATTTGCTTCTTATCCGTACTCGGATTTTGTTTGCCGCTTCCGCATGATACTCTGATGTGTGTTGTATGAGGAAGTATCCTAAAATATAGATCTATCTAGGTCATTTGAATCTTGCCGTATGGCGTTGGTATATTTCCTTTCTTTCTAGATGGTATGGCTCTGATGTACTCTTGTATGGTGGCTTGCGTACATACCCACTTGTGTACGTAGTTGATCCCTTCGCCTGCCGACTACGCCGCCCGTACAGGTCCCGTTGAGAGGGTAGTGGTTGGGACGTCTGAAAGGACTACCAGTGAGTGGCTTTTGGGGCCCCACCGTACTATTTCAACCACTACCACTCATCCAGGCTTGTATCTAGGAGCGTAGTTCACCGAGGTAGTTACAATTGGTATCAGAGCCATCCCGACCTTCAGGGTTTCAGCCAAACGGTCGTTGTCAGTCTAGCAAATATTTTGGTAGTTATGTATATTAGGGAAAAACAAAACGCGAGAGTAGGACTGCTTCCATTTTTCTTCTTACCCTCCCACCCACCCTTTTCTGGTAAGGAAGTGCAACGTTTTCAATTCTCTTCTCAAAGTTCAAACTAGGATTCACGTGTTCGGGGTTTCCGTAGTACCATAGGATGTGTGTGTGTGTGTGTGTGTAATCCCTTGTCTATCTGTTGCATCCAAGTTGTTATCTTATCTGCCTTTGGTTATCAACTGTTGGTACATTCCATACCGACAGGCTTTTGCAAACCGACGCAATCTATCTTCCTCTTGTATCCGACGCTATCTTGTTTGGGGTGTTCGTTTCCGTAGTTACCAATCTTTAGGTTTCGTCGTGAGAAGAAGGGGTTAGGATATGTGTTCCACTTGTTCATGTGCGGAGTAATGATTTGAGTGCGGGATGGAGTCGCGACCATACCACTACTTTTATCATTCGCTTTTGTATATTGAATCGGTAGAGTCACTAATCTTGATTCGTTAAGTAATTTTGCGCATCTATTGGTATTCTAATGCCGAAATTTGTGGAAAAAATTTTCTTTGATATATTTGTGTACCACACTCCTTTTCAGTCGTGTGCGATATGCTTAATATCTTTTAGGTGCTATGAACTTTGTTGATATTTTAATATTACCTCAGTAAATTGTATCCTTTAATCTTGGTTAATTCCATCTTGGTACTATTTTGTATTATCATCATTCTCCATTATAGTACTGACTTGAGTTTTATATCAATGACAGGATGGCTCCACCACGCCGGACTGATGAGGACATACCTCCGGAACTGGGCTCAGCGCTGTCAAACATTGCTAATGCTTTGGCAGCTATGCAAGAGAACCAGCAGCGCTTTGAGGAGAGCGTCAGAAGAAACGAGTTTGCTCCACTCCCTCCAGCTCCCAGGCGTGGAGACATCAAGAGCTTCCTCAAGTTCAACCCTCGTCAGTTTGATGTGTCTGACCGACCTCTGGACGCGGATGATTGGCTGCGTGAGATCTCAAGGTTGCTCGAGACTGCTGATGTTCCGGAACAGGAGTGGGTCAAGTGCGCTACTCACCTTCTCAAGGGAGATGCAGCTCTCTGGTGGGAGAACTACTTGAAGGCAAGCTGCACGGGCTTTCAGCCAACTTGGGAAAGGTTCACTGGAGCGTTCAAGGAGCAGTTTCTCTCAGAGATTGAAATGGAAAGGATGAAGGAGGCTTTTCTCAACCTGAAGCAAGGGAATGATAACGTCAACACCTATATCAGGAACTTCATGAATCTGTCTCGTTATGGTGGTGATGAGGTATCTGATGACAAGAAGAAGCAGAAAAGGTTCAGGCAAGGGCTCAATGCGTCGATCAAGTATGCAATCACGCATGCAAGACCGGCAACCTTCCTGGAACTACAGCACACAACACTGCAAGAGGAGGCAAGCAGGCAAGTGTTCGAGGAGTCCAAGAAACATAACAGGGATGCATCAAGCTCTTCGGTTATGGCAGCTCCTTCTAAGCGGCGTGTCTGGGTTCCTAACACCCCACCGTCGCTCCCGGCTCCACCAAGACCTGCAAGTTTCGCGCCAAGGCCACCAAACTTCACCACTGCGGCTCCCAGGGGCTACAACAACAACTACCCTGGAGCGCCTGGCGGAGTCCCTGGCTACTCTGCTCCACGTCCAGCTGGTGCCTGTTACACGTGTGGAGATCCTGGACATCCCCACTGGAACTGTCCGTTGAAGAACAAAACTCTTCCTCCACCCCCGCCAAGATCTGCAACAAGCTCTCCTTCGGTTCGTGCACCACCGCCTCGGGCTCTCAACATCAACACTAAGCCCGGGTCTGCGGTTGTTCGTGCCAATTGTGTCAGCGCCGCTCAAGCTGAGCAAGCACCGGGAGTCGTGATGGGTATGCTTTCAGTTAACTCAGTTCCTGCACGAGTTCTCTTTGATTCTGGTGCATCACATTCCTTTGTGTCATACAAGTTTGCAGGAGAGAATGAGTTAGTCATGGTTCCTCTCTCTAAGAGGTTGGTGGTACAATCACCTGGTTCAAACATGAGGGCTGAGCATATCAGTCATGGAAATCAAGTTGAGATTGGTGGTTCTTCATTCTTGGCTTCTTTGATTGTTCTGGGCAACTCTGACATTGATGTCATCCTGGGCATGGATTGGTTGACAGCAAATGAAGCTGTCATTGATTGTGCTGAACGCTCAGTGTCTTTGAAGATTCCTGAAGGCCACATAGTCTTTTCTCCAAGTCTGACTCCTGCTGTCCAGCTCTATTCCTTGGCTACTCTTAATGATGATGCTATGGAAGCTATTCAGGGTGTACCAGTGGTCTGCGAGTTTCCAGATGTTTTCCCTGAAGAGTTGCCAGGTATGCCTCCGGATCGCGAGGTTGAATTCGTGATTGAGCTTGAACCTGGAACGGCTCCTATCTCCAAGAGGCCATATAAAATGGGTCCTTCTGAGTTGGCTGAACTAAAACGACAACTTGATGAACAAGAGAAGTTGGGTTTCATTCAACATAGCACTTCGTCTTGGGGTAGCCCAACAATCTTTGTGAAGAAGCGTGACAGAACCGATAGACTCTGTGTTGACTACCGGGCTCTAAATGCTAAAACCATCAAGAACAAATATCCTCTTCCTCGGATAAATGATCTATTTGATCAACTAGCAGGAGTTGTGGTGTTCTCTAAGCTGGACTTGAGAAGTGGTTATCACCAAATCAAAATCCGCAAAGAGGATGTGCCCAAAACAGCTTTCACCACCCGCTATGGCTTGTATGAGTACACGGTCATGTCTTTCGGTCTCACCAACGCACCTGCTACCTTCTCGAGGCTGATGAACTCCGTTTTCATGGAGTATCTTGATAAGTTTGTTGTGGTTTATCTGGATGACATTCTGGTCTTTTCCAAGTCCAAGGAGGAGCATGAAGAACACCTGCGGTGTGTCTTAAACAAGCTTCGTGAGAACCGCTTGTATGCAAAGTTCTCTAAGTGTGAGTTTTGGCTGCCTGAAGTAACCTACCTGGGTCATGTTATCTCTGCCAAGGGCATTGCAGTCAACCCAGAAACCGTGAAGACAATAGTTGAATGGCTTCCTCCTGCTAATGTCAAGGAAGTGCGGAGTTTTCTCGGCTTGGCTAGCTATTGCCGTCGCTTTGTGCAGAACTTCTCGAAGATAGCAAAGCCCCTTACCGATCTCCTCAAGAAAGGCAAGAAGTACCTGTGGACTCCTGCTTGTCAAGAAAGTTTTGAGACACTCAAAGAGAAGCTCACTTCCACACCAGTCTTGGTTCCTCCGGATACATCTAAGCCTTTCCAGATATTCTGCGATGCCTCTTTGCAAGGATTGGGTGCGGTCCTTATGCAAGAGAGACAGGTGGTTGCTTATGCTTCTCGTCAGTTGAAGACGCATGAGATCAACTATCCCACACATGACCTCGAGCTAGCAGCAGTTGTCTTTGCTTTGAAGCTATGGAGGCACTACTTGCTCGGTAACCGTTGTGAGATCTTCTCGGACCACAAGAGTTTGAAGTATATCTTCACTCAACCTGATCTCAACCTTCGGCAGAGGAGATGGATTGAAGCAATCAATGACTTTGATGTGACCATCAACTACACTCCAGGCAAAGCAAACGTCATGGCAGATGCGCTTAGCCGTAAAGCTTATGTCAACAACCTCATGATAGAAGAGCAGCAGCCTCTCTTGTGCGAGGAATTCCGTCAGCTCAACCTTGAAGTTGTAGAACAAGGGCATCTCCTGAACCTTCTGGCTACTCCTCTCTTGGAAGAACAGATTCGTTCTCGTCAGCGTGGTGATCCGCACACCAGAAAGCTCATCTCTAAACTTGGGCTTCCGAAGTATGAGTCCTTCCACGTTGATGATCAAGGCACGCTCTTCTTCGACCACCGGATGTTTGTTCCAAACTACCCGGGTTTGAGAGACCAAGTTCTCAAGGAGGCGCATGATTCGGTTCTATCTATCCATCCTGGCAGCACAAAGATGTACATGGATTTGAAAACACAATACTGGTGGCCTGGGTTGAAAAGGTATTGTGCCAAGTATGTCTCAGAATGTGATGTCTGCCGCAGAGTCAAGGCTGTCCATCAGAAACCATTTGGACTTCTACAGCCTTTGAAACCTCCGGAATGGAAATGGGAGAAAGTAGAGATGGACTTCATCACTGGTTTTCCAAGGTCGCAGAAGGGCAACAATGCAATCTTTGTTGTCATCGACAGGCTTTCTAAAGTGGCTCATTTCTTCCCCGTCAAAGAAACAATTTCTGGAATTCAGTTGGCTGAGCTCTATATCAACAGAATTGTCTCTCTGTATGGGGTTCCACTTGAAATCAGTTCAGACCGTGGGAGCATCTTCACCTCAAAGTTCTGGGAGAGTTTCCAAAAAGCTTTGGGGACAAAGTTGAACTTCAGCACTGCTTACCACCCTCAGTCTCAAGGACAAGTGGAAAGAATCAATCAGATTCTGGAGGATATGCTTCGGGCTTGCGTCATCTCTTTTGGCATGAAGTGGGAGGAATGCCTTCCATATGCTGAATTCTCCTACAACAACAGCTTCCAGAAGAGTCTGAAGATGGCACCATTCGAGGCTCTCTATGGTCGGAAGTGCAGAACTCCGATTGGTTGGTCAGGTGCAGGAGAAAGAATCTGGTTTGGCCCTGACATTGTAACTCAGGCAGAGGAGAAGGTGCACATCATTCTGGAGAACCTGAAGATTGCTCAAAGTCGTCAGAAGAGCAACTATGACAGGAAACACACGGATATGGTATATGCCCCTGGTGATCTCGTCTACCTTCGTGTCACTCCCATGAGAGGAACACACCGCTTCGGTATCAAAGGAAAGCTGGCTCCTAGATACATCGGTCCTTTCAAGATACGTGGTAGAAGAGGAGAAGTTGCTTATGCACTAGAGCTTCCGGAAAAACTCAAAGTCCATGATGTTTTCCACATCTCTCAGCTCAAGAAGTGCTTCAAAGATCCCGGCAGGACCGTGGACCACGAGCTAATCGACCTCCAAGAAGATCTGTCTTATCAAGAACACCCCACCAAAATCCTTGAGACCGCAGAACGAAGGACTCGCAACAAGTCCATCATGTTTTGCAAGGTGCAGTGGTCACACCATTCTGTTGATGAAGCCACATGGGAGTGTGAAGATGAACTCCGTGCCAACCATCCTTCTCTCTTTGTATCTTCTTCTTCTTCCTAGAATCTCGGGGCGAGATTCCTGTTTAGTGGGGGAGAGTTGTAGCATCCCAGTTGTCTAACCCCTGTAATGCTACATGTCATAATAATAAAATGGGCCACTTCCAACATATAATTGCTGCATCATCATCATATCATGCTCATGTCATCATGTCCCCTTGCATTTGAGCATCATATAAAACCTTTTCTTGTTTGGTTCTTATCTCATGTGCATGATTAATTGTAGTTGCCTCTTGATATTGTATTTGGTTCTTAATAAATTGTTAAATGCCCAAGTTGAGTTGGGGGCATCTCTCTTATTGACTCCACCACCTTTTCTTTCACCACCTTATAATTCCACCATCCAAATAATATGAGCTTGGCATTTTAGTTTTGAGTACCTCTAGCTCATGTTGTTGGTTGGATCCACCCATCTTATTTTGCTTGGCCTTTGCCCACTTTTTGGGAATGCAAGGATTAAAGCCACATGAAATAATGTTGTTTTCACAATATAACCATTGGGCATTAATTATGTTGCATGGGCCATGCAAGTGCCACCTATTCTAGTATTTGATTTTAGTTGAATTCTAGTTGGATCATCTTCCTTTGTTTAAATCTTTTGTTGGCTTGTAGTGTTCTTCACCAAATCTCTCCATCTCTTCTCCCCTTTTAGTTAAACCCTTCCCCTTTTTTTCCTTTGGTCTTGCTTGTTCTTTGTTGGAGCATGCATGGACCAAAGTGCAACCATCACCACATGTTCATCTCTCTTCCTATCTCTCTTTTTCTTGCCTTGTCCTAGTTAGTTGTTTGGAGCATGCATGACCTAGTACAAGGGGCCAACCCTCTATTCTTTTCCCCTCTCTTAGCTAAACCCTAGGACCTACCTTGCCATCCATCCCACCTAGCTTAGCTAAGGCCCTAATCCCCTCCTTTCCCCAAGCAAAACTAAAGCACCACCTCAAGCTATCCTCCCTCTCTCACCCAAAACCCTAAGCCACCCCTCTAAATCTCCCTAGCATGGCATGCATTACCACCATGCCTTAATCTTTTTAGTTAAAACCCTAATATCTACCTCTTCCCTCTTCCCTCCTAGCTAATCAAACCTAGCTACACCTACCTCTAAACAAAACACAAAAACCTACCCCTCCCCTTTTCCTTCTACCTAGCATGGTCACCATGTCCCTCTCCATCTCTCCCCTCTCTCGCTTCCATGCAGGTCCCACCAAAACCCTACCCCAGCTCGCCACTCCCCCTCTCTCTACCTGCCCCCACACGACCAGGACCCCTCCTATCTACCCTAGCCCTAGCCGAGCCGGCCTCCCTCTCCCCTCTTTTCTCCCCTCTCTGCCAGCACCTGCCCAGCGCCCCTACCCCACCTGCCTGCGACCCTAGCCGCGCCTACCCCACCTGCCAGCCCCCCCGCGCTAGTGCCTGCCTTGCCTGGCCTCGCCATGCCCAGCACGTGAAGGGAAAAGTGGCACCTTCCAGCTTCCCCTCCCCCACGCTACAACCTGCCCCTCTTCCTTCTTATCCTCCCCTTCCCCTCTCTGGCCTCTCCCCAGATCCGTCCCAGCAGCCCTGCACCGCTCCCCTCCTCTACCCTTCTTCCACACCGCCCCAACGTCCTCTCGCCGCCCACGCCAGCTACCCCACCTGCCCCAGTCGATCTAGCCGGAGGTGTGTTGCTACGCGGTGCCGAGGAAGCCCCTGTTGCTCGCCTGCGACGCCCTGGAGCCAGACGCGAAGAGGAGGAGTCCCAGCTCGCCAGGACCTGCCGCGCCCCGAGGAAACCCTAGCGCTCGCCGTCGCCAGCCTCATCGCCGATCGCCTGCTCCCCGCGCCACGTCGACCACACCGGCACGCTCGCGGTGAGCTCCTGACCCTCCCTGACAACCTCCCGTCCTTAGTTGCTTCCTGGACGCTTCGTTCGTTTCGTCGAGCGCCCTCCGTGCACCGGCGAGCGAGCACCTGCCGCCAGCACCGCGCGCAGCATAGCCCTTTCTAGCACGCGAGCGACCCCGTAGCATCAGCCCGCAGCCAGCCGCACTGGTTCCGCCCACCGCGCGCGCGTCCGCGGTCGCGAGATCGACCCCCTGGCGCGTCCCTGTTTTCCTCTGTCGCGCAGCGGGTTCAGTTTCGTCAGGCAGAGAGAAGATCCACAGTACCCGCGTGGCACTTTGCACATAACCCCCTGCCAAATCTTTTTAGCAACCCGCGGTCCATCCAGGCCCGTTGTCAGTGTCTCTGGTAGTTTTATAAAAAGGTTCCTGAACTTTTCCAACCTCAACCCGCGGTCCCGTTTGCTTCCAGACGCTGGCGTGTGGGCCAGCACACGCCTAGCCCCACCTGTCAGCGACTCAGGAGTGAGTAGTATTAGTATAAAACGTTTCAGAGGTTGTTTTAAATTCAAATCCTGTTAAATAATTTCAAATTCAAATCTAATTCAGATTTCTAAATAACTTTTCCATACTAATTCCAAATTTGACACATAATATATGTATGGATATCAGAAAGATGAGAGGATTCCAAATATGCCATTCAATTTGCCTTTTGCACATTTTAAATTCCAAGTTTAATTAAATTACAACAAATGCCACTATAACTTAAATAATTAATAACTTTTGTTTTATAATTCCAAAATAAGCAAATGATATGTCTAAAATGTTCAGCTCGACGAGACCTTTCTGTTTATGCTATCCATGACTGTAATTGCAGCATGCATCATATAAAAATATAAGGAACAGCAAGTGTTATGACAACAAATTGTGAACCAAACTCCACTAAAATGTTGCTACTTGTTCTCCACACCTCACCATGCCATGCTACCTTTCTTGCCATGTAAATTGTGCATCATCCATCATGGCATGATTGTTTGGTTGACGCATCTTATTCATATGCTTGTGCTCTATATTCATGTTGGCCTTGTTTGTTTGGTTTTTCTCGGATAGACACTGAGCAGGGGTTGTATCAAGAGAACCAGGAGCACTACCCAGATCCGTCCCTTGCTTCAACTGAGATACCAGGCAAGCACTTCCACATGCTTGCATACATACAGTACCTATTGCCTCTATCTTATTCTTGCATCATTGAGTCGCGATTGCATTAAATTGAATCCCAAGTATGCATAGCCTTTACTTTTAAACCCCACCAAGCTTGTTTCCTCCATCCCATGAGCCACTACTATAGGAGTTGTTTGAGCCATGCGAGTCGTAGAACAGCATGTGTAGGGTATGTGCGTGTCTGTTGGATAACGAGGTACCTAAACAACTTAACCTGAGTAGTTCTGGGATAACTAAAGAAAGTGGCACCGGTGAGCAACATCTGCTATTTGGTTTTTCCTGCTCACCTGTGTCCCGTAAGACCCCGAGTACTTGATTCCTGTTCCTTGATTTATCACGCTATCCACATCCGGGAGGTATATGGGACCCCCCTGAGCCAGAGCTTGATTCCGTCTTATTTCTTGGGGCCACAAACTAGTTTGAGGCTTTATTACTATCCTGTACTTATGCCATGCTTTACTGCTTTATTTACGATTGTGCGAGGTACTGCACACTGTACTGTTTAAGATCGGGACACGTTTACGCGGTGTCGACAAGCCCCGTTTGGGGTTCCCAGTCGCTCACAGCCGTCTACCCAGACCTTGAGGCCGTCTCGGAGCTTGCTTACTCCGTTGCGGGATCTACTTAAGGGGTGGCCCCCTGAAATATTTCTGAATCTTGTGATTGCTTTGTCGTGAAGGCCTCGTTGGGTTTTGATTTGGTTTTTCCGAGGTTGATCGAGTGTGTGTTGCTATTGGTGCACCCCGGCCGGGTAAAACTTTCTGAAAGCCGTGTCCGCGGTTATGGACGACTTGGAGCACAGTTTCTCGATCATAGACAAGCATAACTAAAGTACCGCCTTAATTTGACTAAGTAACTTGACTAGTAAATAGCGCAACACTCACGGAATGGTTAATAAAATTGCCAACGGAAGGGAGATTGTTCGTCCGCTTCCTTGTTGGTAAGCAGGGAGGAGGATGGATCGGATGAGATTACCAATATAACTGTTGTTCTTAATTCACGGACATCCGTCTATCATTGGTTAGGCGGATGGTTAGCGTTTATCTGAAGAAGTGCTAGGGTTTATTTTTCGCTGCAATTGCGTCACCCCAGGTTGTGTCCCCTTTAGAGGCATTAAGACTTGCTGAGTACCCTTAGGGTCTCACACGATAAATTATTGGTTCAGATGGACAGGTACCCCCGCAGGACGGATACTGGGTGGAAGAAGCCGATGATGTGGGCAACGATCGTTCGGTGTAGAGATTCCGGGATCGGGGATCCGTGAGACCTGTAGTTGGGATGTGCTTATTTTCTCTGGCATCTTATGCCGATTTGCTTCTTATCCGTACTCGGATTTTGTTTGCCGCTTCCGCATGATACTCTGATGTGTGTTGTATGAGGAAGTATCCTAAAATATAGATCTATCTAGGTCATTTGAATCTTGCCGTATGGCATTGGTATATTTCCTTTCTTTCTAGATGGTATGGCTCTGATGTACTCTTGTATGGTGGCTTGCGTACATACCCACTTGTGTACGTAGTTGATCCTTCGCCTGCCGACTACGCCGCCCGTACAGGTCCCGTTGAGAGGGTAGTGGTTGGGACGTCTGAAAGGACTACCAGTGAGTGGCTTTTGGGGCCCCACCGTACTATTTCAACCACTACCACTCATCCAGGCTTGTATCTAGGAGCGTAGTTCACCGAGGTAGTTACATATATGATCATGGTTTCCTGATCATGAACATAGAGATGTTATTAACAACAGGGTCATATCATTAGGAGAATGATGTGATGGACATACTCCTATAGTTAAGCGTAGCATAAAGATCAAGTCATTTCAATAGTTCAATTGCTATATGCTTTCTGATACATAGTAACCTAATTCCTTCGACCATGAGATCATGCATATCACCTTTTCCGGATGGATACTTTGATGTTATCAAACACCACACCGTAACAGGGTGGCTATAAAAGTGGCATTGAGTGTTCAGAAAGTATTGGTTGAAACACATGGATCAAGAGTGGGATTTGTCCATCCATATGACGGATAGATATACTCTGGGACCTCTCGGTGGAATGTCATCCAATTGGCTTGCAAGCATGTGAATGGCTCACAAGGGATCACATATCACGGGAACGAGAAAAGAGTACTTATCAGTAACGAGGTTGAACTAGGTATGCAGAGATACCGATGATCATAACCTCGGATAAGTAAACTATCGTGAGACAAAGGGAAATTGGTATCGTATGTAAGTAGTTCATTCGATCGCAAAGTAATCGTAGAAATATGTGGGAGCCATATGAATTTCCAGATTCCTCTATTGGTTATTGTTCGGAGAAGTGTCTCGATCATGTTCGCATAATTCACGAACCGTAGGGAGACACACTTAAGGATTCGACGTTGTTTGAGTAGTTATGGTATTATGAGAAAGAGACCGAATGTTGTTCGGAGTCTCGTATGGGATCCGGGATATCACGAGGTGATCCGGAATGGTCCGGAGAATAAGATTCATATAAGGAAAGTCCCGTTTCGGAGTTCGGGAATGATTCCGGTGTTTTCATCGGGAATGTTCTAGAAGGTTCCGGATTGTCCGGCACTCCGGGGGGGGGGTACATGAATGTGTCATTACATATTGAATGATTGCATCATGTACTAAGTGTTCTTGCTGTTCCAAAACTGAAAAGTCAAACTGCCAGTTTGAAAGTCAAATGGCTAAAACAGGAAACTGTGGAAAACAGGAAACTGTGGGAAACAGGAAACTGTGGGAAACAAGCAAGAGGTGGTTGGAACAGACTTGGGGAAGGAGTCCCTCCAAGCCGGCGCGCCAACCAAGGCCAACTTGGGGAGGGACTCCCCTCCCCTTGGCCGCCCCTCCCACCTATAAAAGGAGGGGCAGGGTCTCCTCCTCTAGACACACAAGTTTCTATCCTCTAATCTCCGGTTTAGAGCCGTTTTGGTTTAGAGCTTCTAATTGCCCTAGCCTTCGGTTTAGAGCCTTCTAATTGGTGTGTCTAATCCCTAGACCACTAATAGCTCTCTCTCATACTCCACCATACTCGCTCCGGCTTAAGGCGAAGCCCTGCGGGATCTCCCCTCTACTTCCGGTACCACGCCGTTGTGCTGCCGGAATCGCGAGGAGAGTGCTACAACCTCCGCTGCCTGCTGGAACAAGGGAGAGGAAGGTTTTCGTCGAGTACCGAACGTGTGACCGACTGCGGGAGCGCTGCCGGAACGCAGTGCCGGAAGGATCGTCTACGCGATCTTGAGATCGGAAGTGTACGACTACATCACCCACGAGAATCTGCTCTCGTTAACCGCTTTGGAATCTTCGAGGGTAAGTTATTCCATCGATTCGTTGCTACAATCTAGTAGATAGATCTTGGCTTGTTTGTTTGTATGCGATAGAAAATTTTTGTTTTCCATGCTACGAACCCCTACAGTGGTATCAGAGCCGTGTCTATATGTAGATCTGTTGCACGAGTAGAAAACAATGGTCATTGTGGGCATTGATGCTTTTATTGTCGATTGCTTCTTGTGTACTTTGCATCTTGCGGTATGTTGGGATGAAGCGGCCCGGGCTAACCTTACATGACATCGTTCATGAGACTTGCTCCACGCTTGACATGCAACTTGTATTGCATAAGTGGCTTTGCGGGTGCCTGTTTCTCCTAGCATAGTTAAGATCCAATTTACAACGGGTGATTAACAATACTAGTATCAATGTTGTGGTTCTTGTTCGTAAGTTAGAACGACACTTATTGAAAGCCCCAAACCACGTAAAATATGCAAAGAAAGTAGAGGCGTCTAACTTTGTTTTGCAGGGGTGTGCAGTGATGTGATATGGCCATGATTATGATTATATCTGATGTATGCAATATTCCTTATTGTAAGTTGGCAACCGGCAGGAGCCATATGGTTGTATTTAAATTCTGTTAAGACCCACGTGTCTATTCAAAGTAGTTGTAATAGTTGAAGCTGGTGGACGACAACCATGGAGCAGCGTCATTGACCTTGATGCAATGTCGGTGATGATGGAGATCATGTTCGTGCTAGAAGATGGAGATCGGAAGCACAAAGAAGAAAGGCCATATCATATCACATATTATGAATTGCATGTGATGTTAATCCTTTATGCATCTTGTATTGCTTAGTAGACGACGGTAGCAATATAAGATGATCCCTCATGCACATGAATTTCAAGTCATAAAGTGTTCACCCTTAGTTAGCACCGTTGCTAAAGCTTGTTGTTTCGAAGCACCACGTGATGATCGGGTGTGTTAGATTCTACAAGTGTATACAACGTGAGCAAGCCAGATTTGCTCATGCGGAAACTAAGGTTTGATCTTGACGAGCCTAGCATGTACAAACATGGCCTCAGGAACACGGATTACCGAAAGGTAGAGCATGAGTCATATAGTAGATATGATCAACATGTTGATTGTTCGCCATTGAAGCTATATCAACTCTCGTGATGATCGGTTTTGATGTGGTGGATTTGGTTCGTGTGATCACTAAAACAATGTGAGGGATATTGTTTTGAGTGGGAGTTCACCTAGATTAATTTAATTATTAATTAGAACTCAATTTATCATAAACTAAATCAAAGTGAATTTGCATAGTTGTTGTAGTCATTGGCATCCGTTTACCACCTTGCGCTTAGTTATAATTGAGATGATAGAACTATAGAATTCTGGTTAGTTACTTTACAAACTGGTATCGTATTGTTTTGAAGTGTTAATCTAAAGTTTAAAGTCCTATTGCAAACTTTCAGTAAGTTCCGGTTACTCCATGAAGTTTAATAATTAGTATTAAATCAAGAGTAACAATTCCAATGTTAGTATATAAGTATCATGTTTGTCTCCATGATTCTTGATATTCAAATGATTGTCTTAATATCAAGGTTATCTAGGATCTGAAAGAGTTGTTTCAGAAACCATGATGTGTGGAAGATATTGTGATATCTGAAACGAAGTTTTGGTTGCAACATGATAGAGTATAATATGGCAAAAGTCATGTTCTCATATTTGATGAGAATTTGCAAAAGGTTGGAGACACTTGTTGTCCTAATCCTCCAAAAGGTTTTGGATAGCAACATTATACTCATAATTCATCGTTATAAGCTAAAAGTAGCTTGATCATGGACGATTCCATGTTAAGGGTGAATATTTGATGTAGGTAAAATGTTTACTACACCAAGAGATTACTAAAGAAAGGAATTTGAAAGAACACCAAACATTTGATGATAGTGATCTACTTCAAAGTGCAAGTCCAAAGACATTGGTATTTAACTATACACGTTTTGGACTATGTGTCATATGTATGACTCCACTATTGATGTTAATAGATTCTTTCAAACAGAAAAGGAAATACTGAAAGAGAATCTCATAAATATATGGCAGAAAATAAAAGACTAGAATTGTTCAGTTTATGTATATAGATGATATACATGTTATGTCTATATTCTTTGCTTATTAAACAATGTGGTTATTAAGTATTTGATACTGAATTTGTTGGTGTGAATCGTCATACGAAACAACACAATTCATGAACTACAATGGCCTAAGTAACTAGCAAAAGAATATGTGATGATGTTCATCGAGAACAAATAAAGGGTTATTGTGTTGCTCGTTAAAACATCAAAGCTTGCCTTCAAGATTTGTTTTATCAGGTATTATGAGAACAAAAGGGTTGTTCAAATAAATTACCATAATCCATAAAAGATGGATGATTCACAAATCTCGTTGGAGAAATCACATCCATAAAACTAGTGCTAAAAATGTCGAAAGACAAATTGATTGAAAGATCACTTAGGAAGTGACATCGCCGTTTAAATTATAATGGAAAGAAAACATGAAGAAACTCCATGTGGATGGAATTTTGGAGTCTTCTGATTTTTGATCAAATGACGCTTGTGAAACTTTCCCAGAGATAATTAAGACTTCGTTCGTAGGCAAAAAGGGAACGAAAGACTAGCTTATTGGAAATTGTACATATTGTTGTACAAAGTCCATCATGTGTAGTCAAAAGCGATGGATTTCAACTTCATATGCTTTCTCCGAAAATTTGAGTAAATATATGAATATTTACTTAATAAGGATGAAGTATGAAACATTTGAAAAGTTCAAAGACTTTCAAGATTAAGTGCAAAATCATTGTAACAAGAATATAAACAGTTTATGATAAAGATCATAAACAAAAGATATTTGAGTTACAAAGTTTAGCATAATACCTAAGATTTAAGGAATCGTTCTGTGGATTTGCATTTCCCGAAACACCATAAGGGTATGGAGCGTTCGAGGTATGTAATTAAACCTTGTTTGACATGGTAAGATCAAAGGTATAATTCATAAAACTGCCATTATATTTTAAAGATTAAAAGCTTTAGAGATTACCGTTTTTCCACTGAAAAGAGCTTCATCATAATCCGTTGAAATGACACCATATAAGGTTATGGTTTGGGATAAAACCCAAGTAGTCCTTTCTTAAAACATTGGTATGCTATGCATAAGAAAGATGTGTGCAATCAAAGTCGGATGAACCTGTCTTTGTATAAATGTTAAGTATTCCTCCATAAAACACCGGAGACAAAAGTGTTTGTCGCTTAGAATGTCAAGTTTCTTTGAGAAGGAATTTTTCGTGAAAAGTTAAGTGGGAGGACAATAGAACTTTGATAAGGTTAAAAGAACCTTAGCTATATGTGCAGAGTTGCGCAGCGCCGAAAAGTGTTCCGGAGGCAGCAACAATGCTCATGGCTCACGTACCTCAAAGGTTGTGGTCACGGAGATCCAAGTTCCTATTGAAACAAGTAGGTCGGATGAACAATCAAATACCAAGATTTGAGGGTTGAATCATTATTTGAGAATAATGAACCGACTACATGCAAAGAAGCGATGATGGGCCCTGACTCCGTCAAATGGCTTGAAGCCATAAAATCCGTGATAGTTCCATACATGAGAAATCAAGTTTTGAACTTGAAGGACCCTCGAGAAAGGTGTAAGACCTTACAGTTGTATCTGGATCTATAAAGAAATAGACATGGATGTTTCACATCTATAATCGACATATTGGGAAAGAGTTTACAACAATGTTCAAAGGTTGACTATGACAAGATTTGATCTGTCATAGTGATATTTAGTCTAGACGGATTAATGTAGCAACCACTACATATAATTTTGTTATATGGTAGTTGAATAAACAAAACAAGTTCTTCTAATAGAATCGTTACCTAGGACATGTGCATAACACGGTCCATAGGGTTTTGTTAATTCAAAGGATGCTAAAAGCATATGCAAACTTCAATGGTTGAAGTGAGCATCGCGGAGTTGGAATCTTCACTATGATGAAATTGTTAAAAGAGTTTTAATTCATCAGAGACAATGAAGATGCTTGCGTTTGCAAGAAATTAAGTGAGAGCGCTAAGACATGTTTCTAATACATTATGTGGAAGACATATTGTTGATTGGAAATAATGTATCTTTTATTAACACATATTAAGAATTTCATCTCGATGAAAGACTTAGGCAAAACCCAAATATTTGGCATCAATAGATGCTAATATGGTTGTGCCAGAAGTACATATATGAGATATTGAATGAGTTCAATATAGAAACTACAAGAAAGGTTCTTGTCGCACAGAAAGGATTGAATGAGTTCAATATTGATGATATATTCAAGTGTATTGACATTTGGTAAGTGAAACAAAGATTCAAGTATAGATTGATACTTGATGTATGAAATCACAAAGAATATTTATATCAATCATACTGTGATATGTACAAATCCAGATATGTCCTATGCTCTAAATGTTATGAGCATATGCCAGAATAATTCATAAGATGATCATTGGACAATAGTAAGGATATTCTTATGATCTTTTGGAAGAACCAAGAGTATATTATTTGTAGAAGTGATAAATAGATGGTTAGTTCATTGTAAAATTACTACATTGATACTAGTTTTGTCACAAAATACAAATTAAGTTTATCTCAAGCTAAACTAAGGGTGGCACAATATAATGGAAAGTGAGTTCCATAATGGATTTGGATGAATTCCAAAGTTAAGACATTGTGACAGATACTACAACAAAAGGCTAAGTATATGACTGCTATTATAGCAAGCTAAAGAGGGCATTTGTGTCAAGTAGTTTGTTATCAAACTAGGTGTAGTTCACAGCGGGATAATACTAAGAAGATATATTGTACGACAATATTATCAACATGTTTTAACCCCGAAGAACTAAAGGTCACACCAAAGGACCAAATTTGTACGAAGCCATCTCATTAGAGAATGAGTGATGCGTAGAGACGCAAAGACATGCAATTACACACGGACCTGGAAGTGTCGGATCCGGAGATCAGTTGACCACTAGCAATAGTGTACATACAACACCGTAAAGCCATAGGTGTTGAATACACAAAGGTTTGAAACTAGATTATTGACTCTAGTGCAAGTGGGGGACTGTTGGAGATATGCCCAAGAGGCAATAATAAAGTAGGTTATTATCATATCTTCATACTTATGATAAATGTTTACATACCATGCTATAATTGTATTAACATGAAACATTAATACTTGTGTGATTTGTAAACATAAAAGAGTCCCTAGTAAAGCCTCTTGTTAAACTAGCTTGTTGGTTAATATATGATCATGGTTTCCTGATCATGAACATAGAGATGTTATTAACAACAGGGTCATATCATTAGGAGAATGATGTGATGGACATACTCCTATAGTTAAGCGTAGCATAAAGATCAAGTCATTTCAATAGTTCAATTTCTATATGCTTTCTGATACATAGTAACCTAATTCCTTCGACCATGAGATCATGCATATCACCTTTTCCGGATGGATACTTTGATGTCATCAAACACCACACCGTAACAGGGTGGCTATAAAAGTGGCATTGAGTGTTCAGAAAGTATTGGTTGAAACACATGGATCAAGAGTGGGATTTGTCCATCCATATGACAGATAGATATACTCTGGGCCCTCTCGGTGGAATGTCATCCAATTGGCTTGCAAGCATGTGACTGGATCACAAGGGATCACATATCACGGGAATGAGAAAAGAGTACTTATCAGTAACGAGGTTGAACTAGGTATGCAGAGATACCGATGATCATAACCTCGGATAAGTAAACTATCGTGAGACAAAGGGAAATTGGTATCGTATGTAAGTAGTTCATTCGATCGCAAAGTAATCGTAGAAATATGTGGGAGTCATATGAATTTCCAAATTCCTCTATTGGTTATTGTTCGGAGAAGTGTCTCGATCATGTCCGCATAATTCACGAACCGTAGGGAGACACACTTAAGGATTCAACGTTGTTTGAGTAGTTATGGTATTATGAGAAAGAGACCGAATGTTGTTCGGAGTCTCGGATGGGATCTGGGATATCACGAGGTGATCCGGAATGGTCCGGAGAATAAGATTCATATAAGGAAAGTCCCGTTTCGGAGTTCGGGAATGATTCCGGTGTTTTCATCGGGAATGTTCTAGAAGGTTCCGGATTGTCCGGCACTCCGGGGGGGGGGGGTACATGAATGTGTCATTACATATTGAATGATTGCATCATGTACTAAGTGTTCTTGCTGTTCCAAAACTGAAAAGTCAAACTGCCAGTTTGAAAGTCAAACGGCTAAAACAGGAAACTGTGGAAAACAGGAAACTGTGGGAAACAGGAAACTGTGGGAAACAAGCAAGAGGTGGTTGGAACCGACTTGGGGGAGGAGTCCCTCCAAGCCGGCGCGCCAACCAAGGCCGACTTGGGGAGGGACTCCCCTCCCCTTGGCCGCCCCTCCCACCTATAAAAGGAGGGGCATGGCCTCCTCCTCTAGACACACAAGTTTATATCCTCTAATCTCCGGTTTAGAGCCGTTTTGGTTTAGAGCTTCTAATTGCCCTAGCCTTCGGTTTAGAGCCTTCTAATTGGTGTGTATAATCCCTAGACCACTAATAGCTCTCTCTCATACTCCACCATACTCGCTCCGGCTTAAGGCGAAGCCCTGCGGGATCTCCCCTCTACTTCCGGTACCACGCCGTTGTGTTGCCGGAATCGCGAGGAGAGTGCTACAACCTCCGCTGCCTGCTGGAACAAGGGAGAGGAAGGTCTTCGTCGAGTACCGAACGTGTGACCGACTGCGGGAGCGCTGCCGGAACGCAGCGCCGGAAGGATCGTCTACGCGATCTTGAGATCGGAAGTGTACGACTACATCACCCACGAGAATCTGCTCTCGTTAACCGCTTTGGAATCTTCGAGGGTAAGTTATTCCATCGACTCGTTGCTACAATCTAGTAGATAGATCTTGGCTTGTTTGTTTGTATGCGATAGAAAATTTTTGTTTTCCATGCTACGAACCCCTACACTAAGAGCATCTCCACTCACGTTCCCAGGACGCCGATCCCAGGGCGTTTTTTTGGTCCGAACGCCAAAAATCGGCCCAGTCATGTTCCCAGGAACCTCTTTTCGTTCGGATTCGGTCGAACTTTGGTCCGGACTTCCTAGGCCATTCCTAGGATCCCGGGAATGCCCTAGAAACACTAGACGAAGCGAAAACAGGCATGAGCCAGCTCTGTCAGCGAGACAGTCCCATTTCCCCCAATCCACTCGCCCAGACTGTGGCGAAGAGCTCCCAGCGCCTCTGTCCCAATGACTTCGCCGGCGGAGCTCCTCCACACTGAGACAGGACCTCGCCTCTAGATAGGCTCGCCGCAGTTGTCGCATGTTCTGCCGCCCATTCCGCTGCCGCTTTCGCCGTCCAAACTTTGTCGTATCTCGGCTTTGCTGCGAGCTCCCACCACCACGCCCGCCAAGTGTTCGGCATTTGGCCGGTTCGGCCATGGACTCCGACGACGAGGAGGTACTCGCCGCATTGCTGGAAGAGGAGAACGCCGACGTCACCGAAGATGCAGAGGACATGCATATCCTCGCCTCCCTCGCCCAGCTGTACCTGTAGACAGCGAAGCCGAAGCCCGGAGGTTCGGCGAAGGGTTGCTGAAAGTGCAAGGCGAGGCAAAGGATAGAGGGCTACTGCTTGTTGTACGCCGACTACTTTGCCGACGAGCCGCTCCACGGAGAGGCCATGTTTCGGCGCCATTTCAGGATGAGCTGGAAGCTCTTCCTCAAGATCGTGCATGCCATCCGGGAGTTCGACCCCTATTTCGTTTGCAAGAAGGACTGCACCGGCATGGTTGAGTTTTCCTCATTGCAGAAGTGCACAGTGGCGATGAGGTTGCTTGCATATGGAGCGCCGGATGACAATGCCGATGACTATCCCCGCATGGCCGAGTCCATCGCCATCGATTGCTTGTACAGGGCAGTGATTGCAGTGTTTGGAAAACAATACTTGAGAACACCCACTGCTGAAGACACTGCTCGGATCCTCGCAGTCAATGAAAGTAGATGATTTCCTGGGATGCTTTGAAGCATAAACTGCATGCATTGGTAGTGGAAGAACTGTCCATTTGTATGGCAGAGAATGTACAAAGGCCACAAAGAAGGTTGCACTGTGATACTCAAGGCGGTTGCTATACATGATCTTTGGATCTGACACTCCTTCTTTGGCATGGCAGGATCGAACAACGACATCAACGTCCTCAACTCCTCAAATGTCGTTGCCAATCTTGTTGAGGGTCATGCTTCTTCTGTGAACTTTGAGATCAACGGGCACCACTACAACAAGAGATACTATCTAGTAGATGGCATCTATCCAAGATGGCCAACATTTATGAAGACTATCTCAAGCCCAATGCTCCCCAAGCATTCTCAGTTTGCCAAGGAACATGAAGCTTGCAGGAAGGAAGCGGAGCGGACATTTGTGCTCCAACAAAGGTTTGCAGTTGTCTGGTTCCCTGCTATGACATAGTCGAAAGATCAGATGTGAGAAGTGATGAACTGTTGGTGGTCTTGCACAACATGATCATTGAGAATGAGAGGAAGAACCCAGTGAGCTTGGTCGAGCAGAACGAGCCATACTACAGACAGGGATCTTTTGCCGAGCCTGATCATCAGGTACCTCTAACTTGGGATGCCTTCATCGCCATGCGCCAGGAGATCTGAGATCTGGCAGTGCATCAACAATTTCAAGATGATCTGGTTGAGCACCTATGGATATGAGGGGCAACACGAAGATGCTGAGAATGAACTGGCCGAACTATAGGCCGAAATACGTTGTATTTTTATTGTACGCCAGATTATTTTTATATTTACGCCGGCCTATTTTATGCCGAACTATGTCGAAAACTGAACAAATTTGAGCCGAATTTGGACAAAAAAGACACACCGAAAACTCGGCCTAAAAACGCAAATAATAAACTTAGCATTTCAAAAACGAGTTTCGTCCATCATATTTTAATCCGGATTTCGGCCTGAAAACCTGAGAAGTGGACCCGTAAACAACGAAAGTTGGCACGCTCTTCCATAGAACACTTGTCTCGAGAGCAAAGAAAAGGAGCAGCACGAGACGGTGCCTAGCCGCGGTGGGCCCGATTTGTCCACATGGGACCCGCACCCGATTTGTCCACAGGCAGTGGACTCGCCTGGGGACTGGGGGTCGCCTCCGAGAGTAGTGTCGTGTACCCCACTCCCTTCCGCGGGACCCACGCCCCACGCCCCACGCCCACCTGTCCTTCTCATCATCAGTCCCCACAGCGCGCGGTTTCCAGTGCCAGCCGCGGTGACCGCTGGCACACATCGCGCCGCTCCTTACGCCGTCCAGGGGTAACCGGCGAGCGAGCGAGCGAGCGATCCCCGCCGTGTGCCGTCCCATGCCTGCCACCTCCGCCGGCGCCGCGCCTCCAGGCTCGGGCCCTCGCCGCTCCGAGCGGGCGCGTGGCCGCCGCCCGCCGCAGGACGAGGCGCCGCCCAGCCCGGCCGCCCCCTCTTCTCTGCCTTCGTCGCGGCGCCGGCGTGAGGCTTCGCCTTCCCGGCGGTCCATCCGCGCCAGGTTCGTCCCTGCTTCTCCCAGCGAAGGTGCTATTCGCGAACTGTGAATTTGTCACATGCATCCTAAATTTGTAACGTTTGCTCTGCTCGCTCGCCCTCCGTTACTTGCAATTGCTAGTTAATATCTACGATTGCGGAATTAGAGAGCTAGGTAAAAAAAGTAACGTTGGGAGATTCGGAAATAGTAATTTGTATGCTGCCATCATGCGAATCCGCGTGGACTGCATAATCTGGTCTGTGTCGCTATGTGCTATATTTGGCCACTGTGATGACTCTGCATGCTGGATCCTGTGTCGCAATGGTGGATCTGCAAGGTCGCGAACCCTCACTATATTGGGTGTTGCGTATTATAGGGACATCCTTGCTAAAATGAATCAAGTTCTCCGTTTCCCTTTCCTTACAATTCCATTTCATTTAAATATTTTACTAGTTAGAAGGGAGGTTAATATCCACCTCTTAATGTGGCAATATTTTCTCAGAGAGCTAATACCAAGTAGTACTCAAGATAAATGTCCGATTTGTAATCTTTTGCCTACAATACTATAGGAACACATTCTGGTATCTGTATGGAGTATTTAGAAGTGCACACGGGCTATTTCGATTGCTAGGTGTCATTTGCTACTTTATGTCCTATTACCTGTCTGTAGGAAGTAGACAAGTTTATTTGTTTTATAAACTGCGTTTCAAGTTGTGTGGTCCTCATGTCTCTGTATCTGATTTAGCACCCATGCCATTATTTCTGGTTCTTAACAGAGAAAAGGACGACTTGCAGCCACTGGTGGTAGTCTCGGATGATGCTGAAGTGAATCGTCACAAGGAGGCAGAAGAGCGGAATAAAAAGGGCAAAGAGATTGTGGAGGCAGAGGGACCAGAGGAGGTTGATGAAAACGCCGAGGCTTTGAAGGAGGCACCATTCTGGTTTCCTGATGGTTGGATCATAAACGTTCGCCGTGATGAAGGCGGGTCAACATACCGGGTACTCCCCTACTCTGCTTGTATGCTACATTTTATTTATGTGCTTATGTACAGTAACCAGCTCCTCACAGGCATATATGCAGCTAAAGAGAGAAGCAGAACAAAGAATAAAGACAATATAGGTTTCAAATAGTTGTTTGTTACTTTTTCGTTGTTTTGTTGCAGTACTACACTTCCCCAGTATCAGAATACACATTCTCGACGGATACAGAGGCACTAAATTATCTATTCTCTGAGATGGACGAGCATATGTTGGAGTCACACGCATGCACTGAGGACAACGATATTCATGTGAGTGAGTTTTTTCTATGCCATGTGTTGATTCCATTTGAGATGTAACTCTCTCTGCTGTGTACAGAAAATGAATGCATGGCTTCCGAACAGTTGGGTGATTGAGGTCAGAGCTGGGGGGAAGATGATGGACAAAATGTACAAGGTTAATTTCAAATTGCTTTCACATTAACATTTGACTTATGCTAGTTATTGGCTTATCATATTCTCAAAACAAAAAGACCGGAAACGCATCATTATCCATATGTGGTAGGAGGTCAGTGCCACTAGACACATATGAGATCAAAAGTATGAGAGACTTGTTAGGATGTATCTGAAAAGAACAATTGTCTTATTTATAAGTTATTACTACTGTTCCGTGCTTAGTTCTAGAATGGCACTATCTGGTGTTTCTTGTCTAATAAAAGACATTGCTTATATAGAGATTGAATATTTTAATTCTGTTGGGTAGAGTTTGAGAGTAAGAGAACATTTATTATGTAGTATATATCGTTTTTGCAGTTACGTGTTTGTATACATCATTGAAAACAATAGTCATTTGATAAACTGATTTTGTAGGAGTGCCTCAGGAGACATAGCCACATCATTTTTACCATGACTGTGTGTCTTTTCGTAGTTTTTTGTTCATCTGCCTACTGGAATGAGATTCTTCTCAAAAGAAGACGTATTGCGCTATGTGAATGAGGGCGTGATTTCTAGCTGTGACGTGAAGGGACTGTGTGACACCATCTCCGAAGATAATGTATGCTTGCTGGAACGATTCTCCTATTTGAAAAACATAGTATCGCTAAATAGTTATAACTTCCCTTAAGAAAAATTATAAAAAAATTCATAACTAAGCTTTGGATTTATTTACAGATACTTGCACAGGTGGAGTTCAATCCTGACGGGCTACCTAAAGGATGGGTGAAAGAAATGATATTTAGGAAATGCAACGATGGAATTAAAAAACACCCGGTACATTAGAACAGAGAATCTCATTACTTTGACTGTATATGTCACATATTTCTTATTCCTTTAAAATCATTGATGGAATTGATTTGACTTGGTTTAATGATTCATTATTTGACTGTGCAGTACTACACTGACCCTGTTAGTCATCTTGTATTCCGGACGCTGAAATCTGTATTGTGCTACCTTGAGACTGGAGAAATAAACAAACATGCCTGTATTCCAAGGAGAAGTGTAACAGATATATACTCTTTCGACAGGTGTACAGATCTGGTAATTGTTGTGAATACAGGTTTTATCCAGTACTAGGCCAATGAGCCATCATATATAGCATTATGATGGAAACCCCCTATACAATGGGGGAAATACTGCTTTAGCTGACACTTCTATTTTCATGGTCTAATAGTTAATAATATTGACTGTACTAAGGCTTGTTTGCAAGAAAATGATCCAGTGTCATGGTTATAGAATGTACCTTGATGTAACATTAGGAGTGTTCAGAACTTCTTTGGATTATATTTGATACATATTCTTTTAACCACCAGCCTCGAAAAATGCTGAAAAGACTGAAAGTACAAGGGAAGACAAAGGAAAAATCTATGAAATCATTGGTCTTCGAAAAGAGATCACCTGATGCCCAGACATCAAATCACTGTAAGTTCCTGCAGTTATTACTGGTTACATGGTGTTCTTGTTTATGGCAAAGTTATGTTATTTTTTTGCAGAACTCTAATTTCCCATACTAATTTTCTCAAACTGCAGTCATTCAAGTTACACAATCCTGTGTCCTTGTCTGATCTTTGTTATATTGAATGTTAATTAGCCATGAGATGGACATTAGGGAGTTGAATTTGTCTGATCTTTGTCTGAACTCTCAGTGTATATTGTGTAGCTCCTGGCAAGTGTAATGCCATTTATTCGTCCTCTCCCATCTTGAACTCTACTTGCTGTTAGATGTTGTTTCAATCTGAAAATACTGGGAACACTAAATAAAATTGAGTGAGATCTGGAAGTTTGTCAAAATCTGAACATCATGTGCATGTCCCAGGAATCAAAGTTAAACCATGCCTTATAGCTGTGCAGTGCATATCAAATTCTGCCGTATAATGTGACACTCTTATGAGTGACGTTTTTGGTTTAAATTGTCGTAGAGAAGGTACTCCGTACTTAAAATACCCAGGCTACAATGTTTACAACCTTTGGATATGGTATCTGGACATGTTCGACAGTAGTTCCTCTCCTTCATGCTACGTTTGGCCTTGATCTCTACAGTAGGTACCTCATTTATGAACCTTTGTTATACAACTATTGTATCTTAAATTTGGACAACCAAAATGTAAATGTCAAACCTGAGAACGTTGAAGATATAAGGTGACATGAAATGTAAAAGGTAATACAATGATTATATTTGTTAACCTTCATTTTTCCAATGAAAACGATAAACCAAGCTATTTTATCCTTCTATTTTTCTTGTTCAAACGAGGATTACAATAATATAGGTTATGAACCAGATATGCAAAGCAGAAAAGGTATCTTGTGTTTAGGCTTAAGATGGAAATTTAAAATTCCATCTACTGATTACTGAAGCATGACCAGTATGCTATAGCAGGCTGGAGATGACACACGATTCTACAGAAACAGTACAACAGTTGATGCGTATCTGCACAAGCCATTGTGCGCTATTGTAGTATAGTGGTGCTCTTTTAAAAAGAAAGTTTGTATAGGTCCGTAAGACATCGAAATCCGTTAAGCTTTAAAGAACTTATTACTCTCTCCGATCCATAATAAGTGTCACTCATGTAGTACAAAGTTTGTACTAGCTTAGTACAAAAGGGGTGACACATATGGATTGGAGGGAGTACCAAACTCGAAAGTTACAAAGAAATACATACTTTATACATTTCTTTGGCTATATCTCAATATGGTTCGTTGTGTTTTTCCTCTTTATTCTGCCTGATGACTTTACTTTGCCATGCTGCAGCTCAAGGTGGCACCTCTGCTAGCATGAATCCTCTGTCTGAACCAAAAGAAAAAGAGGTCAATACCATCGAAGCTACAGGCAAAGAACCTGTTAGTTCAGAGACTACCAAGCGACCAAGAGGGAGGCCACGGAAAATACCGAAGCAGACAAACGAAACAACTTCGGATTGCGCCAAGAGTTTGCATAAGGAGACATCACCTGTTGTGGTGAAAAAGGAATTGGATACCGGAACTGGAGAACAAATGTCAAAGGAGAAGGTATTGGAGCATCATCAGATGGAGAAGCATGCTATAGTAACCGTGGAAGTGGACAACAAGAGCGACCTTGTGAGGAGCCCTTCGCCGAGGAATAGGGGCAGGACAGATCCAGTGGCTGATCCTGATATGTGTCAGCAAGAAAATGGCGAATCGGCTGAAGCAAGTGCAAAGTCAAGATCCTCCACGGTTCAGAAAGTTTACATGAGGAGAAATAGCTACCAGACACCGGCCGTCAAAAAAGAATACAAAGCAATTGAGGATCGCTTTTAAGCGTCCAGACGTAGTAGCGAATGATGGAATAAAGTTTGTGTGTGCACCTAGCAAACAAAAAAGGTTAGAAGTGATTCAGTCGAGTCTGTTTTCCATGGAGAGCTACCGAGACACGCTGTCTATCGTTACTTCAGTAGTAATAAGCACAGATGTTACGCTATTCCAGCCATCATATCTGAGCAAGAACTTGTGATAGAAAGTAGTGGTATTACATTACGAAGAACGGTGATCTGCTCAAGGGTAACCTTTTTTTCTTGGTCAGCTGCGGCGTGTGGACGACGACAGCTCGGTGTCAAAGGTGCTGTGGACTACCGGCACAAGCGCGGATCAACGACGACGGAGGGGCTGCGGCATCCCTGCTGCTGTGGCTGCTCCTCGGGCCTGCTCGTGGTGGCGCTGGTTGCTGGGCACCATGACGGTGTTGGCAGCAGCAGCTGGGTCCTCACCGCCCAGTCCTCTTTTTAGTGCTGGTGAGACGGTAATCAACCCTCCTGCTTCACATCCTTTCTACGTGTCCGATGGTACTGGGGTTGATGGCAGGGCCAAGGCGAAATCCCTGTGTGAAGCTAGCGACGCCTAGAGGCGTTGTCATGGCGTTGCATGTGCTTCCCCGCCCCGAGCATCGGGAGATCGAAACCCTAGACCCGGCTTTCGGATCGGGCGGTAGCAACGGAGACGTGTCGCTCCCTCCTTGGGGGTGTTGCCTAGGTGGTTATTGGAGTCCTCGGTGGGATAGTTGGAGTTGTTTTTGGCTGCCGCCTAGAGCATGGGTTTCTGAGGCGCTATGTATGTACACCGTTGATGGCGCTTCTTAATCGGTGCTCCTTCGGTTTGGTTCAGTCCTGCTGTTCACTTGCTGCCTCTTAGGCGCTTATGGACGGGCGATGTGTTGGTTGTGAAGTTCCCTTCTTCGGTAGTGACGTGGCCTAGAAGCTTGGTGTATCGTATGGTTGCCTTTCTTGGCTGAAGACGGTACTGTGGGTGTGTTGCAAACTGTGTGACATCTATCGTGTAGCCTTTTGCTTTGCACGAGCAGAGGGATACACCTTATTAGACCTTACATAGTTTCTTCGTTTGAAAATATAAGATATTTTAGCTTTATGAAGCAAATATATCTAGACTACTTTTAGTACGTAGGTTCACTCAAGTTTAGAATGAATCTACACACTAAAACAAGTCTAGATATCCTTGAAAAAAATAGAAGATAATGTAAAAGGGATTTTTTTTATTGGTAAAATTATGGATAGCCCTACGCGTCCCCCGGGGAATCTTTTTATCCCCGGGTCCTTAGCCAACCACGTGTCCTCTTTTTGGATTAAAATTCCGTTTTTGCTACATTTGCCCCGTTTGCCCCGTTTTTGCTATATTATAGCAAAAAACGGTTCAGTCCAGAAAATAGAAAAACAGACTGGACCTCGTCGGAGACCTCGCCGACGACCGTGTAGCAAAAATGTTGTGCTAATGTAGTAAACCCGACCTAACCGGAGACCTCGCCGGAAGACTTCGTCGGAGACCATGTAGCAAAAGCTTTGTGCTAATGTAGCAAAACGATAAAACATTTGTAGCAAATAAAATAGTTTATTGTAGCAAATCCAACATCGTCGAAGATCTCGCCGGAGATCTCGTAGCAAAATCTATATATTGATGTAGAGAAGCAATAAAACTTTTGTAGCAAAAAGATTGTAGCAAAATCCAGCGCGACAGTAGCACCGTCGGAGGTCTCCTAGTGCCACCACCGGCCGCATGTAGCAAATGCGATGCCTGCTTGTAGCACCAACACCAGCCGCATGTAGCAAACCCCGACATGCATGTAGCACCATTATCAGGCGCACATAGCGTCGCCATTGGCCCATGTAGCAACCCTCGACGCCGTACGTAGCAGTGTCGCCGACTACATGTAGCAAATCCCAACACATAGTTGTAGCAGCCGTCGTCCCTCGCAGCACCAGCCCAAGAGAAATATGACTCACCGGAGAAGCTTGTTGGTGATGACAAGGGTTGTACCATAGCCATGGCGGAGAAACGTGGGTGTGGGATAGGACGAGGACAAAGCCCTGCCTCTGGCTCCGGCGACGGGCGGGCACTGTTTCAGGATGCGAAGGCGGAGCACCGAGTGGTGGCCATGGCGGCGGGGCGTCGGCGATGCCGGTGGCGGAATACCCATTGCTGCAGCCACACGTGACCTTCCATCTCCGGCGAAGACACGACGTTGGGAGGTATGGTGGCGGCGGCCTGCCAGGATCTATGGTGGGGTGCTGGGGCAAGGACGGTGGCGGCTTGCACGGGATCTAGGGCGGCGGTTGAGGAACGACGGCGGCAGCACATCGGGAGATAGCAGCGATGACTTAAACACAGATGGGGAATTAGGTTTGAGAAGAACGTGTAGGACCAGAGGGCAGTGTCGTACATACACGGAAAGAAGCCACCCCGGGGAACCGTATCATTTTCGTAAAATTATTGATTAGGCTAAGATGCAAGTGCACGATACAACACATAAATTGGCTCGGTGTTTTGACTGAGTCGGTGTCCAGCCATCCAAGAAAAGGAAGCAACGGAACCGACCTATGGCTCGATCCGATGGTAAATTATGAACCTGCACCGCGGCACCTGGAGGTAACCTACCTACGTACGTGATGATGGCTTCCGGCAGAGACCGCCTGTGAGCGACCTCCCGGACGGCATAGTCGGCAGTATCCTCTCGCGCCTCCCCACAAAGGACGCCGCCCGCGCCGCCGTCCTCTCCAGCCGATGTCGACGCCGTCTCCTTCATGGATCATGAGGAACCGATCTACGGCTATGACGACGACTGCACGTTCCGCCTGGAATCCTCGGAGCAGCGGAGCAGGAACGGTGGCCTCATCGATCAAGTCAACGCCGCGCTGCTGTGCCGCCGCCGCTGCGCCGGCCACCGCGACACGGCGCCACCCCGCTCCTTCCGCGTCCACTTCAGCCGCTACGACCTCTGGGACGAGGTCATGGTGAGCCAGTGGCTGCGCTACCTGCTGAAACCACGGGGCAGCAGCAGCACGGGGCAGGAGGAGCTTACCCACCTCGACCTGCGCCTCCACGCCACCGTGACTGGCGAGCACCTCGTCGGCGAGCCAGAGACCCGTCGTCGTCGCGTTAACGACGGCGACGGTGGAGAGTGCCCCGCCCACAGCGGCTACGAAGAGGACCCTCACACGGCGCACCTTTACCGCTACACGTTTCTCAAGAGCCTCTTCTCTTGTGCCACCCTGCGGACGCTCTGCCTCGGCGGCTGCTCTCTAGATCTGCCGCAGCTCATCCACCTCCCTCTCCTTGAGACGTTGCTCCTGAGCAGCATCGTCCGTTGCGGCGACAGGATCCAGCGCCTCATCGACAGCTGCCCGCGCCTCGTCGACCTCACGCTGGAAAGGTGCGGCTACACGAAGAAGAGCAATTACTACACGATGATGATGCACGAAGATCTTGGCGGCGTCGACAAGAGTTACACTATCAAAGTTCTCGACAAGCACCTCCGTAGGCTCTCCCTGCGGTGCTGCCACAACCTGGCCAGAGTGAGCGTCGACACGTCGGAGATGAGGGTGTTCGAGTATAGAGGCTCCGTCCCGGCGGAGTCGCTCCTGACCATGCACGATGGAATCGGCAAGATTTCTTCCTGCACCATCGGTTTCTGCGGCAGAAAGGTTTACAAGGAGGAGTTGCCTCGTTTCAGAAACTTTCTCAAGCAGTTCGCGGGCATGAAACACCTGCATCTCGTGTCCACTCATCTCGGTGCAGGCGCAGGCGAGGGCGAATCCTTCCCTGAATTATTCCCCTTTTTTCCAAACCTGGAGCGGTTCCATCTGACAGGATACCTTCAGACAGGCAGCATTGCGGCGCTGGCAAGGATACTAGAGCATGCTCCAAACATTGAGACTTTGTCCTTGTTCATGAAGCCAAGTTATGACGAGACCTTTCGCGAAGTCGAGGATCCTAATTGGGCGGCTCTATCTGACGACGGGATACCTTCAGATAAGCCAAGTTACGACGAGCCGCCGGAGCTTGGAGATGAGATCGTGGTTTCGGATGATGTTTCGATCCCGTGCTTGCGGAATCGGGTGAGGGAGATCAACCTGGTGCACTACAGGGGCCATGATGAGGCACAGAGGAACTTGGCCAAGAAACTGCTTTGCAATGCAATGGTACTCGAACAAGTGTGTGTTGTCTTCCCAAAGGGGCCACGCGATCTGCAGATGAGGCTGCGGAACGAAATCGAAATATGGATGGTGAACAAGTCGGCAAACACGATTTTCTTGTAAGGATGCCGGCCGGAATGCTGGGTTTCTGATATGATGCTCCCTGATATTATTCCTTGCAGAATTATTCGCTCGGTGTTTGTCTCCCAAGATGATTTGATTAACTCCACTCCATTTTCACAGAGTGAATAGCAAGCTTACCAAATACCACCGCTTTATGTTTTCGGGACAAAAACAACCAAACGTTTCTTGCAGAAAACACTAATCATCGGTTGAGCGCTCAGCGACTGTAAGTGTTTTCTACAAAAACAACAAAAAACTTACAGAACTCGATGGAAATTCTCCATGAAAACGTAAAATTTGTGGTGTTTGGTAAATTTTGTCTCGGTTGTGGTGGTTTTATGCTATTCACTTATTTTCACGCGATGGAACTTATGTTTATTTTCCATTCCACAAGATCCATCGTTCAATGGCTCATTGAATCTTATAGTGGTGTTAGGAGGCAGCGGTGGATCTAGGTCAACGAGCAACGGAAAAAGCGATGAGTGCTATATTTTAGTGCATCTCTACTCACGCCCCCAAACGGTGTCCGACAAAAACGCCGGGTCGACTGATTGGGGGCGTCAATGCATGTTGCCTCTCGAGGGGGGCGGTTGTTCCCAGCCATGACTGCCAAACGACATACCAATTTTTTTTTTTTGGTTCTGGACTCACTTGTGAGCAAATACTCATCTTTTGAACCTCTAGGCTTCCATTTGTTAGCATACTCATGCTAACCGTGTATTTTCGAATTGCGAAGAAACCATACATGCCTATACAGTACTTCTTCCGCACCAAGTAGTCATTGTACTCTCACACACCATGAAGAATCGTTATGGACAGCTCCTTGTTCACCATATAACGTCTCGAAAAATCGTTCAAAGTATATGTTGCTTCATTGGCGAAATAGTTTATGTACAATATGATATTTCCCTGCATATCGTCAATTTACAGTTGGAGAAGTCAAGCTATGATTATCAGTTACTCCCGGTCGTCGGTGTCCACGACAACCTTTGTAACCCCCCGAATCGAGTCTATGTAGATCTCAGCAAATCCCGCCAAAATCCGCATAAAAGCGATTCAAAGACGCCCACCAGACACTTTCGTGTGGGTGGGATTTGAATACAAGTAGTTATATCACAGTAGTTTACAACAGATTCCACAAGAACTTACATATACAACAACGACTCCACGAGTCAAGAATATAAAAGATACAATACGAAGATACAACTCAAGAAGAAAGCAAAATAGTTTCCGAGTACGGACAAGATCCAAATGGGACTAAGAGTCCTGAAGAATAACCAAGCGGTGTCCAACCCTGCCCAGGCCAAGCCTGAAGGGTAACCTGGCTAACGTTGTCAGTCACATACCTGTCAAGCCAAAAGGGTGCCGACAAAGGGCAAAGGAAAAACAGAAAGAGAGCGGTCAGTACTGAGGCCAGTACACGGCGAGACTAGAATTCGGCGGTCCTCGCCTACATAGGTATGGTGGGCTCGGCGGCGGCGGCAAAGTTTGCACTATCTAACTTATAGAGACACGCTACAACTGCGGCTATTGAAGCGAGATAAGAGAGCACTATGCGGTAACAATAATATAACGCCAAACATAACCCATCCGAAGATTTCCCCCTCGAAGACCAGTCGAGGAAGTCCTCTAACGGCACACACTCGGTGGCAATTTTAATTAAGCAGGTGTTTAGTTGATAAAGGCTAATTACTAATCATATCATTAGAGGCAAAACATTAGTGGCATTGTCTATGATCATGATGTTGGAATTATGCCCTAGAGGCAATAATAAAGATGTTATTATTATAATTCTTGTTCATGATAATGTTCATATTCCATGCTAGAATTGTATTAAGCGAAAACTTTAATACTTGTGTGGTTTGTGAACAACACCGTGTCACTAGTACGCCTCTATGGACTAGATCATTGATTAATGATGGTTAAGGTTTCCTAACCATGGGCATGAGTTGTCAATTAATAATGAGATCATATCATTGGGAGAATGATATGGTGGACAGACCCAAACTAAGCGAAGCAATTAGATCGTGTCATCGTGTTCGTCTTTGCGAAGCTTTTCTTATGTCAAATATTGTATTCCTTAGACCATGAGATAATACAACTCCCTGGTATCGGAAGAAAGCTTTGAGGTCATCAAACATCATCCTATGAGAGGGTGATCATAAAGGTGTCTCTCAGGTGATCGGAAAGTATCTGTTGGGTTGTATGTATCAAGATGAGATTTATCCCTCCCAAGTTGGAGAGATATACTTCGGGCCCACTCGGTAATCGATATCAACACCGCTTGCAAGCATGTGGTTAAGGAGTTAATCACAAAGTGATATCGGATTACGGAACGAGTAAAGTACTTGCTGTGAACGAGATTGAACTACGTATGACGGTACCGACGATCAAATCTCGGGCAAGTAAAATATCGCGAGACGAAGGAAATATATATATGGGATTGATTGAATCCTGGCATCGTGGTTCATCCGATATGATCATCGATGAATGTGTGGGAGTCAATATGGGTGCCCAGACCCCGCTGTTGATTATTGATAGAAGATCATGTCTGCATATTCTCGAACCCGCAGGGTCACACACTTAACGTGTCTCGACGCTAGGATAGATTGGATAATTGGTTTATGAGTTTTTGTTCGGAGTCTCGGATGGGATCCGGGACATCACGAGAGGTTCCGGAGTGGTCCGGAGAATAAGATTCATATAAGGCAGTGTAGTTTTTGGAGTTCGGAATTGTTCCGGATTAATCGGTATTGTACCGGAAGCTTCTAGAACCTTCCGGAAGGGGACCAACGTGGCCCCACCTTCCGGGAGGGGGCATGGGCCTATGAGGGAGTGCCCTGGCCGCATTGGGCCAGGGGCACAAGGCCCCATAGGGCCCAGCCGGCCTAGAGAGGTTTAAACTCGAGATAGAGTTTCTAGAAGGGGGGGTTTCCTTGCCCCCCACTCCTTATCATTTGGGGCCACCGGTTTGGGCTTGGGGGAGGGGCTAGGGCTGCGCCCCCCTCTATATAAAGAGGGGTGGGGGCACACCAAGCCCCCACACCTTCCCCTCCAACCCTAGCTGCCCTGCTGCCCTCCTCTCTCCCTCCCGACTGCTTGTAGGCGAAGCCCTGCTGCAGAAATTCTCCACCATATACACCACGCCGTCGTGTTGTAGATCCTACCCGTCTCTCCACCATACTTGATGGTCCGAGGAAGGAGGATACATCGAGGTGCTGCACGTGTGCATCTCACGGAGGCACCGCCACTTGTGGTGCTAGATCGGATCGGATCGCGAGGAGGAGAAGCGAGTACGACTACATCACCCACGTTCCGACGAACGTTCCGCTGTGTGAATCTTCAAGGGTATGAAGATCTAATCCAATCTCTCTCGTTGTTTGCATCTCCTAGATTAGATCTTGGCTTTCCCTCTATTCGCATCCGTAGAAAATTTTGATCTACTATGCCGCGAAACCCTTCAGTGGTATCAGAGCTAGATCTATGCGTAGATGTGTTTCACGAGTAGAACGCAACATGGTTGTTGCGGGCGTTGATGTTTTCTGTTGCAAGCCTCTTGTTTGTGTTCTTCTTATGACGCGGGATAGTGAGATTGAAGCGGTCCAGGCCAACCTTACGCGACGTCGTTCGCGAGACCGGCTCCGCACTTGACGTGTGGCTTATTCCACACATGCGGCTGTTGGATGTTAGTTTCTCTCACTATAGTTTTCATGGGATTAACACCGGAGTTTGGCAACCATAATATCACCGTTGTGGCTTTCCGTAGGTAAGAATTGTTCTTAGCATCTACTCCCATAAGCCACGTAAAACATGCAACAACAAAGTAGAGGCGTCTAACTTGTTTTTGCAGGGAGTGTTTTCTGTGATATGGTATGGCCCAAGATGTGATGTGTATAGTGTATGCGATGATCATGTTTTGTAATGTTTCACGACTTGCATGTCGATGATTACACAGCCGGCAGGAGCCATATGGTTCTCTTTATAATTGTGTATGACCTGTGTGTCAACTTCTTATGCGCCATGTAATAGTTTCACTTTATCGCTAAGTAGTTAGCAATAGTTGTAGTTGCTATTCGTGGTGGAGGCAATCATGGTGGAGTGATGGAGATCATGCCGGAACGCACAAGATGGAGATCATTGCGCGAAGATTGGCTATACCATGTCACATAAAGTTATATGCATGTGATGTTTATCATTTTATGTATCTTATTATGCTTAGATCGCGACGGTAGCATTATAAGATGATTACTCACTTAAATATCAAGATAAAAACTATGTTCTCCCCAAGTATGCACCGTTGCGAAAGTTCGTCGTGTTCAAGCATCACGTGATGATCGGGTGCTATAGACTCTACGCTCACATACAACGGGTGCAAGCCAGTTTTGCACACACGGAAATACTTGGGTCTAACTTGACGAGCCTAGCATGTACAGACATGGCCTCGGAACACATGAACCGAAAGGTTAAGAATGAGTCATATGGATGATATGATCGACACTTCGTTGTCCACCATTGAAACCACATCTCTTCTCGTGAAGATCGGATTAGGTGTGGTGAATTTGGATCGTGTTCACTAAACAACTTGAGGGATGTTGAATTTAGTGGGAGTTCATCTAGTAATTTGATTAAAAGTTGAACTAGTTATCATGAACATAGTCTAATTTGTACTTGCAAATATTGTAGATCAAATGGCTAAGTCCAACTTCAACTTCAACATTTTTGTTGAGAAGGAAAAGCTTAAAAACAATGGGTCTAACTTCACCAATTGGTTCCGCAATCTAAGAATCATTCTCTCTGGCGGTCAAAAGGACTATGTCCTTGGGAAAGCGTTAGGTGACCCCCCTGCTGCAACTGCGCCGGCTGATGAGAAAGCTGTCTATCAGTCGCGCAAAGATGATTATGGTGTGATTAAGAGCACCATGTTGTTTGCTATGGAACCGGAACTTCAAAATCATTTTGAAGAGTATCCCGGGCCCTTTGAGATTCTCGAAGAGCTGAAAACCATGTTTCAGACCCAGGCCCGTTCTGAGAGATATGAGATCTCTGAGAAGTTCTTTAACTGCAAGATGGAGGAAGGGAGTTCCGTTAGTGAGCACGCCATTAAGATGACGGGCTACACTCAACGCCTTGAGCAACTGGAATGCACGATTCCAGAGGAGCTCAAGATTGACAGGGTTCTGCAATCACTCCCTCCCAGCTACAAAAGTTTTGTAGTGACTCATAATCAGATTGGTTCCACTGATACGATCACCGAGCTCTTCGCAAAGCTGAAGGCCGCGGAAGTGGACATCAAAAAGGATAATCATGTGTTGATGGTCAACAAGCCCACCTTCAAGAAAGGTAAGGGAGCAAAGAAGCCCTTCAAGAAGGGCGGCGACAAGCGCACTGCCCCTGCTGAGAGGAAGCTCAGGTCTGGTCCTAAGCCGGACACTGAGTGCTTCTATTGCAAGGACAAGGGTCACTGGAAGCGCAACTGTCCGAAGTACTTAGCGGACAAGAAGGCTGGCACCATCAAAGGTATATTTGATATACATGTTATTGATGTTTTCCTTACTAGCCCTTGTTGTAGTGCCTGGGTATTTGATACCGGTTCAGTTGCTAATATTTGTAACTCGAAACAGGAGCTACGGAATAGACGGCGGCTTGCGAGGGATGAGGTGACGATGCGCGTTGGCAACGGATCAAGAGTTGATGTGATGGCCGTCGGCACTCTCTCCTTAGTTTTACCTTCGGGATTAGTTTTAAACCTTAATAAATGTTATTATGTGCCTGCGTTGAGCATGAACATCATTTCTGGATCGTGTTTATTGCAAGACGGTTATTCATTTAAATCAGAGAATAATGGTTGTTCTATTTATATGAGTAACATATTTTATGGTCATGCACCTATTGTGAATGGTTTATTTCTACTAAATCTCGAAAGGGATGAAACACACATCCATAACATTGAGGCTAAGAGATGCAAAGTAGATAGTGATAATACTACTTATTTGTGGCACTGTCGTCTAGGTCATATTGGTGTAAAGCGCATGAAGAAACTCCATTCTGATGGACTTTTGGAGTCTCTTTATTTTGAATCATTTGACACATGCGAACCATGCCTCATGGGCAAGATGATCAAAACCCCGTTCTCCGGTATGATGGAGCGAGCAACGGACTTGTTGGAAATCATACATACCGATGTATGCGGACCGATGAGTGTTTCGACGCGCGGTGGATATCGCTATTTTCTCACTTTTACCGATGACTTAAGTAGATATGGGTATATCTATTTAATGAAACATAAATCTGAAACGTTTGAAAAGTTCAAAGAATTTCAGAATGAAGTGGAGAACCATCGTAAGATTAAGTTTCTACGATCCGATCGTGGAGGTGAATATTTGAGTTATGATTTTCTCACGCATCTTAAAGCAAGCGGAATCGTTTCGCAACTCACGCCACCCGGAACACCACAGCGCAATGGTGTGTCTGAACGCCGGAATCGAACCTTATTAGATATGGTCCGATCAATGATGTCTCTTACTAATATGCCGTTATCATTTTGGGGTTATGCATTAGAAACTGCTGCATTCACTTTAAATAGGGCTCCATCTAAATCCGTTGAGACGACACCGTATGAACTATGGTTTGGTGCTAAACCTAAGTTGTCATTTCTTAAAGTTTGGGGATGCGAAGCTTACGTCAAGAAGTTGATGCCGGACAAGCTCGAACCCAAAGCGGAGAAATGCGTCTTCATAGGATACCCTAAGGAAACTATTGGGTATACCTTCTATCATAGAACCGAAGGCAAAGTGTTTGTCGCAAAGAACGGTTCCTTTCTTGAGAAGGAGTTTCTCTCGAAAGAAGTGAGTGGGAGGAAAGTAGAGCTAGACGAGGTTATTGAACCTTATCTTGAATTGGAGAGTAGCGCAGCACCTGAAATTGTTCCAGTGCCGCCTGCTGTCGGGGGTGTACCCCCGGGTACCCCAGAGTTGATGAATTAAGTAATTTCTAGATAGAACTTTCTATAAAAGAATATGTAGCTACAAAGAATAAATATAACAAGTTGTAAGAAATAGAACTTAAAGGAAAAAGGAAAGAAGGCAAACCAGGCCGAATTAAGCCTAATTCGGCCCAGCCTAGATCCCACCAAGGCAAAACGTGCATCTCCTGGACCGACTCACAGGATTCCCCAGCCTGGGCCGAGTTCCTTCATTCGGCCCACCTACCGAACTCCACCGACCCACTTCAGTCCCACCGCCGAACTCACGCCAGATAATCACCTAGCCGCTCCCGCCAGAGTCGCCCCCCGCCAGCACTACCTCGTCGATCGGGTCACCGACCCCAGCACCCTACTGCCTGGCTCACCGCGTCGCCACCATCCTCCCGGAGTGGGCCGGGATCGATTGATCCGGCCCATATCGGGCGTCCCTCACCACAGCCAAGACAGCAATCCGGCTGGGCCAGCAGGAATGCGTCTCAGCCCACCACAGAAGCCAGCCTCACCAAATCAGTAACCCGGCTGGGCCACACTCGGCGCCAGGCCGGATCTCACTCCAGGCCGAATGAGTGCAACCCCGGCTGGGCCAACTTATAACTCGGCTGGGCCCTTATCTTTTGCTATCTGTACCAGGCCGAATCAGCTAATAAGCAGGCCGAGTTACTACTTCGTCTGGAGGATCTGGGCCAAGTTATTTCACCCCGTATGACCTCTTATTTGTCTTCAGATATGTTCCTGATCTTCACAGCTACACGCCATCGAGTCAGGACAAGGCCAACAAGTATTGTGCCAGTCTTGGGAGCCCACCAGCTCAGACTGGCACATGACATATGGGATATGCCCATGGCATCTAACAAGATGCTAGGGATATGCTCTTAGCATCAAATAAGATGCTAGGGAATATGCCTGGCATCTCCAAAGATGCCAAGGTGATGGGGATATGCCTATTGGGGTATACCCAGCAGGGCGTTTCCGACTGGCCCGAGAGCTGGCGAGTGGGCCTGCAGAACGGCGAGTGGATTGAAGCCCAGCAAGGTACCGAACGACTAGAAGCTGAAGGCCCAGGCGAGTAGATAGGCCCAGTCGGACTGGGTTAAACGACTATTAAAGCTGTAACCGAATCGGTTGAGATATGAAAACCCTAGGGGAGGTGAGCCTATATAAACCTCCCTAAAGGGTGAGTAGAGATACGTTCCCTCATACACCCAAGCGACTCGCCGCCTAGCCGCCGAGCTCGCCCATTATAACACCTCCATAATACAATCTAGCAGGAGTAGGTCTTTACCCTCCGGGGGGGCGAACCTGGGTAAAACCGTGTGTCTTTGCCCTCATCTCGCACCGCAGATGGCTGGCCGCCCTTGCCCCTCGTTCTACTACTCGCTGCCGATTGCAGCATCTGCCGTGACCATTCCACGACAGTGGCGCCCACCGTGGGGCCTGGCCGGTCTGGCCGGTGTTCTGCGGCGAGATCCAATCTGCCCATCAACGAGACGGTCGCCACCGGCCGCATGATAGCGATCGGCGAGATGCTCCAGATCTTGCCGAGCAGCTACGTCCCGGCGGCGCGACCCGTCACGCACAGCGTGATCCTGCCAATCGGCACGATCAGCCTCTTCGTTGGCCTCACCGACGTCATCGTCCCGGAGGGCTCGTCTCGCATCCGCGAGTCGCCGCCACGCGATCGGCTCTCCGAGAGCCAGATCCGCACGATCCACCGCCTCGCCTCCGAGTACAACTCGGCCCACAGCAACATGGCCGGGAATTCAACGGCCGCAGAAGATGCGGCCCTCACCGACGACGCCGACTCGGCGACCCCGGCATCACTCGCCGGATCCATCACCGCGGCCTCGTCCTCGAGCTCCATCGCCCAGGTTTCCAACGCGGGAGACTTCGAGGACCCCTCCATCCTCGGGATCTTCGAATTCGACTCCGGGTCAGAGAACTCCGCCGACCTCCGCGATGGAACCGGTCGCCACGCCGCGGCCTACATGGCCACCGGCGGCGATCCGCCGGAGGATCCCTTCTCCACCCCAATCCCTCCTAACGCCACGGAAACGGAGGTCGAGGAACTCCGCCTGAAACTGGCGGAGGCGGTGCGCAAGGAGCAAGCCGAGCGTGAAAAATTTCGCCTCGAGCAGGTGACGGTGCAGGAGCTGTCACGCTACCACCAGCAGCGGATCAGGTCACGCCTGAACCCCACCGTTCAAGGGCGTGCCCTGAACTTCGACGACGAAAACGACCCGACCCGCGTGGCTGAGCGCGCGATCTGCGAGAATGCGCCACCAGGAGGAAGCGCCCGGCCACCGCCAGGATCAACGGCGATGGGCGCCCCACCTCCACCCAACCGCACCCCTCCCAGGGACCAGCCGCGGATAGTAGTCTCCTCACGGGAGCGAGACGCAAACGGCCTCCCACTGTTCTCCACCCCGATGGACAACCTCGTGGCAGGCCGAGCAGCAGCCGACAGCATCACGGCCACCGGCGACGGCGCCCTACAGATCCAATACGTCAGGGCCCTGCTCGCAAAGGCCGTCGAGCAGCCAAAAGCGGGCGCCGACTCGCAAGGTCGAGTATACTCGCGTTCCTCGGGAAGCAGAGCGGCCTCCAGCGGCCGCCCAGCGGCGGCAAACACCCTCAACTGCCCGCCACCAGAGCCACTGCAGCTCCAACACCGACCCACGAACGCAGCACTCTCCACCAACGACCCCAGGCCGGCGACCAACTTCTTCGCCGCTAACGGGCAACCCATCGACGCCCGCACCCACATCATCAACAACCAAAGCTGGCGCGCACGCCAGCCCGACGACTTGCGGCACACCCTAACTAATCGCCGCGACGGCGAGCCCATGGGGTCGCTCAGTCGACTCGGGCCCAAGTGCTTCGGACCAATGATCCGAGGCGAGAAGTACCCGCCAAACTTCAAGGCGCCAAAGGAGATAGAAAAATACGACTCCTCGTACGACCCCGCCGTCTGGCTCGACACATACCTCATGGCAATGGGGATCGCAGGTCACACTGACCTACTCGCCGCCCGTTACCTCCCCCTGATGATGGAGGGGACGTGCAGGCAGTGGATCAACACTCTCCCCCAGGACAGTATTGATTCCTGGGAGGAAATGCGCGACGCCTTCGTCAGGCACTTCGAGTGCTCCTACACCCGCGCCACCACTATTGAGGACCTGGAACGGTGCGTCCAGGGACCCCGCGAGTCGACCCGCAACTGGGTCCAACGGTGGCAAGAGCTTTGGTACAACGCGGTCGACATCCACCCGGACACCGCGATCCATTGCTTCAAGACCTCGTGCCGCTACGAGCCTCTAGTCGCCAAGCTCAAACGACACTCCCGCACACTCGACAACATCCCCGACCTCCTCGAGATCGCCAAACGGTACGCCGAGGAAGATCCAAACCAGGAAACTGACGACGAGTCAGGGGGGCAACGCCGCACGAGCGGCAACGACGGCGGACGTCGAACCGACCTACGCTACAGCGGCACTCGCCTCACTGGCAAGCGCCGCAGTGACGGGCGAGTCGACTTCGTCGCCAACGCCGGGCACGCGCAGCGCGAGCCCAAGAGCTACCGCCGCCACGGAGGGAAACGCCGCGATGGCGGCAACTACAAGAACAAGCCAAGGTTCGATCCCGCGGCCCTCCTTAACCAACCATGTGCGTTCCATAGCAGGGAAGGGAAGCCCGCAACACACACCACCGCCGACTGCCACACCCTCAGGGAAATCGAGAAGGCACGGCAAGCGCGGGAGGACCCCGACAACAACCCGCCAAATGGCGGAAAATTCGGCAAAGTAGCCGGCTCGCTCCACACCTTCACAGGCTTCAACACGAAGCGCGAGAAGAAGGTCATCGCTCGCGCCGTCGCTGTCAATGCGGTGGCCCAAATAGACGTCCCCCGGTTCCTGAACTGGTCGGAACAGCCCATCACCTGGAGCCGGCAAGATCACTCGCCGCGCATCGAGTACCCAGAACGAGTCGCCTTGGTGGTCAAGCCCAAGGTTGGCGACTACTGGCTCCCCAAGACACTGATGGACGGCGGTAGTTCCATCAACATCCTCTACCTCGACACCTTCAGGCGGCTGCGGCTCCCGCAGTCGATGATCGAAACGACCCACACCACGTTCCACGGCATCGTCCCCTGTCGGAAGGCGTACCCGATCGGCAAGGTCACGCTGCCAGTCACTTTCGGCACACCGGCAAACTTCCGCACCGAGCGGATCGTCTTCGAGCTGGTGCCCTTCGACAGCCCTTACCATTGCGTCCTGGGGCGCCAGGCGTTCGCTAAATTCATGGCAGCGCCCCACTACGGGTACAACGCGATGAAGCTCCCCGGGCCGTGCGGCGTCATCACCATCAACGGCGACCCCGACATGGCCGCCGAGTGCGAGGGCAAAGGAGCCGAGCTCGCCGACGCCGTTATCGCGGCAGAGACCAACCACGCCGACGAGCTCACCAAATACGCGGGCGGGGTCAACAACGACGACCCCACAATACTCAAGAAGCCCAACTCAGAGGGCGCAAACACCTCAACCTTTGAGGCAACGACGCACACCCGCACCGTCGAGCTGGTCCCAGGCGACTCCAGCCAGACGGTGACGATCGGGACAGGCATGAGCCCAGCATAGGAAGGCGCGCTCATCGAGTTCCTCCGTGAGAACAGGGACATCTTCGCATGGAAACCCTCCGACATGCCCGGTGTCCCTAGGGAGCTCGCTGAGCACAAACTGAACGCCGACCCCAAAGTGCGACCTGTCAAGCAGTCGCTACGGCCCTTCAATGAAGAACGCCGTCGAGCAATCGCCGAGGAAGTGCAGCGTCTACTCGCTGCCGGCTTCATCCGGCCAATCAAGTACTCCAAGTGGCTGGCAAACCCAGTCCTGGTCGAGAAGAAAAACGGGACCTGGAGAATGTGTATCGACTACACAAACCTGAACAGCGCCTGCCCAAAGGAGCAGTTCGTCCTCCCGCAGATCGACCAGATAATCGATTCAACCGCGGGTTCGGAGTCGCTATGTTTCGTCGACGCCTACTCTGGGTACAACCAGATCAAAATGGCTGTCGAAGACGAGGAGAAGACGGCGTTCATCACGCCATTCGGAGCCTTCTGCTACACCGCCATGACCTTCGGCCTCAAGAACGCCGGGGCGACCTACCAGCGGTGCATGCAGGAATGCCTCGCGAGCCAAATTGGCCGCAACATCCACGTCTACATCGACGACGTGGTCGTGAAGTCGGCTCGCCAAGGCAACCTACTCGCCGACCTGGCGGAAACCTTCGCCAACCTGCGAAGGTACAAGATAAAGCTCAACCCAGGCAAGTGCACCTTCGGTGTACCCGCCGGACAACTACTGGGGTACGTTGTCTCCAAACGAGGGATCGAGGCGAACCCAACAAAGATCGACACGATCGCCCGGCTCGGCAAACCCGAGTGCCTGCGCGACGTCCAGAAGCTGGCCGGGCGAGTAGCCGCTCTCAGTCGCTTCATCCCCCGCCTGGGCGAAAAGGCGATGCCCCTATACCGCCTGATGCGCAAGAACCCCACCTTCCAGTGGGACAAGGAGGCGGACGACGCGCTCCGCGACCTCAAGAAGGTGCTACTCGCCGCACCACTACTCGCCGCCCCCGCCGACAAAGAACCTATGTTGGTTTACGTCGCGGCGTCCGAGCGCGTCGTCAGCGCTGTGATGGTCGTCGAACGACCAGAGGAAGGAAAGGAGCGCCCGGTTTAGCGGCCGGTGTACTACATCAGCGAGGTCCTCACCGAGTCGCGTCAGCGGTACCCACAGTCCCAAAAGCTAGTATACGCGGTCTTCAGGGCTCAGCGGCGCCTGCCGCACTACTTCCAGGAGCACCCGATCACGTTCGTCTCCTCAGCGCCACTGCAAGACATCATCCGCAATCGCGAGGTGACCGGGCGGGTCGCCAAGTGGGCCGTCGAGATTGGCGTCCACAACATCAAATACGAGCCACGAAAGGCGATTAAGTCGCAGGCGCTGGCAGACTTCATCGCCGACTGGGAGGAGGCCCAGCAGCCAGAGAAGCTGCCGTACCTCCATTACTGGAGCCTGCACTTCGACGGCTCCAAGAACGCGGACGGTGCAGGAGCAGGGATAGTGTTGACTTCACCAAAGGGCGACAAGCTCCGCTACATCCTCTGCCTCGACTTCACGCCCTGCACCAACAACATGGCTGAATACGAGGCCCTACTCCACGACATGCGAGCCGCCAAGGAGATGAACGTCAATCGCCTCCGCTGCTACGGAGATTCCGACCTCGTCGCGGGGCAAGTCGCCGGCACCTGCGACGCCGTCTCCCCTACCATGGCGGCATACCGCCAAGCGGTGGACAGGTTGGGCGGCCACTTCACCGGCTACTCTGTCGAGTGGATCGACAGGCAGAAAAACGAGGAGGCCGACGCCCTCTCGCGCATCGGGTCGGCTCGACTCGCACCACCCGCCGGCGTGTTCCTCGACACAATCTCCAAACCATCAGTCTCTCCCCCGAGGGAGATCGACATCGGAGTCCCACTCCAACCAGAGGCAGCCTTGGTCGCACTCATCACCGAGCCAGACGATTGGACCAAGCCCTACATCGCCTACCTGGAAGCCGGCACCCTGCCAGCAGACGAGACAGACGCTCGAATGATCGCTCGCCGATGCAAGTCCTACACCATCATCGACGGCGAGCTACACAAGCGCAGCGTCACCGGCGTGTTCCAACGCTGCGTCCAACCGGCTGAAGGACGCAAAATCCTCCACGACATTCACTCAGGTGACTGCGGCCACCACGCCACCGCTCGCTCCCTGGTCGCCAAGGCTATGCGACACGGCTTCTACTGGCCCACCGCACACGCTGACGCTGTCGACATCGTCCAGCGATGCGCCGGGTGCCAGAAGTACGCCAATCAGACGCACGTACCGAGCTCGGCGCTCAAAACAATCCCCATTACCTGGCCATTCGCCGTATGGGGCATGGACATGGTAGGCCCCTTCAAGAAAGCCCCCTCCGGCTACACCCACCTGCTAGTCGCCGTCGACAAATTCACTAAGTGGGTGGAGGCCAAGCCAGTCCGGAAATGCGACGGGAAGACCGCCACTAAATTCCTACGTGAGCTCATATATCGCTACAGGTTCCCAAACAGTATCATCACGGACAACGGCACCAACTTCGCCAAGGGAGCCATGGCCGAATTCTGCGAAGAGCACCACATCCAGCTCGACCTCGCGTCAGTCGCCCACCCGGAATCCAACGGCCAGGCGGAACGGGCCAACCAAAGCATCCTCCACGGCCTGAAGCCGCGACTCCAAGTACCACTCGAGCGCACCGCCGGGTGCTGGGTCGAAGTGTTGCCCTCCGTCATCTGGGGAATACGTACCTCGGTTAACAGATCGACGGGATTCACTCCCTTCTTTATGGTCTACGGCGCCGAAGCAGTCATGCCCACCGACCTCGAACATGACTCGCCGCGAGTCGTCCATTATACGGAGGCTGCAAACGAGCTGGCCCGCCAAGATGGGGTCGACCAGCTCGACGAAGCACGCGACCTCGCTCGGTCACGCACCGCCATCTACCAGCAAGGACTCCGCCGCTACCACAGCCGGCGGGTGAAAGCTCGCACCTTCCAGGAAGGCGACCTGGTGTTACGCCTCATCCAGGACAAGAAGGGCATGCACAAGCTCTCCCCTCCGTGGGAAGGCCCATTCGCTATCGGGCGCGTACTCGGCAACGACGCCTACTACCTCATCGACGTCCGCGGGGACGGCGAGCTCGACGTCAAGCGACCATGGAATGTAAACCTCCTCCGGAAGTTCTACTCCTAGAACCCCACACATGTACTCTCCAGTCGCTATGAAATAAAAGAAACGGTTACCGCAAATTGCGCCTACTCTCCATGACTTGTTCCACTCGCACTCGTAATAACAGCGGTATGCTAAAATGCAGAAGTCAACCTTTGGCACAGCGATCGGCACGGCTAAGTAGTGCGGTGTAAGAGCACTGAATCACTTCAGGTCTTGCATCGTCAACGAAAAACGCCAACCCGGAGCCCCATTGGAGTCGCCTTGCTCGACTGGTTCTACGAGCCAAGACAACTGCCCTCGCTTCTCACAGCGACCTTGGTCCTCCGCATCCTCGGCATAGCGACTCGAACGGCTAAGTACCACGCTCGGGGACTGAATACCAGTTCGTCAAGAGCAGTCAGGGAAAACGCCAAGTAAGAGAGCATGCCCAGGACTCGCCAAGCGACTGACCCCATGGGCTAGGCAGGAGTGACGCGCTCACACCCGCGCTAAGTCCTCAACCACCCTAGAGTCGCGCCTAGAACTACCAAGTACCACGCTCGGGGACTCGGCCACCCGACTTCGTTCGCGTACGGGAAAACGGTAAAGTACAGAGCACTCAAGGGAGTCGCCTTGCGACTGGCTCTCCGAGCTCGGGCGAGTCGACCAAAGCAACAAAACACATGATAACAACACACACATCATATACGAGGTAAACCCCACAAAAGGGCGGACGCGCTCGGGGACTCGTCCAAAATCAATCCAAAGAACACAAACAAATACCAAAATAGACACGACGTCCCATTCAATCACATATTGCATTGTCTTATGTTACAAAATATGCCCGCGTGGCAGAACTGCTGCTAACGCTTCAAGGCAAACTACCCTACTCTGCAGGCTTCGATGACGAATCGCCAGCATCCCGGCGATTACGGATGAACGCGGTGTACGGGTTTGATGGATACGTCGTCAGTTCACCCGCCATCGCCGCGCGAAAAGGCTTCTCGACCTTGAAGTCACGATGTGGCGGCTCGGGGTCGTTCGGCGCGACGACCGTCTCCTGGTATGGAAGGAGGTCGCCCATCGCCCAGACACGCTCCGAGTACGTGGCGACACGCTCTTGCAACTTGAGAACCTCGGACAGATCCACCGCGCTAGTTGACGATGGGTACCCAATCGTCACATCGTCGATGTCGAAGTCTTCGGGGAAGTGGGCGAGTCCAAGGCTCAGGGCCGTCGATGCTCCACGCCGAAACGCCGATCGCGTCATAAATTCAACGACCGCGGGTGCCTTCTCCAAGTACTTCCACACCTCAACGAGGTCGCTGGGAATCACCTCCGTGGGTGATATTTCTTGGAGGTAGGCGCGGATGCCGGTCGCTGACAGCGTCGCCGAGTCAACGAGCATGCTTACGCACTGCCTTGCGTCGAGCGAGCTCGCCTCTTTGTCGCTATCAATGATGCGACCTGCGAAGAAAAAGACAATGATGAGTATGATGGACACCACAAAAACCACAACCATAAGAAAGGGAGGAAGCACTCACCAAGCAGCGGGCGGGCGAGTCCCGTGATGAAGCACTGAAGCGAAGTGTGGTCGTCCTGAAGCCCAGCAATAAGGACTTCCGACACCTTGCGATCCTCCTCTGCGGCCGCAATGGCGGTCTTAGCTCGCTCGTCCGCCAAGCTAGCTTCTTCTCTCGCCTCCCGCAGTTCGCGCTCGAGGTCGGCGATCCGTTGTTCAGCGGCACCCAGAGCAGACCGCGCCGCCACTAACTCACCAGCGGGGACAAGCCCCTGGCGAGCTTGATCTGCCTTCTCAGCAACAGCCTGAAGACCTTTGTTCGCCTCCTGGACGATGGCCATCTCCTTCTCCGCGCGCTGTTTCGCGGCCAATCGGTCCGCTGACTCAAGCTACAGACCCTGCACATCACCGAAAAAGTCAGTTAAAACGAACTTCCTAAGTGACCACCCGCTGAAATTCAGCGAGTGCGCACTCGGGGACTAGCGATCAAGAAATTCCTAAGTGCCCACCCGCTGAAATTCAGCGAGTGTGCACTCGGGGACTGGCGATCAAGAAATTCCTAAGTGCCCACCCGCTGAAATTCAGCGAGTACGCACTCGAGGACTGGCAATCAAGAAATTCCTAAGTACCCACTCGCTGAAATTCAGCGAGTACGCACTCGGGGACTGGATACGAAAATAAAAGACGAGAAATTATAAGAATCACGCCGCTGCAAAACACCGACCTGATCCTCGGGGACTGGATGTACCTGGATGGCTGCGCCAAGCATGCCGTGGAGTTGGATCGCGTCCACGGACGCGAGTAACGCTGGCGTGTGCCCACGACGCTGGTCGACTTCAGCATCGGCGGTCCCAGGAGTGTGGCTTGAGGGCGCAACCCCACTCGCCGTGGCCGCCTTGGTCATGAAGCGGGGGAAGGTAACGATGGAGGCACCCGCTCCAAGGGATGTCGCCTCCGCCGCAGGTTCCTTCGTAGACGCGGCTGCCTCCACCGCGGGCTCGGCCGGCGCGGCCGCCGTATCGTCAGAGATGGTGACGATGTCGTCGCCCTTGGCCTTCTTACTGCCATCCGCTGAGGCGACAACCTCGTCCGCCTTCCTTTTGCGTGAAGGATCCTCCTCGCTAGCGGCGGAGGGCACCTTGGCCACGGTCGGATGGCCCATCCTTTTCACTCCGGACCTGCGCATTAATCGAATCAACAAAGACACGAAATAGTTATGGAAAATAAAGAGGGTGAGCACACTCACTTGGCGACTGGGATGAAACGTAGCCCCGTACGAAGGCCGACCGGTTTTTCCAGTTCAGGGCCCAGTCGGCGACTGAGCCCCAGTTCCAGGACATCGTGTGCCCAAGACACGGACGGCTTCTTCGTCGTTGAGGCTGCAGCCGGCGCCTCTGGGACATCCTCGGCGGGAGCTTCCTCGTGAGTCGAAGCTGCTGCAGCTGGAGCCTCCTTGCGAGGTGAAGCCGCCGCAGCCGGAGCCTCCCTGCGCGGCGAAGCCGCCGCGACCGGAGCCTCCCCCAGCCCGGAGACTGGGGCGAATGGCGGAGGCAATGAGGCCAGCGGCACCTCCATAGTCGCCGTGTCCAGCGCGGTTGTCGCTGGTGGCGCACCGTCACCAGTTGGGTTGGGAGCATCGGAGCTGCTCGCCGAGTGTGGCGGTGAGGCCGTCTTCGACGGCTTCGTTTTCTTCTTCAGGGGGGCCCTCGCCTCCCTCTTCTTCTCCTTCCTCTTTGACGGAGTGGCTTGACGGCGCGAGGTGGTCTCTGGGAGTTCGTCGTCATCGTCATGGCGCTCGAGGCTTCTGCTCGCTTCGATCTCGCGCTGACGTTGCCCGCGGGTCTTTCGGACCAGCGGGGCGACCTCTTCTTCGGACTCGTCCTCGTCGTCTTCGTTGCCCCTCGCGGGTGGTGATTCACCTACGTCCTGGGCGGATGGGCCTGGGCTCTCATCATCCGAAGGTAGGAGCCACCCTTCCACCACCTGGAATAGCTGCGATGGATACAAACAGGATCAGGATTACCGCGACTGCATACACTGCGACTGCGAACAAGGTAAAGAAATTACCGTTGGAGATGGACGCTTCGCGGTGTAGGGGCAATCCCGGCCTGCGCATCCAAGTACACCGCCTGGGTAATCTTCTTCAGTGCTGGGAGGTAATCTTCCAGCCTCCACTTGTCAAGGCAGGCCTTCGTCGAGTCCCCCCGGCCGGTGTATTGGTACATGTAGTGGTCGCGCTGGGCGAGTGGAACAAGCCGCCGCCCAAGCCAACAATTGTACAGATTTATCGTTTGGAGGCCCTTCTTCTTCAAACCACGGATGGTCTGGAGCATCTCGTCAACGACCATCCGCTGGTCGTCGGGGAGCTTGCCGACTTGGAGATGGCGCGGCTCCGAACGACTAGCGGAGTACCGCGGGATCGCCGCCTCGCCCTCCGGGGTCGCCTCGGTCACGTAGAACCACGACTTCTTCCAGTCGCTCGCTGCTTTGGCGGGTAGCATCAGGTCAAAGAAGGAGGCTTTGGACTTGAGCTGGAACGTCAAGCCGCCCGCGGCTAGCATTGGGCCGCCTGCCTCCTCGCGGCTGATCCGTCCATGGAATGCCACAAGGGAAAGTAGGGCCGGCAGCCCAAGTAGCATTCGCAGAACGCCACGAAGATGGCGAGCTGCTCGATGCTGTGGGGACCCAGATCTGAAGGCTGGATCCCATAGTAGGCGCAAAAGTGCCGGAAGAACAAGGACGTGGGAAACCCTAGCCCTCGCTCGAGATGACTGGTGAAACAGACGAATTCCCTCTCTCGCGGGTTTGGGGTCGTTTCTCCGGCGGCGGGGATGCGCCAACAGCCGGCTCGCAGGATCCCGGCCTCCTCGAAAGAGGCCAGCTGCGCCCTCGTGCACTTGGACCTACCCCATGGTTCGGTGGAAAGGGCCATGGCCGAGAGGTTGGTTGGAGATCGGAGGATTTCGGGTCGACTGGATCGCGGAGCAAAGGAAGGAAAATGCGCGCACTCGGAAGAAGTGGTGGGCAGTTGGCTCTACGATTGCCTGCCATTCCTCTTATATAGCGGGAGTTACCCGCCAAATCAGGAGGCCGTTACCGCGCGATTATTACGGCGAAAGTTACCGTTGGATTACTCCAACGGCTAGTTTGACCGCGTCTGTCGGTCCAACTCCAGCCACTCGGCTCGCCAGGTCAATCACCATGATCGCGTCCCGCCGACTCGACTTGCCCAAGCCGTGTCTTGGTTCACCGGATTTCCTCCTTTATACAGGAGCCCGCCGACGATTCGACTGGATGCCTACTCTGAAGCCGTATACTCCGACTGCCAGCAGCCACTTACGCCCAATCGACGACGGCCTCGGGGACTACTGATGGGGATATGCCAACTGGGGTATACCCAGCAGGGCGTTTCCGACTGGCCCGAGAGCTGGCGAGTGGGCCTGCAGAACGTCGAGTGGATTGAAGCCCAGCAAGGTACCGAGCGACTGGAAGCTGAAGGCCCAGGCGAGTAGATAGACCCAGTCGGACTGGGTTAAACGACTATTAAAGCTGTAACCGAATCGGTTGAGATATGAAAACCCTAGGGGAGGTGAGCCTATATAAACCTCCCTAAAGGGTGAGTAGAGATACGTTCCCTCATACACCCAAGCGACTCGCCGCCTAGCCGCCGAGCTCGCCCATTGTAACACCTCCATAATACAATCTAGCAGGAGTAGGTCTTTACCCTCCGGGGGTCCGAACCTGGGTAAAACCCTGTGTCTTTGCCCTCATCTCGCACCGCAGATGGTTGGCCACCCTTGCCCCTCGTTCTACTACTCGCTGCCGATTGCAGCATCTGCCGTGACCATTCCCACAACACAAGGCATATGCTCAGCATCTCTGGAAGATGCCCGGAATATGCCATCAAGATGCTAAGCGTGTAACACAAGACTTGTCCCCTGGGCTCCCCTTTATAAGGAGCACCAGGGGGATCGTTCTAAGGATAGGCCCCGAAGGGCTCCTCTCCTTTCTGCTCACTAGGAGCTCTCCTTCTTCCTCTTCTTCCACTCTCACGGAGAGCTTAGATAGAAGCATAGGGGAAACAGCTCAAGGATCATGATTGTAGCCACAAGTATGGCAAGATTATAAGGGATTAGATGTATAGAATGAGGTGTTATCTCCACTTGAGAGCTTCAATCCAATATACATTGTATTTCTGTTTGTTCATATGAGTGCGGTCTTCACCGCATCATCCCTCCCCGGATTCCTCCACGTCCATCGGCCCCAAACTTTAGCCTACCCATGGCATATGTCGTGATACCACCACGACATTTGGCGCCCACCGTGGGGCCTTTAGTGGCGTTGGTTGGGTTTCCATCCGGACGGGAACATCTTCATCATCTTCTTCCTCATAGGGCTCATTCAGCTTCACCAAGCGAACAGAGAACAAAGAGGTAAGCGCAAAGGGTCTCCAAGTCTGACTCAACAAAACAGATAAGACTCAGCACGAAGGACTCAAGCACTACCCCAAGCCTACTGTAAGTACCAAATAACTCAGCAAGGCACGTATGACTTAGCAAGACTCACTCAAACACTTCCCCAAGTATACTGTAAGTGCCAGATAACTCAGTCACCTACACTCAATCCTTCACCCCGGGGAGAAAAGAACTTAACCCGGGGACTAGCCGACTTATCCTTAGAGTCACCTTTGGATTAAGAGAACATCATGTTGATTTAGATCTGTACATCAGCCAGCTTATTATTAACTCGGCCATCAGTTGAATCAGCTTATTTGTGATTCAGATAGATTTTGAGTCAGTTAGTTTATGTTTTGGATTATCCATTAACTCGGCTCCCCAGCCAGCTTATTTATAACTCGGCCATAAGTTGAATCAGCTTATTTGTGATTCAGATAGATTTTGAGTCAGTTAGTTTATGTTTTGGATTATCCATTAACTCGGCTCCCCATCCAGCTTATTTATAACTCGGACAGAATTTGAATCAACTTATTTATGATCCGGATAGAATTTGAGGCAGCTTACTTATGAGTCGGATATAATTTGAGTCAGTTTATTTATGCTTTGGATTGTCCTTTAACTCAGCTTACCAGCCAGCTTATTGTTGATTCAGATATAATTCGGATTGGTATTCAGACTCGGCGTACTAATCATATCTCTGATTCAGGCCGAAGCTTTATTCAGTTCACCAGATTGCCAGGTTATGTTATGACTCGGATTGATATCTCACCATCTTGCCAGGTTATCCCATATCTCGGATGATTATTGGCCAGCTTATCATATCTCGAATATATATCTCCTATCTACATCTCGAATCAGATCTCTCAGCGGTTAGCCCTATTATCGTATCCCAAAGCTTAATCTCGGATCTATATCTCGGATCCATATCAAAGGCAAATTATCGTCATCACGCCAAATCAAGCTATATCGTGGCAAATAGTTAACTCGGATTTGAGTCATGTAACTCGAATTTGAGTCAGATGACTCAGACTTAAGGCATAAAGTCAATTTTGAGTAAAGTAACTCGGATTTGGGATGAGATAATTTGGATTTGAGTCAGATGACTCAGACTTAAACATAAAGTCAATTTTGAGTAAAGTAACTCAGATTTGGGATGAGTTAACTCGGATTTGAGTCAGATCACTCAGACTTAAGACATAAAGTCAATTTTGAGTAAAGTAACTCGGATTTGGGATGAGTTAACTCGGATTTGAGTCATATAACTAGGATTTGAGTCAGATGACTCAGACTTAAGACATAAAGTCAATTTTGAGTAAAGTAACTCGGATTTGGGATGAGTTAACTCGGATTTGAGTCATATAACTCGGATTTGAGTCATATGACTCAGACTTAAGACATAAAGTCAATTTTGAGTAAAGTAACTCGGATTTGGGATGAGTTAACTCGGATAATAACTTACCCAAAGAGGTTAAAAGAGCAGTGCCCAATAAGGCCAGAGCTCATAACTTACCCAATGGGGTTAAAAGAGCAGTGCCCAAGAAGGCCAGAGCTCATAACTTACCCAAAGAGGTTAAAAGAGCAGTGCCCAAGAAGGCCAGAGCTCATAACTTACCCAAACAGGTTAAAAGAGCAGTGCCCAATAAGGCCAGAGCTCATAACTTACCCAATGGGGTTAAAAGAGCAGTGCCCAAGAAGGCTAGAGCTCATAACTTACCCAAAGAGGTTAAAAGAGCAGTGCCCAAGAAGGCCAGAGCTCATAACTTACCCAAAGAGGTTAAAAGAGCAGTGCCCAAGAAGGCCAGAGCTCATAACTTACCCAAAGAGGTTAAAAGAGCAGTGCCCAAGAAGGCCAGAGCTCATAACTTACCCAAAGAGGTTAAAAGAGCGGTGCCCAAGAAGGCCAGAGCTCATAACTTACCCAAAGAGGTTAAAAGAGCAGTGCCCAATAAGGCCAGAGCTCATAACTTACCCAAAGAGGTTAAAAGAGCAGTGCCCAAGAAGGCCAGAGCTCATAACTTACCCAAAGAGGTTAAAAGAGCAGTGCCCAAGAAGGCCAGAGCTCATAACTTACCCAAAGAGGTTAAAAGAGCAGTGCCCAAGAAGGCCAGAGCTCATAACTTACCCAAAGAGGTTAAAAGAGCAGTGCCCAATAAGGCCAGAGCTCATAACTTACCCAAAGAGGTTAAAAGAGCAGTGCCCAAGAAGGCCAGAGCTCATAACTTACCCAAAGAGGTTAAAAGAGCAGTGCCCAAGAAGGCCAGAGCTCATAACTTACCCAAAGAAGTTAAAAGAGCAGTGCCCAATAAGGCCAGAGCTCAGAACTTACCCAAAGAGGTTAAAAGAGCAGTGCCAAACAAGGCCAAAGCTCATAGACTTACCCAAAGAGGTTAAGAGACCAATGCCAAAAATGGCCAGGTGTCATCACCCTACCAAAAAAGGTTATGTGACATAGAACGGTATAACCAAGAGATTATAGATCGGAAGATAACTCTGGGAATATTCAGTATAAAGCTTATGCACGACTCTACGAGTCCCACATAGCCTCGGGGACTAATGTCGGGGCTGTACCCCCGGGTACCCCAGAGTTGATGAAGTAAGTAATTTCTAGATAGAACTTTCTATAAAAGAATATGCAGCTACAAAGAATAAATAAAACAAGTTGTAAGAAATAGAACTTAAAGGAAAAAGGAAAGAAGGCAAACCAGGCCGAATTAAGCCTAATTCGGCCCAGCCTAGATCCCACCAAGGCAAAACGTGCATCTCCTGGACCGACTCATAGGATTCCCCAGCCTGGGCCGAGTTCCTTCATTCGGCCCACCTACCGAACTCCACCGACCCACTTCAGTCCCACCGCCGAACTCACGCCAGATAATCACCTAGCCGCTCCCGCCAGAGTCGTCCTCCGCCAGCACTACCTCGTCGATCGGGTCAACGACCCCAGCACCCCACTGCCTGGCTCACCGCGTCGCCACCATCCTCCCGGAGTGGGCCGGGATCGGTTGATCCGGCCCATATCGGGCATCCCTCACCACAGCCAAGACAGCAATCCGGCTGGGCCAGCAGGGATGCGTCTCAGCCCACCACAGAAGCCAGCCTCACCAAATCAGTAACCCGGCTGGGCCACACTCGGCGCCAGGCCGGATCTCACTCCAGGCCGAATGAGTGCAACCCCGGCTGGGCCAACTTATAACTCGGCTGGGCCCTTATCTTTTGCTATCTGTACCAGGCCGAATCAGCTAATAAGAAGGCCGAGTTACTACTTCGTCTGGAGGATCTGGGCCAAGTTATTTCACCCCGTATGACCTCTTATTTGTCTTCAGATATGTTCCTGATCTTCACAGCTACACGCCATCGAGTCAGGACAAGGCCAACAAGTATTGTGCTAGTCTTGGGAGCCCACCAGCTCAGACTGGCACATGACATATGGGATATGCCCATGGCATCTAACAAGATGCTAGGGATATGCTCTTAGCATCAAATAAGATGCTAGGGAATATGCCTGGCATCTCCAAAGATGCCAAGGCATATGCTCAGCATCTCTGGAAGATGCCCGGAATATGCCATCAAGATGCTAAGCGTGTAACACAAGACTTGTCCCCTGGGCTCCCCTTTATAAGGAGCACCAGGGGGATCGTTCTAAGGAGAGGCCCCGAAGGGCTCCTCTCCTTTCTGCTCACTAGGAGCTCTCCTTCTTCCTCTTCCTCCACTCTCACGAAGAGCTTAGATAGAAGCATAGGGGAAACAACTCAAGGAGCATGATTGTAGCCACAAGTATGGCAAGATTATAAGGGATTAGATGTATAGAATGAGGTGTTATCTCCACTTGAGAGCTTCAATCCAATATACATTGTATTTCTCTTTGTTCATATGAGTGCGGTCTTCACCGCATCATCCCTCCCTGGATTCCTCCACGTCCATCGGCCCCAACTTTAGCCTACCCATGGCATATGCCGTGATACCACCACGACACCTGCGCCAACAATAGAGGAAGCTAATGACAAGGATCATGAAGCTTCGGACGATGCTGCTACTGAACGTCGCAGGTCGACAAGGTCGCGTGCCCCTCCTGAGTGGTACGGCAACCCTGTCTTGACTGTCTTGTTAGTAGAAGACAGTGAACCTACGAACTATGAGGAAGCGATGATGAGCCTAGACTCTGAGAAATGGCTAGAAGCCATGAAATCCGAATTGGGATCCATGAGTGAAAACCAAGTATGGACTTTGGTGGACCCTCCTAGCGACCGAAAGGCCGTTGAGTGCAAATGGATCTTCAAGAAGAAAACGGACGCGGATGGTAATGTTACCGTCTATAAAGCACGGCTTGTCGCGAAAGGTTTTCGACAAGTTCAAGGTGTTGACTACGATGAGACTTTCTCCCCCATAGCGATGTTTAAGTCTATTTGGATTTTATTAGCAATTGCTGCGTTTCATGATTATGAAATATGGCAGATGGATGTCAAGACGGCGTTCCTCAATGGCAACATTGATGAAGAGTTGTATATGATGCAACCCGAAGGTTTTGTCGATCCTAAGGATGCTGATAAAGTATGCAAACTTCAGCGTTCCATTTATGGACTGAAGCAAGCATCTCGGAGTTGGAACCTTCGTTTTGATCAAGTGATCAAGAGCTTTGGATTTGTTCCAAATTGCTATGAAGCTTGTATCTACAAGAAAGTGAGTGGGAGCTCGGTGACATTTCTGGTACTATATGTGGATGACATATTGATTATTGGAAATGACATCAACATGCTTAACGATGTGAAGAGTTATTTGAACAAGTGTTTTTCAATGAAAGACCTAGGTGAAGCTGCTTATATATTGGGCATCAAGATCTATAGAGATAGACAAAGACGCCTGATAGCTTTAAGCCAGAGTACATACCTAGACAAAGTTCTGAAAAGGTTCAGAATGGATAAGGCAAAGAAAGGTTCAGTGCCTATGTTGTCAGGTAAGATATTGAGCAAGGCTCAGTGTCCAGCTACGGTAAATGATAGGGAAGCTATGAGCAAAGTGCCTTATGCCTCGGCCATAGGTTCCATCATGTATGCCATGTTGTGTACTAGACCGGATGTGTCCAATGCTCTTAGTTTGATGAGCAGATATCAAAGTGATCCAGGAGTGGAACACTGGACAGCCGTGAAGAACATCCTAAAGTACCTAAATAGAACTAAAGAAATGTTCTTAGTCTATGGGGGTGATGAACAGCTCGTCGTAAAAGGTTACGTCGACGCTAGTTTCGACACCGACAAGGATGATTCTAAATCTCAGACAGGATACGTGTATATTTTGAATGGAGGAGCTGTGAGCTGGAGAAGCTGCAAGCAAAGCGTGATCGCGGGAGCTACAGTAGAAGCGGAATACATGGCTGCTGCAGAAGCGTCAAGTGAAGGAGTTTGGATCAGGAACTTCATCAATGAGCTTGGCGTTGTCGTGGGAATGGTCACGGCAGATGCTGCAATCGGCAGCGAGTAGTAGAACGAGGGGCAAGGGCGGCCAGCCATCTGCGGTGCGAGATGAGGGCAAAGACACAGGGTTTTACCCAGGTTCGGCCCCCCGGAGGGTAAAGACCTACTCCTGCTAGATTGTATTATGGAGGTGTTTACAATGGGCGAGCTCGGCGGCTAAGCGGCGAGTCGCTTGGGTGTATGAGGGAACGCGTCTCTACTCACCCCATAGGGAGGTTTATATAGGCTCACCTCCCTAGGGTTTACATATCTCAACCGATTCGGTTACAGCTTCGGTAATCGTTTAACCTAGTCCGACTGGGCCTATCTACTCGCCTGGGCCTTCAGCTTCCAGTCGCTTGGTACCTTGCTGGGCCTTGATCCACTCGCCGTTCTGCAGGCCCACTCGCCAGCCCTCGGGCCAGTCGGAAAAGTCCTGCTGAGTATACCCCAGTAGGCGTATCTGTAGGGGTTCGTAGCATGGAAAACAAAATTTTCTATCGCATACAAACAAATAAGCCAAGATCTATCTACTAGATTGTAGCAACGAGTCGATGGTATGACTTACCCTCGAAGATTCCAAAGCGTTTAACGAGAGCAGATTCTCGTGGGTGATGTAGTCGTACTCTTTCCGATCTCAAGATCGCGCAGACGATCCTTCCGGCGCCACGTTCTGGCAGCGCTCCCGCAGTCGGTCACACGTTCGGTACTCGACGAAGACCTTCCTCTCCCTTGTTCCAGCAGGCAGCGGAGGTTGTAGCACTCTCCTCGCGATTCCGGCAGCACAACGGCGTGGTACTGGAAGTAGAGGGGAAATCCCGCAGGGCTTCGCCTTAAGCCGGTGCGAGTATGGTGGAGCTTATGAGAGAGGCTATTAGTGGTCTAGTAATTAGACACACCAATTAGAAGGCTCTAAATCAATTAGAAGGCTCTAAACCGTTGGCTAAAGCAATTAGAAGCTCTAATCCAAAACGGCTCTAAACCGGAGATCTAGAGGTGAAAGTTGTGTGTCTAGGAGGGGAGCCCTGCCCCTCCTTATATAGGTGGGAGGGTCCTTGGCGCGCCAGGGAGGGAGGGAGTCCCTCCCCAACTCGGCCTAGGGCTGGCCGCCGGCTTGGAGGAGTGGGACTCCTCCTCCAAGTTGGTTCCAACTCCTCTTGCTTGTTTCCCACAGTTTCTTGTTTTGGCCGTTTGACTTTCAAACTGGACATTTGACTTTTCTGTTTTAGGATTCAATTTAATCCTTTATTTGGGACAGCAAGAACACTTAGTACATGATGCAATCATTCCAATATGTAATGACACATTCATGTACCCCTCCCCCCCGGAGTGCCGGACAATCCGGAACCTTCTAGAACATTCCTGATGAAAACACCGGAATCATTCCGCAACTCCGAAACGGGACTTTCCTTATATGAATCTTATTCTCCGGACCATTCCGGATCACCTCGTGATATCCCGGATCCCATCCGAGACTCCGAACAACATTCGGTCTCTTTCTCATAATACCATAACTACTCAAACAACGTCGAATCCTTAAGTGTGTCTCCCTACGGTTCGTGAATTATGCGGACATGATCGAGACACTTCTCCGAACAATAACCAATAGAGGAATCTGGAAATTCATATGGCTCCCACATATTTCTACGATTACTTTGCGATCGAATGAACCACTTACATACGATACCAATTTCCCTTTGTCTCACGATATGTTACTTATCCGAGGTTATGATCGTCGGTATCTCCGCATACCTAGTTCAACCTCGTTACTGATAAGTACTCTTTTCTCGTTCCCGTGATATGTGATCCCTTGTGACCAAGTCACATGCTTGCAAGCTAATTGGATGACATTCCACCGAGAGGGCCCAGAGTATATCTATCCGTCATGTGGATGGACAAATCCCACTCTTGATCCATGTGTCTCAACCAATACTTTCCGAACACTCAATGCCACCTTTATAACCACCCAGTTACGGTGTGGTGTTTGATGTCATCAAAGCATCCATCCGGTAAAGGTGATATGCATGATCTCATGGTCGAAGGAATTAGGTTACTATGTATCAGAAAGCATATAGCAATTGAACTATTGAAATGACTTGATCTTTATGCTACGCTTATCTATAGGAGTATGTCCATCACATCATTCTCCTAATGATATGATCCTGTTGTTAATAACATCTCCATGTTCATGATCAGGAAACCATGATCATATATTAACCAACAAGCTAGTTTAACAAGAGGCTTCACTAGGGACTCTTATTTTAGTTTACAAATCACACAAGTATTAATGTTTCCGGTTAATACAATTATAGCATGGTATGTAAACATTTATCATAAGTATGAAGATATGATAATAACCCACTTTATTATTGCCTCTTGGGCATATCTCCAACAGTCTCCCACTTGCACTAGAGTCAATAATCTAGTTTCAAACCTTTGTGTATTCAACACCTATGGCTTTCCGGTGTTGTATGTACACGATTGCTAGTGGTCAACTGATCTCCGGATCTGACACTTCCAGGTCCGTGTGTAATTGCATGTATTTGCGTCTCTATGCATCACTCATTCTCTAATGAGATGGCTTCGTATAAATTTGGTCCTTTGGTGTGACCTTTAGTTCTTTGGGGTTAAAACATGTTGATAATATTGTCGTACAATATATCTTCATAGTATTATCCCACAGTGAACTACACCTAGTTTGATAACAAACTACTTGACACAAATGCCCTCTTTTGCTGCTATAGTAGCAGTCATATACTTAGCCTTTTGTTGTAGTATCTGTCACAATGTCTTAACTTTGGAACTCATCCAAATCCATTATGGAACTTACTTTCCATTATATTGTGCCACCCTTAGTTTAGATTGAGATAAACTTAATTTGTACTTTGTGACAAAACTAGTATCAATGTAGTACTTTTACAATGAACTAACCATCTATTTGTCACTTCTACAAACAATATATTCTTAGTTCTTCCAAAAGATCATAAGAATATCCTTACTATTGTCCAATGATCATCTTACGAATCATTCTGGTATATGCTCACAACATTTAGAGCATAGGACATATACATATCTGGATTTGTACACATCACAGCATGATTGATATAAATACCTTTTGTGATCTCATACATCAAGTATCAACCTATACTTGAATCTTTGTTTCACTTACCAAATGTCAATACACTTGAATATATCATCAATATTGAACTTATTCAATCCTTTCTGTGCGACAAGAACCTCTCTTGTAGTTTCTATATTGAACTCATTCAATATCTTGTCTATGTACTTCTGGCATAACCATATTAGCGTCTATTGATGCCAAATATTTGGGTTTTGCCTAAGTCTTTCATCAGGATGAAATTCTTATCTTGTGTTAATAAAAAGATACATCACTTCCAATCAACAATATGTCTCCTACATAATGTATTAGAAATATGTCTTAGCACTCCCACTTAATTTCTTGCAAATGCAAGCATCTTCATTGTCTCTGATGAATTTAAACTCTTTTAACAATTTCATCATTGTGAAGATTCCAACTCCGCAATGCTCACTTCAACCATTGAAGTTTGCATATGCTTTTAGCATCCTTTGAATTAACAAAACCCTATGGACCGTGTTATACACATGTCCTAGGTAACGATTCTATTAGAAGAACTTGTTTTGTTTATTCAACTACCATATAACAAATTATATGTAGTGGTTGCTACATTAATCCGTCTAGACCAAATATCACTATGAAAGATCAAATCTTGTCATAGTCAACCTTTGAACATTGTTGTGAACTCTTTCCCAACATGTCGACTATTTCATAGATGTAAAACATCCATGTCTATTTCTTTATAGATCCAAACACGACTGTAAGGTCTTACACCTTTCTCGAGGGTCCTTCAAGTTCAAAACTTGATTTCTCGTGTATGGAACTATCACGGATTTTATGGCTTCAAGCCATTTGACGGAGTCAGGGCCCATCATCGCTTCTTTGCATGTAGTCGGTTCATTATTCTCAAATAATGATTCAACCCTCAAATCTTGGTATTTGATTGTTTACCCGACCTACTTGTTTCAATAGGAACTTAGATCTCCGTGACCACAACCTTTGAGGCACGTGAGCCACGAGCATTGTTGCTGCCTCCGGAACACTTTTTGGCGCTGCGCAACTTTGCACATATAGCTAAGGTTCTTTTAACCTTATCAAAGTTCTTTTGTCCTCCCACTTAACTTTTCACGAAAAATTCCTTCTCAAAGAAACTTGACGTTCTAAGTGACAAACACTTTTGTCTCCGGTGTTATGGAGAAATACTTAACAAAGACAGATTCATCCGACTTTGGTTGCAAACATCTTTCTTATGTATAGCATACCAATGTTTAAGAAAGGACTACCTGGGTTTTATCCCAAACCATAACCTTATATGGTGTCATTTCAGCGGATTATGATGAAGCTCTTTTCAGTGGAAAAACGGTAATCTCTAAAGCTTTTAATCTTTAAAATACAATGGCAATTTTCTGAATTACACCTTTGATCTCACCATGTCAAACAAGGTTTAATTACATATCTCGAACGCTCCATACTCTTATGGTGTTTCGGGAAATGCAAATCCACGGAACGATTCCTTAAATCTTAGGTATTATGCTAAACTCTGTAACTCAAATATCTTCCTTTATGATCTTTATCATAAACTGTTTATATTTTTGTTACAATGATTTTGCACTTCATCTTGAAAGTCTTTGAACTTTTCAAATGTTTCATACTTCATCCTTATTAAGTAAATATTCATATATTCACTCAAATTTTCGGAGAAAGCATATGAAGTTGAAATCCATCGCTCTTGACTACACATAATGGACTTCGTACAACAATATGTACAAATTCCAATAAGCTAGTCTTTCGTTCCCTTTTGGCCTATGAACGAAGTTTTAATTATCTCTAGGAAAGTTTCACAAGCGTCATTTGATCAAAATCAAAAGACTCCAAAATTCCATACATATGGAGTTTCTTCATGTTTTCTTTCCAATATAATTTAAACGGCGATGTCACTTCCTAAGTGATCTTTCAATCAATTTGTCTTTCGACATCTTTAGCATTAGTTTTATGGATGTGATTTTTCCAACGAGATTTGTGAATCATCCATCTTTTATGGATTACGGCAATTATTTGAACAACCCTTTTGTTCTCATAACACCTGATAAAACAAATCTTGAAGGCAAGCTTTGATGTTTAACGAGCAACACAATAACCCTTTATTTGTTCTTGATGAACATCATCACATATTCTTTTGCTAATTACTTAGGCCACTGTAGTTCATGAATTCTGTTGTTTTGTATGACGATTCATACCAACAAATTCAGTATCAAATACTTAAGAACCACATTGTTTAATAAGCAAAGAATATAGCCATAACATGTATATCATCTATATACTTAAACTGAACAATTCTAGTCTTTTCTTTTCTGCCATATATTTATGAGATTCTCTTTCAGTATTTCCTTTTCTGTTTGAAAGAATCTATTAATATCAATAGTGGAGTCATACATATGACACATAGTCCAAAGTGTGTATAGTTAAATACCAATGTCTTTGGACTTGCACTTTGAAGTAGATCACCATCATCAAATGTTTGGTGTTCTTTCAAATTCCTTTCTTTAGTAATCTCTTGGTGTAGTAAACATTTTACCTACATCAAATATTCACCCTTATCATGGATTTATCCATGATCAAGTTACTTTTAGCTTGTAATGGTGAATCACGAGTATAATGTTGCTCTCCAAAACCTTTTGGAAGATTAGGACAACTAGTATCTCCAACCCTTTTGCAAATTCTCATCAAAATATGAGAACATGACTTTTGACATATTATACTCTATCATGTTCCAACCAAAACTTCGTTTCAGATATCACAATATCTTCCACACATCATGGTTTCTGAAACGACTCTTTCAGATCCTAGATAACCTTGATATTAAGACAATCCTTTGAATATCAAGAATCATGGAGACAAACATGATACTTATATACTAACTTTGGAATTGTTACTCTTGTTTTAATACCAATTATTAAACTTCATCGAGTAACCGGAACTTACTGAAAGTTTGCAATAGGACTTTTAAACTTTAGATTAACACTTCAAAACAATACGATACCAGTTCGTAAAGTAACTAACCAGAATTCTATAGTTCTATCATCTCAATTATAACTAAGCGCAAGGTGGTAAACGGATGCCAATGACTACAACAACTATGCAAATTCACTTTGATTTAGTTTATGATAAATTGAGTTCTAATTAATAATTAAATTAATCTAGGTGAACTCCCACTCAAAACAACATCCCTCACATTGTTTTAGTGATCACACGAACCAAATCCACTACATCAAAACCGATCATCACGAGAGTTGACATAGCTTCAATGGCGAACAATCAACATGTTCATCATATCTCCTATATGACTCATGCTTTACCTTTCGGTGATCCGTGTTCCGAGACCATGTCTGTACATGCTAGGCTCGTCAAGATCAAACCTTAGCTTCCGCATGAGCAAATCTGGCTTGCCCACGTTGTATACACTTGCGGAATCTAACACACCCGATCATCACGTGGTGCTTCGAAACAACAAGCTTTAGCAACGGTGCTAACTAAGGGTGAACACTTTATGACTTGAAATTCATGTGCATGAGGGATCATCTTATAATGCTACCGTCGTCTACTAAGCAATACAAGATGCATAAAGGATTAACATCACATGCAATTCAATATATATGTGATATGATATGGCCTTTCTTCTTTGTGCTTTGATCTCCATCTTCAAGCACGAACATGATCTCCATCATCACCGGCATTGCATCAAGGTCAATGACGCCTCTCCATGGTTGTCGTCTACCGGCTTCAACTATTACAACTACCTTGAATAGACACGCGGGTCTTAACTTAAATTAAAGACAACCATATGGCTCCTGCCGGTTGCCAACTTACAATAAGGAACATTGCATACATCAAATATAATCACAATCATGGCCATATCACATCACTGCACACCCCTGCAAAACAAAGTTAGACGCCTCTACTTTCTTTGCATGTTTTACGTGGTTTGGGGCTTTCTATAAGTGTCGTTCTAACTTACGAACATGAACCACAACGTTGACACAAGTATTGTTAATCACCCGTTGTGAATTGGATCTATACTATGCTAGGAGAAACAGACACCCGCAAAGCCACTTATGCAATACAAGTTGCATGTCAAGTGTGGAGCAAGTCTCATGAACGATGTCATGTAAGGTTAGCCCGGGCCGCTTCATCCCAACATACCGCAAGATGCAAAGTACACAAGAAGCAATCGACAATAAAAGCATCAACGCCCACAATGACCATTGTGTTCTACTCGTGCAACAGATCTACATATAGACACGGCTCTGATACCACTGTAGGGGTTCGTAGCATGGAAAACAAAATTTTCTATCGCATACAAACAAATAAGCCAAGATCTATCTACTAGATTGTAGCAACGAGTCGATGGTATGACTTACCCTCGAAGATTCCAAAGCGTTTAACGAGAGCAGATTCTCGTGGGTGATGTAGTCGTACTCTTTCCGATCTCAAGATCGCGCAGACGATCCTTCCGGCGCCACGTTCTGGCAGCGCTCCCGCAGTCGGTCACACGTTCGGTACTCGACGAAGACCTTCCTCTCCCTTGTTCCAGCAGGCAGCGGAGGTTGTAGCACTCTCCTCGCGATTCCGGCAGCACAACGGCGTGGTACTGGAAGTAGAGGGGAAATCCCGCAGGGCTTCGCCTTAAGCCGGTGCGAGTATGGTGGAGCTTATGAGAGAGGCTATTAGTGGTCTAGTAATTAGACACACCAATTAGAAGGCTCTAAATCAATTAGAAGGCTCTAAACCGTTGGCTAAAGCAATTAGAAGCTCTAATCCAAAACGGCTCTAAACCGGAGATCTAGAGGTGAAAGTTGTGTGTCTAGGAGGGGAGCCCTGCCCCTCCTTATATAGGTGGGAGGGTCCTTGGCGCGCCAGGGAGGGAGGGAGTCCCTCCCCAACTCGGCCTAGGGCTGGCCGCCGGCTTGGAGGAGTGGGACTCCTCCTCCAAGTTGGTTCCAACTCCTCTTGCTTGTTTCCCACAGTTTCTTGTTTTGGCCGTTTGACTTTCAAACTGGACATTTGACTTTTCTGTTTTAGGATTCAATTTAATCCTTTATTTGGGACAGCAAGAACACTTAGTACATGATGCAATCATTCCAATATGTAATGACACATTCATGTACCCCTCCCCCCCGGAGTGCCGGACAATCCGGAACCTTCTAGAACATTCCTGATGAAAACACCGGAATCATTCCGCAACTCCGAAACGGGACTTTCCTTATATGAATCTTATTCTCCGGACCATTCCGGATCACCTCGTGATATCCCGGATCCCATCCGAGACTCCGAACAACATTCGGTCTCTTTCTCATAATACCATAACTACTCAAACAACGTCGAATCCTTAAGTGTGTCTCCCTACGGTTCGTGAATTATGCGGACATGATCGAGACACTTCTCCGAACAATAACCAATAGAGGAATCTGGAAATTCATATGGCTCCCACATATTTCTACGATTACTTTGCGATCGAATGAACCACTTACATACGATACCAATTTCCCTTTGTCTCACGATATGTTACTTATCCGAGGTTATGATCGTCGGTATCTCCGCATACCTAGTTCAACCTCGTTACTGATAAGTACTCTTTTCTCGTTCCCGTGATATGTGATCCCTTGTGACCAAGTCACATGCTTGCAAGCTAATTGGATGACATTCCACCGAGAGGGCCCAGAGTATATCTATCCGTCATGTGGATGGACAAATCCCACTCTTGATCCATGTGTCTCAACCAATACTTTCCGAACACTCAATGCCACCTTTATAACCACCCAGTTACGGTGTGGTGTTTGATGTCATCAAAGCATCCATCCGGTAAAGGTGATATGCATGATCTCATGGTCGAAGGAATTAGGTTACTATGTATCAGAAAGCATATAGCAATTGAACTATTGAAATGACTTGATCTTTATGCTACGCTTATCTATAGGAGTATGTCCATCACATCATTCTCCTAATGATATGATCCTGTTGTTAATAACATCTCCATGTTCATGATCAGGAAACCATGATCATATATTAACCAACAAGCTAGTTTAACAAGAGGCTTCACTAGGGACTCTTATTTTAGTTTACAAATCACACAAGTATTAATGTTTCCGGTTAATACAATTATAGCATGGTATGTAAACATTTATCATAAGTATGAAGATATGATAATAACCCACTTTATTATTGCCTCTTGGGCATATCTCCAACAGTATCCCCATCAGTAGTCCCCGAGGCCGTCGTCGATTAGGCGTAAGTGGCTGCTGGCAGTCGGAGTATACGGCTCCAAAGTAGGCATCCAGTCGAATCGTCGACGGGCTCTTGTATGAAGAAGAAGATCCGGTGAACCGAGTCGCGTCTTGGGCGAGCCGAGCTGTCGAACGCGGTGGCAGCGAGTGACCTGGCGAGCCGAGTGGCTGGAGTTGGACCGTCAGGCGTGGTCAAACTAGCCGTTAGGAAAACTCAACGGTAACTTTCGGCGTAATCATCGCGCGGTAACGGCCCCCTGATTTGGCGGGTAACTCTCGCTATATAAGAGGAATGGCAGGCAATCATAGAGCCAACTGCCCACCACTTCTTCCGAGTGCGCGCATTCTCTTTCCTTTGCTTCTCGACCCAATCGACCCGAAATCCTCCGATCTCCAACCAACCCCTCGGCTATGGCCCTTCTCACCGAACCATGGGGCAGATCCAAGTGCACGAGGGCGCAGCTGGCCTCCTTCGAGGAGGCTGGAATCCTGCGAGCCGGCTGTTGGCGTATCCCCGCAGCCGGAGAAACGACCCCAAACCCGCGAGAGAGGGAATTCGTCTGTTTCACCAGTCATCTCGAGCGGGGGCTAGGGTTTCCCACATCTTTGTTCTTCCGGCGTTTTTGCGCCTACTACGGGATCCAGCCTTCGGATCTGGGTCCCCACAGCATCGAGCAGCTCGCCATCTTCGTGGCGTTCTGCGAGTGCTACTTGGGATGCCGGCCCTACTTTCCCTTGTGGCAAGATCTGTTCCACGGACGGATCAGCCGCGAGGAGGCAGGCGGGCCAATGCTAGCCGCGGGCGGCCTGACGTTCTAGCTCAAATCCAAAGCGTCTTTCTTCGATCTGATGCTACCCGCCAAAGCAGCGAGCGACTGGAAGAAGTCATGGTTCTACGTGACCGAGGCGACCCCGGAGGACGAGGCGGCGATCCCGCGGTACTCGGCCAATCGTTCCGAGTCGCGCCATCTCCAGGTCGGCAAGCTCCCCGACGACCAGCGGATGGTCGTCGACGAGATGCTCCAGGCCATCCGTGGCCTAAAGAAGAAGGGCCTTCAGACGATAAACTTGTACAATTGCTGGCTTGGGCGACGGCTCGTTCCGCTCGCCCAACGCGACCACTACATGTATCAGTACACGGGCCGGGGAGACTCGACGAAAGCCTGCCTCGACGAGTGGAAGCTGGAGGACTATCTCCCAGCGTTGAAGAAGATCACCCAGGCGGTGTACGTGGATGCACAGGCCGGGGTCGCCCCCTACACCGCGAAGCGTCCGGCTCGGACGGTAATTTCTTTACCTTGTTCGCAGTCGCAGCGTATGCAGTCGCGGTAATTCTGACTCTGTTTCGTATTTATCGCAGCTGTTCCAAGTGGTGGAAGGGTGGCTCCCACCTTCCGATGACGAGAGCCCGGGGCCATCCGCCCAGGATACAAGCGAATCGCCACCCGCGAAGGGAAACGAGGACGACGAGGACGAGTCCGAAGAGGAAATCGCCCCGCTGGTCCGAAAGACCCGCGGGCAACGTCAGCGCGAAATCGAAGCGAGCAGGAGCCTCGAGCGTCATGATGACGACGACGAGCTCCCAGAAACCACCTCGCGCCGCCAGGCCACTCCTTCGAAGAAGAAGAAGGAAAAGGAGGCGAGGGCCCCCCCGAAGAGGAAAACGAAGCCGCCGAGGATGGCCTCGCCGCCGCACTCGACGAGCAGCTCTGATGCTCACAGCTCGGCCGATGACGGCGCGGCCCCAGCGACAACCGCGATAGATGTGCCGACTGTGGAAGTGCCGCTGGCCTCGATGCCCCCACCATTCGCGCCAGTCTCAGGGCTAGGGAAGGCTCCAGCCGCGGCGACTTCGCCTCGCAAGGAGGTTCCGATTGGGGCGGCTTCGCCCCGCAAGGAGGCTCCGGCCGTAGCGGCTCCAGTTCGCGAGGAAGCCCCTGCCGAAGGTATCCCAGAGGCGCCAGCCGCAGCCTCGACGACGAAGAAGCCGTCCGTGTCTTGGGCACGCGACGTCCTGGAACTAGGGCTCAGTCGCCAACTGGGCCCCGAGCTGGAAAAACCGGCCGGCCTCCGCACAGGGCTACGTTTCATCCCAGTTGCCAAGTGAGTGCATTCGGCCTTCCCTATTTTCCATAGCTATTTCGATTGTCTTTACTGATTCGACTGATGTGCAGGACCGGAATGAAAAGGATGGGCCACCCGACCGTGGCCCAGGTACCCTCCACCGCTAGCGAGGAGGATCCTTCCCGTAAGAGGAAAGCGGACGAGGTCGTTGCCTCGGCGGATGGCAGTAAGAAGGCCAAGGGCGACGACATCGTCACTGTCTCTGACGACACGGCGGTCGCGCCGGCCGGCCCCGCGGTGGAGGCAGCCGCGTCTACGAAGGAGGGCGTTTCCTTGCCTGGAACGGCGGAGGCGACTTCCTTTGGAGGGGGTGCCTCTATCGCCACCTTCCCTCGCTTCGTGACCAAGGCGGCCGCGGCGAGCGGGGCTACATCCCCGAGCCTCGCTCCAGGGACCGCCGATGCTGAAGTCGACCAGCGTCATGGGCATACGCCAGCGTTACTCGCGTCCGTGGACGCGATGCAACTTCATGGCATGCTTGGCGCAGCCATCCAGGTATATCCAGTCCCCGAGGATCAGGTCGGTGCTTTGCAGCGGCGTGATTCTTATTATTTTCTCGTCTTTTATTTTCGTATTCAGTCCCCGAGTGCGCACGCGCTAAATTTTAGCGGGGTGGGTACTTGGGAATTTCTTGATCGCCAGTCCCCGAGTGCGCACTCGCTGAATTTCAGCGGGTGGGCACTTAGGAGGTTCGTTTTTACTAACTTTTTTGATGATATGCAGGGTCTGCAGCTCGAGTCGGCGGACCGATTGGCCGCGCAACAGCGTGCTGAGAAGGAGCTGACCACCATCCAGGAAGCGAACAAGGAGCTCCAGGCTGTTGCTGCGAAGGCAGAGGAAGCTCGCCGGGAGCTTGTCCCGGCTGGTGAGTTGGAGGCGGCGCGATCTGCTCTGGGCGCTGCTGAACAGCGGGTCGCCGACCTCGAGCGCGAGCTGCGGGAGGCGAGGGAAGAAGCGAGCTCGGCGGACGGGCGAGCTAAGGCCGCCATTGCAGCCGCGGAGGAGGATCGCAAGCTGTCGGAAGTCCTTATTGCTGGACTTCATGACGACCACACGTCGCTTCAGTGCTTCATCACGGGACTCGCCCGCCCGTTGCTTGGTGAGTGCACCTTCCCTTTCCGTTAGTTGGGGTTTTTATGGTGTCCGTCGCGCTCATCATTGTTTCCTTCTCGCAGGTCGCGTTATTGGTAGCCAAGAAGAAGCGAGCTCGCTCGACGCGAAGCAATGCGTAAGCATGCTCGTCGACTCGGCTACGCTGTCGGCGACGTGCATCCGCGCCTATCTTCAAGAAATGTCGCCCACGGAGGTTATTCCCAGCGACCTCGTTGAGGTGTGGGAATATTTGGAGAAGGCGCCCGCGGTCGTTGAGTTCATGACGCGGTCGGCGTTTCGGCGTGGAGCGTCGACAGCACTGAGCCTTGGACTCGCCCACTTCCCCGAGGATTTCGACCTCGACGATGTGACGAGTGGGTATCCCTCGTCGACTGGCGCGGTGGATCTGTCCGAGGTTCTCAAGTTGCAGGAGCGTGCCGCCGCGTATTCGGAGCGTGTCTGGGCGATGGGCGACCTCCTTCCCTACCAGGAAACGGTCGTCGCGCCGAACGACCCCGAGCCGCCGCATCGTGACTTCAAGGTCGAGCAGCCTTTTCGCGCGGCGATGGCGGGTGAACTGACGACGTATCCGTCAAACCCGTACACCGCGTTCATCCGTAGGCGCCGGGATTCTGGCGAGTCGTCGTCGAAGCCTGCAGAATAGGGTAGTTTGCCTTGATGTGTTAGCAGCAGTTCTGCCATGCGGGCATATTTTGTAATATAAGACAATGCAATATGCGATTGAATGGGGCGCCGTGTTTATTTTGCTATTTGTCTGTGTGCTTTGGATTGATTTTGGATGAGTCCCCGAGCGCGTCCGCCCTTTTGTGGGGTTCACCTTGTATATGATGTTTGTTGTTATCATGTGTTTTGTTAGTTTAGTCGACTCGCCCGAGCTCGGAGAGCCAGTCGCAAGGCGACTCCCTTGAGTGCTCTGTACTTTACCGTTTTCCCGTACGCGAACGGGGTCGGGTGGCCGAGTCCCCGAGCGTGGTACTTGGTAGTTCTAGGCGCGACTCGAGGGTGGTTGAGGACTTAGCGCGTTGGTGTGAGCGCGTCACTCCTGCCTGGCCCGTGGGGTCAGTCGCGTGGCGAGTCCTGGACATGCTCTCTTACTTGGCGTTTTCCCTGACCGGTCGCGACGAACTGGTATTCAGTCCCCGAGCGTGGTACTTAGCCGTTCGAGTCGCTATGTCGAGGATGCGGGGGACTAAGGTCGCCGTGAGAAGCGAGGGCAGTTGTCTTGGTTCGTAAAACCGGTCGAGCTAGGCGACTCCAATGGGGCTCCGGGTTGGCGTTTTTCGTGGACGATGCAAGACCTGAAGTGATTCAGTGCTCTTACACCGCACTACTTAGCCGTGCCGATCGCTGTACCAAAGGTTGACTTCTGCATTTTAGCGTACCGCTGTTATTACGAGTGCGAGTGGCACAAGTCATGGAGAGTAGGCGCAATTTGCGGTAACCGTTTCTTTTATTTCATAGCGACTGGAGAGTACATATGTGGGGTTCTAGGAGTAGAACTTCCGGAGGAGGTTTACATTCCATGGTCGCTTGACGTCGAGCTCGCCGTCCCCGCGAACGTCGATGAGGTAGTAGGCGTCGTTGCCGAGTACGCGCCCGATAGCGAACGGGCCTTCCCACGGAGGGGAGAGCTTGTGCATGCCCTTCCTGTCCTGGATGAGGCGTAACACCAGGTCGCCTTCCTGGAAGGTGCGGGTCTTCACCCGTCGGCTGTGGTAGCGGCGGAGTCCTTGCTGGTAAATGGCGGTGCGCGATCGAGCGAGGTCGCGTGCTTCGTCGAGCTGGTCGAGCCCATCTTGGCGGGCCAGCTCGTTTGCGGCCTCCGTATAGTGGACGACCCGCGGCGAGTCGTGTTCGAGGTCGGTGGGCATGACTGCTTCGGCGCCGTAGACCATGAAGAAGGGAGTGAATCCTGTCGATCTGTTAACCGAGGTGCGGATTCCCCAGATGACGGAGGGCAGCTCTTCGACCCAGCATCAAGCGGTGCGCTCGAGTGGTACTTGGAGTCGCGGCTTCAGGCCATGGAGGATGCTTTGGTTGGCTCGTTCCGCCTGGCCATTGGATTCCGGGTGGGCGACTGACGCGAGATCGAGCCGGATGTGGTGCTCTTCGCAAAATTCGGCCATTGCTCCCTTGGCGAAGTTTGTGCCGTTGTCCGTGATGATACTATTTGGGAACCCGTAGCGATATATGAGCTCGCGTAGGAATTTAGTGGCGGTCTTCCCGTCGCATTTCCGGACTGGCTTGGCCTCCACCCACTTGGTGAATTTGTCGACGGCGACTAGCAGGTGGGTGTAGCCGGAGGGGGCTTTCTTGAAGGGGCCTACCATGTCCATGCCCCATACGGCGAATGGCCAAGTGATGGGGATCGTTTTGAGCGCCGAGCTCGGTACGCGCGTCTGGTTGGCGTACTTCTGGCACCCGGCGCATCGCTGGACGATGTCGACAGCGTCGGCGTGTGCGGTGGGCCAGTAGAAGCCGTGTCGCATAGCCTTGGCGACCAGGGAGCGAGCGGCGGCGTGGTGGCCGCAGTCGCCTGAGTGGATGTCGTGGAGGATTTTGCGTCCTTCAGCCGGTTGGACGCAACGTTGGAACACGCCGGTGACGCTGCGCTTGTGTAGCTCGCCGTCGATGATGGTGTAGGACTTGCATCGGCGAGCGATCATTCGAGCGTTTGTCTCGTCTGCTGGCAGGGTGCCGGTTTCCAGGTAGGCGATGTAGGGCTTGGTCCAGTCGTCTGGCTCGGTGATGAGTGCGACCAGGGCTGCCTCTGGTTGGAGTGGGACTCCGATGTCGATCTCCCTCGGGGGAGAGACTGATGGTTTGGAGATTGTGTCGAGGAACACGTCGGCGGGTGGTGCGAGTCGAGCCGACCCGATGCGAGAGAGGGCGTCGGCCTCCTCGTTTTTTCTCCTGTCGATCCACTCGACAGAGTAGCCGGTGAAGTGGCCGCCCAACTTCTCCACCTCTTGGCGGTACGCCGCCATGGTAGGGGAGATGGCGTCGCAGGTGCCGGCGACTTGCCCCGCGACGAGGTCGGAATCTCCGTAGCATCGAAGGCGATTGACGTTCATCTCCTTGGCGGCTCGCATGCCATGGAGTAGGGCCTCGTATTCAGCCATGTTGTTGGTGCAGGGCGTGAATTCGAGGCGGAGGATGTAGCGGAGCTTGTCGCCCTTTGGTGAAGTCAACACTATCCCCGCTCCTGCACCGTCCGCGTTCTTGGATCCGTCGAAGTGCAGGCTCCAGTAATGGAGGTATGGCAGCTTCTCTGGCTGCTGGGCCTCCTCCCAGTCGGCGATGAAGTCTGCCAGTGCCTGCGACTTAATCGCCCTTCGTGGCTCGTATTTAATGTTGTGGACGCCGATCTCGACGGCCCACTTGGCGACCTGTCCGGTCGCCTCGCGGTTGCGGATGATGTCTTGCAGTGGCGCTGAGGAGACGACCGTGACCGGGTGCTCCTGGAAGTAGTGCGGCAGGCGCCGCTGAGCCCTGAAGACCGCGTATACTAGCTTTTGGTACTGTGGGTACCGCTGGTGCGACTCGGTGAGGACCTCGCTGATGTAGTACACCGGCCGCTGAACCGGGCGCTCCTTTCCTTCCTCTGGTCGTTCGACGACCATCACAGCGCTGACGACGCGCTCGGACGCTGCGACGTAAACCAGCATAGGTTCTTTGTCGGCGGGGGCAGCGAGTAGTGGTGCGGCGAGCAGCACTTTTTTGAGGTCGCGGAGCGCGTTGTCCGCCTCCTTGTCCCACTGGAAGGTGGGGTTCTTGCGCATCAGGCGGTATAGGGGCATCGCCTTTTCGCCCAGGCGGGGGATGAAGCGACTGAGAGCCGCTACTCGCCCGGCCAGCTTCTGGACGTCACGCAGGCACTCGGGTTTGCCGAGCCGGGCGATCGTGTCGATCTTTGTTGGGTTCGCCTCGATCCCTCGTTTGGAGACGACGTACCCCAGTAGTTGTCCGGCGGGTACACCGAAGGTGCACTTGCCTGGGTTGAGCTTTATCTTGTACCTTCGCAGATTGGCGAAGGTTTCCGCCAGGTCGGCGAGTAGGTCTCCTTGGCGAGCGGATTTCACGACCACGTCGTCGATGTAGACGTGGATGTTGCGGCCGATTTGGCTCGCGAGGCATTCTTGCATGCACCGCTGGTAGGTTGCCCCGGCGTTCTTGAGGCCGAAGGTCATGGCGGTGTAGCAGAAGGCTCTGAATGGCGTGATGAACGCTGTCTTCTCCTCGTCTTCGACAACCATTTTGATCTGGTTGTACCCGGAGTAGGCGTCGAGGAAACATAGCGACTCCGAACCCGCGGTTGAATCGATTATCTGATCGATCCGCGGGAGGACGAACTGCTCCTTTGGGCAGGCGCTGTTCAGGTTTGTGTAGTCGATACACATTCTCCAGGTCCCGTTTTTCTTCTCGACCAGGACTGGGTTTGCCAGCCACTTGGAGTATTTGATTGGCCGGATGAAGCCGGCAGCGAGTAGGCGCTGCACTTCCTCGGCGATTGCTCGACGGCGTTCTTCATTGAAGGGCCGTAGCGACTGCTTGAGAGGTCGCACTTTGGGGTCGGCGTTTAGTTTGTGCTCAGCGAGCTCCCTAGGGACACCAGGCATGTCGGAGGGTTTCCATGCGAAGATGTCCCTATTCTCACGAAGGAACTCGATGAGCGCGCCTTCCTATGCTGGGCTCATGCCTGTCCCGATCGTCACCGTCTGGCTGGGGTCGCCTGGGACCAGCTCGACGGTGCGGGTGTGCGTCGTGGCCTCAAAGGTTGAGGTGTTTGCGCCCTCTGAGTTGGGCTTCTTGAGTATTGTGGGGTCGTCACTGTTGACCCCGCTCGCGTATTTGGCGAGCTCGTCGGCGTGATTAGTTTCTGCCGCGATGACGGCGTCGGCGAGTTCGGCTCCTTTGGCCTCGCATTCGGCGGCCATGTCGGGGTCGCCGTTGATGGTGATGACGCCGCACGGCCCGGGGAGCTTCATCGCGTTGTACGCGTAGTGGGGCGCTGCCATGAATTTAGCAAACGCCTGGCGCCCCAGGACGCAGTGATAAGGGCTGTCGAAGGGCACCAGCTCGAAGACGATCCGCTCGGTGCGGAAGTTTGCCGGACTACCGAAAGTGACTGGCAGCGTGACTTTGCCGATCGGATACGCCTTCCGACCGGGGACGATGCCGTGGAACGTGGTGTGGGTTGTCTCGATCATCGACTGCGGGAGCCGCAGCCGCCTGAAGGTGTCGAGGTAGAGGATGTTGATGGAGCTGCCGCCGTCCATTAGTGTCTTGGGGAGCCAGTAGTCGCCAACCTTGGGCTTGACCACCAGGGCGACTCGTCCTGGGTACTCGATGCGTGGCGAGTGGTCTTGCCGGCTCCAGGTGATGGGCTGTTCCGACCAGTTCAGGAACTAGGGGACGTCTATTTGGGCCACCGCATTGACGGCGACAGCACAGGCGATGACCTTCTTCTCGCGCTTCGTGTTGAAGCCTGTGAAGGTGTGGAGCGAGCCGGCTACTTTGCCGAATTTTCCGCCATTTGGCGGGTCGTTGTCGGTGTCCTCCCGCGCGTGCCGTGCCTTCTCGATTTCCTTGAGGGTGTGGCAGTCGGCGGTGGTGTGCGTTGCGGGCTTCCCTTCCCTGCTGTGGAAGGCACATGGTTGGTTAAGGAGGGCCGCAGGATCGAACCTTGGCTTGTTCTTGTAATTGCCGCCATCGCGCCGTTGCCCTCCGTCGCGGCGGTAGCTCTTGGGCTCGCGCTGTGCGTGCCCAGCGTTGGCGACGAAGTCGACTCGCCCGTCGTTGCGGCGCTTGCCAGTGAGGCGGGTGCCGCTGTAGCGTAGGTCGGTTCGGCGTCCGCTGTCGTTGTCGCCCGTGCGGCGTTGCCCTCCTGACTCGTCGTCGGTTTCCTGGTTTGGATCCTCCTCGGCGTACCGTTTGGCGATCTCGAGGAGGTCGGGGATGTTGTCGAGTGTGCGGGAGTGTCGTTTGAGCTTGGCGACTAGAGGCTCGTAGCGGCACGAGGTCTTGAAGCAATGGATCGTGGTGTCCGGGTGGATGCCGACCGCGTTGTACCAGAGCTCTTGCCACCGTTGGACCCAGTTGCGGGTCGACTCGCGGGGTCCCTGGACGCATCGTTCCAGGTCCTCGATGGTGGTGGCGCGGGTGTAGGAGCACTCGAAGTGCCTGACGAAGGCGTCGCGCATTTCCTCCCAGGAGTCGATACTGTCCTGGGGGAGCGTGTTGATCCACTGCCTGCACGTCCCCTCCATCATCAGTGGGAGGTAACGGGCGGCGAGTAGGTCAGTGTGACCCGCGATCCCCATTGCCATGAGGTATGTGTCGAGCCAGACTGCGGGGTCGTACGAGGAGTCGTATTTTTCTATCTCCTTTGGCGCCTTGAAGTTTGGCGGGTACTTCTCGCCTCGGATCATTGGTCCGAAGCACTTAGGGCCAAGTCGACTGAGCGACCCCATAGGCTCGCCATCGCGGCGATTAGTTAGTGTGTGCCGCAAGTCGTCGGGCTGGCGTGCGCGCCAGTTTTGGTTGTTGATGATGTGAGTGCGGGCGTCGATGGGTTGTCCGTTAGCGGCGACGAAGTTGGTCGCCGGCCTGGGGTCGTTGGTGGAGAGTGCCGCGTTCGCGGGTCGGTGTTGGAGCTGCAGTGGCTCTGGTGGCGGGCAATTGAGGGTGTTTGCCGCTGGGCGGCCGCTTGAGGCCGCTCTGCTTCCCGAGGAACGAGAGTATACTCGACCTTGCGAATCGGCGCCCGCTTTTTGCTGCTCCACGGCCTTCGCAAGCAGGGCCTTGACGTACTGGATCTGTAAGGCGCCGTCGCCAGTGGCCGTGATGCTATCGGCTGCTGCTCGGCCTGCCACGAGGTTGTCCATTGGGGTGGAGAACAGTGGGAGGCCGTTTGCGTCTCGCTCCCGTGAGGAGACAACTATCCGCGGTTGGTCCCTGGGAGGGGTGCGGTTGGGTGGTGGTGGGGCACCCATCGCCGTTGATCCTGGCGGGGGCCGGGCGCTTCCTCCTGGTGGCGCGTTCTCGCAGATCGCGCGCTCGGCTATGCGGGCCGGGTCGTTTTCGTCGTCGAAGTTCAGGGCACGCCCTTGAACGGTGGGGTTCAAGCGTGACCTGATCCACTGTTGGTGGTAGCGTGACAGCTCCTGCGCCGTCACCTGCTCGAGGCGAAATTTTTCGCGCTCGGCCTGCTCTTTGCGTACCGCCTCCGCCAGTTTCAAGCGGAGTTCCTCGACCTCCGTTGCCGTGGCGTTAGGAGGGATTGGGGTGGAGAAAGGATCCTCCGGTGGATCGGTGCCGGTGGCCATGTAAGCCGCGGCGTGGCGACTGGCACCATCGCGGAGGTCGGCGGAGTTCTCCGACCCGGAGTCGAATTCAAAGATCCCGAGGATGGAGGGGTCCTCGAAGTCTCCCGCGTTGGAGACCTGGGCGATGGAGCCCGCGGATGAGGCCGCGGTGATGGATCCGGCGAGTGACGCCGGGGTCGCTGAGTCGGCGTCATCGGTGAGGGTCGCATCTTCTGCGGCCGCTGAGTTCCCGGCCACGTTGTTGTGGGCCGAGTTGTACTCGGAGGCGAGGCGGTGGATCGTGCGAACCTGGCTCTCGGAGAGCCGATCGCGTGGCGGCGACTCGCGGATGCGAGCCGAGTCCTCCGAGACGATGACGTCGGTGAGGCCGACGAAGAGGCTGATCGTGCCGATTGGCAGGATTACGCTGTGCGTGACGGGTCGCGCCGCCGGGACGTAGCTACTCGGCAAGATCTGGAGCATCTCGCCGATCGCTATCATGCGGCCGGTGGCGACCGTCTCGTTGATGGGCAGATTGGATCTCGCCGCAGAACACCGGCCAGACCGGCCAGGCCCCACGGTGGGCACCACTGTCGTGGGAATGGTCACGGCAGATGCTGCAATCGGCAGCGAGTAGTAGAACGAGGGGCAAGGGCGGCCAGCCATCTGCGGTGCGAGATGAGGGCAAAGACACATGGTTTTACCCAGGTTCGGCCCCCCGGAGGGTAAAGACCTACTCCTGCTAGATTGTATTATGGAGGTGTTTACAATGGGCGAGCTCGGCGGCTAAGCGGCGAGTCGCTTGGGTGTATGAGGGAACGCGTCTCTACTCACCCCATAGGGAGGTTTATATAGGCTCACCTCCCTAGGGTTTACATATCTCAACCGATTCGGTTACAGCTTCGGTAATCGTTTAACCTAGTCCGACTGGGCCTATCTACTCGCCTGGGCCTTCAGCTTCCAGTCGCTTGGTACCTTGCTGGGCCTTGATCCACTCGTCGTTCTGCAGGCCCACTCGCCAGCCCTCGGGCCAGTCGGAAACGTCCTGCTGAGTATACCCCAGTAGGCGTATCCCCATCAGGTGTGGTTCCAAGTACATTGGACCCACTGGAGATATTGTGTGATAACACTGGCGCCATAGCACTCGCTAAGGAACCAAGATATCATCCAAAGACCAAGCATATCAACCGCAAGTTTCATATAATCCGAGATTATATATCAGATGGAGATCTGAAGATTAGCAAAGTACATACAGATATGAATGTCGCAGATCCATTGACTAAACCTCTTCCACGTGTAAAACATTATCAGCACCTCAGTGCCATGGGTGTGAGATTGTTACCAGATGTAAACTAGATTATTGACTCTAGTGCAAGTGGAAGACTGTTGGAATTATGCCCTAGAGGCAATAATAAAGATGTTATTATTATAATTCTTGTTCATGATAATGTTTATATTCCATGCTAGAATTGTATTAAGCGGAAACTTTAATACTTGTGTGGTTTGTGAACAACACCGTGTCCCTAGTACGCCTCTATGGACTAGATCATTGATTAATGATGGTTAAGGTTTCCTAACCATGGGCATGAGTTGTCAATTAATAATGAGATCATATCATTGGGAGAATGATATGGTGGACAGACCCAAACTAAGCGAAGCAATTAGATCGTGTCATCGTGTTCGTCTTTGCGAAGCTTTTCTTATGTCAAATATTGTATTCCTTAGACCATGAGATAATACAACTCCCTGGTATCGGAAGAAAGATTTGAGGTCATCAAACGTCATCCTATGAGAGGGTGATCATAAAGGTGTCTCTCAGGTGATCGGAAAGTATCTGTTGGGTTGTATGTATCAAGATGGGATTTGTCCCTCCCAAGTTGGAGAGATATACTTCGGGCCCACTCGGTAATCGATATCAACACCGCTTGCAAGCATGTGGTTAAGGAGTTAATCACAAAGTGATATCGGATTACGGAACGAGTAAAGTACTTGCTGTGAACGAGATTGAACTAGGTATGATGGTACCGACGATCAAATCTCGGGCAAGTAAAATATCGCGAGACGAAGGAAATATATATATGGGATTGATTGAATCCTGGCATCGTGGTTCATCCGATATGATCATCGATGAATGTGTGGGAGTCAATATGGGTGCCCAGACCCCGCTGTTGATTATTGATAGAAGATCATGTCTGCATATTCTCGAACCCGCAGGGTCACACACTTAACATGTCTCGACGCTAGGATAGATTGGATAATTGGTTTATGAGTTTTTGTTCGGAGTCTCGGATGGGATCCGGGACATCACGAGAGGTTCCGGAGTGGTCCGGAGAATAAGATTCATATAAGGCAGTGCAGTTTTTGGAGTTCGGAATTGTTCTGGATTAATCGGTATTGTACCGGAAGCTTCTAGAACCTTCCGGAAGGGGACCAACGTGGCCCCACCTTCCGGGAGGGGGCATGGGCCTATGAGGGAGTGCCCTGGCCGCATTGGGCCAGGGGCACAAGGCCCCATAGGGCCCAGCCGGCCTAGAGAGGTTTAAACTCGAGATAGAGTTTCTAGAAGGGGGGGGGGGTTTCCTTGCCCCCCACTCCTTATCCTTTGGGGCCGCCGGTTTGGGCTTGGGGGAGGGGATAGGGCTGCGCCCCCCCCTCTATATAAAGAGGGGTAGGGGCGCACCAACCCCCCACACCTTCCCCTCCAACCCTAGCTACCCTGCTGCCCTCCCCTCTCCCTCCCGACTGCTTGTAGGCGAAGCCCTGCTGCAGAAATTCTCCACCATATACACCACGCCGTCGTATTATAGATCCAATCCGTCTCTCCACCATACTTGCTGGTCCGAGGAAGGAGGAGACATCGAGGTGCTGCACGTGTGCATCTCACGGAGGCACCACCACTTGTGGTGCTAGATCGGATCGGATCGCGAGGAGGAGAAGCGAGTACGACTACATCACCCACGTTCCGACGAACGTTCCGCTGTGCGAATCTTCAAGGGTATGAAGATCTAATCCAATCTCTCTCGTTGTTTGCATCTCCTAGATTAGATCTTGGCTTTCCCTCTGTTCGCATCCGTAGAAAATTTTGATTTACTATGCCGCAAAACCCTTCACATGACACTGTACTCCTGAGGCGTCCATAACCGTGGACACACGGCTTCTCGAAAAGGTTTACCCTGCAGGGGTGCATTACTGTACCCAAACGCATGCTCAACCCATCAGGCAACATATTACGCGTGCCATCCGAATCTCACAACAAGAACTGTCACATAACTACGCGCATATCCAGAGGCATCACCTACTGTGGGGAACCAACCACGATTCTCATGGAAGGCACAGCGTTTGTGCCTACAGGTGGATCGGGCCCTGCGGGGTAACTTGTACACACCGTGGGTGCCGCCACCGTGTACCGCGATTTATGTATGCAAGCCATGGCAATCCACCAAAACATCAAGTCCGAAGACATATCAACTCACCCATGTCCGAGGACATATTATGCGTATGCACCAAATGGAAAACCAATTTTGTAACCCTTTGGATATACGAATAGCACCGGTAGTTGAGGGGGGATCCCAGAGGCCCCATATTTGGTTAGCACGATCAACTCAGAACTGGTATCGTAGAACGAACGGGTCATAGGTCGGCTCAAACAGTTCCCAAAGGTGGTCCCTGCCGGGGCCTTATCATTAGGTGAAGCCATAACCATAACCAACATCATCAAATTAATTATCTTATCACCATCAATATCCAAGTATCATGTTTTACCTATATGAGAGCGGTACTAAGCATGCCTACGACTCGCAAGGACAAAGCTAGCTAATCAAACAAGGCGATAGGATAACCAAGGCAATATAGTGGAGCAGGTAATTAAAGGAATGGTACTATAGCATCGACAATAAGGATAGCAACAGATCAATTGGAAGAAATAAAGACTATAAATGCAAAATAGGTAGAAGGGGGAGAATGCTCGCCTGTGAGACAAAGTCGGGGAAACTGAAGGCTTGTCGCAACTCGCATCCACTCATCGTCCTATCCGGTGAAGAAGAAAAAACACTAGAAGGAACCACCGGTGCAATATTTAATACTAGACGGAAGATCCGGCATGTTTATGGTATGATACATGGCATGGCAATATGCGATCTACTTAGCAATATTAAGCGGAATCGGGATCCTGACATTTATTATTAGGTTCAAGTTATTTAACTACCATGCATGTTAAATGTTGAATTAACGAGACAAAGCATGGCATCGGTTCGCTACACAAATTTAAATGGAGCCAATATTAGACTAGATTCTCCCGCATATGGGCTCCATATTTAATTATGAGTTGAATCGACAATATACCCCCAAACAAATAAATATGTATGTGAGCATGAATAATTTAATATGCAACATGTTTAATATAGCAATTAATAAAATAGGGGGCTCGGATAGGGGTCACACATTGGGGTTTCGGAGGGGTTCGTTTTCGGGTCTTCGGATCCGTGAAGAAGACCTTGGCGTCCCGGATCGGTCTTCGGTTCCTGGGAACGATCTTGTGGGGTTACGACTTCGAGTGTCGTGATGTTCTTGGATCGATGTCGGAGTCTCTAGATGGCACCACCGTTCTGCGTGATTCCACAACATCACGACCTTGCCCGCAACGAGACGAGGTTGTCGTTCTACACCATCCTCTTGTGGTCTGCATCGTTTCAGCACCATACCACCACTCCATCTTCACCTTACCGTGAGGAGACAGGCAGCAACTAAACTGACAAGGTCGTGAGCTTCAGTTTATTTTTCTTGGGAGGATTTCTTTCAAACAAAAGCACAAACAGGTGCTAGACACAACAGCGCTAGGAGGGTGCCTAGCAGGCAACAATGTAGATACACTGGGGCTGGCCGGAGAGTGTCAACAAAGGCAACGGGGTCGAGTTGGGAGCCGCAGCTCGGGGCGACTGACAGGACGGGCGGCCAGAGGAGCTCGAGCTGGCGGGGTATGGCGACGAAGGGCCGAGAGGCGAGTGGCGACAGCCATGGACGACGAGGTCGCAGGCGGCTGCGGTCACGCGCAACAGTGGTTAGATAGAGGGCGACGACGGTGCGAGGAGAAACAGAGCAGCCCTGGCGGCAGAGACATAGACGTTCGACGACGGCCAGGATTGTGCAGGGCATCGGGGTGGCGAGCTTGAGCGGAGAGGAGCCCGGCGGCGGCTCGAGCACGCCAGGAGACGGGGTGGCGCTAGGCAGAGGCGAGAGAGCTTGGCGGCACTGACGGTGGTCATGGTCGGCGGTGCTTAGGGGCAGGGAGACGACGGCGAGGACAAGGAGCGATGGATGCGAGCAATGAAGGGGATCAAAATCGAGCCAGGCCTCAGGATGGGATCTCGTCGAGGAGGTTGAGGATGGTTCGATTGGGAATTGGGGCCTCGGTGCGTGCGTGATGTGTTTTGCGTGCGTGTGCTCGCCGCGTGGTGTGTAGTCGCGTGTGTGCGTGTGTTGCGGGGCTTCCCGTGTGTGGTGCGCGTGGGTGTTGCGTGTGGGCGTGTGCGCAAACCTGGCCAACGGGCCGTCCCGGCACGGCCCAGGCCCGACACGTGCCAAACGGGCCGGCACGCGGCACGGCCCGTCGTGGCCCGCCAAGCCACGTCCCGTGCCGGACCGTGCTACGTGCCCAGCTTCGAGGCCCGAGCCCGGCACCTGGGCTAAACGGGCCGGCCCGCGGCACGTCAAACACGTGGACCGTTATGTGGGCTGTTGCTGTTTTCTGTTGGTTCGTCCAAATAAACCTATAATATGCACCGAATCTGTTATATATCAACTAATTGGTGGTGGTCCGGTGGTTGAGGGTAGGTTGGGAGGTTGCGAGGATGCGAGTTTGACTCCCACGGGCTCCTTTTTTTTGACTTATATTTCTGAAAAAAAATATATATATGCTAAATGGGCCGTGCCGGGCTGGCCCGCGTGCTTGAGATCGCAGCCCGGGCACGGCACCGCGCTTCGTGGCACGGCACGTCACGGGCCGGGCCAGGCACGTGTCGTGCTTTTTTCGCGGGCTCGGCCCGCAAAAGCCCGGCCCCTTGGCCAGATTTGCGTGTGCGCAGCGGGTGCGTGTGTGTGTGTGTGCTGCCTCGCGAGCGCGCGTGTAGCTGGCGGCGGCTAGGTGTGTTGCTCTGGTATTAGGTCTAGGGTTTGGGGAAAGAAAAAGAGACTGAGATATTTATCTAGTCTAAAGTAGACTAGACGAGACTAGTTTTAGACCAAAATTTTAGACATGCTTTTGGACCTAGTTTTATTTATAAAACAAGAAAAACCTTTTACGGTCTTATAACAGACAAAAATTACTGTTTTACTTTAATTTAAAAATAAGAAAGAAGGATGGGCTTAATAAAACCACGGGGATATTTTAGAAAAACGGAAATAGGCTTTTAGCAAAATAGTTTACTGTTAAAAGTTGCGAATAAAATATGCAAGATAATGTCATGATGATGTATAAAATAAAATAACAATCAATTTCTAATTTTTAATATTTTTCGGGCATTACAACCTTCTCCTCCAACAATGCATGGATCATCATATCATCTTAACTCGCCATGTCTACAGGCTTCCATTTGTTAGCATACTCATGCTAACCATGTATTTTCGAATTGCGGAGAAACCATACATGCCTATGCAGTACTTCTTCCGCACCAAGTAGTCATTGTACTCTCACACACCATGAAGAATCGTTATGAAAAGCTCCTTGTTCACCCTATAACGTCTCGGAAAATCGTTCAAAGTATATGTTGCTTCATTGGCGAAATAGTTTATGTACAATATGATATTTCCCTGCATATCGTCAATTTACAGTTGGAGAAGTCAAGCTATGATTATCAGTTACTCCCGGTCATCGGCGTCCACGACAACCTTCTCCTCCAACAATGCATGGATCATCATCTCATCTTAACTCGCCATGTCTACAGGCTTCCATTTGTTAGCATACTCATGCTAACAGTGTATTTTCGAATTGCGGAGAAACCATATATGCCTATGCAGTACTTCTTCCGCACCAAGTAGTCATTGTACTCTCACACACCATGAAGAATCGTTATGGAAAGCTCCATGTTCACCCTATAACGTCTCAGAAAATCGTTCAAAGTATATGTTGCTTCATTGGCGAAATAGTTTATGTACAATATGATATTTCCTTGCATATCGTCAATTTATAGTTGGAGAAGTCAAGCTATGATTATCAGTTACTCCCGGTCGTCGGCGTCCACGACAACCTTCTCCTCCAACAATGCATGGATCATCATCTCATCTTAACTCGCCATGTCTACAGACTTCCATTTGTTAGCATACTCATGCTAACCGTGTATTTTCGAATTGCGGAGAAACCATACATGCCTATGCAGTACTTCTTCCGCACCAAGTAGTCATTGTACTCTCACACACCATGAAGAATCGTTATGGACAGCTCCTTGTTCACCCTATAACGTCTCGGAAAATCGTTCAAAGTATATGTTGCTTCATTGGCGAAATAGTTTATGTACAATATGATATTTCCCTGCATATCGTCAATTTACAGTTGGAGAAGTCAAGCTATGATTATCAGTTACTCCCGGTCGTCGGCATCCATGACAACCTTCTCCTCCAACAATGCATGGATCATCATCTCATCTTAACTCGCCATGTCTATAGGCTTCCATTTGTTAGCATACTCATGCTAACCATGTATTTTCGAATTGCGGAGAAACCATACATGCCTATGCAGTACTTCTTTCGCACCAAGTAGTCATTGTACTCTCACACACCATGAAGAATCGTTATGGACAGCTCCTTGTTCACCCTATAACGTCTCGGAAAATCGTTCAAAGTATATGTTGCTTCATTGGCGAAATAGTTTATGTACAATATGATATTTTCCTGCATATCGTCAATTTACAGTTGGAGAAGTCAAGCTATGATTATCAGTTACTCCCGGTCGTCGGCGTCCACGAGAACCTTCTCCTCCAACAATGCATGGATCATCATCTCATCTTAACTCGCCATGTCTACATGCTTCCATTTGTTAGCATACTCATGCTAACAGTGTATTTTCGAATTGCGGAGAAACCATATATGCCTATGCAGTACTTGTTCCGCACCAAGTAGTCATTGTACTCTCACACACCATGAAGAATCGTTATGGAAAGCTCCATGTTCACCCTATAACGTCTCGGAAAATCGTTCAAAGTATATGTTGCTTCATTGGCGAAATTGTTTATATACAATATGATATTTCCCTGCATATCGTCAATTTACAGTTGGAGAAGTCAAGCTATGATTATCAGTTACTCCCGGTCGTCGGCGTCCACGACAACCTTCTCCTCCAACAAAGCATGGATCATCATCTCATCTTAACTCGCCATGTCTACAGACTTCCATTTGTTAGCATACTCATGCTAACCGTGTATTTTCGAATTGCGGAGAAACCATACATGCCTATGCAGTACTTCTTCCACACCAAGTAGTCATTGTACTCTCACACACCATGAAGAATCGTTATGGACAGCTCCTTGTTCACCCTATAACGTCTCGGAAAATCGTTCAAAGTATATGTTGCTTCATTGGCGAAATAGTTTATGTACAATATGATATTTCCCTGCATATCATCAATTTACAGTTGGAGAAGTCAAGCTATAATTATCAGTTACTCCCGGTCGTCGGTGTCCACGACAACCTTCTCCTCCAACAATGCATGGATCATCATCTCATCTTAACTCGCCATGTCTACAGGCTTCCATTTGTTAGCATACTCATGCTAACCATGTATTTTCGAATTGCGGAGAAACCATACATGCCTATGCAGTACTTCTTCCGCACCAAGTAGTCATTGTACTCTCACACACCATGAAGAATCGTTATGGACAGCTCCTTGTTCACCCTATAACGTCTCGGAAAATCGTTCAAAGTATATGTTGCTTCATTGGCGAAATAGTTTACGTACAATATGATATTTCCCTGCATATCGTCAATTTACAGTTGGAGAAGTCAAGCTATGATTATCAGTTACTCCCGGTCGTCGGCGTCCACGACAACCTTCTCCTCCAACAAAGCATGGATCATCATCTCATCTTAACTCGCCATGTCTACATACTTCCATTTGTTAGCATACTCATGCTAACCGTGTATTTTCGAATTGCGGAGAAACCATAAATGCCTATGCAGTACTTCTTCCACACCAAGTAGTCATTGTACTCTCACACACCATGAAGAATCGTTATGGACAGCTCCTTGTTCACCCTATAACGTCTCGGAAAATCGTTCAAAGTATATGTTGCTTCATTGGCGAAATAGTTTATGTACAATATGATATTTCCCTGCATATCATCAATTTACAGTTGGAGAAGTCAAGCTATGATTATCAGTTACTCCCGGTCGTCGGTGTCCACGACAACCTTCTCCTCCAACAATGCATGGATCATCATCTCATCTTAACTCGCCATGTCTACAGGCTTCCATTTGTTAGCATACTCATGCTAACCATGTATTTTCGAATTGCGGAGAAACCATACATGCCTATGCAGTACTTCTTCCGCACCAAGTAGTCATTGTACTCTCACACACCATGAAGAATCGTTATGGACAGCTCCTTGTTCACCCTATAACGTCTCGGAAAATCGTTCAAAGTATATGTTGCTTCATTGGCGAAATAGTTTACGTACAATATGATATTTCCCTGCATATCGTCAATTTACAGTTGGAGAAGTCAAGCTATGATTATCAGTTACTCCCGGTCGTCGGCGTCCACGACAACCTTCTCCTCCAACAATGCATGGATCATCATCTCATCTTAACTCGCCATCTCATCTTAACTCGTAGCCTAGTGGCACGGCTACGAGGAGGCCCTCGCGCTCACCCGCATGGTGGCTGAGACGAACGTCCAGCTACCCCCGCCGCTGCCGGTTTGGGCGTCTCCGATCGCGCCGGAGGTCAGGGTGAACGTCGACGCATCGGAGCTCAGGGTGTTGGAGTACAGGGGCACGGTGCCGGGGGAGTCGTCCCTGACCCTGCACGGCGCAAACAAAATCTCTTCTTTCACCATCGGTTTCTGCGGCAGGAAGGTTCATGAGGAGGAGATGCCCCCGTTCAGAAAGTTCCTTGAGCAGGTTTCGGCGACAAGACACCTGCATCTTGCGTCCACTCATCTCGGTGGAGGCATCGAGAGCGAATCCTTCCCGGGATTTCCCTCGTTTCTGGACCTTGGGAGGCTTGAGCTGACAGGATATGTTGAGAGGGGCGGCATCGAGGCAATGGTTAGGATACTCGGGCAGGCTCCGAGCATTGAGGTTTTATGGGTGTTTATGAAGCCAACTTACATGGAGAGCTTTCACAGCGTCTTGGTTGGCTGGAACGAGCTCCGCGATGAGTTCACGGTTGTGGAAGGTTCTATCCCGTGCTTGCGGATGAGGGTGAGGGAGATCAATCTGGTGCACTACCAAGGCCATGATGCACAAAGGAATGTGGCCAAGCTGCTCCTTCGCAATGCGGTGGTACTAGAACGACTGCGTGTTGTCTTCGCGAGGGAGCCTCGTGAGCTGCAAATGAAGTTGACAAACGAAATCGAAGGATGGATGGTGAACAAGTCGGCTAACACGATTTTCTTGTAAAGGCGGTGTGCCAGGTCTGTGATTTTGTCTCACAAGATGATTTTGTTGATTCCACTTGATGCTGCATTGTTGAAGTGGAGAACTTTGGGGCCGCGAGGCACGCCAAAGGAAATCTGAGACGAGATGAATATCCGAAACAAAGAAAAAGGTGCGTGCCGCACTCACGAGGGACTGCCAGTGAGATACTGAATTTTGTTAAACTCACAATCTATATGATAGCAATTCTAATTAAGTCGGAATATCGTACATTTAGTTGCTTCGTGCTCTCCGCCGGCCACGGGTGCCCTCTCTCTCGGCCCCTCTAACCTTTACCGCGCGAGGGGGGCTGCCACTACCGCCGGCGTGGACGGTGGCGCCAACCAGGGATAGTCGAGAGGGAGGGGACTGGCAGCGAGATCGAATCTCGCCTCTGGAGTCGCTCGGGTGGGAGCGACCCTGGACCCTCTCCTCCCCTCCAACTCTTATCAAGGTGATCCTCCTGCTAGTAATATTTCTTTTGTTTGTAACTCACGTTTGATGAGCAGCACATGACAAGGTATCTCGTGATTTGTGACTTCTCACCAGCAGCACATGACATGAGCATCAGTACACCTACGAAAGAAAAACTCACGTTTCCTCCACCGCGAAATGCAGATATTGTGGACTTCTCACTCATAAATTATAACCGGTCGAAAGTTCAGATCCTAGTAAGCGACACTACGGAAAAAAATATCGCAGCCGTGGCGGCCAATCTTTGCCCTGTAGACAACAATCTCTAGGGTCAAGACACCACATCTACCTAAATATGTAGCTTAGTTAACCTGAAAGGCCACATCAACATTGGATCTTAGAACCAAACAGGCGTATACTGCTTTATTGAAAAAAAATGTATACTGAAATTTGAATTCAAACATGATTTGCTCTGGATGCGAAGTTCAATTTTGCGACACGATCCAGAGCATAAACTATGCGAAGTTCTAATGATTGTATAATGGGCAGCCCTTCGCGTCCCGGGGGGATTTGTGTTTTTTATCCCCCGGGTCCCCAGCCAACCACATGTCCTCTTTTTGAATCAAAATCCCGTTTTTGCTACAGAAAGTCCCGTTTTTGTTACAACTAGTTCCGCTTTTGCTTACATGTAGCAGAAAACGGTTCGGTCTAAAAAATAGAAAATTAGACTGGACCTCGCGGAGATTTCGCCAGCGACCGTGTAGCAAAAATGTTATGTTAATGTAGCAAACCTGACCTCACCGAAGACTCGCCGGTAGACCTCTCCGGAGGCTTTCGCCGGAGACCTCGCCGGAGTTTCGCCGGAAACTATGTAGCAAAAGAATTGTGCTAATGTAGCAAAACCGGAGAACAAGTGTAGCAAAACCTTTACGCTATTGTAGCAAAACCGCTAAAAGTTTATAGAAAAAAATGTCTAGCAAATCCAACTTCGCCGGAGACCTCGCCGAAGATCTCATAGCAAAACATTTATAATATTGTAGAACCACTGTCGGACGCATGCAGCAAAACATGACGTCACGTGTAGCACCACCGCTGGCCGCACGTAGCACCGCCGCCGACCCCATGTAGCAAACCTCGACGACGTACGTAGCAACGCTGATGACCTTCTATAGCAAGCGCTCTAAACTGTGGTAGCAACATCAGACGCCGTATATAGTAAAGTCGTCCATCAACGGTAGCATCTCCGGCATCCCCACCAGCAGCAACACTTAGAACGGCAAACCCATGTAGGTAGCAAGGCGCTGCGACATGGGAGGAGGTCGGAGGCGATGACTGACGACGGCTGTAGGTGCAGAGCGCGGCGCATGCGAGGCTGGGCGGCGGTGCGCGCGAGGGCACGGTGGCTGCAGCCGAGAGGGCGCGGGCTCTACGGAGCACGCGAGGGTCGGCGGCGCGGCACATGCGCGGCTGGGCGACGGCGCGTGGGCTACAGGCGAGAGGTCACGGGTGCGGCGGAGCGCGGTGCAGGCACGACCGGGTGAGGGCGCAGGGCGGAGCGCGGCGCGGGCATGGCTGGACGGCGCGTGCACGGAGGTTGCCGAGCAGAAACAATAGGGATTATTTCCGTCGCGGTTTCCGTCTGTGGAGAAAAATCGAAACGACCAGAGTGGTGGGCCTATCTTGTAAAATTTATGTGTTAATTGTTGGAACGACGTGCATCGCACGTGCTCTGTTTCTATTAGGGGGAAATGATCGTTTACCCGGTCTCGGTGTTTAAGTCGGTCCAAGAATCCTAGTACTATCATAAAAGGAAGCGATCTCTAGTAAAACCGACCTATAGCTACGATCAAGGACGGAGCGCGAAGGTTGTTGCTCGATCCCATCCGATCGGATCATAACCCGCCGCCGGGCACCGCGCGACGTACCTAGCTATACGCGTGCATCATGGCTTCCGCGAAGACTACCTCGCCGCGTGCGCCGCTGGACCGCCTGAGCCAGCTCGAGGACGGCGTGCTCGGCCACATCCTCTCTTTCCTCCCGACCAAGGAGGCCGCACGCGCCGCCACGATTGCGAAGCGCTACCGCCACGCGTTCGCCGGCGTGGACATCGTCTCCTTCGTGGAGCAGGTGGCCTACTACGGCGGCGAGGACTACACCTTCTGCCTGGAGGCGACGGAGCGGCGGAGCAAGAACGGGGACCTGATCGACAGCGTCAACGGGGCGCTCCTCTGCCGCCGCCGATGCGCCGGCAACGCGGCGCCACCGCGCGTCTTCCGCGTGCACTTCGGGTGCCTGGACGAGTGGGACGAGGCGATGCTGGGCCAGTGGCTCTCGTACCTGCTGCAACGGGGCAGCAAGCAGCAGGCCCTCCACCTGGACCTCCGCCTCCAGCTCACCGTCCTGGGCGAGCACCACGTCGGCGGGCAGGAGCAGCAGCGGTGGGGCGCCGGCGACGGCGAGTGCCCCGCGCACAGCCGCTACGAAGCGCATCGCTACAAGCTTCCGACGAGGCTCTTCTCGTGCGTCGCGCTGCGGACGCTCTGCCTCGGCGGATGCTCCCTGCTGTGTCCGCCGGAGCGCGTGGACCTCCCTCTCCTGGAGACGCTGCTCCTGAGCAGCATCCCCTGGGCCGACAGTATCCAGCGCCTCGTGTCTCGCTGCCCGCGCCTCGTCGACCTCACGCTCGAACGGTGCGGCTACACGCCTGCCTCGCCACGGGGTTACGGTGGTTACGAGGCTAACAATGTCGACAGAAGTTACACGATCGCCGTCGTTGACAAGCACCTCCGCCGACTCGCCATACGGTGCTGCCACAACCTGGCCCAAGTGAGCGTCGACGCGTCGGAGCTCACAGTGTTTGAGTACAGGGGCGCGGTGCCGGCGGAGTCGTTCCTGACCCTGCATGGCGGCGCGCGCAGGATCTCTTCGTGCACCATCGGTTTCTGCGGCAGAAAGGTCTACGAGGCCGAGCTGCCCCGGTTCAGGAAATTCCTCGAGCAGTTGCCGGCACGAAGAAGCTGCACCTGGTGTCCACTCACCTCGGTGCAGACATCGAGAGCGAGGCTTTCACGTCGTTTCCGAGCCTCGTGAGCCTCCGGTTGACAGGGTACCTTCACAAGGGTAGCATCGAGGCGCTGACCAGGATACTCCAGCAGGCTCCGAGCGTCGAGATTCTGACAATGTTCATGAAGGCAAGGTCGCAGGAGAGATCTCACAGCGTCAGCTGGGAGCATCAGTGGCATGAGCTCGGGGACGAGGTCGGGGTTTCCGATGTTCGGATCCCGTGCTTGCGGAATGGAGTGAGAGAGATCAACCTGGTGCACTATCAAGGCCACGAGGCACAAAGATATGCGGCCAGGCTGCTGCTTTGCAATGCCATGGTACTGGAACGAGTGTGCGTTGTCATGCCGAGGGGGCCGCGTGAGCTGCAGATGAAACTGGCCAACGAAATCAAAGGATGGCTTGTCCATAGCTCAACAGAGATGATTTTCTTCTAAGTTAGTGGATTTTCTTCCAAGTTAGTCTGCCAAGAATTTGATGCTCTTTAACCCATAGTCTTATATTTTATCACGTGAGATGAATTGCTCAACTAATTCCACGTGATGCAGCTTGCTGAAATATTCTAAATCCACAATATATATGTGTGTGTGCATCAATCGATGTAGAGACTGTATTTATCCCCTTTCAAAATTCAGCAAGCTGAATGTGGCCTAAGAATGTGTCAACAATCTCATTTTTCTCATAGAATTAGCTGAATGTGTTAACTCACTGCATGAATGGATGGATACACTGATGGCCGAACGCTACGCCGACGGCCAAACGGTCAGCATAGAATTGCCATAGTTTTGGAGAATACTTCAGTTTTGAAACCATATTATTTAGTTGATCCAAACACCTCAAAGTATTTAATACTTCAGTTTTTTTAGACACCAAAGTATTTTTTCAATACTTTAAAAATACTTTGATGCCAAACAAGGCCTAAAGTATTAAATATTTTGAGGTGTTCCAATCCAACAAATATATGGTTTTAAAAATGAAGTATTCTTTAAAACTATGATTTTTTTAAGTATTTGAGAAAGAGGTTACCATCTTTTTTCTACGGAAATTCAATCTATCGACCTGTCTGAAGAAATCTAAACCTGACAGGATACATGCATGTCTACGTGCGGTTGCCCATCATCAACATTTAATACAAAAATCGAATATTTAAAATGTATTATAGATCAAATCATTCGTCCGATTTAGAATCCGTGTTCACCGTTGAGCTAGTCACGGCGAAATCTTCAAAACTAGATCCCATGTTGATATGTGATAAAAAAATTCTGGACAAAAAGTTATTCATCCTTGACACATAAGTTATCCATGTCATAGTATGTCAGTTATCCATCCCGAAACATATAAGTTACCCAACATATAAACATGTTGGATGGAGACATTCTCGCATTTCTCGTGGATAACTTTTATATTTTTTTTACCTCATGAGATCTCGGTTGCCCTATGTATTTAAATTTAGTTAATTAAATCTAAGTTACGAGCTAATTTTGTTAGAACACGGTAGCCTAACTATTAGCATCGACAACAACGAAGGATCAATACCCTAACACCTTTTGAGACTTCGTCACTCAGTGCACCGCGGTAGTGACGACGGACAAAAAAGCTGACTAGAATAACCTTTGTATTCTATCTATGGATAATTTTTAGTGTTGGATAACTTGATTGTTATTGGGTGGATAACTTACATGATAAAGCATGGGTAACTCTTGTGTTATTAGTGGATAATTATTGTACAATATCAAGGATAACATTTTATTTATCTTTGTCGGTAACCTTGTACTGTTTCTGGGATAACTTTAGATTGTATGCCATGGTTATATCTATTTTAGTTTTCCCGCCCTAAGTGCTTCCCACCAGAGCAGCACCTCCTTGCCAAGGCGGAGCTCCAGGAGAGGTACGGCGGCGGCCGTCCAAGCGCGAGAAGAACTGGAGGATTTTTGGGTGAGAGGATAAGGCAAGAGAAAAGTCGTGGGCCCAAGGAACGGGAGTACGTGGAGGTCCGTGACGCGCGGTAGCTAACCCGGACGATGGATCGTCCGGGGGATTACCATCGTTTTCCTAAAAGAATAGAGAAAGGAACCAGCGCTATTTCAACTTAGCGCATGAGCTAAACGTCGGCATAGTACATGCCTTTAATGCAAGTATACATAGTACCGTTACTGTATACTGGACTGAATATGCAACTACCAGAACGTGAACGTGCCATCTTAATGCCCTTAATTACTACTACTGTTACTCCATACCGTTGATTGATAGTACATGCATGTTGTGACAGATAACCAACTAATATCATTGTACACGACTGCTTAGTTTGGCTTTTCAAAGGAGAGTTCTACTCAGGAGAAGACTCACCGGTGAATGCAGCTGCCACGTCTTATTTTGGTCCTTTCAATTGTGTTTCACTCATATAAATTAGAGCCGCTTGGTACAGCTAGCCGTTTTTGGTACTTTCTATTTTTTTTACTCCTTGTTGATTTAATAGAAAGTTGTACTAAATCAACAATACTTATTATTATGGATTGAAAGAAGTATTCTCTTGGGTCCATATTAATATTCTCAACTTTGTCTAAATATAAATGCATATACATACGAATTTAGATAAAGTGGGGCACGTTAATATGGACCGGAGGAAGTATTAAAAAATCACTCCAATAATAGTAATCCCAACTAATTTTAAAACTAAAACAACACTAAAACGTTTAGAGCAAGGCTCCAAGAATAGACTCTGATAATTTTATTGCTAGAGTCAATCTTTTTTTTAGAAAACTCTCTCTTGATTGAAATAGACTTTTGTCCCGCTATATTAATATAGCAACCACACCGGTACACGAGTTCGAACCAAAGATAATGTTAGAGCACCAGCACAAACATGCCCAAAAGAAACAAAATAAAGACAAGGGTGAATCGACTAGATGATGATGACCCGCGGTTGCTGCGCCCTTCAATTGTCCCACCATGCTCCAAGTGCACCAAAACTCCGAGTACCTAGCACCCGCTTCCGAGAGAAGCACCGTCGACACAGTATTGCTGCCTGGACCATGGTCCAAGGGTTTTCTTCGGCACTCCGGGTAAAGTGGGGACACAAGATTCCCTTGATGCCCCTAGGAAGGAATGGTGCCACCCGGAGGTGGCACCGCATCCGGGTCGAACAAGCCGAATCGGATTTCTCCCGACCTCCGCCCACACAAACCCCTGGCGTATCAGGACACATCACCCAGCTTCGCCACCACGACCTTGAACTCACCAATATTGTCGCACTATCACGTGGCCTGCAAGACGGAGAGACATGACATCGCCGGAACGAGGGACAGCAGCCCCCAGCCCGTGGGAGCAACCCACCTCCACTGTCGAGAGGCAGTCATAGACCGGATAGAGCAGCCCTAGCACAACAGGCGCAGATAGGCCTGGCCGGGCCCATAAAGCCCTAGCCATCGCTGCTGCAATGGACAACATGCAACGCCACATCCAAGCTCAGGTAGCCATCACCGTCGCCTGCAAAGAGTCCGTCGAGTAAAGCCCCAGCCCGTTGAAGCCCATATAGGCCCGCCCAAAGCCATCTAGGGCCGAGGCGCCCAGATCCGGCCAGGGACGGCCGCCAGCGGCTCTCCCTACTATGGCGCCTGCCGCCCGAAGTTAGCACTACCTCCAGGGACACCTGGTCGCGCCAGACCCGGGCCTTGACCCGAAACTCTAGGACGCGGGGAGGGCAGTCCGCCGGCGACGGCGGTGAAGGGGGGTGGGGGCGGCGATGTCCCGTCCCCCTGGGGAGGGGGGCGAGAGACGCAAGGAGAGTTCGAGCGACCAGGCGTTTAGTTCGGTCGCTAACCGGATAAAAAAATAGAGAAAGGAACCGGCGCTATTTCAACTTAGCGCATGAGCTAAACGTCGGCATAGTACATGCCTTTAATGCAAGTATCATTGTACATACCGTTACTGTATATTGGACTGTAATATGCAACTACCAGAACGTGAACGTGCCATCTTAATGCCCTTAATTACTACTACTGTTACTCCATACCGTTGATTGATAGTACATGTATTGACAGATAACCAACTAATATCATTGTACACGACTGCTTAATTTGGCTTTGCCATTTTCAAAGGAGAGCTCTACTCAGGAGAAGACTCACCGGTGAATGCAGCTGCCACGTCTTATTTTGGTCCTTTCAATTGTGTTTCACTCATATAAATTAGGCCCAGTTCTTTTGAAGGCTTCTCGGAGAAGCCGCCCTACCCCCAGCTTTCTGGGGAAGCCGGTTCCAAAATTTTGTGAGGCTTCCAAGTTAGTTTAACCTTAAACACTTTGGAAGCCTCGTAATTTTTTTGAACCGGCTTCCTAGGAAGCTGGAGGTAGGGCGGCTTCTCGGAGAAGCCGCCAAAAGAACTGGGCCTTAGAGCCGCTTGGTACAGCCGTTTTTGGTACTTCTATTTTTTTCCTCCTAGTTGATTTAATAGAAAGTTGTATTAAATCAACAATACTTATTATTATAGATTGAAAGGAGTATTTCCTCTGATCCATATTAATGTTCTCAACTTTATCTAAATACGAATGCATCTGTTTTAAATACTTAACTAGATACATACGAATTTAGAAAAAGTTGGGACCCGTTAATATGAATCGGAGAAAGTATTAAAAATCACTCCAATAATAGTAATCCCAACTAATTTTAAAACTAAAACAACACTAGAACGTTTAGAGCAAGGCTCCAAGAATAGACTCCGATAATTTTATTGCTAGAGTCAATCTTTTTTTAGGAAACTCTCTCTCTCTCTCAACATACTTTCGTCCCACTATATTAATGTAACAATCTCTAAAGGTAATGCTAGAGCAGCAACACAAACAAGCCCACAAGAAAAAAATGAAGACAAGAATGAATCGACTAGATGATGATGACCCGCTGTTGCTGCGCCCTCCAATTGTCCCACCATGCTCCAAGTGCACCAAAACGTCGAGTACCTAGCACACGCTTCCCGAGAGAAGCACAGTCGACACAATATTGCTGCCTGGGCCATGTCCAAGGTAGGCCTGTGCAAAACCGATTTGACTGGTTTAGCCGGTTTGGGCTAGTTCAAATTTTTATACTAATTTTTGAGTTTAGATTTCATTTGTGAAAAAAATGAACTAGAGTACAACTAGCCGGTTTGGCTGGTTTGGTCGGTTTCACTTTTTGCACACCCTTAGTCCAATGCCCCCCCCCCCCCCCCCGACAATCCTGGTAAAGTGGGGACACATGATTCCCTCGATGCCCCTAGGAAGGAATGGTGCCACTCGGAGGTGGCATAGCATCCGGGTCGAACAAGCCAACAGGGATTTCTATTGACCTCCTCCCACACAAAACCCTGGCGCATCAGAACACACCACCCAGCTTCGCCACCAACCAGCATGCGCCACCTCGACCTTGAACTCACCAATAATGTCGATTCGTGTACACTGTCACGTGGCCTGCAAGACGGAGAGATGTGACATCGCCAGAACAAGGGACATCAGCACACCAAGCCCAGATAGGCCCGGCCGGACCCAGATAGGCCCATAAATCTCGAGCCACCACTGCTGAAATGGACAAGACGCAGCGCCGCATCCAAGATTAGCTAGCCATCACCTCCTCCTGTAGAGAGCCCGTCGAGGCAAAACCCCAGCCTGCTGAAGCCCATCTAGACCCGCCCAAGCCCATATGGGGCCGAGGCGCCTAGATCCGGCCAGGGACGGCCACCGGCAGCTCTCCCTACCATGGTGCCTGCCACCCGAAGTTATCACCACCTCTAGGGACACCCGGTCACGCCAGACCCGGGCCTTCCGAAGAGCACCGTCGTTGTCGAGTTTTGGGCTCCGACTCGAAGCTCCAAGACGTGGGGAAGGGCAGTCAGCCGCCAACAGCGGCAAAGGGGAGAGGGATGTGAAGGGGTGGAAGAGGCTAGAGGGGGCAGTAGTGTCCCGTCGCCGGGGGGGGGGGGCACGAAACTTTTAAGGCATGTCAAAATTAGGTGTCTTCTTAGGAAATTGGCTCCAAAATATGTAGAGTCAGTTTTTTATTTAATCAGACTCTCGTATAAGTAACTTCAAAGCCTGTTTTAATAAAGCTCAATTCAGACCCAACCATCCCTAAGGGCATATATAATGCTATGGGAAGATACGTTTTTTCTTAACTCTTCACATTATTTAGAGAAGAGAAGATATATAATTTGTATAATGCATTATCTCTTATTTTTATCTCTAGCAATTAATGAGAATTAACTATTTTTAGTAAGAAATCGGTTGGCTAAGTGAATACATTTGGTACAATGAAGAAAATAGTCTTCTCTTATTTTTAAAAGATCATTCCTTAACTAAGGAAAGACAACCTTCTTTTTCTTATTTCTGTCTCTTTCAACTAAGCAAAAATTCAACGTGACAAGCACAAGAGAAGCCTAACGTCAGCGTATTGTATATGCCCTAAATAAATAACATACTCCGGATTAAATGCCGCTGAGATGTCCAAGTGGCACACCCATGCTGGCCACCTAATATCCGTATAGTAGTGTATGGCACCGCTCCTCAGGGTCCGGATTTACATAAGGTAGGTATCTTGGGTGCGTGTCTGGACATTTTTCAGCGCACAAAAGTTTCTCTAACAAAGTTTCTAAGGGCATGCACAATGGTTGATAATGCTGTTTTATTTTAACTTCATCACATGGTCTAGGTATAACAATAAAACATGATTTATAATGGATTATTTTTAGTTTTTATCTAATAACTATACATTTTAAATATATGGTGAGATTTTTTTTTGCTAAGAGATCATCTATCTCTTAGATAAGAAAAGACAACCCACTTTTCTACTTTTCTCTCTTCCATGTCACCAATCATCGTACATGACACTGCTAAGATATAACTATTGCACATGTCCTAAGGACAACTCCATGACACTCCTTAAAAATGTGTCTATATTAGGACAAACTGTGTCGGTTTGACGGGTGCCCAAAAAAGTATCCGCATACCCTTGTACCCTGGTACCCAAGTGTCATGATAGAGCAACCTCCCTTGAATCAAGTTTTCCAAATATCACATTAAAATTTAAATAGACATCCCACATTAAAGGCCGTATTATTTTTATTCTTGACGCTGCATTACATTGAAGGTCACAACCTACCAACATATGTAGGCAATGTCTCTGACAAATTTGAGCAAACTCGGTAAGGAAATTCGGCTTATGTGCATCTTGGTCAACCCTATAGACTGTTGCTAAAGCCAATTCAAAACCATCTTGTTTCAATCTAACAGGGAACTTTTTGACTTGAGAGAGTTACACTTTGACCACAATGTCTCCCAAACGACCAAACTGGGGTAGACAATACCATATACTCCCTTCATTTAGAAATATAAGATGTTTTAGATTTGTAAAAAAGATGTATCTAGACATATTTTAGTGTCTATTCTCAACATCTTGGTTCCTGTTGTCACCATTATTTTCCTCACCATCACAATCAGGACCATGATCGTCGTGATCATTAGGCGCATCCTCCATGACCTCATCCACTACTATCCCAGCCGGCCATGCTTTCACCTCAAAGCTAAGATTATAGAAGCCCTTTAATAAAAACATGCTTTCCATAATACGTGTATAATCCATACATCCAATCAAAAATTCAATAACACCAGACCACCTCATATGTGGCACGTCTACTTGAATTGTTTTACCAAAGAGAGAATCAAGTACCCATAGGGCCAAAAAAAAAAAACTTTGCACAAGGAGGTATACCGAGAACCTGCACCTTCCGGATCCATATAAATCGGCTCAATTTTTGCAGCCCAATTATCAACAATCATCTCGCAAGAACTGGTAGGAACATGAAAGAAAATGAAATGAGGGAAAAAACTTTGCACCAATCTGTTAATTAAGAAGAGAATTGTCTAGTTAATTAACAGAGAACCGGAAGGAAACCGACACACACTCCGTTGAAAATTATCAGAAGGAACCCGAATTTTGGTTATTGGTCAGGAAATCCGGTTATCGAATTTCGCCGAGCACCCCCGGTAGATGGTCATACCAAGCAAAAATCCAAAAACTTTGAAAAATTTAAACCTCAGTAAAATGTCAAATAGAGGAATTTGGATTCACTTTTTAGTTTTCATATTTGTCCAGTAACTATTTGGTGTTTTCCGGTAACCGTGTGGTAATGGGAATTTGTTTCTATGGAACCAACATCGGCACATGAGCGATAGCCTATGGAATCGTCATGCTTCATCGTCGACGAGTGACCAGAATGACCCTCCAATCACCTCTAAGGGTGCACACTTTTTTCCTCTCCTGTCCATGTAGTCGCTAACTCTCTCTTTATTATTCAGATATTTAAAGAGAAATAGATGTATACAATCATGCTACCTCTACCCTTTTTTGACATGTTATTTCTACCCCTGAATATATAGTGACATACCACTAATAGCAAAAATAGTACACTCTCTCTTACTAATCTTCTTTCGTGGACTACTAGTAAGCTTGCACGTGCAACACACGTCTAATAATTTATAATAAAAAATATATTTTGACACTTATTTCGTTTTAGCGAGTTTTTTACCAAGCGAATTAATTGTGTCTCGTGCCCATTGATGTAAGCACGTGTAACACACGGCTAACATCCATTCATTTCCGAATCTACTAAAATGACAGCTATTTTGCTCCTAAAATGTGTAATATGAACCTATCAAATATTAATTGGAGCTAGTTTACAAATAAGATCTAAGGCATAATATAATATAGAGTGAAATATACTTGTTTAGAAATGCACCACAAATCAATATCCTTGGTTGCAGAAAGCCTTATAGGTGGATCATAAATCCCTAGGTACAATTCCTAATACCAATTCGAAACAGAAACATCTCGCCCAAAAAAGATCTAAGCTCTACTCTCCTAGCCACCCAAAACACCATACTCTAGCAAAAGCGAAAAAATACTATAGAAAAACAGAACAAAATGAAGCCTCCAATTGAATCCTGAATTGCCTCACACTTGCAACTTTGTGTAACCTACAAAGCATTTTGGACCGACAGAATCTTGGATGCCTTCAACCACAACAGCTTTATGCGTCTTGTATAAGCGGTCATCCTTGCGTAGATACTCAAATAACTTAAGCAGCAAAAATATATCTCATGGCATCCACTATTGGGTTTGCATCTATTGGGGCAGCACCGTTTATAGGTACAGCCGCCACACCGTTTTCCACCATGGAATTTAGCTCTGCAACTTCCTGCAGATTGTGCTTTCCATCAACATCTTGACTTCCAGTGTTGTTGGTAGCAACCACCTTTTTATTCATGACCTGCAGGATTAGTCAAGGTTGTAATCACGGTAGATACACCACATTCGAAATTGCAAGAACAAGGATAGAGGCTAAGAAATGAGCATTCATACAACATATTCTGACACCGAGCTTGCTCTTAGTAGTTCTGGTAGGTTTAAAATTATGTACTTGTAGGAAGACAAAACTGTTTAGTGAGCTTATTGGACAAAGAATTCTATGAGCGGTGTACTTTCTTCAGCGGCTGCTATTGCTTGGATATTTTCTCTTGCATTATGTTCTCATGGTTATCATGGAAAACAAATTCATCAAACATGGACATCTTGTAGACATGATCCATGAAAATATTTAGCACCTGAAGGCAAAATCCTTCTATTTTAATCCATGAAAATATTTTAATTAGAAATAAAATCCTTCTATGATTAACAAATCTGGTCGAGAAAGTAATGCAAAATTCATAAAATGAATGGTGCATAATCTGAGATGAATTAATATATGAATTGTAAAATTTAAGGGCTTACCTGCTCGAGTAACACTCCTGCGTCGTGCAGGGAGTTGCGTGAGCGATCTCCTGCATCGGGCCAGATCGGGCCTATGCCGGGCCGACGCATCTAGCAGCAGCCTGAGTGATCTCCTGCATCTCGATGCCACCAACGACAGCACGCCGTCGCGCCATGCAGGGATTTGTCGCGGCCCCTCTGCCGGGTGACCATACACAAAAGCAACATGGAGTAATTAAAAACAGGTTAGGCCAGAAGTCACTCAGCAAGAAGACATAGTAGGTTGACACTCTTTGCTAATCAAGACTTGGCAAGCATAAGGTCCTCCGCTTGAATATACTCTTAGTTCTGAGAGTAGCAGCCGGCACTCGTTAATCAATCGCACTCGTTAATCAATCCTGCATCACGCTTTTATTATAGCCAGAGAGAGTGATGCATCAACAGCTAGCTAGAGCAAGTTCCACAAAAACTGAATTACGGTATACCCAAAAGCAACCTAGCCAATGGTATGTTTGGGCGATGATATACAAATACAACAGCAACATTTTTGGAATATTAAAAACAGGTTGGACCGGTAGACACTCAGCAAGAAGACAAGAGTAGGTTGTCACTCTTTTTTATTCAAGTACTGGCATGCCTAAGGTCCTTGAATATACTCAATTACTCATATTTTTGAGAGAATAGCGTCTGGCGCTCGTTAATCGATTCTGCATCAAGCTTTCATAACAACAAGAGGCACACATGTATGCCTCAACAGATAGGCTAGCCACCAAGAACGCGCCAATCCTCAATGTTAATTTGAGCAAAATGAGGAGAGGCGCACATCTTGAGGTCGCCAAAAAAGTGTGAAAATTAACAAATTTTGAGGGAATCCCATGTCCGAATTAGGGGTCCTGACATACTGGATTCGACCAAGTTTGGTGAAAACTGAATTACTGCAAACCAAAGCAGAAGCAAGGTAGCTTACCACCAAGTCGATGCCAACAGGCGTCTGGTGCATCGAGAGCAGAGGCATCAGCCACTCCTTTCCTTCCGACCGCCAGGTACAGCAGCTGCGTCGTCTCCTCACCGCCCGACAGCCGCCGTCGATGAGGCTTGTGTGTGCGCGTGAGTCGTAGCTCTCGTCCCTCCCCCGTCGAGAGCGAGAGGCCAGCAGTAGCGACCCCGACCTCCCGTACCACCGCCAAAGTCCATCCTCTCCGCTCGTGCGCCGTCTGGCAGCCGCGCCGACGCTCGTCCTTGTCCCTCCTTCGTCGATAGATTTGGGGATTTCTGAATTCACGGGAGGAAGAGGTGATCGGGCCCGCGTGTGTCGCCACCGTGCGTCTCGAGCCCTAGCGCCAGGTTGCTGTTGTCGCACCGCGCCGCCGACTCCGCCTACTCGCCCTGCTTATCGCCCCGCCGCTCTGCCACTCCGCCATGCTCCGTCGCCAACCGCCATACCACCATCGAGCTCCATGACCCGCTCACAAAGACGTCGCAGTGGTGGGTCACTCCCTCCCCTCCTCCTTCGGCGGGCTGGGACACCACCGCTGGCTTCGGTGACGACGACGGACAGTAGGGCGCGAGGGAGTGCTAGTCGCTTCTAGAGTGGAGGGTCGCCTCCGGAGCCGCTAGAGAGGAAGGCGCAAGGGAAGCGAGGTCAACGGGGCTGCTGGAGGCGTATGGAGTGGTGGTAGTGTCAGTTTCCAATAGGTGTGCATGATTGCATGGAGGCGGGCTTGGGAAGTAGAATTTTCCTTCGCCGGTGGAGTATGGTCGGTCAATGTAAAATATTATGTGCACACCGTATAATGATGGTTGTTAGATCAAGATTAATTGGCTAATCATATGGTGCTGATTCGTTGGTGTATAATAAACGAGGTGTATATAAAAAAGATAATGTTTGCTTGTTTAATAGTAGTGGAGATAAATAGGTAGTCACCCCCGTGAGCTCGAGCAGTACAACACACCTCCGTTCCATATTTGGAGTACACTTGATCAGCGCATATGGCAACACTGCAGGGTTTGCTACCAGTGTACTACCATTCTCGGCCATGGGCTAAAACAATGAGGAATCTTTCAGCACCATACTGGTAGGACCAATATGGTTATTATTATTTCATGGAAGATATGTACATATATATGCAGATTATTACGTGTTGTAATTGTATGCAGGAGCCACCCAGGTGGTCGCACAAGAATCATGGCGGCCGACATGAGCAATTGCTCACCTGCACCTGCATCACCGATTAAGCCGAATAAGAAGACGCACGAGGAAGAGGGAGACGAGGAATGGCTGAGGTACCTGGAGCCGTCCAAGCTGGAGGTGTTCGACCAGCTGGAGCCGTGGGCGGATGCCAACGTGCTGCCTCTCCTCAAGCCCGAGGAGGTGGCGTGGCAGCCATCGGACATGCTGCCGGACCCGGCGATGCTGGGCGCCGATGGGTTCCAGGCGGCCTGCTCCGAGCTCCGTGCCGGCTCGGCCGGCATCCCTGACGCGCATCTCGTCTGCCTCGTGGGCAACATGGTTACGGAGGAGGCCCTTCCCACTTACCAGAGCATACCCAACCGCTTCGAGGGCGTGCGCGACCTCACCGGCGACAGCGACACCGCCTGGGCACGCTGGATCCGCGGCTGGTCCGCCGAGGAGAACCGCCATGGGGACGTGCTCAACAGGTACCTCTTCCTCTCCGGCCGCGTCGACATGCGGCGGGTCGAGGGGACCGTCCACCGGCTCATCCAGTCTGGCATGCTCATGAACGCCGCGAGGAGCCCGTACCATGGCTTCATCTACGTGGCCTTCCAAGAGCGCGCCACCTCCATCTCCCACGGCAACACGGCACGCCTCGCCAGAGAGAACGGCGATGCCTTGCTCGCGCGCATCTGCGGCGCCATCGCCTCCGACGAGAAGCGGCACGAGGCGGCTTACACTCGCATCGTTGGGAAGCTGTTCGAGGTCGACCCGGACGGCGCCGTGCGCGCGCTCGCGTACATGATGCGCCGCCGGATCACCATGCCGGCGTCGCTTATGGACGACGGATGTGGCCACCGGCCGAGCGGCGACCTCTTCGCGGACTATGCGGCCGTGGCGCAGCAGGCCGGGGTGTACAGGGCCTCCGACTACCGTAGTATCGTGGAGCACCTGATCAAGCAGTGGCGCGTGGAGGAGCTGGGGGACGGGCTCACCAGCGAAGGGAGGCGCGCTCAGGAGTATGTCTGCGGGCTGCCCCACAAGATCCGCAGGCTGGAGGAGAAGGCCAACCGCCGTAGCGCTCAGCGGCCCACGACGTCCGTCTCGTTTAGCTGGATCTTCTCTCGGCCCGTCAAAATCTAATCGCATCTCTGCGCTCACACGCCACAAGAGATTTCAAAATTCTCATGAGCTCAAGTTTTACTTATGATCTTGCAAACCGTACCCTGCTATTATAAATCATTTGAATAAAAAATTATGAGGTATACAAATAAAGAATTATTCTATTAAAGAAACGTGTAGATACCAGCAGCACCTGAATTGCGGTGCTCCCTTTTCTATTTTGAAAAAAAACTGTATTTCAAGTTCTCCAAAAGATCAATGAAAAAATATAGAAGTCAATATACACATTCACTATGGACACTGCAATTTCACTAGAAAAATGTTGCATTTTTGGCTGCAGAGAAAGGAAAATTCCTGTCAAAGATAGAGTTTTTATTAGTTCATGTCCTCTACTCCTTTTTCATCATCTTACACTTCATTTCAAACAAAAGAGTATTTTCATCTTAATGATACTTTTAGTGCCTGCAAAATGATTAGTTCTTCATACAAATGATATAATAGTTTTAACCAAGATGCAAACTCACTTATTATTAGGAAACCATTGTACTAACAAAGCGGGAAATCAGGGTTATTATTAAGAAACCATTGAACAAGATGCAAACTCACTTATTATTAGGACTCACGATCATGAACAATAAAAAAATAACTGATGGGTTGACTAATAAGCGGCTAGAAGTGGGGGCCCTGGAAATTCAGGGGCCCTGTTCGGTCTATCGGCTCGAACGCCCTCATCGACGGAGCTGCTGCCCTGGCCTCCCCGAGGCCGACTTCTCCGACGAGCCACGGTCACCCCCTCCGAAAAGCAGTTTCTCCTCCTACACCTGCAACTGTGGTCCACCACATGTTTCGAGGAGAAGCTTGACGAGCTCTACGTGTATCAGGCCATCCCGGGGAAACCACCGAAGCTCTCCCGGATCCCGAATAGAGGTGATAATGATGCTTATGGTGTCAGGCCAGATGGTATCGGCATATACTGTTGTGGCGATGAGGAGTATATCCTGGCTGGGCTGACATACACTCCTAGGGGATATAAGCTCTACTCGTCCTCATCTGCATCGAATGTTTGGACTAGGAGACATGCTCGCTTCGAGATGGAGACATGGATGTCTCTGGCACAAATCCCTGTCGCGACGCACAAGGTGATCCTTCTTGGAGGAAGCCTGCTAGGCTGGGTCGATCTTTGGAAGGGTATCCTGATATGCGACGTGCTCTGCCAGGATCGCGTCATTGAGGTGGGGTGCCCACATATGCCCGTGGGTCATTCGGGATGTCACCTGTACCAATGGAACACTCAAGTTCGTCAAGATCAAACATCTCTCGCTCGGTGCTGGCTGCGGTTAATGATGATTCGTGCTTTGACACTGATATAGTAAGTGGGCCACCTAAATTTCTTGGAGGGCAACCATATGGAGTAACATCATGTTTTCTGAATAATGTTGGCGTAAGAGGTTTCAGGTTCTGGGTGATGACATATTGGTTGAGGAGATGAGAGACAACAGTGTTGTAGTCTCGACGGTAATGGACCATTTGCCAAGTTTTCCCACACTCAGCATCCATGGTGACGATGTCGTCCACATGAGTTCCACCGTGAGGTTGGACAACAACAAGAAATAGATGATATCTATTGACATGAGGAATATGACACTCAAGGCAATTGGTGCCGTGTCCTCCTATCAGAGCGGATGACAAGACCCCCTACTTCCCATGTGAGATCTCAAATCATCTGAACTACACCCTAGAGGTTATAAAAGAAAGCAACACCGAACATGTGAATGAATATTTGTGACATATTGTAAGCCGGGAGAGAAGACGAAAACTTTCTCGAAACGGCCTATAAGCAAAAGACGCAAACATACTTTCAAACGGAAGGAGCAATCACTACAGGACGCGCGCGCTACGCCGAGGGCAAAAAGCCGTCGCCGTAGGCTAAAATGCCCTCGGCGTATGGTACGCCGACGGCTGCCCTCGGCGTAGCCTCCTCGGCAAAGGGCTTCTTCGGCGGAGCACATAGAGGCCGTCGGCGTATCAAAATACCATCGGCGTAAGCTTGTCGACAGGTTGCAAAAACAATTTTTTTTTAAAAAAATAATTTTTTTATTTTTTTCTCAGTTTTTGAATCTTTGAATTGTTTGACTCGTTAATCTCTCACTTTGAACATTTTTAACACTAATTAAACTTAATATTTAATTAAATTGCAGTCTTGGTCAAACTTCCCAGCCAGTCACCCATCCTAATACTACTCCAGCTCCAGCATGCTTAACTTCCTCGTTCCTTCAGAATTTGTTTCCGCAAAGTAATTCATACATTGTTGTCAATACTATGATACAAATCCTATTAACCCTTATATCAACATGTCACATGTTAGTATTTTTTGAAATTACAAATAATTATTTAAGTAAACATTAATGAATAAGTAAAAATATTATTGAATTCAAATAAAAATATAATAATTTTACTTTTTTGTATTTTTCTATTTAATATAGAATAATTAATATCTTTAAATCTGTAAATCGGAATTTAACAAATAATATGTCTAAATTGATCAGAAAAATTAGAGGAATCCAAATATGATATCCATATCAACTAATCACAAACCCTCCGTTTTTGAATTATATATTTGGTGGTTGCTTTAGAAAATTCCCTTTTTGCGCTCGGATAATGAAAAATGGCTTTTTGGTGCGATGAAAAGGAAAACTTGCATTGAATCTTTAATAAAATAGCATATTGTGAACCTAAAAATGATTTTTGTAAAAAAACATGAGCATCGGATCATATACATGTAGTTCATATCTGACCCACTTGTTGGAGATATGCCCAAGAGGCAATAATAAAGTGGGTTATTATCATATCTTCATACTTATGATAAATGTTTACATACCATGCTATAATTGTATTAAACGGAAACATTAATACTTGTGTGATTTGTAAACTAAAATAAGAGTCCCTAGTAAAGCCTCTTGTTAAACTAGCTTGTTGGTTAATATATGATCATGGTTTTCTGATCATGAACATAGAGATGTTATTAACAACAGGATCATATCGTTAGAAGAATGATGTGATGGACATACTCCTATAGATAAGCGTAGCATAAAGATCAAGTCATTTCAATAGTTCAATTGCTATATGCTTTCTGATACATAGTAACCTAATTCCTTCGACCATGAGATCATGCATATCACCTTTGCCGGATGGATACTTTGATGACATCAAACACCACACCGTAACTGGGTGACTATAAAGGTGGCATTGAGTGTTCGGAAAGTATTGGTTGAAACACATGGATCAAGAGTGGGATTTGTCCATCCATATGACGGATAGATATACTCTGGGCCCTCTCGGTGTAATGTCATCCAATTAGCTTGCAAGCATGTGACTGGCTCACAAGGGATCACATATCACGGGAACGAGAAAAGAGTACTTATCAGTAACGAGGTTGAACTAGGTATGCAGAGATACCGACGATCATAACCTCGGATAAGTAAACTATCGTGAGACAAAGGGAAATTGGTATCGTATGTAAGTGGTTCATTCGATCGCAAAGTAATCGTAGAAATATGTGGGAGCCATATGAATTTCCAGATTCCTCTATTGGTTATTGTTCGGAGAAGTGTCTCGATCATGTCCGCATAATTCACGAACCGTAGGGAGACACACTTAAGGATTCGACGTTGTTTGAGTAGTTATGGTATTATGAGAAAGAGACCGAATGTTGTTCGGAGTCTCGGATGGGATCCGGGATATCACGAGGTGATCCCGAATGGTCCGGAGAATAAGATTCATATAAGGAAAGTCCCGTTTCGGAGTTTGGGAATGATTCCGGTGTTTTCATCGGGAATGTTCTAGAAGGTTCCGGATTGTCCGGCACTCCGGGGGGGAAGGGGTACATGAATGTGTCATTACATATTGGAATGATTGCATCATGTACTAAGTGTTCTTGCTGTTCCAAATAAAGGATTAAATTGAATCCTAAAACAGAAAAGTCAAATGTCCAGTTTGAAAGTCAAACGGCTAAAACAAGAAACTGTGGGAAACAAGCAAGAGGAGGTTGAAACCAACTTGGAGGAGGAGCCCCTCTCCTCCAAGCCGGCGGCCAGCCCTAGGCCGAGTTGGGAAGGGACTCCCTCCCTCCCTGGCGCGCCAAGGCCCCTCCACCCATAAAAGGAGGGGCAGGCCTCCTCCTCTAGACACACAAGTTCCTATCTTCTACCTCCGGTTTAGAGCCGTTTCGGTTTAGAGCTTCTAATTGCTTTAGCCTTTGGTTTAGAGCCTTCTAATTGGTGTGTCTAATTACTAGACCACTAATAGCTTCTCTCATACTCCACCATACTCGCACCGGCTTAAGGCGAAGCCCTGCGGGATCTCCCCTCTACTTCCGGTACCACGCCGTTGTGCTGCCGGAATCGCGAGGAGAGTGCTACAACCTCCGCTGCCTACTGGAACAAGGGAGAGGAAGGTCTTCGTCGAGTACCGAACGTGTGACCGACTGCGGGAGCGCTGCCGGAACGTGGCGCCGGAAGGATCGTCTACGCGATCTTGAGATCGGAAAGAGTACGACTACATCACCCACGAGAATCTGCTCTCGTTAACCGCTTTGGAATCTTCGAGGGTGAGTTCCTCTATCGACTCGTTGCTACAATATAGTAGATAGATCTTGGCTTGTTTGTTTGTATGCGATAGAAAATTTTGTTTTCCTTGCTACGAACCCCTACAGTGGTATCAGAGCCGTGTCTATATGTAGATCTGTTGCACGAGTAGAACACAATGGTCATTGTGGGCGTTGATGCTTTTATTGTCGATTGCTTCTTGTGTACTTTGCATCTTGCGATATGTTGGGATGAAGCGGCCCGGGCTAACCTTAAATGACATCGTTCATGAGACTTGCTCCACGCTTGACATGCAACTTGTATTGCATAAGTGGCTTTGCGGGTGCCTGTTTCTCCTAGCATAGTTAAGATCCAATTTACAACGGGTGATTAACAATACTAGTATCAATGTTGTGGTTCTTGTTCGTAAGTTAGAACGACACTTATTGAAAGCCCCAAACCACGTAAAATATGCAAAGAAAGTAGAAGCGTCTAACTTTGTTTTGCAGGGGTGTGCAGTGATGTGATATGGCCATGATTGTGATTATATATGATGTATGCAATGTTCCTTATTGTAAGTCGGCAACCGGAAGGAGCCATATGGTTGTCTTTAATTTCTGTTAAGACCCGCGTGTCTATTCAAAGTAGTTGTAATAGTTGAAGCCGGTGGACGACAACCATGGAGCAGCGTCATTGACCTTGATGCAATGCCGGTGATGATGGAGATCATGTTCGTGCTAGAAGATGGAGATCGGAAGCACAAAGAAGAAAGGCCATATCATATCACATATTATGAATTGCATGTGATGTTAATCCTTTATGCATCTTGTTTTGCTTAGTAGACGACGGTAGCATTATAAGATGATCCCTCATGCACATGAATTTCAACTCATAAAGTGTTCACCCTTAGTTAGCACCGTTGCTAAAGCTTGTTGTTTCGAAGCACCACGTGATGATCGGGTGTGTTAGATTCTGCAAGTGTATACAACGTGAGCAAGCCAGATTTGCTCATGCAGAAACTAAGGTTTGATCTTGATGAGCCTAGCATGTACAGACATGGTCTCGGAACACGGATTACCGAAAGGTAGAGCATGAGTCATATAGTAGATATGATGAACATGTTGATTGTTCGCCATTGAAGCTACATCAACTCTCGTGATGATCGGTTTTGATGTGGTGGATTTGGTTCGTGTGATCACTAAAACAATGTGAGGGATATTGTTTTGAGTGGGAGTTCACCTAGATTAATTTAATTATTAATTAGAACTCAATTTATCATAAACTAAATCAAAGTGAATTTGCATAGTTGTTGTAGTCATTGGCATCCGTTTACCACCTTGTGCTTAGTTATAATTGAGATGATAGAACTATAGAATTCTGGTTAGTTACTTTACGAACTGGTATCGTATTGTTTTGAAGTGTTAATCTAAAGTTTAAAAGTCCTATTGCAAACTTTCAGTAAGTTCCGGTTACTCCATGAAGTTTAATAATTAGTATTAAATCAAGAGTAACAATTCCAATGTTAGTATATAAGTATCATGTTTAACTCCATGATTCTTGATATTCAAAGGATTGTCTTAATATCAAGGTTATCTAGGATCTGAAAGAGTTGTTTCAGAAACCATGATGTGTGGAAGATATTGTGATATCTGAAACGAAGTTTTGGTTGCAACATGATAGAGTATAATATGACAAAAGTCATGTTCTCATATTTGATGAGAATTTGCAAAAGGTTGAAGACACTAGTTGTCCTAATCCTCCAAAAGGTTTTGGAAAGCAACATTATACTCGTGATTCACCATTACAAGCTAAAAGTAACTTGATCATGGATAAATCCATGATAAGGGTGAATATTAGATGTAGGTAAAATGTTTACTACACCAAGAGATTACTAAAGAAAGGAATTTGAAAGAACACCAAACATTTGATGATGGTGATCTACTTCAAAGTGCAAGTCCAAAGACATTGGTATTTAACTATACACGCTTTGGACTATGTGTCATATGTATGACTCCACTAATTGATGTTGATAGATTCTTTCAAACAGAAAAGGAAATACTGAAAGAGAATCTCATAAATACATGGCAGAAAAGAAAAGACTAGAATTGTTCAGTTTAAGTATATAGATGATATACATGTTATGGCTATATTCTTTGCTCATTAAACAATGTGGTTCTTAAGTATTTAATACTGAATTTGTTGGTATGAATCGTCATACGAAACAACAGAATTCATGAACTACAGTGGCCTAAGTAATTAGCAAAAGAATATGTGATGATGTTCATCGAGAACAAATAAAGGGTTATTGTGTTGCTCGTTAAACATCAAAGCTTGCCTTCAAGATTTGTTTTATCAGGTATTATGAGCACAAAAGGGTTGTTCAAATAATTGCCGTAATCCATAAAAGATGGATGATTCACAAATCTCGTTGGAAATATCACATCCATAAAACTATTGCTAAAGATGTCGAAAGACAAATTGATTGAAAGATCACTTAGGAAGTGACATCGCCGTTTAAATTATATTGGAAAGAAAACATGAAGAAACTCCATATGTATGGAATTTTGGAGTCTTTTGATTTTGATCAAATGACGCTTGTGAAACTTTCCTAGAGATAATTAAAACTTCGTTCATAGGCTAAAAGGGAACGAATGACTAGCTTATTGGAACTTGTACATATTGTTGTACGAAGTCCATTATGTGTAGTCGAGAGCGATGGATTTCAACTTCATATGCTTTCTCCGAAAATTTGAGTGAATATATGAATATTTACTTAATAAGGATGAAGTATGAAACATTTGAAAAGTTCAAAGACTTTCAAGATGAAGTGCAAAATCATTGTAACAAGAATATAAACAGTTTATGATAAAGATCATAAAGGAAGATATTTGAGTTACAGAGTTTAGCATAATACCTAAGATTTAAGGAATCGTTCCGTGGATTTGCATTTCCCGAAACACCATAAGAGTATGGAGCGTTCGAGATATGTAATTAAATCTTGTTTGACATGGTAAGATCGAAGGTGTAATTCATAAAACTGCCATTGTATTTTAAAGATTAAAAGCTTTAGAGATTACCGTTTTTCCACTGAAAAGAGCTTCATCATAATCCGTTGAAATGACACCATATAAAGTTATGGTTTGGGATAAAACCCAAGTAGTCCTTTCTTAAACATTGGTATGCTATACATAAGAAAGATGTTTGCAACCAAAGTCGGATGAACCTGTCTTTGTTAAGTATTCCTCCATAACATCGGAGACAAAAGTGTTTGTTACTTAGAACGTCAAGTTTCTTTGAGAAGGAATTTTTCGTGAAAAGTTAAGTGGGAGGACAATAGAACTTTGATAAGGTTAAAAGAACCTTAGCTATATGATCAAAGTTGCGCAGCGCCGAAAAGTGTTCCGGAGGCAGCAACAATGCTCGTGGCTCACGTGCCTCAAAGGTTGTGGTCACGGAGATCTAAGTTCCTATTGAAACAAGTAGGTCGGGTAAACAATCAAATACCAAGATTTGAGAGTTAAATCATTATTTGACAATAATGATCCGACTACATGCAAAGAAGCGATGATGAGCCCTAACTCCGTCAAATGGCTTGAAGCCATAAAATCCGTGATAGTTCCATACACGAGAAATCAAGTTTTGAACTTGAAGGACCCTCGAGAAAGGTGTAAGACCTTACAGTTGTGTTTGGATCTATAAATAAATAGACATGGATGTTGCACATCTATGAAATGGTCGACATATTGGGAAAGAGTTCACAACAATGTTCAAGGGTTGACTATGACAAGATTTGATCTTTCATAGCGATATTTAGTCTAGACGGATAAATGTAGCAACCACTACATATAATTTTGTTATATGGTAGTTGAATAAACAAAACAAGTTCTTCTAATAGAATTGTTACCTAGGACGTGTGCATGACACGGTCCATAGGGTTTTGTTAAATCAAAGGATGCTAAAAGCATATGCAAACTTCAATGGTTGAAGTGAGCATCGCGGAGTTGGAATCTTCACAATGATGAAATTGTTAAAAGAGTTTAAATTCATCAGAGACAATGAAGATGCTTGCATTTGCAAGAAATTAAGTGGGAGCGCAAAGACATATTTCTAATACATTATGTAGGAGACATATTGTTGATTGGAAGTGATGTATCTTTTTATTAACACAAGATAAGAATTTCATCTCGATGAAAGACTTAGGCAAAACCCAAATATTTGGCATCAATAGACGCTAATATGGTTGTGCCAGAAGTACATAGACAAGATATTGAATGAGTTCAATATAGAAACTACAAGAGAGGTTCTTGTCGCACAGAAAGGATTGAATGAGTTCAATGTTGATGATATATTCAAGTGTATTGACATTTGGTAAAGTGAAACAAATAATCAAGTATAGATTGATACTTGATGTATGAAATCACAAAGAGTATTTATATCAATCATACTGTGATATGTACAAATCCAGATATGTCCTATGCTCTAAATATTGTGAGCATATACCAGAATGATTCGGAAGATGATCATTGGACAATAGTAAGGATATTCTTATGATCTTTTGGAAGAACTAAGAGTATAATATTTGTAGAAGTGACAAATAGATAGTTAGTTCATTGTAAAAATACTACATTGATACTAGCTTTGTCACAAAGTACAAATTAAGTTTATCTCAATCTAAACTAAGGGTGGCACAATATAATGGAAAGTGAGTTCCATAATGGATTTGGATGAGTTCCAAAGTTAAGACATTGTGACAGATACTACGACAAAAGGCTAAGTATATGACTGCTATTTTAGCAGCAAAAGAGGGCATTTGTGTCAAGTAGTTTGTTATCAAACTAGGTATAGTTCACAGTGGGATAATACTATGAAGATATATTGTGCGACAATGTTATCAACATGTTTTAACCTCAAAGAGCTAAAGGTCAAACCGAAAGACCAAATTTATACAAAGCCATCTCATTAGAGAATGAGTGATGCGTAGAGACGCAAAGACATGCAATTACACACGGACCTGGAAGTGTCAGATCCGGAGATCAGTTGACCACTAGCAATCGTGTACATACAACACCGGAAATCCATAGGTGTTGAATACACAAAGGTTTGAAACTAGATTATTGACTCTAGTGCAAGTGTGAGACTGTTGGAGATATGCCCAAGAGGCAATAATAAAGTGGGTTATTATCATATCTTCATACTTATGATAAATGTTTACATACCATGCTATAATTGTATTAAACGGAAACATTAATACTTGTGTGATTTGTAAACTAAAATAAGAGTCCCTAGTAAAGCCTCTTGTTAAACTAGCTTGTTGGTTAATATATGATCATGGTTTCCTGATCATGAACATAGAGATGTTATTAACAACAGGATCATATCATTAGGAGAATGATGTGATGGACATACTCCTATAGATAAGCGTAGCATAAAGATCAAGTCATTTCAATAGTTCAATTGCTATATGCTTTCTGATACATAGTAACCTAATTCCTTCGACCATGAGATCATGCATATCACCTTTGCCGGATGGATACTTTGATGACATCAAACACCACACCGTAACTGGGTGGCTATAAAGGTGGCATTGAGTGTTCGAAAAGTATTGGTTGAAACACATGGATCAAGAGTGGGATTTGTCCATCCATATGACGGATAGATATACTCTGGGCCCTCTCGGTGTAATGTCATCAAATTATCTTGCAAGCATGTGACTGGCTCACAAGGGATCACATATCACGGGAACGAGAAAAGAGTACTTATCAGTAACGAGGTTGAACTAGGTATGCAGAGATACCGACGATCATAACCTCGGATAAGTAAACTATCGTGAGACAAAGGGAAATTGGTATCGTATGTAAGTGGTTCATTCGATCGCAAAGTAATCGTAGAAATATGTGGGAGCCATATGAATTTCCAGATTCCTCTATTGGTTATTGTTCGGAGAAGTGTCTCGATCATGTCCGCATAATTCACGAACCGTAGGGAGACACACTTAAGGATTCGACGTTGTTTGAGTAGTTATGGTATTATGAGAAAGAGACCGAATGTTGTTCGGAGTCTCGGATGGGATCCGGGATATCACGAGGTGATCCCGAATGGTCCGGAGAATAAGATTCATATAAGGAAAGTCCCGTTTCGGAGTTCAGGAATGATTCCGGTGTTTTCATCGGGAATGTTCTAGAAGGTTCCGGATTGTCTGGCACTCCGGGGGGGGAAGGGGTACATGAATGTGTCATTACATATTGGAATGATTGCATCATGTACTAAGTGTTCTTGCTGTTCCAAATAAAGGATTAAATTGAATCCTAAAACAGAAAAGTCAAATGTCCAGTTTGAAAGTCAAACGGCTAAAACAAGAAACTGTGGGAAACAAGCAAGAGGAGGTTGAAACCAACTTGGAGGAGGAGTCCCTCTCCTCCAAGCCGGCGGCCAGCCCTAGGCCGAGTTGGGGAGGGACTCCCTCCCTCCCTGGCGCGCCAAGGCCCCTCCACCCATAAAAGGAGGGGCAGGCCTCCTCCTCTAGACACACAAGTTCCTATCTTCTACCTCCGGTTTAGAGCCGTTTCGGTTTAGAGCTTCTAATTGCTTTAGCCTTTGGTTTAGAGCCTTCTAATTGGTGTGTCTAATTACTAGACCACTAATAGCTTCTCTCATACTCCACCATACTCGCACCGGCTTAAGGCGAAGCCCTGCGGGATCTCCCCTCTACTTCCGGTACCACGCCGTTGTGCTGCCGGAATCGCGAGGAGTGTGCTACAACCTCCGCTGCCTGCTGGAACAAGGGAGAGGAAGGTCTTCGTCGAGTACCAAACGTGTGACCGACTGCGGGAGTGCTGCCGGAACGTGGCGCCGGAAGGATCGTCTACGCGATCTTGAGATCGGAAAGAGTACGACTACATCACCCACGAGAATCTGCTCTCGTTAACCGCTTTGGAATCTTCGAGGGTGAGTTCCTCTATCGACTCGTTGCTACAATCTAGTAGATAGATCTTGGCTTGTTTGTTTGTATGCGATAGAAAATTTTGTTTTCCTTGCTACAAACCCCTACACCACTTCCAACCGATTCAGCAGGAATTTCGGATCCCCCTGTTGGGACATTGTCCATATAAGGTGGTATAATATTTTTGTAAAATGTGGTGGTAGCATTTTGAATTAGCCATTTGGTGGTTGCTTCACAAAATCGTCCTTTTTTGTGCTCGGAAAATAGGAAATAGCTTTTTGGTGCGACGAAAAGGAAAACTTCCTCTTGCAACATTGTTCGCCATCCTATGATGCATGTGTATGCATAATATGGGAACATTATCACAAACTTCCTCCTGCAACATTTGGAACTTTGCCGTGCGGCAAAGCAGTTGTCATTTTTCAAGTTTTTTTTTGTTTCTAGTCATTTCCTGCAATTCAAAACATATAATATATATATGATCATACAGATCATCAACAACAATAATATACTCATCAACAACAACAATATAATCATCAACAACAATAATAATATCATCACCAACACTAAAATGCATCACCAACACTAGAAAATATCATCACATGCTCAAGACAAGTATCACATCATCACAAATATTACAAGCTCAAAGCAAGAAAGTTGTGAGCATTAGATTGTCCATCTGCAGCATTGGAAATTGTGAGCAAGAAAGGGTTTGGCCGGAGGAAGACCACGAGAACGTTGGAATGAGATGAAAACTTGCATGTGTCCCTAGCATATGTGTGTGAGTGTGGTGCAATGTTGTAGGTCCCATGTGTAAGTTCCAAGTGTGACCCCCTTTGTAGACATGCGTTAATACTTAGTAAAATCCTAGATATATACGTGGAAACTCCCGCCACTGGTTCTGTCAACCCTCTTGAGGAGAGGACGATAGTTTCTTTTGTAGATATACCATGTACTAGCTCTTCATAAGGATTGAGACCATGGAAATATGAACTTTTCACTAGACCATAAGCTTTTGGATGATGATGAACTTCATTTCCATTAGGTGGGTGCCTCGTCACAAACTTTTAGAAATAATCCTCAACCAATCGTCAAGAGTAGAATTTCCCCTCACGGTAGAGCTGCTGACTAATAAAATCAAGCAAGTTGTTGGACTACTTTTGAATCTTTCAACGTCACTCTTTGGGTCAATAAAAAGACCAAGATGAGAGGATTTCACGACAAAGTCTGAAATTTGTTGTTTCACATCCTTTAGATTGTTCTCAATTTTGACTACCTCAAGGACCTGGATGCATGTGAAGGGTTTCGCGGCATAGTAAATCAAAATTTTCTACGGAGCGAACAGAGGGAAAGCCAAGATCTAATCTAGGAGATGCAAACAACGAGAGAGATTGGATTAGATCTTCATACCCTTGAAGATTCGCACAGCGGAACGTTCGTCGGAACGTGGGTGATGTAGTCGTACTCGCTTCTCCTCCTCGCGATCCGATCCGATCTAGCACCACAAGTGGCGGTGCCTCCGTGAGATGCACACGTGCAGCACCTCCACGTCTCCTCCTTCCTCGGACCAGCGAGTATGGTGGAGAGATAGATTGGATCTACAACACGACGGCGTGGTGTATATGGTGGAGAATTTCTGCTGCAGGGCTTCGCCTACAAACAGTCGGGAGGGAGAGAGGAAGGTAGCAAGGCTGCTAGGGCTTGGAGGAAGGTGTGTGGGGGGAAGGGGCGCACCACCCCTCTATATATAGAGGGGGGGCGGCCAGCCCTTGCCCCTCCTCCAAGCCTATCTCTAGTTTAAACAATTTAAACTCTCCCTTATCTAGAAATCCTATCTCTAGTTTAAACGATTTAAACTCTCCCTTATCTAGAAATTCTATCCCGAGATTTAAACGAGTCAAATCTCTCTAGAATCGGCTGGGACCTATGGGGCCTTGTGCCCCTGGCCCAATGCGGCCAGGACACTCCCTCATAGGCCCATGCCCCCTCCCGGAAGGTGGGGCCACGTTGGTCCCCTTCCGGAAGGTTCTAGAAGCTTCCGGTACAATACCGATTAACCCGGAACAATTCCGAACTCCAAAAACTGCACTGCCTTATATGAATCTTATTCTCCGAACCATTCCGGAACCTCTCGTGATATCCCAGATCCCATCCGAGACTCCGAACAAAAATTCATAAACCAATTATCCAATCTATCCTAGCGTCGAGACACGTTAAGTGTGTGACCCTGCGGGTTCGAGAATATGCAGACATGATCTTGTATCAATAATCAACAGCGGGGTCTGGGCACCCATATTGACTCCCACACATTCATCGATGATCATATCGGATGAACCACGATGCCAGGATTCAATCAATCCCATATATATATTCCCTTCGTCTCGCGATATTTTACTTGCCCGAGATTCGATTGTCGGTACCGTCATACCTAGTTCAATCTCGTTCACAGCAAGTACTTTACTCGTTCCATAATCCGATATCACTTTGTGATTAACTCCTTAACCACATGCTTGCAAGCGGTGTTGATATCGATTACCGAGTGGGCCCGAAGTATATCTCTCTGACTTGGGAGGGACAAATTCCATCTTGATACATACAACCCAACAGATACTTTCCGATCACCTGAGAGACACCTTTATGATCACCCTCTCATAGGATGACGTTTGATGACCTCAAAGCTTTCTTCCGATACCAGGGAGTTGCATTATCTCATGGTCTAAGGAATACAATATTTGACATAGGAAAAGCTTCGCAAAGACGAACACGATGACACGATCTAATTGCTCTGCTTTGTTTGGGTCTATCCACCATATCATTCTCCCAATGATATGATCTCATTATCAATTGACAACTCATGTCTATGGTTAGGAAACCTTAACCATCATTGATCAATGAGCTAGTCCATAGAGGCGTACTAGGGACACGGTGTTGTTTACAAACCACACAAGTATTAAAGTTTCCGCTTAATACAATTCTAGCATGGAACATAAACTTTATCATGAACAAGAATTATAATAATAACATCTTTATTATTGCCTCCAGGGCATAATTCCAACAGCATGTGCCCTGTCACATGCATAAAAGTGTGTTTCTATCTTGGAACATACAAAAACTACTAGTCTCCGGGTGCTTGCATGTGTCTTCCCTCGCATGCATGCGCTCTAACCTAGAAGCGAAGGTTCTGGACCTGTATAAGGGGGAATCTTCTTGTTCCGGTGAAACCGGGTAGGATAGTGCCCCAACTTGTGAACCAACATCGTTTTACATCAACCTATGACCTCATCAAACAAAAAACAAGAGAGAGCTAGGCCGGGCTACCCCCATCAGAAGAATGTCTAGGGGGTAGACGATCTGAGCACCGCAGATCAGGGTTTCGCCGGAGGAAGACCACGAGAACGTTGGAATCAGATGAAAACTTGCATGTGTCCCTATCATATGTGTGTGAGTGTGGTGCAAGGTTGGTATAGGTGCTTGCATGTGTCCCCCTTCGCATGCATGCGCTCTAACCTAGAAGCGAAGGTTCTGGACCTGTATAAGGGGAATCTCCCTATTCCGGTGAAACCGGGTAGGATTGTGCCCCAACTTGTGAACCAACATGGTTTTACATCATCCTATGACCTAATCAAATAAAAAACAAGAGAGAGATACGCCGGGCTACCCCCATCAGAAGAACGTCTAGGGGGTAGACGATCCGAGCCACACATATCAGGGTTTCGCCGGAGGAAGACCACGAGAACATCAGAATCAGATGAAAACTTGCATGTGTCCCTAGCATATGTGTGTGAGTGTGGTGCAAGGTTGGTAGGTCCCATGTGTAAGTTCCAAGTGTGACCCCCTTTGTAGACATGCGTTAATACTTAGTAAAATCCTAGATATATATGTGAAAACTCCCGCCACTGGTTCTGTCAACCCTCGTTAGGAGCGGACGATAGTTTCTCTTGTATAGATAGCATGTACCAGCTTTTCATAAGGATTGAGACCATGGAAATATGAACTTTGCACTAGACCATAAGCTTCTGGAGGATGCTGAACTTCATTTCAATTAGGTGGGTGCCTAGTCACAAACTTTGAGAAACAATCCTCAACCAATCGTCAAGAGTAGAATTTCCCCTCACGGTAGAGCTGCTGACCAACAAAACCAAGCAAGCTGTTGGACTACTTTTGAATCTTTGAAGGTCACTCTTTGGGTCAATCAAAATACCAAGATGAGAGGATTTCACGACAAAGTCTGAAATTTGTTGTTTGACATCCTTTAGATTGTTCTCAATTTTGACTACCTCAAGGACCTGCATGCATGTGCCCTAGCACATGCATGAAAGTGTGGTGATATGTTGGTACATACAAAAACTACTAGTATCCGGGTGCTTGCATGTGTCCCCCTCGCATGCATGCGCTCTAACCTAGAAGCGAAGGTTCTGGACCTGTATAAGGGGGAATCTTCTTGTTCCGGTGAAACCGGGTAGGATAGTGCCCCAACTTGTGAACCAACATGGTTTTACATCATCCTATGACCTAATCAAACACAAAACAAGAGAGAGTTACGCCGGGCTACCCCCATCAGAAGAATGTCTAAGGGGGTAGACGATCCGAGCGCCGCAGATCTCCGTTTCGCCGGAGGAAGACCACCAGAACGTCGGAATCATATGAAAACTTGCATGTGTCCCTATCATATGTGTGTGAGTGTGGTGCAAGGTTGGTATAGGTGCTTGCATGTGTCCCCCTTCGCATGCATGCGCTCTAACCTAGAAGCGAAGGTTCTGGACCTGTATAAGGGGAATCTCCCTGTTCCGGTGAAACCGGGTAGGATAGTGCCCCAACTTGTGAACCAACATGGTTTTACATCATCCTATGACCCAATCAAATACAAAACAAGAGAGAGCTACGCCGGGCTACCCCCATCAGAAGAACGTCTAGGGGGGGTAGACGATCCGAGCCACGCATATCAGGGTTGCGCCGGAGGAAGACCACGAGAACGTCAGAATCAAATGAAAACTTGCATGTGTCCCTAGAATTGTGTGTGAGTGTGGTGCAAGGTTGGTAGGTCCCATGTGTAAGTCCCAAGTGTGAATCCCTTTGTACACTTAATACTTAGTATAATCCTAGATATATACGTGAAAACTCCCGCCACTGGTTCTGTCAACCCTCGTTAGGAGCGGACGATAGTTTCTCTTGTATAGATAGCATGTACCAACTTTTCATAAGGATTGAGACCATGGAAATATGAACTTTGCACTAGACCATAAGCTTCTGGAGGATGATGAACTTCATTTCAATTAGGTGGGTGCCTAGTCACAAACTTTGAGAAACAATCCTCAACCAATCGTCAAGAGTAGAATTTCCCCTCACGGTAGAGCTGCTGACCAACAAAACCAAGCAAGCTGTTGGACTACTTTTGAATCTTTGAAGGTCACTCTTTGGGTCAATCAAAAGACCAAGATGAGAGGATTTCACGACAAAGTCTGAAATTTGTTGTTTGACATCCTTTAGATTGTTCTCAATTTTGACTACCTCAAGGACCTGCATGCATGTGCCCTAGAACATGCATGAAAGTGTGGTGATATGTTGGAACATACAAAAACTACTAGTATCCGGGTGCTTGCATGTGTCCCCCTCGCATGCATGCGCTCTAACCTAGAAGTGAAGGTTCTGGACCTGTATAAGGGGGAATCTTCTTGTTCCGGTGAAACCGGGTAGGATAGTGCCCCAACTTGTGAACCAACATCGTTTTACATCATCCTATGACCTCATCAAACAAAAAACAAGAGAGAGCTAGGCCGGGCTACCCCCATCAGAAGAATTTCTAGGGGGTAGACGATCTGAGCACCGCAGATCAGGGTTTCGCCGGAGGAAGACCACGAGAGCGTTGGAATCAGATGAAAACTTGCATGTGTCTCTAGCTATGTGTGTGAGTGTGGTTCAAGGTTTGTATAGGTGCTTGCATGTGTCCCCTCTCGCATGCATGCGCTCTAACCTAGAAGCGAAGGTTCTAGACCTATTTAAGGGGGAATCTCCCTGTTTTGGTGAAACCGGGTAGGATAGTGCCCCAACTTGTGAACCAAACTGGTTTTACATCATCCTATGTCCTAATCAAACAAAAAACAAGAGAGAGCTACGCCGGGCTACCCCCATCAGAAGAATGTCTAGGGGGGTAGATGATCCAAGCCACGCAGATCAGGGTTTCGCCGGAGGAAGACCACGAGAATGTCGGAATCAGATGAAAACTTGCATGTGTCCCTAGCATATGTGTGTGAGTGTGGTGCAAGGTTGGTCTCCGGGTGCTTGCATGTGTCCCCCTCGCATGCATGCGCTCTAACCTAGAAGCGAAGGTTCTGGACCTGTATAAGGGGGAATTTCCCTGTTCCGATGAAACCGGGTAGGATATGAAGGGTTTCGCGGCATAGTAAATCAAAATTTTCTACGGAGCGAACAGAGGGAAAGCCAAGATCTAATCTAGGAGATGCAAACAACGAGAGAGATTGGATTAGATCTTCATACCCTTGAAGATTCGCACAGCGGAACGTTCGTCGGAACGTGGGTGATGTAGTTGTACTCGCTTCTCCTCCTCGCGATCCGATCCGATCTAGCACCACAAGTGGCGGTGCCTCCGTGAGATGCACACGTGCAGCACCTCGACGTCTCCTCCTTCCTCGGACCAGCGAGTATGGTGGAGAGATAGATTGGATCTACAGCACGACGGCGTGGTGTATATGGTGGAGAATTTCTGCTGCAGGGCTTCGCCTACAAACAGTCGGGAGGGAGAGAGGAAGATAGCAAGGCTGCTAGGGCTTGGAGGAAGGTGTGTGGGGGGGAGGGGGCGCACCACCCCTCTATATATAGAGGGGGGGCGGCCAGCCCTTGCCCCTCCTCCAAGCCTATCTCTAGTTTAAACAATTTAAACTCTCCTTTATCTAGAAATCCTATCTCTAGTTTAAACGATTTAAACTCTCCCTTATCTAGAAATTCTATCCCGAGATTTAAACGAGTCAAATCTCTCTAGAATCGGCTGGGCCCTATGGGGCCTTGTTCCCCTGGCCCAATGCGGCCAGGACACTCCCTCATAGGCCCATGCCCCCTCCCGGAAGGTGGGGCCACGTTGGTCCCCTTCCGGAAGGTTCTAGAAGCTTCCGGTACAATACCGATTAACCCGGAACAATTCCGAACTCCAAAAACTGCACTGCCTTATATGAATCTTATTCTCCGGACCATTCCGGAACCTCTCGTGATATCCCGGATCCCATCCGAGACTCCGAACAAAAATTCATAAACCAATTATCCAATCTATCCTAGCATCGAGATACGTTAAGTGTGTGACCCTGCGGGTTCGAGAATATGCAGACATGATCTTCTATCAATAATCAACAGCGGGGTCTGGGCACCCATATTGACTCCCACACATTCATCGATGATCATATCGGATGAACCACGATGCCAGGATTCAATCAATCCCATATATATATTCCCTTCGTCTCGCGATATTTTACTTGCCCGAGATTCGATCGTCGGTACCGTCATACCTAGTTCAATCTCGTTCACAACAAGTACTTTACTCGTTCCGTAATCCGATATCACTTTGTGATTAACTCCTTAACCACATGCTTGCAAGCGGTGTTGATATCGATTACCGAGTGGGCCCGAAGTATATCTCTCCGACTTGGGAGGGACAAATTCCATCTCGATACATACAACCCAACAGATACTTTCCGATCACCTGAGAGACACCTTTATGATCACCCTCTCATAGGATGGCGTTTGATGACCTCAAAGCTTTCTTCCGATACCAGGGAGTTGCATTATCTCATGGTCTAAGGAATACAATATTTGACATAGGAAAAGCTTCGCAAAGACGAACACGATGACACGATCTAATTGCTCTGCTTTGTTTGGGTCTATCCACCATATCATTCTCCCAATGATATGATCTCATTATCAATTGACAACTCATGTCTATGGTTAGGAAACCTTAACCATCATTGATCAATGAGCTAGTACATAGAGGCGTACTAGGGACACGGTGTTGTTTACAAACCACACAAGTATTAAATTTTCCGCTTAATACAATTCTAGCATGGAATATAAACTTTATCATGGACAATAATTATAATAATAACATCTTTATTATTGCCTCTAGGGCATAATTCCAACAGTCTCCCACTTGCACTAGAGTCAGTAATCTAGTTTATATTTGGCAACAATCTCACACCCATGGCACTGAGGTGTTGATCATGTTTTACACGTGGAAGAGGTTTAGTCAATGGATCTGCGACATTCAGATCCGTATGTACTTTTCTAATCTTCAGATCTCCATCTGCTATATAATCTCGGATTATATGAAACTTGCGGTTGATATGCTTGGTCTTTGGATGATATCTTGGTTCCTTAGCGAGTGGTATGGCGCCAGTGTTGTCACACAATATCTCCAGTTGGTCCAATGCACTTGGAACCACGCCAAGCTCAGTGATGAAGTTTCTGATCCAAACTCCTTCACTTGACGCTTCTGCAGCAGCCATGTATTCCGCTTCTACTGTAGATCCCGCGATCACGCTTTGCTTGCAGCTTCTCCAGCTCACAGCTCCTCCATTCAAAATATAAACGTATCCTGTCTGAGATTTAGAATCATCCTTGTCGGTGTCGAAACTAGCATCGACATAACCTTTTACGACAAGCTGGTCATCACCCCCATAGACTAAGAACATTTCTTTAGTTCTATTTAGGTACTTTAGGATGTTCTTCACGGCTGTCCAGTGTTCCACTCCTGGATCACTTTGATATCTGCTCGTCAAACTAAGAGCATTGGACACATCCGGTCTAGTACACAGCATGGCATACATGATGGAACCTATGGCCGAGGCATAAGGCACTTTGCTCATAGCTTCCCTATCATTTACCGTAGATGGACACTGAGCCTCGCTCAATATCTTACCTGACAACATAGGCACTGAACCTTTCTTTGCCTTATCCATTATGAACCTTTTCAGAACTTTGTCTAGGTATGTACTCTGGCTTAAAGCTATCAGGCGTCTTTGTCTATCTCTATAGATCTTGATGCCCAATATATAAGCAGCTTCACCTAGGTCTTTCATTGAAAAACACTTGTTCAAATAACTCTTCACATCGTTAAGCATGTTGATGTCATTTCCGATAATCAATATGTCATCCACATACAGTACCAGAAACGTCACCGAGCTCCCACTCACTTTCTTGTAGATGCAAGCTTCGTAGCAATTTAGAACAAATCCAAAGCTCTTGATCACTTGATCAAAACGAAGGTTCCAACTCCGAGATGCTTGCTTCAGCCCATAAATGGAACGCTGAAGTTTGCATACTTTACTAGCATCCTTAGGATCGACAAAACCTTCGGGTTGCATCATATACAACTCTTCATCAATGTTGCCATTGAGGAAAGCAGTCTTGACATCCATCTGCCATATTTCATAATCATGAAACGCAATTGCTAATAAAATCCGAATGGACTTAAACATCGCTACGGGAGAGAAAGTCTCATCGTAGTCAACACCTTGAACTTGTCGAAAACCTTTTGCGACAAGCCGTGCTTTATAGACGGTAACATTACCATCCGCGTCCGTTTTCTTCTTGAAAATCCATTTGCACTCAACGGCCTTTCGGTCGCTAGGAGGATCCACCAAAGTCCATACTTGGTTTTCGCTCATGGATCCCAATTCGGATTTCATGGCTTCCAGCCATTTCTCAGAGTCTGGGCTCATCATCGCTTCCTCATAGTTCGTAGGTTCACTGTCTTCTACCAACAAGACAGTCAAGACAGGGTTGCCGTACCACTCAGGAGGGGCATGCGACCTTGTCGACCTGCGACGTTCAGTAGCAGCATCGTCCGAAGCTTCATGATCCTTGTCATTAGCTTCCTCTATTGTTGGTGCAGGCGGCACTGGAACAATTTCAGGTGCTGCGCTACTCTCCAATTCAAGAGAAGGTTCAATAACCTCGTCTAGCTCTACTTTCCTCCCACTCACTTCTTTCGAGAGAAACTCCTTCTCAAGAAAGGAACCGTTCTTTGCGACAAACACTTTGCCTTCGGTTCTGTGATAGAAGGTATACCCAATAGTTTCCTTAGGGTATCCTATGAAGACGCAATTCTCCGCTTTGGGTTCGAGCTTGTCCGACATCAACTTCTTGACGTAAGCTTCGCATCCCCAAACTTTAAGAAACGACAACTTAGGTTTAGCACCAAACCACAGTTCATACGGTGTCGTCTCAACGGATTTAGATGGAGCCCTATTTAAAGTGAGTGCAGCGGTTTCTAATGCATAACCCCAAAATGATAACGGCAAATCAGTAAGAGACATCATTGATCGGACCATATCTAATAGGGTTCGATTCCGGCGTTCAGACACACCATTGCGCTGTGGTGTTCCGGGTGGCGTGAGTTGTGAAACGATTCCACTTGCTTTAAGATGCGTGAGAAAATCATAACTCAAATATTCGCCCCCACGATCGGATCGTAGAAACTTAATCTTTCTGTTACGATGGTTCTCCACTTCATTCTGAAATTCTTTGAACTTTTCAAACGTTTCAGATTTATGTTTCATTAAATAGATATACCCATATCTACTTAAGTCATCGGTAAAAGTGAGAAAATAGCGATATCCACCGCGCGTTGAAACACTCATCGGTCCGCATACATCGGTATGTATGATTTCCAACAAGTCCGTTGCTCGCTCCATCATACCGGAGAACGGGGTTTTGATCATCTTGCCCGTGAGGCATGGTTCGCATGTGTCAAATGATTCAAAATCAAGAGACTCCAAAAGTCCATCAGAATGGAGTTTCTTCATGCGCTTTACTCCAATATGACCTAGACGACAGTGACACAAATAAGTAGTATTATCACTATCTACTTTGCATCTCTTAGCCTCAATGTTATGGATGTGTGTTTCATCCCTTTCGAGATTTAGAAGAAATAAACCATTCACAAGAGGTGCATGACCATAAAAGATGTTACTCATATAAATAGAACAACCATTATTCTCCGATTTAAATGAATAACCGTCTTGCAATAAACACGATCCGGAAATAATGTTCATGCTCAACGCAGGCACATAATAACATTTATTAAGGTTTAAAACTAATCCTGAAGGTAAAACTAAGGAGAGCGTGCCGACAGCCATCACATCAACTCTTGATCCGTTGCCAACGCGCATCGTCACCTCATCCCTCGCAAGCCGCCGTCTATTCCGTAGCTCCTGTTTCGAGTTACAAATATTAGCAACTGAACCGGTATCAAATACCCAGGCACTACAACGAGGGCTAGTAAGGAAAACATCAATAACATGTATATCAAATATACCTTTGATGGTGTCAGCCTTCTTGTCCGCTAAGTACTTTGGACAGTTGCGCTTCCAGTGACCCTTGTCCTTGCAATAGAAGCACTCAGTGTCCGGCTTGGGACCAGACCTGAGCTTCTTCTCAGCAGGGGCATTGCGCTTGCCGCCGCCCTTCTTGAAGGGCTTCTTTGCTCCCTTACCTTTCTTAAAGGAGGGCTTGTTGACCATCAACACATGATTATCCTTCTTGATGTCCACTTCCGAAGCCTTCAGCTTTGCGAAGAGCTCGGTGATCGTATCAGTGGAACCAATCTGATTATGAGTCACTACAAAACTTTTGTAGCTCGGAGGGAGTGATTGCAGAACACTGTCAATCTTGAGCTCCTCTGGAATCGTGCATTCCAGTTGCTCAAGGCGTTGAGTGTAGCCCGACATCTTTATGGCGTGCTCACTAACGGAACTCCCTTCCTCCATCTTGCAGTTAAAGAACTTCTCAGAGATCTCATATCTCTCAGAACGGGCTTGAGTCTGAAACATGGTTTTCAGCTCCTCGAGAATCTCAAAGGGCCCGGGATAGGTTTCAAAACGATTTTGAAGCTCCGGTTCCATAGCAAACAACATGGTGCTCTTAATCACACCATAATCATCTTTGCGCGACTGATAGACAGCTTTCTCATCAGCCGGCGCAGTTCCAGCAGGGGGGTTACCTAACGCTTTCTCAAGGACATAGTCCTTTTGTCCGCCAGACAGAATGATTCTTAGATTGCGGAACCAGTTGGTGAAGTTAGACCCATTGTTTCTAAGCTTTTCTTTCTCAGCAAAAACGTTGAAGTTGGACTTGGCCATTGGATCTACAGTATTTGCAAGTACAATTTAGACTATGTTCATGATAAATAGTTCAACTTAATCAAATTACTAGATGAAATCCCACTAAATTCAACATCCCTCAAGTTGTTTAGTGAACACGATCCAAATTCACCACACCTAATCCGATCATCACGAGAAGAGATGTGGTTTCAATGGTGGACAACGAAGTGTCGATCATATCATTCATATGACTCATGCTTAACCTTTCGGTTCTTGTGTTCCGAGGCCATGTCTGTACATGCTAGCCTCGTCAAGCTAGACCCAAGTATTTCTGCGTGTGCAAAAACTGGCTTGCACCCGTTGTATGTGAGCGTAGAGTCTATAGCACCCGATCATCACGTGATGCTTGGACACGACGAACTTTCGCAACGGTGCATACTTGGGGAGAACACAGTTTTTATCTTGATCTTTAAGTGAGGAATCATCTTATAATGCTACCGTCGCGATCTAAGCATGATAAGATACATAAAAGGATAAACATCACATGCATATAACTTTATGTGACATGGTATAGCCTATCTTCGCGCAATGATCTCCATCTTGTGCGTTCCGGCATGATCTCCATCACTCCACCATGATTGCCTTCACCACGAATAGCAACTACAACTATTGCTAACTACTTAGCGATAAAGTAAAGCTATTACATGGCGTATAAGAAGTTGACTCGCAGGTCATACACAATTATAAAGACAACCATATGGCTCCTGCCGGTTGTGTACTCATCGACATGCAAGTCGTGAAACATTACAAAACATGATCATCGCATACAATATACACATCACATCTTGGGCCATACCATATCACAGAAAACACTCCCTGCAAAAACAAGTTAGACGCCTCTACTTTGTTGTTGCATGTTTTACATGGCTTATGGGAGTAGATGCTAAGAACGATTCTTACCTACGGAAAGCCACAACGGTGATATTATGGTTGCCAAACTCCGGTGTTAATCCCATGACAACTATAGTGAGAGAAACTGACATCCACCAGCCGCATGTGTGGAACAAGCCACACGTCAAGTGCGGAGCCGGTCTCGCGAACGACGTCGCGTAAGGTTGGCCTGGACCGCTTCAATCTCACTATCCCGCGTCATAAGAAGAACACAAACAAGAGGCTTGCAACAGAAAACATCAACGCCCGCAACAACCATGTTGCGTTCTACTCGTGAAACACATCTACGCATAGATCTAGCTCTGATACCACTGAAGGGTTTCGCGGCATAGTAAATCAAAATTTTCTACGGAGCGAACAGAGGGAAAGCCAAGATCTAATCTAGGAGATGCAAACAACGAGAGAGATTGGATTAGATCTTCATACCCTTGAAGATTCGCACAGCGGAACGTTCATCGGAACGTGGGTGATGTAGTCGTACTCGCTTCTCCTCCTCGCGATCCGATCCGATCTAGCACCACAAGTGGCGGTGCCTCCGTGAGATGCACACGTGCAGCACCTCGACGTCTCCTCCTTCCTCGGACCAGCGAGTATGGTGGAGAGATAGATTGGATCTACAGCACGACGGCGTGGTGTATATGGTGGAGAATTTCTGCTGCAGGGCTTCGCCTACAAACAGTCGGGAGGGAGAGAGGAAGATAGCAAGGCTGCTAGGGCTTGGAGGAAGGTGTGTGGGGGGGGGGGGAGGGGGCGCACCACCCCTCTATATATAGAGGGGGGGCGGCCAGCCCTTGCCCCTCCTCCAAGCCTATCTCTAGTTTAAACAATTTAAACTCTCCTTTATCTAGAAATCCTATCTCTAGTTTAAACGATTTTAAACTCTCCCTTATCTAGAAATTCTATCCCGAGATTTAAACGAGTCAAATCTCTCTAGAATCGGCTGGGCCCTATGGGGCCTTGTGCCCCTGGCCCAAAGCGGCCAGGACACTCCCTCATAGGCCCATGCCCCCTCCCAGAAGGTGGGGCCACGTTGGTCCCCTTCCGGAAGGTTCTAGAAGCTTCCGGTACAATACCGATTAACCCGGAACAATTCCGAACTCCAAAAACTGCACTGCCTTATATGAATCTTATTCTCCGGACCATTCCGGAACCTCTCGTGATATCCCGGATCCCATCCGAGACTCCGAACAAAAATTCATAAACCAATTATCCAATCTATCCTAGCGTCGAGATACGTTAAGTGTGTGACCCTGCGGGTTCGAGAATATGCAGACATGATCTTCTATCAATAATCAAAAGCGGGGTCTGGGCACCCATATTGACTCCCACACATTCATCGATGATCATATCGGATGAACCACGATGCTAGGATTCAATCAATCCCATATATATATTCCCTTCGTCTCGCGATATTTTACTTGCCCGAGATTCGATCGTCGGTACCGTCATACCTAGTTCAATCTCGTTCACAGCAAGTACTTTACTCGTTCCGTAATCCGATATCACTTTGTGATTAACTCCTTAACCACATGCTTGCAAGCGGTGTTGATATCGATTACCGAGTGGGCCCGAAGTATATCTCTCCGACTTGGGAGGGACAAATTCCATCTCGATAAATACAACCCAACAGATACTTTCCGATCACCTGAGAGACACCTTTATGATCACCCTCTCATAGGATGGCGTTTGATGACCTCAAAGCTTTCTTCCGATACCAGGGAGTTGCATTATCTCATGGTCTAAGGAATACAATATTTGACATAGGAAAAGCTTCGCAAAGACGAACACGATGACACGATCTAATTGCTCTGCTTTGTTTGGGTCTATCCACCATATCATTCTCCCAATGATATGATCTCATTATCAATTGACAACTCATGTCTATGGTTAGGAAACCTTAACCATCATTGATCAATGAGCTAGTCCATAGAGGCGTACTAGGGACACGGTGTTGTTTACAAACCACACAAGTATTAAAGTTTCCGCTTAATACAATTCTAGCATGGAATATAAACTTTATCATGAACAAGAATTATAATAATAACATCTTTATTATTGCCTCTAGGGCATAATTCCAACAGGATAGTGCCCCAACTTGTGAACCAAAATGGTTTTACATCATCCTATGACCTAATAAAACACAAAACAAGAGAGAGCTACGCCGGGCTACCCCCACTAGAAGAATGTCTAGGGGGTAGACGATCAGAGCCCCGCAGATCAGGGTTTCGCCGGAGGAAGACCACGAGAACGTCGGAATCAGATGAAAACTTGCATGTGTCCCTAGCATATGTGTCTGAGTGTGGTGCAAGGTTGGTATAGGTGCTTGCGTGTGTCCCCCTCGCATGCATGCGCTCTAACCTAGAAGCGAAGGATCTGGACCTGTATAAGGCGGAATCTCCCTGTTCCGGTGATACCGAGTAGGATAGTGCCCCAACTTGTGAACCAAAATGTTTTTAATCATCCTATGACCTAATCAAACACAAAACAAGAGAAAGCTACGCCGGGCTACCCCCATCAGAAGAATGTATAGGGGGTAGATGATCCGAGGCCCGCAGATCAGGGTTTGGCCGGAGGAAGACCACGAGAACGTTGGAATCAGATGAAAACTTGCATGTGTCCCTAGCATATGTGTGTGAGTGTGGTGCAACGTTGTAGGTCCCATGTGTAAGTTCCAAGTGTGACCCCCTTTGTAGACATGCGTTAATACTTAGTAAAATCCTAGATATATACGTGGAAACTCCCGCCACTGGTTCTGTCAACCCTCTTGAGGAGCGGACGATAGTTTCTTTTGTAGATATACCATGTACTAGCTCTTCATAAGGATTGAGACCATGGAAATATGAACTTTTCACTAGACCATAAGCTTTTGGATGATGATGAACTTCATTTCCATTAGGTGGGTGCCTCGTCACAAACTTTTAGAAATAATCCTCAACCAATCGTCAAGAGTAGAATTTCCCCTCACGGTAGAGCTGCTGACTAATAAAATCAAGCAAGTTGTTGGACTACTTTTGAATCTTTCAAGGTCACTCTTTGGGTCAATAAGAAGACCAAGATGAGAGGATTTCACGACAAAGTCTGAAATTTGTTGTTTCACATCCTTTAGATTGTTCTCAATTTTGACTACCTCAAGGACCTGGATGCATGTGCCCTGTCACATGCATAAAAGTGTATTTCTATCTTGGAACATACAAAAACTACTAGTATCCGGGTGCTTGCATGTGTACCCCCTCGCATGCATGCGCTCTAACCTAGAAGCGAAGGTTCTGGACCTGTATAAGGGGGAATCTCCACGTTCTGGTGAAACCGGGTAGGATAGTGCCCCAACTTGTGAACCAACATCGTTTCACATCATCATATGACTTAATCAAACACAAAACAAGAGAGAGCTACGCCGGGCTAGCCGTGTACCCCCTCGCATGCATGCGCTCTAACCTAGAAGCGAAGGTTCTGGACCTGTATAAGGGGGAATCTCCACGTTCTGGTGAAACCGGGTAGGATAGTGCCCCAACTTGTGAACCAACATCGTTTCACATCATCATATGACTTAATCAAACACAAAACAAGAGAGAGCTACGCCGGGCTAGCCCCATCAGAAGAATGTCTAGGGGGTAGACGATCTGAGGCCCGCCGATCAGGGTTTCGCCGGAGGAAGACCACGAGAACGTCGGAATCAGATGAAAACTTGCATGTGTCCCAAGCATATGTGTGTGAGTGTGGTGCAACGTTGTAGGTCCCATGTGTAAGTTCCAAGTGTGACCTCCTTTGTAGACATGCGTTAATACTTAGTAAAATCCTAAATATATACGTGGAAACTCCCGCCACTGGTTTTGTCAACCCTCTTGAGGAGCGGACGATAATTTCTTTGTAGATATAACCTGTACCAGCTCTTAATAAGGATTGAGACCATGGAAATATGAACTTTGCACTAGACCATAAGCTTTTGGAGGATGATGAACTTCATTTCCATTAGGTGGGTGCCTAGTCACAAACTTTTAGAAATAATCCTCAACCAATCGTCAAGAGTAGAATTTCCCCTCACGGTAGAGCTGCTGACTAACAAAATCAAGCAAGCTGTTGGACTACTTTTGAATCTTTCAAGGTCACTCTTTGGGTCAATTAAAAGACCAAGATGAGAGGATTTCACGACAAAGTCTGAAATTTGTTGTTTGACATCCTTTAGATTGTTCTCAATTTTGACTACCTCAAGGACCTGGATGCATGTGCCCTATCACATGCATAAAAGTGTGTTTCTATGTTGGAACATACAAAAACTACTAGTCTCCGGGTGCTTGCATGTGTCCCCCCTCGCATGCATGCGCTCTAACCTAGAAGCGAAGGTTCTGGACCTGTATAAGGGGGAATCTCCCTGTTCCGGTGAAACCGGGTAGGATAGTGCCCCAACTTGTGAACCAACATCGTTTCACATCATCCTATGACCTAATCAAACACAAAAACAAGAGAGAGCTACGCCGGGCTACCCCATCATAAGAATGTCTAGGGGGTAGACGATCTGAGGCCCGCCGATCAGGGTTTCACCGGAGGAAGACCACGAGAACGTCGGAATCAGATGAAAACTTGCATGTGTCCCTAGCATATGTGTGTGAGTGTGGTGCAACGTTGTAGGTCCCATGTGTAAGTTCCAAGTGTGACCTCCTTTGTAGACATGCGTTAATACTTAGTAAAATCCTAAATATATACGTGGATACTCCCGCCACTGGTTTTGTCAACCCTCTTGAGGAGCGGACGATAGTTTCTTTTGTAGATATAACACGTACCAGCTCTTCATAAGGATTGAGACCATGGAAATATGAACTTTGCACTAGACCATAAGCTTTTGGAGGATGATGAACTTCATTTCCATTAGGTGGGTGCCTAGTCACAAACTTTTAGAAATAATCCTCAACCAATCGTCAAGAGTAGAATTTCCCCTCACGGTAGAGCTGCTGACTAACAAAATCAAGCAAGCTGTTGGACTACTTTTGAATCTTTCAACGTCACTCTTTGGGTCAATCAAAAGACCAAGATGAGAGGATTTCACGACAAAATCTGAAATTTGTTGTTTGACATCCTTTAGATTGTTCTCAATTTTGACTACCTCAAGGACCTGCATGCCCGTGCCCTAGCACATGCATAAAAGTGTGTTTCTATGTTCGAACATAAAAAACTACTAGTCTTCGGGTCCTTGCATGTGTCCCCCCTCGCATGCATGCGCTCTAACATAGAAGCGAATGTTCTAGACCTGTATAAGGGGGAATCTCCCTGTTCCGGTGAAACCAGGTAGGATAGTGCCCCAACTTGTGAATAAAAATGGTTTTACATCATCCTATGACCTAATCAAACACAAAACAAGAGAGATCTACGCCGGACTACCCCCATTAGAAGAATGTCTAGGGGGTAGACGATCCGAGGCCCGCAGATCAGGGTTTCGCTGGAGGAAGACCACGAGAACATCGGAATCCGATGAAAACTTGCATGTGTCCCTAGCATATGTGTGTGAGTGTGGTGCCAGGTTCGTATAGGTGCTTGGATGTGTCCCCTCTCGCATGCATGCGCTCTAACCTAGAAGCAAAGGTTCTGGAACTGTATAAGGGGGAATCTCCCCGTTCCGGTGAAACCGGGTAGGATAGTGCCCCAACTTGTGAACCAAAATGATTTTACATCATCCTATGACCTAATCAAACACAAAACAAGAGAGAGCTATGCTGGGCTACCCCCATCAGAAGAATGTCTAGGGGGTAGATAATCCGAGGCCCGTAGATCAGGGTTTCGCTGGAGGAAGACCACGAGAACGTCGGAATCAGATGAAAACTTGCATGTGTCCCTAGCATATATGTGTGAGTGTGGTGCAACGTTGTAAGTCCCATGTGTAAGTTCCAAGTGTGACCCCCTTTGTAGACATGCGTTAATACTTAGTAAAATCCTAGATATATACGTGGAAACTCCCGCCACTGGTTCTGTCAGCCCTCCTGAGGAGCGGACGCTAGTTTCTTTTGTAGATATAACATGTACCAACTCTTTATAAGGATTGAGACCATGGAAATATGAACTTTGCACTAGACCATAAGCTTTTGGAGGATGATGAACTTCATTTCCATTAGGTGGGTGCCTAGGCACAAACTTTTAGAAATAATCCTCAACCAATCGTCAAGAGTAGAATTTCCCCTCACGGTAGAGCTACTGACTAACAAAATCAAGCAAGATGTTGGACTACTTTTGAATCTTTCAAGGTCACTCTTTGGGTCAATCAAAAGACCAAGATGAGAGGATTTAACGACAAAGTCTGAAATTTGTTGTTTGACATCCTTTAGATTGTTCTCAATTTTGACTACCTCAAGGACATGCATGCATGTGCCCTAGTACATGCATAGAAGTGTGTTTCTATGTTGGAACATACAAAAACTACTAGTCTCCGGGTGCTTGCATGTGTCCCCCCTCGCATGCATGCGCTCTAACCTAGAAGCGAAGGTTCTGGACATGTATAAGGGGGAATCTCCCTGTTTCGGTGAAACCGGGTAGGATAGTGCCCCAACTTGTGAACCGACATCGTTTTACATCATCCTATGACCTAATCAAACAAAAAACAAGAGAGAGCTAGGCCGGGCTACCCCCATCAGAAGAATGTCTAGGGGGTAGACGATCCGAACCCCGCAGATCAGGGTTTCGCTGGAGGAACACCACAAGAACGTCGGAATTCGATGAAAACTTGCATGTGTCCCTAGCATATGTGTGTGAGTGTGGTGCCAGGATCGTATAGGTGCTTGCATGTGTCCCCTCTCGCATGCATGCGCTCTAACCTAGAAGCGAAGGTTCTGGAACTGTATAAGGGGGAATCTCCCTGTTCCGATGAAACCGGGTAGGATAGTGCCCCATCTTGTGAACCAAAATTGTTTTACATCATCCTATGACCTAATCAAACACAGAATAAGAGAGAGAGAGAGCTACGCCGGGCTACCCCCATTAGAAGAATGTCTAGGGGGTAGATGATTCGAGCCCTGCAGATCAGGGTTTCGCTGGTGGAAGACCACAAGAACGTCGAAATAAGATGAAAACTTGCATGTGTCCCTAGCATATGTGTGTGAGAGTGGTGCAAGGTTGGTATCCGGGTGCTTTCATGTGTCCCCCCTCGCATGCATGCGCTCTAACCTATAAGCGAAGGTTCTGGACCTGTATAAGGGGGAATCTCCCCGTTCCGGTGAAACCGGGTAGGATAGTGCCCCAACTTGTGAACCAAAATGGTTTTACATCATCCTATGACCTAATCAAACACAAAACAAGAGAGAGCTACGCCGGGCTACCCCCATCAGAAGAATGTCTAGGGGGTAGACGATCCGAGCCACGTAGATTAGGGTTTCGCCGGAGGAAGACCACGAGAACGTCGGAATCAAATGAAAACTTTCATGTGTCCCTAGCATATGTGTCTGAGTGTGGTGCAAGGTTGTTATAGGTTCTTGCCTGTGTCCCCCTCACATGCATGCGTTCTAACCTAGAAGCGAACGATCTGGACCTGTATAAGGTGGAATCTCCCTATTCTGGTGAAACCAGGTAGGATAGTGCCCCAACTTGTGAATAAAAATGGTTTTACATCATCCTATGACCTAATCAAACACAAAACAAGAGAGATCTACGCCGGACTACCCCCATTAGAAGAATGTCTAGGGGGTAGACGATCCGAGGCCCGCAGATCAGGGTTTCGCTGGAGGAAGACCACTAGAACGTCGGAATCAGATGAAAACTTGCATGTGTCCCTAGCATATGTGTGTGAGTGTGGTGCAAGGTTCGTAGGTCCCATGTGTAAGTACGAAGTGTGACCCCCTTTGTAGACTTGCATTAATACTTAGTAAAATCGTGGATATATACGTGGAAACTCTCGCTAGTGGTTCTCTCAACCCTCTTGAGGAGCGGACGATAGTTTCTCTTGTAGATATAGCATGTACCAGCTCTTCATAAGGATTGAGACCATGGAAATATGAACTTTGCACTAGACCATAAGCTTTTGGAGGATGCTGAACTTCATTTCCATTAGGTGGGTGCCTAGTCACAAACTTTGAGAAATAATCCTCAACCAATCGTCAAGAGTAGAATTTCCCCTCGTGGTAGAGCTGCTGACCAACAAAACCAAGCAAGCTGTTGGACTACTTTTGAATCTTTCAAGGTGACTCTTTGGGTCAATCAAAAGACCAAGATGAGAGGATTTCATGACAAAGTCTGAAATTTGTTGTTTGACATCCTTTATATTATTCTCAATTTTGACTACCTCAAAGACCTGCATGCATGTGCCCTAGCACATGCATGAAAGTGTGGTCCTATGTTGGAACAAACAAAAACTACTAGTCTCCGGGTCTTGCATGTGTCCCCCCTCGCGTGCATGCGCTCTAACCTAGAAGCGAAGGACCTGGACCTGTATAAGGGGGAATCTCCCTGTTCCAGTGAAACCGGGTAAGATAGTGCCCCAACTTGTGAACCAACATAGTGTTACATCATCCTATGACCTAATAAAATACAAAAAAGAGCTACGCCGGGCTACACCCATCAGAAGCATGTCTAGGGGCTAGACTATCCGAGCCCCACATATCAGGGTTTCGCCGGAGGAAGACCACGAGAACGTCGGAATTAGATGAAAACTTGCATGTGTACCTATCATATGTGTGTGAGTGTGGTGCAAGGTTGGTATAGGTGCTTCCATGTGTCCCCCCTCGCATGCATGCGCTCTAACCTAGAAGCGAAGGATTTGGACCTATATAAGGGGGAATCTTCTCGTTCCGGTGAAACACGGTAGGATAGTGCCCCAACTTGTGAACCAACATGGGTTTACATCATCCTATGACCTAATAAAACACAAACAAGATAGCTATGCCGGGCTACCCCCATCAGAAGAATGTCTAGGGGGGTAGACGATCTGAGCCCCGCAGATCAGGTTTCGCCGAAGGAAGACCACGAGAACGTCAGGATCAGATGAAAACTTGCATGTGTCCCTAGCATATGTGTGTGAGTGTGGTGCAAGGTTGGTATAGGTGCTTACATGTGTCCCCCCTCGCATGCATGCGTTCTAACCTAGAAGCGAAGGTTCTGGACCTATATAAGGGGAAATCTCCCCATTCCGGGGAAACCGGGTCGTATAAGAGGGGGGTCCAGGTAGTGATCAAGACCACAATAACCTATTCATACGTGTGTGCTCATGATCCTATAAAATAATATCACGTAACATATATGTAATAAAAGCCTTGCTAACTAAATAAAAGAAAAAGGTGAAAAAAATGCTTTGACGTGTATACAACAGAATACACACGGCAGTGTACCTGACGACGAGGGCACACGGCAAAGATTTTGCCGTCAGCCCCTGCCGACAGGTGACCCTGCGAGGCCGCGGGGCCCACTTCTTTGCCGTGAACATATCTTTTTCGTGTGTCATTATTGAATTTTCGTGATGGTTTTCTTTGCCGTGTGCCTTCGTCTGTCCATTGCCGTGTTTATTTCTTTGCCGTGTTCTTTTTCTGCAGTTTGCCGTGCACCTTTTCTTTGCTGTGTACTTCTTGTTGCACACACGACAAAGATAATCTTTGCCGTGTTCCGGGTCTTTTGGCACACGGCAAAGGGCTGGGGCGACGACAGCGATAATTTTTCCCGTAGTGCCTCGGAGGCACTGTCCACCTCTTTATTGTCGGAGAACCCCGGGCAGCCGGTATAGATCCGCCCGATGGAGAAGCGCAGGTCGAGGTGGATCCTGCCTGCTATGCTCCAGCGCGTAGTGGAGCCACTGGTCGACGTGGACGCCGTCCCACTAGTGGTAGCTGTCAAAGGCAGACCGGGGGCTGCGCAACAGCACATTTCTACCGGCGCATCGGCGGTGGCAGAGGAGGGCGGCGCTGATGCCATCGAGGAGCTTGTCGCTGCAGCTCTTCCGCTCCGGGGCTTTGAGGTAGGTGGTGTACCAGTCTTTTCTACTCCGATGGCTACTCCGATGGGCTAACGACAGAGCAACGACGTCAAGTCTACTCCGATGGCAAAGCCGTCGGCGTAGGTTTCAGACCTATGCCAACGGCAAAGTCATCGGCGTAGCTATTTTTCTTTTTTTTGCCATATTAATCTTAGAAAAATCATAACTAAATCATTTAAATTCATAAAAATACATATAATATATCAAAATTTGAAGAAAAATAAGATACATCTATATAAACTCAAATATTATATATTTTTATTCATAAAAATACATAAAAAATACAAATACTTTCGTATAACATATTTTTCATTTTCCAAGTGCAAAAAACGGGGTGTTTTGTGAAACAACCACCAAAAGAAAGTTTCAAAATGATAATACCATATTTTTCAAAAATACTAGACCATATTGAATGGACAATTTCCCAACCTAGGAATCTCAAACCTTTCCGTTCACCTCTCGTGAAAAAGACAAATTCCTGCTGAATCGGCAGGAAATGAGTTAGATTTGAACTACAGGTACATGATATATTGCTCATGATTTTTTGTAAAAATCATTTTTAGGTTCACAATATGCTATTTCATCAGATATCTAATGCAAGTTTAGTGAGACTCGTCCCCGAGCTAAGAATCATCATGCCCCTCGATTTAGGAAGTTTGATGATAGTTTGAAATGGGCATAAAAAATTAAAAAACGATCGAAACAATGAAAAACCTTTGCGTGGTGTCATATTATATGACATAGTTCCATGGAAAAATAACAGATTTGGTATATTCATTGAGTCTTAAAAAAACTTCACAAAATGGCCTATCTCAATCGAGGTTTTCTGGATTTTAGGTCAAACGACCAATGTTATTGCTATAATCGCGGTATAGTTTGCGATAATGTGTCCATATTATGCACGCATGTGTATCATGGGATGGCGAACAATGTTGCAGGAGGAAGTTTTCCTTTTCGTCGCACCGAAAAGCCATTTTTCATTTTCCGAGTGCAAAAAACAGGGTGTTTTTGTGAAGCAACCACCAAATGAAAGTTTCAAAATGATAATACCACATTTTTTAAAAATACTAGACCATATAGAATGGACAATTTCCCAACCGGGGTATCTCAAACCTTTTCGTCCACCCCTCGTGAAAAAGACAAATTCCTGCCGAATCAGTAGGAAATGAGTTAGATTTGAACTACATGTACATGATATGATGCTCATGATTTTTTGCAAAAATCATTTTTAGGTTCACAATATGCTATTTCATCAGATATCTAATACAAGTTTAGTGAGGCTCAGCCCCGAGCTAAGAATTTTCATGCCCCTCGATTTAGAAAGTTTGACGATAGTTTGAAACGGGCATAAAAAATTAAAAAACGATCGAAACAATGCAAAACCTTCGCATGGTGTCATATTATGTGACATAGTTGCATGGAAAAATATAAAACTTGATATATTGATCGTGTCTCAAAAAAACCTTCATAAAATGACCTATCTCAATCGAGGTTTTCTGAATTTCAGGTCAAATGACCAATGTTATTGCTAGAATCGCAATATAGTTTGCGCTAATGTGCCCATATTATACACTCGTGTATATCATGGGATGACGAACAATGCTGCAGGAGGAAATTTTCCTTTTCGTCGCACCAAAAAGCCATTTTTTATTTTTCGAGTGAAACGGGGTGTTTCATGAATTTGACATAGTTTCAGTTGGTCTAATATTTTAAAGTTATGATATATAATTAAATATATTATAGGGATGTTATATTTGGATTCCTCTCATTTTTCTGATCGTTTTGGATATATTATTTGTCGAATTGTGATTTACAGATTTGTAGATATGAATTATTCAAATTTAAATAAAAAAAGCAAAATAAATAAAATTTATTTTATTTTATTTTTATTTGAATTCAAGATTATTATTACTTATTTATTGTTGTTTACTCAAAAAATTGTATGGAATGTAAAAAAACAAATATGTCTAACATTATAGTGTAATGGTTAATATGTTTGATATGATAATATTCACAACAAGTTTCATTGCTTTGCAGGAATTCTTCGTGACCTTATCTGCCCAACTCTCTCCACAGGAGGAGGAGATTGCACGGGAGTTCAGATCCTGGCGATTCAATCGCCGCACCACAGTAACTTGTAACTAGATGAGCGATGCGTGTGCAGAAAGTTTATGTGTTTGTCTTATTTTTTTCTCTGTATAATTCAGTTCTTACACAGTCAAAAATGAATCTGACCATAGTGGTAAGATCATCCACATTTTATTTCCCGTGCAACAACAATTCTACGAGTTGGAATGAACATTCAAGAAATTACTAAGATCATTACTTTCTTTCTGGCAGAAGACAGGGGCGAGCAGCCCCCTAGTCGCGTCCCGATCACATCCCTATTATGTTACTCTCTTATGATCAAAAAACTTATGTGTTTGTCTTATTTATTTCTCTGTATAATTCGCTTCTTACAGAGTCGATAATGAATCCGACAATAATGGTAAGACCATCCGCATTTTATTTCCCCTGCAACAGCAATTATACAGGAGTTGCAACGTGCATTCACGAAACTACTAAGTATTACTAAGATGAGTTGGAAAACAAACAATTTATTAGGCAGACGCTGCGGTAATGAAACATGTATAAAGTATACAAGTAGGATACAGGAAAAAACTATCGGCCCGATACATGGTTCATTTTATCATGACTCGGCGGTTGCAACGACATTTTCCACAGTCAAACCAAGCTCCTATATTTTCCTAGCAGGATCACACTTGAACTGAAACGGTTAATGCTACCGGAAATCCACTTTGGCTCATAGGTGTAGATGTATCTACTATCAAAAAAGACATACTTCAAAATATTGAATTTTTTAAAACACATATTCGGGTGCATGTTGACATTCTATATGTTCGTACACTAAGTTTCACGAAAAAATTATTTTATGTACGTGATTTCCATACGAATGCTAATTAAAACACATAATGAAATTTTAACAATTAATATTATATAATCAATGAGTAGTTTTATCACTACTACACTTTATGAGAGTAGAAAAGTGAACTCATAAACCATGGTCCACGTCTGAGGACTTTTATGGTACCCTAAAGTTGATATGGGTCCTTTATTTCTTCTAATCCAACAGCTAATTTCAGCTAGTACTCCAGGATAACTACTAAGGAGTACCGTAAAAAAAACCAGGAGTACCTTGAGTCTAGGGGTAAAAGCGTAATCACACGCGCTCCAATAATTTTATTCAAACCGTAATCACATGTGCTCTATTAATCTGCTAATAACTATTCCTATCGAACGGACCCTAATTCTCCATTAACTAGAAGTGCTGGCGGCGGCGGCCGATGGCCACCATCTTGTGCCATCGCTGATCCACACTATAGGAATGGCGAGATGCGCCGACAGCCAAAGGTTGGGGCCGTCGGCATAGGACCGGTCCAGGCCAGCCCCTGTCGCCAGCTCTCGGCGTAGGCATCGGTACGCCGACGGCCACCCTCAGCATTCCGTGGCCCTCGGCGTATGGGACGGACGCGTGACAGACACCGGCCAGGACGGACGGCGCCCTAACGGTGCTGCCAGTACGCCGACGGCCACCCTCGGCATAGCGTCCACCCAGGTACGCCGACGGCCACCCTCGGCATACCTTCTGCATTTTTTTACCGCCTAACTTTAAATTTATTTTATATTTGTATCGATTATTTATGTTCTATTTTAATCAATTGGACGGATTGGTACCCTCTGAATAGTAATCTCCACGCCCACATGATATGTCGTCGTGAGTCTTCTCATACCCCGAGAAATTTGAATGTTTGTAAGTGTTATTATCGCATGTGTATGAATTTTATGTATCACACATTTGGAGAAGTTGTTCAAAGATTCAATGCTTTTCCTACGCCAACCCATTTTTTACACAATTCCTCACCAACCATTGGAAAACTACCAGATGGTATCAGTGCTATGTGATGCAGTAGACTATGTTCCTGAACCAGGTGCCAGATTGACAAGAGCAAGTGCAAGAGGGAGAGGGATCATATGTTTGATCATAAAAAGCTTTATTCCATTGCATTCAAGTACATAGAACCGATGAGTTGAAAAGATACATTGATCTTTTGAAGAGAAAAGATAAATGCAACTACATAAAATATAGAAAAGGTACACATATTGCAATGCTTGAATGGAAAAGATATAGATGCTTCATGACTCTGGGCTACATGTCCACTGGATTTTTACCCTTGTTGTTCTTCTTCTCATTGTTGAACATGTTGAACACAAATTTAATTCCCTTTTTGATCTTGCACAATGCACCAGCAGCTTCTAACTCTCGAGCATAGCTTCCTGGAATAAATACCGGCAGAATGTAGTTTTCTGTTGTTTGGTATCTCTGATTTAGCAAACCAATTCTCTCCCTTCCAGCTCCTAGCCCCTTAAGGCCCTCCACTACGATCATCTCCTTCTCTGCCCTTCTCCTAGCAGCTGCTTGCTCCCTCTCCTCCCTAGTTCTCCTCCTGTAGACAAGGAGCTCTCCATCCCTAGTACCAGTGCTCCTCCTACGACCTTGTGGCTGGATCTCCATGTTGCCTTGCCAAAAATACAGAAGGCAACCATTCTATATAGGTAAAGAGGCAGACATTGTTCAATCATGTACAATAAATAATTGATCTCAAGTGCTCACAAGTACCAGTGCATATCTGCAAACAAAATAAAGACATAGATATGATTTGACAAAAGCAACACATTGGATTCCTTCTTTTTCAGACAACACCCACACTAAATAAAGGCATAGATACGATTTGACAAAAGCTATAGGATAGACATTTGCTTTGCTTTGCATGTACATATGTCCTGGATCTTTACGTGGAAACTCCCATCGCGGGACAACCGGAGCCTATTTTGGCAAAGTAGGCCCAACCTTTGCTTTGCATGTACATATATCCTAAACAAACCAAAATAAATAGAAAGGTCCACCGGGCTACCCCATACGCAGGAAAGGTATAGGGGTAGACCTAAAAGGGAAGGTTCTGGACTTATATAAGGGGGAAAGTCCCTGTTCCGGTGAAACCGGGTAGGATAGTGCCGCACCTTGTGAACCAACATGGTTTTACATCATCATATGACCTAAACAAACACAAAACAAGAGAGAACTACGCCGTGATACCCCTATCAGAGGAACGTCTAGGGGGATAGACAATCCGAGGCCCATAGATCAGGGTTCCGCAGCAAACCGCTCTCCGGGGCGTCGGAATACCTCAAGGACTTGCATGTGGCCCTAGCACATGCAAGGAGGTGTGGTGTTATGTTGGAACGTGCAAAAGATAGTCCCCGGGTGGACGTGTCCCCTTCGCATGCATGCGCTGTAACCTAAAAGGGAAGGTTCTGGACTTATATAAGGGGTAGACTCCCCGTTCTGGTGAAACCGAATAGGATAATGCCGCACCTTGTGAACTAACATGGTTTTAAATCATCATATGACCTAAACAAACACAAAACAAGAGAGAGATACGCCGGGCTACCCCTGTCAGAGGAACGTCTAGGGGGTAGACGATCTGAGGCCAACAGGTCAGGGTTCCGTGGCAAACCGCGCTCCGGGGCATAGGAATACCTCAAGAACTTTCATGTGGCCCTAGCGCATGCATGGAGGTTTGGTGTTGTGTTGAAACATGCAAAACCTAGTCCCTGGGTGGATGTGTCCCCTTCTCATGCATGCGTTGTAAACTAAAAGCGAAGGTTCTGGACTTATATAAGGGGGAAACTCCCTATTCCGGTGAAACCGGGTAGGATACTGCCGCACCTTGTGAACCAACATTGTTTTACATCATCATATGACCTAAACAAACACAAAACAAGAGAGAGCTACGCCGGGATACCCCTATCAGAGGAACGTCTAGGGGGTAAACGATCTGAGGCCCACAGGTCAGGGTTCCGTGGCAAACAGCGCTCCGGGGCGTCGGAATACCTCAAGGACTTGCATGTGTCCCTAGAACATGCATGGACGTGTGGTGTTGTGTTGAAACATGCAAAACCTAGTCCCCGGGTGGATGTGTCCCCCTTCACATGCATGCGTTGTAACCTAAAAGGCAAGGTTCTAGACTTATATAAGGGGAAACTCCCCGTTCCGGTGAAACCGGGTAGGATAGTGCCGCACCTTGTGAACCAACTGTTGGAATTATGCCCTAGAGGCAATAATAAAGATGTTATTATTATAATTCTTGTTCATGATAAATTTTATATTCCATGCTAGAATTGTATTAAGCGGAAACTTTAATACTTGTGTGGTTTGTGAACAACACCGTGTCCCTAGTACGCCTCTATGGACTAGCTCATTGATCAATGATGGTTAAGGTTTCCTAACCATAGACATGAGTTGTCAATTGATAATGAGATCATATCATTGGGAGAATGATATGGTGGATAGACCCAAACAAAGCAGAGCAATTAGATCGTGTCATCGTGTTCGTCTTTGCGAAGCTTTTCCTATGTCAAACATTGTATTCCTTAGACCATGAGATAATGCAACTCCCTGGTATCGGAAGAAAGCTTTGAGGTCATCAAACGTCATCCTATGAGAGGGTGATCACAAAGGTGTCTCTCAGGTGATCGGAAAGTATCTGTTGGGTTGTATGTATCGAGATGGAATTTGTCCCTCCCAAGTCGGAGAGATATACTTCGGGCCCACTCGGTAATCGATATCAACACCGCTTGCAAGCATGTGGTTAAGGAGTTAATCACAAAGTGATATCGGATTACGGAACGAGTAAAGTACTTGGTGTGAACGAGATTGAACTAGGTATGACGGTACCGACGATCGAATCTCGGGCAAGTAAAATATCGCGAGACGAAGGGAATATATATATGGGATTGATTGAATCCTGGCATCATGGTTCATCCGATATGATCATCGGTGAATGTGTGGGAGTCAATATGGGTGCCCAGACCCCGCTATTGATTATTGATAGAAGATCATGTCTGCATATTCTCGAACCCGCAGGGTCACACACTTAACGTGTCTTGACGCTAGGATAGATTGGATAATTGGTTCATGAATTTTTGTTCGGAGTCTCGGATGGGATCCGGGATATCACGAGAGGTTCCGGAATGGTCCGGAGAAGAAGATTCATATAAGGCAGTGCAGTTTTTGGAGTTCGGAATTGTTCCGGGTTAATCGGTATTGTACCGGAAGCTTCTAGAACCTTCCGGAAGGGGACCAACGTGGCCCCACCTTCCGGGAGGGGGCATGGGCCTATGAGGGAGTGTCCTGGCCGCATTGGGCCAGGGGCACAAGGCCCCATAGGGCCCAGCCGATTCTAGAGAGATTTGACTCATTTAAATCTCGGGATAGAATTTCTAGATAAGGGAGAGTTTAAATCGTTTAAACTAGAGATAGGATTTCTAGATAAGGGAGAGTTTAAATTGTTTAAACTAGAGATAGGCTTGGAGGAGGGGCAAGGGCTGGCCGCCCCCCTCTATATATAGAGGGGTGGTGCGCCCCCTCCCCCCACACACACCTCTCCTCCAAACCCTAGCCGCCTTGCTAGCTTTCCTCTCTCCCTCCCGACTGTTTGTAGGCGAAGCCCTGCAGCAGAAATTCTCCACCATATACACCACGCCGTCGTGCTGTAGATCCAATCTATCTATCCACCATACTCGCTGGTCCGAGGAAGAAGGATACGTCGAGGTGCTGCACGTGTGCATCTCACGGAGGCACCGCCACTTGTGGTGCTAGATCGGATCGGATCGCGAGGAGGAGAAGCGAGTACGACTACATCACCCACGTTCCGACGAACGTTCCGCTGTGCGAATCTTCAAGGGTATGAAGATCTAATCCAATCTCTCTCGTTGTTTGCATCTCCTAGATTAGATCTTGGCTTTCCCTCTGTTCGCTCCGTAGAAAATTTTGATTTACTATGCCGCGAAACCCTTCAATGGTATCAGAGCTAGATCTATGCGTAGATGTGTTTCACGAGTAGAACGCAACATGGTTGTTGCGGGCGTTGATGTTTTCTGTTGCAAGCCTCTTGTTTGTGTTCTTCTTATGACGCGGGATAGTGAGATTGAAGCGGTCCAGGCCAACCTTACGCGACGTCGTTCGCGAGACCCTCTCCGCACTTGACGTGTGGCTTGTTCCACACATGCGGCTGGTGGATGTCAGTTTCTCTCACTATAGTTGTCATGGGATTAACACCGGAGTTTGGCAACCATAATATCACCGTTGTGGCTTTCCGTAGGTAAGAATCATTCTTAGCATCTACTCCCATAAAGCCACGTAAAACATGCAACAACAAAGTAGAGGCGTCTAACTTGTTTTTTGCAGGGAGTGTTTTCTGTGATATGGTATGGCCCAAGATGTGATGTGTATATTGTATGCGATGATCATGTTTTGTAATGTTTCACGACTTGCATGTCGATGAGTACACAACCGGCAGGAGCCATATGGTTGTCTTTATAATTGTGTATGACCTGCGAGTCAACTTCTTGTACGCCATGTAATAGCTTTACTTTATCGCTAAGTAGTTAGCAATAGTTGTAGTTGCTATTCGTGGTGGAGGCAATCATAGTGGAGTGATGGAGATCATGCCGGAACGCACAAGATGGAGATCATTGCACGAAGATAGGCTATACCATGTCACATAAAGTTATATGCATGTGATGTTTATCCTTTTATGTATCTTATCATGCTTAGATCGCGACGGTAGCATTATAAGATGATTCCTCACTTAAAGATCAAGATAAAAACTGTGTTCTCCCCAAGTATGCACCGTTGCGAAAGTTCGTCGTGTCCAAGCATCACGTGATGATCGGGTGCTATAGACTCTACGCTCACATACAACGGGTGCAAGCCAGTTTTTGCACACGCGGAAATACTTGGGTCTAACTTGACGAGCCTAGCATGTACAGACATGGCCTCGGAACACAAGAACCGAAAGGTTAAGCATGAGTCATATGAATGATATGATCGACACTTCGTTGTCCACCATTGAAACCACATCTCTTCTCGTGATGATCGGATTAGGTGTGGTGAATTTGGATCGTGTTCACTAAACAACTTGAGGGATGTTGAATTTAGTGGGAGTTCATCTAGTAATTTGATTAAGTTGAACTATTTATCATGAACATAGTCTAAATTGTACTTGCAAATACTGTAGATCCAATGGCCAAGTCCAACTTCAACTTCAACGTTTTTGCTGAGAAAGAAAAGCTTAGAAAAAATGGGTCTAACTTCACCAACTGGTTCCGCAATCTAAGAATCATTCTGTCTGGCGGACAAAAGGACTATGTCCTTGGTAAAGCGTTAGGTGACCCCCCTGCTGCAACTGCGCCGGCTGATGAGAAAGCTGTCTATCAGTCACGCAAAGATGATTATGGTGTGATTAAGAGCACCATGTTGTTTGCTATGGAACCGGAGCTTCAAAATCGTTTTGAAACCTATCCCGGGCCCTTTGAGATTCTCGAGGAGCTGAAAACCATGTTTCAGACTCAAGCCCATTCTGAGAGATATGAGATCTCTGAGAAGTTCTTTAACTGCAAGATGGAGGAAGGGAGTTCCGTTAGTGAGCACGCCATAAAGATGTCGGGCTACACTCAACGCCTTGAGCAACTGGAATGCACGATTCCAGAGGAGCTCAAGATTGACAGGGTTCTGCAATCACTCCCTCCCAGCTACAAAAGTTTTGTAGTGACTCATAATCAGATTGGTTCCACTGATACGATCATCGAGCTCTTCGCAAAGCTGAAGGCTGCGGAAGTGGACATCAAGAAGGATAATCATGTGTTGATGGTCAACAAGCCCTCCTTTAAGAAAGGTAAGGGAGCAAAGAAGCCCTTCAAGAAGGGCGGCGGCAAGCGCAATGCCCCTGCTGAGAAGAAGCTCAGGTCTGGTCCCAAGCCGGACACTGAGTGCTTCTATTGCAAGGACAAGGGTCACTGGAAGCGCAACTGTCCGAAGTACTTAGCGGACAAGAAGGCTGGAACCATCAAAGGTATATTTGATATACATGTTATTGATGTTTTCCTTACTAGCCCTCGTTGTAGTGCCTGGGTATTTGATACCGGTTCAGTTGCTAATATTTGTAACTCGAAACAGGAGCTACGGAATAGACGGCGGCTTGCGAGGGATGAGGTGACGATGCACGTTGGCAACGGATCAAGAGTTGATGTGATGGCCGTCGGCACGCTCTCCTTAGTTTTACCTTCGGGATTAGTTTTAAACCTTAATAAATGTTATTATGTGCCTGCGTTGAGCATGAACATTATTTCCGGATCGTGTTTATTGCAAGACGGTTATTCATTTAAATCGGAGAATAATGGTTGTTCTATTTATATGAGTAACATCTTTTATGGTCATGCACCTCTTGTGAATGGTTTATTTCTTCTAAATCTCGAAAGGGATGAAACACACATCCATAACATTGAGGCTAAGAGATGCAAAGTAGATAGTGATAATACTACTTATTTGTGGCACTGTCGTCTAGGTCATATTGGTGTAAAGCGCATGAAGAAACTCCATTCTGATGGACTTTTGGAGTCTCTTGATTTTGAATCATTTGACACATGCGAACCATGCCTCATGGGCAAGATGAACAAAACCCCGTTCTCCGGAATGATGGAGCGAGCAACGGACTTGTTGGAAATCATACATACCGATGTATGCAGACCGATGAGTATTTCGACGCGCGGTGGATATCGCTATTTCCTCACTTTTACCGATGACTTAAGTAGATATGGGTATATCTATTTAATGAAACATAAATCTGAAACATGTGAAAAGTTCAAGGAATTTCAGAATGAAGTGGAGAACCATCGTAACAGAAAGATTAAGTTTCTACGATCCGATCGTGGAGGTGAATATTTGAGTTATGATTTTCTCACGCATCTTAAAGCAAGTGGAATCGTTTCACAACTCACGCCACCCGGAACACCACAGCGCAATGGTGTGTCTGAACGCCGGAATCGAACCCTATTAGATATGGTCCGATCAATGATGTCTCTTACTGATTTGCCGTTATCATTTTGGGGTTATGCATTAGAAACCGCTGCATTCACTTTAAATAGGGCTCCATCTAAATCCGTTGAGACGACACCGTATGAACTGTGGTTTGGTGCTAAACCTAAGTTGTCGTTTCTTAAAGTTTGGGGATGCGAAGCTTACATCAAGAAGTTGATGCCGGACAAGCTCGAACCCAAAGCGGAGAAATGTGTCTTCATAGGATACCCTAAGGAAACTATTGGGTATACCTTCTATCACAGAACCGAAGGCAAAGTGTTTGTCGCAAAGAACGGTTCCTTTCTTGAGAAGGAGTTTCTCTCGAAAGAAGTGAGTGGGAGGAAAGTAGAGCTAGACGAGGTTATTGAACCTTCTCTTGAATTGGAGAGTAGCACAGCACCTGAAATTGTTCCAGTGCCGCCTGCACCAACAATAGAGGAAGCTAATGACAAGGATCATGAAGCTTCGGACGATGCTGCTACTGAACACCGCAGGTCGACAAGGTCGCGTGCCCCTCCTGAGTGGTACGGCAACCCTGTCTTGACTGTCTTGTTGGTAGAAGACAGTGAACCTACGAACTATGAGGAAGCGATGATGAGCCCAGACTCTGAGAAATGGCTGGAAGCCATGAAATCCGAATTGGGATCCATGAGCGAAAACCAAGTATGGACTTTGGTGGATCCTCCTAGCGACCGAAAGGCCGTTGAGTGCAAATGGATTTTCAAGAAGAAAACGGACGCGGATGGTAATGTTACCGCCTATAAAGCACGGCTTGTCGCAAAAGGTTTTCGACAAGTTCAAGGTGTTAACTACGATGAGACTTTCTCTCCCGTAGCGATGTTTAAGTCCATTCGGATTTTATTAGCAATTGCTGCGTTTCATGATTATGAAATATGGCAGATGGATGTCAAGACTGCTTTCCTCAATGGCAACATTGATGAAGAGTTGTATATGATGCAACCCGAAGGTTTTGTCGATCCTAAGGATGCTAGTAAAGTATGCAAACTTCAGCGTTCCATTTATGGACTGAAGCAAGCATCTCGGAGTTGGAACCTTCGTTTTGATCAAGTGATCAAGAGCTTTGGATTTGTTCCAAATTGCTACGAAGCTTGTATCTACAAGAAAGTGAGTGGGAGCTCGGTGACGTTTCTGGTACTATATGTGGATGACATATTGATTATCGGAAATGACATCAACATGCTTAACGATGTGAAGAGTTATTTGAACAAGTGTTTTTCAATGAAAGACCTAGGTGAAGCTGCTTATATATTGGGCATCAAGATCTATAGAGATAGACAAAGACGCCTGATAGCTTTAAGCCAGAGTACATACCTAGACAAAGTTCTGAAAAGGTTCAGAATGGATAAGGCAAAGAAAGGTCCAGTGCCTATGTTGTCAGGTAAGATATTGAGCGAGGCTCAGTGTCCATCTACGGTAAATGATAGGGAAGCTATGAGCAAAGTGCCTTATGCCTCGGCCATAGGTTCCATCATGTATGCCATGCTGTGTACTAGACCGGATGTGTCCAATGCTCTTAGTTTGACGAGCAGATATCAAAGTGATCCAGGAGTGGAACACTGGACAGCCGTGAAGAACATCCTAAAGTACCTAAATAGGACTAAAGAAATGTTCTTAGTCTATGGGGGTGATGAACAGCTTGTCGTAAAAGGTTACGTCGACACTAGTTTTGACACCGACAAGGATGATTCCAAATCTCAGACAGGATACGTTTATATTTTGAATGGAGGAGCTGTGAGCTGGAGAAGCTGCAAGCAAAGCGTGATCGCGGGATCTACAGTAGAAGCGGAATACATGGCTGCTGCAGAAGCGTCAAGTGAAGGAGTTTGGATCAGAAACTTCATCACTGAGCTTGGGGTGGTTCCAAGTGCATTGGACCCACTTGAGATATTGTGTGACAACACTGGCGCCATAGAACTCGCTAAGGAACCAAGATATCATCCAAAGACCAAGCATATCAACCGCAAGTTTCATATAATCCGAGATTATATTGCAGATCCATTGACTAAACCTCTTCCACGTGTAAAACATGATCAACACCTCAGTGCCATGGGTGTGAGATTGTTGCCAGATGTAAACTAGATTATTGACTCTAGTGCAAGTGGGAGACTGTTGGAATTATGCCCTAGAGGCAATAATAAAGATGTTATTATTATAATTCTTGTTCATGATAAAGTTTATATTCCATGCTAGAATTGTATTAAGCGGAAACTTTAATACTTGTGTGGTTTGTGAACAACACCGTGTCCCTAGTACGCCTCTATGGACTAGCTCATTGATCAATGATGGTTAAGGTTTCCTAACCATAGACATGAGTTGTCAATTGATAATGAGATCATATCATTGGGAGAATGATATGGTGGATAGACCCAAACAAAGCAGAGCAATTAGATCGTGTCATCGTGTTCGTCTTTGCGAAGCTTTTCCTATGTCAAACATTGTATTCCTTAGACCATGAGATAATGCAACTCCCTGGTATCGGAAGAAAGCTTTGAGGTCATCAAACGTCATCCTATGAGAGGGTGATCATAAAGGTGTCTCTCAGGTGATCGGAAAGTATCTGTTGGGTTGTATGTATCGAGATGGAATTTGTCCCTCCCAAGTCGGAGAGATATACTTCGGGCCCACTCGGTAATCGATATCAACACCGCTTGCAAGCATGTGGTTAAGGAGTTAATCACAAAGTGATATCGGATTACGGAACGAGTAAAGTACTTGCTGTGAATGAGATTGAACTAGGTATGACGGTACCGACGATCGAATCTCGGGCAAGTAAAATATCGCGAGACGAAGGGAATATATATATGGGATTGATTGAATCCTGGCATCGTGGTTCATCTGATATGATCATCGATGAATGTGTGGGAGTCAATATGGGTGCCTAGACCCTGCTATTGATTATTGATAGAAGATCATGTCTGCATATTCTCAAACCCGCAGGGTCACACACTTAACGTGTCTTGACGCTAGGATAGATTGGATAATTGGTTTATGAATTTTTGTTTGGAGTCTCGGATGGGATCCGGGATATCACGAGAGGTTCCGGAATGGTCCGGAGAATAAGATTTATATAAGGCAGTGCAGTTTTTGGAGTTCGGAATTGTTCCGGGTTAATCGGTATTGTACCGGAAGCTTCTAGAACCTTCCGGAAGGGGACCAACGTGGCCCCACCTTCCGGGAGGGGGCATGGGCCTATGAGGGAGTGTCCTGGCCGCATTGGGCCAGGGGCACAAGGCCCCATAGGGCCCAGCCGATTCTAGAGAGATTTGACTCGTTTAAATCTCGGGATAGAATTTCTAGATAAGGGAGAGTTTAAATCGTTTAAATTAGAGATAGGATTTCTAGATAAGGGAGAGTTTAAATTGTTTAAACTAGAGATAGGCTTGGAGGAGGGGCAAGGGCTGGCCGTCCCCTGTGGCATCCCGCAAAACCACTACTAGAAAATCGCGTTGAATTTGTGCATTTCATCGTCATCGTCATGCGTTGTTTGCATAAAAACTATTGTCGCAAACCCCGTTTTATTTTCCAAACGCCTCATCTTTATTCAAACGCAAAAACCCGGGTCTCCGGAGTTAATTTGTTTGTTGCTATCGGGTTGCAAACGGCCCAATTAGAATAAATAAAAATTTAAAATATTTTAATAGGGGCAGTCGAACGAGCCGATTGACCCGAACGACCGCCCCAGAAAATTAATCGGTCCAACCTGCCCGCCCTTCTAATCCTACAGCTACCCAGGAATCTACCCACCCCAACCAGCCACCTCACTCCCTCCTATCCATGCACGCCACCTCAGCTACCCCTCTACCCCCCACCAACCCAGCGCTGACACGTGGCCACACCCTCTCCTCTCTTCCCCCTCTCTCTAACCTGCCACACACCCAGGCCGCACCCCACGCACGCACACTGGATCCCCTGGCCACACCCGATCCCACCAACCGCGCCTGGCCACCTCTCCTCCACCCAGCCGCCCCCTACCCTCACTCACTGACCCGTGGGCCCCCCTTCTCCCCTGGGCCACCGCCAGCCTCACCTACCGACCGCACCCGCGTCCTAACCACGCCGCCCACGCGCCCCGCGGGACCCACGCGGAGTCGCCGCGCAGGCCCCGTCCCCACCCCCGCACGCGACCTTCTTCCTCCTCCATCCTCGTCCGCGCCGCCCCCTCCTCCCCATCGCACCTCACCGCCCGCGGCCGCCTCTCCCTTTCCCCGCCGGTAGCCCCTCCTCCGTCAGGCGCCGGTCGAGCACGTCGCCGCCCAGCCTCCGCGTTCCGCCGCAGCCCCCTGCCCCGCTCCTACGACGCTCGCCGCCCCTACCGCCGAGGCCCCTCCTGCGCGAGTGTACGTCCCCGCCAGCGGCCACCAACCGCCCGCCGCCTCCGCTGAACCAAGCTCCGCCCCAGGCCGCTCCCTCTCCGGCCGCCCCGCACATCCCGCTCTGCGCCGCCGCCGTGGCCTCACCGGTGATGCTGCCGCCGTTCCCCGACCCGACCTCGCCGCCAAGAGCTCGCCTCGGCCCCGCTGCCACGTGTTCCTGCGCGTCCCTGGCCGCGTCGGCCGATCTCGGCCTTCCCCTGGCCGCCCTGCTGCCGTGCGTGTGCCACAGCAAGCCCCGCGGGCGCTCTCCTGGTGATGTAGACAAGGTCCTGCGGTGGTGTTGGTGCTGCAAGTTGGTGGCTCTGCATATACTTCGTCCGGTGAACGATAGCTGCGAGCCGGACTAGTACCCGTTAAGCCGCCCGAACTTTCGGTGCTAAGTCCACGTTCGCCATCGGCAAGAGAAGTCTCGAGACCCCAAGATCTCCATCCGGGACTCCAAGGACTTCCCCACGGACCATCAAGCGTCAAGATCGTCCCATAGGATCCGAAACGCGAACCGACAAGATCTCCGTAACGACAAGCTCGTCTTCCCCGGACCCAGAGTTCGCCATACAGATGCCAAGATCTGCTTCCGGAAACTTCGACCGAAGACCGATCCCGGAGCCCGATCCGAAGACCCCGGCGCGACAAGAACTCCGACAAGGACCATCCGATGCCAAGGTCTTCTTCCCGGACCCGATCCCGAATACCGACGCCCGGCGACCGAAGCCGAGAACCCCGACACGGACACACCAAGTTCTCCATCGAGGAAACCAAGGCCGTCGTCGTGGAACCGTAGAACGCCGAGTGCTTCACCCGGACACCGAGCACATCCCCCCTGAACGCCATGACCGTCGACAGGACCCCAAGTCCCGCACCCGGATGCGCCAAGACCTACCCCTAAGTCCGAGGACGTTTCCATCGACCCCTGGACCCTGAGACCGACCCCGAACCCCGGAACCCCAAGATCGTCGAGAACCCTAAAGTGCGACCCTTTTCCTCGAACCCTATTTTTATAACATAACAACTTGTTGCATATTTAATTGTTCATGCATGCATCTTATCTGTGGTTTGGGGGCCTTATGCCGATTCACCTAATAATTAAATATGGGGCCCATATGCGGGCAAATCTAGTCTCATATCGGCCTCATTTAAATCTGTGTAGCGAACCGGTGCTATATTTTGCCATGATAATACAACATTTAATTGCGAGGGTTCTAAACAACTTGAACCATTTAATTAATTGTCGGGACCCCGGTTCCGCTTAATTTGACCTAATTGCATCGCACCCTTTGCCATGTCATACATCATACATGCATCATGCCGATCTTCTGCCGTGTATTGAATATCGCATCCGGTGTTTCTTTTAGTGTTTTGCTTCTTCGCGGATAAGGCCGTTGAGTTGATGTGAGCTTCGCCCCGATCTTCGGTTGAACCCTTCGGCAATGTTTTCAGGCGAGCATCTCCCTCTTTCTACCTATCTTACTTTTATAGTCTTTATTCCCTCCTGTTGATCTATTGCTATCGGTGTTGCGATGCTTTAGTTTCCGTACCTGTGATATACCGTGCAGCCTATATTTGCCTTGGACACATCCTATTACCTGTTGTTTGGTAGATAGTTGGACTTGCGCGTCGTAGTTGCTTGCTCAAGTGCTGATGTGTGTCGTCATATGCCACAGTTGCTGATGTATTGCCGCATGTTGTTGTTGGAGATGATTCTAGCTTTATTTATCGTCACTTTAATTTCTGTTTAACAACTAAAATTGAAATAAGCAGAGGCATCGGTGGGTGATAGATAATATTTGGTTTCCGAACGCCCACTTGTGTCCCGTAAGACCCCGAGTACTTGATACCTGTTCCTTGATTTATCGCGCTATCCACATCCGGGAGGTATATGGGACCCCCCTCAGCCAGAGCTTGATTCCGTCTTATTTCTTGGGGCCACAAACTAGTTTGGGGCTTTATTACTATCCTGTACTTATGCCATGTTTTACTGCTTTATTTACAATTGTGCGAGGTACTGCACACTGTACTGTTTAGGATCGGGAAACGATTCCGCGGTGTCGACAAGCCCCGTTTGGGGTTCCCAGTCGTTCACAGCCGTCTACCCAGGACCTTGAGGCCGTCTCGGAGCTTGCTTACTCCGTTGCGGGATCTACTTAAGGGGTGGCCCCCTGAAATATTTCTGAATCTTGTGATTGCTTTGTCGTGAAGGCCTCGTTGGGTTTTGGTTTGGTTTTTCCGAGGTCGATCGAGTGTGTGTTGCTATTGGTGCACCCCGGCCGGGTAAAACTTTCTGAAAGCCGTGTCCGCGGATATGGACGACTTGGAGCACAGTTTCTCGATCATAGACAAGCATAACTAAAGTTTACTGCTATAAATTTGACTTATAATGACTAGTAATCAGCTCCACTATAACGGAAAGGCTAATTAATACTGCCCACAATTGCTTGTTTGGTTGTCGCTTGCGACAGAGGTATCTGACTAGTAAGTATTGCAACTACAACGGAATGGCTGAATAAAAGTACCAACAACTGCTGGGTTTTGGGTTTATCTCATGCTATCGGTATCTGATTAGTAATTGTTGCAACTATAACGGAATGGTTAACTAAAAGTGCCCACTGCCTACATTATTCAGGACGATTATTTAAATCTGACTAGTAAGGAGCCGCAACTATAACTGAATAAATAAAAATGCCAACTGTGTGAGTTCCTCGGTTGACTTCCTCGATCGGTGTCGAGGGGGAACACCAGGATGGGTTTGTTTGATGCTAGTTTCAGGTTGGAGCCGAATAGGTCTTTCTCACCCCTCTCTGATAGCCGCCAGTTGTATCGAGTCTCTATAGGTTGTTTAGTGCATGCTGCCGCTGCCGCTCAGTCCACCATACCTATGTAGGCGAGGACCGCCGAATTCTAGCATCGCCGTGTACTGGCCTCAGTACTGACGCTCCTTCTTTTTCCTTTGCCCTTTGTCGGCACCCCTTTTGTTTAAACAGGTTTTGAGATCGACGTCGTTAGCAGGGTTACCCTTCCGGCTTGGCCTGGGCAGGGTTATGGACGCCATTGGTTATTCTTCAGGGCTCTTAGCCCCATTTGCTTCTTGTCCGTAGTCAGACGCCCTACCGTTTTCGAGGTGATTTGGATCTTGTATAATATATCTGTATTCTTGACTCTTTGAGTCGCTGTTATATATATCTGTTCTGTGGGTCCCATCGAGGACTGTTGTGTAATGTTATTACTTCGTTTTCCACCCGCACGAAAGTGCCTGGTGGGCACCTTTGAATCGTTTCTATGCGGGTTTGGCGAATTTTGCTCAAACTTGCATAGGTCCGATTCTGAGGGTGTTACATCCCCCCTCTATATATAGAGGGGTGGTGCGCCCCCTCCCCCCACACACACCTCTCCTCCAAACCCTAGTCGCCTTGCTAGCTTTCCTCTCTCCCTCCCGACTGTTTGTAGGCGAAGCCCTGCAGCAGAAATTCTCCACCATATATACCACGCCGTCGTGCTGTAGATCCAATCTATCTCTCCACCATACTCGCTGGTCCGAGGAAGGAGGAGACGTCGAGGTGCTGCACGTGTGCATCTCACGGAGGCACCGCCACTTGTGGTGCTAGATCGGATCGGATCGCGAGGAGGAGAAGCGAGTACGACTACATCACCCACGTTCTGACGAACGTTCCGCTGTGCGAATCTTCAAGGGTATGAAGATCTAATCCAATCTCTCTCGTTGTTTGCATCTCCTAGATTAGATCTTGGCTTTCCCTCTGTTCGCTCCGTAGAAAATTTTGATTTACTATGCCGCGAAACCCTTCACCAACATGGTTTTACATCATTATATGACCTAAACAAACACAAAACAAGAGAGATTTATGCTGGGCTATCCTTGTCAGAAGAACGTCTAGGGGGGTAGACGATCCGACCATAGTTTGAAACGGGAAACTCTTGAAATAGGCATAAGAAATTCAAAAACGGTCCAAACAATGTAAATCCTTCGCGTGGTGTCATATTATGTGACATAGTTGGAAGGAAAAATACCAAACTTGGTAAATTGATTATGTCTCAAAAACCCTTCACAAAATGACCTATCATGTTCAAGGTTTCTGGCTTTTGGGTCAAATGACCAATATTATGGCTAGAATCAAGGCATAGTTTGACTGTGCCCATATTATGCACGCATGTGCATCATGGGATGACGAACAATGTTGCAGGAGGAAGTTTTCTTTTTCGTCATACCAAAAAGCCATTTTCTATTTTCCGAGTGCCAAAAACGGGGCGTTTTGTGAAGCAACCACGAAATGACAGTTTCAAAATGGTACCATCCTATTTTTCAAAAATACTAGAAGACCTTACATGGACAACGTCCCAACCAGGGTATCTCAAACCTTTCCGTCTACCCCTGGTGAAAAAGACAAATGTCTGCCAAATCGATAGGAAGTGGATCCGGTACGAACTATAGGTACATGATCTAATGCTTATGATTTTTTGAAAAATCATTTTTAGACTCAAAATATAATGTTTCTTCACATATCCAATGCAAATTTTAGAGAGGATCATCACATATCTTCACGCCCGCCGTTTTGACCATAGTTTGAAACGGGAAACTATTGAAACAGGCATAAGAAATTCAAAAACGGTCCAAACAATGTAAATTCTTCGCGTGGTGTCATATTATGTGACATAGTTGAAAGGAAAAATACCAAACTTGGTAAATTGATTATGTCTAAAAAACCTTCACAAAATGACCTATCATGTTCGAGGTTTCCTGGCTTTCGGGTCAAATGACCAATGTTATGGATAGAATCAGGGCATAGTTTGTGATATTGTGCCCATATTGTGCATGCATGTGCATCATAGGATGGAGAACAATGTTGCAGGAGGACGTTTTCCTTTTCGTCATACGGAAAATCCATTTTCCATTTTCCGAGCGCCAAAAACAGGGCGTTTTGTGAAGCAACCACCAAATGACAGTTTTAAAATGGTACCATCCTATTTTTCAAAAATACTAGACCACCTTACATGGACAATGTCCCAATCGGGGTATCTCAAACCTTTCTGTCTATCTCTGGTGGAAAAGACAAATGTCTGCCGAATCGGTAGGAAGTGGGTCCGGTTTGAACTACAGGTACATGATCTAATGCTCATGATTTGTTTAAAAAAATCATTTTTAGACTAAAAAAATGATGTTTCTCCAGAGATCCAATGCAAGTGACCGTCTATGGCGCATGCGATAACACTTAGAGTGGCGTGCTGGACCTATAGGAGGAAACTCCCGCTAGGGGTCAAACGGAGGCAAAACGGTGGAACCTTGGACCTAGCCTTGGTTTTCCATGTAGCTATGACCTAAATAAACCTAACCCACCAGAAAAGTATATTGTCCAACCCTTGTACGGAGAATGCTACGGGGGTAGACCTACGGGGCCCCCGATCTATGGTTTCGCCGGACGAAGACCGCCGGAGCGTCGGAATCACACGAGAACTTGCATGTGTCCCTAGAATATGTATGTGAGAGTGGTGCATGGTTGGTAGGTGCCATGTGCAGGTCCCAAGTGTGCCCGCCTTCTCGTACATGCGTTAACACTTAGTAAAAAAGTAAATGGAAAAATAAATATATTATAGTTTCTTCTATATTAGTAGACATCAAATAATATATTATAATTTGTTATATATTATATTTTCTTCATAACAAAATAAATGGAAAAATAAATAAAAAAACCCTAGCTATGCCAACGGCAGCCCTCAGTGTAGCCTGGCCGTCGGCGTAGCCCTATCCATTACATGCTACGCGGCGGCCCACCCGGGCCACTCACCAAATTCCCCACCCGCCCCGACCCTGCTGCCACCAGCTGCTCCTCCCCCAGCACTGCGCTGCCCCCTCCCCCTCCTTCCCAGCATCGCGCCGCCACCGCATCCTCCTCCCCTAGCACCGCACCTCCCCCTCCTCCTCCCGCAGCACCGCGCCGCCCCTCCCCCGAGCCTGCGCTGCCCCCTCCCCTGAGCCCGAGCCGCCCCTCCCTCCCCCAGCATCGAGCCACCGCTGCCGACGTCCCCTCCCTCCCCTGAGCCCATGCCCTCCCTACCATGATCCCGTGCCCTCCCTCCCCTGATCCCGTGCCCTCCCCTACCACCGAACCTTCCTCCTCCACCGCCGGCCCGTCCCTGCCCGCCCCTGCCCTTGTCGGCCCCTACCCGCCCCTGCCCCTACCCCTAGATCCGACCAGCACACCTCTGCCCTGACCCCACCGCCACCAGCTGCTCCACCCCCGACCCCGGCCCCGCCTGTCCCTAGCTCCTCCACCCCGAGCTAGTGTAGGTGAGTGTAGAAGTAGAGATTTTATTTTATTTTTACTTTGTAGTTGTTTTTATGTGATAACAAATAGGAGTAGAAGTAGTTGTAGTATGTAGGAGTAGAAGTAGGAGTAGAATGAAAACCCTAAATAGAAGTAGTTTGTAGTATGTGAGTAGAAATAGGAGTAGAATTAGAATTGCTAGAAATAGGAGTAGAATTAGAAATGCTAGAAATAGGAGTAGAAATAGAATTAGAATTAGAAATTGCTAAATAGATAAATTTGCTAAATAGATGTTGCATACTTAACCATATTTTCATGTTTTTTGCAGTTACCGGAGGGTGAGCGGGGGGATTGTTTCGACGGCGGGGTCCCGGATCATCTTCGACGATTTTATCACGTTTCGAGGTTGAGAATCCGTTCGCCTCTCTTGTACCTAGGTTTATTTTCGTGTCTAGATCACCAAGTCTGTTGCGTCACCTAGGCGTCATCCCGACCGTAAGTGTTACGTGACTTAATATGCATTAGTGGTCTCGCATATTTTGAACTATAACGGTTACGACTTTTATCGGGCAGTTGGCGGATTCGTAGTTGGGTATGGTTCTCCATGGCTCTACCTCGATTCGAGATAGGATTTCGGTGGCACCTCCTCGTTGTTCGCCGGATGCACATCCTCTTGGATTTTTGTCCAGACATGTATCAGGAGAGCAGCGGGGAGGTGAAGACGAAATTCTGCTCGGATCGGGATAGAGCCAGAGAGAACTTACCCAATCTACGGATCCGGCAGCTGGTTATGACCCTCTTTTCCTATTAGACATGTAGGTTGATGAATGCATAAAAATATGAAGCATTTAATCTCCTGTTTGATATAAAATGTTATATTTGTTATTTGGATCCCAATAAAGTAGAAGAGGATGGCTGATAATGGGTGGATGTACAGTGGTCGTATTAGTGTGACTAATAAAACAGACGATTGGATACATAACACTCATTTGTTAGTGAATGAGTTAGCACGTGGTTTGAAGGCAATGGTTCGGGCACTTTGTCCTTGCGCTCATTGCACTAAGCGTCATCGTCAGGGAAAGGATGACATGTATAAACACCTTCTGCAATTTGGGTACATGTCTAAATATGACGCAAGTCGACTTTGCTCGGTACGAACGTGACAGAGGTGAGGTGATGCGTCAGCATCTCAATGGAAATGAGTACGATGGGATTAGAAACTGGCTAGATGATCTCATCAATGCCGACCATCCGGATTCGCCACCTCCACGGGAGGAACCACCAGAACCTGAGCAACCACTAGAACCGGAGGAACCAGAGCCAACCGCGAAGGCCTTCCTTGATATGATGGCCGCGGCTTGATGACCCACAAGTATAGGGGGTGTATCGTAGTACTTTCGATAAATAGGAGTGTCGATCCCAATGAGGAGCAGAAGGTGTTGACTAGTGGTACAAAGCAGGAAATCTCTGTAAATACTTAGCAAACGGATTTTAGGGGTTTTCTAAATAAACAAGGAAACAAAGTGCAAGTAATAAAGTCAACGAACAAACGCAACAAGTGGCCCAATCCTTTCTTATCAAAGGACAAGCCGGAGGAAATACTTATAAGGACCAAACGTTCTCGAGGACACATGGGAATTATGTCAAGTGCTTCCGCTTCAAATAGTTGAGTACCCTTCTTTGGTGTTGTAAGTGTTGTGTGGGTGAACCTGTGCTAATGTACCGACCTAACTTGGACTAATACATACTTGTGATTAAACCCCCTGCAAGCATCCGCAACTACAGGAAAGCAATTAAGATATAAACCTAACCACAGTCTTAAACTCTGAGATTCTACGCTCCCTTGTGCAATGGTGCCCTAACGGGGGTTCAGGTTTCTGTCACTGCGGCAACCCCACAATTAGTAGCCAAATACACAATGCACTCCCCTAGTCCCATAAATGGTGAAGTATCATGTAGTCGACGTTCACATCACACCACTAGAAGAATAGCACCACAACTTAAATACTAAACCATTTAATAATATCTCAACACAAATCCACTACTAACAACATGACTTCTCCCATGTCCTCAAGAACCAAACGAACTACTCACAAGACATCATATGGATCAATATCAAAGATGATATGGTGATTGGTAACAATCTGAACATAAACAATAATCCAATGGTTCCACTCACAAGCATCAACTAAAATAGTAATCAACACCGGGAAAGTTTCCCCTAAGAACTATGCAAGTATTCAACACAATTGTTATAGCAGGATGGAGTGATGATGATGGTGCTGGTGGAGATGATGGTGTGGATGGTGATGATGATCCTGATGAAGTTTAGCTTGATGATGGTGTTTATGGCGATGATTTCCCCTCTCCGGGAAGGAATTTCCCCGGCAGAAATCTGTCTGCCGGAGAGCTCTTTCTCTCTCGGTGTTTTTTCGCCCTGCAAAGGCGGTGGAATCTTTCTATGGTCACTCCCCATGTTTTAGGGTTTCGAGGATAAGACATAGGCGAGAGGGCGGAGCTAGAGGTGGGCCAGGAAGGCCACACCCCCTGTAGGCACGGGCTAGGGGTGGCCCGCGCTTGGGGGGGTGTGGCCCCCCCTGTGGCCCATCTCCGCCTCCTCTTCTGGCTTCCTTCATCTTTTGGGAAAATATTATTTTTTGTAATTTTTCTGGTGTATTTCTGATCTTCGCGAAATTGCATCGAAACACCTATTTTTCCATCAGAATCCTAACTCCGGCAGTTCATCCTCCAAGAATCATCCAACATGCAAAAACAGATGAAAAGACATAAGTAACACCTCTTGACATGGTTATACCCCACAGTTACACAACGTTAGCATACCTGGTCCAGCCCAAGGGAAGGCCCATGACAGGATACACGACCTGTGGAGATTTCGGGTGGCCCAAGCCCATGACGCCTTCAGATCCTTGGATAACAAGACTAGAATAGATAGAATTTCAAAGGGGCAAACCCTAATCTGTAACCGACTCGACCTACGCCCGAGACCTGCCTATCTATATAAAGGCTAGGAGGGCACGGCTAGGAGGATCTCAACTCACCTCATACACACCTCATGCCAGATTGCATCTGCGCACCCCTATAACCTTCGGTTCCGCCATAATCAAGAGCAGACAAACCTCGTGTCCCCGTGTGGCTTGTCTGTTAACCATTCCGCGATATCTAGCATCCCCATCTTCTCCAAAACCCAAGTCCATAACAATGAGCATTGACGAGTCGAAACCTTGTCAATTGGCGCTGTCTGTGGGAACTGGGGGCGCTGATTGTGCCATCGTGACGGTCCCATCCAGAGCGATCTACAACTCATCAGCGATGGAGAGTCATCTCCTCTTCGGCACCTTCGACTTCACTGCCCACTCGCCAGCCACCATGAGGGATTTTGAGCCCGTAGGCGACGGGCTCGAGATTCTGTTCGGGAGATTCTGCTTCCAGGTGGGGCAGACTGGCACCCTCCGCCTCCCAGAGCGGGTGCCACCGCCATCCATCAGGCCCGCTTTGTGGGTCCCACCCATCAACGTGTTACACACGTCGATGCTGACAGATGAGTCATATGACAGCAGCAGCTGCAACTCAGATCTATGCGGTCCTCCCTCAGATGAAGGAACCTACGGTTCCGGATCCAAAAGTTGCGGTAGCAGTGACCCAGTCCGTGGGCATTACCAATGCGCCATGGTCATCCAGGGCGAATCAGAACTACCACTAGGTTCGAGTACCCCCAACCCACCGCCCAACCCGCAGGCTGGGAACGGAGGAAACCCACCCCTCTAGCCCAATGAGGGCGACGCTAACGCCTACCAGAAGATCAACCTCAACAAGGACGGATGGCGTCAATCACACGAAGCTGTGGAGGGCAACATCATCCTACCTGTGAATGCTTCACGGGATCTGCGGATGGCATACCACCTTCTCCTCGTCGGCGAGCATAACCGGAAGGTGAAGCTGATGGAGGATCTCGACAAACGAAAGAAGGCGGCTTCGGAGTCTAGCGCGCGGCGAGCTACGCTCTTTGCCGATGGCGGCTCCAACTCACATGGAAAGAATGCCAACAAGCATCGCTCCCGCGTGGAGAACATGGACCCCACGGCACATCACGAAGCCACAAGGGCCCTCAACACGTCCTTCATGACAATGGACGTGAATGGCAACGTCATGTTGAAGACACCGCAGGATGCAATCATGGCAGCCACTACGTACCTCGCGTCCCATCCACCTCTGGTGGGGGACCCGAAAAGCGCCATGCACAAGTCCGTGCTAGCCGTTCTTGGACTCGTCGGAGCTGCGCTCCACGGGGAGGCTCCTACGGAGCCAAAAAATAAATCTGCTGTCAGATTCAACCGCAGCCACACACCCTCATCCGACGAGGACGAGCACGATATACGTCGACGTCGCAAGAGCCCAAGGTGTCGCAACAGCGACTACGACACTCGAAACGACCTCGCCCAGCCCAAGGTCGACAAGGCACGCTCCAAACACGTGTGTTCAACCGAATCCGACGAGGATGACCATGGAGAGCTGTGTGGAGCACGATGCTTCAGCAGATCCGCTTGGCGGATGCTGATGCCGAAAAATTTCAAGATCCATTCGGACACTCCGAAGTTCAACGGCACACAGGACCCGAAGGCCTAGCTCAGCGACCACCTCTCGTTCGTCAAGCTGCACGTCGGTAACAGAAACATCACGCTACAATGCCTTCAACTACAGCTGACAGGCGCAGCTCGAATCTGGCTCAGCAGTCTGTCCTCCGGCTCCATCCAAAGCTAGGAAGAGCTGGCGTACAGCTTCATCCGCAACTTCAAAGGCACCGGCAAGAGGCCAGCCACGATCTAGGAGCTGCGCGCCGGCGAATCCATTTGCTCGTACATCCTACGCTGGTCCAACATCAAGAACTCAGTCGCGCACATCTCCAAGGAAAGGAAAATCGACGCCTTCAAGGATGGTGTCAAACGCCCGGACTTCAAGGAAGAACTTGGGCGCGTCAAGCCCAAGATGCTCGACCATCTCATGGACATCGCCAATAGGTGGGCAGATGGCGAGGATTCCCTCCACCGAATGCATTCAGATGATGAGGACGACTATGGACACAGGCGAGAATGCCGCAGCAAGCGAAGATCGCGCGTCTACGACAATAGTGATGGAGTCGACATGATTGCGGCTGGCTATGCCGACCGACGCAACGATGGCAACCGCGGCAGCGGATACTGTGGAGGCAACTTCCGCGATGGAGGATGCCCACGCAAACATGGCAACGCCGCAGCTGTGACGATGAGCCCTCGGCATACGACAAGTTGTCTGGTCCTTGCACCATCCACTTCTACATCGACAAGCAAGATGGCAAAAAGAAGGCCAGCCACATGCTAAAGGACTGCCACGAGTTCTAGAAGCTCAGCGAGGGTCTCACCCAATGTGACGCCAGATCGTGAACCCTGGGCTTGGGCCCGCACCTGCACCAGGTGACATCGCCCATGGAGCTCCTGCACCACCACCCCTGGGACCGTCGAATTCAGCAATCGCACCTGCACCAAATAATGGTACAAGAGGATACCCACCGCCAAAAGGGGCCCTGATGATCCAGAAGGGACGCCCCACCAACAGGGTGCAAAAGAAGATCACCCGACAAGTCATCCTGGCCGTGACCGCTCCACCTGCTATCCCTGAGTACCTCAGTGGTTCGGAGTCCTGCATCACGTTCGATCGCTCGGATCACCCCCGCCATATCCCTCACCCAGGCCATGCTACCCTGGTGCTCGAGGCACAGATCGGAGGATTCGAGATGAGACACGTCTTCATGGACGGAGATAGTGGCATCAACCTGATGTTCGCCATCACCCTCGCAGCGATGGGGATCCTGCTGTGCAGCCTGGAACAATCTGACACGACGTTGCACGTCATAGTCCTAGGGAAGGGCATTTACCCCTGGGAAAGATATGGCTCGACGTCATATTTGGCCAGCCCGAAAACTTCTGGCGCAAGCGGCTGGAGTTCGAAGTGGTGGACTGTCCATCACAGTACCACGCCATCCTCGGGCGCGTGGCATTCGCAAGATTCCTGGAAGTACCGCACTACGCGTACCTGCTGCTCAAGATGCCAGGGCCCAGGGGCGTCATCACCGTCCAAGGAAGCTTCACCCGATACGACCACCGCGATAGAGATTTCAACAGAATCTCCCAGTCGTTCGGCATGCAGGAGGAGCTCATGAGGCTCCGAGAGGTCACAGACAACGGGGCACCCCCAGTCTCTAGGAAAAACACACCCGATATGTCGTTCGACTCCACGGTCAACACGAAAAAGGTGCAGGTCCACCCAACGGATGCCTCCAAGACGGCGCTGATCGCCAACGACCTCAACCCCGCATAGGAAAGCGCGCTCGTCGAATTCCTCCGTGAGTGCTGAGAAATCTTCGCATGGTGTCCTACGGACATGCCAGGAGTTCCTAGCGAATTCGCCGAGCATGCACTCAATGTGTTCCCCGACACAAGGCCAGTCAAGCAGTCTGTCCGACGACTGTCCAAACCAAGAGCCGAAGCAGTTGGAATCAAAGTCAATAGACTGCTCGATGCCAACTTCATCCGAGAAATCAAGGAGAGCGAATGGCTGGCCAATACTATGCTGGTCCCAAAAAAGGACTCGGACATCCTGCGTATGTGCGTGGACTTCACGTCACTCAACAATCACTGCCCCAAGGACCACTTTTCTCTACCTCGGATCGATCAGATCATCGATTCGACCGCAGGATGCGAGAAACTCTCCTTCCTCGACCCCTACTCATGCTACAATCGGATTCAGCTGAAGGTCGAAGATTAGGAGAAAACAATGTTCATCACGCCGTTCAGAGTATTCTGCTAAAACACCATGCCTTTCGGGCTAAAGAACGCAGGCGCCACGTACCAGAGGTGCATGCAGGCGTGCCTGAAAACCAGATCGGTCGCAACATCCAAGTCTATGTCGACGACATAGTCATCAAGACCAGGAAAGCCAAGACATTGATCAACGATCTCCGCGAGACGTTCGATAACCTTGATCACTACAAGATCAAGCTGAATCCATAAAAGTGCGCCTTCGGCATCCCATCTGGACAACTACTCGGCTACTTCATCTCCCAACGAGGGATCGAGGCGAACCCGAAGAAAATTCGGGCCATACTGACCGTGGAGAAGCCGAAGAACCTCAAAGGTGTGCAGCAGCTCTCCGGGCGCATCGCGGCACTGAGCAGGTTCATCAGCCACATTGGTGAGAAGGCCTTTCCCTTTTACCAGCAGCTGTGCAATACGGACAAGTTCGAGTGGACACCCGAAGCAGACGATGCATTCAAAGGACTCAAGCGACTGCTCTCCACCTTGCCTGTCCTGATCATGCCGAAGGAGCGAGAGCCTCTGCTGCTATACATCACAGCTACGCACCAGGTGGTAAGGACCGTACTCGTGGTCGAACGACCCGAAGATGGCAATACCCATTGGGTCCAACGCCCAATCTACTACCTCAGCGAGGTACTGACACCAACAAAGCATAGGTACCCTCACTACCAGAAGCTCGCCTACTGCGTATTCATGACGGCTCGTCGGCTGAGCCACTACTTCCAGGACATCAGATGATGGTCGTCAACGAGGCGCCACTGTCCAACATCTTGAACAACCCCGAATCCATGGGATGCGTAGCCCTGTGGGTATCGATCTATCCCCTCTAGACATAATCTATGAGTGGCGCAAGGCCATCAAATCTCAGGTCCTCCCTGACTTCCTCGTCCACTAAATGGAACTCCAGCTGCCGGACACTCCAGACATGACGCAATCATGTACGATGCACTTCGACGGATCCAAACGTGAGGCCGGAGCAGGAGCTGGCGTCATACTGACGTCCCCTCAGGGTGACAATATGAAATACGTCCTTCGGATGAAATTTCGTGCCTCCAACAATGAGGCCGAATATGAGGCCCTCATCCATGGAATACGGATGGCCAAGATCTGCGGCGCAACGCGCCTAATCATCTACGATGACTCGAACCTTGTCGTCCAGCAGACGATGAACGAGTGCGACACTCACAGTGCCAACATGATCGCCTATCGCGTGCTCTGCAACTCACTAGAAGGGGACTTCGACGGATACGAGCTTCGGCACGTCGGACGGGAAAGAAACGAAGAAGCCGATAGGCTCGCTAACATCGGCTCCACCTGCGCACGGGTGCCACCGGGTGTGTTCCTGGAACAAATCTGCGTACCCTCTATCAAAAGGAAATTCCCCAAGGAATCACCCAAAGAAGCAGAGCACTCGGGGGCTGCGCCACCCAAAGGACATGAAGGACCCGAAAAGCTCGACACCGAGGCCGAGCTCGTCAGCCTGATGCAGGTCTTGGTGATTGAAGAGACATGGACGCATCCGTACCTTCGGTACCTGCTAAACAAAGAACTACCCGACGACCCGAAAGATGCTCGACACATATCTCACCAGTCCAAAGCGTTCACCCTCCACAATGGCGAGCTGTACAAGCGCAGTATTTTGGGTGTACTCCAAAGGTGCGTCACCATCGGTGATGGAAAAAACAACCTCCAAGACATCCACGAGGGCATTTGCGGTCATCACGCAGGCAGTCGTGCCCTCGTCGCCAAAGCTTTACAAGCTGGATTCTACAGGACAACGGCCATGAACGATGGTAAGGACATCGTCCAAAGGTGCAACGCCTGCTAGAGGTACGCGGACAATCCGCATGCACCAGGATCGGAGCTTAGTCCCATACCACTGGTTTGGCCCTTCACCCAATGGGGCCTCGACATGATTGGCAAACTGCCCAAATCTTCGAAAGGCGGCCACGTCTACCTCCTGGTCACAGTCGACAAGTTCACCAAGTGGATCGAGGCCATGCCCGTCACAAATCAAAGCGGTAAAACTACCGTCAAGTTCTTCGAGTCCATAGTCTACAGGTTCGGTGTGCCACGCAGCATCATCACGGACAACGACTCGAACTTCATCTCAAAGGAGTTCCAAGACTTCTGTGAGGGTCTTGGCATAAACATATCATATGCCTCCGTGGCACACCCGCAGACCAACGGGCAGGTCGAAAAGTCCAACGGCCTCATAGGCGGCGGCATCAAGAAACGCCTGCTCAGCCCACTCAAACGGCTTGCGGAAGCCTGGGCAGAAGAACTACCGTCCGTCCTCTGGAGCCCTCGAACAATGCCGAACATCGCAACTGGCTTCACACCCTTCTTCATGGTGCACGTAGTCGAAGCCGTACTACCTGCCGAGGTATGCCATAAGGCCCCATGGGTCGTCGCCTACACCAAAGCCGAGTCAACGGTCACACTCGAAGATGCCGTAGACACACTCGACGAGGCACGCGACATCGCCGCAGCTCACTCAACGGTCTACCAGCAGAGCCTCCGCAACTACCACAGCCGTCGGCTACGCCCAAGGTCCTTCTTCGAAGGAGACCTCGTCCTACGACTCAAGCAAGAGCGGCCAAAAAAGCTCGAGTCACCCTGGGAAGGACCCTACATTGTCACAAAAGTCATCCCAGGTGGCGCTTACCGCCTCATGGACATCGCATCAGGAGTCGAATACTCCAACCCCTAGAACATCGCACGTCTGCGACGCTTCTACCCCTAGCTACCTCTTTACTTTCAATAAGGCTACTCAGCCAAGGCTATTCAGCAGAACAATGTACCTCTTCGATTACGCTATGAATAAAAGCTAATTCCCTTGTCCGAAATTTCTTTTTTCTTTTAATTAATTTTTGCCATAAATACGCTCGGGGGCTACGCCTCACCTCACGACCTCGTCGTCTGAGTACAATGCATACAACCTGAGTAGCTAACCGCGTCAGGCTAATGCAAACGACATGCACATAACAAAGCACAACGTGCTAATACAAATAAACTTTACAAAGGGCACAACAAGAGCACTCGAATACATACACATTTTACATCAATTTGTTTTCTTTACAGGAGCAACCTATTCTGGAGTATTACACTCGCCCGTTGCTCGAACAGATCAACAATATCTTCGGCATACTGCCTTACAGCCGCATAATGCGGGCGCATATCCCAAAGACTACCGTCTGGCCGAAGGGGTGGCCCAGTCGCCACCGCCGCAAGATCAACATCACGGTGATGCAACCGAACGAGTGAAAGAGCGGCCTTTACGCCAGCGACTAGCTGACGCCGCACCTACTCCTTGACGTGGCCCATGTCCCGAAACTTCACCAGCAGACCCCAAAGGTTGGAAGGTGCCTCATCCAGGGGAAACATGACGACCCAGGTGGACGACAGGGAAATTCTCGCCTGCCTCATCACCCGAGAAACCTGGTGCACGCGATCTTGCACCGTTGCAAGGACGATGGCACGATCACGGTCCATCCAGAAGAAGCTGTCGGCTTCTAAGTCCTGTTGGGTCGGACAATTCATCTGAACCGCAATGCGCTCCTTCTCTTCCTTCGGAACGAGATTGACGCCTGCACCAAACATAAGAATAAAGATGACACACGAGAAAGGTGTAGCTGATAAGAACAACAGTTCGTGATGACTCACATTGTAGTTGCTCGCTCATCTGTCGCAACTCCCCCATCAAAAATTCCTCCCTGATAGTGGCTCGCTCAGCTTTCGACTTCCACACGTCCGCATGGCCTCGAATGCCAAGGATATCCTTCTCCAAGTTGCGGACGCGGTCGCGAATAAAAACAAGCTGCGACGCATCATCCAGAGATGGTTGTGGCTCAGGGACATTCCAAGTATCAGCGGGAGTCTCACCCGAAGGACCCTAAAGGCAAACAAGTAAGGACATGAACATCACAAACTTCTTTGGTGATAGCTCGAAACATAATTTATATATACATCAAAGTCCACCGCGTGGCATACGGAGAGATTGTTCATAAAAAAAGGGTACATTACAAAATAAAAGGATAAACTATCCTATCTAAAGCGCTTGGGATTAGGCATCCACATCCGGAGTGGCCTCAGAGCCAGATTGCCTGCTCTTGGCCTAATCCTGCTGTTTTGCCGCATACTTTGCCAGCAGGTCAATGAGTTTCAGCCCATAACTCTTACAGTGAGAGGCGTAGAGGGCGAACGCTACCTCTGAGCCATCCGCAGCCGTCGGCATCTGGGAGGTAATGTGAGGCAGATCCAGCTCAGCTCCGGATGCCATGGCCATGGCCAACCCCATGGAGGTGCTGATGCCCTTCTGCTTGCGCTTGTAGGCTGCCAGAGCGTCCTCCGCCAGAGCATTGACATCCTCAAGAGCAGCGCCCTTGGGAATGACCTCCCTGTAAAAGCGTCGGAGTACTTCCTTGGCCTTCGCCAGAGATCCAGAAGCAGTACCGCAGCGGTCAAAGAAGGTGTTTAGCCAGAGCGTTTCTCAGCTCAGACAAAGCTTCTCTTTACGTGAAGTGCCACAGTTCCTTTTCCCTCTTGACCCGGCTTTTCCTATTCTAACGGTAAAAACTTGTACTGGAACGGCAACCCAGGCATCATCTAGAGCATCTCCTTGCTCCAGCACACCGCGCTCAAACGCGATGCCGGACGCATCTGAGACAAAATATAAAAGACCCAAAATAAGTTGAATACAAGAAGCAGCCAAAAAATACAAGACCAAAACAAGTAAAGGACACTCACCGGAGAAGGCTTTGGCTGCAGCCATGAGCCTATTGGCCACCTCCTACTCGCGGGCAGCCGCCGCAGAAGCGAGCTACGCCTCGCAATCTGCAGCCTCTTTCTGAAGACGCTCCCTGGCCTCGGCAGCATCGGCCACCTCCTTCTATAGGCGCTCCTTTGCCTCCACAGCATCCGCAGCTTGCTTCTCCGCTCGACCGAGACTCTTTTCAAGAGCATCCAGTCATCTAAGGGTCACATTATTTTCATCTGCAAAACATCAAGACACACATAAGCAACACAAGTATGACCCATGCGATGAACAAAAATAAAAGGAGATTGATCAAAGTGAGTACCTCGAAGCTATTGCAAGTTGGCCTCCACTGCTAGATGCTATTGGATGGGCAGGTTAGCTCTGTGCACGAAGGGCTACAAAAAAAAGAACCATCAGGAAGGGCTCAGGGGCTACGCCCGCAAGAGCAAATTCGACCAACAGGTCATCCGAAAAAGAACTCGAGGGCTACTCCCATAGGGAGGATTGTTCAAAGCATCCAAAAAAATCGTGTCCTTTGGACCTGAAGTTAAAAGCAACGGAACTAAAGTCTCTGCTCGAGTCTATGACTCGAATAGACACTCGCGGGCTACTCCCATAGGGAGCGCTGGCCGCGCACCCTATGGATTCTTCGACTATGATCCTTCGGATCAAAATACATACTTTTTTCTGGAAATTGTGCCCAAATAAATGCTAAGTGAGAAACATTCTCCTTGGCCACCCAAACACTTCCACGGTGATAAAATTTTGGATGCTGCGTCTGCGACGCAAGGATAAGACCTACAGATACCATCTGATGGCCTGGTAATGCACCTGACTGCGCTTTGCTAGTAAAATACTGTGTCAACAGGCACGATGAAAAATCCTAACAGATGCGTTGGGTACATGACTTGAAAAATCCACTAGGATTCGACTCCTATAAGACCTCAACGGCTTGAGTCGAATTACACCAGCATTCGTACCGGATTCGAGTCCGGGGACTCGAGTCTGAAGAAGATTGTGTTGTTTTGTCCTATGACAGTTAACTGGACCTGATCCATCAGGAGAGTCAGGCACACGCATCAACAATCCCTATGAATTAAATTATTTTCTCTTACAAACAGGTCCAGCTGCACACAAAAGAATGAAAGAGTCCTCAGCCGAATCTACGATTCGACTGAACACTCGGGGGATACTGACATGGTTATCACCCATGGGTACACAACGTTAGCATACCTGGTCCAGCCCAAGGGAAGTCCCACGACAGGATACATGGCCTGTGGAGATTTTGGGTGGCCCAAGCCCATGACGCCTTCGGATCCTTGGAGAACAAGACTAGAATAGATAGTATTTCAAAGGGGCAAACCCTAATCTATAACCGACTCGACCTACGCCCGGGACCTGCCTATCTATATAAAGGCTAGGAGGGCATGGCGAGGAGGATCTCAACTCACCTCATACACACCTCACGCCAGATTTCATCTACGCACCCCTGTAACCTTCGGTTCCGCCGTAAACCTCGTGTCCCCGTGTTGCTTGTCTGTTAACCGTTGCGTGATCTCCAGCATCCACATCTTCTCCAAAGCCCAAGTCTATAACAATGGGCATTGCTGAGTCAAAACCTCGTCACCTGTTAATATGAAATATATCAATGAATAGAGGCAAATTATGATATAGAATGGTGATGAAAATTGGACGTATCAACTCGCCCCAAGCTTAGACCTTCTCTTGTCCCCAAGAGAAAACTGAGCTTAGTAAACATGTCCGCAAGTTTATGGAGTGAAGTGTTGATAAAAGAATACGGACAAGAAGCATCACACTTACCATTACAGAACTCATAGAATAAAGCAACTCACCATTATATAACTTAGCTTGCAACAAGTACATGAGTCACAATAGAGATGCATAAAGATAAATCATAATTGTAATTGGCAAACTTTTGTTCTTGGTCAGAGAACAGCTGGCAAACAGTTTCACAAAAACTTTTGTAGAAGCTTTCACAACAAGAGTACTCTTTCCTCAAAAATAAAAGGGTTTTCACAATGATGGCTTTCAAAGTAATACTCAATAGATAAGAGTCTTGTGCAAACATGGAAGATAAAGAATATGGTTGAATAAAACATCATATGAATGCTTGAAACACAAAAACTCAAATGCTTGCTGGAGAAAGAGAAGAAGTAGGTTTACTGACTCAACTTAGAAAAAAGGAGAAAGGACTTTCATAGAAGGAAGCAGGGATTTCAAGTTCATAAAGAGTTTCCAAAAGATTATGGTACTTACTAGCTTTGAGCTCTCATTGCCCCTATCATAAGTATCTTGAGATGATTAAGGTTAGAGTGAAAAAAGATGGAGTATATGCTTGACGAAATATAAGTTGGCAATCTCATGTCCCTTGAGTACGAGGGCTGCTCCTCATGCTACTCAACTTTAGTTAGCGGTAAGTTCTTGTCATTGTAAGTACATGTGTATCATAAAGAACCGCCAACGGGGTACCCCTTGCACATGATACAGGAGCTATCCCGTAATCAAAATGACAAGCCAAGCAGACAGTGAGCATCTCAACGATCTTTTTATTTGCTATTTGCATAGGTTTTTATTGAGGATGCTTCATAGATTGCTCACTATGGTTATGCTGCAAGTTTCCACCATGATTAGGCATGGCTTAGGCTAGCGACCCAGACGCTTCTCTAACACACATACATAACTCCATGGACTTACAAGTTCCCCTTTTATTTCACACCGACGACATTCGCAAACAAAAGATCATGATATCAACTGGATATATATCCATAAGTGTTGAAAGCGTTCCCCATGACAACATGATTCTGCTAATCCCAACGTATAGATGCAAGCATATACAACTTCGATGACACAATGGTTCAAGTTTATTAGGGGAAAGAAAATAAGGTGTGCCATCAAGTTCGTGAGAGCTTTACTAACTAGTTTTCACATAACAAAATAATTTTTAATTCGAAAGATAGATGAAGCTTGAGAATTTGCTTGGAATAGCAATAATGCTAATAGGTAGATATGGTGGACTCAAATGGCACATGTTTGGTTCAAAGCGGTTGGATGCATGATAAGTATGCCTTCTCAATACAGGTTTTTGGCTAGCAAGGCTGGGTAGAAAGCAAAAGAGTTGAAGGAAACAAGCAAACCTACAAGAGATAAAGCCAAACATGCAATCTTCCTTGAAGACACAAAGGATCTTAAATAAAGAATACTAAGCTTATGAGCCAATCAAGGAAGAAAATAAATGATACAAAATACCTGCAAGCTCTTTCTCTTTTCCTTTCAAACCTCAAAAAGTGTTGCTACTGACCAGAGCTTGGTTTGCCAAAACCAATTTAGATCTACTTGATGCTCCCAAAATGATACCAATATTGATTAACAAGGTCAATCATATAATAGAGATTGCAAACTAAAATAAGAAGTGCAAAAATAAAAGATGAAACTTCTCATTAATATTCCATGAAGGCACTCACACCAAGGGATACATAGAAACTAAAGGAGATATACTTCCACCATGCAAACCAACCTAGTAAGAAGGTAAAAGATAAAAGATAGTGTAATACCGTGACACTCCCCCAAGCTTGGAACAAGCCAAGGGGATGCCAAACCTGATGACGAATTACTCCTTTGGTGGTAGTCCCTTGTTTAGGGTAAGAAAATCCTCCAGCATCTTACGAAGCCTGATATTCTCCTCTTGAATTATATACACCTTCATCCTCAAAGCACGGTACTTATCACAAAACTCGTCAGTGGTTCAAAGGAATTCCACTGCCTCAGGGTAGAATCTGAAGTCTAGGACGGAGGCTATAATCCCATGTTACGAGAAAAAGCACGTCCAATGTTAATTGCTCCTACAAAAGTAGGTTTCTATGCCCTTGACCCTGCGGCAGTTTGTTCCTCCCTCTTAACTTCCTCCTCGATGCTCCAATCCATGTCTTCGCGCTTAGGAGCGATCCTTTCTTCTTCCACGGGCTTCTTACCTTTGTCATTGGCGGAGACCATGGAGCTCTAACTTGAGAAGATTTCCTGACAGAAACATGTAACATCCCAAAAATCATAGTTTGTAAAGCTTGCATTGCATACATGTATTCATAAGCATTTGATCATTTTCAAATAAATTTCAAACATAAGAACCATATTTATGCCTATTACTTATTCAAGTGAGGCAAGGTTTATGTTTTATTTTCTATATGTGATCATTATATGATCAGTGTTGTTTGGAACATAAATACAAGACCACACAAAAGTTTCAAATCAAATCAAATTCTAAAACCATTCATATGTTTATTATAATCATTTAATTAAGGCATAGTTTTAAACTTTATTTTCAAACCCAAAATGATTTTAAGTGTATTAGATGTTTTACACATCCTAGGACACAAGAAATACAGAATAAAATTCTGTATGAAATTTGAATTGAAACAGATTTGAAACACTTATTCAAATTCAAATCAGAAATTAAAACAGAAAAAGAAAAAGAGAAAAGAAAAAATAAAGCCAGTAACCCAACCCACCCGCGGCCCGGTAGCCAGCCCAGCAAGCCCACCGGGGAACCTCCCCCTCTCCTCTCTTTTTCTCACCGTACCCGCGCACACCCACTCGCTGACGCCTTGGACCCACCTGCCCCGTCATCATCGTCCCCAATCATCGCGCGACGACCCGCTCCGCCGTTACCTCCTCGCAGTGACGCCGCGTTTAATCTCCGCTTAAATCCCATTGATGCAGCGTGTAATTCTCGCCCCCGCTCTGGCTACATAACCACCTCCCCACCCCGCTCATTTCCCCTCACTCAACTCGCTCGCTCCGCCACCAGGCTGCCCATATTTCACAGAACACCGCCGTTGTCCGACGAACTCCGATGACGAACTTCCGGTGAGATCAACCGCCCATGTCCTTCTGGTTCATACGAGCGTGTTCCTTGTGACCTTGTGCATCCTCTGACATCGTTCGTTTGTCCGCGCATGACCCAGGCCGCCGTCTCCGTTCACGCCTACAAGCGACAGAGCCGCCTCTCAACTCCGACGATCGATTACAGTAATTACTGAGTGCCCCTTGACCTCGCTTGCATATGACCAGGTTCGCCTTGTCCTTGCGCAGCTACTGATACCACTGGCTTGTGCTAGAACGATCCAGAGCCTCGGCAACGACCTCGTCTGCAAGGAACCGACGCCGCCAGCAACTCCGACGAGCTCTAGGCCCCGCTACAGCACGCCCCCTTCCCAACCGCGACCACGTTGAGCTCCCTCGTGCGCATGCGAGTCTAGTAAGCATCATCACCACCCCTAGGCCTCGCCAGAATCTTCGTTCCACCACCGCCAGTAGCGCCGTCGCTAGCGCCGCCCATCTTTGGTCGTGTGCTCAGCAGCGTTGGATCTAGATCTAACGTTTCAGATTAGATCACTTAAACGAACTGGTACGAACAGATCTGTGCATGCACTGTCACTTGAATCCAATGACCCTCATTGATCGATCCGTGCAAAATGGTATCAGCCAATAGAAACAGCCCACGTGGCCTAGCCTGTCTGTTTAAAATTCCAGAAATGATTTTTGAATGTTTAAACTTGTAAATTCAATAACTTTTGTTCTGTTTATCCAAAAAATGCAAATAAGATATCAATGGAATCACAAAAATAAATCCTACACATCTATTGACTTAGTTTTTTTATTTTGTTACTGCTAAATGTAATTTTATGCAGAGACATTTACAAGCATATTTTGTGTATAAAAATTATTTGGAAAATATTTTTAAGGACAAATTTAGTTTATTTGGTGTATAATTGTCTTGTTTATTGTTCAGTACTGTTTACTTGTCTTGATTGGTTTAGAAAAATCATCACATGGCATTTGGATGCATTCATATATTTTTGCTTGTTTATTTGAAAGGTGAATTTGGTGCTATCATTTTATGTGTAGATTTTGGTGCTAGTGGTGATTGTGACTGTGAGGATTCTTGTTACTCCCCCAACTACCAAGGCAAGTGGTGTTTCATACTTTTGTCCCAATATTTTGACTATGCATTAGAAATATTTTGTATAGGGCTTGCATGATAATTTTTGCTAAGTATCTATATGCTATGCTTGGGAAATTCTAGTAGTTGTAGAATTGTTAGAATTTTCTCTAAGTTAAAGATACATGCTATTGACATGCTTAGCCTAGCTAGTAGCAACCAAGAGTGGAATATATACATGCTATGGAAAAATATTGCTAAGTCTTTGACTTATGTTTTGCTTAATAAAAACAACTAAGTGAATGAAACACCTGGGTGGAATGGTGGATTGGGTTATGTTGAGTGGTTACACAAGGCCCATTTCTATGGTTTACCTTGTGTATCACACTTGTGGAATGCCACCCAGGAACAAAGGGATTTGAGATGCCATATGTTAAGAAGCTTCTAGTGCAACCACATGGCATTATGGGCTCTGCCTGGATCATATAGGTTGCAATAACTTAGCCATTTGGATAGTTGGTGGTAGTGGGTGATAGGTTGGAACGCGTCCATTTGGTCTAAGGGAAGGCTTCTGAAAGGTCCTGTCTTGGTGAAAATCAAGTCTTGTGGGGAAAGTGCACCACCTCTGCAGATGGAAGAAACTAAGTACTTAGCCGTGTCCTCGGAAAAGGACAATTTGAGCATCAAGACATGGAATCTATCAAGAATCTCCTCATCCCATTTTCTAAGTTAAAAACTTGTGGTTGAACAAGGGTGAAGGTTCACCAATGTCTATTAGTGGTTCCTTGGGAGTTTTTGCCAAACAAAAACTTATTGTTTTCAACTGATAGGTAAAATCTATTTTGAGCAAAGCAAGCCTAAGCTACACTTAGCCAAATTCATGTAGAAGGTAGATACTATTATTCTACTAAAGTATCACTTGCCAATACTATTCCAATGTATTGACCCATTGTGGCTGTAACTTGTGATGTTGCAGGTTACTCTGATGAGGATTAGGCTTATGAGTCTACACTCAACATGCTTGCCTGTGGCACATGAAGATGACGACTTTTATTTATATTGCTAAGTTAAAATATTGTACTAGCCTATGGCTATGGAGTTGTAAAAGACTATGTTATCTCTGGAATGACGATGTAATAAAGACCTTTGTTTCTGTGGACTTCATCTTAAACTGTGGATGCTAGCAATTGATCTAGGGACTAGCATTGCAATCACAGGGACCTTTACCTTTATAAAGGTGGGGTCTTACAAATGGTATCAGAGCACTGTGTTGCCCGTAGGATTATGACCCTAGGATTGGATTACAAACCACTAAGGAAAAATTTTAACACTTTGAAAGTTTCCACACTTGTCTTTTTCTTCTCGTAAACTTTTCTAATCTTCTTTCTCATCTCTATTTGTAGATGAAATCCATCAACGAAGCAGTAAGGAAGGGACCACTCATGAATATGACTTTAGAATGTGAAACTGAATTTCCCAAGGCCCTCAAGAACCTTATGGTTACCATGGGGATACATGGTGCAGCTGTGTACAAAGGATTCTCTGTGATGGATGAAGGAGAAGAGTACTGGTGGGTGCAACTTCACTTGTACAAAAAAAGGAAGACAACCACACGGAGTCAGGATTCTGCATGATCACCAACTCAGAAATGCACACAACATTCTTTGACTCTGCAAGAAATGCAGCTTGGAATGCTATTAGGGAGCTTGGTGATAGACTCAAGTGTAGAATGCTCAACACTCAAAATCACCTTAGAGAAGAAAAGAAGCATTGAAGGGTTCGCAGCATAGAAAACAAACATTTTCCTAATATGTGAACTATATACCAAGATCTATCTACTAGATACAAACAACGGGCGGATGTATATCCGTAGAGAACATACCCTTGAAGACCGACAAAGCTTAACGAGTTCAACTCGTGGTTGATGTAGACGATCTCTTGCCGATCTCAAGATCGAGAGGAAGTCCTAGCGCCGCAAATTAGCAGCGCATCCGTGCTCGCACACACGTTCGAGGCACCGAGCAACCTCCGCCTCCTCGCTCCAGCGATGCAGCGGAAGCACAACTCTTTCTTGCCGAATAGCCACCGGGAACATGTATCTCGCTAGTCCGAGACCATGGGAATAAATTCTAGAGGGGGAGAGAGATCCTTCACGAGGAGGTGTGAGAGACAAGTGAGGAGGGGGGCTCCTTTTATAGGAGGAGGGGGCAACCCCAAGGGGGTGGCCGGCGCATGGGGGCTGCCCCCTTGCCCTCCCCTCTTCATGTGGGTGGACACTCCACTCACAAATCTCCTTTAAATTCCCTCCACTCAAAAGTCCACTCAAATTCCCATTAAATTTCCACCAAATTTAATGCAAACTCTCATTAAATAAAACTCTTTTATTTTATTCAGAATTTTGTCAATTACTTAATGAAAAACATTCACAAATAACCCCTTGCTAGAATTCTATTTCACATGCATAACCACTTTATGCAATTTCACCCGAAAACCTGTTTCGGTATCTAGTGAAATAAATTCCTACGCTTGTTCATTCTTTTGGCATGAAACATTTGCTCCAATTGGATGTCGGTGTCTCTTAAGTGTGTCACCCTACGGTTCGTGAATAATGCGGACATGATCGAGACCCCTCTCGGATCAATAATCAGAAGCGGGATCTGGAGACCCATACTGACTCCCACACATTCAACGATGACTTTCTTGTGATCGTCGGAACCTTTTATGCTAGTATCTTAATCCCTTTGTTTCACGATATATTACATGTCCGAGATTCGATCATCGGTATCTCCATACCTAGTTTGATCTCGTTACCGACATGCACTCTTTTCTTGTTCCTGTGATATAACATTCTAGTGATCAAATCACTTGCTTGCAAGCTAATCAATGTGATATCACCGAGAGGGCCCAGAGTATATATATCCGTCATCGGGATGAACAAATTCCACTCTCGATCCATGAGCCTCAACATAACACTTTATTAGTTCTGAATCCATCTTTATAATCACCCTGTTACGGTGTGACGTTTGATGTTATCAAGAAACTCTTCCGGTGTTAGTGATTGACATGATCTCATGGTCTAAGGATTAGGATCACTTCGTAAGTTGTTATAGCAATATAAACTCAATGACTTTGATCGTAATGCTATACTTCGGATGAATGTTCATCACACCATTACACTAATGTTGTGATCCCGTTATTAACAACATCCAATGTCCATGATCAGGAAACCTTGATCATCTTGTTAATCAACGAGCTAGTTTATGAGAGAGGCATAACTAGGAACTTTCTGTTTGTTTATTAAACACACATGTATTAACGTTTCCGTATTAATACAATTATAGCATGCAAAATAAACATCTATCATATACTTGGAATACACATAATAAACACTTTATTATTGCCTCTCAAGGCATATTCCCTTCAGTCTCCCACTTGCACTAGAGACAATAATCTAGTTACATAGTGATAAATCTAACACCCATTGAGTTCTGGTGTTGATCATGTTTTTCTCTAGGGAGAGTTTTAGTCAACGGATCTGCTACATTGAGATCCGTATGTACTTTACAAATCTTTATATCTCCATCCTTGACACGCTCGCGGATGGAGTGAAAACGGCGCTTAATATGCTTGGAATGCTTGTGAGACCTTGGCTCTTTGGCATTGGCAATGGCACCATTGTTGTCACAATAGATCACCATTGGGTCCAACGCGTTTTCCACCACTCCTAGTTCGGATATGAACTCCTTCATCCAAACTGCTTCCTGAGCCACTTCTGAAGCAGCAACATATTCGGCCTCCGTTGTTGATCCCGCTACCACAGGTTGTTTGGAGCTCCTCCAACTAACCGCTCCGCCATTCATGAGAAATACGTATCCGGATTGAGACTTAGAGTCATCCGGATCGGTGTCAAAGCTAGCGTCGACATAACACTTAGCGACGAGCTCTTCTTCACCTCCGTATACAAGAAACATATCCTTAGTTCTTCGTAAGTACTTAAGGATATTCTTGACCGCTATCCAGTGTTCCGAACCTGGATCCGATTGGTACCTACTAGTCAAACTAATAGCATGTGCCACATCCGGTCTTGTACATAGCATGGCGTACATTATAGAGCCTATGGCTGAAGCATAGGGGACTTTGTCCATTATCTCTCTTTCTTCCGCCGAAGCTGGACTTTGAGTCTTACTCAATGTCTTGCCTTGCAACATAGGTAAGAACCCCTTCTTACTTCCGTCCATTTTAAACTTCTTTAAAATCTTATCAAGGTATGTACTTTGCGATAGCCCTATTAGGCGCCTAGATCTATCTCTATAGATCTTTATGCCTAATATGTATGACGCTTCACCTAGGTCCTTCATTGAAAATTTGCTGTTTAGATAACTTTTAACACTGTTTAAAAGATCTATATCATTTCCGATCAATAATATGTCATCCACATATAATATCAGAAATGCCACATTGCTCCCACTCACTTTCTTGTAAATACAAGCTTCTCCATAAGTTTGGACAAATCCAAACTCTTTGATCACCTCATCAAAGCGGAGATTCCAACTTCGTGATGCTTGCTTCAATCCATAGATGGATCGCTGAAGCTTGCACACCTTGTTAGCATCCTTAAGATCGACAAAACCCTTTGGTTGTATCATATACAACTCTTCTTCAATATTACCATTGAGAAACGCGGTTTTGACATCTATCTGCCATATCTCATAATCGAAATATGCAGCAATTGCTAACATAATCCTAACTGACTTTAGCATCGCTACGGGAGAGAAAGTCTCATCGTAGTCAACTCCTTGAATTTGTCGAAACTCCTTTGCGACAAGTCGAGCTTTATAGACGGTCACATTACCATCAGCATCAGTTTTCCTTTTGAAAATCCATTTGTTCTCCACGGCCTTTCGGTCGTGAGGTAATTCCACCAAGTTCCAAACTTGATTTTCATACATGGATTCCATCTCGGATTTCATGGCTTCTAACCATTTGTTGTAATCCGGGCTCATCATCGCTTCTTCATATGTCGCAGGGTCATCATTTTCATCAACCATGAAATTCATGACAGGATTTCCGTACAGCTCGGGAGCTGCACGCGTCCTGTTTGACCTGCGAGGTTCGGTAGTACTCTCTTTCGGAGTTTCATGATCATTATCATTAGTTCCCTCTTCAACAGGTGGAGCCAACTCCGGAACAACTTCCGACGTTGCGCTACTCGCCATACTTTGAAGAGAAGGTTCCACAACCTCTTCGAGTTCTACCTTCCGACTACTCACACCTTTCACGAGAAACTCTTTCTCTAGAAAGGATCCATTCTTGGCAACAAAAACCTTGCCCTCGGATCTGTGATAGAAGGAATACCCAATAGTTTCTTTAGGGTATCCTATGAAGACGCATTTTTCCGCTTTGGGTTTGAGTTTATCCGGTTGAAGTTTCTTCACATAAACATCGCATCCCCAAACTTTAAGAAATGACAGCTTAGGTTTGTTTCCAAACCACAATTCATACGGTGTCTTTTCAACGGATTTAGATGGTGCCCGATTTAAAGTGAATGCAGCAGTTTCTAGTGCATAACCCCAAAATGACAATGGCAAGTCCGTCAGAGACATCATAGATCGAACCATATCTAATAAAGTACGATTACGACGTTCCGACACACCATTTCGCTGTGGTGTTCCGCCAGGTGTGAGTTGTGAAAGAATTCCACACTCTTTCATGTGAGTGGTAAACTCGTAACTTAGATACTCACCTCCACGGTCGGACCGTAGAAATTTGATCTTTCTATTACGATGATTTTCCACTTCATTCTGAAATTCCTTGAACTTTTCAAAGGTTTCAGACTTGTGTTTCATCAAGTAGATATAACCGTATCTACTCAAATCATCCGTGAAAGTAACAAAATAACGATATCCACCTCGCGCCGACACACTCATTGGACCACATACATCAGAATGTATGATTTCCAATAAATTTGTCGCCCGTTCCATTGAACCGGAAAACGGCGTTCTAGTCATCTTGCCCATAAGGCATGGCTCACATGTATCAAATGATTCATAATCAAGTGATTCCAAAAGTCCATCCGAATGGAGCTTCTTCATGCGTTTAACGCCAATATGACCTAGACGGCAGTGCCACATATATGCGGATATATCATCATTAAGTTTAATCCTTTTAGCATCAACATTATGAATATGTGTAACATTATCATCGAGATCTAATAGAAATAAACCATTCATCATCGGTGCATGACCATAAAAGATTTCATTCATATAAATGGAACAACCATTGTTCTCGGATTTAAATGAATAACCACTTCGCATCAAACATGATCCAGATACAATGTTCATGCTCAGTGCAGGCACCAGATAACATTTATTCAAGTTTATAACTAATCCCGACGGTAAGTGGAGAGGCAGCGTTCCGACGGCGATCACATCAACGCTTGATCCATTGCCGACACGCATCTTGACCTCACCCCATGCTAGCGGTCGCTTGTTCCGAGCCCCTGATTCGAGTTACAAATATTAGCAACTGAACCGGTATCAAATACCCAGGTGCTACTGCAAGCACTAGTCAAGTACACATCAATAACATGTATATCATATATACCTTTGTTTGCCTTGCCGGCCTTCTTGTCTGTCAGATACTTGGGGCAGTTGCGCTTCCAGTGGCCAGTCCCCTTACAATAGTAGCACTCGGAATCAGACTTAGGTCCAACTCGGGGTTTCTTTTCAGGCGCGGCAACAGGCTTGCCGCCCTTACTTCCCTTCCGTTTTCCCTTCTTGTCTTTCTTGAAACCAGTGTTCCTATTGATCATCAACACTTGATGTTCCTTTTTGATCTCCACTTCTGCAGTTTTAAGCATTGACAGAAGCTCGGGGAGAGACTTCTTCATGCCTTGCATATTATAGTTCATCACGAAGCTCTTATATCTAGGTGGCAGAGACTGCAGAACACGATGGATGACTAAGTCAATGGGAATCGATATTCCCAAGGACACAAGATTATCGGCGTAACCCGACATCTTGAGTACATGCTCACTAACGGAGTTGTGCTCTTCCATCATGCAGCTAAAGAACTTTTCTGAAGCGTTGTAGCTCTCTACAGCAGCATGTGTGTCGAAAATCATTTTCAACTCACCCATTGTATCAAATGCATTGCCGTTTTTGAAACGCTTTCGAAGTTCCGGCTCTAGCCCATACAATATGCCGCAATGAACTAAGTTGTGGTCCTCCTGACGAGTCTGATAGACATTCTTCTCCTCGTCAGGGGCATCATCAAAAGGTGGGGGGCCTAACGGCACTTCTAGCACATATTGCTTTTGTGCAGCAGAGAGGAGAATCCTCAAATTCATGGCCCATTCGGTAAAGTTGCTACCGTTCGTTGCTAGTTTCTCTTTCTCCATGAACACATTGAAATTAAAAGCGGGTGGTGCCATCTACAACAGAATTTGTAAAGTTTAGACTAAGTGTATGATAGATTGAGTTCAACTAATCTATATTACGAATGAACTCCCACTCAAAAACGACATCCCTCGTGCCTTTTTGGTGATTACATGAACCAAATCCACTACACCAAGTCCGATCATCACGTGAGTCGGTATAGCTTCAAAGGCGAGCATCAAATGGGCATCATATCAACTATATGACTCAAGCTTAACCTTTCGGTCCGTGTTCCGAGGCCATGTCTGTACATGCTAGGCTCGCCAAGTTAGAACCTTAGTATTCGCGTGTGTAACTGTTTTACACCCGAAATATGGTCGTGGATCCAAGAACACCCGATCATCACGTGATGTCTTGGAGCGACGAAAACATAATCGGTGCATACTAAAGGAAGAACACATTCTTATCTTGATATTTAAATGAGGGATCATCTTATTATGCTATCAAAGCGCTAAACAAGCAATATAATATGCTATCAAACATCATATGTTTATTAGTGAAATTATATGGTTCCCGCAGATGATCTCTATCATGTGCATCGTGGTATGATCACTATCATACCTATATGTGTAAATCCAAGGTCTATGGTTTACACGCTATGTGTGTTGTAAGAGTATCATCTCATACTTCTACTTACAACACTACCATATCATAACACTAGCCCAGCAACAATCTAAACTAGACGCCTCTAATTTATCCATTGCAAGTTTTACGTGGCTTAGGGCTTTCGAGATTGAATTGTTCTTACCTACAAACATGAACCACAACGAGGATAATCAAATTGTTGACAACTCGCTTGCAAAATAGATATTGACTATAGTAGGAGAGACAGACACCCGCTAGCCACTTATGCAAACTAGTTGCATGTCAAGCGTGGAACAGGTCTCATGTGCGAGGACATGTAAAGTTTGTCCGGGCCGCTTCATCCCACTATGCCACCAATATCCAAAATTACAACAAAGGAGCAACAACATGATCATCATCGCCCACATACTCATATGTGTACTACCCGTGTAAAGTATCTACGCATAGATCCGGCTCTGATACCACTGAAGGGTTCGCAGCATAGAAAACAAAATTTTTCCTACGATGTGAACTATATACCAAGATCTATCTACTAGATACAAACAACGGGCGGATGTATATTCGTAGAGAACATACCCTTGAAGACCGATAAAGCTTAACGAGTTCAACTCGTGGTTGATGTAGACGATCTCTTGCCGATCTCAAGATCGAGAGGAAGTCCTAGCGCCGCAAATTAGCAGCACATCCGTGCTCGCACACACGTTCGAGGCACCGAGCAACCTCCGCCTCCTCGCTCCAGCGATGCAGCGGAAGCACAACTCTTTCTTGCCGAATAGCCACCGGGAACATGTATCTCGCTAGTCCGAGACCATGGGAATAAATTCTAGAGGGGGAGAGAGATCCTTCACGAGGAGGTGTGAGAGACAAGTGAGGAGGGGGGCTCCTTTTATAGGAGGAGGGGGCAACCCCAAGGGGGTGGCCGGCGCATGGGGGCTGCCCCCTTTCCCTCCCCTCTTCATGTGGGTGGACACTCCACTCACAAATCTCCTTTAAATTCCCTCCACTCAAAAGTCCACTCAAATTCCCATTAAATTTCCACCAAATTTAATGCAAACTCTCATTAAATAAAACTCTTCTATTTTATTCAGAATTTTGTCAATTACTTTAATGACAAACATTCACAAATAACCCCTTGCTAGAATTCTATTTCACATGCATAACCACTTTATGCAATTTCACCCGAAAACCTGTTTCGGTATCTAGTGAAATAAATTCCTGCGCTTGTTCATTCTTTCGGCATGAAACATTTGCTCCAATTGGATGTCGGTGTCTCTTAAGTGTGTCACCCTACGGTTCGTGAATAATGCGGACATGATCGAGACCCCTCTCGGATCAATAATCAGAAGTGGGATCTGGAGACCCATACTGACTCCCACACATTCAACGATGACTTTCTTGTGATCGTCGGAACCTTTTACGCTAGTATCTTAACCCCTTTGTTTCACGATATATTACATGTCTGAGATTCGATCATCGGTATCTCCATATCTAGTTTGATCTCGTTACCGACATGCACTCTTTTCTCGTTCCTGTGATATAACATTCTAGTGATCAAATCACTTGCTTGCAAGCTAATCAATGTGATATCACCGAGAGGGCCCAGAGTATATCTATCCGTCATCAGGATGAACAAATTCCACTCTCGATCCATGAGCCTCCACATAACACTTTATTAGTTCTGAATCCATCTTTATAATCACCCTGTTACGGTGTGACGTTTGATGTTATCAAGAAACTCTTCTGGTGTTAGTGATTGACATGATCTCATGGTCTAAGGATTAGGATCACTTCGTAAGTTGTTATAGCAATATAAACTCAATGACTTTGATCGTAATGCTATACTTCGGATGAAAGTCCATCACACCATTACACTAATGTTGTGATCCCGTTATTAACAACATCCAATGTCCATGATCAGGAAACCTTGATCATCTTGTTAATCAACGAGCTAGTTTATGAGAGAGGCATAACTAGGAACTTTCTGTTTGTTTATTAAACACACATGTATTAACGTTTCCATATTAATACAATTATAGCATGCAAAATAAACATCTATCATATACTTGGAATACACATAATAAACACTTTATTATTGCCTCTCAGGGCATATTCCCTTCAAGCATACCAAAGAGTTAGAGGATACCAACCAACAGCTAAGGGGAGACATCATAGATTTAATATGGGAGTCTTGTGAACAAGATAGACAGATGGCTACTAAGGATGCCCTGATAGCTATTTTGTCTAGTGAGTGAGAGTTGTAACGTACTTCGTTAGTTGGACCAACACACTTATCGTTTTTACTTCCAAAAAATTGTCTAAGTTATGTTGAACCTTTGATGCTTGTAATGGATTTGTGTATGCCATGATTTGTGTGTTTGTTGCAAAAGATGTGCTTGTGATATTTTGTCTTGTGATTTTCTCTAATTGATGTTGATTCTAACTTTTCTCTATCTTATAAAAATAGATGCCTAATGTTATTATCAACACGGCCGAGGAGTTCAAGGGAACTCGTTTTGGTACTCGTCTCGTTGAGATCACTAGTGTGCTCAACCTTCCACTTCCTAGCATCATGACACTTCCACTCACCAAGTTTGGGAGGAAGGACCTATGGGGCTTCAGAGTCACTCAGCCGGGACGCCAGATAGAGCCAACCACGGAGGCCATCACTTTCAAGCTGATGAATGACGACAAGGGGAAAGGCTTGTATGTAGTCATGCAGGAGTTACTTGGGCGCCTGGTAGGGAGACACTCCACCGAGCTTAGAGGTCTTTAGTTTCACCCCTTCGGGAGACGCAACGAGGAGGGTGAAGCTATAGAATACGAAGATGCTGCTACAGAGACGATGGAGCCGATTCATCTGTACCTTCAGGACCTAGAGGGTCTTAGGCACCTAGATACTGATAGGACCAACGTCATTCTTAGAAATGATGAGCTCCAGGTTCAGCTTCATGAGAAGGACAAGCTCTTCGCGGAGCAAGACGAGATAGTCAAGGAAATGGACGCCAAGTTTGAAAGCCAGGACAAGAAGTTCAAGAGCCAGGAGAAAAGAGTCCAAGACAGGAACAAGAAGATCCGGGAGATGAAGGAAGAGCTAGAGGCCAAGGACTTCGAGCTTGAGCATCAGCAGGGAGTGATCGAGAGGCTTCGCTCACAGAAGGGGGCTCTTAGGGCCAAGATAGCGGCCTTGACTACTAGCGTTGATGAGTACAAGACCGCCATGGAGAATGCAGGTCTTACCCTCCTTGACATAGAGATTGATGCGGAGGAGTAGTGTAGACTACTCGTTTATCTTTCATCTACCGTACTTTGATTATTGAGTCGCAATGACCATCCAACATGTCGATGGCTTGCTATGATGTGTTTGCTTTTTCCAAAACTTGTTGTTTATGTCATTCAAACTCTTTGTTATTTTGATGCTTGGTTATTGTGATTGTCTATGTGATGTATTGTGCATGTTAAGCATCTATGGGTATCTCATTCTTATCCTTATTAAAACCACAGATGCCTCCGCGACGTGCCAACCCCAACCCAAACAACAACAACAATGTCACTCCCGAGATGCAACAGTTGATGAAAGCACAGGCACAACTGATGCAGATTATGACCACTTTCATGCAGAACCAGAATCAGAATAACAACAACAATAACAATAACAACAACAACAACAACAACCAGAATAATCCGCCAGGATTTGACATGCTCACCAGATTTCTAAGACTGAGGCCTGCAAAGTTCTCAGGAACCACTGATCCAATGGTGGCCAATGATTGGCTACGTTCAGTGAACAAGGATTTAGTGACTGTCGGCTGCACCGACGAAGAGAAGGTTAGGTTTGCAGCACATCTACTGGAAGGGCCAGCAACAACCTGGTGGGGCAACTTTCAGATCACCACTCCCATTGAAGATGTAACTTGGGCTATATTTGAGGATGGATTCCGTACAGCTCACATCTCATCCAGAGTAATGAATTTGAAGAAGAAGGAGTTCCACAATCTGAAGCAACGTCACCGCAGCATGGCTGAGTATATTGAGGAATTCAACAATCTGGAGCGTTATGCACCGGATGAAGTTGATACTGATGCCAAGAGGAAGGAGAAATTCCTCGAAGGATTGAATGATGAACTGAATCTGCAGTTCTCTGTTGCCTATGTCCCAAACTACCAATCACTTTGTGACAAGGCTACCATCTTGGAGAACAAGATGAAACAGGTTGAAAGCAGAAAGAGGAAGCATAGCTTTGACAAGCACAGCTCGGGATCGTCTCACAAACGTTCCCATCATGATGACAGTGGGAGTTATGGATCCCACAAACATGGAAAGTATAACAACCACCACAACCACAACCGTCATCATGACAACAAGCATCACTGCAATCATGATAACTACAAGTATAAGATGTTAGAGATATGCCCTAGAGGCAATAATAAATGTAGTTATTATTATATCTTTGTGTTTATGATAAATGTTTACATTCATGCTATAATAGTATTAACAAGGAAACATTAATACTTGTGTGATTTGTAAACTTAATTTGAAGTCCCTAGTAAAGCCTCTATATAATAATAGCTTGTTGGTTAATAGATGATTGTGGTTTCCCTATCATGAACATTGAGATGTTATTAACAACAAGATCATATCGTTAGGAGAATGATATGGTGGACATACTCCTATAGATAAGCGTAGCATAAAGATCAAGTCATTTTAATAGTTCAATTGCTATATGCTTTCTGATACATAGTAACCTAATTCCTTCGACCATGAGATCATGCATATCACCTTTACCGGATGGATGCTTTGATGACATCAAACACCACACCGTAACTGGGTGGCTATAAAGGTGGCATTGAGTGTTCGGAAAGTATTGGTTGAAACACATGGATCAAGAGTGGGATTTGTCCATCCATATGACGGATAGATATACTTTGGGCCCTCTCGGTGAAATGTCATCCAATTAGCTTGCAAGCATGTGACTGGCTCACAAGGGATCACATATCACGGGAACGAGAAAAGAGTACTTATCGGTAACGAGGTTGAACTAGGCATGCAGAGATACCGACGATCATAACCTCGGATAAGTAAACTATCGTGAGACAAAGGGAAATTGGTATCGTATGCAAGTGGTTCATTCGATCGCAAAGTAATCGTAGAAATATGTGGGAGCCATATGAATTTCCAAATTCCTCTATTGGTTATTGATTGGAGAAGTTTCTCGATAATGTCCGCATAATTCACGAACCATAGGGAGACACACTTAAGGATTCGACGTTGTTTGAGTAGTTATGGAATGATGAGAAAGAGTCCGAATGTTGTTCGGAGTCTCGAATGGGATTCGGGATATCACGAGGAGATCCGAAATGGTCCGGAGAATAAAATTCATATAAGGAAAGTCTCGTTTCGGAGTTGGAGAATGGTTCCGGTGTTTTCATTGGGAATGTTCTAGAAGGTTCCGGAATGTCCGGCACTCCGGAGGGGAAGGGTACATGAATGTGTTATATCAAGTTGGTATGATTGCATCATGTACTAAGTGTCATCGCTGAACAAAATAAAGGATTAAATCAAATCCTAGTTTGAAAAGTCAAACGGCTAGTTTGAAAGTCAAACGGCTATTTTTGGGAAGTGGAAAAGAGGAGGAAACCGAGTTGGGGAGGAGTCCCTCCTCCCCACCGCCGGCGCCCCACCAAGCCGAGTTGGGGAGGGACTCCTCTCCCTCCCCTTTGCCAGCCGGCCCCTCCACCTATATAAGGAGGGGCAGGGCTCCCTCCTAGAGACACACAAGATCCTCTCCTCCAAACCCTAGCCCCAAGCCGCCGCCGCCTCCATAGCCGCCGCCGGCCCTAGGGCAAACCGCCGCCGCCGCCTAGCTAAACCCTAGACGCCGGCTTGCCCCTCCTCGGCGTGTCTAAACTCTAGATCGTCGAGGGACTCTCTCATACTCCACCATGCTCGCTCCGGCTTAAGGCGAAGCCCTGCAAGATCTCCCCTCTACTTCCGGTACCACGCCGTTGTGCTGCCAGAATCGCGAGGAGAGTGCTACAACCTCCGCTGCCTGCTGGAACAAGGGAGAAGAAGGTCTTCGTCGAGTACCGAACGTGTGACCGACTGCGGGAGCGCTGCCGGAACGCAGCGCCGGAAGGATCGTCTACGCGATCTTGAGATCGGGAAGAGTACGACTACATCACCCACGAGAATCCGCTCTCGTTAAACACTTTGGAATCTTCGAGGGTGAGTTATTCTATCGACTCGTTGCTACAATATAGTAGATTGATCTTGGCTTGTTTGTTTGTATGCGGTAGAAATTTTTTGTTTTCCATGCTACGAAACCCTATAGTGGTATCAGAGCCGTGTCTATATGTAGATCTGTTGCACGAGTAGAACACAATGGTCATTGTGGGCGTTGATGCTTTTATTGTCGATTGCTTCTTGTGTACTTTGCATCTTGCGGTATTTTGGGATGAAGCGGCCCGGGCTAACCTTACATGACATCGTTCATGAGACTTGCTCCACGCTTGACATGCAACTTGTATTGCATAAGTGGCTTTGCGGGTGCCTGTTTCTCCTAGCATAGTTAAGATCCAATTTACAACGGGTGATTAAAAATACTAGTATCAATGTTGTGGTTCATGTTCGTAAGTTAGAACGGCACTTATTGAAAGCCCCAAACCACGTAAAACATGCAAAGAAAGTAGAGGCGTCTAACTTTGTTTTGCAGGGGTGTGAAGTGATGTGATATGGCCATGATTGTGATTATATTTGATGTATGCAATGTTCCTTATTGTAAGTTGGCAACCGGCAGGAGCCATATGGTTGTCTTTAATTTATGTTAAGACCCGCGTGTCTATTCAAAGTAGTTGTAATAGTTGAAGCCGGTGGACGACAACCATGGAGAAGCGTCATTGACCTTGATGCAATGCCAGTGATGATGGAGATCATGTTCGTGCTAGAAGATGGAGATCGGAAGCACAAAGAAGAAAGGCCATATCATATCACATATTATGAATTGCATGTGATGTTAATCCTTTATGCATATTGTATTGCTTAGTAGACGACGGTAGCATTATAAGATGATCCCTCATGCACATGAATTTCAAGTCATAAAGTGTTCACCCTTAGTTAGCACCGTTGCTAAAGCTTGTTGTTTCGAAGCACCACGTGATGATCGGGTGTGTTAGATTCTGCAAGTGTATACAACGTGAGCAAGCCAGATTTGCTCATGCGGAAACTAAGGTTTGATCTTGACGAGCCTAGCATGTACAGACATGGTCTCAGAACACGGATCACCGAAAGGTAAAGCATGAATCATATAGTAGATATGATGAACATGTCGATTGTTCACCATTGAAACTATATCAACTCTCGTGATGATCGGTGTTGATGTGGTGGATTTGGTTCGTGTGACCACTAAAACAATGTGAGGGATATTGTTTTGAGTGGGAGTTCACCTAGATTAATTTTATTATTAATTTGAACTCAATTTGTCATAAACTTAGTCTAAACTATTGCAAATATGTTGTAGATCAATGGCAGCCCCTACCATCAATTTTAATGCATTTCTAGAGAAAGAAAAGTTGAAAAACAATGGAAGCAACTTCGCGGATTGGTTCCGCAATTTGAGGATTGTCCTCACAGCTGGTAATTTGACCTATGTGCTGGATGCACCGCTGGGTGACCCACCTACAGCTGATGCTGCCGATGAAGTAAAGAACGTTTACCTCACTCGGAAGACTCAGTACTCCATAGTTCAGTGTGCTATATTGTATGGTTTAGAATCGGAGCTTCAGAAAAGGTTTGAGAATTCAGACCCATATGATATTGTCGAGGATCTCAAATTGATCTTTGAGACTCATGCGGCAATTGAAAGCTATGAGGCTTCTGAAAAGCTCTTTAACTGCAAGATGGAAGAGGGAAGCTCCGTCAGTGAGCATGTGCTTAAGATGTCTGGGCACGCAAACAAACTTCAAAGCTTGGGTATAGTGATTTCTAATGCTTTGGGGATTTACCGTGTCCTCCAATCACTACCACCAAGTTACAAGAACTTTGTGATGAACTACAACATGCAGAACATGAATAAGACGTTGCCAGAACTCTTTGCCATGTTAAAATCTGCAGAAGTGGAGATCAAGAAAGAGCACCAAGTGTTGTTGGTTAATAAGACCACCAAATTCAAGAAAGGCAAGTCTAAGCAGAAGGGACACTTCAAGAAGGGTGGTAAGAAAGTTACCACGCCAACGAAGAAGACTAAGGCTGGACCTAAGCCTGATACTGAGTGCTTTTACTGCAAGGGAGAAGGTCACTGGAAGCGGAATTGCCCAAAGTACTTGGCGGATTTGAAGAACGGCAACATCAAGAAGAAAGTTATATCTGATATACATCTTATTGATGTGTATCTCACTAGTACTCGTAGTAGTGCCTGGGTATTTGATACTGGTTCGGTTGCTCATATTTGTAACTCGAAACAGGTGCTGTAGAATAAACGGAAGCTAGCAAAGAACAAGGTGACGATGCGCGTGGGAAACGGATCAAAGGTTGATGTGATCGCGGTCGGCACGCTACCCCTTCATCTACCATCGGGATTAGTTTTATACTTAAATAATTGTTATTTGGTGCCTGCGTTGAGCATGAACATTATATCGGGATCTTGTTTATTGCGAGACGGTTACTTGTTTAAGTCCGAGAATAATGGTTGTTCGATTTATATGAGTAATATATTTTATGCACATGCACCTTTGGTAGATGGTCTATTCTTGTTGAATCTCGATAGTGGAAATACACATATTAATAACATTGAGGCTAAACGTTTGAAATTGAGCGATAACTTGACCTATATGTGGCACTGTCGTCTTGGTCACATTGGAGTGAAGCGTATGAAGAAACTCCATTCTGATGGACTTCTTGAATCACTTGATTTCGAATCACTTGAAAGATGCGAAGCATGTCTGATGGGTAAAATGACAAAGACTCCATTTTCTGGTATGATGGAGAGAGCTACGGACTTATTGGAAATCATACATACCGATGTGTGTGGTCCAATGAGTGTAGCGTTGCGCGGTGGTTATCGTTATGTTCTTACCTTCACAGATGATTTGAGTAGATATGGGTATATCTATTTCATGAAACATAAGTCCGAAACTTTTGAGAAGTTTAAGGAATTTCAAAGTGAGGTAGAGAATCAACGTAACAAGAAGATTAAATTTCTACGTTCTAATCGTGGAGGTGAATATCTAAGTTACGAGTTTGGCGAGCATTTGAATAAATACGGAATACTTTCACAATTGACACCGTCGGGAACACCACAGCGTAATGGTGTGTCCGAACGTCGTAATCGAACTCTCTTAGATATGGTTCGTTCTATGATGTCACTTACAGATTTACCGCTATCATTTTGGGGTTATGCATTAGAAACAGCCGCATTCACTTTAAATAGGGCACCATATAAATCCGTTGAAACGACACCGTATGAATTATGGTTTGGGAAGAAACCTAGATTGTCGTTCCTTAAAGTTTGGGGATGCGAAGCCTATGTAAAGAAGTTACACCCGGACAAGCTTGAACCCAAAGCGGAAAAATGCGTCTTCATTGGATACCCGAAGGAAACTATTGGGTATACCTTCTATCATAGATCCGAAGGCAAAATCTTCGTTGCCAAGAATGGATCCTTTCTAGAGAAGGAATTTCTCTCGAAAGAAGTGACTGGAAGGAAAGTAGAACTCGACGAGGTTGTCGAACCTTGTCTCGAAATTGCGAGTAGCGCAGCACCGGAAGAAGTTCCTGTGGTGCCTGCACCAATAAGAGAGGAAGCTAATGATGATGATCATGAAACTTCGGTTGTAGTTGCTACAGAGCCTCGCAGGTCAACGAGAACTCGTACCACTCCAGATTGGTATGGTCCCGTTTTGAGTGTCATGTTGGTGGACAACACTGATGACCCTGCGACATATGAGGAAGCGATGATGAGCCCAGATTCCAATAAATGGCAAGAAGCCATGAAATCCGAGATTGGATCCATGTACGAAAACCAAGTATGGACTTTGCTGGACTTACCGGATGGCCGGAAGGCTGTCGAGAACAAATGGATTTTCAAGAAGAAAACAGATGCTGATGGTAATGTTACTATCTATAAAGCTCGACTTGTCGCAAAGGGGTTTCGACAAATTCAAGGAATTGACTACGATGAGACTTTCTCACCTGTAGCGAAGCTAAAGTCTGTGAGGATTATGTTAGCAATCGCTGCATATTATGATTATGAGATATGGCAGATGGATGTCAAAACAGCATTCCTCAATGGAGACATTGATGAAGAGTTGTATATGATGCAACCCCAAAGGTTTTGTCGATCCTAAAGATGCTAACAAGGTATGCAAACTTCAACGGTCCATCTATGGATTGAAGCAAGCATCCCGAAGTTGGAATCAACGTTTTGATAAGGTGATCAAAAGTTTTGGTTTTATACAAACTTACGGAGAAGCTTGTATTTACAAGAAAGTGAGTGGGAGCTCTGTAGCATTCTTAATACTAAATGCAGATGACATATTGTTGATTGGGAATGATGTAGACCTTCTTAGTAGTGTCAAGGAATATTTGAATAATAGTTTTTCAATGAAGGATCTTGGCGAAGCAGATTACATATTAGGCATAAAGATTTATAGAGATAGATCGAAACGCCAAATATCATTGTCACAAAGTACATATTTGGACAAAGTTCTAAAGAGGTTTGGAATGGAAGATATCAAGAAAGGGTTCTTGCCCATGTTGCCCAATACGACCTTGAGTAAAACTCAAAGTCCAACATTGGCAGAAGATAGAGAAAGGATGAGTAAGACTCCCTATGCCTCAGCCATAGGATCTCTAATGTATGCCATGGTATGTACTCGACCCGACATTGCATATGTTGTTAGTTTAACTAGCAGATATCAAAGTGATCCAGGAGTGGATCATTGGACAGCGGTCAAAAACATCCTTAAGTACTTGAGAAGAACTAAGGATATGGTTCTTTCTTATGGAGGTGATGAACAGCTCGTTGTTAATGGTTACGCCGATGCTAGTTGGAACACCGATCCAGATGATTCTAAATCACAATCTGGATACGTATTTATTTTGAATGGTGCAGCAGTTAGCTGGAGGAGTGCAAAGCAAAGTGTTGTGGCGAGATCTTCAACTGAATCGGAATACATGGCTGCTTCGGAGGCTTCACAAGAAGCGATATGGATGAAAGAGTTCATTACAGAGCTGGGTGTGGTTCCTAGTGCGCTGGACCCAATGTCTATCTACTGTGATAACATGGGCGCCATAGCCAATGCGCAAGAACCAAGGTCACACAAGAAGCTGAAGCACATCAAGCTACGTTTTCACGCTATTCGATAACATATCCAAGATGGGGATATAAAGATTTGCAAAGTACACACAGATCTGAATGTGGCGGATCCGTTGACTAAACCTCTCCCGAGGGCAAAACATGACCAGCACCAAACTGCCATGGGTGTTCAGTATATTACCATGTAATCTAGATTAGATGACCCTAGTGCAAGTGGGATACTGATGGAGATATGCCCTAGAGGCAATAATAAATGTAGTTATTATTATATCTTTGTGTTTATGATAAATGTTTACATTCATGCTATAATAGTATTAACAAGGAAACATTAATACTTGTGTGATTTGTAAACTTAATTTGAAGTCCCTAGTAAAGCCTCTATATAATAATAGCTTGTTGGTTAATAGATGATTGTGGTTTCCCTATCATGAACATTGAGATGTTATTAACAACAAGATCATATCGTTAGGAGAATGATATGGTGGACATACTCCTATAGATAAGCGTAGCATAAAGATCAAGTCATTTTAATAGTTCAATTGCTATATGCTTTCTGATACATAGTAACCTAATTCCTTCGACCATGAGATCATGCATATCACCTTTACCGGATGGATGCTTTGATGACATCAAACACCACACCGTAACTGGGTGGCTATAAAGGTGGCATTGAGTGTTCGGAAAGTATTGGTTGAAACACATGGATCAAGAGTGGGATTTGTCCATCCATATGACGGATAGATATACTCTGGGCCCTCTCGGTGAAATGTCATCCAATTAGCTTGCAAGCATGTGACTGGCTCACAAGGGATCACATATCACGGGAACGAGAAAAGAGTACTTATCTGTAACGAGGTTGAACTAGGCATGCAGAGATACCGACGATCATAACCTCGGATAAGTAAACTATCGTGAGACAAAGGGAAATTGGTATCGTATGTAAGTGGTTCATTCGATCGCAAAGTAATCGTAGAAATATGTGGGAGCCATATGAATTTCCAGATTCATCTATTGGTTATTGATTGGAGAAGTCTCTCGATCATGTCCGCATAATTCACGAACCGTAGGGAGACACACTTAAGGATTCGAAGTTGTTTGAGTAGTTATGGAATGATGAGAAAGAGTCCGAATGTTGTTCGGAGTCTCGAATGGGATTCGGGATATCACGAGGAGATCCGAAATGGTCCGAAGAATAAAATTCATATAAGGAAAGTCTCGTTTCGGAGTTGGAGAATGGTTCCGGTGTTTTCATCGGGAATGTTCTAAAAGGTTCCGGAATGTCCGGCACTCCGGAGGGGAAGGGTACATGAATGTGTTATATCAAGTTGGTATGATTGCATCATGTACTAAGTGTCATCTCTGAACAAAATAAAGGATTAAATCAAATCCTAGTTTGAAAAGTCAAACGGCTAGTTTGAAAGTCAAACGGCTATTTTTGGGAAGTGGAAAAGAGGAGGAAACCGAGTTGGGGAGGAGTCCCTCCTCCCCACCGCCGGCGCCCCACCAAGCCGAGTTGGGGAGGGAATCCTCTCCCTCCCCTTGGCCGGCCGGCCCCTCCACCTATATAATGAGGGGCAGGGCTCCCTCCTAGAGACACACAAGATCCTCTCCTCCAAACCCTAGCCCCAAGCCGCTGCCGCCTCCATAGCCGCCGGCCCTAGGGCAAACCGCCGCCGCCGCCTAGCTAAACCCTAGACTCCGGCTTAAGGCGAAGCCCTGCAAGATCTCCCCTCTACTTTCGGTACCACGCCGTTGTGCTGCCGGAATCGCGAGGAGAGTGCTACAACCTCCGCTGCCTGCTGGAACAAGGGAGAGGAAGGTCTTCGTCGAGTACCGAACGTGTGACCGACTGCGGGAGCGCTGCCGGAACGCAGCGCCGGAAGGATCGTCTACGCGATCTTGAGATCGGGAAGAGTACAACTACATCACCCACGAGAATCCGCTCTCGTTAAACACTTTGGAATCTTCGAGGGTGAGTTATTCTATCAACTCGTTGCTACAATCTAGTAGATAGATCTTGGCTTGTTTGTTTGTATGCGGTAGAAAATTTTTGTTTTCCATGCTACGAAACCCTACATAAGAACCACAAGAGTGGATACAAGAGCCACCACAATGGAGGTGGAAGTGGTAGTGGGAGGCAGCCTGTCAAGAAAGATCTCAGTCAGTTTGAATGCTTTAAGTGTAAGAAGATGGGGCACTATGCTAATGAGTGCCCAGAAAAGAAATTTGAAGGTGCCAACAAGCCCAATACTTTCCAAAAGGGACAAGTGAACCACATCAATGTGGAAGAAATTTATGAGGAACCTGATGTTGTGGCTGGTAAGTTCAAACTCAATTCTGTTCCAGCACTTGGTCTTTTTGATACTGGCGCATCGCATTCATTCATATCAAGAGCATTTGTTGATAGAAATGGACTTCCAGTTGAAACTATTGGGTGTCCTATAAGAGTAAGTTCTCCTGGTAGAGAAATTATAGTGAACTCGAGATGTCATGACCTAGTGATAGAATTTGGGAAGTATAAGTTTCCCGTTAATTTGATAATCCTAAATTCCTAAGGATTGGATGTCATTTTGGGAATGATTTGGATGACTAAGTACAAGGGAGTGCTAGATTGTGCCAATCATACTGTCACACTCACAACCCCGAATAATAAAAGGATTAGATTCAAGACTAACTTTGAATCAAAAGGGATTAACTAAATTCTCTTAAGGGGTTTAGCATAGACAATGTGCTAATTGTGAGAGAATATCCGGATGTGTTTCCGGAAGAATTGCCGAGAATGCCACCAGATAGAGATGTAGAGTTTCTGATTGACTTGCTGCCAGGATCAGGACCAATAGCAAAGAGACCTTATAACATGTCAGTTGATGAGTTGAAGGAACTCAAGAAACAACTTGGAGAACAGTTGCAGAAAGGATTTATTCAACCAAGTTCTTCATCTTGGGGATCACTAGTCTTGTTTGTTGAAAAGAAAGATAGAAGTCAAAGGTTATGCATAGATTATCGTTCACTCAATGAGGTGACTATCAAGAACAAATATCCTTTGCCCAGAATCAATGATTTGTTTGATCAGTTAGAAGGAGCCCGTGTGTTTTCAAAGACTGATCTCCGGTCAGGCTATTTTCAGCTTAAGATAAGGGAACAAGACATACCTAAGACTGCTTTCACCACTAGGTATGGATTGTATGAATACACCATGATGCCATTTGGTTTGACCAATGCACCAGCCTACTTCATGAATATGATGAACAAGGTGTTCATGGAGTTTCTTGACAAGTTTGTTGTCATTTTCATCGATGACATTTTGATCTACTCCAAGAGCAATGAAGAGCATGAAGGACATTTGCGTTTGATACTTGAGAAGCTTAGAGAGCATAAACTGTATGCCAAATTCAGCAAGTGTGAATTCTGGCTGAATGAGGTTGGATTTCTTGGACACATTGTGTCAGGAGATGGTGTAGCAGTTGATCCCGCAAAAGTGTCAGCTGTAACTGAATGGGAATCTCCTAAGTGAGTGAAAGAAGTTCGTAGTTTCCTTGGTTTGGCAGGATACTATAGAAGATTCATTGAGAATTTCTCCCAGGTAGCTAAGCCAATGACGGAGTTACTCAAGAAAGACAAGAAATTTGATTGGACTGAAGGATGTGAACTCAGTTTCCAAGAGTTAAAGAAGAGACTTGTGACAGCACCAGTCTTATGTCTGCCAGATTTGGAGAAGGATTTCCAAGTGTATTGTGATGCATATCACCAAGGATTGGGGGGCAGTTCTGATGTAAGAAGGGAAAGTTGCGGCTTATGCCTCGAGACAACTCAAAACTCATGAAGTGAATTATCCTACTCATGATTTAGAGTTAGCCTCTGTTGTCCATGCACTCAAAACATGGAGACATTATCTTTTGGGAAAGCGATGTGAAGTGTTCACAGATCACAAAAGTTTGAAGTATATCTTCACTCAGAAAGAAATCAACATGAGACAAAGAAGATGGCTAGAACTCATCAAAGACTACATTTTGAGTTTACAATACCACCCCGGTAAAGCAAATGTTGTAGCGGATGAGTTAAGCCGTCAGGTTTATGTGAATGGCCTTACTAAGGGAGAGTTGCCAGATGATCCGTGTGCCCAATTCAAATCTCGGATTGGAGATTGTGCCTGAAGGACATCTCATGTCATTGGAAGTTCAACCCACCTTGTTGGACAAAATCAAGGAAGCCCAAAAGACGGACAAGGAAATTGAAGAGATTAAGGAAAAGATTGGCAAAGGAAAAGCCAAAGGATTCCATGAAGACGAACATGGTACTTTATGGTATGGAATATGTATCTGTATTCCGCAAGATCCGGAGCTTCGGAAACTGATTTTACAGGAAGCACACAACTCACCATATTCCATTCATCCAGGTAACACCAAAATGTACATGGATGTGAAGGAAAGATTTTGGTGGAATAATCTCAAGAAGGACATCGCCGAACATATTGCTTTGTGTGATGTATGTAGTAGAGTGAAAGCGGAACATCAGAAACTAGCAGGATTGTTACAACCACTACCTATTCCTGATTGGAAGTGGGACAATATCGGTATGGATTTCATCACTGGACTGCCAAGGACTAGATCAGGATATGATTCTATTTGGGTCGTAGTAGATCGTCTAACTAAAGTGGCTCATTTCATACCTGTGAAGACAACCTATACAAGTGCTAAGTTAGCCAAGATCTATATGAATAGAATTGTGTGTCCGCATGGAGTACCTAAGAGTATTGTGTCTGATAGGGGAACTCAATTCACTACCCATTTTTGGAGGCAACTGCATGAGTCATTGGGAATGAGATTGGAATTCAGTACTGCTTTTTATCCCCAAACTGATGGACAGACAGAAAAGACCAACCATATGTTAGAGGATATGTTGAGGGCGTGTTCCCTAGATTATGGAGCTAGTTGGGATGAAAGTCTGCCTTACGCAGAATTATCTTACAACAACAGCTATCAAGCCAGTATTGAGATGGCACCGTTTGAATTTCTCTATGGGAGAAAATGTACTACGCCATTGCTATGGAATGGTGTTGGAGAAAGAAACTTGTTCGGGCCAGAACTAATCAAGGAAGCTGAAGAGAAAGTCAAGTTGGTAAAGGAAAGATTGAAGATAGCACAGTCGCGACAGAAGAGCTACGCAGATCCAAAGCGTAGAGAGGTCACCAATGAGGTGGGTGATAGAGCATATATTAGAGTATCACCACTTCGTGGAGTAAAAAGATTTGGAGTCAAAGGAAAATTGGCCCCAAGATATGTTGACCATTCAAGATTCTGAGCCGTAAAGGAGAAGTAGCATATGAGATTGAATTGCTTGAATCATTGTCTGCCGTTCACAATGTGTTTCATGTGAGTCGGCTAAAGAAATGCCATCCGGAGATGGAAGAGACATCTTTGAAGGATACTATACCTTTGGAGGAGGTCCAATTGGAAAGCGATTCACCTATGAAGAAAAACCTATCAAGATTCTCGAGACTGCAGAAAGAGTAACTCGGACAAAGACTATCAAGTTCTGCAAAGTTCAGTGGAACCATCATTCCGAGGAAGAAGCAACATGGGAAAGAGAAGATGATCTTCGGAAAGACCACCATCACCTATTTGCTAGCCAATCCGAATCTCGAGGGCGAGATTCACCTTAAGGGGGTTAGATTTGTAAAATCCCAAAAATCATAGTTTGTAAAGCTTGCATTGCATACATGTATTCATAAGCATTTGATCATTTTCAAATAAATTTCAAATATAAGAACCATATTTATGCCTATTACTTATTCAAGTGAGGCAAGTTTTATGTTTTATTTTCTATATGTGATTAGTATATGATCAGTGTTGTTTGGAACATAAATACAAGACCACACAAAAGTTTCAAATCAAATCAAATTCTAAAACCATTCATATGTTTATTATAATCATTTAATTCAGGCATAGTTTTAAACTTTATTTTCAAACCCAAAATGATTTTGAGTGTATTAGATGTTTTACACATCCTAGGACACAAGAAATACAGAATAAAATTCTGGAAGAAATTTGAATTGAAACAGATTTGAAACAGTTATTCAAATTCAAATCACAAATTAAAACAGAAAAAGAAAAAGAGGAAAGAAGAAAAAATAAAGCCAGTAACCCAACCCACCCGCGGCCCAGTAGCGAACGGGAAAGCCAAGATCTAATCTAGGAGATGCAAACAACGAGGGGGAATATATGAGATCTTCATACCCTTGAAGATTCGCACAGCGGAACGTTCGACGGAACATGGGTGATGTAGTCGTACTCGCTTCTCCTCCTCGCGATCCGATCCGATCTAACACCGCAAGTGGCGATGCCTCCGAGAGATGCACACGTGTGGCACCTCGACGTCTCCTCCTTCCTCAATCCAGAAAGTGGGGTGGAGAGACGGATTGGATCTACAACGCGACGGCGCGGTGCAAGCGTTGGAGAGTTTCTGCAGCAGGGCTTCGCCTACACGTAGTCAGGAGGGAGAGAGAGAGGAGGGCAGCAGGGCGGCTAGGGTTGAGGAGGAGGTGTAGGGGAGGGGTGCGCACCCAGCCCTCTTTATATAGAGGGGTGGCCGGCCAGCCCTAGCCCCTTCCCCAAGCCCTAGGCCGGCGGCCAAGGAGGGAGGAGTGGGGGGCAAGTTTCCTCCCTCCCTTCTAGAAGCTCCCCTAGGGTTTCCTAGGTGGTTGGCCGGCTGGGCCCTATGGGGCCTTGTGCCCCTGGCCCAATGCGGCCAGGGCACTCCCTCATAGGCCCATGCCCCCTCCCGACAGGTGGGGACACGTTGGTCCCCCTCCAGAAGGTTCTAGAAGCTTCCGGTACAATACCGATTAACCCGAAACAATTCCGAACTCCAAAAACTGCATTGCCTTATATGAATCTATTTCTCCAGACCATTCCGGAACCTCTCGTGACGTCCTGGATCTCATCCGAGACTCCGAACAAAAACTCATAAACCAATTATCCAATCTATCCTAGCGTCGAGACACGTTAAGTGTGTGACCCTTTGGGTTCGAGAATATGCAGACATGATCTTATATCAATAATCAACAGCGGGGTCTAGAAACCCATATTGACTCCCACACATTCATCGATGATCATATCGGATGAACCACGATGCCAGGATTCAATCAATCCCATATATATATTCCCTTCGTTGCGCGAAATTTTACTTGCCCGAGATTTGATCGTCGGTACCGTCATACCTAGTTCAATCTCGTTCACAGCAAGTACTTTACTCATTCCGTAATATGATATCACTTTGTGATTAACTCCTTAACCACATGCTTGCAAGCGGTGTTGATATCGATTACCGAGTGGGCCCGAAGTATATCTCTCCGACTTGGGAGGGACAAATCCCATCTCGATACATACAACCCAACAGGTACTTTCCGATCACCTAAGAGACACCTTTATGATCACCCTCTCATAGGATGACGTTTGATGACCTCAAAGCTTTCTTCTGATACCAGGGAGTTGTATTATCTCATGGTCTAAGGAATACAATATTTGACATAAGAAAAGCTTCGCAAAGATGAACACAATGACACGTTCTAGTTGCTCTGCTTAGTTTGGGTCTGTCCATCATATCATTCTCCCAATGATATGATATCATTATTAATCGACAACTCATGTCTATGGTTAGGAAACCTTAACCATCATTAATCAATGAGCTAGTCCATAGAGGCATACTAAGGACACGGTGTTGTTCACAAACCACACAAGTATTAAAGTTTCCGCTTAATACAATTCTAGCATGGAATATAAACTTTATCATGAACAAGAATTATAATAATAACATCTTTATTATTGCCTCTAGGGAATAATTCCAATAGTCTCCCACTTGCACTAGAGTCAATAATCTAGTTTACATCTGGCAACAATCTAACACCCATGGCACTAAGGTGTTGATCATGTTTTGCACGTGGAAGAGGTTTAGTCAATGGATCTGCGACATGCAGATCTGTATGTACTTTGCTAATCTTCAGATCTCCATCTGCTATATAATATCGGATTATATGAAACTTGCGGTTGATATGCTTGGTCTTTGTATGATATCTTGGTTCCTTAGCTAGTGCTATGGCGCCAGTGTTGTCACACAATATCTCCAGTGGGTCCAAGGCACTTGGAACCACGCTAATCTCAGTGATGAAGTTCCTGATCCAAACTCCTTCACTTGACGCTTCTGCAGCAGCCATGTATTCCGCTACTACTGTAGATCCCGCGATCATGCTTTGCTTGCAGCTTCTCCAGCTCACAGATCCTCCATTCAAAATATAAACGTATCCTGTCTGAGATTTAGAATCATCCTTGTCGGTGTCAAAACTAGCGTCGACGTAACCCTTTACGACGAGCTGTTCATCACCTCCATAGACTAAGAACATTTCTTTAGTCCTATTTAGGTACTTTAGGATGTTCTTCACGGCTGTCCAGTGTTCCACTCCTAGATCACTTTGGTATCTGCTCGTCAAACTAAGAGCATTGGACACATCCGGTCTAGTACACAGCATGGCATACATGATAGAACCTATGGCCGAGGCATAAGGAACTTTGCTCATAGCTTCTCTATCATTTACCATAGCTGGACACTGAGCCTTGCTCAATATCTTACCTGACAACATAGGCACTGAACCTTTATTTTCCTTATCCATTCTGAACCTTTTCAGAACTTTGTCTAGGTATGTACTCTGGCTTAAAGCTATCAGGCGTCTTTGTCTATCTCTATAGATCTTGATGCCCAATATATAAGCAGCTTCCCCTAGGTCTTTCATTGAAAAACATTTGTTCAAATAACTCTTCACATCGTTAAGCATGTCAATGTCATTTCCAATAATCAATATGTCATCCACATATAGTACCAGAAATGTCACTGAGCTCCCACTCACTTTCTTGTAGATACAAGCTTCGTAGCAATTTGGAACAAATCCAAAGCTCTTGATCACTTGATCAAAACGAAGGTTCCAACTCCGAGATGCTTGCTTCAGTCCATAAATGGAACGCTGAAGTTTGCACACTTTATCAGCATCCTTAGGATCGACAAAACCTTCGGGTTGCATAATATACAACTCTTCATCAATGTTGCCATTGAGGAACGCAGTCTTGACATCCATCTGCCATATTTCATAATCATGAAACGCAACAATTGCTAATAAAATCCGAATGGACTTAAACATCGCTACGGGAGAGAAAGTCTCATCGTAGTCAACACCTTGAACTTGTCGAAAACCTTTCGCGACAAGTCGTGCTTTATAGACGGTAACATTACCATCCGCGTCCGTTTTCCTCTTGAAGATCCATTTGCACTCAACGGCCTTTCGGTCGCTAGGAGGGTCCACCAAAGTCCATACTTGGTTTTCGCTCATGGATCCCAATTCGGATTTCATGGCCTCTAGCCATTTCTCATAGTTTGGGCTCATCATCGCTTCCTCATAGTTCGCAGGTTCACTGTCGTCTACTAACAAGACAGTTAAGACAGGGTTGCCGTACCAATCAGGAGGGGCACGTGACCTTGTCGACCTGCGACGTTCAGTAGTAGCATCGTCCGAAGCTTCATGGTCCTTATCATTAGCTTCCTCTATTGTTGGTGTAGGCGGCACTGAAACAATTTCAGGTGCTGCGCTACTCTCCAATTCAAGAGAAGGTTCAACAACCTCGTCTAGCTCTACTTTCCTCCCACTCACTTCTTTCGAGAGAAACTCCTTCTCAAGAAAGGATCCGTTCTTTGCGACAAACACTTTGCCTTCGGTTCCGTGATAGAAGATATACCCAATAGTTTCCTTAGGGTATCCTATGAAGACGGATTTCTCTGCTTTGGGTTCGAGCTTGTCCGGCATCAACTTCTTGACGTAAGCTTCGCATCCCCAAGCTTTAAGAAACGACAACTTAGGTTTAGCACCAAACCACAGTTCATACGGTGTCGTCCAGCGGATTTAGGTGGTGCCCTATTTAAAGTGAATGCAACGGTCTCTAATGCATAACCCCAAAATGATAACGGCAAATCAGTAAGAGACATCATTGATCGGACCATTGTAGGGTTCGCAGCATAGAAAACAAAAAATTTCCAACGATGGGAACAACTATGTACCAAGATCTATCTACTAGATACAAGCAACGGGTGGATATACATCCAAAAAATACATACCCTCAAAGACCGAATAGCGTAAACGAGGTTGTACTCGTGGATGATGTAGATGAACGCTTGCCGATCTCAAGATCGTGATGAAGTCCATCTGGTCCAGCCGGTCCAGCACGATCAAGTCCAGCACCTCAAAGCAGTGGTGCATCCGTGATCGCACACACGTACGGGTACCCCGACAACCTCCGCGCCCTCGCTCCAGCGAAGCAGCGGAAGCAACAAATCCTTCCAGAAAAATCCACCGGGAACATGTATCTCGCAGATCCGAGACCATGGGGAAATTCTAAAGGGGGGAGAGAGATCCTTCACGAGGAGGTGTGCTTTGAGAGGAGGAGAGGGGGGCACCCAAGGGGCATGGCGCCCAGCCATGGGGGCTGCCCCCACCTCTTCCACATTCATGTGGGTGGAGCTCCCACTCAAAATGAAAAGCCTCCACTCCCATTAAAAAGCCTCCACTCAAAAATCCACTCACATGCATTAAATTTCCACCAAATTTAATGCAAGCTCTCATTTAAATAAAACTCTTTTATTTATTTATTAAGAATTTTTTTAATTACTTTAATTAACAAACATTCACATAAAACCCCTTACAACATTTCAATTTCACATGCAGAACCAGTTTCAGCAATTTCAACCGAAACAGTTCCGGTGTCTAGTGAAATAAATTCCTGCGCTTTCCTTTTCTTTTTCTGGCATATCATTTGCTCCGAATGGTGTCGGCATCCCTTAAGTGTGTCACCCTACGGTTCGCGAATAATGCGGACATGATCGAGACCCTTCTCCGATCAATAATCAGTAGCAGGACCTGGAGATCCATACTGACTCCCACACATTCAACGATGACTTATGTGATCGTGTGAACCTTTTACACTAGTATCTTAATCCCTTTGTTTCACGATATATCCGAGATTCGATCATCGGTATCTCCATACCTAGTTTGATCTCGTTACCGACATGCACTCTTTTCTCGTTCCCGTGATATAACATTCTAGTGATCAAATCACTTGCTTGCAAGCTAATCAATGTGATATCACCGAGAGGGCCCAGAGCATATCTATCCGTCATCGGGATGAACAAATTCCACTCTCGATCCATGGGTCTCAACATAACACTTTAGTAGTTCTGAAGACATCTTTATAATCACCCAGTTACTGTGTGACGTTTGATGTCATCGAGAAACTCTTCCGGTGTTAGTGATTGACATGATCTCATGGTCTAAGGATTAGGATCACTTCGTAAGTTGTTATAGCAATATAAACTCAATGACTTTGATCGTAATGCTATACTTCGAATGAATGTTCATCACATCATTACACTAATGTTGTGACCTCGTTATTAACAACATCCAATGTCCATGATCAGGAAACTTTGATCATCATGTTAATCAACGAGCTAGTTTATAAGAGAGGCCTAACTAGGAACTTCCTTTTTGTTTATTAAACACACATGTATTAACGTTTCCGTATTAATACAATTATAGCATGTAAAATAAACATTTATCATAAATAAGGAATACGATAATAACCACTTTATTATTGCCTCTCGGGCATATTCCCTTCAGTCTCCCACTTGCACTAGAGACAATAATCTAGTTTGAAAACTTTGCGTATTGAACACCTATGGCTTTCTGGTATTCCAAATATGCAACTGCAAGTGGTTAACATAATCTACGGATCTGATGCTTTCAGGTCCGTGTGTATTTGCATGTCTTTGCGTCTTCACGCATCACTCATTCTCCAATAAGATGGCATTGTATAAATTTGGTCTTTTGGTGAGACCTTTAGTTCCTTGGGGTTAAAACACGTCGATACTATTGTCACACAATATATCTTTAGTGTTAGCCCATTGTGAACCACACCTTAGTTTGATAACAAACTACTTGACACAAATTCCCTCCTTTGCTGCTACTATAGCAGTCATATACTTAGCCTTTTGTTGTAGTATTCGTCACAATGTCTTAACTTTGGAATACATCCAAATCCATCATGGAAACTTTCTTTCCATTTCATTGTGCCACCCATAGTTTAAATTGAGATAAACTTAATTTGTATCTTGTGACAAAACTAGTATCAATGTAACGCTTTACAATGAACTATTTTTAATTGTTTGTCATCTCTACACAAATATATTCTTAGTTCTTCCAAAAGATCATAAGAATATCCTTACTATCGTCCAATGATCATTTTATGATTTATTCTGGTATATGCTCATAACACTTAGAGCATAGGACATATCTGGATGTGTACATACCATGGTATGATTGATCAAAACATTCTCGTGATTTTACTCATCAAGTGTCAAAGCACTTGAATCTTGTTTCACTTATCAAGTGTCGATACACTTGAATCTTGACTCAATTTCTTTCCATGCGACAAGAACTGTTTCTTGTTGTTTCTATATTGAACTCCTTCAATATCTCATATATGTACGTTTGGCACAACCATATTAGCGTCACAGTCTATCCACTATAGACATTCACGCTAAATATTCGGGTTTTGCCTAAGTATTTCATCGAAATAAAATTCTTAACCTCTTTCAATAAAAGATACATCATTTCTAATCAACAAGATGTCCTCCACATAATGTATTAGAAATATGTCTTAGCGCTCCCACTTAATTTCTTGCAAATGCAAGCATCTTCATCGTCTCCTGATGAAAACTCCTTTTCATCACGGTGAAGATTCCAACTCCGCGATGCTTACTTCAACCATTGAAGTTTGCATGCCCTTTTAGCATCCTTTGAATTTAACAAAACCCTTTGGACCATGTCATGTACACGTCCTAGGTAACCATTCTATTAGAAGAATTTTGTTTTGTTTATTCATCTACCATATACCAAATTATATGTAGTGGTTGCTACTTTAATCCGTCCAGACTAAATATTGCTATGAAAGATCAAATCTTGTCATAGTCAACTCCTTGAACATTGTCATAAAATACTTTACGACATGTCGACTATTTCATAGATGTAAAACATCCATGTCTGTTTCTTTATAGATCCAAATACGACTGATAGGTTTTTACACCTTTCCGGAGGGTCTTCCAAGTTCAAAACTTGATTTCTTGTGTATGGAACTATCACGGATTTTATGGCTTCAAGCCACTTGATGGAGTCAGGGCTCATCATCGCTTCTTTGCATGTAGTCGGTTCATCATTGTCAAACAATAATGATTTACTCTCAAATGTTAGCATTTGATTGTTTAACCGACCGACTTGGTTCAATAAGAACTTAGATCTCCGTGACCACAACCTTTGAGGCACATAAGCTATGAGCATTATGGCAGCCTCCGGAACGATTTCCGGTGCTGCGCAACTCAGCACATTTAGCTAAGGTTCGTTAACCTTATCAAAGTTCTATTGTCCTCCCACTTAACTTTTACGAAAAATTCCTTTTTCAAGAAACTTCACATTTCAAGCGACAAACCCTTTTGTCCTTGGTTTTATGGAGGAATACCCAATTGTTATTCGAAATAACCTACAAAGACATGCTTATCCGACTTCGGTTGTAAACATCTTACTTATGTTTAGCATACCAAAATTTAAGAAATGACAACTTGGGTTTTACCCCAAACCATAACTCATATGGCATCATTTCAACGGATCAAGATGGAGCTCTTTTCAGTGTAAAAGCGGTAGTCTCTAAAGCTTTAATATTTTTAAAACATAATGGCAGTTTTATAAATAACACCTTTGATCCAACCATGTCAAACAAGGTTTCATTACAAATCTCAAACGCTCCATACTCCTATGGTGTTTCGGGAGATGTAAATCTAGGTGTTTTCCTAAACTTGCAACTCAAATAAATCCCTTTATGATAAATCATAATTCATTTATTTTTCTTGTTACACTTGTAACTCAAATAAATCCCTTACGATCAAATCATAAACCATTTATTTTCTTGTCACAATGATTTTCACTTCATCTTGAAATTCTTTGAACGTTTTCAAATATTTCACACTTTTTTCTCATTAAGTGAATATTCACTCAAATTTCCGGAGAAAGCATATGAAGTTGAAACCCATCGCTTACGACTATAAATAATGGACTACATACATCGATATGTATAAATTCCAATATTTTAGTCGTTCGTTCTTCTTTTGCCTTTGAACGAAGTTTTTAATTATCCCGAGGAAAGTCTCACAAGCGTCACTTGATCAAAACAAAGACTCCAAAAATCCATGAATATGGAGATTCTTCATGTTTTCTTTCCAATATAATTTAAACAGCGATGTCACTTTGTAAGTGATCTTTCAATCATTTGTCTTGCGACATTTTAGCATTAGGTTTTATGGATGCGATTTCTCCAACTAGATTTGTAAATCATCCATCTTATATGGAATACGGTAATTATTTGAACAACCTTTGTTCTCATAATACCTGATTCAAATAACAATTATTAAAACAAATCTTGAAGTCAAGCCTTGATGTCAACGAGAAATACAAACAATGGTTTGTTTGTTTTCGATGAACATCATCACATATTCTCTTGCTAGTTATTTAGGCCATTGTGGTTTATGAATTGCGTCGTTCCGTATGAAATTTCATACCAACCAATTCGGTATCCAATACCCAAGAACCACATTGTTTAACAAGCAAAGAATATAACCATAACATGTATATCATCCATATACCTAAATTGGATATTTCCAATCTTGTCTTTTCTGCCAAATATATTTTATAGATTCTCTTTCAGCATTTCCTTTTTACTTTTTAAAAGAATCTATCAAGACCAAAGTGGCGTCATATACATGACACGTAGTCCAAAGCGTGTATATTCAAATAATAATACCTTTGGACTTGCACTTTGAAGTAGATCACCATCATAAAAAATGATCGGTATTCTTTTAAAATCCATTCTTTAGTAATCTTTTAGTGTAGTAAACACTTTACATACGTCTTCTATTCATCCTTATCATGATGGCTTTCATGATCAAGCTACTGTAGCTTATAAAGGCGAATCATGAGTATAACATTACTTTCCAAAACCCTTTTTGGATGATTAGGATGTCTAGCATCTCCAACCTTTGCAAATTCTCATCCAATATGAGAACATATATTATACTCTATCATATTGCAACCAAAACATTGTTTCAGATATCGTTATATCTATCACACATGATGGTTTCTGAAACAATTCTTTCAGCTCCTATATAAACTTGATATTAAAATAATCAAGAATCATGGAGGCAAACATGATACTTAAGATACTAACACTGGAATTGTTACTCTCGATTTAATACCAATTATTAAATTTCACGGAGTAAATAGAGTTTGCTGAAAGTTTGCAATAGGACTTTAAACTTTAGATTGACACTCAACACAATACGATACCAGTTCGTAAAGTATATATCCAGAATTCTATAGTTCTATTATCTCAATTACAACTATGCATAAGGTGGTGAAGGAATGCCAATGACTACAACAAATTATGCAAATTCACTTTGATTTAATTTATGATAAATTGAGTTCTACTAATCCAAATTAGAAATGAACTCCCACTAAAAAACGACATCCCTCGTGTCTTTTTGGTGATTACATGAACCAAATCCACTACACCAAGTCCGATCATCACGTGAGTCGGTGTAGCTTCAAAGGCGAGCATCAAATGGGCATCATATCTACTATATGACTCATGCTTAACCTTTCGGTCCATGTTCCGAGGCCATGTCTGTACATGCTAGGCTCGCCAAGTAAGAACCTTAGTATTCGCGTGTGTAACTGTCTTACACCCGAGATATGCTCGTGGATTCAAGTGCACCCGATCATCACGTGATGTCTTGAAGCGACGAAACATTGTCGGTGCATACTTAAGGAAGAACACATTTTTATCTTGATATCTAAATGAGGGATCATCTTATTATGCTAATAAAACACCAAACAAGCAATATAGGATGCTATCAAACATCACATGTTAATAAGTGAAATGATATGGTTCCCGCATATGATCTCCATCATGTGCACTGTGGTATGATCTCTATCATACCTTTATGTGTAAGGCCAAGGTCTATGGAACTTACACGCTATGTGTGTTGTAAGAGTATCATCTCATACTTCTACTTACAACATCACCATATCATAACACTAGCCCAACAACAATCTAAACTAGACGCCTCTAATTTGTCCATTGCAAGTTTTACGTGGCTTAGGGCTTTCGAAGATAGAACAATTCTTACCTACGAACATGAACCACAACGAGGATAACCAAATTGTTGACAACTCGTTGCAAATTAGATATTGACTATAGTAGGAGAGACAGACACCCGCTAGCCACTTATGCAAAACTAGTTGCATGTCAAGCGTGGAACAGGTCTCATGTGCGAGGACATGTAAAGTTTGTCCGGGCCGCTTCATCCCACTATGCCACCAATATCCAAAGTACAACTAAGAAGCAATAAAATGATCATCATCGCCCACATACTCATATGTGTACTACCCGTGCAAAGCATCTACGCATAGATCCGGCTCTGATACCACTGTAGGGTTCGCAGCATAGAAAACAAAAAAATTCCTACGATGGGAACAACTATGTGTTAGACCCCTCCTTTTTATAAGGAAAGGATCCCTGTGATTGCAATGCTAGTCCCTGGATCAATGCTAGCATCCACAGTTTAAGATGAAGTACACAGATACAAAGGTCGTTTATTACATTCATTCCAGAGATAAAACATAGTCTTTTACAACTCAGGGCCAAAGGCCTAACACAAGAGTTTATGGAACAAGTAAATAAACACAAGTCTTCATCTTCATGTGCCACAGGCAAGCATGTTGAGTGTAGACTCATGACTCCTATTCATCATCGGAGTAACCTGCAACATCACAAGTTACAGCCACAGGGGGTCAATACTTTGCAATAGTATTGGCAAGTGATACCTTAGTATATTTTAAGTGGACTATATTACTATATGCATTTTGGCTAGGTGTAGTTTGGCTTGCTTTGCTTGAAAATAGATTTTTCCTATTAGTTGAAAACTCTAAGTTCTTCTTTGTCAAAAACATTCCCAAGGAACCACCAATAGACATTAAGGACCTTCACCCTTGTTCACCCACCAATTTTTTTTATTGTAGAAGTTGGAGTGATGAGATTCTTGTAGCTTCCATGTCTTGATGCTCAAAAGTGTCCATTTCCTTGGACTAGGCTAAGTACTTAGGTTTTTCATCTGCAGAGGTTGTGCACTTTCCCCACCAGACTTGGTTTCCCAAGACAGGACCTTTCAGAAGCTTTTCCTTAGTCAAATGGACGCGTTCCAACCTATCAACCCATCTACCACCAACTGTCCAAAAGACTAAGTTCTAGCAACCTATATGATCAAGGCAGAGCCCATATTGCCAAGTGGTTACACTGTAAGCTTTCTCAACACTTGGCCTCCAAATCCCTTTGTGCCTGGGTGGCATACCACAAGTGAGATACACAACCCAAGTCCATGGCCTTGTGTAACCACTCAACATAACCCAACATTCCATTCCACCCAGGAGGTTCATTTGACTTAGTTGTTTTATTAAGAAAACATAAGTCTCTTGACTTAGAATATTTTCATTATAAACCATATAGATGTTCACCACCCTTGTTTGCTAAGTAGCTATACTAAGCAGAATATGATAACCTACCTTAGGATAATTTCCCTAGCATTTCTACTATTCATCCTACTTAGGTTTTCCCATCTTAGCACTAGGCAAAATATCATGCAATAATTTTAGCAAAATATCTAATGCTAGTACAAAACATAGGACAAAAATATTGATGAAAATATCACTTGGCTTGGTAGTGGGGAGAGTAGCACTCTTCACAATCACAATCACTAGCAAAATCTACACAAGAAATAATAGCATACAATTACACACAATTATATACAATCAAAAATAATATGAACGCATGCATGCAAGAATCTACTAAGTGATGATTTTTGAAATTACTACCAAGTATGCTTATGACTACAGAAACTTAACATAACACAAAATTTTGCCAACTAAACTCATTTGGCATCCACATAATTTACCAAAATAATTTCCATTTAAAATGGTCCTAAAACATGTTCTACAAATAAAATCATTTTTAACTGTTACTATATGCTAAATAAATTGGATATTCTGAAAGGCCTTGTTTCACTGAATCCAACGTTATAAAGTTTGCAAAAATCTAACGTGGCATTCAAAAGTTATAAGCATTTGAAGTTTGAATCTAAATCAGGTTTTAAATTCTGTTTTTAGTTTAAACCTTGCCACGCGTCATGTTCTTATTCGCCCGTACCGTTTCGCACTGGATCGAGCTCCACAGCCGTAGGATCTAAATGAAATCTGGCGGCTCAGATCGCGTACCTCTTCGGTTTGAGTGGATCTATCCTAGCGCTACGATAAGGATCTAACGGCTGCTACTGTCCTGACCAGGATCTGGCGGCGGAGCGGTGGCTACCGGCGGCGGAACTTCCGGTCGATGACGGAGGCGGTGCTACAGGGGGTAAGTGAGAACGAGGAGTAGCTCACCGGGCTCAGGAGGTCATGGCGAAGCTCGTCGTAGACGCGGTTGGTCAAGGGGCGCTCGGGCACGGCTGCGATTGCTCACCAGAGTTCGTGGCGGCGTCGGGTGCGTCAGGTGGTCGTCGTGGACGTCGCTGTGAACCACCCCAAGGCAAGATAGCGACACGGTTAGGTTCACAGGGTCAAGGGGAAGTCGTGTGCATGAACGGGAAGGCGAGGGGCGGTCTGTACCTACTGGGAAAACTCGTCGGAGTTGATGTCGCCGTCGGTGCTCGCGGTGTCAAGTGGAACCGGCGACCTGGGGCAGTACAAGACGGACTAGTGAGGTCAGGAGGTGCACAAAGATACACTGAGTTAGATAGCAAGTACGATAGGCAGAGGGAACTCGAGGCTCACCTGAATCGCTCGCCGGAGAGGGCTCTGTCAGCGGCGGTGCGCGGAGGATTGAGGGCAGCCTGGTGGCGGAGTGAGCGAGGTGTTTGGGGGAAAAAGATCGCGGGGCAGAGAGGGTCTTATAGCCGGGAAATCGACAGGAAACGCTCGAGGATAAATGCCCATTTACACCGCGCCATTACCGGCCATCACTGCTGCAGCGACGTGGTCGCAGGCGCGGTCTGGGGAAGACGAGGACGACGTGGACTGGACCCGCTCGTCAACGAAACGCGCAAGGTGTTGGTGGGGTCGGGCTGTCAGCGTCTGTTTGCGTGTGCTCGCGCGTGTGAGAAGGAAGAGGAGATCCCTGGGTGGGCTTGCTGGGCTTGATCCGCTGCTGGGCCAGATTCTGGCCGCGCGGCCCTTTTCTATTGTTTAAGCCTTTTCTTTTTCGAAATTTATTTTCTGGTATGAATTTTGATATGAATTCAAATCCTTTTGAAACCAAACTGCCTTGGGAATTTTTGCAGGGTTTTGTGGATTCAAAAACAGTCATAATGACTAAGTGGTTACTTTGCAAGGCTTGGTCAAGCTTGGTTTCTAAAGTAATCAGAGATTTGTTCTAGTTTGCAAATATTTGAAAGGGATTTTGAAACTACTTCTAAATTTGAAATCTTGGGTTTAAAAAGTTTCACCTAAACTTTCCATCAATGGAGGCAAGCAAACAAGTACTTTAAACATTCAAATTTCAAAGGGTGATGGCTATTTGGGATAATTTGACCACATGAAATCATAGCTCAAATTCTATCTCTAAGTGATTTTTGAGAAAACCCTAAATGGATGAATGATGCAAAAGATGATATGAATGAGTTTTGAAACTATGATTTTTGGGATGTTACAAATCTAACCCCCTTAAGATGAATCTCGCCCTCGAGATTCGGGTTGGATAGCAAATAGGTGAGGGTGGTCCTTCCGAAGATCATCTTCTCTTTCCCATGTTGCTTCCTCTTCGGTGTGATGATTCCATTGCACTTTACATAACTTGATAGTCTTGGTCCTGGTAACTCTTTCTGCGGTCTCTAGTATCTTGACAGGCTTTTCCTCATAGGTGAGATCACTTTCTAGCTGAACTTCTTCCAAAGGTATGGTATCCTTCAAAGAAGACTCTTCCATCTCTGGGTGGCATTTCTTAAGCTGACTCACATGAAACACGTTATGGACTGCTGATAGAGATTCTGGCAATTCAACTTCGTATGCAACTTCTCCTTTTCGACTTAGAATTTTGAATGGTCCAACATATCTTGGTGCCAATTTTCCCTTAACTCCAAATCTTTTTACTCCACGAAGTGGTGATACCCTGAGGTAAGCTCTATCCCCAACTTCGTAGGTGACTTCTCTACGCTTAGAATCCGCATAGCTTTTCTGTCGGGACTGTGCTATCTTCAATCTGTCCTTAACCAATATGACTTTCTCTTCGGCGTCCTTGATAAGATCTGGTCCGAATAAGCTTCTTTCTCCCACACCATTCCATAACAATGGGGTGGTACACTTCCTTCCGTAGAGTAACTCAAACGGTGCCATTCCAATACTAGATTGATGACTGTTATTGTAAGAGAACTCTGCGTACGGCAAACTTTCATCCCAACTTGCTCCATAGTCTAATGCACAGGCTCTCAACATGTCTTCAAGAATTTGGTTGGTTCTTTCTGTTTGTCCATCCGTTTGTGGATGAAAAGCAGTGTTGAATTCCAATCTCGTTCCTAAGGATTCATGAAGTTGTCTCCAAAAGTGAGATGTGAACTGGGTTCCTCTATCTGATACTATACTCTTAGGCACACCGTGAAGGCATACAATTCTGCTCATGTAAATTTTAGCTAACTTGGCACTTGTATAGGTTGTCTTCACGGGTATAAAATGAGCCACTTTAGTTAGGCGATCCACTACCACCCATATGGAATCATACCCTGACCTGGTCCTTGGTAAACCGGTAATGAAATCCATACCAATATTTTCCCACTTCCATTCAGGAATAGGCAGTGGTCGAAGCAAACCCGCTGGTTTCTGGTGCTCCGCTTTGACTCTGCTACACACATCACACAAAGCAATATGTTCAACAATGTCCCTTTTTAGATTGTTCCACCAAAACCTTTCCTTCATGTCCATGTACATCTTGGTATTTCCCGGGTGAATGGAATACGGAGAGTTGTGTCCTTCTTGTAGGATCAGTTTTCGCAACTCTGGGTCTTGTGGGACACATATACGTTTCCCGTGCCATAAAGTACCTTGTTCATCAATATGGAAACTCTTAGCCTTCCCTAGACTAATATTTTCCTTAATCTTTCCAATTTCCTCATCAGTCTTCTGAACTTCTCGGATCTTGTCCAATAGAGTGGGTTGAACATCTAAGGACATGAGATATCCTTCCGGTACAATCTCCAATCTGAGTTCTTTGAATTGCTTACACAAGTCATCTGGCAATTCTTCTTTTGTAAGGCCATTTACAAACGTCTTACGACTTAGAGCATCTGCTACCACATTCGCTTTACCGGGGTGGTATTGCAAACTTAAGTCGTAATCCTTGATAAGTTCTAGCCATCTTCTTTGTCTCATGTTGATTTCCTTCTGGGTGAAGATATACTTCAAGCTTTTATGATCGGTGAACACTTCACAACGCTTTCCCAAAAGGTAATGTCTCCATGTTTTGAGGGCATGGACGACAGAGGCTAACTCCAAATCATGAGTAGGATAGTTTACTTCATGAGTTTTGAGTTGTCTCGAAGCATAGGCTACGACTTTACCATCTTGCATAAGTACGGAACCCAAACCTTGATGAGATGCATCACAATATACTTGGAAATCCTTTTCTAAATCTGGCAGACATAAAACTGGTGCTGTCACAAGTCTCTTCTTCAATTCTTGGAAACTGACTTCGCAACCTTCAGTCCAAGCAAACTTCTTATCCTTCTTTAGCAATTCTGTCATTGGCTTAGCAACCTTCGAGAAATTTTCAATGAACCTTCTGTAGTAACCTGCTAAGCCGAGGAAACTACGAACTTCTTTCACATTCTTGGGTGATTCCCATTCTGTCACAGCTGAAACCTTTGTAGGATCAACTGCCACACCATCTTTTGTCATCACATGACCAAGAAATCCAACTTTCTCTAACCAGAATTCACACTTACTGAATTTGGCATACAGTTTATGTTCCCTCAGTTTCTCAAGTATCAAGCGTAAGTGTCTTTCATGTTCTTCCTTGCTCTTGGAGTAGACCAAGATGTCATCGATGAAAACGACAACGAACTTGTCTAGGAATTCCATGAACACCTTGTTCATCATATTCATGAAGTATGTCGGAGCATTGGTTAAACCAAAGGGCATCACGGTATACTCATACAATCCATACCTTGTGGTGAATGCTGTTTTTGGTATGTCTTGCTCTCGTATCTTGAGTTGAAAATATCCTGACCGGAGATCAATCTTCGAGAATACACATGCTCCTTCTAGCTGATCAAATAAGTCGTTGATTCTTGGCAAAGGATATTTGTTCTTGATGGTAACCTCGTTGAGAGAACGGTAGTCAATACATAACCTTTGTGTTCTATCCTTCTTCTCCACGAACAATACTGGGGCTCCCCAAGATGAAGAACTTGGTTGAATAAACCCTTTCTGCAACTGTTCTCCTAGCTGCTTCTTGAGCTCTTTCAATTCATCCACTGACATTTTGTACGGTCTCTTAGCTATTGGTCCTGATCCTGGCACCAAATCTATCAGAAACTCCACATATCTATCTGGGGGCATTCCTGGTAGTTCTTCCGGAAACACATCCGGATATTCACATACTATTGGTACACTGTCCATGCTAACCCCCTTAAGAGAATTCAGCTTACTTCCTTTGGATTCAAAGTTTGACTTAAATTTTATTCTTTTTCCTTCGGGGGTTGTGAGTGTAACGGTTCGATTGGCACAATCTAATACTCCTTCATACTTAGCCATCCAATCCATTCCCAAAATTACATCCAGTCCTTGGGAATCCAGAATTATTAGGTTCACTAGAAACTTATATTTTCCAAACTCTATAACTAAGTCATGACATCCTGAGTTTACAAACATTTCTCCCCCTGGAGAACTTACTCTTATAGGACACCCAATGGTTTCTATCGGTAGTTCATTTCTTTCAACGAATGCTTTTGATATGAATGAATGAGATGCACCGGTGTCAAAGAGTACAAATGCTGAAATTGAATTGAGTCTGAACTTACCAGCCACGGCATCAGGCTCCTCATAGACCTCCTCCACATTTATGTGGTTAACCTGTCCTTTCTGGAAAGGATTTGGCTTGTTAGGTCCTTCAACTTTCTTCTCAGGGCACTCATTAGCATAATGCCCCAGCTTTTTGCATTTGAAGCACTCAACCTGACTGATGTCCTTTTTAGGAGGTTGGCCTCCACTTCCACTACCATTTCCACCATAGTGGCTCTTATGTCCACCCTTGTGGTTCTTGTACTTGTCCTTGTCATGGCTGCGATGATGCTTGTAGTCATGACGGTTGTGGTTGTGCTTGCTAAATTTCCCATGTTTATGGGATCCTGAGCTGCCACTGTCATCATAGTGAGATCGTTTGTGAGACGATCCCGAGCTGTGCTTGTCGGAGTGTTTCCTCTTTCTACTCTCGACTTGCTTCATTTTACTCTCCAAAATAGCAGCCTTGTCACACAAAGACTGATAAGTTGGGACATATGCCACAGCCAACTGTAGATTCAGTTCATCATTCAAGCCTTCCAGAAATTTTTCCTTTCTTTTGGCATCCGTGTCAACCTCATCCGGTGCATAGCGCGCCAGATTGTTGAACTCTTCTATGTATTCTGCCACGCTGTGGTGGCGCTGTTTCAGGTTGTGAAACTCCTTCTTTTTCAGACTCATCATTCCTGATGAGATATGAGCAGTGCGAAAGCCATCTTCAAAGATAGCCCAAGTCACCTCATCAATAGGAGTGGTGATTTGGAAATTGTCCCACCATGTGTCGGCTGGTCCTTCCAACAGATGTGCTGCGAATCTGACTTTTTCAGCATCCGTGCAGCCCACGGTCACTAAGTCCTTGTTCACGGAACGTAGCCAGTCATTGGCCACCATGGGATCAGTTGTTCCCGCAAACTTTGCTGGCCTCAAACGCAGAAATCTGGTGAGCATATCAAAACCCGGAGGGTTGTTGTTGTTGTTGTTGTTGTTATTGTTGTTATTGTTGTTGGGGTTGTTGTTGTTGTTATTCTGGTTTTGGATGAATGTTGTCATCATTTGCATAAGCTGTGTTTGCGCATTCATCATTTGCTGCATTTCCGGGGTGATGTTGTTGGGGTTGGGGTTTGCGCGACGGGGAGGCATCTGTGGTTTGTTCAAATAGATAAGAATGAGATACCCATAGATGTTTTATGCACAATACAACATAAGCAAACACATAACAAGCAACATAAGAATAAAGGTTCAACAACCACATAATAAGCTCATGAAGTAAAACACACAAGTGGCAAGCCATCCACATGTCGGATGGTCCAATAACAAGTTCACAATATCAAGTATGAATAAGAAAAGTAAACGAGTAGTCAAGTCTACTCATCAGCGTCAATCTCCTCCTCGACGAAGGAAAGACCTGCGTTCTCCATCGCGGTCTTGTTCTCCTCAATCGTAGTGGTCAAGGAATCGACCTTGGCTTTGAGAGCCCTCTTCTGGGAGCGAAGCCTCTCAATAACCATCTGCTGTTGCTCAAGCTCGAAGTCCTTGGACTTCAGTTCCTCGGTCATGTCCCGGATCCTCTTGTTCCTATCCTGGACGCGTTTCTCTTGACTCTTGAACTTGCGGTCCTGGGCCTCGAACTTTGTCTCCATTTCCTTGATCATCTCATCCTGCTGCGCAAAAAGCTTGTCCTTCTCGCGAAGCTGCACCTGAAGCTCGTCATTACCTAGCATGACGTTCGTCCTGTCCGTATCTACGTGCCTGAGAAGAGTCTCTAAGTCCTGAAGATAAAGACGTATCGGCTCCGCAGTGCTCCTCGAGTCGTCCTCAAAGTCGATGGACTCTCCATCAACATCACGTCTTCCAAAGACGTGGAAGTGAGTGCCCCTAACCTGACGGGAATGACGGCCTAACAGTCGTCCTATCAGATCCTGCATGACTACCTCCATGCCTCTCTCCCTGTCGTCGTGCATCAGCTTGAAGACGATGGCCTCCGTAGTAGGCTCAGTCTGGCGTCCGGGCTGATTCACCTTGAAGCCCCAGAGGTCCTTCCTCTCGAACTTGGTGAGTGGGTACACCGTAATGGTAGGAAGAGGGAGATCAAGCAGAGTGGTAAGCTCAATGATACGGGGACCAAAACGAGTAACCCGAAACTCCTCAACAGTGTTGATGGCAATAGGCATCTATTTATAAGAATGGAAAAGTTAGAACAACACAAATCAAGGTAAATCGAGACAAACATTCATACATATCCATGGAACACAATCATCACACAAATCATGCATACATAAGTCCATTACATCATTCAAGGTCCATACTTATTTAAAATATCTTTTGGAAATAAGGTGATAAGTGGTGGTCCAACTAACGAAGTTTCTTACAATCCAATCTCACGGGATCTATTATTAAACACAATGTTCCTAGAGGCAATCCACCAATCTTGCTCTCTTGACTCTATCACCAAGTCTATAACATCTCCCCTTATCTCTTGGTTGGTGTCTTCCAACTCTTGAGTAAGCTCCTTCTCTTTCTCTAAGTCCTTTTGGAGGTTGAGCATTCTGCACTTGACTCTAGCACTTAGTTCTTTGATAGTCCTCCAAGCTGCATCCCTGGCTGACTCAAAGAATGTGGTGTGCATTGTAGTGTTAGTGTTGTAGGGGTTCGTAGCATGGAAAACAAAAAATTTCTATCGCATACAAACAAACAAGCCAAGATCTATCTACTAGATTGTAGCAACGAGTCGATGGAATAACTTACCCTCGAAGATTCCAAAGTGGTTAACGAGAGCAGATTCTCGTGGGTGATGTAGTCGTACTCTTTCCGATCTCAAGATCGCGTAGACGATCCTTCCGGCGCTGCGTTCCGGCAGCGCTCCCGCAGTCGGTCACACGTTCGGTACTCGACGAAGACCTTCCTCTCCCTTGTTCCAGCAGGCAGCGGAGGTTGTAGCACTCTCCTCGCGATTCCGACAGCACAACGGCATGGTATCGGAAGTAGAGGGGAGATCCCGCAGGGCTTCGCCTTAAGCCGGTGCGAGTATGGTGGAGTATGAGAGAGGCTATTAGTGGTCTAGTAATTAGACACACAAATTAGAAGACTCTAAACCAATTAGAAGGCTCTAAACCGAAGGCTAAAGCAATTAGAAGCTCTAAACCGAAACGGCTCTAAACCGGAGGTAGAAGATAGGAACTTGTGTGTCCTAGGAGGGGAGCCCTGCCCCTCCTTATATAGATGGGAGGGGGCTGGCGCGCCAGGGGAGGGAGGGAGTCCCTCCCCAACTCGGCCTAGGGCTGGCCGCCGGCTTGGAGGAGAGAAACTCCTCCTCCAAGTCGGTTCCAACTCCTCTTGCTTGTTTCCCACAGTTTCTTGTTTTAGCCGTTTGACTTTCAAACTGGACATTTGACTTTTCTGTTTTAGGATTCAATTTAATCCTTTATTTGGGACAGCAAGAACACTTAGTACATGATGCAATCATTCCAATATGTAATGACACATTCATGTCCCCCTCCCCCCCCCCCCCGGAGTGCCGGACAATACGGAACCTTCTAGAACATTCCCGATGAAAACACCGGAATCATTCCCGAACTCCGAAACGGGACTTTCCTTATATGAATCTTATTCTCCGGACCATTCCGGATCACCTCGTGATATCCCGGATCCCATCCGAGACTCCAAACAACATTCGATCTCTTTCTCATAATACCATAACTACTCAAACAACGTCGAATCCTTAAGTGTGTCTCCCTACGGTTCGTGAATTATGCGGACATGATCGAGACACTTCTCCGAACAATAACCAATAGAGGAATCTGGAAATTCATATGGCTCCCACATATTTCTACGATTACTTTGCAATCGAATGAACCACTTACATACGATACCAATTTCCCTTTGTCTCACGATACTTTACTTATCCGAGGTTATGATCGTCGGTATCTCTGCATACCTAGTTCAACCTCGTTACCGATAAGTACTCTTTTCTCGTTCCCGTGATATGTGATCCCTTGTGAGCCAGTCACATGCTTGCAAGCTAATTGGATGACATTACACCGAGAGGGCCCAGAGTATATCTATCCGTCATATGGATGGACAAATCCCACTCTTGATCCATGTGTTTCAACCAATACTTTCCGAACACTCAATGCCACCTTTATAGCCACCCAGTTACGGTGTGGTGTTTGATGTCATCAAAGCATCCATCCGGTAAAGGTGATATGCATGATCTCATGGTCGAAGGAATTAGGTTACTATGTATCAGAAAGCATATAGCAATTGAACTATTGAAATGACTTGATCTTTATGCTACGCTTATCTATAGGAGTATGTCCATCACATCATTCTCCTAATGATATGATCCTGTTGTTAATAACATCTTTATGTTCATGATCAGGAAACCATGATCATATATTAACCAACAAGCTAGTTTAACAAGAGGCTTCACTAGGGACTCTTATTTTAGTTTACAAATCACACAAGTATTAATGTTTCCGGTTAATACAATTATAGCATGGTATGTAAACATTTATCATAAGTATGAAGATATGATAATAACCCACTTTATTATTGCCTCTTGGGCATATCTCCAACAGTCTCCCACTTGCACCAGAGTCAATAATCTAGTTTCAAACCTTTGTGTATTCAACACCTATGGCTTTCCGGTGTTGTATGTACATGATTGCTAGTGGTCAACTGATCTCCGGATCTGACACTTCCAGGTCCGTGTGTAATTGCATGTCTTTGCGTCTCTACGCATCACTCATTCTCTAATGAGATGGCTTTGTATAAATTTGGTCTTTCGGTGTGACCTTTAGCTCTTTGGGGTTAAAACATGTTGACAATATTGTCGTACAATATATCTTCATAGTATTATCCCATTATGAACTACACCTAGTTTGATAACAAACTTCTTGACACAAATGCCCTCTTTTGCTGCTAAAATAGCAGTCATATACTTAGCCTTTTGTTGTAGTATCTATCACAATGTCTTAACTTTGGAACTCATACAAATCCATTATGGAACTCACTTTCCATTATATTGTGCCACCCATAGTTTAGATTGAGATAAACTAAATTTGTACTTTGTGACAAAGCTAGTATCAATGTAGTACTTTTACAATGAACTAACCATCTATTTGTCACTTCTACAAATATTATACTCTTAGTTCTTCCAAAAGATCATAAGAATATCTTACTATTGTCCAATGATCATCTTACGAATCATTCTGGTATATGCTCACAACTTTTAGAGCATAGGACATATCTGGATTTGTACATATCACAGTATGATTGATATAAATACCCTTTGTGATTTCATACATCAAGTATCAATCTATACTTGATTATTTGTTTCACTTTACAAAATGTCAATACACTTGAATATATCATCAACATTGAACTCATTCAATCCTTTCTGTGCGACAAGAACCTTTCTTGTAGTTTCTATATTGAACTCATTCAATATCTTATCTATGTACTTCTGGCACAACCATATTAGCGTCTATTGATGCCTAATATTTGGGTTTTGCCTAAGTCTTTCATCAGGATGAAATTCTTAATATGTGTTTAATAAAAGATACATCTTTTCTAATCAACAATATGTCCTCCACATGATGTATTAGAAATATGTCTTAGCGCTCCCACTTAATTTCTTGCAAATGCAAGCATCTTCATTGTCTCTGATGAAATTAAACTCTTTTAACAGTTTCATCATAGTGAAGATTCCAACTCCGCTATGCTTACTTCAACCATTGAAGTTTGCATATGCTTTTAGCATCCTTTGAATTAACAAAACCCTATGGACCGTGTTATGCACATGTCCTAGGTAACGATTCTATTAGAAGAACTTGTTTTGTTTATTCAACTACCATATAACAAATTATATGTAGTGATTGCTACATTAATCCGTCTAGACTAAATATCACTATGAAAGATCAAATCTTATCATAGTCAACTTTTGAACATTTTGTGAACTCTTTCCCAACATGTCGACTATTTCATAGATGTAAAACATCCATGTCTATTTCTTTATAGATCCAAACACGACTGTAAGGTCTTACACCTTTCTCGAGGGTCCTTCAAGTTCAAAACTTGATTTCTCGTGTATGGAACTATCACGGATTTTATGGCTTCAAGCCATTTGACGGAGTCAGGGCCCATCATCGCTTCTTTGCATGTAGTCGGTTCATTATTCTCAAACAATGATTCAACCCTCAAATCTTGGTATTTGATTGTTTACCCGACCTACTTGTTTCAATAGGAACTTAGATCTCCGTGATCACAACCTTTGAGGCACGTGAGCCATGAGCTTTGTTGCTGCCTCCGAAACACTTTTCGGCGCTGCGCAACTCTGCACATATAGCTAAGGTTCTTTTAACCTTATCAAAATTCTATTGTCCTCCCACTTAACTTTTCACAAAAAATTCCTTCTTAAAGAAACTTGACGTTCTAAGCGACAAACACTTTTGTCTCCGGTGTTATGGAGAAATACTTAACAAAGACAGATTCATCCGACTTTGGTTGCAAACATCTTTCTTATGTATAGCATACCAATGTTCAAGAAAGGACTACTTGGGTTTTATCCCAAACCATAATCTTATATGGTGTCATTTCAAAGGATTATGATGAAGCTCTTTTTAGTGGAAAAACGGTAATCTCTAAAGCTTTTAATCTTTAAAATACAATGGCAATTTTATGAATTACACCTTTGATCTCACCATGTCAAACAAGGTTTAATTACATATCTCGAATGCTCCATACTCTTATGGTGTTTCGGGAAATGCAAATCCACGGAACGATTCCTTAAATCTTAGGTATTATGCTAAACTCTTTAACTCAAATATCTTCCTTTATGATCTTTATCATAAACTGTTTATATTCTTGTTACAATGATTTTGCACTTCATCTTGAAAGTCTTTGAACTTTTCAAATGTTTCATACTTCATCCTTATTAAGTAAATATTCATATATTCACTCAAATTTTCGGAGAAAGCATATGAAGTTGAAAATCCATCGCTCTTGACTACACATAATGGACTTCGTACAACAATATGTACAAATTCCAATAAGCTAGTCTTTCGTTCCCTTTTGGCCTATGAACGAAGTTTTAATTATCTCTAGGAAAGTTTCACAAGCGTCATTTGATCAAAATCAAAAGACTCCAAAATTCCATACATATGGAGTTTCTTCATGTTTTCTTTCCAATATAATTTAAACGGCGATGTCACTTCCTAAGTGATCTTTCAATCAATTTGTCTTTCGACATCTTTAGCATTAGCTTTATGGATGTGATTTTTCCAACGAGATTTGTGAATCATCCATCTTTTATGGATTACGGCAATTATTGGAACAACCCTTTTGTGCTCATAACACCTGATAAAACAAATCTTGAAGGCAAGCTTTGATGTTTAACGAGCAACACAATAACCCTTTATTTGTTCTCGATGAACATCATCACATATTATTTTGCTAATTACTTAGGCCACTGTAGTTCATGAATTCTGTTGTTTCGTATGACGATTCACACCAACAAATTCAGTATCAAATACTTAATAACCACATTGTTTAATAAGCAAAGAATATAGCCATAACATGTATATCATCTATATACTTAAACTGAACAATTCTAGTCCTTTCTTTTCTGCCATATATTTACGAGACTCTCTTTCAGTATCTCCTTTTCTGTTTGAAAGAATCTATCAACATCAACAGTGGAGTCATACATATGACACATAGTCCAAAGCGTGTATGGTTAAATACCAATGTCTTTGGACTTGCACTTTGAAGTAGATCACCATCATCAAATGTTTGGTGTTCTTTCAAATTCCTTTCTTTAGTAATCTCTTGGTGTAGTAAACATTTTACCTACATCAAATATTCACCCTTATCATGGATTTATCCATGATCAAGTTACTTTTAGCTTGTAACGGTGAATCACGAGTATAATGTTGCTCTCCAAAACCTTTTGGAGGATTAGGACAACTAGTGTCTCCAACCTTTTGCAAATTCTCATCAAATATGAGAACATGATTTTTGTCATATTATACTCTATCATGTTGCAACCAAAAATTCGTTTCAGATATCACAATATCTTCCACACATCATGGTTTCTGAAACAACTCTTTCAGATCCTAGATAACCTTGATATTAAGAGAATCCTTTGAATATCAAGAATCATGGAGACAAACATGATACTTATACACTAACACTTGGAACTGTTACTCTTGTTTTAATACCAATTATTAAACTTCATGGAGTAACCGGAACTTACTGAAAGTTTGCAATAGGACTTTTAAACTTTAGATTAACACTTAAAAAACAATACGATACCAGTTCGTAAAGTAACTAACCAGAATTCTATAGTTCTATCATCTCAATTATAACTAAGCGCAAGGTGGTAAACGGATGCCAATGACTACAACAACTATGCAAATTCACTTTGATTTAGTTTATGATAAATTGAGTTCTAATTAATAATTAAATTAATCTAGGTGAACTCCCACTCAAAACAATATCCCTCACATTGTTTTAGTGATCACACGAACCAAATCCACCACATCAAAACCGATCATCACGAGAGTTGATGTAGCTTCAATGGCGAATAATCAACATGTTCATCATATCTACTATATGACTCATGCTCTACCTTTCGGTAATCCGTGTTCCTGAGGCCATGTCTGTACATGCTAGGCTCGTCAAGATCAAACCTTAGCTTCCGCATGAGCAAATCTGGCTTGCCCACGTTGTATACACTTGCGGAATCTAACACACCCGATCATCACGTGGTGCTTCGAAACAACAAGCTTTAGCAACGGTGCCAACTAAGGGTGAACACTTTATGACTTGAAATTCATGTGCATGAGGGATCATCTTATAATGCTACCGTCGTCTACTAAGCAATACAAGATGCATAAAGGATTAACATCACATGCAATTCATAATATGTGATATGATATGGCCTTTCTTCTTATGCTTCCGATCTCCATCTTCAAGCACGAACATGATCTCCATCATCACCGGCATTGCATCAAGGTCAATGACGCCTCTCCATGGTTGTCCTCCACTGGCTTCAACTATTACAACTACTTTGAATAGACACGCGGGTCTTAACTGAAATTAAAGACAACCATATGGCTCCTGCCGGTTGCCAACTTACAATAAGGAACATTGCATACATCATATATAATCACAATAATGGCCATATCACATCACTGCACACCCCTGCAAAACAAAGTTAGACGCCTCAACTTTCTTTGCATATTTTACGTGGTTTGGGGCTTTCAATAAGTGTCGTTCTAACTTACGAACAAGAACCACAACATTGATACTAGTATTGTTAATCACCCGTTGTAAATTGGATCTTAACTATGCTAGGAGAAACAGGCACCCGCAAAGCCACTTATGCAATACAAGTTGCATGTCAAGCGTGGAGCAAGTCTCATGAACGATGTCATGTAAGGTTAGCCCGGGCCGCTTCATCCCAACATACCGCAAGATGCAAAGTACACAAGAAGCAATCGACAATAAAAGCATCAACGCCCACAATGACCATTGTGTTCTACTCGTGCAACAGGTCTACATATAGACACGGCTCTGATACCACTGTAGGGGTTCGTAGCATGGAAAACAAAAAATTTCTATCGCATACAAACAAACAAGCCAAGATCTATCTACTAGATTGTAGCAGCGAGTCGATGGAATAACTTACCCTCGAAGATTCCAAAGTGGTTAACGAGAGCAGATTCTCGTGGGTGATGTAGTCGTACTCTTTCCGATCTCAAGATCACGTAGACGATCCTTCCGGCGCTGCGTTCCGGCAGCGCTCCCGCAGTCGGTCACACGTTCGGTACTCGACGAATACCTTCCTCTCCCTTGTTCCAGCAGGCAGCGGAGGTTGTAGCACTCTCCTCGCGATTCCGGCAGCACAACGGCGTGGTACCGGAAGTAGAGGGGAGATCCCGCAGGGCTTCGCCTTAAGCCGGTGCGAGTATGGTGGAGTATGAGAGAGGCTATTAGTGGTCTAGTAATTAGACACACCAATTAGAAGACTCTAAACCAATTAGAAGGCTCTAAACCGAAGGCTAAAGCAATTAGAAGCTCTAAACCGAAACGGCTCTAAACCGGAGGTAGAAGATAGGAACTTGTGTGTCCTAGGAGGGGAGCCCTGCCCCTCCTTATATAGATGGGAGGGGGCTGGCGCGCCAGGGGAGGGAGGGAGTCCCTCCCCAACTCGGCCTAGGGCTGGCCACCGGCTTGGAGGAGAGAAACTCCTCCTCCAAGTCGGTTCCAACTCCTCTTGCTTGTTTCCCACAGTTTCTTGTTTTAGCCATTTGACTTTCAAACTGGACATTTGATTTTTCTGTTTTAGGATTCAATTTAATCCTTTATTTGGGACAGCAAGAACACTTAGTACATGATGCAATCATTCCAATATGTAATGACACATTCATGTACCCCCCCCCCCCCCCCCCCCCCGGAGTGCCGGACAATCCGGAACCTTCTAGAACATTCCCGATGAAAACACCGGAATCATTCCCGAACTCCGAAACGGGACTTTCCTTATATGAATCTTATTCTCTGGACCATTCCGGATCACCTCGTGATATCCCGGATCCCATCCGAGACTCCGAACAACATTCGGTCTCTTTCTCATAATACCATAACTACTCAAACAACGTCGAATCCTTAAGTGTGTCTCCCTACGGTTCGTGAATTATGCGGACATGATCGAGACACTTCTCCGAACAATAACCAATAGAGGAATCTGGAAATTCATATGGCTCCCACATATTTCTACGATTACTTTGCGATCGAATGAACCACTTACATACGATACCAATTTCCCTTTGTCTCACGATACTTTACTTATCCGAGGTTATGATCGTCGGTATCTCTGCATACCTAGTTCAACCTCGTTACCGATAAGTACTCTTTTCTCGTTCCCGTGATATGTGATCCCTTGTGAGCCAGTCACATGCTTGCAAGCTAATTGGATGACATTACACCGAGAGGGCCCAGAGTATATCTATCCGTCATATGGATGGACAAATCCCACTCTTGATCCATGTGTTTCAACCAATGCTTTCCGAACACTCAATGCCACCTTTATAGCCACCCAGTTACGGTGTGGTGTTTGATGTCATCAAAGCATCCATCCGGTAAAGGTGATATGCATGATCTCATGGTCGAAGGAATTAGGTTACTATGTATCAGAAAGCATATAGCAATTGAACTATTGAAATGACTTGATCTTTATGCTACGCTTATCTATAGGAGTATGTCCATCACATCATTCTCCTAATGATATGTTCTTGTTGTTAATAACATCTTTGTGTTCATGATCAGGAAACCATGATCATATATTAACCAACAAGCTAGTTTAACAAGAGGCTTCACTAGGGACTCTTATTTTAGTTTACAAATCACACAAGTATTAATGTTTCCGGTTAATACAATTATAGCATGGTATGTAAACATTTATCATAAGTATGAAGATATGATAATAACCCACTTTATTATTGCCTCTTGGGCATATCTCCAACAAGTGTACATGCAGTATCCTCTTTCTTTGTGGTTGTCTTCCTTGTTTTTGTACAAGTGAAGTTGCACCCACCAATACTCCACTCCTTCATCCATCACCGGAAAGCCCCTGTACACGGCTTCACCATGTGCATCCATTGCCTCCATGAGGTCCTTGAGAATGTTGGGAAACTCAGTCTCACACTCCAAGGTCATGGTCATGAGTGGTCCCTTCTTCACGGCTTCGTTGATGGAGTTCATCTACAAAGGAAGTTGAAAGAGATTAGAAAAGTTTTACGAGAAGAATAGACAAGTGTAGAAGTAGTTGAAAAACTTTTTCCTTAGTGGTTTTCCAATCCTAGGGTCATAATCCTACAGGCAACACAGTGCTCTGATACCATCTGTTAGACCCCTCCTTTTTATAAGGAAAGGATCCCTGTGATTGCAATGCTAGTCCCTGGATCAATGCTAGCATCCACAGTTTAAGATGAAGTACACAGATACAAAGGTCGTTTATTACATTCATTCCAGAGATAAAACATAGTCTTTTACAACTCAGGGCCAAAGGCCTAACACAAGAGTTTATGGAACAAGTAAATAAACACAAGTCTTCATCTTCATGTGCCACAGGCAAGCATGTTGAGTGTAGACTCATGACTCATATTCATCATCGGAGTAACCTGCAACATCACAAGTTACAGCCACAGGGGGTCAATACTTTGGAATAGTATTGGCAAGTGATACCTTAGTATATTTTAAGTGGACTATATTACTATATGCATTTTGGCTAGGTGTAGTTTGGCTTGCTTTGCTTGAAAATAGATTTTTCCTATTAGTTGAAAACTCTAAGTTCTTCTTTGTCAAAAACATTCCCAAGGAACCACCAATAGACATTGAGGACCTTCACCCTTGTTCACCCACCAATTTTTTTTATTGTAGAAGTTGGAGTGATGAGATTCTTGTAGCTTCCATGTCTTGATGCTCAAAAGTGTCCATTTCCTTGGACTAGGCTAAGTACTTAGGTTTTTCATCTGCAGAGGTTGTGCACTTTCCCCACCAGACTTGGTTTCCCAAGACAGGACCTTTCAGAAGCTTTTCCTTAGTCAAATGGACGCGTTCCAACCTATCAACCCATCTACCACCAACTATCCAAAAGACTAAGTTCTAGCAACCTATATGATCAAGGCAGAGCCCATATTGCCAAGTGGTTGCACTGTAAGCTTTCTCAACACTTGGCCTCCAAATCCCTTTGTGCATGGGTGGCATACCACAAGTGAGATACACAACCCAAGTCCATGGCCTTGTGTAACCACTCAACATAACCCAACATTCCATTCCACCCAGGAGGTTCATTTGACTTAGTTGTTTTATTAAGAAAACATAAGTCTCTTGACTTAGAATATTTTCATTATAAACCATATAGATGTTCACCACCCTTGTTTGCTAAGTAGCTAGACTAAGCAGAATATGATAACCTACCTTAGGATAATTTCCCTGGCATTTCTACTATTCATCCTACTTAGGTTTTCCCATCTTAGCACTAGGCAAAATATCATGCAATAATTTTAGCAAAATATCTAATGCTAGTACAAAACATAGGACAAAAATATTGATGAAAATATCACTTGCCTTGGTAGTGGGGAGAGTAGCACTCTTCACAATCACAATCACTAGCAAAATCTACACAAGAAATAATAGCATACAATTACACACAATTATATACAATCAAAAATAATATGAACGCATGCATGCAAGAATCTACTAAGTGATGATTTTTGAAATTACTACCAAGTATGCTTATGACTACAGAAACTTAACATAACACAAAATTTTGCCAACTAAACTCATTTGGCATCCACATAATTTACCAAAATAATTTCCATTTAAAATGGTCCTAAAACATGTTCTACAAATAAAATCATTTTTAACTGTTACTATATGCTAAATAAATTGGATATTCTGAAAGGCCTTGTTTCACTAAATCCAACGATATAAAGTTTGCAAAAATCTAACGTGGCATTCAAAAGTTATAAGCATTTGAAGTTTGAATCTAAATCAGGTTTTAAATTCTGTTTTTAGTTTAAACCTTGCCACGCGTCATGTTCTTATTCGCCCGTACCGTTTCGCACTGGATCGAGCTCCACAGCCGTAGGATCTAAATGAAATCTGGCGGCTCAGATCGCGTACCTCTTCGGTTTGAGTGGATCTATCCTAGCGCTACGATAAGGATCTAACGGCTGCTACTGTCCTGACCAGGATCTGGCGGCGGAGCGGTGGCTACCGGCGGCGGAACTGTCGGTCGATGACGGAGGCGGTGCTACAGGGGGTAAGTGAGAACGAGGAGTAGCTCACCGGGCTCAGGAGGTCACGGCGAAGCTCGTCGTAGACGCGGTTGGTCAAGGGGCGCTCGGGCACGGCTGCGATTGCTCACCGGAGTTCGTGGCGGCGTCGGGTGCGTCAGGTGGTCGTCGTGGACGTCGCTGTGAACCACCCCAAGGCAAGATAGCGACACGGTTAGGTTCACAGGGTCAAGGGGAAGTCGTGTGCATGAACGGGAAGGCGAGGGGCGGTCTGTACCTACCGGGAAAACTCGTCGGAGTTGATGTCGTCGTCGGTGCTCGCGGTGTCAAGTGGAACCGGCGACCTGGGGCAGTACAAGACGGACTAGTGAGGTCAGGAGGTGCACAAAGATACACTGAGTTATATAGCAAGTACGATAGGCAGAGGGAACTCGAGGCTCACCTGAATCGCTCGCCGGAGAGGGCTCTGTCAGCGGCGGTGCGCGAAGGATTGAGGGCAGCCTGGTGGCGGAGTGAGCGAGGTGTTTGGGGGAAAAAGATCGCGGGGCAGAGAGGGTCTTATAGCCGGGAAATCGACAGGAAACGCTCGAGGATAAATGCCCATTTACACCGCGCCATTACCGACCATCACTGCTGCAGCGACGTGGTCGCAGGCGCGGTCTGGGGAAGACGAGGACGACGTGGACTGGACTCGCTCGTCAGCGAAACACGCAAGGTGTTGGTGGGGTCGGGCTGTCAGCGTCTGTTTGCGTGTGCTCGCGCGTGTGAGAAGGAAGAGGAGATCCCCGGGTGGGCTTGCTGGGCTTGATCCGCTGCTGGGCCAGATTCTGGCCGCGCGGCCCTTTTCTATTGTTTAAGCCTTTTCTTTTTCGAAATTTATTTTCTGGTATGAATTTTGATATGAATTCAAATCCTTTTGAAACCAAACTGCCTTGGGAATTTTTGCAGGGTTTTGTGGATTCAAAAACAGTCATAATGACTAAGTGGTTACTTTGCAAGGCTTGGTCAAGCTTGGTTTCTAAAGTAATCAGAGATTTGTTCTAGTTTGCAAATATTTGAAAGGGATTTTGAAACTACTTCTAAATTTGAAATCTTGGGTTTAAAAAGTTTCACCTAAACTTTCCATCAATGGAGGCAAGCAAACAAGTACTTTAAACATTCAAATTTCAAAGGGTGATGGCTATTTGGGATAATTTGACCACATGAAATCATAGCTCAAATTCTATCTCTAAGTGATTTTTGAGAAAACCCTAAATGGATGAATGATGCAAAAGATGATATGAATGAGTTTTGAAACTATGATTTTTGGGATGTTACACTATGTACCAAGATCTATCTACTAGATACAAGCAACGGGTGGATATACATCCAAAAAATACATACCCTAGAAGACCGAATAGCGTTAACGAGGTTGTACTCGTGGATGATGTAGACGAACGCTTGCCGATCTCAAGATCGTGATGAAGTCCATCTGGTCCAGCCGGTCCAGCACGATCAAGTCCAGCACCTCAAAGCAGTGGTGCATCCGTGATCGCACACACGTACGGGTACCCCGACAACCTCCGCGCCCTCGCTCCAGCGAAGCAGCGGAAGCAACAAATCCTTCCAGAAAAAGCCACCGGGAACATGTATCTCGTTGATCCGAGACCATGGGGAAATTCTAAAGGGGGGAGAGAGATCCTTCGCGAGGAGGTGTGCTTTGAGAGGAGGAGAGGGGGCACCCAAGGGGCATGGCGCCCAGCCATGGGGGCTGCCCCCACCTCTTCCACATTCATGTGGGTGGAGCTCCCACTCAAAATGAAAAGCCTCCACTCCCATTAAAAAGCCTCCACTCAAAAATCCACTCACATGCATTAAATTTCCACCAAATTTAATGCAAGCTCTCATTTAAATAAAACTCTTTTATTTATTTATTCAGAATTTAGTTAATTACTTTAATTAAAAAACATTCACATCAAACCCCTTACAACATTTCAATTTCACATGCAGAACCAGTTTCAACAATTTCAACCGAAACAGTTCCGGTTTCTAGTGAAATAAATTCCTGCGCTTTCCTTTTCTTTTCCTGGCATATCATTTGCTCTGAATGGTGTCGGCATCCCTTAAGTGTGTCACCCTACGGTTCGCGAATAATGTGGACATGATCGAGACCCTTCTCCGATCAATAATCAGTAGCGGGACCTGGAGATCCATACTGACTCCCACACATTCAACGATGACTTCTGTGATCGTGTGAACCTTTTACGCTAGTATCTTAATCCCTTTGTTTCACGATATATTACATGTCCGAGATTCGATCATCGGTATCTCCATACCTAGTTTGATCTCGTTACCGACATGCACTGTTTTCTCGTTCCCGTGATATAACATTCTAGTGATCAAATCACTTGCTTGCAAGCTAATCAATGTGATATCACCGAGAGGTCCCAGAGCATATATATCCATCATCGGGATGAACAAATTCCACTCTCGATCCATGGGTCTCAACATAACACTTTAGTAGTTCTGAAGCCATCTTTATAATCACTCAGTTACGGTGTGACGTTTGATGTCATCGAGAAACTCTTCCGGTGTTAGTGATTGACATGATCTCATGGTCTAAGGATTAGGATCACTTCGTAAGTTTTTATAGCAATATAAACTCAATGACTTTGATTGTAATGCTATACTTCGGATGAATGTTCATCACATCATTACACTAATGTTGTGACCTCGTTATTAACAACATCCAATGTCCATGATCAGGAAACTTTGATCATCATGTTAATCAACGAGCTAGTTTATAAGAGAGGCATAACTAGGAATTTCCTTTTTGTTTATTAAACACACATGTATTAACGTTTCCGTATTAATACAATTATAGCATGTAAAATAAACATTTATCATAAATAAGGAATACGATAATAACCACTTTATTATTGCCTATCAGGCATATTCCCTTCAACCATATCTAATAGAGTTCGATTCCGGCGTTCAGACACACAGTTGCGCTGTGGTGCTCCGGGTGGCGTGAGTTGCGAAACGATTTCGCTTGCTTTAAGGTGCGTGAGAAAATCATAACTCAAATATTCACCTCCACGATCGGATCGTAGAAACTTAATCTTTCTGTTATGATGGTTTTCCACTTCATTCTGAAATTCTTTGAACTTTTCAAATGTTTCAGATTTATATTTCATTAAATAGATATACTCATATCTACTTAAGTCATCGGTAAAAGTGAGAAAGTAGCGATATCCACCGCGTGTCGAAACACTCATCGGTCCACATACATCGGTATATATGATTTCCAAGAAGTCCGTTGCTCTCTCCATCATTCTGGAGAACCGTGTTTTGATCAACTTGCCCATGAGGCATGGTTCGCATGTGTCAAATGATTCAAAATCAAGAGACTCCAAAAGTCCATCAGAATGGAGTTTCTTCATGCGTTTTACACCAATATGACCTAGACGGCAGTGCTACAAATAAGTAGTATTATCACTATCTACCTTGCATCTCTTAGCCTCAATGTTATGGATGTGTGTTTCATCCCTTTCGAGATTCAGAAGAAATAAACCATTCACAGCAGGTGCATGACCATAAAAGATGTTACTCATATAAATAGAACAACCATTATTCTCAGATTTAAATGAATAACCGTCTTGCAATAAACACGATCCAGATATGATGTTCATGCTCAACGCAGGCACATAATAACATTTATTAAGGTTTAAAACTAATCTCGAAGGTAAAACTAAGGAGAGCGTGCTGACGGCCATCACATCAACTCTTGATCCGTTGCCAACGTGTATCATCACCTTATCCCTCGCAAGCCTCCGTCTATTCCGTAGCTCCTCTTCCGAGTTACAAATATTAGCAACCGAACCAGTATCAAATACCCAGGCACTACAACGAGGGCTAGTAAGGAAAACATCAATAACATGTATATCAAATATACCTTTGATGGTGCCAGCCTTCTTGTCCGCTAAGTACTTCGGACAGTTGCGCTTCCAGTGACCCTTGTCCTTGCAATAGAAGCACTCAGTGTCCGGCTTAGGTCCAGACTTGAGATTCTTCTCAGCAGGGGCAACGCGCTTGCCGCTGCCTTTCTTGAAGGGCTTCTTTGCACCCTTACCTTTCTTAAAGCTGGGGGGCTTGTTGACCATCAACACATGATTATCCTTTTTGATGTCCACCTCCGCAGCTTTCAGCTTAGCGAAGAGCTCGGTGATCGTATCAGTGGAACCAATCTGATTATGAGTCACTACAAAACTTTTGTAGCTAGAAGGAAGTGATTGCAGAACCCTTTCAATCTTGAGCTCCTCTGCTTGCAGTCCAGTTGCTCAAGGCGTTGAGTGTAGCTCGACATCTTTATGGCGTGCTCACTAACGGAACTCCCTTCCTCCATCTTGCAGTTAAAGAATTTCTCAGAGATCTCATATCTCTCAGAACGGGCCTGAGTCTAGAACATAGTTTTCAGTTCCTCAAGAATCTCAAAGGGCCCGGGATAATCTTCAAAACGATTTTGAAGGTCTGATTCCATAGCAAACAACATGGTGCTCTTAATCACACCATAATCATCTTTGTGCGACTGATAAACAGCTTTCTCATCAGCCGGCGCATCTACAGCAGGGGCGTCACCTAGCGCATCCTCAAGGACATAGTCCTTTTGTCCGCCAGCGAGAATGATTCTCAGATTGCGGAACTAGTTGGTGAAGTTAGACCCATTGTTTTTAAGCTTTTCTTTCTCAGCAAAAACGTTGAAGTTGGACTTAGCCATTTGATCTACAAAATTTGCAAGTAAAATTTAGACTATGTTCATGATAACTAGTTCAACTTAATCAAATTACTAGATGAAATCCCACTAAATTCAACATCCCTCAAGTTGTTTAGTGAACATGATCCAAATTCGCCACACCTAATCCGATCTTCACGAGAAGAGATGTGGTTTCAATGGTGGACAACGAAGTGTCGATCATATCATTCATATGACTCATGCTTAACCTTTCAGTTCATGTGTTCTGAGGCCATGTCTGTACATGCTAGGCTCATCAAGTCAAACCCAAGTGTTTTCGCGTGTGCAAAACTGGCTTGCACCCGTTGTATGTGAACGTAGAGTTTATAGAACCCGATCATCACGTGATGCTTGAACACGACGAACTTTCGCAATGGTGCATACATGGGGAGAACACAGTTTTATCTTGATCTTTAAGTGAGGAATCATCTTATAATGCTACCGTCGCGATCCAAGCATAATAAGATACATAAAAGGATAAACATCACATGCATATAACTTTATGTGACATGGTATAGCCAATATTCGCACAATGATCTCCATCTTGTGCATGCCGGCATGATCTCCATCACTCCACCATGATTGCCTCCACCACAAATAGCAACTACAACTATTGCTAACTACTTAGCGATAAAGTAAAGCTATTACATGGCGTATAATAAGTTGACACACAGGTCATACACAATTATAAAGACAACCATATGGCTCATGCCGGTTGTGTACTCATCCACATGCAAGTCGTGAAACATTACAAAACATGATCATCGCATACAACATACACATCACATCTTGGGCCATACCATATCACAGAAAACACTCCCTGCAAAAACAAGTTAGACGCCTCTACTTTGTTGTTGCATGTTTTACGTGGCTCATGGGAGTAGCAAGCTAAGAACGATTCTTACCTACGGAAAGCCACAACGGTGATATTATGGTTGCCAAACTCCAGTGTAAATCCCATGACAACTATAGTGAGAGAAACTGGCATCAACCAGCCGCATGTGTGGAATAAGCCACACGTCAAGTGCGGAGCCGGTCTCGCGAACGATGTCGCGTAAGGTTGGCTTGGACCGTTTCTATATCACTATCCCGCGTCATAAGAAGTACACAAACAAGAGGCTTGCAACAGAAAACATCAACTCCCGCAACAACCATGTTGCGTTCTACTCGTGAAACACATCTACGCATAGATCTAGCTCTGATACCACTGAAGGGTTTCGCAGCATAGTAAATCAAAAAAATTCTACGGATGCGAACAAGAAAGCCAAGATCTAATCTAGGAGATGCAAACAACGAGGGGGAATAGATGAGATCTTCATACCCTTGAAGATTCGCACAGCGGAACGTTCGACGGAACGTGGGTGATGTAGTCGTACTCGCTTCTCCTCCTCGCGATCCGATCCGATCTAACACCGCAAGTGGCGATGCCTCCGAGATATGCACACGTGCGGCACCTCGACGTCTCCTCCTTCCTCGTTCCAGCAAGTGGGGTGGAGAGATGGATTGGATCTACAACGCGACGACGCGGTGCAAGCGGTGGAGAGTTTCTGCAACAGGGCTTCGCCTACACGTAGTGGGGAGGGAGAGAAAGAGGAGGGGCAGCAGAGCGGCTAGGGTTGAGGAGGAGGTGTAGGGGAGGGGTGCGCCCCCAGCCCTCTTTATATAGAGGGGTGGGCGGCCAGCCCTATCCCCTTCCCCAAGCCCTAGGGCGGCGGCCAAGGAGGGAGGAGTGGGGGGCAAGTTTCCCCCCTCCCTTCTAGAAGCTCCCCTAGGGTTTCCTAGGTGTTTGGCCGGCTAGGCCCTATGGGGCCTTGTGCCCCTGGCCCAATGCGGCCAGGGCACTCCCTCATAGGCCCATGCCCCCTCCTGGCAGGTGGGGCCACGTTAGTCCCTCTCCGGAAGATCCTGGAAGCTTCCGGTACAATACCGATTAACCCGAAACAATTCCGAACTCCAAAAACTGCATTGCCTTATATGAATCTTATTCTCCGGACCATTCCGGAACCTCTCGTGACGTACTGGATCTCATACGATACTCCGAACAAAAACTCATAAACCAATTATCCAATCTATCCTAGCGTCGAGACACGTTAAGTGTGTGACCCTTCGGGTTCGAGAATATGCAGACATGATCTTATATCAATAATCAACAGCGGGGTCTGGAAACCCATATTGACTCCCACACATTCATTGATGATCATATCGGATGAACCACGATGCTAGGATTCAATCAATCCATATATATTCCCTTCGTCGCGCGAAATTTTACTTGCCCGAGATTTGATCGTCGGTACCGTCATACCTAGTTCAATCTCGTTCACAGCAAGTACTTTACTCGTTCCGTAATACGATATCACTTTGTGATTAACTCCTTAACGACATGCTTGCAAGCGGTGTTGATATCGATTACAAAGTGGGCCCGAAGTATATCTCTCCGACTTGGGAGGGACAAATCTCATCTCGATACATACAACCCAACAGGTACTTTCCGATCACCTGAGAGGCACCTTTATGATCACCCTCTCATAGGATGACGTTTGATGACCTCAAAGCTTTATTCCGATACCAGGGAGTTGTATTATCTCATGGTCTAAGGAATACAATATTTGACATAAGAAAAGCTTCGCAAAGATGAACACGATGACACGATCTAGTTGCTCCGCTTAGTTTGGGTCTGTCCATCATATCATTCTCCCAATGATATGATCTCATTATTAATCGACAACTCATGTCTATGGTTAGGAAACCTTAACCATCATTAATCAATGAGCTAGTCCATAGAGGCATACTAGGGACACGGTGTTGTTCATAAACCACACAAGTATTAAAGTTTCTGCTTAATACAATTCTAGTATGGAATATAAACTTTATCATGAACAAGAATTATAATAATAACATCTTTATTATTGCCTCTAGGGCATAATTCCAACAGCCCCGTCATCATCATCCCCAATCACCGCGCGACGACCCGCTCCGCCGTTACCTCCTCGCAGTGACGCGGCGTTTAATCTCCGCTTAAATCCCTTTGATGCAGCGCGTAATTCTCGCCCCCGCTCTGGCTAGATAACCACCTCCCCACCCCGCTCATTTCCCCTCACTCAACTCGCTCGCTCCTCCACCAGGCTGCCCATATTTCGCAGAACACCGCCGTTGTCCGACGAACTCCGACGAGGAAATTCCGGTGAGACCAACCGCCCTTGTCCTTCTGGTTCATACGAGCATGTTCCTTGTGACCTTGTGCATCCTCTAACATCGTTCATTTGTCCGCGCATGACCCAGGTCGCCGTCCCCGTTCACGCATGCAAGCGACAGAGCCGCCGCTCAACTCTGACGATCGATTACGGTAATTATTGGGCGCCCCTTGACCTCGCTTGCATACGAACAGGTTCGCCTTGTCCTTGTGCAGCTACTGATACCACTGGCTTGTGCTAGGATGATCCAGAGCCTCGGCAATGACCTCGTCTGCAAGGACCCGACGCCGCCAGCAACTCCGACGAGCTCTAGGCCCCGCTATAGCACGCCCCCTGCCCAACCGCGACCACGTTGAGCTCCCTCGTGCGCATGCGAGTCTGGTAAGCATCATCACCACCCCTAGGCCTCGCCAGAATCGCCGTTCCACCACCGCCAGTAGCGCTGCCGCCGCATCGCCGTTGCTAGCGCCGCCCATCTTTGGTCGTGTGCTCAGCAGCGTTGGATCTAGAGCTAATGTTTCAGATTAGATCACTTAAACGAACCGGTACAAACAGATCTGGCCGTGCACTGTCACTTAAATCCAACGGCCCTCATTGATCGATCCGTGCAAAATGGTATCAGCCAATAGAAACAGCCCACGTGGCCTAGCGTGTCTGTTTAAAATTCTAGAAATGATTTTTGAATGTTTAAACTTGTAAATTCAATAAATTTTGTTCAGTTTATCCAAAAAATGCAAATAAGATATCAATGGAATCACAAAAATAAATCCTACACATATATGGGCTTAGTTTTGTATTTTGTTTCTGTTAAAATGGAATTTTATGCAGAGACATTTGCAAGCATATTTTGTGTATAAAAATTATTTGGAAAATGTTTTTAAGGCCAAATTTAGTTTATTTGGTGTATAATTGTATTGTTTATTGTTCAGTACTGTTTAATTGTCTTGATTGGTTTATAAAAATCATCACATGGCATTTGCATGCATTCATATATTTTTGCTTGTTTATTTGAAATGTGAATTTGGTGCTATCATTTTATGTGTAGATTTTGGTGCTAGTGGTGATTGTGACTGTGAGGATTGTTGTTACTCTCCCAACTAACAAGGCAAGTGGTGCTTCATACTTTTGTCCCAATATTTTGACTATGCATTAGAAATATTTTGTATAGGGCTTCCATGATAATTTTTGCTAAGTATCTATATGCTATGCTTGGGAAATCCTAGTAGTTGTAGAATTGTTAGAATTTTCTCTAAGTTAAAGATACTTGCTATTGCCATGCTTATCCTAGCTAGTAGCAACCAAGGGTGGAATATATACATGCTATGGAAAAATATTGCTAAGTCTTTGACTTATGTTTTGCTTAATAAAAACAACTAAGTGAATGAAACACCTGGGTGGAATGGTGGATTGGGTTATGTTGAGTGGTTACACAAGGCCCATTTCTATGGTTTACCTTGTGTATCACACTTGTGGAATGCCACCCAGGAACAAAGGAATTTGAGATGCCATATGTTAAGAAGCTTCTAGTGCAACCACATGGCATTATGGGCTCTGCCTGGATCATATAGGTTGCAATAACTTAGCCATTTGGACAGTTGGTGGTAGTGGGTGATAGGTTGGAATGCGTCCATTTGGTCTAAGGGAAGGCTTCTGAAAGGTCTTGTCTTTGTGAAAATCAAGTCTTGTGGGGAAAGTGCACCACCTCTGCAGAAGGAAGAAACTAAGTACTTAGTCGTGTCCCCGGAAAAGGACAATTTGAGCATCAAGACATGGAAGCTATCAAGAATCTCCTCATCCCATTTTCTAAGTTAAAAACGTGTGGTTGAACAAGGGTGAGGGTTCACCAATGTCTATTGGTGGTTCTTTAGGAGTTTTTGCCAAACAAAAACTTAGTGTTTTCAACTGATAGGTAAAATCTATTTTGACCAAACCAAGCCTAAGCTACACTTAGCCAAATTCATGTAGAAGCTAGATACTATTATTCTACTAAGGTATCATTTGCCAATACTATTCCAATGTATTGACCCACTGTGGCTGTAACTTGTGATGTTGCAGGTTACTCTGATGAGGATTAGGGTTATGAGTATACACTCAACATGCTTGCATGTGGACCATAAGATGAAGACTTTTATATATATTGCTAAGTTAAACTCTTGTACTAGCCTATGGCTATGGATTTGTAAAAGACTATGTTATCTCTGGAATGACGATGTAATAAAGACCTTTGTTTTTGTGTACTTCATATTAAACTATGGATGCTAGCAATTGATCGAGGGACTAGCATTGCAATCACAGGGACCTTTACCTTTATAAAGGTGGGGTCTTACATCGAAACGAAAACATGACGAGAACACGATACACGAACCTCGGGGGATCCGAGGGGGTTATATATTACAAAGTTTCAAAGCATAAGGAAGGTACTGATGCAAAACCGAGGCAGAGACGGAGCTCAGGGGGCTCACACCCCCTCTAGGCGTAGCCAGCTAGGGCCCGAGCCTGGGGTGGGTGTGGCCACCCTGGCCTCCGTTTCCTCCTCTGTTTCGTTTCGTAACCTTCTGTATGTAACAAAAACATCAAAAATATAAAAAGATAGGGTTTTCACGAACCTTCTATTTTCACCACTTTTACCTATTCAAAGACGAACTCTGCAGATTCCTTGTCTCCTTCTCCTGGAAATTCCTTTGCTCACAAGGCATTACACAAACCTCAATGGCAACATTAGTGTAAGAAAAAACAATAAACCTTTAGGTTCACACTTCAACTGAAATCCATCGAAACATAAGCTACTGTAGCAACTCCTTTCCAAAAACCCAAAAGAAACTGGAATGGAATCAATAAAAGAGGCAAAGGCAAATGATGGCACAAATCTGTCAAAACAGACCAGCAGGTAAAGATTGATTTTTTCGAAAACCTTCTGTTGCTCAAATCAAAAAGTGCAAAACTAATGAAAGTTGGGTAACAACTTAGAGAACAAGCACAGAAAAATACAGCTCCATACGAAGTACTGAACTTCTTCACGAATTTTACAATGCAGCACAAAAATCTGTCCCAGGACAGCCACTTTTCACAACTCCTCCACTTCTCAAAAGTAGTTGATCTTGACACAAAAACCAAAACAAAAAGGATAAGGAGCGGTTATTACTGAGGTAATAACTTCCAAGAATCGACCAAACTATTGGGTTATCTCCCAAGAAGTACTTTTCTTTAATGCCTTTAAGTTAGGCTTGAAAGTTTCAAAGATGCTCACATAGGAGATAAATATCTGAAGTGAAAGAGAGCATCAAGAAGCAAATAACTAACACATTTGAGTCTAACCCACTTCCTATGCATGGGGGTATCATGATAAAACAAATTGTTAAAACAAAAAGGCACAAGCATAGGAAAAAAACAAATGTAACTTCAAAGCTTTCAACATAAAACGGGGAAACTTAAAATTATTGAGATGCATAAAACCATGTTTCCCTCTCTCATAATAACTTTCAGTAGCACCTTGAATAAAGTTGACAATATAACTGTCATTGACAACAACTTTATCATCAGAATGAGCATACTTACAATCACCAAAAAGAGGACCAAGGTCATAAACCGGATTAATAGAAGCAACTTATTCCATCCTTAAATCTTCATTAGGCAAACTATTTTCACAAGGAGCTATAGCAATTTTGGAAAAGTTAAAATCATAAGAATATCCATCAAACTTAGTTAAAACTTTCTCCTTCTTACAATCTATAACAGCTCCACAAGTGTTCAAGAAAGGTCTACCAAAAATGATAGGACAAGTTTTTCTAGCTGCTGAATTAAGCACTAGAAAATCAGTAGGATACTTAATCTTACCGTAGAGAACCTCCACATATATTACAATACCAATGGGGCAAATGGTTTCCTTATTAGCAAGGTGAATAGCCACATCAATGTCCTCAATCTCACAAGGACCAATTTCATGCATAACTTCCATGTAAAGCTCATAAGGAATAACACTAGAACTAGCCCCAATATCACATAAACCATAGTAGCAATGATCACCAATTTTAACTGAAAGCACAGGGACACTGGATTTTCTATATTTGCTAGGATGAGAGATAATATTAGAAGCGTCTTCACAGAATACAATGTAATCATCCTCTATATTTCTAGTGACAAGATCATTCACAATAGCTACCACAGGTTCAGTATTCATTTGCTCATTAGGTTCCACGGTTTTCTTTGTACCTTTGTTATTCGCACTAATCATCATAGAATACTCCTTTGCCTTAGTTGGGAAAGGTATTTTCTCAACATAAGGTTCAGGCAAAATATGATCAATAGTACAAACTTCAGTGCTTCTAACAGGAACATGACTAACAACATCTTTATAAGGTGCATGGTACTTATTCCACTTATTTTTAGGAATTTCTATGTAAGAGGCAAAAGCCTTAAAACAATTGGCAATACTTTGAGAATCAATACCATACTCAGTACTAATATCATGGAAGTCATTAGTTCCCATAAAAGATTTAATGCATTCATAATCATAATTTATACCTGGCTTTCTTCCTTTGTCATTCTCCCAAGCTTCAGTGTTCTCTTGAATACGGTCTAGGAGATCCCATTTAGCTTATTCCTTCATACGTGTGAATGATCTAGCACAAGAAGCATCTAGTAAATCTTTATCATAAAGAGAAATCCGAGCATAAAAGTTTATTGATAATAATATTATTAGGGCTTCATGAATAGGACATTTAAGCATGAGTAACTTCAATCTCCCCCAAGCTTGAGTTGTACTCTCTCCATCACGAAGCCAAAAGTTATATATCAGATTTTTATCATTATGAATTTCACTGGGAGGATAAAATTTAGAATAAAAGAGAGGTACTATTTCCTCCCATTCCATGGATTGCCCATTCTTCAGCAGCTTATATCATTCTTCAGCTCTCCCTTTCAAGGATATAGAGAGTAACTTCTTCTTCACATGTTCAGTTGTGATACATACACACTTAAACAACCCGCATAATTCATGGATAAAAAGCAAATGATAACCAGGGTGGAAAGTTCCATCCCCTAAATAATAATTATCCATAACACGATCAACAATACTTGTAGGTATCTTAAAAAGGATCTATCTCAATAGGCGGTGGTTCATCTACTACCCTATCAGTGGTAGTAGTTTTCCCAAACAGAAAACCAAGTGGGTTATCCATATTGGAAACAAAGTAACAAACAGAAACAAAAAGCAATACTCACAGTAGAAGTTTCCTTTACCGGTTACACTCTTCAATAGCGCTTCACTCCCCGTCAACGGCGCCAGAAAATAGTCTTGATGACCCACAAGTATAGGGGGTGTATCGTAGTACTTTCTATAAATAGAAGTGTCGATCCCAACAAGGAGCAGAAGGTGCTGACTAGTGGTATGGAGCAGGAAATCTCTGTAAATACTTAGCAAATGGATTTTTAGGTGTTTTCTAATAAAGCAAATAAACAAAGTGCAAGTAATAAAGAAAAAGAACAAACGCATCAAGTGGCCCAATCCTTTCTTAGCAAAGGACAAGCCGGTGGAAATACTTATAAGGACCAAACATTCTCTAGGACACATGGGAATTCTGTCAAGTGCTTTCTCTTCATATAGCTGAGTAGTCTTCTTTGGTGTTGTAAGTGTTGTGTGTTGTGTGGGTGAACCTTGCTAATGTACCGACCTTACTTGTACTAATACATACTTGTGATTAAACCCCCTGCAAGAATCCGCAACTACAGAAAAACAATTAAGATATAAACCTAACCACAGCCTTAAACTCTGAGATCCTACGCTCCCTTGTGCAATGGTGTCCTAACGGGGGTTCAGGTTTCTGTCACTTCGGCAACCCCACAATTAGTATCCAAATACACAATGGATTCCCCTAGGCCCATAAATGGTGAAGTATCATGTAGTCGATGTTCACATGACACCACTAGAAGAATAGCACCACAACTTAAATACTAAACCATTGAATAATATCTCAACACAAATCCACTACTAACAACATGACTTCTCCCATGTCCTCAAGAACTAAACAAACTACTCACAAGACATCATATGGATCAAGATCAAAGATGATATGGTGATGGATAACAATCTGAACAAACAATAATCCAATGGTTCCACTCATAAGCATCAACTACAATAGTAATCAACACCGGGAAAGTTTCCCCTAAGAATTATGCAAGTATTCAACACAATTGTTACTGCGGGATGGAGTGGTGATGATGGTGCTGGTGGAGATGATGGTGTGGATGATGATGATGATCCCGATGAAGTCTAGCTTAATAATGGTGTTGATGGCAACGATCTCCCCTCTCCGAGAAGGAATTTCCCTGGTAGAAATCTGTCTGTCGGAGAGCTCTTTCTCTCTCGGTGAGAAATCTGTCTGTCGGAGAGCTCTTTCTTTCTCTGTGAGAAATCTGTCTGTCGGAGAGCTCTTTCTCTCTCGGTGAGAAATCTGTCTGTCGGAGAGCTCTTTATCTCTCGGTGTTTTCCACCCCGCAGAGGCATCAGAATCTTTTGGTCGCTCCCCCGTGTTTTAGGGTTTCGAGGAGATGATATAGGCGAGAGGGCGGAGCCAGAGGTGGGACACATGCCCGCAGGCGCGGCCTAGGGGTGGCCCGCACCTGGGGGGTGTGGGCCCTCTGTGGCCCATCTCCGCCTCCCCTTCTAGATTTCTTCGTCTTCTAGGAAAATATGATTTTTCGTAATTATTCTGGTATTTTTATGATCTTCGCGAAATTGCATCGAAACACCTCTTTTTCCATCAGAATCCTGACTCCGGCAGTTCATCCTCCAAGAATCATCAACATGCAAAAACAGATGAAAAGACATAAGTAACACCTCTTAATATGAAATATATCAATGAATAGAGGCAAATTATGATATAGAATGGTGATGCAAATTGGATGTATCAGTCCATCGTTATGAAGGACATGTCGAGTGCCTTGGTGGCCTTGCGTCATGCAGCAGGATCCATGCGCTCCAAGCGAGAGCGATACTTGTGGCCAGCGTAGCCTTTCGAGGAAGAGCCACCAGCGGAGGAGAGCGCATCTCGCCGCATGCTTGACTCGTCAGCCGCTCGCTTGCGCCGCTCGAGCTCGTCTTGCTGCTTGATTTGTCGATTGTGCTCTTCGATGAGGAGCCAGTGGTAACCCATCAGCATGTCGCGAGGGGCGTCTATTGGCAGAGGATTGGTGCCTCACACAGCTTCACGCAGCCTTGCCCACTTGGCGTCGTTGAGGTTGATCTCGTGACGGACGCGGTTGATGCCTTCAGAGTTGTCGGGTGCCCTATTCCCGTTGGGATTGGGCATGGGTGGTCGGTTTCCTCCGTTCGCGGCGTGAGGATTCTTCGAGTTGGGAGGGGGATTTAGCGGGTCGGTGTCGTCGCCAACGTTACCATCGTAGATGGTTGCGTACATGTAGCGATAGGGGAGGTAATTTCTCCCACATCTCTCAGATCCGGAATCGTAGGTTCCTTCATTAGTGGGGGTATCACACAGATCGGAGTTGCTGCTGCTGCTGTCATCTGAAGTGTACGTCAGGGTCGGTGTGTCCAAGACACCGATTAGTGGTGCTCACGAGGCAGGCCTGGACGATGGAGGCGACACCCATTCTGGCAGGCGGAGGGTGCTGATCTGACCCACCTAGAAGCAGAAGCTCCCGAATAGTATCTTGAATCCGTCTGTTACGGACTCGAAGTCTTTGCGGGTGGTCGGGGAGTGGGCTAGGAAGTCGAGAGCACTGAAGAGGAGGTGATTTTCCATTGCAGAGGAATCGAAGATCGCACCGGATGGAACCGTCATGATTGCACGATCAGCGTCCCCGTTTCCCACGGACGGCGCCAATTGACGAGGGTTAGACTCGTCAATGCCCATTGTTATGGACTTGGGTTTTGGAGAACATGGGGATGCTGGAGATCAAGAGACGGTTAACAGACACACAGCAAGGGGATACAATGTTTACCCAGGTTCAGGCCACCGGAGGGAAAATCCTACTCCTGCTTGTCTATTCTTGATTGATGGCAGAACTGAAGGTTACAGGGGTGCCCAGATGCAATCTAGCATGAGGTGTGTGTATGAGTTGGGAGATATCCTCCTCGCCGTGCCCTCCTGGCCTTTATATGGGGAGGCCAGGTCTTAGGTAGGTCAAGTCGGTTACAAGTTAGGGTTTTACCCTTGAATATTCTATCTATAGCTTGGTCGTGTTCTCCAAGGAGTCGAACTTCCCCCGAGCTTGGGCCATCCGGGGTCTCTTGGGCTTTGCGTTAGCAGCAACTCTTCATGTGGGCCTTCACTGGGTTGCACTGGGTACACCAATATGAGGTACCCGTAGGGTATATCCATGTCACAGACGGATGTAGTTTTCGGTCTGGGAACGCCCAATTTTAACTCGCGTTTCCCAGGCCGAGTTCCCAGATGAAGCAAACTCGGCGTGTTTTCTCCCAAATTTGGTTCAAATTCGACCATTTTTCGGCATAGTTCGACAAATATGAATACAGAGCATTGTTCGGCATAGTTCAAAAGGAAATTAAACATAGTTCGGCATACACTAAAAATACAACATATTTCGGCCTAGTTCGGGCATTTCATGCTCGGCATCTACATGTTTCCCCTGTGTATCCATATGTGCTCAACCAAATGATCCCGCAGCTGTCGATGCACTGCCAGGTCTTGAATCTCCTGACGCATGGCGATGAAGGTAGCCCAGGTTGGTGGCACCTGGTGATCAGACTCTGCAAGAGGTCTCTGTCTGTAGTATGGCTCGTTCTGCTCGACCAAACTCAATGGGTCCTTCCTCTCATCCTCAATGATCATGTTGTGTAAGATCACACAATAGTTCATCACTTCTCACATCTTATCTTTTGAACAGGTCATAGCAGGAACCAGAAAACTGCAAAACTCTACTAGAGCACACAAAATTCCCGTTCCACGTCCTTCCTACAAGCTTCTTGTTTCTTGGCAAACTGAGCATGCTTGGGGAGCATCGGGTTTGAGATAGTCTTCACAAATGTTGTCTATCTTGGATGGATGTCATTTGCAAGATAATATCCCTTGTTGTAGTGATGCCCGTTGATCTCAAAGTCCACAGGGGGAGCATGACCCTCAACAAGCTTGGTAAAGACATTTGAGGAGTTGAGAATGTTGATGTCGTTGTTTGATCCTACCATGCCAAAGAAGGAGTGCCAGATCCTAAGATCATGTATAGCAATTGTCTCAAGTATCATAGTGAAACCTCACTAGTAAAAAACATGTTATCCGTTCGCGCGCCCCAACTGCATTAGTCCCGGTTTCGCAACGAACCGGGACTAATGCTGGCATGTGTCCCGGTTCGAGCAATTCAGGAGGAATTGGCGGGATTCTTGGATGCAGAAGTCCTAAACCCAAAAGGAGAATACTATGCGGTTGTATAGGCAATAGGGATTGTACAAAGAGCTTATTTTGTATGTATATATATGCATGAAACCCGTGTATCAAATGTAATATGTTCGACACTTGGATCTCTATTGTCATGATGATGTTGTGTAATATAACGGTTCATTCATTGATGAGTGAAAAACACAAAATAAAAAATAAAACAACATAAATGAATTCTCTGTCGCGGCACAAAAAGTGGCCAAAATGCTGCCGCGGCACAAAAAGTGGCCAAAATGCTGCCGCGGCAAAAAAAAGGTTGCCAAAATGAATTATCTGCTCCGGCAGAGAAATGTGCCAAATCTCTGCCGCGGCAGAGGGTCATTTGTCCCGGTTCGTGTTACGAACCGGGACGGTTGCTCCTCCCTCCTCGCGCGGATCAGCGGCCACGTGTACCATGTTTTGTCCCGGTTCGTGGGCCAACCGGGACTAAAAGTTGGGACTTTAGTCCCGATTGCCCCGTCCCGGTTGGGCAACCGGGACTAAAGCCCCTTATGAATCGGGACGCTTAGAGCTGTTTCCACCGGTGCCTCCTTTGCAACCTCGAGTATCATAGCCTCTTCGTGCAGCGGCCCGTTGGCTAAGTAGTCGGCATATAGCATGCAGTAGCCCTCCATCCTCTGTCTTGCTTTTCACTTTCGGCGACCCTTCATCGAGCCTCCACGCTTCGGCGCTGCAGTCTACATGTACAACAGGGCCATAGAGGCAATGATCTGCATGTGCTCTGCATCTTCGACGGTCTCTTCCTCCGGAAAAAGGGCAAACATCTCCTCGTCATCGGAGTCCATGGCCGAATGGGCAAAACGCCGAATACTTGGCGGGCGAGGTGGCGGGAGCTCGGAGCGAAGCCGAGATACGGCGAAGGAGGGGCGGCAAAAGGCGGCCTAGGCCGAGGGGAAAGGGTACGGCGACGGTGGCAAACCTTTCTACAGGCGTGACTTCGGCTTGGCATGGTGGAGCTTCGCCGGCGAAGGCATGGAGACAGGGGCAGACAGGGAAAGCTCTTCGCCGCAGGAAATCGACGTCCTGGGAACACGACTAGGCCATTTTTAGGCGTCCGGTTGAAAATTTCGCCGTGGAACGGCCTGCTGGAGACCCGAGTGGAGATGCTCTAAGATGTGACCGGAAAACACGATCTATGTGGTGCGGTTTAGGTGTGAACATTCCTTTGTTTGCAAATTCAAGATTTTGCACGGTGAAGGATTTGTGGTGATGGTTTTGTGTTGCTGTTGCATATTGTTATCGGCTCTTTGCAGGATGCAAAACTGCAAATCAATGCGGCAATTATGCTGGAGTTATTATCGGACTTTGTTTACTTCGTATACTCCGTTACCTCCGTAGCCAGGAAACTATAGTGGCCAGATACACGGGATTGGATTAAAACTCGGAATCTTGGTCCACGGTTTGCGAGGTCGAAACAGAACGGACATAGGTTAGCGGCCGAGATCTCATATGTACGAGCGACCCGTTCTGCTCCTCCTTGAACCGACCCTGTAAACCCGACGAGATGGGCGGTGGCGGCGCCGATCGTCTCTCCGACCTCTCCGACGATCTGCTAGCCTCCGTCATCTCCTTGCTCCCAACCAGGGAGGCCGTCCGCACCGCCGTCCTCTCCCGGCGATGGCGCCCGGTCTGGCTTCTCGCGCACTCCCTCGTCCTGGACTCGAGGTCCTACGGCGACGATAGCCAAGACATCTGGGCCTACGTCGGCCGCCACTGGGACGACGGCACACAGGATCGCCTCTTTTCCGACGCTTGCAACTTCCTTGACGCCGCCGGCCGGTGCAGCCCCGTCAGGAACCTATCTCTCTCCGTCCACGGACGCGACAAGGACTACTTCCAGCATGTCATGGGCCAGGCATGGGGGCCGAGCAGAGGCGGCTACGACCTCATGGCCTCCCTCCTCAGCGCCTCCGCACTGCGGTCCCTAGAGGAGGTACACATCAAGTTCAATGTCGTCAAGTCGCCGGCGCATTGTCGAAGGGCGATGCTTACCGGTCCCGTCTACCAGCTGGACCCCGCCGAGTTACCTCAACACACGCTTCGAGTCCTGGACCTCGAACACAGCGGGCTCGAGTCGCCACGAAACACCGCCTCCGTTTCCTTCCCTCGCCTCTCCTCTCTACGGCTTTACAGGTGCTCGACGTCGATGGACGATCTGGAGGGCTGGATCCGCGCCGCGCCATGCCTTGGCAGCGTGCACATCCAAGACCACGACTTTGACCGTCCGTTAGATGGCACCCGCAGAGACTGTTTCGTGTTGCAAAGCCAAAGCCTCACTGCCCTCACGCTGCTATTCGGCTCGTGGATTACTACAACACAGCACTTTGAGCTCGATGTGCCATGCCTGCGCTCCTTCAAGTACAACGGGAACTTTGAGGCGTTCTCCATGAAATCACACGCCGCAGAGCTGGCACGAGTCGACCTAGCCATTCACCAGGACTGTCGGATTCACCATAAAGATGGTGAGGCCACAAGCAAGGAATGGTTCCCCCGTTTTTGGCGGTTCATGCGCAACTTTCGGCACGTCAAGGCCATCAAACTCAAGGTGCCCAACATCGAGGACATCGCGGTGGTAGACAAGGCCGTGCGACATGAGCACTTGTTCACGTTGCCCGCCCTGGAACGGCTAGATCTAAAAGGGTTCTCCGATCCGGGCCGCAGGGATGACACAACTCTTGCCATTGCCAACTTGCTCCAGTGTTGCCCGGTGTTGCACGACTTGCAGATTCAAATCCCTATAGATCCCTACCGAACCCATTACGCTCGCACGAGTACAACAAAGGTACGGGTATCGGATTTTGATGTGTCCATGGATCTGTTTCGGAGGCGCTTTTCGAAGAGGATGATGGTTCCTCTTATGCTAGATAAGGACGATGCCAATGTTTCCTCGCAAGTTGCAGTACTCCCTGGTTTGACCGGTTGCCGATTCCGTTGCTTGGACAGTCATCTGAAAAATGTGACGTTGCAATTTGAGTTGAAGGAGATGAATAGCTTTGAGGTTTGTCTTGCAAAGTTCTTTGCGGAAAATTGTATGGTCCTTGAGGTATTGCAAATTAATGATGGGAAGCAGAACTTTTTAAGCCATCTTAATTGGATGGTAGAGAGATGGAGAGCCAATGCGTCTAAAAAGAGGAAACAAATGGAATATGATTCAGGTGAATCGTCGAAACAGAAGGGAAAAGGGAAACGTAACTACCGTGTTTACAATGCAGAGTAATTTTGGATTTGTTTTCAAAATAAAATTAATTTATATCCTCAAAGGGCTACATCTAGTTGATGGTGTGACAACAAAATCTTTACCATACTACCAAGAACGACAGTCGGTACAACTAGTGAAGACCAGAGCAAAAAGTCACTTGATTTTGTACTCCTTGTAAATATATATAAGGGTTAGTGCTGCAAACATGATATTATATGGTCTAGAGAGACAAGGAGCAATGTACCATTTTATCTTATGCGCTTTAGATCATGTCCATGCACGTCATGGTAGTTATTAATAAACTATTGTGTTTGTCATGTGAGTTCGAGAAAAATAAATATACGGTACATCATTCCATCATCATAAGAGCTCGTTTTTTCTTAGTATAAATGTCTATATCAATATATACTAGAAATGTGTATAGCTACGACTAAAACGTTTTTGTTATAGAAGATCAAATATTCTCATGCACTTATTGTTTCGTGGTTTCCAAATACATACAAGAATAGAGAAGTCGTATGATTGAAGACTTGGAGTGGCATACTTGTCTTCTCTTGAATCCATACGAATAGAAAACTACAAGCTTAGGGCATGTACTATGGAGCCGCTTAGGATAGACGCTAGGATCATAATCCTGATCGTTATGGTCAAGTCCCAGTTGATCCGGGAAAAAAAGCTAACGTCGCGGCTTAACTAATCGTCAGGCGCTTGGCCCTTTTTTTCACCGGGCAGAGCTTTTCTCTCCGGAAAGACCTTTTCTGTACGCTAGAAACAAACCGCGCTAAGTGTCTTGGTTAGAGCTCTGCGTTGTAATACTGGGCTTTAATCTTTAAATTCGGCAATAATTAATTTTTCTTTTGCTACTCAAGCTAGCAATGTACATGGCCTTATGATAATAGAAGACTTTATGATACTAGAAGACTTTGAGCACCACATCGCGTGGCCAGCCGAGCCACCACCACCACGCAGCCCCCACTACCCGTCGCTGCAGAGGAAGCTGCCCAGGGCCATCGCCACCAGGACCAGCAACCGCCAGCCCTAGGCACGGACACCACCTTGCCGCCCGTCATGTCGCCGATTCAAGCCGAGCTCGCGCACCATCGCCATGGCACCCACGCCAGCGCCATGTCCTAGATGATCCTGCTGACTCTTTTTTTTCTTGTTGCTTGTAAAAGGTATTTTCATTAAGCAGTGTGGATTACAAAGCCTGCTGAAGCGCAAGCTGGCGACTCCCGAGCTACTCTGAATGCCATCCTAAGAACACTGTTACAACCGGCAACCTGAATTCATGAATGGGCTTTGGCTAACCATTTTCCTAACGGATTCGATCCTATATAACCATTTTTTGTAAAAGGGAAAAATGGTTTAACCATTAGGTTACTAGGTTAGAAACGGTTAACTGTTGGTTATTTAGGTTCAAACCTTTTTAAAAATTATACAATGGCCATCTAGCATAACTAGTTAGAATATGAGAATTATTACAACATGTATGAGAAAATAGTCGCATAGCTCGGATGGCTCGGAGGTCGGTGAAAAAATCGCCATGACCTATACTAAAAAAAAGTAATAGTTCACAAGTATAGTCTGACAAGTTTAAGAACATTCCTGGCTTGTTGCATTAGAGTACTTATAAAATACATGAATTTGAAGCAAGACTAGTATCTGAAGCATTCATTGAGTAAAAATTGAATGTACGTGGACATCTGAATTCAGTTGGTTCCTATATAAACAGTCTATACATCAGGACAATGGAAAGCCATCAAATTTCCTTGGTATAGAACAGAGATATATCATTGCATCGACAGAATTCACATTGCACGGTTACAAAAGCTAGCTCACTCCAATTCAGAATTCACGTTGGCTACTTGCGAGATACTCTGAACGCCATCCTAAGAACACAGTTAAAACTGGCAATCTGAAGTCGCGGCAACCGGATATCCAAAGCAATTGAAACCTTAAGGCCTTGTTTGGTACTAGAGTATTTGTGGGGATTAGAGAGGATAATCCCCACTAAACCCCAAATCCTCACTTGCTTCAAATAGTATGTTTGGTTCTAGAGTATTTGGCTGATTCAATCCCTCCCTAATCCCCACTAATCCCCAAGTTTTAGTGTATTTTTCTCCAAATCCAATACACTACTCCTACCTAGTGGATTGGTGGGGATTGGGATTTTGTGGGGATTTTAGAGGTTTGGGTGTAGGTGTGGGTTTCACCAATCCCCTTAGGGATTATCCCCTCTAATCCCTAATGTTGAAGTGTATAAGTGGATTGCACTAGCCCTTTCAATCAGTTCGGACTTTTGGTTGCGTTGGCTAGTGCATGAAGCTTGACATGGTATCAGAGCCTAAGGTCTCGAGTTCGAGTCCTGGTTTTCGCAATTTATCCTAAAATTGCTGTTGACCCCTCTATGTCCACGTATAGACCTCTTGAGTCATACGTGAGTTCCGCGCGCCGTCGCTCTCTTTCGGTTGCACGTGCTGACTTCTTCCCGTCACACGTGAGAGGGGGTGTTGAAGTGTATAAGTGGATTGCACTAGCCTTTTCCATCAGTTCGGCCTTTTGGTTGCGTTGGCTAGTGCATGAAGCTTGACACCTACTAAGACACTAGTACCAAACAAGGCCTTAAGGAGGAAGAAAGAAACGGCCACAACACTACAGATCTAACGTTAGGGAGGAAACTAAAGATTTTTTTTAGAACAGGGAACTGAATAGCTGAACTGGCCAAAACTGAATAGCTGAACTGGTCAAAACAAAAGACCCGATCGTTGCCCAGCGTTTTACTACTGAATAAAGGCCCATACGAGTGTTTTATGGCCCGAGAAACCAGATGTGGGCTAACTCAATTTGAGGAGTAGCAGCCCGATATTGGTGCTGGACTGTTTCAGCGATTGAACCAAGCTTGTTTCGTAGACGTTGCGGGAACGGTGAGAAGATGCTGACCTTTAGATGATCAGAGCCGACGGTTCAGAATTCTAAATTGTTGTGGAGGCTCCTAGCTAGGTGAGTTTTACTATTTCTTAATTAGCTGAATGTCTCTCGTGTGTTGCTACGATATGTTTTCTAGTTACATAGATGCCCTCCCTCTGATGGTCTAGTTAGGCCAAAGGCACAAAATACCACTTGCCGGATCTTTCTGGCCAGAACACATGACATAAGATGATCAACATATTCGTTCAAGCGACAAAAACATCATTGATCATTTCTAGCCTACCCTCTCTTTAGTAGATTGTCTTAGGTACAAGAAAACAATGTTTAGTTGCATGCACATTGGCTATAATCAATCGGTCGATCGATCGTATGACATGTCCAATTATGGTAGCCATACCTTCCGAGATATCATAAAGTGGGTATGTTTCAGATACTCCTTTCGATCCATATTAGTTGACTTAGATTTATCTAAATATGGATATATCTAGTCATGTTTTAGGGTTACATGCATCCATATTTATATAAATTTGAGTCAACTAATATGGGTAGGAGAAAGTATATTGAACTCCTATGTCCTAAGTGAGCATACGCCTGGAAAGTTCAGTGACAGCTGATGTATTTTTATTCTTTTGTTGTATTCATGGTTGGCTCCTTCGACGGTACACCTTTCATGTCGATCACTTAAATGCAAAGGTCGGAAACGTTATTCATCAAATGCACATATTTCACAGGTCCTAACATTTGATTTTCACTTTGCGTTGCACATCATATTCATGTTTCCGTTTCCCTCCATATTTACATTTGGACGAGTCAGTTGACTCCCATCTAAAACTGGTTCCCACGCATTAGCTCTCCATCTCTTTACCATCCAGTTGATATGTCTTAGGAAGTTCAGATTTCCATCATCGACTTCCAGGGCATCAAGAACCATGCAATTTTGTGCAAAGAACTTGGCGAGGCAAACCTCAAAGCTATCTAGCTCCTTCAACTCAAACTGCAACTTCACAAATTTCAAATGGTTCTCCAAGCAACTAAACCTACAACCTGTCAAGCCAGGGAGCTCCGCAACTTGCGTGGAACCATCGTCGAGCATAAGAGGAACCATCTCCTTTGAGTAGCGCCTCCGAAACAAGTCCATGGATGCATCGAAATCGGATATCGTCGCCTCCTCCCTGCTCTTCTGATCAGTGAGACTGTCAGGGTAGTACCAGGATTCTCTGATAATCTGAATCCGCAGATCTTTCACCACCGGACAGCACTGGAGCAAGTTGGCAATGGCAGCAGCGGCAACATCTCTGCGGCGTGGGTTGGGGGGGCCTTCAATCTCCAAGCGCTCTAGAGCGGGCAATGTGACCAGGTGCTCGTCGTTGTCCACCGCGATATCCTCGATGGTCGGCACCTTCAGCCTGATGGCCTTGGCATGCCGAAGGCCGTGGAGGAACTGCCAGAAAGGGACTGACCATACCTTGGCTTCCCCTCTGTGTTCACCGTACACGCATCCGAGTGTCAAATCGACCCATGCCAGCTCGGTGGCCGTGCGGGTGGCCTCCCTGGTGGGGAGTAAGGAGATGATGGAGACAAGCAGCTCGTCACAGAGATTAGAGAGACGATCGACGCGCGTCATCGCGTCGTGCAAGGCAGAACAGATCGTACAGGCCGGATCCACAAGTTCATGAGCTTATAACGTGGCCACCGTAGTAACAGCCTATGCCGATTCATACTCACACTGGGTTCGGCTGCTACTACGATGCAGGTTGACCGGATTCGTACTCAGCCTATATCGATTCCAACTCAAAACGGTTGGACATGTCCGAGACATAATCAGAGACCACAGACCAATCAATTTGCAGCCTGAAACCAGCAACAATTTGCAATGCAAGACATAATCAGAGACCCAGACTAAAAATAATGCTTATTCCAAAAATAAAATCCTTGATGTTGCAAATCTTGCAAAGAACACACTATACTCATACTCCCTCGTATGTTCTCACCACTTCTGTATTATGCACATTCCTTCCGGATACAGAACTACTATACAAAAACAAAACAAGGAGCAAAACACGTCGTGTCATTCAACTCCTACATATGCCCAAAATCCAGCAACACGGGTAGTTTGGGAGCAGAGGCACAAACGACCAACTACACTACTGTACATGAGACTATGTCCAAGTCTGTCAATCGAGCCTACGTCGCATAGTCCGTTCACTTGCGATAAAGAATGTCACAGTGGCCATGCCTTCTCAGCAAGGTCAGCAAGGGCGCACCATCAGATGCTAACAAGCCGTCCTTGCTTCCCCGCTCCAGTGGTTTATGAGCCGTGCTTGAGGAATAGTAGCTTTGAACCAACCGGAGAGGCCCTTTGCCTAGGTCTGACCGATGGAAGAAATCGAGGCGCTTTACTCGCACAGGTTGGCCCGCCCACTTCTTTCTGTCCACAATCTCGACACGCAAAGGTATGCCGAGCGCATATGTCAAAGCCCTCATCTGTATAGCTTCGTCTTCGGCGTACAGGCCACGCACCTCCTTCCGACAGAACTGACACCATGGCGAGCGTAACTTGTGAGTGGTGGTAACCTTAGTATTGGCTCGAGACACAAAAAATTGACTAGTTGCAAACTTTATTTCTCAAGTTTATATGTTTAACCAGAAAGAAAGGTAGTTTGAACACCCGGAAAATTGCTAACGAAATTCAGTTACTCTGTCTAAATTAAAGAGAAAAAACATATTCCATTCATTTATGTCAGGGATGATATCAGAGAGGATAGTACTAGAGAGTAGAAACTCAACCTGAAGGGGAATCATATCTTCAGGGATAAATGGCCGGTAGATAGCTTGTGTACGGATCTCAATCTCTGTCAGCAACCTAAGGAAAGAAATAACTGACAAAGACAATATATGTTATATAAAGAACAAACAGACAAACAACACATCACAAACAAGGATTGGCATCCTTACTCCTGCCCGACGAGGTCTCCCCCAGGCTTCTCTCATACAGCTTGTCAAAAGTCAAGCTAAAAAGGATAAAAGAACTTTGTTGTAAACCGGAATGTAACTAAGATGAAATAAGGAGATATTAAACATATTGTTAAGAACTTTCTCAGGATCTCTACAAACTCATGTTATACACTACACATACCCGTTTGCAACTGAGTTGAGCAAAGAATAGAACTCCTGAAACAAAAGTCAAGACATTTGGTTATGTATGTAAGCTATATCATGAACAGAAGATAAAAGTCCTACAGGAGACCATCCATATTCCAACAGTAGAGGTGAAAGTGGTGAAACAACATGATATAAGCTCAACGAATGATCTTGCGTAATGCTGTATTATTTGCATAGTGAATTCAGTTTTGCAACAAGCAATGGAAGGTGCAAGATAGTGTCCAGGATGTAGAAAAAAGAGAAAGAAAAATTATACTAGTAATTATCAAGAACAACATAAAACATGGCAAACTGCTACTGTAGACCACTGCAAAAGGATGACCATCCTAGTACCAGTTACCTGCTAAGTTGGATTAGTCTTGCATTCTGCACCATCTTATCTACTTATTATTTTCTATAAGGCGTAGTTCACTCTGTTAGGTTTGACAGGGATGGTCGAAGTTTATACAATTCGAAGGTCAAAGGTTCATCCAACAAAATCTGATGAGGCAGCATGATGACGTTTAACTTTAGAAAAATTCAAGCAATACAAGGGATACTGACTATTGTTGCCATGCATAGATGTCCCACGTGATTGTTTTGTTCGTGGATAGCTGAGCTAACAGTATAAATAGTTTGGGCTAAGAGATGATGCAAAACAAGTTAACCTACTAGAATACTTACAGAAACAATAATGCAAAATAAGTTTAGACTTTTGTAGGCTACCAGAATACTTACATAAACAACAGATAAGAAGTATTCATCAGGATTTAAGAAGTATGCTGCTTTCCACTCGAGTTGATAGAATCTATTTATAGATACTTCCACACATTCCTTCAGACGAAAAATCTCAGCTTGCCTATCTTGCATTTGTCCAAGGTTCTCCTGTTTACAAGGCTAGTTGTATTACACTTCCACAGAAATCAAGAAAGTAATGTCATCATCGTGAAAAGTAAACAGAAAAAAGTTACCAAGTAGGAGAACAGTAAAGCTCTGTAAAAACAGCTGCCATCACTCCGAGTTCTTCTGAAGAGCTCATACTGCTTACTGAGAATCTATGAAAAAAATGATTTTTAGATAAGTGCAATAAACTAATGCTTCTAGGATTAAATTAAGTTGCACGCAAACAAACCTTGATCTTTTCATGGATGATGTCGTTATTTGAAGATTCACGAATCAATTCTGAGAGTGGTTCCTAAGAAATGATGGATACTATGTAAGATTCATCTAACATGGGCATGGATTTGAATAAGTCATGCTGAGACACAAAGCAGAAAACTGAAACTCTCAAATATCAAGTGATAGTCACTGGTAAAAAATGAGTATCTTATAACAGTCCATGGTAGTAGGACATTTGAGAGGTCAGATGAATTGAGCAAAAGAAAAAGAACTTGCTGCATTTTAGGGTACATTCAGTTCATGGTTGATATAACTTAGAAAAACAGATGAGGTACAATATTCTCACCTGGAATCCTAATGCTCTTGGATAGTCATATGGACCTCGGAAACCACGGTTGAGCACACAGTGGTTCTTTGGTGGTCGGAGATAACTTCTGTTGCGATCCAGCAACACTCTCCAGATCTGGCGCAGTGAAAAATACTCATGCTTATTGAGCGGGACAAAGCTGCTCCGAATAATATGATCTGGGACGTTTCTTCGATCGCTCATGAACAATATAGAGAAGAATTCACTGCCATCCCCTACTTCCCCTTCTTCCAGCTCATCCAAATCGGCATCATCTTCTAGTTCACCTTCTTCCAGCTCCTCCGAATTGGCATCATCTTCTAGTTCCCCTTCTTCCAGCTCCTCCGAATTGGCATCATCTTCTTGTTCCCCTTCTTCCTGGTTCCCATAGTTGTACTCAGCTTCCTCCTTCTCCCAGTCCCAGTCCCAGTCCCCGTCATCTTCCACTTTGGGCTGTTGCTCTTCGGGCTCTTTCTCTTCGGGCCAATAATCATCATACGGTTCTGCACCCTAGAAAATGGGAGGACGTTCCTTGTTACAAATACACTTTCCAGCACAAATGCAGTGAGCAGTGAAACAATAAAAACATGCACCGAAAAACAGAACATCCTATCCGGACTAGGAGGGGAATCCAACATTATGACGAAAAATCCCGTTCTCGGATGTCAAGCCATGAATATCCTTCGCAGGTTACCAGGTCAGCCGATTATACCAAAACCTAGTAGACCAAGTTTCGGACAAATTAGATAATCCCACTCTTTTCCCCTCTACAACGAAATGCAGAAACTAAAGATGTAGGAAGAACTTGCAGAATGTCCGCTAGTATCAAACCACACAAACCAAGAATTGCTCCAATTCGAAGAATCTACAGCCGCGCCCGATCCTACATCCAACAGACTAAGAATTGAAGTACGGTCGCGCCCGATTCTACAGCCAAGAACGCAGCCCCCGCGAACTGGGCACAAGAAAGACTCGGAAACAGACCAAGAACCACGCAAAGAAACATCCAGAATTCCAGACGCACAAAATTTCACGAAACGAACAATATCTCCGCGATAAAATCGCCACCCAAGAACGTACAACAGGACACGCTAGAACTCACCGTATCCTGGTCGGCGGGACGCGGTGGGGGAGGGGAGGTGGCAAGCGCCCTAGGGTCGCGGGAGGGCGACGAGGGCGGTGGTGCCAGAGGAAGCCGTGGTAACGCCGGTGGCGACGGCGGCGTGGCATCGCCTCCGCCGCCTCCGCTGCTAGTCCCCTCGCTGGATGCCCGAGCCAGGTCATCGTAATTTCCATTCGACCCCATTTTTTCCTCTCAGGAGTTGCCTTTTCTGCCCCTCCGCGAAACCCTTGGATTTTCCCACTCCTCCCCTCGTTTCGTCTGTAATTCGTGTATCGCTCTCGTCCAGGGACCGAACTGGGACATATTTATACTACTCCTGAGGGCACCGTGGTAGTAACTGCCTAACTGGTGTGTCCCAAAACGGTTTTCTTACTTTTTCTTCTGCGGGTGAAAAATATATTGACGGAAACTGTATATTAAATAAGAATATTTTATTTGTGTAAAAGTTCAAAATTGAAAAACCGTTTCTATGTAGCAAATTTCGTGCTATAAAACATTTCTTTTTTGTTAAAACAAATTCCACGGCTTATAAAAAGAAACTTGCTCTAAGAGCATCTCCACTCATTGGCTGAACACAGGCCGAAATCCGGACCAAACTTGCAAGTTTTCGGCCTGGGTATGCCCAGTTTCCACTCGCGTACCCAGACCAAGTTCGCGGGTTATTCGTTTCCGCTCAAATTTAGCTAAAATTCGGCTCAAGTTCGTCTAGATTTTGGCATAGTTCGTCATGCAATGAATACAGAACATTTTAAGACCAAAGTTCAGCGAAATTTTAAACAGAGTTCGGCGTAAATGTAAACATCGGCCTGCAATAAAAGTACAACATATTCTGGCCAAGTTCGGTCAGTTCATACTCGGCATCTACATCGTGTTGCCCCTGCGTATCTATAGGTGCTCGACAAGATCATCCTGCAGCTGTTGATGCATCGCCGGATCTCGGATCTCCTAACACATTGCGATGAATGCAGCCCATGTTGGAGGCACCTGATGATCAGGCTCGGCAAGAGGACCCTGTCTGTAGTATGGCTCGTCCTCCTCAAGTAAACTCACTGGACCCTTCCTCTCATCCTCAATGATCATATTATGCAAGGTCACACAACAGTTCATCAGCCGGCAGCATCAGCCAGCGCTCCATATGCAAGCAACCTCATCGTCACGGTGCACTTCTGAAGCGAGAAAAACCCAACCAAGCCGGTGTAGTCCTTCTTGCAAAGGAAATATGGGTCGAACTCCCGAATAGCATGCACGATCTTGAGTAAGAGGTTCCGGATCATCCTGAAACGGCGACGAAACACGTCCTCACCATGGAGTGGCTGGTCGGCAAAGTAGTCGGCGTACAACATGCAGTAGCCCTCTATCCTTTGTCTCGCCTTGCACTTTTGGCGACCTGGCGCCGAACCACCGCGCTTCAGCTTCGCCATCTACATGTACAGCTGGGCGAGCGATGGGAGGATCTGCAAGTGCTCTTCGCCTTCGGCGACCTCGGCGATCTCCTCCTCCAGGAGTACGGCGAGCATCTCCTCGTCGTCGGAGTCCATGGCGAGTATCTCGTCGTCGTCGGAGTCCATGGGAGAATCCGGCCAAATGCGAACACTTGGCGGGCGTGGTGGTGGGAGCACGTAGCGAAGCAGAGCTATGGCAAGGCTAGGTCGGCGAGATCGGCGGCGGGGAAGGCGTGGTGGTGGGCAGAAACTACGGCGAGCGTAGCTAGAGGCGTGGGCATGTCTCGTCGCACAGGAGCTCCGCCGGCGAAGTCATGGCGACATGGGGCGCTGGGAGCTCTTCGCGGCAGTCTAGGCGAGTGGAGTGGGTGGGAATGGGAATGTCTCGCCGACAGAGCTGTCTCACGCCCTTTTTGCGGCGTCCGGTGTCCCCAGGGCGTACCCAGGAACCTGGGTTCGGACTGGGTAGGCCGGACCAAAATACGCCGAAATTTGGACGAAAACAGGTCCCTGGGTACGCGACTGGGCTGATTTTCGTCGTCCGGACTGAATTTCGGCGTCCGGATCGGCGTCCTACGTAGGCGAGTGGAGATGCTTTAACATGAATGAACAAAGGAGAAGATAAGACAAGTTAAATTCTTCTGCATATATAGCTATAACGGCAGATTTGTGTCTTCAAACATGTTAATCATCCTAGAATCATATATTTTCTATGTTCCCTTGTTTGTGAAATTTTGCGAAGGAATAAATTGATAATATTTGTTGAAATCTGAATTAGTTGTTGTGGTTTTTACTGCACATATTTTTGGTAATAACTTATACATAAACTAACATGTTTCTTTTTGCAAAATTCCACCGATCTATTAAATATCATCAACAGTAGTACAAATATGTCCAAAAGTAATAAAAATTATAAATAGTTTGTTAGACCACCTAGCGATGACTACAATCACTAGCGTGAGCCGAAGGCAATGCCGACGTCCTACCCTCCATCACCTAAGTCTGGTAAAACTTGTCATAATAGAGCTTGTGTAATAGAAATGCGGAAATTCGTTAAGCTAAGGCCATAAAAGACTAGTGTACCAGAGCAGCAACCATCATCAATGATAACCGTAAATCAAAAGAGACTGCCCTAAAATCACACTAACGAATACGAAAATTAACCGAATCCTAAGAGAACCGCTGAGCACATGACTCCACGCACCCTATTCTAACTTTAAGATGTAATAGATGCATCACTTGAGCGAGGATAGAGCGAGAAAGACCATATTCTAACTTTAAGATGTAGCCATCATTTCAACATGTCGAAGAATACACTAAAAAATAGGCTAGACAAAGAACGAAAATCCTCCTGTAGACGAAAGGCTAACCTTATGGGTGCAAGATGTAAGTGGGTGTTCAAGAAGAAGATTATACCCGATGGTACTATTGAGAAGTATAAGGCACGCCTTATTTTGCCAAGGGTTATACCTAGAAAGAAGACAAAGACTTTCTGATACTTATTCACATGTGGCTAGATTGACCAGTATTCGAGTACTACTGTCCTTGGCTGCCTCGCATGGTCTTTAGTTCATCAAATGGATATTAAGACGGCTTTCCTAAATAGAGAGTTATATGAGGAAATTTATATGAATCAGCCGGATGGATTCGTGGTAGATGGTCAAGAAGGAAAGGTGTGCAAGTTGTTGAAGTCTTTGTATGGTCTTAAGCAAGCACCTAAGTAGTGGCATGAGAAGTTGATGACCCACAAGTATAGGGGATGTATCATAGTACTTTTGATAAATAGGAGTGTCGATCCCAACGAGGAGCAGAAGGTGCTGAACAGTGGTATGGAGCAGGAAATCCATGTGAATACTTAGCAAACGGATTTTTAGTGGTTTCTTGACAAGGTAACAAAATAAGGAACAAGTAACAGTAGTAACAAACAAACGGAGCAAGTGGCCCAATCCTTTCTTAGCAAAGGACAAGCCGGTGGAAATACTTATAAGGACCAAACGTTTTCGAGGACACATGGGAATTCTATCAAGTGCTTTCGCTTCAAATAGATGAGTACTCTTCTCTGGTGTTTGTAAGTGTTGTGTGGGTAAACTTGTGCTAACATACCGCCCTTACTAGGACTAATACATATTTGTGATTAAACCCCCTGCAAACATCTGCAACTACAGGAAAGTAATTAAGATATAAATCTAACCACAACCTTCAACTCTGAGATCCTACACTCCCTTGTGCAAAGGTGTCCTAACGGGGATTCGGGTTTCACTACTAACAACATGACTTAAATACTAAACCATTGAATAATAACTCATCACAGATTCACTACTAACAGCATGACTTCTCCCATGTCCTCAAGAACTAAACGAACTACTCACAAGACATTATATGGATCAAGATCAAAGATGATATGGTAATGGATAACAATCTAAACATAAACAATAATCCAAGGGTTCCACTCACAAGCATCAACTACAATAGTAATTAACACCGGGAAAGTTTCCCCTACGAACTAAATCAATATCCAACACAATTTTTACAGCAATACGAAGTGGTGATGATGGTTCTGGTGGAGATGATGGTGTGGTTGATGATCTCGATGAAGCCTAGCTTGATGACGGTGTTGATGGCGACAGTATCCCCTCTCCAGGAAGGAATTCCCCCGGCAGAAATCTGTCTGCCAGAGAGATATTTCTCTCTCGGTGTTTTCCGCCCCCCAGAGGTGGTGGAAATCTATCTGTGGTCGCCTCCTGGTGTTAGGGTTCCGTAGGGAAGTTATAGGCGAAGGGGAAAGTCGGAGGCCGGGCAGGTGGGCCAAACCCACCCCAGGCACGGCCTTAGGTGGGCCCGCGCCTAGGGGTTTTGGCCCCCCTGCAGCCCCCCTTCGCTCCTCCTTCTGGCTTCCTTCGTCTTCTGGGGAAATAATATGTTTCCATATTTTTTTGGTATTTTTCTGATCTTCGCGAAATTGCACCGAAACGCCTTCTTTTCCATCAGAATCCAGACTCCGGCAGTCCATCCTCCTGGAATCATCCAACATGCATAAATAGATGAAAAGCCATAAGTAATACCTCATAATAAGACAAATATCAATGAATAGAGGTAAATTATGATATAGAATGGTGATGCAAATTGGGCGTATCAACTCCCCCAAGCTTAGACTTCGCTTGTCCCCCAAGCAAATACCTAGCTCAGTAAACATGTCCACAGGTTTATGGAGTGAAGTGTCGATAAAATAATACGAACAAGAAGCATCACACTTACCATTGCATAACTCATAGAAGAAAACAACTCACCATTATATAACTTAGCTTGCAGCCAAGTACAGTAGTCACATATAGAGATGCATAAAGATAAATCATAATTGGAATTGGCAAACTTGTTCTTGGGCAGAGAACACCTGGCAAACAGTTTCACAAAAGCTTTTTGTGGAAGTTTCAAAACAGGAACACTCTTTGCTCAGAAAGGTTTTTCACGAGTGAAGGATTTCAAAGTAATACTCAATAGATAAGAGTTTTGTGCAAACAAGGAAGATGAAGAATGTGATTGAATAAATCACCATATGAATGCTTGAAACACAACAACTCAAAAGCTTGTTGGAGATGGAGAGGAAGTAGGTTTACTGACTCAAAATGGTAACTAGGAGAAAAGTCCCTTCTTAGAGGGTAGCAGGGATTACAAGTCATAAAGAGCTTCCAAAAGATTATGGTACTTACTAGCTTTGAGCCCTCATTGCCCCTATCATAAGCATCTTGAGATGATTAAGCTTAAAGTGAACAAAGATGGAGTATATGCTTGACGAAATATAAGTTGGCAATCTCATGTCCCTTGAATATGAGGGCCACTCCTCATGCATACTCAACTTTGGGTCCAGGTATGTTCTTGTCATTGTAAGTATTTGCATATCATTGAGAACCGCCAACGGGGTACCCCTTGCACATGGTACAGGAGCTTTCCCATAACCAAAATGACAAGGCAAGCAGACAATGAGCATCTCAACAATCTTTTTATTTACCATGCGCATAGCTTTTTATTGAGGATGCTTCATAGATAGCTCACTATGGTGATGCTGCAAATTTCCACCATGATTAAGCATGGCTTAGGCTAGCGGCCCAGGCATTTCTCTAACACAGAATACAAAGTCCATGGACTTACAAGTTCCCTCTTTATTTCACACTGTTTACATCCATATACAAAAGAGCACTATATCAACTGTGTACAGAGTACAAGTGCAATGTAAAAAACGTTCCCTGTGACAGCATGGTTCTGCTAATCCCAATGTATAGATGCAAGCATATACAACTTCGATGTCCACAATGGTTCAAGTTTATTAGGGGCAAGTAAATAAAGTGTGCCATCAAGTTCGTGAGAGCTTTACTAACTAGTTTTCACATAAAAAATACTTTTTAATATGAAAGGTAGATGAAGCTTGAGAATTTTCTAGGAATAGCAGAAGCTATTAGGCAGATATGGTGGACACAAGTGGCAAAAGTTTTGGGTTTAAAGGGTTTTGGAAACATGAGAAGTATGCCTTCTCAAAACAGGTTTTTGGCTAGCAAGGCTGGGTAGCAGGCAAGAGAGTTGAAAGAAACAAGCAAACATACAAGTAATAAAGCCAAACATGCAATCCCCCTTGAAGACACAAAAGAATATTAAATAAAGAATACTAAGCTTATGAGCCAACAAGAAAGAAAACAAATCATACCAAATACCTGTAAGCCTTTTCTTTCTTTCCTTTTCTTTCAAACTAATGCCACTGACCAGAATTCGGTTTGCCAAAACCAATTTAGATCCACTTGATGATCCCAAAGTGGTGCCAATACTGAACAACAAGATCCATCATATAATAGATATTGCAAACTAAAAACAAGAAGTGCAAAAAGTAAAAGATGAGACTTCTCATTAATATTCCAATAAAGGCACTCACACCAAGGGATACATAGATACTTCCACATGCAAACCAAACTATAAGATAACCTCTCTACCACAGATATGAATCCACTAAAAAAGTAAAAGACAAAAGATAATGGTGGTGATATCGCGGCACTCCCCCAAGCTTGGAACAAGCCAATGGGATGCCAAACTTGATGACGAATTACTCCTTTGGTGGTGATGGTGTTCCCTTGTTATCATCAAACTTCCAAGTCAATGGTTCCCCATCCAAAAAGGATGTCTTTGTTTCTGCAATCCTGAAACTAGCAGCAGAGCTAATGCGATCAAATCTAGCCTCATACTCACAGTTTTGATTTTGTATGTCATAAAGATGTGCTTGCAATTGATTGGTGATCTAATGGAGTGAGAAGATCTCTTCTCGGAGCTCAGAAACTTCTCCCTCATGCTTGGTGATGAGTTCTAAACTTATCTTGTGAATAACATCTACTTCGCGTTCTGCCATCTTCTTGTACATGAAAACTTCTTGTTCCAACGCTTCCATCCTGTTCTCCAGACTGCCTTCTCCTTTAGGGTCTTGAACTTCTTTCATCTGTACATTCCCCTCTTTAAGGATCAACTCTTTGGGATGAATCCTTAACTCATACATGTATGGGTTGAGGATATCCGCAGAGGAATCCTCCGTGGGTGATCCAGAGGAAGACACTGAGGCTCCAAATCTGAGAATTTTCCTGACAAAAATAGATCAAAAATGAAAACACGACGAGAACATGGTGCAAGAACCTCGGGAAGCCCGGGGGGTTATATCACGAAGTTTCAATGCATAAGGAAGGTTTTGACACGAAAACGAAGCGGAGACAGAGTTTGAGGGTGGCAAACCCCCTCCAGGCGCGACCAGGTTGGGCCCGCGCCTAGGGTTGGTTTGTCCACCCCGGGCTCCGTTTCCTCTTCAGTTTCGTCTCGTAACTTCCCTTATGTGTTAAAAACATCAAAAATATAAAAAAGATTGGAGTTTCACGAACCTTCTGTTTTCACCACTTTTACCTATTCAAAGATGAACTCTGCAGTTTCTGGTGTTTGGATTCTGATAAATTCTTCTGGAGTTACCACTTGAATAACATCCACGTCTTCATTTTAAGAATCTCCATAAATATAATGTTTTAGTCTTTGACCATTAACAACCTATGTTGTGTCATCCTTCAGAGAAGAATTTTTTGATAGCACCTGAACGGTATACTTCCTTGATAACAAAAGGTCCTTCCCATTTGGAGAGTAATTTCCCTGCAAAAAATCTGAGATGAGACCTATACAAAAGGACTTTCTCACCAACATGGAACTCCCTTTTGAGAATTCTCCTATCATGCCATCTTTTTACCTTTTCCTTAAAGAGCCTAGCATTTTCGTAAGCTTACCCTCTCCACTCATCTATATTACTTAAATAAAGCAGCCTTTTCTCACCAGCAAGTCTAAAATCTCTATTCAATTCTTTCACTACCCAATAAGCTTTGTGTTCTAATTCTAAAGGCAAGTGACAAGCTTTCCCATAGACCATTTTGTAAGGAGACATTCCCATAGGATTTTTATAAGCAGTTCTATAAGCCCACAAAGCGTCATTCAACTTTTAGCCCATTTTTTCCTAGATCTATTGATAGTCTTCTGCAAGATAGATTTGTTTTCCCTATTGGAAAGTTCTACTTACCTACTAGTTTGGGGGTGATAAGCTGAAGCTATTCTATGGTTTACATCATACTTAGCGAGAGTTTTTCTAAAACCCCCATGGATAAAATGGGAGCCTCCATCAGTCATGAGATATCTAGGCACACCGAACCTAGGAAAAAATACATCTTTGAGCATTTTCAAAGAGGTCTTACCATCAACACTGCTTGTAGGTATGGCTTCTACCCACTTTGTAACATAGTCAACAGCAACAAGAATATGAGTATACCCTTTTAAAGGAGGAAAAGGCCCCACAAAGTCAAATCCCCAACAATCAAAAGGTTCAATAACAAGAGAATAATTCATAGGCATTTCATTGTGTCTAGAGATGTTACCTACTCGTTGGCATTCATCACATGATATAACAAACTTCCTTGCATCTTTAAAAAGGCTAGGCCAATAAAATCCAGATTGTAAAACCTTTTGTGAAGTCCTATCCCCAACATGATGTCCTCCATAAGCACTGCCATGACATTTTCCCAATATCTTGTGTTGTTCAAATTCTGGAACACATCTTCGCATAATACCATCTACTCCCTCTTTATATAAGTGTTGGTCATTCCAAAAGTAATGCCTTAGATCATAAAAGAACTTCCTTCTTTGCTGAGTTGTAGAGGTTGGAGGCAAGTACTTGGAAACAGTAAAGTTAGCATAATCAGCATACCAAGGACTCTCATGCGGACTTACCCTTATTGCAGCTAACTGCTCATTCGAAAATTAATAGCATGCTCACATATAGTAGGAGAAATCCCCTTTAAATCATCAAGAGTATAGCCCATAGCTCCTCGGTGTTTCTTTTATATCGCCATTAACCTTTCTTCTTCCTTTCCTGGAAGTTTAGAACTAAGAATAACAGGGTATATCTTTTTGTCATCAAGATAAGCATATTTAAGATCATTAGGTAAAGGTTTTAATACGAAAACAGGATCCCCTTTAGGTGGTAGTGTGGTACCCAAATCTTCCACAGGTAAATTATGCTTAAGTAACTCAGGCTGACGAAGGAAAGCCTCATCAATCTCATTTCTTTCCTTCATGAAGGCATCGCTTTCATGATCTTCCATGAACTACTGCAAGGCATTGTTAGAGCAAGAGAAATAGCAGAAAGTTTTTCAACCCTGAAGTTCGCATCAGGGAATTCATTTTCATAAGGAGTTTTGGCAAATTTGGAAAAATTAAACTCATAAGACTCTCAAGCAAACTTAGTCAAAACTTTTTCCTTCCTACAATCTATGATAGCCCATCAGGTATTCAGAAATGGTCTACCATAGATAATAGGATAGGTTTTACTAGCTTATTTACCAAGTACTAGAAAATCAGCAGGATATTTAATCTTACCACAAAGGACCTCCACATCTCTTACAATGCCAATGGGGCAAACTTGCTCTCTATTAGCAAGGTGAATGACCACATCAATGTACTCAAGCTCGCAAGGACCAATCTCATGCATAATTTCCCTGTAAAGCTCATAAGGAATAGCACTGGAACTAGCACCAATATCACATAAACCATAATATCTATGACTACCAATTTTAACAGAAAGCACAGGGACACTAGCTTTTCTAACTTTCTTAGGTTGAGAAATAATATTAGTAGCGTATTCACAGAAGACAATATGCTCATCCTCTATATTTCTAGTGACAAGATCTTTCACAATAGCTACCACAGGCTCGATATCAATAAGCTCATCGGGCACTCCGGTTTTATTTGCACTTTTTCTAACCGCATTAACCATAATAGAGTGTTCCTTTACCTTGGAGGGAAAAGGGATCTTCTCAACATAAGGTTCATGCAAAATAGGATCAACGGTACAAACTTCTATACTGGCAGGAACGTGGGTAACAATATCTTTATAAGGAGCATGGTACTTGTTCCACTCTTTCTTGGGTATCTCAATATAAGAGGAAAAAGCATCAAAACATTTCGCAAGAACTTGAGGATCAAGGCCAAATTTATTGCGAACATCACGAAAGCTATCAGTACCCATAAAATATTTAATGCATTCATAATCATAGTTTATACCTGACTTTCTTCCTTTGTCATTTTCCCAAGCCTCAGTGTTATCTTGAATACGGTCTAAGAGATCCCATTTAGCTTCTTCCTTCATACTTGTGAATGATCCAGCACAAGAAGCATCTAGTAAAATATTTATCATGAAGAGACAACCTAGCATAGAAGTTATTGAGAATAATATTGTTAGGGAGTTCATGAATAGGACTTTTAAGCATTAGTAACTTCAATCTCCCCCAAGCTTGAGTTGTAATCTCTCCATCAAGAGGCCAAAAGTTATAAATAAGACTTCTATACTTATGGATTTCACTGTGAGGATAAAATTTAGAGTAAAAGAGAGATGCCATCTCCTCCCATTCCATGGATTGTCCATTCTTCAGCAGCTTGTACCAAGCCTCAGCTCTCCCTTTCAAGGATATGGAGAGTAACTTCTTCTTCACATGTTCAGTTGTGATACCTGCACACTTAAACAACCCGCATAATTCATGGATAAAAAGCAAGTGATCACCAGGATGGACAGTTCCATCCCCAAAATAATAATTATCCATAACACGATTAACAATACTTGTAGGTATCTTAAAAGGATCTATATCAACAGGTGGTGGTTCATCTACTACCCTTTCAGTGGTAGTAGTTATTCCAAACAGAAAACCAAGTGGGTTATCCATATTGGAAACAAAGCAACAAACAGTAACAAAAGGAAATACTCACAGTGAAAGTTTCCCTTACCAGTTCCACTCTTCAATAGTGCTTCACTCCCCGGCAATGGCGCCAGAAAATAGTCTTGATGACCCACAAGTATAGGGGGTGTATCGTAGTACTTTCAATAAATATGAGTGTCGATCCCAACGAGGAGCAGAAGGTGCTGAACAGTGGTATGGAGCAGGAAATCCCTATGAATACTTAGCAAACGGATTTTTAGTGGTTTCTTGACAAGGTAACAAAACAAGGAAAAGTAACAGTAGTAACGAACAAACGGAGCAAGTGTCCCAATCCTTTCTTAGCAAAGGACAAGCCGATGGAAATACTTATAAGGACCAAACGTTCTTGAGGACACATGGGAATTCTGTCAAGTGCTTTCGCTTCAAATAGCTGAGTACTCTTCTCTGGTGTTTGTAAGCGTTGTGTGGGTGAACTTGTGCTAACATACCGCCCTTCCTAGGACTAATACATACTTGTGATTAAAACCCCTGCAAACATACGTAACTACATGAAAGTAATTAAGATATAAATCTAACTATAGCCTTAAACTCTGAGATCCTACACTCCCTTGTGCAAAGATGTCCTGACGGGGGTTCAGGTTTCTGTCACTCCGACAACCCCACGATTAGTAGCCAAATACACAATGCATTCCCCTAGGCCCATAAATGGTGAAGTGTCATGTAGTCGACGTTCACATGACACCACTAGAATAATAGCACCACAACTTAAATACTAAACCATTGAATAATAACTCATCACAGATTCACTACTAACAACATGACTTCTCCCATGTACTCAAGAACTAAACGAACTACTCACAAGACATCATATGGATCAAGATCAAAGATGATATGGTAATGGATAACAATCTGAACATAAACAATAATCCAAGTGTTCCACTCACAAGCATCAACTACAATAGTAATTAACACCGGGAAAGTTCCCCCTACGAACTAAAGCAATATCCAACACAATTGTTACAGCGAGACGGATTGGTGATGATGGTGCTGGTGGATATGATGGTGTGGTTGATGATGATGATGATACCGATGAAGCCTAGCTTGATGATGGTGTTGATGGCGACGGTCTCCCCTCTCCGAGAAGGAATTCCCCCGGCAGAAATCTATCTGCCGGAGAGATCTTTCTCTCTTGGTGTTTTCCGCCCCCAGAGGCAGCGGAAATCTATTTATGGTCGCCCCCTGGTGTTAGGGTTCTGTAGGGAAGTTATAGGCGAAGGGGGAGAGTCGGAGGCCGGGCAGGTGGGACAAACCCACCCTAGGCGTGGCCTTAGGTGGGCCCGCGCCTAAGGGGTTTGTCCCCCCTGCAGCCCCCCTTCGCTCCTCCTTCTGGCTTCCTTCGTCTTCTGGGGAATAATATGTTTACATATTTTTCCGATCTTTGTGAAATTGCACCGAAACTCCTTATTTTCCATCAGAATCCAGACTCCGGCAGTCCATCCTCCAGGAATCATCCAACATGCATAAACAGATGAAAAGCCATAAGTAATACCTCATAATAAGACAAATATCAACGAATAGAGGTAAATTATGATATAGAATGGTGATGCAAATTGGGCGTATCAGAAGTTTGAAAGAACTTTAACTACTGAAGGCTTTGTTATAAACAAAGCTGACAAGTATGTGTATTATCACCATGGTGGAGGCGAGGGAGTTATCTTATGTCTGTATGTTGATGATATACTAATATTCAGGACCAATCCTAATGTTATCAAGGATTTTAAAGACTTATCTCTTTGCTTTGATATGAAAGATCTAGGACTGATTGATGTGATCTTGAACATCAAGGTGCTGAAAGATGATGATGGTGTGATAACACTGCTTCAGTCTCACTATGTGGAAAAGATCTTGAGTCGTTTTGGGTATAGCGAGTGCAGACCTTCTCCTACACCGTATGATCCTAGCATGTTGGTTCAAAAGAATCAGAGAGATCCTAAGGATGCTAAATATCAGCTGAGATATTGTTAGATTATTGGCTTGCTTATGTATTTAGCCGGCACTACGAGGCCTGGCATTTCCTTTGTTGTAAGCAAGTTGAGTCGATTTGTGTCAAATCCTGGAGATGTTCATTAGTAGGCCCTTGAAAGGGTTTTGAGTTATTTGAAAGGATTTCAAGAGGTACAAGCGTTAAAGCTTGGGGATGCCCAAGGCATCCCCTTCTTCATCAATAAAAAGCTCAGGTCTTTCTAGACACTTCGTTTTTATTATTTCATGCATTGTTGTGTTGTTCATGGAGCGTCTTAGTTTTCGTTTGCTTTTCTTAGTTTGCTTGAATAAAGTAGTTTGGACCCCCGTTATCGCTGTGTTGTTTCAAATAAGTTGATTGGTGTTGGAAATGAGTAGAAAGTTCTTGCTTGAGTAGTACAAGAGGAGCTTGCTTTGACTGTGACTTAGACTTTAGAATGTCATGCTAGATGTTGTTTTGACCTTATACTTAGTAATTATTATTGTAGTATGACTTGTTCCAAATAATTGGGATTGCTTAGTGTGCCTTAAAAGAATCTTGCGTTGTTTTAGCATACAAAAGCATAGTATTGTGGTATTCTCCTTTGATGTTTTGTTTGGGTTGACTTGGCACATGCTTACACCATGTTATGACTATGAAAAAGTCACCATGGACTCTATGATCATTTAGTCCTTGACTTGTAGTACCACTCTATGCTTTGATTAGTAATGTTTTGTCGCTCTGCATGATTATGGCCATTATTGCTCTCTTAGTTGCTCGCTCCTAGTCTTTTGCTAGCCTCCACTTGTATGAGTAAGATCTACTCATGCTTCCAACTCCCAAGAAACCAAGTTATTCCAAAGTGTCCACTATAAATTCCTATGCATGGTGTGTTACACCATTCCAAGTATATTCTTGTTTTCATATATCTTCCAATTAAAAAGTATTTTGTTATGTGAAAACTTAGTGATTAAAGCTCTCACAAACTTGATGGCACACTTTATTTTTCTTTCCCCTAATAAACTTGAACCATTGTGTCATCTATGTTGTATATGCTTGCACTAATACGTTGGAATTAGCAGAACCATGATGTCACGGGGAACGCTTTCAACATTGCACTTGTACTTTGAACACAGTTGATATCATGCTCTTTTATCTATGGATGTCGTCGGTGTGAAATAAAAGGGGAGCTTGTAAGTCCATGGAGTTATGTATGTGTGTTAAAGAAACGTCTGGGCCGCTAGCCTAAGCCATGCCTAATCATGGTGGAAACTTGCAGCATCACCATAGTGACATGTATGAATCATTTTTCTTATAAAAAAGAGACATATTGAAAAGAGGAAAGAGAGAAAAAAACACCATATTCCCATGGTAAATAAGAAGATTGCTAAGATGCTAATTGTATGCTTGCCTTGTCATTTTGGTTATGGGATAGCTCCTGTACCATGTGTTGGAGATATGCCCAAGAGGCAATAATAAAGTGGTTATTATCATATCTTCATACTTATGATAAATGTTTACATACCATGCTATAATTGTATTAACCGGAAACATTAATACTTGTGTGATTTGTAAACATAAAAGAGTCCCTAGTAAAGCCTCTTGTTAAACTAGCGTGTTGGTTAATATATGATCATGGTTTCGTGATCATGAACATAGAGATGTTATTAACAACAGGGTCATTAGGAGAATGATGTGATGGGCATACTCCTATAGTTAAGCGTAGCATAAAGATCAAGTCATTTAATATAGTTCATTTTCTATAAGCTTTCTGATACATAGTAACCTAATTCCTTCGACCATGAGATCATGTTAATCACCATCACCGGAAGGATGCTTTGATGACATCAAACACCACACCGTAACTGGGTGGCTATAAAGGTGGCATTGAGTGTTCGGAAAGTATGGGTTGAGGCACATGGATCAAGAGTGGGATCTGTCCATCCATATGACAGATAGATATACCCTGGGCCCTCTCGGTGGAATGTCATCCAATTAGCTTGCAAGCATGCGACTGGTTCACAAGGGATCACATACCACGGGAACGAGAAAAGAGTACTTATCAGTAACGAGGTTGAACTAGGTATGCAGAGATACTGACGATCAAAACCTCGGATAAGTAAAATATCGTGAGACAAAGGGAAATTGGTATCGTATGTAAGTGGTTTATTCGATCGCAAAGTAATCATAGAAATATGTGGGAGCCATATGAATTTCCAGATTCCTCTATTGGTTATTGATCGGAGAAGTGTCTCGGTCATGTCCGCACAATTCACGAACCGTAGGGAGACACACTTAAGGATTCGATGTTGTTGAGTAGTTATGGAATGATGAGTAAGAGACCGAATGTTGTTCAGAGTCTCGGATGGGATCCGGGATATCACGAGGAGATCCGGAATGGTCCGGAAAATAAGATTCATATAAGGAAAGTCATGTTTCGGAGTTGGGGAATGATTCCGGTGTTTTCATCGGGAATCTAGAAGGGTCCGGAAGGTCCGGCACTCCGGAGGGAAAGGGTACATGAATGTGTCATGACAATGTGGAATGGTTGCATCATGTACTAGGTATCATGGCTGGGCAAAATAAAGGAAGAAATCAAATCCTAGTTTGAAAATTCAAACGCCAATTTGAAAAGTCAAACGGCAAGTTTGCTTGGTGGAGGGAGAGTAGGAAACCTACTTGGGGAGGAAGTCCTCCTCCCTCCACCCGCCAGCCAAGGAGGCTGATTTGGGGGAGGACTCCCTCCTCCCAACCAGCGCCCTCCCACTTATAAAAGAAGGGGCAGGGGTTCCCCCTCTAGACACACCTCTCACACCCCAAACCCTAGCCCCAAGTCGCCGGCCACCTCCAGTGCAGCCACCGCCTAGGGAATCCTCTAAGTCGTCGAGTTAGGGTATCCCCAAAACCCTAGCCGCCGGCCAAGCTCTCCCCTTGGTGCCTCTAAACCCTAGATCTCCAAGGCTATCTCTCATACTCCACCATACTCGCTCTGGCTTAAGGCGAAGCCTTGCGGGATCTCCCCTCTACTTCCGGTACCACGCCGTCGTGCTGCCGGAATCACGAGGAGAGTGCTACAACCTCCGCTGCCTGCTGGAACAAGGGAGAGGAAGGTCTTCATCGAGTACCGAACGTGTGACCGACTGCGGAAGTGCTGCCGGAACGCAGCGCCGGAAGGATCGTCTACGCGATCTTGAGATCGGAAGTGTACGACTACATCACCCACGAGAATCTGCTCTCGTTAACCGCTTTGGATCTTCGAGGGTTAGTATTCTATTGACTCGTTGCTACAATCTAGTAGATAGATCTTGGCTTGATCATATATTAGATATTGATTGTGTGTTCATGCGGTAGAAATTATTTGTTTTCCATGCTACGAACCCCTACAGTGGTATCAGAGCCGTGTCTATATGTAGATCTATTGCACGAGTAGAACACAATGGTCATTGTGGGCGTTGATGCTTTTGTTGTCGATTGCTTCTTGTGTACTTTGCATCTTGCGGGATGGTGGGATGAAGCGGCCCGGGCTAACCTTACATGACATCATTCATGAGACTTGCTCCACGCTTGACATGCAACTTGTATTGCATAAGTGGCTTTGCGGGTGCCTGTTTCTCCCAACATAGTTAAGATTCAATTTACAACTGAGTGATTGACAATACTAGTATCAATGTTGTGGTTCTTTTTCGTAAGTTAGAACGACACTTATTGAAAGCCCCAAACCACGTAAAACATGCAAAGAAAATTAGAGGCGTCTAACTTTGTTTTGCTGGGGTGTGCTGTGATGTGATATGGCCATGATTGTGTTTATATATGATGTATGCAATGTCCCTTATTGTAAGTTGGCAACCGGCAGGAGCCATATGGTTGTCTTTAAATTCCGTTAAGACATGCATGTCTATTCAAAGTAGTTGTAATAGTTGAAGCTGGTGGACGACAACCATGAAACGACGCCATTGACCTTGACGCCATACCGGTGATGATGGAGATCATGTTCGTGCTTGAAGATGGAGATCGGAAGCACAAGAAGAAAGGCCATATCATATCACATATTATGAATTGCATGTGATGTTAATCCTTTATGAATCTTGTATTGCTTAGTTTGCGACGGTAGCATTATAAGATGATCCCTCAAGCACAAAAATTTCAAGTTTTAAAGTGTTCATCCTTAGTAAGCACCGTTGCTAAAGCTCATTGTTTTGAAGCACCACGTGATGATCGGGTGTGTTAGATTCTGCGAGTGTATACAACATGAGCAAGCCAGATTTGCTCATGCGAAGCTAAGGTTTGATCTTGACGAGCCTAGCATGTACAGACATGGTCTCGGAACACGGACCACCGAAAGGTAAAGCATGAGTCATATAGTAGATATGATGAACATGTTGATTGTTCGCCATTGAAGCTACATCAACTCTCGTGATGATCGATTTTGATGTGGTGGATTTGGTTCGAGTGATCACTAAAACAATGTGAGGGATATTGTTTTGAGTGGGAGTTCAACGGCAATATGATTAAAAGTTGAACACTATTTATCATAAATTAAATCAAAGTGAATTTGCATAGTTGTTGTAGTCATTGGCATCCGTTTACCACCTTGCGCTTAGTTTTAATTGAGATGATAGAACTATAGAAATCTGGTTAGTTACTTTATGAACTGGTATCGTATTGTTTTGAAGTGTTAATCTGAAGTTTAAAAGTCCTATTGAAAACTTTCAGTAAGTTCCGGTTACTCCATGAAGTTTAATAATTGGTATTAAATCAAGAGTGACAATTCCAAGTGTTAATGTATGAGTATTATGTTTGTCTCCATGATTCTTGATATTCGAAGGATTGTCTTAATATCAAGGTTATCTAGGATCTGAAAGAGTTGTTTCAGAAACCATTGTGTGTGGAAGATATTGTGATATCTGAAACGAAGTTTTGGTTCCAACATGATAGAGTATAATATGGCAAAAGTCATGTTCTCATATTTGATGAGAATTTGCAAAAGGTTGGAGACACTAGTTGTCCTAATCCTCCAAAAGGTTTTGGAGAGCAACATTATACTCGCGATTCACCGTTACAAGCTAAAAGTAGCTTGATCATGGATGATTCCATGATAAGGTCGAATATTTGATATAGGTAAAATGTTTACTACACCAAGAGATTACTAAAGAAAGGAATTTGAAAGAACACCAAACATTTGATGATGGTGATCTACTTCAAAGTGCAAGTCCAAAGACATTGGTATTTTACTATACATGCTTTGGACTATGTGTCATGTATATGGATCCACTATTGATGTTGATATATTCTTTCAAACAGAAAAGGAAATACTGAAAGAGAATATCATAAGTATATGGCAGAAAAGAAAAGACTAGAATTGTTCAGCTTAAGTATATAGATGATATACATGTTATGGATATATTCTTTGCTTATTAAAAAATGTGGTTCTTAAGTATTTGATACTGAATTTGTTGGTGTGAATCGTCATACGAAACAACACAATTCATGAACTACAATGGCATAAGTAACTAGCAAAAGAATATGTGATGATGTTCATCGAGAACAAATAAAGGGTTATTGTGTTGCTTGTTAAACATCAAAGCTTGCCTTCAAGATTTGTTTTATCAGGCATTATGAGAACAAAAGGGTTGTTCAAATAATTGCCGTAATCCATAAAAGATGGATGATTCACAAATCTCGTTGGAGAAATCACATCCATAAAACTAGTGCTGAAAATGTCGAAAGACAAATTGATTGAAAGATCATTTAGGAAGTGACATCGCTGTTTAAATTATATTGGAAAGAAAACATGAAGAAACTCCATGTGGATGGAATTTTGGAGTCCTTTTGATTTTTGATCAAATGACGCTTGTGAAACTTTCCTAGAGATAATTAAAACTTCGTTCATAGGCCAAAAGGGAACGAATGGCTAGCTTATTGGAACTTGTACATATTGTTGTATGAAGTCCATTGTGTGTAGTCAAGAGCGATGGATTTCAACTTCATATGTTTTCTTCGAATTTAAGTGAATATATGAATATTTACTTAATAATGATGAAGTATGAAACATTTGAAAAGTTCAAAGATTTTCAAGATGAAGTGCAAAATCATTGTAACAAGAATATAAATAGTTTATGATAAGATCATAAAGGAAGATATTTGAGTTACAAGTTTAGCATAATACCTAAGATTTAAGGAATCGTTCCATGGATTTGCATTTTCCAAAACACCATAAGAGTATGGAGTGTTCGAGATATGTAATTAAACCTTTTTTGACATGGTAAGATCAAAGGTGTAATTAATAAAACTGTCATTATATTTTAAAGATTAAAATCTCTAGAGACTACCGTTTTTCCACTGAAAAGAGCTCCATCATAATCCGTTGAATTGACACCATATAAAGTTATGGTTTGGGATAAAACCCAAGTTGTCCTTTCTTAAAAAATTGGTATGCTATGCATAAGAAAGATGTTTGCAACCAAAATCGGATGAACATATCTTTGTATGTTATTTTGAATAATAGTTAAGTATTCCTCCTTAACACCAAAGACAAAAGTGTTTGTCGCTTAGAACGTCAAGTTTCTTTGAGAAGGAATTTTTCGTGAAAAGTTAAGTGGGAGGACAATAGAACTTTGATAAGGTTAAAAGAACCTTAGCTATATGTGCAGAGTTGCGCAGCACCGAAAAGTGTTTCGGAGGCAGCAACAATGCTCATGGCTCACATGCCTCAAAGGTTGTGGTTACGAAGGACAAAGTTTCTATTGAACCAAGTAGGTCGGGTAAACAATCAAATACCAAGATTTGAGGGTTGAATCATTATTTGAGAATAATGAACGGACTACATGCAAAGAAGAGATGATGGGCCCTGACTCCGTAAAATGGCTTGAAGCCATAAAATCCGTGATAGTTCCATACACGAGAAATCAAGCTTTGAACTTGAAGGACTCTCGAGAAAGGTGTAAGACCTTACAGTCGTGTTTGGATCTATAAAGAAATAGACATGGATGTTTCACATATATGAAATAGTCGATATGTTGGGAAAGAGTTCACAACAATGTTCAAAAGTTGACTATGACAAGATTTGATATTTCATAGCGATATTTAGTCTAGACGGATTAATGAAGCAACCACTACATATAATTTTGTTATGTGGTAGCTGAATAAACAAAACAAGTTCTTTTAATAGAACTGTTGCCTAGGACATGTGCTTAACACGGTCCAAAGGGTGTTGTTAATTCAAGGGATGCTAAAAGTATATGCAAACTTCAATGGTTGAAGTAAGCATCGCGGAGTTGGAATCTTCACTATGATGAAACTGTTCAAATAGTTTAATTTCATCAGAGACGATGAAGATGCTTGCATTTGCAAGAAATTAAGTGGGAGCGCTAAGACATGTTTCTAATATATTATGTGGAAGACATATTGTTGATTGGAAATGATGTATCTTTTATTAACACATATTAAGAATTTCATCCTGATGAAATACTTAGGCAAAACCCAAATATTTGGCATCAATAGACGCTAATATGGTTGTGCCGAAAGTACATAGATGATGTATTGAATGAGTTCAATATAGAAACTACAAGGTTCTTGTCGCACAGAAAGGATTGAATGAGTTCAATATTGATGATATATTCAAGTGTATTGACACTTGGTAAGTGAAACAAAGATTCAAGTATAGATTGATACTTGATGTATGAAATCACAAAGAGTATTTATATCAATCATACTGTGATATGTACAAATCCAGATATGTCCTATGCTCTAAATGTTATGAGCATATACCAGAATGATTCATAAGATAATCATTGGACGATAGTAAAGATATTCTTATGATCTTGTAAAAGAACTAAGAATATATTATTTTGTAGAAGTGACAAATAGATGGTTAGTTCATTGTAAATGAATTACATTGATACTAGTTTTGTCACAAAGTACAAATTAAGTTTATCTCAATCTAAACTAAGGGTGGCACAATATAATGGAAAGTAAGTTCCATAATGAATTTGGATGAGTTCCAAAGTTAAGACATTGTGACAAATACTACAACAAAAGGTTAAGTATATAACTACTATTATAGCAGCAAAAGAGGGCATTTGTGTCAAGTAGTTTGTTATCAAACTAGGTGTAGTTCAAAGTAGGGATAATACTATGAAGATATATTGTACTACAATATTATCAACATGTTTTAACCCCAAAGAACTAAAGGTCACACCAAAGGACCAAATTTGTACGAAGCCATCTCATTAGAGAATGAGTGATGCGTAGAGACGCAAAGACATGCAATTACACACGGACCTGGAAGTGTCAGATCCGGAGATCGGTTGACCACTAGCAATCGTGTACATACGACACCAGAAAGCCATATGTGTTGAATACACAAAGGTTTGAAACTAGATTATTGACTCAAGTGCAAGTGGGAGACTGTTGGAGATATGCCCAAGAGGCAATAATAAAGTGGTTATTATCATATCTTCATACTTATGATAAATGTTTACATACCATGCTATAATTGTATTAACCGGAAACATTAATACTTGTGTGATTTGTAAACATAAAAGAGTACCTAGTAAAGCCTCTTGTTAAACTAGCTTGTTGGTTAATACATGATCATGGTTTCCTGATCATGAACATAGAGATGTTATTAACAACAGGGTCATATCATTAGGAGAATGATGTGATGGACATACTCCTATAGTTAAGCGTAGCATAAAGATCAAGTCATTTAATATAATTCATTTGCTATAAGCTTTCTGATACATAGTAACCTAATTCCTTCGACCATGAGATCATGTTAATCACCATCATCGGAAGGATGCTTTGATGACATCAAACACCACACCGTAACTGGGTGGCTATAAAGGTGGCATTGAGTGTTCGGAAATTATGAGTTGAGGCACATGGATCAAGAGTGGGATTTGTCCATCCATATGACGGATAGATATACTCTGGGCCCTCTCGGTGGAATGTCATCCAATTAGCTTGCAAGCATGTGACTGGTTCACAAGGGATCAAATACCACGGGAACGAGAAAAGAGTACTTATCAGTAACGAGGTTGAACTAGGTATGCAGAGATATCGACGATCAAAACCTCGGATAAGTAAACTATCGTGAGACAAAGGGAAATTGGTATCGTATGTAAGTGGTTCATTCGATCGCAAAGTAATCGTAGAAATATGTGGGAGCCATATTAATTTCCAGATTCCTCTATTGGTTATTGATCGGAGAAGTGTCTCGGTCATGTCCGCATAATTCACAAACCGTAGGGAGACACACTTAAGGATTCGATGTTGTTGAGTAGTTATGGAATGATGAGTAAGAGACCGAATGTTGTTCAGAGTCTCGGATTGGATCCAGGATATCACGAGGAGATCCGGAATGGTCTGGAGAATAAGATTCATATAAGGAAAGTCTTGTTTCGGAGTTGGGGAATGATTCCGGTGTTTTCATCGGGAATGTTCTAGAAGGGTCCGGAAGGTCCAACACTCCGGAGGGGAAGGGTACATGAATGTGTCATGACAACGTGGAATGGTTGCATCATGTACTAGGTATCATGGCTGGGCAAAATAAAGGAAGAAATCAAATCCTAGTTTGAAAAGTCAAACGCCTATTTGAAAAGTCAAACAACAAGTTTGCTTGGAGGGAGAGTAGGAAACCTACTTGGGGAGGAAGTCCTCCTCCCTCCACCCACCGGCCAAGGAGGCTGAGTTGGGGGAGGACTCCCTCCTCCCAACCAGCGCCCTCCCACCTATAAAAGAAGGGGCAAGGGTGCCCCCTCTAGACACACCTCTCACACCCCAAACCCTAGCCCCAAGTCGCCGACCACCTCCAGTGCATCCACCGCCTAGGGCATCCTCTAAGTCGCCGAGTTAGGGTTTCCCCAAAACCCTAGCCGCTGGCCAAGCTCTCCCCTTGGTGCCTCTAAACCCTAGATCGCCAAGGCCATCTCTCATACTCCACCATACTCGCTCCGTCTTAAGGCGAAGCCCTGTGAGATCTCCCCTCTACTTCCGGTACCACGCCGTTGTGCTGCCGGAATCACGAGGAGAGTGCTACAACCTTCGCTGCCTGCTAGAACAAGGGAGAGGAAGGTCTTCATCGAGTACCGAACGTGTGACCGACTGCGGAAGCGCTGCCGGAATGCAGCGCCGGAAGGATCGTCTACGCGATCTTGAGATCGGAAGTGTACGACTACATCACCCACAAGAATCTGCTCTCATTAACCGCTTTGGATCTTCGAGGGTTTGTATTATCGAATCGTTGCTACAATCTAGTAGATAGATCTTGGCTTGATCATAGATTAGATCTTGATTGTGTGTTCATGCGGTAGAATTTTTTTGTTTTCCATGCTACGAACCCCTACACCATGTGCAAGGGGTACCCCGTTGGCGGTTCTCTATGATACACATGTACTTACTATGACAAGAACTTACAGGTGACTAAAGTTGAGTAGCATGAGGAGCGGCCCTTGTTGACATGGTTATACCCTGCGGGTACACGATCTCAGCATACCTGGTCCAGCCCAAGGAAGGCCCACGACAAATATACGCCGGCCCATGAAGACTTTCGGGTGGCCAAGGCCCATGACGCCTTCGGATCCTTGGAGAGCAAGACTAGAGTAGATAGGAAATTCAAAGGGGTAAACCATAAAACCTGTAACCGACTCAATCTGTGCCTGGGACCTGCCTATCTCTATATAAAGGCCAGGACGGCACGACGAGGAGGCTCTCTTACAATATCTCGCACACCACCGCATACGCACCTCCACTCCAGATTGCATTTGCGCAACCCTGTAACCTTCGGTTCCACCATAATCAGAGCAGACAAGCAGGAGTAGGGTTTTCCCTCCGGGGGCCTGAACCTGGGTAAACCTCGTGTCCCCGTGTTGCTTGTTTGCTAACCGTTCCGTGATCTCCAGCATCCCCATCTTCTACAAAACCCAAGCTCATAACAATGGGCATTGACGAGATCGATCCTCGTTAATTGGCGCTATCTGTGGGAACTGGGGACGCTGATTGTGCGATCGTGACGGTCCCAACTCGAGCGATCTACAACTCTACGGCTATGCAGAGTCATCTCCTCTTCGGCGTCTTCGACTTCACCGCCCACTCACCGGCCACCATGAAGGACTTCGAGCCCGTTGGCGATGGACTCGAGATCCTGTTCGGGAGCTTCTGCATCCAGGTAGGGCAGACTGGCACCCTCCGCCTTCCAGAACGGGTGCCCCTGCCATCGATCAGGCCCGCCTCGTGGGCTCCACACCCTGTGCTATGCACATCACCATCGACAGAAGAGTCCTATGACAGCAGCTGCTGCAACTCCGATCTGTGCGATCCACCAGCGGACGAAGGGACCTACGGTTCCGGATCCGAAAGCTGCGGCAGTAGCAGGCCGATCTACGAGCACTACCAATGCGCCGCAGTCATCCAGGATCAGGAACACAATCCGCCACCCAACCCACAGGGTAGAAATGGTGGAAACAGAAGAAGCAAGTCCCCCCACCCAACGGGGAGAACAATAATTGGGTCATCCACCTCAACGAGGAGGGATGGGCTCAAGCACGTGAGGCCGTGGCAGGCAACAAGATTCTACCCGCTGACGCCTCACGAGATCTACCGATGGCATACCACATGCTCCTCATCGAGGAGCACAAGAAGCAGATCAAGATGCAGGAAGTGCTTGACAAACGCAAGCAAGCAGCTTCGGAGTCCAGTACGCGACGAGCTGCGCTCTCCGCCATGGGCATTGGCTCCAGCTCGCACGACAACAACGGCAACAAGCACCGTTCTCGGATGGAGAACATGGACCCTAAAGAGCGTCGCGAGGTGACCCGAGCCCTCAACGCATCCTTCATGGAGATGGACGCTGACGGTAACGTCATCCCGACGAAGCCTCAAGCTGCGATCATGGCAGCCACCGCGTACCTCGCGTCCCACCCACCTCCGGAGGGGACCCGAAGAGGGCCATGCACAAGTCCGCGCTTACCAGACTCGGACTCGTTGGAGCTGCGCTCCACGGAGAAGCTCCTACGGAGCCAAAAAAGAAGGCTGCGGTCAGATTCAATCACAACCCCACACCCTCATCCGAGGACGAAGAGCATGACCTTCCTCGAAGGAATAAGAGCTCGCGCCGTCGCAGCCGCGACTACGACGCTCGAAACGAGCTAACGCAGCGCAAGATCGACAAAGCGCACGCCAAGCGCGTATGCTCGTCTAAATCCGAGATGGATGAAGACGAAGGAGAACTCTGCGAAGCTCGATGCTTCAGCGGATCTGTTCGACAGACAAGGATGCCGTGAAACTTCAAGCTTCCTTCGGACACTCCGAAGTTTGATGTCACACAGGACCCCAAGGCATGGCTTAGCGACCACTTGTCATCCGTCAAGCTGCACGGCGGAAGCAGGGAAACCGCCATGCAATGCCTTCAGCTGCAGCTGACAGGCGCAACTCGGATCTGGCTAAGCAGCCTATCCTCAGGATCCATCCAAAGTTGGGAGGAGATGGCGTACAGTTTTGTCCGAAACTTCAAGGGCACCAGCAAGAGGCCTGCCTCGATCGAGGAGTTGCGGGCCTGCACTCAACGAACGGGCGAATCCATTCGCTCGTACATACTGCGCCGGTCTAACACCAAGAACTCCGCGGCGCACATCTCCGAAGAGAGGGCTATCGACACCTTCAAGGACGGCGTCAAGCGCCAGGACTTCAAAGAAGAACTCGGGCGCGTCAAGCCCAAAACACTCGACCACCTCATGGACATCGCCAACAGGTGGGCCGACGGTTAGGACTCCGTCCACCGAGCGCACTCGGAGGAAGAAGACGACAACGGCCGACGACGCGAACGCCGTAGCAAGAGGAGATCGCGCATCTACGATGATTGCGATGGACCCGACATGGTCGCGGCTGGCTATGCCGACCGCTACAACGATGGCAACCGCAACAGCGGCGGATACCGCGGAGGCAATTTCCGCGATGGAGGACGCCCAACACAGTCATGGCAGCATCGCGGTCCCGACGACAGACCCTCAGCATACAAAAACTGTCGGGTCCATGCACCATCCACTTCTACATCGACAAGCATGATGGTAAGAAGAAGGCAAGCCACATGCTCAAGGACTGCCGTGAGTTCCAGAAACTCAGCGAAAGCATGGCTCAGATGAGGCAGCAAGCCCCGAACCATGGATTCGGGAACGCACCCGCACCAGGCGAGATCGCGCATGGAGCTCCTCCACCGCCACCTGCAGGAGGACCGAACCACCCAATCGCACCCGCACAGAATAAGGTGGGTACGGGTATCCCCCGCCGAAAGGAGAGCTGATGATCCAAAGAGGGCGCCCAACAAATAGGGTGCAGAAGAAAATCACCCGTTAGATCAACTTGGCTGTGATAGCTCCACCCGCCATCCCTGAGTACCTCAGCGGATCGGAGTCCTACATCACATTCAGCCATTCGTATCACCCTTGCCAGGTCCCTCACCCAGTTCATGCTGCCCTGGTGCTTGAGGCGTAGATCAGAGGGTTCAAGATGAGCCGCGTATTCATGGACGGCGGCAGCGGCATCAACCTGATGTTCGCCAGCACCCTAGTAGCAATGCGGATCCCACTATGCAGCCTGGAACAGTCAGACACAACGTTCCACGGCATCGTCCCAGGAAAGGGAATATTCCCCCTGGGAAAGATATGACTCGACGTCATCTTTGGCAAGCCGGATAACTTCCGATGCGAGCGGCTCGAGTTCTAAGTGGTGGACTGGCCATCGCAATACCACGCCATCCTCGGGCGTGTAGCATTCGCAAGGTTCCTGGCAGTACCGCACTACGCGTACCTGCTACTCAAGATGCCAGGACCTAGGGGCGTCATCACGATCCACGGGAGCTTCGATCGGACCACTGTGACAGGGATTTCAACAGAATTTCCTAGTCATTCGGCATGCAAGAGGAGCTCGTAAGGCTCCGCGAGGTGACGGACAATGGGGCACCCCCAGTCGCAAGACAGAACGCACCTGATATGTCCTTCGACTCCACCGTCAACACAAAAAAGGTGCAGGTCCACCCAACATATGCCTCCAAGACGGCGCTGGTCGCCAACGATCTCAGCTCCGCATAGGAAAGCGCGCTCGTCGAATTCCTCCGTGAGCGCTGGGAGATCTTCGCCTGGTGTCCTGCGGACATGCTAGGAGTTCCCAGGGAACTCGCCGAGCACGCACTCAATGTCTTTCCAGACGCCAAGCCCGTCAAGCAGTTCATCCGACGACTGTCTGAACCATGGGCCGAAGCAATCGGAGTCGAAGTCAATAGACTACTCGACGCAAACTTTATCAGGGAGATCAAGGAGAGCGAGTGGCTCGCCAACACCATAATGGTCCCCAAAAAGGACACGGACATCCTACGGATGTGCGTCGACTTCACATCGCTGAGCAAGCACTGCCTGAAGGACCACTTCCCTCTCCCTCGGATCGATCAGATCATCGATTTGACTGCAGGATGCGAGAAGCTCTCCTTCCTCTACGCCTACTCAGGCTACAACCAGATTCGACTAAAGGTCGTCAGGAGAAAACGGCGTTCATCACGCCGTTCGGAGTGTTCTGCTACAACACAATGCCCTTTGGGTTAAGGAACGCAGGTGCCACGTACCAGCGGTGCATGCAGGCATGCTTGAAGGACCAGATCGGTCGCAATATCCAAGTCTACGTCGACGACATAGTCATCAAAACCAGGGACAAGCTACAAGATCAAACTTAACCCTGAAAAGTGCGCCTTCGACGTCCCATCTGGCCAGCTGCTTGGTTACTTCATCTCCCAGCGAGGGATCGAGGCAAACCCGAAGAAAATCCGGGCCATAATGGCCATGGAGAAGCCAAAGAACCTCAAGGGTGTCCAGCAGCTTGCAGGACGAATCGCGGCATTGAGCAGGTTCATCAGCCGCATGGGCGAGAAAGCCATGCCATTCTACCAGCTGCTACGCAAGGAAGACAAATTCGAGTGGACGCCTGAGGCGGATGATGCATTCGAAGATCTAAAGCGGCTGCTCTCTACCTCGCCCGTGTTGGTTACGCCAAAGGAGCACGAGCCTCTACTGCTGTACATAGCAGCTACACACCAGGTGGTGAGCACCGTACTGGTGGTCGAGCGACCTGAAGAGGGCAAGACCCATGGGGTCCAACGCCAGATCTACTACCTCAGCGAGGTATTGACGCCGACAAAGCAGAGGTACCCTCAATACCAGAAACTCGCCTACGGCGTGTTCATGATGGCTCGTCGGCTGAGCCATTACTTCCAGGAGCACCAGGTGATGGTCGTCAACGAGGCACCCCTGAACAGCATCCTGAACAATCCGGAGGCCACAGAAAGCGTGGCCCTGTGGGGGCATCAAGCTGTCACCTCTAGACATCGTCTATGAGAAATGCCACGCGATCAGGTCTCAAGTCCTCCCGGACTTCCTTGTACACTGGATGGAGCTGCAGCTGCCAGACACCCAGACATGACACATTCATGGACGATGCACTTCGACGGCTCCAAGCGTGAAGCCGGAGCAGGAGCCGGGGTCATACTGACCTCCCCGCATGGCGATAAGATGAAGTACATCCTCCGGATGAATTTTCGAGCTTCCAACAACGAGGCAGAATACGAGGCCCTCATCCACGGCATGAGGATGGCAAAGATCTACGGTGCAACGCGCCTGGTTATCTACAGAGACTCGAACCTCATCGTCCAGCAGACGATGAATGAGTACGACGCACACGCCGAAAACATGATTGCGTACCGCGCACTCTACAACTCACTCGAGGGAGAATTCGACGGATGCAAACTTCGGCACATTGGGAGAGAAAGCAACGAAGAGGCCGATAGACTTGCCAACATCGGCTCCACCTGTGCACGGGTGCCACCAGGCGTGTTCCTCGAACAGATTTGCGTGCCATCCATAAAGCGAAAATTCCCAAAGGGAGCACCCGAAGAAGCAGAGCACTCGGGGGTTGCGCTACCCGAAGGACAGGAAGGACCCGAAAAGCTTGACACAGAGGTCGATGTGGTCAACCTGATGCAGGTCATGGCAGTCGAAGAAACTTGGACGCAACCATACCTCAAGTACCTGATAGACGGCAAGCTGCCTGATAGCCCGACAGATGCCCAGCGCATATCTCGCCGGTCAAAGGCCTTCACCATCATCAATGGCGAGCTATAAAAGCGCAGCATTTCGGGTGTACTCCAAAGGTGCGTCACCATCGGCGACGGCAAAACCATCCTCCAAGACATCCACGAGGGCATCTGCGGCCATCACGCGGGAAGCCGCTCCCTTGTCGCCAAAACTCTACGAGCTGGATTCTACTGGCCAACAGCCATGAACGACGCCAAGGACATCGTCCAAAGACGCAATGGGTGCCAAAGGTTCGCTGACAAACCACACGCACCTGGATCAGAACTTAGAACCATACCTTTTGCATGGCCCTTTGCCAAGTGGGGCCTCGACATGATCGGCAAGCTACCAAGGTCCTCGAAAGGAGGTCACGTCTATCTCCTAGTCGCAGTCGACAAATTCACCAAGTGGATTGAGGCCATGCCAGTCACTAACCAAAAGGGCAAAACTACCGTCAAGTTCTTTGAATCCATTGTCTACAGGTTCGGCATGCCGCATTGCATCATCACCGACAATGGGTCGAACTTCATCTCCAAAGAATTCTAGGACTTCTGCGAAGACCTCGGAATCAACATCACATACGCCTCCGTGGCGCACCCGCAAACAAACGGGCTGGTTGAAAAGGCCAATGGCCTCGTCGGTGCTGGCATCAAGAAGCGTCTAATGAGCCCACTCGAGCGACTCGCGGGTGCCTGGACACAAGAGCTACCTTCGGTCCCGTGGAGCCTGCGCACAACGCCAAACAGCTCAACCGGCTACACGCCTTTCTTCATGGTACACGGAGCTGAAGCCGTGCTACCAGCAAAAGTATGCCACAAAGCCCCACGGGTCGTCGCTTACAGCGAAGCCGAATCGACCGTTGCACTCGAAGATGCCGTCGATACACTCGACGAAGCGCGCGACATAGCAGCGGCTCGATCAGCGGTGTACCAACAGAGCCTCCGCAACTACCACAGCCGACGGCTGCGCCCAAGGTCCTTCGTCGAAGGAGACCTGGTCCTACGACTCAAGCAAGAGCGACCGAAGAAATTCGAGCCACCATGGGAAGGACCCTACATCATCACCGAAGTCATCCCAGGTGGCGCCTATCGCCGCAAGCACGTGGAGTCTGGAGTCGCATACTCCAACCCATGGAACGTCGCACAACTGCGACGCTTCTACCCCTAGCTACCCCCTCTTTTACTTTCAATAAGGCTATTCAGCCAAGGCTACTCAGCCGAACAATGTACCTCCTCCATTACGATATGAATAAAGCTAAGTTCCTCGCCCCAAAATTTTTGTTTACTATTTCGCATTTTACTCCATGCCACAAACGCACTCGGGGGCTCCCCCACCTCACGACTTCTTCGACTGAGGATACCACGTGTACACCTGAGTAGCTGATCACGTCAGGCTAACGAAAAGGACATGTATACAAACAAAGCACTACGTGCTAAAACAACAATCAAACCCTTACAACAAAGGGCACAACACGCCCCGTCAAATATATACAAATTTTACATCTATATTTTTTACAGGTACTACCTATTCTGAAGAATAACCTGAGCACGCTGCTCAAACAGATCTACGATCTGTTCAGCATACTGCCTTACTGTAAGGGGTCTCAACATAATAAGGTAGATTCCTCCTGTGTTTTACAATGCTAGTCCCTGGATCAATAGCTAGCATCCACAGTTAAGATGTAATATCAAGAAACAAGGGTCATAACCAAATTTTACAACCAGGAATAACATAAGTTTATTACATCAAACATAGCTCATTTGGCTATTACATTACATTGCAGCGGAATAACTATAGTCATGGGGTCCTTCATCTTCAAAGTGCCACAGGCAGATGTTGGTTGTAGACTTTGTAATCCTAATCAAACAATCTTCACTAAAATCAATCAAACCTGCAACATACAAGTTACAGCCACAAGGGTCAATACATTTGAATTGTATTGGCAAGTTTCACTTCTTTGTATATTATGAGTGGATCTTATCAATACATGCATATTTGGCTAAGTAGAGTGTAAGGCTTATTTGCATAAAGCAACATTTATCCTATCTTTTCAAAATGGTTTTGGTCCTTTGTCAAATCCCTTTTCCAAGATCCTTGAACTCCTTGGTAGAAACACAAGTATTCAAGTCCTTGTCAAAAATCCCTTGAGCTACTTGGTAACCCCAAGTGCAACAAGTTTTATGAAATCTCATGAGTTCCTTGGTAGCCCCAAGTACATCATACTCTTGAGCACCTTGGTAATCCCAAGTGCAACAAGTTTAACAAATCTCTTTGAATTCCTTGGTACCCCCAAGTGCATCAAGTTTTTACCTTAGATGTTGGAATGTCGAGATCTCCCATGGTTCAAACTTTAGTTGCTCAGTATTTTCCATAACCGGGGACACGGCTAAGTACTTAGATTTTATTAACTTCTGCAGAAGGAGTACACTTTACCCACATGTCACAATCCCATCCTTTTGCCACCAGTGGCCTACTGGATTAGTGCTCACCAAGATGGAGTACTGGCAGATTGAGAATGTGACGAAGTCTTTCCAAAAGGTCCTCCCATACATCATTGCTAGCTTGTCTTCAGCCCCCATGAAGCATTCCAGATCCCCATGTCCGGTAACTAAAGACAATGTATGGGTCTTCCTATTGTAGTTGACTAAGCCAGAGCCATAATAGAATGTGGTTGCACACGAAAGCTGCAATTGGAGAAACATGTTCAATCTCTAAGTTTCCTAGGTGGTTTTCATTTGGAGCACAACACAAAGTGATTACCATAGACATGGTTCCTTTTGTTGTCACCTTCTCCAAACTTCAAGTATCCTCCACCTAGGTGGTTCATTGAGTCCTTGTTTTATTATGTAAAACACAAGTCCTTTTCTCAATCTTTGTAAAATCTCAACATGTATCTCTTTTCAAAACATAGTATGGCTAAGCATGTACATCTTCAATATTTTCACTAAGGAATGTATAGGGAATCCTATTAGGATTTAGCATAGCATAAGTATAAAATTGTTTTCATGTATGTTTTCAAAATCCACTAAGTATAATAAAAATAATAGGGCTTTTGTATGATAGTGTAACTTGCCTTTTTGGTAGGGAATGAGGGTTTACTCCTTGATCTTGCTAGTCTCACACTTTGCTAATTCCACTACAATCAATCAAACATGCATAGTATCAAGTAGCATTCCAAACCAATATTCAAACAATATTTCACACACACAAAGCAATGGATTCTAAGTCATGCATGGGAACATGCTTAAGATGGTTTTATTCACGAGGGAGGTATCCACTAGGCTTATAACTTTGTAAGGTCCACATTGGTCATTTACCAAGATGGCAGACGGCGGCGGCGCTCTGGCGGTGGAGTTCCGGCTAACATAGGAAGCGAGAGAGAGGGAGGAGTGGCTCAACGTGATCGCAAGGTTGTGGGGAAGCTCGACGTGGTTTCGAGGAGGCGAGGGGCGCACTGGGGCGGTACTAATCGCTCGCCGGAGTTCCTGCTTCCGTCAGGCACGCTCGGTTGTTGTCGGGATCGAGGCTACAAGGCACGCCGGTGCATATCAGAGGGAGCGTTAGACACGTACGGGGAAGGGGAGTATGATAGTGTCAACTAGAGAGGAGGGGGCGGTCAGTGATTACCAGAGGAGCTCGTCGGAGTTGAGGACGGCGTCGGGTGCCTCAGGTGGTCATCGAGGATGGTGCTGTGGATCGCCCCAAGGCGAAATATCGACGCGGTTAGATGCGCGGGACCAAGACAAAGCTCCTCGTGTGAATGAGAAGGTGCAGGGCGGTCAGCACTTACCGGGAAAGTTTGACGGAGACGAGGCAGACGGCGGCGCTGTCAAAGCTTGTCCTAGCCGACTCTCTGGGGCGTCCGCGGTCGAGCGGAAGGCACGGGCAGAAGCGTCTGGGAGTGGGGAGTGTGTGTGCTTGGTCAATGGGGCAAGGGGAGGCAGTGTGTGGCCGGAATTGATGAAGAAGGTCGTCGGAGACAGTGGAGTTCGAGGGGAAATTGGGGCGGCCTGGTGGCGAAGAGAGGTTGGCGTCTGAGGGGAACGGAAGGGAAGGAGCTGGCATTTTATCGAGCACAGTCAAAGCGAGTAATGGTGGAGGAATTATGACGAATTAAGTCCATGGAATCACAGCAGGAAACGGTGACGAGGGAGGAAGAAGGGGTCGCGCGGGTGTGAGAGAAGAACAGTAGTGGTGGGGTCTACCTGTCAGTGGGAAAAGAAATGAGGGAAGGGTCCACATGTCATACTCTGCGCGGGTCTGTTAGTGGGTGTGAACCGTTTTCTTCGGGGAAAGAATAGCTGGGCTGGTTCTGGGCCTTAGTGGGCTGATGGGTTGGGTCGATCCAATTCTATTTTTTTATTCTATAACCTTTTCTTTTTCTATTTCTGATTTCTGTTTTGAATTTCAAACAAACAAATCATATTCAATTTAATTCAAACATTCCATAAACTTTGTAGCTATGAATTTGGTTCTGTTTAGTAGCATAAATCAACTCCCAACATAGACTAATATTTAAATCTTTTTAGATTCCATTTATTAATTAAATAAAATGGACCTTAGTTATTAAATCAAATAGAATTTGTTTTATTAAGAGATTTATTTTAAAACCTAAAATAAAGCCAAAACACTTTAGTAGGTTTTATTTGTGAATACCAAATATTTGGAAATCTTACTTTAAATAATTTAATAAGTTTTGATGTTTCAATTAAATTGGTAAAACCTTTTATTTAAATAAAGTTTGGGTATTAAATCCTTATTAATTTATTTAATTAAATCTTTGCTAATTTTATTTAAAATAAGATGTTTTAATTTAAAAGCTTGGCCAAGGTTTTAATTTGGCTTTATAAAATATTCTTTACTTATAAACTCATCTTTTCTTTTGAATACCAAATCTTTTATTTAAATGATCCAAAATAGTATTTCCAAAATATTTTATTTTCCTTTTATTAAATGTTTATCTTTCTAAATCCCTTTAGGATTTTATTTAATTTAAATGGGTTTGAAGTTCCAATTGAATTCAAAAAGTTTCTTCTGGCCCTGGAAATCAAACAAAGTTTTATTTTATTCATTTATTTTCACATTACAAGATTTGGAAAATCTTGGGATGTGACACTTACAGCCGCATAATGTGGACACATATCCCACTCGCCACCATCTGGCCGAAGAGGCGGCCCAGCCACTATAGCAGACAGATCTACATCAGGATGATGTAACCGCAAAAGGGAGAGCGCAACCTTAACCCCCGCGACGAGCTGATGCTGCACCAGTTCCCTGACACGATGCACACTCCGAAACTTCGACAGCAGGCCAGAGAGAGTTGACGGTGCATCATCCAGCGGGAACATCACATGCATAACCGACGCCAGCGAAGACTTCACTTGACGTGGCACCCGCGATACCTGGTGGACACGATCCTGCACTGTCGCAAGGACCAGGGCACGATCACGGTCCATCCAGAAAAACCCGCCGGCCTCCATGTCCTGCTGAGTCAAGCAATTGATCCGAACAGCAACACACTCCTTTTCCTCCCTCGGAGCAAGGTTAGCACGTGTAGTACTTGCAAGAGTAAGGCGAAAGGCCAACAGGCGCATCCGAAACAATGAGCAGCAGCTCGAAAAACTTACATTCAAGCTGTTCGGCCAGACGACGTAACTCCCCTATAAAAAATGAAGGGTTTCGCGGCATAGTAAATCAAAATTTTCTACGGAGCGAACAGAGGGAAAGCCAAGATCTAATCTAGGAGATGCAAACAACGAGAGAGATTGGATTAGATCTTCATACCCTTGAAGATTCGGACAGCGGAACGTTCGTCGGAACGTGGGTGATATAGTCGTACTCGCTTATCCTCCTCGCGATCCGATCCGATCTAGCACCACAAGTGGCGGTGCCTCCGTGAGATGCACACATGCAGCACCTCGACGTCTCCTCCTTCCTCGGACCAACAAGTATGGTGGAGAGATAGATTGGATCTACAACACGACGGCGTGGTGTATATGGTGGAGAATTTCTGCAGGAGGGCTTCGCCTACAAACAGTCGGGAGGGAGAGAGGAAAGCTAGCAAGGCGGCTAGGGTTTGGAGGAGAGGTGTAGGGGTTTGGTGCTCCCCCACCCCTCTTTATATAGAGGGGGGGGCGCAGCCCTAGCCCCTCCCCCAAGCCCAAAGGATAAGGAGTGGGGGGCATGGACTCTCCCCTCTTCTAGAAACCCTATCTCTAGTTTAAACGATTTAAACTCTCTAGGATCGGCTGGGCCCTATGGGGCCTTGTGCCCCTGGCCCAATGCGGCCAGGACACTCCCTCATAGGCCCATGCCCCCTCCCGGAAGGTGGGGCCACGTTTGTTGGAGATATGCCCTAGAGGCAATAATAAATGTAGTTATTATTATATCTTTGTGTTTATGATAAATGTTTACATTCATGCTATAATAGTATTAACAAGGAAACATTGATACTTGTGTGATTTGTAAACTTAATTTGAAGTCCCTAGTATAGCCTCTATACTTCACTAGCTTGTTGGTTGATGGATGATTGTGGTTTCCCTATCATGAACATTGAGATGTTATCAACAACAAGATCATATCGTTAGGAGAATGATATGGTGGACATACTCCTATAGATAAGCGTAGCATAAAGATCAAGTCATTTCAATAGTTCAATTGCTATATGCTTTCTGATACATAGTAGCCTAATTCCTTCGACCATGAGATCATGCATATCACCTTTACCGGATGGATGCTTTGATGACATCAAACACCACACCGTAACTGGGTGGTTATAAAGGTGGCATTGAGTGTTCGGAAAGTTTTGGTTGAGACACATGGATTAAGAGTGGGATTTGTCCATCCATATGACGGATAGATATACTCTGGCCCTCTCGGTGGAATGTCATCCAATTAGCTTGCAAGCATGTGACTTGGTCACAAGGGATCACATATCACGGGAACGAGAAAAGAGTACTTATCAGTAACGAGGTTGAACTAGGTATGCAGAGATACCGACGATCATAACCTCGGATAAGTAACATATCGTGAGACAAAAGGAAATTGGTATCGTATGTAAGTGGTTCATTCGATCGCAAAGTAATCGTAGAAATATGTGGGAGCCATATGAATTTCCAGATTCCTCTATTGGTTATTGTTCGAAGAAGTGTCTCGATCATGTCTGCATAATTCACGAACCGTAGGGAGACACACTTAAGGATTCGACGTTGTTTGAGTAGTTATGGTATTATGAGAAAGAGACCGAATGTTGTTCGGAGTCTCGGATGGGATCCGGGATATCACGAGGTGATCCGGAATGGTCCTGAGACTAAGATTCATATAAGGAAAGTCCCGTTTCGGAGTTCGGGAATGATTCCGGTGTTTTCATCGGGAATGTTCTAGAAGGTTCCGGATTGTCCGGCACTCCGGGGGGGGGAAGGGGTACATGAATGTGTCATTACATATTGGAATGATTGCATCATGTACTAAGTGTTCTTGCTGTCCCAAATAAAGGATTAAATTGAATCCTAAAACAGAAAAGTCAAATGTCCAGTTTGAAAGTCAAACGGCTAAAACAAGAAACTGTGGGAAACAAGCAAGAGGAGTTGGAAACCAACTTGGAGGAGGAGTTCCTCTCCTCCAAGCCGGCGGCCAGCCCTAGGCCGAGTTGGGGAGGGACTCCCTCCCTCCCTGGCGCGCCAAGCCCCCTCCCACCTATAAAAGGAGGGGCAGGGCCTCCTCCTCTAGACACACAAGTTTCTACCTCTAATCTCCGGTTTAGAGCCGTTCTGGTTTAGAGCTTCTAATTGCTTTAGCCTGCGGTTTAGAGCCTTCTAATTGGTGTGTCTAATCTCTAGACCACTAATTGCCCTCTCTCATACTCCACCATACTCGCTCCGGCTTAAGGCGAAGCCCTGCGGGATTTCCCCTCTACTTCCGGTACCACGCCGTTGTGCTGCCGGAATCGCGAGGAGAGTGCTACAACCTCCGCTGCCTGCTGGAACAAGGGAGAGGAAGGTCTTCGTCGAGTACCGAACGTGTGACCGACTGCGGGAGCGCTGCCGGAACGCAGCGCCGGAAGGATCGTCTACACGATCTTGAGATCGGAAAGAGTACGACTACATCACCCACGAGAATCCGCTCTCGTTAAACACTTTGGAATCTTCGAGGGTAAGTTATTCCATCGACTCGTTGCTACAATCTAGTAGATAGATCTTGGCTTGTTTGTTTGTATGCGATAGAAAATTTTTGTTTTCCATGCTACAAAACCCTACAGTGGTATCAGAGCCGTGTCTATATGTAGATCTGTTGCACGAGTAGAACACAATGGTCACTATGGGCGTTGATGCTTTTATTGTCGATTGCTTCTTGTGTACTTTGCATCTTGCGGTATGTTGGGATGAAGCGGCCCGGGCTAACCTTACATGACATCGTTCATGAGACTTGCTCCACGCTTGACATGCAACTTGTATTGCATAAGTGGCTTTGCGGGTGCCTGTTTCTCCTAGCATAGTTAAGATCCAATTTACAACGGGTGATTAACAATACTAGTATCAATTTTGTGGTTCTTGTTCGTAAGTTAGAACGACACTTATTGAAAGCCCCAAACCACGTAAAATATGCAAAGAAAGTAGAGGCGTCTAACTTTGTTTTGCAGGGGTGTGCAGTGATGTGATATGGCCGTGATTGTGATTATATTTGATGTATGCAATGTTCCTTATTGTAAGTCGGCAACCGGCAGGAGCCATATGGTTGTCTTTAATTTATGTTAAGACCCGCGTGTCTATTCAAAGTAGTTGTAATAGTTGAAGCCGGTGGACGACAACCATGGAGTAGCGTCATTGACCTTGATGCAATGCCGGTGATGATGGAGATCATGTTCGTGCTTGAAGATGGAGATCGGAAGCACAAAGAAGAAAGGCCATATCATATCACATATATATTGAATTGCATGTGATGTTAATCCTTTATGCATCTTGTATTGCTTAGTAGACGACGGTAGCATTATAAGATGATCCCTCATGCACATGAATTTCAAAGTCATAAAGTGTTCACCCTTAGTTAGCACCGTTGCTAAAGCTTGTTGTTTCGAAGCACCACGTGATGATCGGGTGTGTTAGATTCCGCAAGTGTATACAACGTGAGCAAGCCAGATTTGCTTATGCGGAAACTATGGTTTGATCTTGACGAGCCCAGCATGTACAGACATGGTCTCGGAACACGGATCACCGAAAGGTAAAGCATGAATCATATAGTAGATATGATGAACATGACGATTGTTCGCCATTGAAACTATATCAACTCTCATGATGATCGGCGTTGATGTAGTGGATTTGGTTCGTGTGATCACTAAAACAATGTGAGGGATATTTTTTTGAGTGGGAGTTCACCTAGTTTAATTACATTAATTAATTTGAACTCAATTTGTCATAAACTTAGTCTAAACTATTGCAAATATGTTGTAGATCAATGGCAGCCCCTACCATCAATTTTAATGCGTTCCTAGAGAAAGAAAAGTTGAAAAACAATGGAAGCAACTTCGCGGATTGGTTCCGCAATTTGAGGATTGTCCTCACAGCTGGTAATTTGACCTATGTGCTGGATGCACCGCTGGGTGACCCACCTGCAGCTGATGCTCCCGATGAAGTAAAGAATGTTTACCTCGCTCGGAAGAATCAGTACTCCATAGTTCAGTGTGCTATCTTGTATGGTTTGGAATCGGAGCTTCAGAAAAGGTTTGAGGATTCAGACCCATATGATATTGTCGAGGATCTCAAATTGATTTTTGAGACTCATGCGGCAATTCAAAGCTATGAGGCTTCAGAAAGTTCTTTAACTGCAAGATGGAAGAGGGCAGCTCCGTCAGTGAGCATGTGCTCAAGATGTCTGGGCATGCAAACAAACTTCAAAGCTTGGGTATAGTGATTCCTAATGCTTTGGGGATTTACCGTGTCCTCCAATCACTACCACCAAGTTACAAGAACTTTGTGATGAACTACAACATGCAGAACATGAACAAGACGTTGCCAGAACTCTTTGCCATGTTGAAATCTGCAGAAGTGGAGATCAAGAAAGAGCACCAAGTGTTGTTGGTCAATAAGAACACCAAATTCAAGAAAGGCAAGTCTAAGCAAAAGGGACACTTCAAGAAGGGTGGTAAGAAAGTTACCACGCCGGCGAAGAAGACCAAGGCTGGACCTAAGCCTGATACTGAGTGCTTTTACTGCAAGGGAGAAGGTCACTAGAAGCGGAATTGCCCAAAGTACTTGGCGGATTTGAAGAACGGCAACATCAAGAAGAAAGGTATATCTGATATACATGTTATTGATGTGTATCTCACTAGTACTCGTAGTAGTGCCTGGGTATTTGATACTGGTTCGGTTGCTCATATTTGTAACTCGAAACAGGTGCTGCAGAATAAACGGAAGCTAGCGAAGAATGAGGTGACGATGCGCGTGGGAAACGGATCAAAGGTTGATGTGATCGCGGTCGGCACGCTACCCCTTCATCTACCATCGGGATTAGTTTTATACTTAAATAATTGTTATTTGGTGCCTGCGTTGAGCATGAACATTATATCGGGATCTTTTTTATTGCGAGACGGTTACTTGTTTAAGTCCGAGAATAATGGTTGTTCGATTTATATGAGTAATATGTTTTATGCACATGCACCTTTGATAGATGGTCTATTCTTATTGAATCTCGATAGTGGAAATACACATATCAACAACATTGAGGCTAAACGTTTGAAATCAAGCGATAATTCGACCTATATGTGGCACTGTCGTCTTGGTCACATTGGAGTGAAACGTATGAAGAAACTCCATTCCGATGGACTTCTTGAATCACTTGATTTTGAATCACTTGAAAGATGCGAAGCATGTCTGATGGGAAAAATGACTAAGACTCCATTTTCTGGTATGATGGAGCGAGCTACAGACTTATTGGAAATCATACATACCGATGTGTGTGGTCCAATGAGTGTAGCATCGCGCGGTGGTTATCATTATGTTCTTACCTTCATGGATGACTTGAGTAGATATGGGTATATCTATTTCATGAAACATAAGTCCGAAACTTTTGAGAAGTTTAAGGAGTTTCAAAGTGAGGTAGAGAATCAACGTAACAAGAAGATTAAATTTCTACGTTCTGATCGTGGAGGTGAATATCTAAGTTACGAGTTTGGCGAGCATTTGAAGAAATGCGGAATACTTTCACAATTGACACCGCCGGGAACACCACAGCGTAATGGTGTGTCCGAACGTCGTAATCGAACTCTCTTAGATATGGTTCGTTCTATGATGTCACTTACAGATTTACCGCTATCGTTTTGGGGTTATGCATTAGAAACAGCCGCATTCACTTTAAATAGGGCACCATCTAAATCCGTTGAAATGACACCGTATGAATTATGGTTTGGGAAGAAACCTAAATTGTCGTTCCTTAAAGTTTGGGGATGCGAATCCTATGTAAAGAAGTTACAGCCGGACAAGCTTGAACCCAAAGCGGAAAAATGCGTCTTCATAGGATACCCGAAGGAAACTATTGGGTATACCTTCTATCATAGATCCGAAGGCAAAATCTTTGTTGCCAAGAATGGATCCTTTCTAGAGAAGGAATTTCTCTCGAAAGAAGTGACTAGAAGGAAAGTAGAACTCGACGAGGTTGTCGAACCTTCTCTCGAAATTGCGAGTAGCGCAGCACCGGAAGAAGTTCCTGTGGTGCCTGCACCAATAAGAGAGGAAGCTAATTATGGTGATCATGAAACTTCGGTTGAAGTTGCTACAGAGCCTCGGAGGTCAACGAGAACTCGTACCACTCCAGATTGGTATGATTCCGTTATGAATGTCATGTTGGTGGACAACACCGATGACCCCGAGACATATGAGGAAGCGATGATGAGCCCAGATTCCAATAAATGGCAAGAAGCCATGAAATCCGAGATTGGATCCATGTACGAAAACCAAGTATGGACTTTGGTGGACTTACCGGATGGCCGGAAGGCTGTCGAGAACAAATGGATTTTCAAGAAGAAAACAGATGCTGATGGTAATGTTACTGTCTATAAAGCTCGACTTGTCGCAAAAGGGTTTCGACAAATTCAAGGAGTTGACTACGATGAGACTTTCTCACCAGTAGCGAAGCTAAAGTCTGTGAGGATTATGTTAGCAATCGCTGCATATTATGATTATGAGATATGGCAGATGGATGTCAAAACAGCATTCCTCAATGGAGACATTGATGAAGAGTTGTATATGATGCAACCCAAAGGTTTTGTCGATCCTAAAGATGCTAACAAGGTATGCAAACTTCAACGGTCCATCTATGGATTGAAGCAAGCATCCCGAAGTTGGAATCAACATTTTGATAAGGTAATCAAAAGTTTTGGTTTTATACAAACTTATGGAGAAGCTTGTATTTACAAGAAAGTGAGTGGGAGCTCTGTAGCATTCTTAATACTATATGTGGATGACATATTGTTGATTGGGAATGATGTAGACCTTCTTAATAGTGTCAAGGAATATTTGAATAATAGTTTTTCAATGAAGGATCTTGGCGAAGCAGCTTACATATTAGGCATAAAGATTTATAGAGATAGATCGAAACGCCAAATATCATTGTCACAGAGTACATATTTGGACAAGGTTCTAAAGAGGTTTGGAATGGAAGAAAGCAAGAAAGGGTTCTTGCCCATGTTGCCCAATACGACCTTGATTAAAACTCAAAGTCCGACATCGGCAGAAGATAGAGAAAGGATGAGTAAGACTCCCTATGCCTCAGCCATAGGATCTCTAATGTATGCCATGCTATGTACTAGACCCGACATTGCATATGCTGTTAGTTTAACTAGCAGATATCAAAGTGATCCAGGAGTGGATCATTGGACAGCGGTCAAAAACATCCTTAAGTACTTGAGAAGAACTAAGGATATGGTTCTTTCTTATGGAGGTGATGAACAGCTCGTTGTTAATGGTTAGACCGATGCTAGTTGGAACACAGATCCGGATGATTCTAAATCACAATCCGGATACGTATTTATTTTGAATGGTGCAGCAGTTAGCTGGAGGAGTGCAAAGCAAAGCGTTGTGGCGAGATCTTCAACTGAATCGGAATACATGGCTGCTTCGGAGGCTTCACAAGAAGCGATATGGATGAAAGAGTTCATTACAGAGCTGGGTGTGGTTCCTAGTGCGCTGGACCCAATGTCTATCTACTGTGATAACATGGGCGCCATAGCCAATGTGCAAGAACCAAGGTCACACAAGAAGCTGAAGCACATCAAGCTACGTTTTCACGCTATTCGAGAACATATCCAGGATGGGGATATAAAGATTTGCAAAGTACACACAGATCTGAATGTGGCGGATCCGTTGACTAAACCTCTCCCGAGGGCAAAACATGACCAACACCAAACTGCCATGGGTGTTCGGTATATTACCATGTAATCTAGATTAGATGACTCTAGTGCAAGTGGGAGACTGTTGGAGATATGCCCTAGAGGCAATAATAAATGTAGTTATTATTATATCTTTGTGTTTATGATAAATGTTTACATTCATGCTATAATAGTATTAACAAGGAAACATTGATACTTGTGTGATTTGTAAACTTAATTTGAAGTCCCTAGTATAGCCTCTATACTTCACTAGCTTGTTGGTTGATGGATGATTGTGGTTTCCCTATCATGAACATTGAGATGTTATCAACAACAAGATCATATCGTTAGGAGAATGATATGGTGGACATACTCCTATAGATAAGCGTAGCATAAAGATCAAGTCATTTCAATAGTTCAATTGCTATATGCTTTCTGATACATAGTAGCCTAATAAATTCGACCATGAGATCATGCATATCACCTTTACCGGATGGATGCTTTGATGAAATCAAACACCACACCGTAACTGGGTGGTTATAAAGGTGGCATTGAGTGTTCGGAAAGTTTTGGTTGAGACACATGGATCAAGAGTGGGATTTGTCCATCCATATGACGGATAGATATACTCTGGGCCCTCTCGGTGGAATGTCATCCAATTAGCTTGCAAGCATGTGACTTGGTCACAAGGGATCACATATCACGGGAACGAGAAAAGAGTACTTATCAGTAACAAGGTTGAACTAGGTATGCAGAGATACCGACGATCATAACCTCGGATAAGTAACATATCGTGAGACAAAAGGAAATTGGTATCGTATGTAAGTGGTTCATTCGATCGCAAATTAATCGTAGAAATATGTGGGAGCCATATGAATTTCCAGATTCCTCTATTGTTTATTGTTCGAAGAAGTGTCTCGATCATGTCTGCATAATTCACGAACCGTAGGGAGACACACTTAAGGATTCGACGTTGTTTGAGTAGTTATGGTATTATGAGAAAGAGACCTAATGTTGTTCGGAGTCTCGGATGGGATCCGGGATATCACGAGGTGATCCAGAATGGTCCGGAGAATAAGATTCATATAAGGAAAGTCCCGTTTCGGAGTTCGGAAATGATTCCGGTGTTTTCATCGGGAATGTTCTAGAAGGTTCCGGATTGTCCGGCACTCCGGGGGGGAAGGGGTACATGAATGTGTCATTACATATTGGAATGATTGCATCATGTACTAAGTGTTCTTGCTGTCCCAAATAAAGGATTAAATTGAATCCTAAAACAGAAAAGTCAAATGTCCAGTTTGAAAGTCAAACGGCTAAAACAAGAAACTGTGGGAAACAAGCAAGAGGAGTTGGAAACCAACTTGGAGGAGGAGTTCCTCTCCTCCAAGCCGGCGGCCAGCCCTAGGCCGAGTTGGGGAGGGACTCCCTCCCTCCCTGGCGCGCCAAGCCCCCTCCCACCTATAAAAGGAGGGGCAGGGCCTCCTCCTCTAGACACACAAGTTTCTACCTCTAATCTCCGGTTTAGAGCCGTTCTGGTTTAGAGCTTCTAATTGCTTTAGCCTGCGGTTTAGAGCCTTCTAATTGGTGTGTCTAATCTCTAGACCACTAATTGCCCTCTCTCATACTCCACCATACTCGCTCCGGCTTAAGGCGAAGCCCTGCGGGATTTCCCCTCTACTTCCGGTACCACGCCGTTGTGTTGCCGGAATCGCGAGGAGAGTGCTACAACCTCCGCTGCCTGCTGGAACAAGGGAGAGGAAGGTCTTCGTCGAGTACCGAACGTGTGACCGACTGCGGGAGCGCTGCCGGAACGCAGCGCCGGAAGGATCGTCTACACGATCTTGAGATCGGAAAGAGTACGACTACATCACCCACGAGAATCCGCTCTCGTTAAACACTTTGGAATCTTCGAGGGTAAGTTATTCCATCGACTCGTTGCTACAATCTAGTAGATAGATCTTGGCTTGTTTGTTTATATGCGATAGAAAATTTTTGTTTTCCATGCTACGAAACCCTACAACGTTGGTCCCCTTCTGGAAGGTTCTAGAAGCTTCCGGTACAATACCGATTAACCCGGAACAATTCCGAACTCCAAAAACTGCACTGCCTTATATGAATCTTATTCTCCGGACCATTCCAGAACCTCTCGTGAAGTCCCGGATCCCATCCGAGAATCCAAACAAAAATTCATAAACCAATTATCCAATCTATCCTAGCGTCAAGACACGTTAAGTGTGTGACCCTGCGGGTTCGAGAATATGCAGACATGATCTTCTATCAATAATCAACAGCGGGGTCTGGGCACCCATATTGACTCCCACACATTCATCGATGATCATATTGGATGAACCACGATGCTAGGATTCAATCAATCCCATATATATATTCCCTTCGTCTCGCGATATTTTACTTGCCCGAGATTCGATCGTCGGTACCGTCATACCTAGTTCAATCTCGTTCACAACAAGTACTTTACTCGTTCCGTAATCCGATATCACTTTGTGATTAACTCCTTAACCACATGCTTGCAAGCGGTGTTGATATCGATTACCGAGTGGGCCCGAAGTATATCTCTCCGACTTGGGAGGGACAAATTCCATCTCGATACATACAACCCAATAGATACTTTCCGATCACCTGAGAGACACCTTTATGATCACCCTCTCATAGGATGACGTTTGATGACCTCAAAGCTTTCTTCCGATACCAGGGAGTTGTATTATCTCATGGTCTAAGGAATACAATATTTGACATAAGAAAAGCTTCGCAAAGACGAACACGATGACACGATCTAATTGCTTTGCTTAGTTTGGGTCTGTCCATCATATCATTCTCCAATGAAATGATATCATTATCAATTGGCAACTCATGTCTATGGTTAGGAAACCTTAACCATCATTGATCAATGAGCTAGTCCTTAGAGGCGTACCAGGGACACGGTGTTGTTCACAAACCACACAAGTATTAATGTTTCCGCTTAATACAATTCTAGCATGGAATATAAACTTTATCATGAACATGAATTATAATAATAACATCTTTATTATTGCCTCTAGGGCATAATTCCAACAGTCTCCCACTTGCACTAGAGTCAATAATCTAGTTTACATCTGGTAACAATCTCACACCCATGGCACTGAGGTGTTGATCATGTTTTACACGTGGAAGAGGTTTAGTCAATGGATCTGCAACATTTAGATCTGTATGTACTTTGCTAATCTTCAGATCTCCATCTGCAATATAATCTCGGATTATATGAAACTTGTGGTTGATATGCTTGGTCTTTGGATGATATCTTGGTTCCTTAGCGAGTGCTATGGCGCCAGTGTTGTCACACAATATCTCCAGTGGGTCCAATGCACTTGGAACCACGCCAAGCTCAGTGATGAAGTTTCTGATCCAAACTCCTTCACTTGACGCTTCTGCAGTAGCCATGTATTCCGCTTCCACTGTAGATCCCGTGATCACGCTTTGCTTGCAGCTTCTCCAGCTCACAGCTCCTCCATTCAAAATATAAACGTATCCTGTCTGAGATTTGGAATCATCCTTGTCGGTGTCAAAACTAGCGTCGACGTAACCTTTTACGACAAGCTGTTCATCACCCCCATAGACTAAGAACATTTCTTTAGTCCTATTTAGGTACTTTAGGATGTTCTTCACGGTTGTCCAGTGTTCCACTCCTGGATCACTTTGATATCTTCTCGTCAAACTAAGAGCATTGGACACATCCGGTCTAGTACACAGCATGGCATACATGATAGAACCTATGGCCGAGGCATAAGGCACTTTGCTCATAGATTCCCTATCATTTACCTTAGCTGGACACTGAGCCTTGCTCAATATCTTACCTGACAACATAGGCACTGAACCTTTCTTTGCCTTATCCATTCTGAACCTTTTCAGAACTTTGTCTAGGTATGTACTCTGGCTTAAAGCTATCAGGCGTTTTTGTCTATCTCTATAGATCTTGATGCCCAATATATAAGCAGCTTCACCTAGGTCTTTCATTGAAAAACACTTGTTCAAATAAATCTTCACATCGTTAAGCATGTTGATGTCATTTCCGATAATCAATATGTCATCCACATATAGTACCAGAAACGTCACCGAGCTCCCACTCACTTTCTTGTAGATACAAGCTTCGTAGCAATTTGGAACAAATCCAAAGCTCTTGATCACTTGATCAAAACAAAGGTTCCAACTCCGAGATGCTTGCTTCAGTCCATAAATGGAACGCTGAAGTTTGCATACTTTACTAGCATCCTTAGGATCGACAAAACCTTCGGGTTGCATCATATACAACTCTTCATCAATGTTGCCATTGAGGAAAGGAGTCTTGACATCCATCTGCCATATTTCATAATCATGAAACGCAGCAATTGCTAATAAAATCCGAATGGACTTAAACATCGCTACGGGAGAGAAAGTCTCATCGTAGTCAACACCTTGAACTTGTCGAAAACCTTTCGCGACAAGCCGTGCTTTATAGACAGTAACATTACCATCCGCGTCCGTTTTCTTCTTGAAGATCCATTTGCACTCAACGGCCTTTCGGTCGCTAGGAGGGTCCACCAAAGTCCATACTTGGTTTTCGCTCATGGATCCCAATTCGGATTTCATGGCTTCTAGCCATTTCTCAGAGTCTGGGCTCATCATCGCTTCCTCATAGTTCGTAGGTTCACTGTATTCTACTAACAAGATAGTCAAGACAGGGTTGCCGTACCACTCAGGAGGGGCACGCGACCTTGTCGACCTGCAACGTTCAGTAGCAGCATCGTCCGAAGCTTCATGATCCTTGTCATTAGCTTCCTCTATTGTTGGTGCAGGCGGCACTGGAACAATTTCAGGTGCTGCGCTACTAACAAGACAGTCAAGACAGGGTTGCCGTACCACTCAGGAGGGGCACGCGACCTTGTCGACCTGCAACGTTCAGTAGCAGCATCGTCCGAAGCTTCATGATCCTTGTCATTAGCTTCCTCTATTGTTGGTGCAGGCGGCACTGGAACAATTTCAGGTGCTGCGCTACTCTCCAATTCAAGAGAAGGTTCAATAACCTCGTCAAGCTCTACTTTCCTCCCACTCACTTCTTTCGAGAGAAACTCCTTCTCAAGAAAGGAACCGTTCTTTGCGACAAACACTTTGCCTTCGGTTCTGTGATAGAAGGTATACCCAATAGTTTCCTTAGGGTATCCTATGAAGACGCATTTCTCCGCTTTGGGTTCGAGCTTGTCCGGCATCAACTTCTTGACGTAAGCTTCGCATCCCCAAACTTTAAGAAACGACAACTTAGGTTTAGCACCAAACCACAGTTCATACGGTGTCGTCTCAACGGATTTAGATGGTGCCCTAGTTAAAGTGAATGCAGCGGTTTCTAATGCATAACCCCAAAATGATAACGGCAAATCAGTAAGAGACATCATTGATCGGACCATATCTAATAGGGTTCGATTCCGGCGTTCAGACACACTATTGCGCTGTGGTGTTCCGGGTGGCGTGAGTTGTGAAACGATTCCACTTGCTTTAAGATGCGTGAGAAAATCATAACTCAAATATTCACCTCCACGATCGGATCGTAGAAACTTAATATTTCTGTTACGATGGTTCTCCACTTCATTCTGAAATTCCTTGAACTTTTCAAATCTTTCAGATTTATGTTTCATTAAATAGATATACCCATATCTACTTAAGTCATCGGTAAAAGTGAGGAAATAGCGATATCCACCGCGCGTCGAAATACTCATCGGTCCGCATACATCGGTATGTATGATTTCCAACAAGTCCGTTGCTCGCTCCATCATTCCGAAGAACGGGGTTTTGATCATATTGCCCATGAGGCATGGTTCGCATGTGTCAAATGATTCAAAATCAAGAGACTCCAAAAGTCCATCATAATGGAGTTTCTTCATGCGCTTTACACCAATATGACCTAGACGACAGTGCCACAAATAAGTAGTATTATCACTATCTACTTTGCATCTCTTAGCCTCAATGTTGTGGATGTGTGTTTCATCCCTTTCGAGATTTAGAAGAAATAAACCATTACAAGAGGTGCATGACCATAAAAGATGTTACTCATATAAATAGAACAACCATTATTCTCTGATTTAAATGAATAACCGTCTTGCAATAAACACGATCCAGAAATAATGTTCATGCTCAACGCAGGCACATAATAACACTTATTAAGGTTTAAAACTAATCCCGAAGGTAAAACTAAGGAGAGCGTGCCGACGGCCATCACATCAACTCTTGATCCGTTGCCAACGCGAATCGTCACCTCATCCCTCGCAAGCCGCCGTCTATTCCGTAGCTCCTGTTTCGAGTTACAAATATTAGCAACTGAACCGGTATCAAATACCCAGGCACTACAACGAGGGCTAGTAAGGAAAACATCAATAACATGTATATCAAATATACCTTTGATGGTGCCAGCCTTCTTGTCCGCTAAGTACTTCGGACAGTTGCGCTTCCAGTGACCCTTGTCCTTGCAATAGAAGCACTCAGTGTCCGGCTTAGGACCAGACTTGAGCTTCTTCTCAGCAGGAGCATTGCGCTTGCCGCCGCCCTTCTTGAAGGGCTTCTTTGCTCCCTTACCTTTCTTAAAGGAGGGCTTGTTGACCATCAACACATGATTATCCTTTTTGATGTCCACCTCCGCAACCTTCAGCTTTGCGAAGAGCTCGGTGATCGTATCAGTGGAGCCAATTTGATTATGAGTCACTACAAAACTTTTTGTAGCTGGGAGGGAGTGATTGCAGAACCCTGTCAATCTTGAGCTCCTCTGGAATCGTGCATTCCAGTTGCTCAAGGAGTTGAGTGTAGCCCGACATCTTTATGGCGTGCTCACTAACGGAACTCCCTTCCTCCATCTTGCAGTTAAAGAACTTCTCAGAGATCTCATATCTCTCAAAACGGGCTTGAGTCTGAAACATGGTTTTCAGCTCCTCGAGAATCTCAAAGGGCCCGGGATAGGTTTCAAAATGATTTTGAAGTTCCGGTTCCATAGCAAACAACATGGTGCTCTTAATCACACCATAATCATCTTTGCGCGACTGATAGATAGCTTTCTCATCAGCCGGCGCAATTGCAACAGGGGGGTCACCTAACGCTTTCCCAAGGACATAGTCCTTTTGTCCGCCAGACAGAATGATTCTTAGATTGCGGAACCAATTGGTGAAATTAGACCCATTGTTTCTAAGCTTTTCCTTCTCAGCAAAAACGTTGAAGTTGAAGTTGGACTTGGCCATGTGATCTACAGTATTTGCAAGTACAATTTAGACTATGTTCATGATAAATAGTTCAACTTAATCAAATTACTAGATGAACTCCCACTAAATTCAACATCCCTCGAGTTGTTTAGTGAACACGATCCAAATTCACCACACCTAATCCGATCATCACGAGAAGAGATGTGGTTTCAATGGTGGACAACAAAGTGTCGATCATATCATTCATATGACTCATGCTTAACCTTTTGGTTATTGTGTTCCGAGGCCATGTCTGTACATGCTAGGCTCGTCAAGCTAGACCCAAGTATTTCCGCGTGTGCAAAACTGGCTTGCACCCGTTGTATGTGAGCGTAGAGTCTATAGCACCCGATCATCACGTGATGCTTGGACATGACGAACTTTCGCAACTGTGCATACTTGGGGAGAACACAGTTTTTATCTTGATCTTTAAGTGAGGAATCATCTTATAATGCTACCGTCGCGATCTAAGCATAATAAGATACATAAAAGGATAAACATCACATGCATATAACTTTATGTGACATGGTATAGCCAATCTTCGCGCAATGATCTCCATCTTGTGCGTTCCGGCATGATCTCCATCACTCCACCATGATTGCCTCCACCACGAATAGCAACTACAACTATTGCTAACTACTTAGCGATAAAGTAAAGCTATTACATGGCGTATAAGAAGTTGACTCGCAGGTCATACACAATTATAAAGACAACCATATGGCTCCTGCTGGTTGTGTACTCATCGACATGCAAGTCGTGAAACATTACAAAACATGATCATCGCATACATTATACACATCACATCTTGGGCCATACCATATCACAGAAAACACTCCCTGCAAAAACAAGTTAGACGCCTCTACTTTGTTGCTGCATGTTTTACGTGGCTTATGGGAGTAGATGCTAAGAACAATTCTTACCTACGGAAAGCCACAACGGTGATATTATGGTTGCCAAACTCCGGTGTTAATCCCATGACAACTATAGTGAGAGAAACTGACATCCACCAGCCGCATGTGTGGAACAAGCCACACGTCAAGTGCGGAGCCGGTCTCGCGAACGACGTCGCGTAAGGTTGGCATGGACCGCTTCAATCTCACTATCCCGCGTCATAAGAAGAACACAAACAAGAGGCTTGCAACAGAAAACATCAACGCCCGCAACAACCATGTTACGTTCTACTCGTGAAACACATCTACGCATAGATCTAGCTCTGATACCACTAAAGGGTTTCGCGGCATAGTAAATCAAAATTTTCTACGGAGCGAACAGAGGGAAAGCCAAGATCTAATCTAGGAGATGCAAACAACGAGAGGGATTGGATTAGATCTTCATACCCTTGAAGATTCGCACAGCGGAACGTTCGTCGGGACGTGGGTGATGTAGTCGTACTCGCTTCTCCTCCTCGCGATCCGATCCGATCTAGCACCACAAGTGGCGGTGCCTCCGTGAGATGCACACGTGCAGCACCTCGACGTATCCTCCTTCCTCGGACCAGCAAGTATGGTGGAGAGATAGATTGCATCTACAACACGACGGCGTGGTGTATATGGTGGACAATTTCTGCAGCAGGGCTTCGCCTACAAACAGTCGGGAGGGAGAGAGGAAAGCTAGCAAGGCGGCTAGGGTTTGGAGGAGAGGTGTAGGGGTTTGGTGCGCCCCCGCCCCTCTTTATATAGAGGGGGGGGGGGCGCAGCCCTTGCCCCTCCCCCAAGCCCAAAGGATAAGGAGTGGGGGGCATGGACTCTCCCCTCTTCTAGAAACCCTATCTCTAGTTTAAACGATTTAAACTCTCTAGGATCGGCTGGGCCCTATGGGGCCTTGTGCCCCTGGCCCAATGCGGCCAGGACACTCCCTCATAGGCCCATGCCCCCTCCCGGAAGGTGGGGCCACGTTGGTCCCCTTCTGGAAGGTTCTAGAAGCTTCCGGTACAATACCGATTAACCCGGAACAATTCCGAACTCCAAAAACTGCACTGCCTTATATGAATATTATTCTCCGGACCATTCCGGAACCTCTCGTGATGTCCCGGATCCCATCCGAGACTCCAAACAAAAATTCATAAACCAATTATCTAATCTATCCTAGCGTCAAGACACGTTAAGTGTGTGACCCTGCGGGTTCGAGAATATGCAGACATGATCTTCTATCAATAATCAACAGCGGGGTCTGGGCACCCATATTGACTCCCACACATTCATCGATGATCATATCGGATGAACCACGATGCCAGGATTCAATCAATCCCATATATATATTCCCTTCGTCTCGCGATATTTTACTTGCCCGATATTCGATCGTCGGTACCGTCATACCTAGTTCAATCTCGTTCACAGCAAGTACTTTACTCGTTCCGTAATCCGATATCACTTTGTGATTAACTCCTTAACCACATGCTTGCAAGCGGTGTTGATATCGATTACCGAGTGGGCCCGAAGTATATCTCTCCGACTTGGGAGGGACAAATTCCATCTCGATACATACAACCCAACAGATACTTTCCGATCACCTGAGAGACACCTTTATGATCACCCTCTCATAGGATGACGTTTGATGACCTCAAAGCTTTCTTCCGATACCAGGGAGTTGTATTATCTCATGGTCTAAGGAATACAATATTTGACATAAGAAAAGCTTCGCAAAGACGAACACGATGACACGATCTAATTGCTTTGCTTAGTTTGGGTCTGTCCATCATATCATTCTCCAATGAAATGATCTCATTATCAATTGACAACTCATGTCTATGGTTAGGAAACCTTAACCATCATTGATCAATGAGCTAGTCCTTAGAGGCGTACCAGGGACACGGTGTTGTTCACAAACCACACAAGTATTAATGTTTCCGCTTAATACAATTCTAGCATGGAATATAAACTTTATCATGAACATGAATTATAATAATAACATCTTTATTATTGCCTCTAGGGCATAATTCCAACAAAAAATTCCTATCGGGCAGCGCCTCGCTCCGCCTTTGACTTCCATACATCAACATGGCCACGCACTCCAAGCAACTCCCTCTCATGACTACGGATGCGGTCTCGAAGAAACAGAAGTTGTGATGCGCCATCCAAGGATGGTCGCAGCTGTGGTGCAGACGAAGTGTCAGCGGGGTCATCATACGAAGGATCCTAGAGTAAAAGAAGACAAGGATATGAACAAACAGACGAATGAAATCAGAACTCGAAAATTCATTATGTACAGCAAAAAGCCACTACGTGGCGTAGGGATTGTTCATAAACATAGTTACAAAAGCTGGAAACAAAAGCTATCCTACTACTACAAAGCCTACGAAGCTGCATCCTGCGTAGCCTCAGAGCCGGACTGCCTCGCCTTAGCTTCCCCCTGCTGCCTCAGCGCGTACTCGGCCAGCAAGTCAATCAACTTCGGCCCATAATGCTTACAGCAAGCAGCATAGATGGCGAAGGCTACCTCGGATCCGTCAGCAGCCGTCGGCATCCGGGAGGTGATCTGAGGAAGATCTAGCTGAGCTCCAGAAGCCAAGGCCATGGCCAGTCCAACAGAGGCGCCGATGCCTTTCTGCTTGCGCTTATACGCCGCAGGCGCTTCGGCTGACAGCGCCTCAGCCAAGGCATCGACATCTTCGAGGGCCACGCCCTTGGGGACGAGCTCCTTGTAGAAGCGCCCAAGGACCTCTTTGGCCTTGGCAAGCGAGCTGATAACGGTGCTGCAGCGGTCCTCGACCGCCGCAGTAGCATCATCCAGAGCACTCCCGTGCTCCAGAGCACCGCGATCAAACTCGATGCCCGCGGCATCTAAATAAACAGAAGAATAAAACACTACAGGAAACACAAGGAAGCCGAAAGGGGAAGGCGAAGAAACGCACCTGAAACAGCCTTGGCAGCTGCCATCAGCTTGCTGGCTACCTCTTTCTCGCGCGAAGCCGTGGCGGTGGCGAGCTGTTCCTCACGGTTCGTAGCCTCCTGCTGCAGGCGCTCCTTGGCCTCGGTCGCGTTGGCTAGCTCCAGCTCGAGGCGTTCCTTCGCACCAACGGCGACCTCGGATTTCTTCTCCGCCTACCCAAGGCTCTATTTGAGAGCATCAAGCTTGCAGAGAGAGACATTGTGGTCCTCTGCAGTCAGCAACATGCCTATTAGATTGAAGGACAAAAATGCATAAAGAAGCAAAAAGATCAGGTCGTAAGCATACCTTGAAGCAGTTTGAAGCTGGCCTCCAATGCCAGGTGCTGCTGCACCAGTTGGTTGGCACCTTGCACAAAAGGCTGAAGAAAGAACCACCGGTCAAAAGAGCGGCTCAGGGGCTATGCCCAAAAAGAACGAGCAACAACAAGGTACACATGCGAAAAATGCACGGGGGCTCCCCCGAGACTCGAAGGTAAAATGAACAACAAAATACCCTACAGATGCTCGGGGGATCCCCCCGAGGTGGGAAGAAAAGAATGATCAACATATCATCCGAAAAGGCTCGGGGGCTCCCCCCGTGGCAGAAAATAGAATTACTTACATGGATAGACGGCGACTCCGAAGGTTCGCCTGCAGTGTTCTGAGGGAACACCACCAAAGCCTCCTGCGGAGAAGACCCCAGAGCAGCGCCCTCAGAGGTGGCCACTGTCTGAGGAGGAGGAGGCACAACCTTCGACTCCCCCACCATCTCTCGAGCGCCATCGCTGGAGGAGCTGTCAGAGGAGTGGCTACAAAAGAAATATCAGCAAAGCTCAAAAACAAACATACAAGAGAAAGCAAAAACAGACTGAGGAAACTTACGAGTCGAGATCGCTCAAGTCGAAGACATGAGGGGTCTTCGTGCCTTTCTTCTCTTCCTTATTTTCTTCCTTCTTTTCTTCCTTCTTCTCTTCCTTCTTCCGCTTCGCCAGCGGGTGCGGTGCCATAGTGTAATGCCCGCAAAATATTAAAAAATAGAAATTGATTGTTATTTTATTTTGTGCATCATCATGATGTCATCATGCATATTTTATTCATAAAATTATTTTATCAAACCATATTTTGTTTTACTAAATATCCATGTGGTTTTATTAAACCCGGCTCTCGTTCTTATTTTAAAATTAAAACAAATAATATATCTCACAATAAAAGCTTTTCTTATTTTATAAAATTAGGCTAAAAGCCCGTCTAAAGTTTTCCCAAAACTAGTCTTATCTAATCTACTTTGGACTAGATAAGTAATTTATCCCCCTTTTCTCCCCAAATCCTAGACTAACCCAAACCCTAGACCTAATCCTAACTCCTCATCCAGCGCCGCCGGCTGCAGAACACAACACACGCCGCCACACTCTGCACCCGACCCAGACACACACCCCAAGCGACACACACCATGGACCTGGTGAACACACACACTCGCCCTGGCCCCAACACGCAGCGCAAACACACACAACATGTTCTCACGCACGCACCCAGGACACACGCACACAACAACACAACACACGCACGCAACTGCCCATCGCCACCTATTTTCCCGACGCCCTTCGCAGCGTCGCCACCGCCTGGCGCCGCGCCCCTCCCGTCGCTGGCTCTCTCCCCGCGCCCCCGCTTGTTCCGGCATCCCTCCTCCCGTCTCTGCTATAGGCCAGCGTCACCGGCGCTTCCTCCGGCCAAGACACTGCAGCGAGCTGTTGCCTGTCGTGCCCGCCATCGTCAAGTCGCCTGGCACCCCCTCAAGCCCGAGCTCGCCTGGCCGCCGCCTCGCCAAGGCCGCTCTCCCTTCAATCGCCGCCACGCCTCGTCATCGCGTTCCCCACAACGCCCGCCTCGTCGCCCTGCCCTTCTCGGTACTCCTCTTCGACGTCAGCTCCTCGCGTCCGACCGCCGTCGAGCCCGTCCGTGACCTTGAGCTCGCCATCCTCTGCGCCTTCCCGCCGTCGACTTTGCTTTGCCTCTATAGCGCCACCCTCCGGCCCCCTCGCCGTCAAGCTCTCTTGAGCCATGCATGCTGTCTCCTGTCGCCCTGCATCCTCCGACCTACGAGCGGCCACCTCTACCCAGCGTGCAGTGTTGCCCAGCCTCGAACCTGTCGACTTTGTTGACCCTCTCCGGTCATCCCCTTCTATCTACATTGTTGCCTGCTAGGCACCCTCCTGGAGCTGTTGTGTCTAGCACCTGTTTGTGCTTTTGTTTGAAAGAAATCCTCCCAGGAAAATAAATCGAAGCCCACGACCTTCGGTCAGTTTAGTTGCTGCTTGTATCCTCACGGTAAGGTGAAGATGGAGTGGTGGTATGGTGCTGAAGCGATGCAGACCACATGAGGATGGTGTAAAACGACAACCTCGTCTTGTTGTGAGCAAGGTCGTGATGTTGTGGCGTCAAGCATGTGAGGACGGTGGTGCCATCTAGAGACTCCGGCATCGATCCAAGATCATCACGACACTCGAAGTCGTAACCCGGCAAGATCGTTCCTGGGAACCGAAGATCGATCCGGGACGTCAAGGTCTTCTTCACGGATGCGAGACCGAACCGAACCCCGCGAACCCCCGAGGCCCAAGATCATCGATACCAATGTGTGACCCCTTCCCTATACCCTATTTTGATAAATATAATATAACTTGTGCATATTAAATTGTCCATGCTTGCATACATATATTAATGTTCGGGGATATATGGTGAGTCATCCACTAAATAAATATGGAATATATGAGAGTGTTATCTGTCTTGTCATGTTTCCATTTAATATTGTGTAGCGAACCGATGTCATGTTTTATCTTGTTAAGTCAACATTTAAATTGCGGGGTAGATAAACAACTCGAATCATAATATTCATTTGTCGGGATCCCGATCCCGTTTAATATTGCTAAGCGGGACCGCATATTGCCATGCCATGCATCATATCATAAACATGCCGGATCTTCCGCGTATTATTAAATATTGCATCGACTGCTCTTTCTAGTGTTTGCTTCTTCATCGGATAGGACGATGAGTCGATGTGAGATACGACGAGCCTTCGGATGATCTTCTCAGGCGAGCATTCTCCCCCTTCTACCTATTTTGCGTTTATAGTCTTTACTTCCTCGAATTGATCTATTGCTATCCTTATTGTCGATGCTATAGTACCGTTCCTTTAATTATCTGCTCCACTATATTGCCTTGGTTATCCTATTGCCTTGTTTGATTAGCTAGCTTTGTCCTTGCGAGTCGTAGGCATGCTTAGTATCGCTCTCATACAGGTGGAACACGATACTTGAATATTGTTGGTGATAAGATAATTAATCTGGTGATGTTGGTTATGGTTATGGTTTCACCTAATGATAAGGACTCGGCAGGGACCACCTTTGGGAACTGGTTGAGCCGACCTAGGACCCGTTCGTTCTACGATACCAGTTCTGAGTTGATCGCGCTAACCAAACGTGGGGGCCTCTGGGATCCCCCCTCAACTATCGGCGCTATTCGTATATCCAGAGGGTTACAAAATTGGTTTTCCATTTGGTGCATACGATAATATGTCCTCGGACATGGGTGAGTTGATATGTCTTCGGACTTGATGTTTTGGTGGACTGCCATGGCTTGCATTGCATAAAATAGGGATATCGTGCCGGAGGTGGGATGGAGCTCTACAAGTTATCTTCCGATCATCGCCTGACCGTAGACTCAAACGCTGTGCCACCTAGAGAATCAGCTGTAACTCTTGTGTGGGTAAAACACACTAGGTGATGCCTCTGGATATGCGCGTAGTTATGGGACAGTTCTTGTTGTGAGATTCGGATGGCACGCGTGATATGTTGCCTGAGGGTTGAGCATGCGTTTGGGTACAGTAGTGCACCCCTGCAGGGTAAATATTTTCGAGAAGCCGTGTGTCCACGGTTATGGTTGCCTCAGGAGTACAGTGTCATGATCATAGACAACGCCACTAATGTTTTGCCTCTAATAATATGATTAGTAATTAGCCTTATCAACTAAACACCTACTTAACTAAAATTGCCACCGTGTGTGTTCCGCAAGGGGACTTCCTCGACTGGTCTTTGAGGGGGAAATCTTTGGATGGGTTATGTCTGGTGTTATATTATGCCATCGTATAGTGCTCTCTTATGTCGCTCTAATAGCCGAAGTTGTAGAGTGTCTCTATAAGTTAGATAGTGCAAGCTTTGCTGCCGCTGATCCCACCATACCTATGTAGGCGAGGAACGCCGAATTCTAGTCTCGTCGTGTACTGGCCTCAGTACTGACCGCTCTCTTTCTGTTTTCCTTTGCCCTTTGCCGGTACCCTTCTGGCTTGACAGGTATGTGATCGATGACGTTAGCAAGGTTACCCTTACGGCTTGGCCTGGGCAGGGTTGGACACCGCTTGGTTATTCTTCAGGACTCTTAGTCCCATTTGGATCTTGTCCATACTCGGATATTATGCTCGCTTTCTTTTTGAATTGTATCTTTTGTATTCTTGACTCGTTGAGTCGTTGTTGTATATATAAGTTCTTGTGGACTCTGTTTTAAACTACTGCGATGTAACTACTTGTATTTAAATCCCACCCACACAAAAGTGTCTGGTGGGCATCTTTGAATCGCTTCTATGCGGGTTTTGGCGGGAAATGCTGGGATCTACATAGACCCGATTCGGGGGGCGTTACACACAGCCCGCACGGGAACGACAGGAATCGAAGAGGAAGAACCCCCATGCCCATCATTGTGACGCTCCAGGCACAGCGAGTTCCTAGGCGTCGGCGGAGTCGAGGCATCCGACGATTTGCTGGAGCTCCTCGTCCGCTTGCGAGTGTGATCCTCGCTCGACTCGTTGGCCTCTTCAGCCGGAGACCGCGCCGACGGTAGCTCGGACATGGAATCCACCACCTCATTGTGCGGAGCATTTGGAAATAGCTCGGGCAATGGAGGCGACATGCCCGGCACCTTGAATTCCTGTGAGAAGATAGAAAAAAAATTAGTACAGAAGGTGGAAAACCAAACACAGTCGAAAAATAGCGCTACGCGCACATCACAGTTCTACACCTGCGGAACCGGATGGGAAGCGGAGAACAGAGAAGTCAACGTTTTCCCCGTAAGATCCTCTCCAGCCTTGAACTTCAGCAGCGGACGGAGGATCCCGTCAAGATCCCCCTTGGAAAACTCCTCAGCCGAAACCCTCGTCGGATCACGACGACCCGAATAAAGAAACATCGGGTGTGCCCTAGCCTGAAGCGGCTGCAGCCGACGTTTGAGAAAAGTGCGGATGATATCCACACCGTTCACCTCCTTATCCGGAATCAGCTGGAGATCCTCCACCCGATGATAGAACCCCTCTATCTCCGCCACCTCGCCATCCAAGATCTGGTTCTTCCAGGACCTCTTCGGCTCAATCTTTTGGGAGGGGTCGAAAGGAGCAAGACCAAAATCCTGCCTAGCCACCGTGGAGTCGCGGATATGAAACCATCGCCTCTGCTAGTACTGGACAGATTCGGACATCGAAAAAGAGAAGAAAATAAGATTGGATCGAAGGGAAATGATGCAACCCCCAATGGGATAGACACCATCAGAACCAGATTGCCTCTTCACGGAATTGAGTTTTCGGAAGAGGCCAAAGTTCGGCTTGATACCGAGCCAGCACTCACAAAAAGTAGCGAAACAAGAAATGTGAAGAAGAGAGTTGGGGGAAAGATGATGCAGCTGGATGCCGTAAAGGAAAAGAAGTCCATGAAGGAAATTATGGACTGGGAAGGAAAAGCCCCGAAGAACAAATGCAAGGAACATAACCCGAAACCCAGCGGGGGGACGGGAAATTACCTCGTTTCCATGGAGTTTGACAGCCTCCCTATCCTGTGGGATCAAGCCCCGCTCACGAAGCTTGCGGAGATCACTCTCCCGCGTCTCCGATCGCCGCCAGCCACCGTCTGTGACACGGGCAGCGGTAGAACCTTTCTTGCCACCAGCAGCGCTGGTGCCAACCGCAGAAGAGGACTTCTTAGGCTTCCCCATTGCGGTGTGGCGGCGCCGGCGGCGAGAACGTAGGATCAAAGAAGGAAATGTTCGAGGATATTCCAGCACGCAGCAAGAAAGCTCGGAGAAGATTGGAGCAGTGAAACAAGAATGGCTGCGGTGAAAACGGATTAATTTTTCCCCAATGATTATAAGGACAAAGACGATACACGACGACCGTCCATCGAGAATACCTAACGCCAACTGCAAGATCTGACCGTCCACGTGTCAGCATAGCAGCGAACCGTCGCTCACACGCCGTCCACTACGCGTGGAAATCGAGGCGACGCCGTAATTATCTCCACGCCGCGTGTGACCGGTCAATTCAAGGTCAGAAGGTGGGACCCATGTTCGTCCAGTCACGTCATCTCTGGCGCCGCAGACGCTTGAGGTCACCGATCGTCAGCAATGACGTCATCAAAATCTATGCTAGCAACGGTTAAAATTCTTTGACTATACAATCAAGAGTACTCACTCGAATCTATGTTCGAATAACTACTCGGGGGCTACTCCTATCAGGAGTGCTGCCGCGCACCCGAAAAGTGAACAAAACGCTACATCACTGAATTATTTATTCGAGTCCTACGTCGAGTCTACGACTCCACTACGGACTCGGGGGCTACTCCCATACGGAGAATGGATTCAAGCATCCGAAAAATTTGTGTCCTACGGACCTAAAGCTGAACAACGGCTGAATTAAAGTCTCTGCTCGAGTCTACGACTCGAACAGACACTCGGGGGCTACTCCCATAGGGAGCGTTGGTCGTGCACCCTATGAATTCTTTGACTGCGATCCTACGGATCAACATGCAAAACTTTTTCGGCAACTCTGCCCCAATTAACACTAAGTGAGCAACAATCCCCTTAGCCACCCGAAACATCTCCGGTGATAAACATTCATATGTTGTGTCTGCGATGCAAAGATAAGACCTACAGATATCATATGATGGCCTGACAACGCACACGACTGCGCTCTGCTAGTATGAATCCGTGCCAACATGCGCGATGAAAAATCCTGACGGACGCATTGGGTACATCATTTAAATTCACTGGAATTCTGCTCCTGTAAGTCCTCCGTGGCTTGAGCCGAATTACGCCAGCATATGTTCCGGGTTCGAGTCGAGGGACTCGAACCTAAAGAAGATCATGTTGTTTTGTCCTAAGACAGTTAACTGACCCTGATCCGTCGGGAGAGTCAGGCACACGCATCAACAATCCCTACACATTCTCTTGAAAGACAGAGTTGCACCCGAAGGATTGAAGAGTCCTCAGCCGAATCTACGATTCGACTGAACACTAGGGGGCTACTGACATGGTTATACCCCGCGGGTACACGATCTCAGCATACCTGGTCCAGCCCAAGGAAGGCCCACGGCAAATATACGCCGGCCCATGAAGACTTTCGGGTGGCCAAGGCCCATGACGCCTTCGGATCCTTGGAGAACAAGACTAGAGTAGATATGAAATTCAAAGGGGTAAACCCTAAAACCTGTAACCGACTCGATCTGTGCCTGGGACCTGCCTATCTCTATATAAAGGCCATGAGGGCACGGCAAGGAGGCTCTCTTACAATCTCTCGCACACCACCGCATACACACCTCCACGCCAGATTGCATCTGCGCACCCCTGTAACCTTCGGTTCCACCATAATCAGAGCAGACAAGCAGGAGTAGGGTTTTCCCTTCGGGGGCCTGAACCTGGGTAAACCTCGTGTCCCCGTGTTGCTTGTTTGCTAACCGTTCCGCGATCTCCATCATCCCCATCTTCTCCAAAACCCAAGCTCATAACAATGGGCATTGACAAGATCGATCCTCGTCACTCGTATTCAAGGGACATGAGATTGCCAACTTATACTTTGTCAAGCATATACTTCATAGTTTTTTCACTTTAACCTTAATCACTTCAAGATTCTTATGATAGGGGCAATGAGAGCTGAAAGCTAACAAGTACCATAATTTTTGGAAGCTCTTTTTGAAACTTGAAATCCCTGCTTCCCTTTATAAAGGGCATTTATTCCACTTTTATATTGAGTCTCCACCTTCTACCTTTAGGCACCAGTTACGAGAGCATAGTTGCCATTCTCAGTTCTATGTGCATTGTCCCAAAACTTATATATTAATGCATATTGTTGATATTGCTTGTTCTTATGCTATTTGTATCTAGTCACTCTTATGAACTTTGAAGGTATCATATGCATCTATTTGCTACTCCATGAGGGACAAGCTGATTGCCACTATGCCATGTTTCCTGTATGTGAAACAAACAAATGTTTTTCAATGCATGTTATTCATGATATTTGTTTGTAGCCTTTCATGTTTCATGCATAATTACTTTGTATTACTGTTAGAACTCCATCTTTCATGCTCATGTTTAGAGTTCTTTGATCCCAGCTTTCAATGCTTGCAAATGGTTTGATCTTGATTTTGATGGTGCATGTCACCTCAAAAATTATTCTTTTTATCACTTACCTACTCGAGGACGAGCAGGAGTTAAGCTTGGGGATGCTTGATACGTCGTAAACGTATCTATAATTTTTTATGTTCCATGTTTGTTTAGTATCTACTTTGCTTTGCTTTGTCTACACTTTGAGGTGTTTTTATATGTTTTCTGGTACTAACCTATTAACAAGATGCCATAGTGTCAGTTGCCTGTTTTCTTCTATTTTTGGTTTTAGAAAGGCAGAAATCAATATTCTCGGAATTGGATGGGACAAAATCCAAAGTCAATATTTTACTGTGGGGAACACGGAGCCAGAAGACGAGACGGATGAGGGCCTCGAGGAGGCCACACCCCCTGGCCGCGCGGGTGGGCCAACCCCGCGCCTAGGGAGTGCAGCCGCCTCGGGCACCCCCTCGGCCTCCCTCTTCGCCTATAAGAAGCCCCCGATGCCTAAACCCTAAGGACCCGATCAACATTCCACGAAACCGTTTGTAGCCGCCACCACCATTGTCCCTAGATCGGGGGGATCTAAAGCTCTTCCCGGCACCCTGCCGGAGGGGAGATCATCCCGGAGGCCTTCTTCTTCATCATGCCAGCCTCCGGTATGAAGCGTGAGTAGTTCCACCTTGGACTACGGGTCCATGTAGTAGCTAGATGGTTGTATCTCCTCCTTTGTGCTTTCATGTCTAGATCTTGTGAGCTCCGTTCATGATCAAGATCTCATCTATTTGTAATCAGGCATGTTGTGTTTGTGGGGATCTGATGGATATTGAGATTACTATGTCAAACTGATTAATGGTTTTGTCTTATTGATTCTATCATGTCTGTGTTGTTTGTGATCTTGCATGCTCACTGTTGTTAGTAGCTATCTTGTCAAAGTAGTTGCTAGTGACTCCAATAGGGGGTATTTATGCTCGATAGTGGGTTCATGCCTCTATTTAATCTAAGGGAAGTGACAGAAATTTCTAAGGTTGTAGATGTGTTGTTGCCACTAGGGAGAAAACAATGGTATCTTGTTCATGGAACAAGTGGATTGTTTACCTTACATACTTTGCTTAAAGCAGTTGTTTGTTTCTTGCAATTTAATACTGGCGGGGGGTCAGATAAAAACCCAAAGGTGGACTTCTAGTCATAGATGCATTTGGATGGCGGTCTATGTATCTTGTTGTATTCCCCAATCGAATCTCATAGGATCATGATGTCTAGTATTGCATTGTTATGCCTTGCTCAGTCCTGTCAATTGCCCTGCTGTAATTTGTTTACCCAGCATGCCATGTTTGTTTATATAAGGAGAACACCTCTAGTGAACTATGGACCCCGGTCCAATCTTTACCATTGATACATCTTCTACTGTTACTTGTTGCAAACCACCATTACCTTCCACACCATACAGTTAATCCTTTGTTACAGCAAACTAGCGAGATTGAAAACCTCGCTGTTCGTTGGGGCAAAGTCTTGATTTTGTGTTGTGCAGGTCTCCAAGTTGCTAGCAACACCTTTGAGTTTTTTCCTTCCTCCTACTGGTTCGATAACCTCGGTTTCTTACTGAGGGAAAACTTGTTGTTGTGCTCATCACACCTTGCTCTTGGGGTCTCCCAACGAGGTGTTGACAACATGCCATCATGGGGCCACGTTCAGTCGGGTCCCGTAGTAGGACCCCCCATGGTGTGGGGCCGACTTGTTGGGAACGCATTTTGGGGGACGTGGTGTGATGACCCACAAGTATAGGAGGTGTATCGTAGTACTTTCGATAAATAGGAGTGTCGATCCCAACGAGGAGCAGAAGGTGTTGACTAGTGGTATGGAGCAGGAAATCTCTGTAAATACTTAGCAAATGGTTTTTTAGGTTTTTTTGATAATGCAAAGAAACAAAGTGCAAGTAATAAAGGCAACGAACAACTATATCAAGTGGCCCAATCCTTTCTTAGCAAAGGACAAGCCGGTGGAAATACTTATAAGGAACAAACGTTCTCGAGGACACATGGGAATTCTGTCAAGTGCTTTCGCTTCATATAGCTAAGTACTCTTCTTTGGTGTTGTAAGTGTTGTGTGGGTGAACCTGTCCTAATGTACCGACCTTATTTGGACTAATACATACTTTCGATTAAACCCCCTGCAAGCATCCACAACTACAGAAAAGAAATTAAGATATAAACCTAACCACAGCCTTAAACTCTGAGATCCTACGCTCCCTTATGCAATGGTGTCCTAACGGGGGTTCAGGTTTCTGTTACTCCGGCAACCCCACAATTAGTAGCCAAATACACAATGCATTCCCCTAGGCCCATAAATGGTGAAGTATCATGTAGTCGACATTCACACGACACCACTAGAAGAATAGCACCACAACTTAAATACTAAACCATTGAATAATATCTCAACACAAATCCACTACTAACAACATGACTTCTCCCATGTCCTCAAGAAATAAACGAACTACTCACAAGACATCATATGGATTAAGATCAAAGATGATATGGTGATGGATAACACTCTGAACATAAACAATAATCCAATTGTTCCACTCACAAGCATCAACTACAATAGTAATCAACACTGGGAAAGGTTCCCCTAAGAACTAATACAAGATCCAACACGATTGTTACAGCGGGATGGAGTGGTGATGATGTTGCTGGTGGAGATGATGGGGTGGATGATGATGATCCCTATGAAGCCTAGCTTCATGACGGTGTTGATGGCGACGATCTCCCCTCTCCAGGAAGGAATTTCCCCGACAGAAATCTGTCTGCCGGAGAGCTCTTACTCTCTCGATGTTTTCCGCCTCGCAGAGGCAGCAGAAATCTTTCTGTGGTCGCTCTCCTGGTATTAGGGTTCCGAGAGTAAGTTATAGGCGAGAGGGCGGAGTCAGAGGCCGGCCAGGTGGGCCACACCTCCTCTAGGCGCGAGGCAGGGGGCCGCGCCTAGGTGGGTGTGCCCCTCCTGTGGCCCTGCAACGCCTCCCCTTCTGGCTTCCTTCGCCTTCTGGGAAAATATAATTTTCCAATATTTTTCTGATATTTTTCCGATCTTCGTGAAATTGCATCAGAACACCTCTTTTTCCATCAGAATCCTGACTCCGGTAGTTCATCCTCCAAAAATCATACAACATGCAAAAGCAAAGGAAAATACATAAGTAACACCTCATAATAAGACACATATCAATGAATAGAGGCAAATTACGATATAGAATGGTGATGCAAATTGGACGTATCATCGTGTGGTACCATGTGTGGCGCGTATGGTAGTTACGTGCGCCCAATTGCCTAAATTAGAAGATTTCTTTTTTGTTATTTTTATGATTGACCGTTTTAAGAGCGTTTTCCCCCTTTATGTCGCTAACAGTTGTTATCTTTGCCCAAAAAGGCAGCGAATCTAGAGCAACTTCTCTCTTCATTCATGGTTCCTTTTGACCCTCGTATTTTCCCAATCTGGCAGCAAATCTAACCAGCACCATAAATATGTAGATGAATAGAGAATATGTAGATAAAGAAGCTAATAAAGGATTATATAGTACGATACTTAAACTAGGTTTGACAATTAGGCTGCTCAGCAGCAGCATCTTACAAGTTTAACACAGAAATCAAAACAAAATAAGCTGCTTTACAGCAGCAGCAGCAGCACAGGATCAGTGGCCCCTCATGGATTGCGCTAGGAGGGCCTTCGCCTCCTCCCTCTGGTGCTTCCTCATCTTCCTGTTGCCTAGTCCCTTGACCTTGGGCGTCTTGGGATTGATCGGGGGCATGCGAGCCTCTTCGATGGCCACCTTCTAGAGGTTGAGGAGGTGAAAACCAAGCGCCTTGTGCTGGGCTCTGAAGGCGTTGGCGTTCTTTTATGGGCCGCAGGTCTTCACGTCCTCGGCATGCATCACGAGAGAGTTGAAGTCGGTGGCGAGGCTCCTGGTGCAGAAGGGGCACCTGTAGACGTCGTCGGCGAAGAAGCCATTGAACTGGCCAGACTTCATCTTCCTTAGCACCTGACGAGTCTTGGTGTCCATGTACTCATCGTCGTTGTAGGGGTTCGTAGCATGGAAAACAAAAAAATTCTACCGCATGCACACAAACAAGCCAATATCTATCTACTAGATTGTAGCAACGAGTCGATAGAAGCACTCACCCTCGAAGATTCCAAAGAGGTTAACGAGAGCAGATTCTCGTGGATGATGTAGTCGTACACTTGCCGATCTCAAGATCACATAGACGATCCTTCCGGCGCTTCCGCAGTCGGTCACACGTTCGGTACTCGATGAAGACCTTCCTCTCCCTTGTTCCAGCAGGCAGTGGAGGTTGTATTTCTCCCCTCGTGATTCCGGCAGCACGACGGCGTGGTGTCAGGAGTAGAGGGAAGATCCCGCAGGGCTTCGCCTAAGCCAGATGCGAGTTATGGTGGATTAGGGTTTCCGGAGATCTAGGGTTTAGATGACCGGGAGGAGCAGGAGGTGTCAGCGGCGGCTAGGGCGGCGGCGACGAACCGGCGACGGCGCGAGGCGGCGGCGGCACGGAGACGCGCGGGCGGCGGCGACAGCAGCGCGGGTGTGTGGGGAGGGCTTGGCTCTTGTGGTGTTGGGGCAGCCCTCCCCCTCTATTTATGAGAGGGAGGGGCAGCCTTGGGAGGGGTGGGTTTGAATCCAAACCCAAACCCAAGTTGGATTGAGAGAAGGACTTGTTTCTTCTCCCACTAGGAAACCATTGTTCCAGTTTGATTTTTCAAACTTCCCGTTTGACTTTTAATTTAGAGCTTTATTTCTCTCTTGCAAATGTCAACACCAAGTGACCTAGGATATGATCCAACCATTCCACATATCCATGACACATTCATGGACCATTCCCCTTCTAGGCCGGTGAACCTTCTAGACCCTTCTAGAACCTCTCCGATGAAAACATCGGAAACTTTCCCGAACTCCGGAATCGGATTTTCCTTATATGAATCTTATTCTCCGGACCATTCCGGATCTCCTCGTGATATCCCGGATCCCATACGAGACTCCGAACAACATTCAGTATCCCTATTAGCATTCCATATCTACTAAACAACATCAAATCCTTAAGTGTGTCTTCCTACGGTTCGTGAATTATGCGGACATGATCGAGACACTTCTCCGATCAATAACCAATAGAGGAATATGGAAATTCATATGGCTCCCACATATTTCCAAGATTACTTTGCGATCGAATGAACCACTTACATACGATACCAATTTCCCTTTGTCTCACGATAGTTTACTTATCCGAGGTTTTGATCGTCGGTATCTCTGCATACCTAGTTCAACCTCGTTATCGATAAGTACTCTTTTCTCGTTCCCGTGATATGTGATCCCTTGTGAGCCAGTCACATGCTTGCAAGCTAATTGGATGACATTCCACCGAGAGGGCCCAGAGTATATCTATCTGTCATATGGATGGACAAATCCCACTCTTGATCCATGTGCCTCTGTCACATCCCAAGATTTTCCAAATCTTGTAATGTGAAAATAAATTAATAAAATAAAACTTTGTTTGATTTTTAGAGCCAGAAGAAACTTTTTGAATTAAAATAGAACCTCAAACCCTTTTGAATTAAATAAAATCCTAAAAGGATTTAAAAAGACAGACATTTCATGAAAGGAAACAATTAAAAATATTATTTTAAAAACAATCAAATGAAAAGATTTGTTTCCAAATGAAATAGAATTTTATAAATAAATATTATGTTATAAAGCCAAATTAATCCTTGGCCAAACTTTGGGAATTTAAAACATATTTTAAAAAAAAAAGTAGGAAAGGTTTATTTAAAAATATTAAAGGATTGTTTAAATAAAATAATAAAGATTTAATATCCTATTTATTTAAATAAAAGGTTTTACCATTCTAATTAAAATATCAAAACTTATTAAATAAGTTTTTCTAAGTAAATTATATTCTCAAATAAAATTTACTGAAATGTATTGGTTTATTTTTCAAAATAAATATTCTAATAAAACAAATCCCATGAGAATTGAAATGAATAAGGTATATTCATTTAATTATTAATGGACTCTAAAATAAAACACTATTTCTGCTTTAAACAAGTTTTCCAAATATACTTTATTTCCAAATAAAAACCTGCTGTTTTGTTCTTGAAAATATTTGGATTAAATGGGGATTTTATTAATATCAAACCCTATTTTATTAATGAACCATAACCATTTTATTTAATTAAATAAAACCTAAAAAGAATTTAAAAGATTATTTTATTTTAGAACTTTGGTATTTGTTACTGAACAGAATCAATGTTCAAAAGTTGTGAGGTGTGATGTGAGTTTAAATTTAATTGATTGTTCGAATTATGTGTTTGAATAATCAAATCAGTAATTCAAAATAGAAATAGAAAAAGGCATTCAGTATAAAAAAAATGGAACAAGCAGCCCAGTCGACAGGCCCAGCTCCAGCCCATCTAGCCCACCTCCTCTCCCGAACCGTTTTCTTTCCCACTCAGAACGGCACCCTCCCAGCAACCGACAAGTGGACCCCCTCTCGTTTCATTTCCCACTGACCAGTGGACCTCACACCTCGCCCCTTCCTCCCCACCCGCACGACCTTCTCCCCACCCCTCGCCGGCCATTGCAGGCGGATTAACTCCGGCGTAATACGCCTTAACGCGGCCGCCTTAACTCGCAGGAATCACGCACCTTAAAGCGCTCGCCCCTCCTCTCCTTTCCCCTCTGCTTCCTTCCCAGAGCACGCCCCCAGGCCGAAGAATTTTGCCAGATACTTCCTCTGTCTCCGACGACTGTTCTCGCCGATTCCGGCCAACACACTCCACCCCCTGCCTTCTCGAGCAGCCTAGCAGCTTTCCCACTCCCTGCAGTATCTCCCTGCACCTTTCCTCCGACCGCGGGCACACCGGAGCTTCGGCAATGACAAGCTTCTGAATGCCGCCGCGACTAGTTCATCTCCGGCGACGTCCACAGGTAGTACCTGACCTCCTCTCTCCTCCCCGAGGACACGATGATGATCTCCAATATCATATGAACCTAACCGCACCTTTCATTTGTCTTAAGGCACTCCCTATCCTCGCCTCGACAACCTCCAGCATCGCCGCCGTCTGTCTCTTCTCCGACGACGTTTTCCAGGTGAACCAGACCGCCCCGCGCCTCCCCGTTCACACACCCTCACTTGCCCCGACCGTGCGCATCTAACCGTACCATTGGTTTGCTCCCTTGTGATCTGCAGTGTTGTCCTCAACCTCAACCCGAGCCAACCGCCGCCAGAACGAACTCCGACGAGCAATCCACCTCGTTCACGAGCGCCCCTCGACAAGATACGGCCACGTTGAGCTTTCCCAAGCGTTTGCGAACCTGGTGAGCATCCTCTCCCTCCTTCCCGCTTACTGCTTCGCCAGCGCCGCCGTCATCTGACCGCTCCGCCGCTCGCCGTCGACCTTACGCCGCCAGAGTATGGTCAATGCAATATTAGCCGTTGGATAAAGATCTAAGCGACACGAAAGAATCACTTAATAGCGAAGGGGTATGCGCTCAGTACCGCACGATCTAACTTGATCCAACGCGCCAGAGCAGTCAATCCACGCGAAACGTTTTCGACGAATAGGAGCCCGACGCGTGTCAGTGGTTTGAGTTAAAAACAGATTTTAAATCAGAATTATATACCAACTTCAAACCCTTATAACTTTCAAACCACACGTCCAAATTTGACAAATTTTATATCAATGAAATCAGGAGAACAAGCCCTAGCCAACCATGGCCTTAGTTTTAAAAATAGTATCTGTTTGCTTGATTAAAATTGCAGAAACATTTGTGTACTTGTTTAGAGTATAAAAATTGTTTAAAAGTGATTTTAGGATTGAATCTTTTGCAAAATGGATTTGTGTGACCCTACTGACCCTAGAAACCAACCCATAGTGTTAAAAATGATTTTTTTGTGAAATTTAAGTTGAATTAGTTAACTTAGTCATTTTCTAGCCAAATAAAATCATTGAAATTGTATTATGGAAAAGTTTTTGCAAGGAAAACTTTGGGAAAATGTTATGGACCAAGCTTACTGACCCAAAACATCAAGCCTTGCCAAGGGCAACTCAATTGGTGAAGAACATAAAGTTTTACTTTAAAAAGAACAATTTTCACCACATAAAATGTTAAATGGATTTTAAAATAGACTTTGGGCAAAATCTCTAACCAATGACTTTGCCATTTTGGTAAATGACCAATGTGGATCTTACAAAGTTTATAAACCTAGTAGAGACCAACTTCGCAATAAAACCCTCTTTTTACAAGACTTAGGAACCATTACTTTGTATGTGTGAAATATTGTTTGAATATTGGTTTGGAATGTTACTTGATACTATGCTTGCTTGATTGATTGTAGAGAAATTAACAAAGTGTGAGACTAGCAAGACCAAGAGTAAAACCTCATTCCCTACCAAAAAGGCAAGTGACACTCTCATATAAAGTCCCACTATTTTCATTATACTTAGTGGATTTTGTAAACATGCATGAAAATGTTTTATACTTATGCTATGCTAAACCTAATAGGATTCCCTATACATTCCTTAGTAAAAATATTGAAGTTGTACATGCTTAGCCATGCTATGTTTTGAAAAGAGATACATGTTGAGATTTACAAAGGTTGAGGAAAAGACTTGTGTTTTACATAATAAAACAAGGACTAAATGAACCACCTAGGTGGTGGACACTTTATACTTTTGGAGAAGGTGGCAACAAAAGGATCCATGTCTATGGCAATTACTTTGTGTTGTGCTCCAAATGGAAACCACCTAGGAAACTTAGAGATTGAACATGTTTCTCCAATTGTGGCTTTCGTGTACAACCACATGCTATTATGGCTCTGGCTTAGTCAATTACATTAGGAAGACCCATACATTGTCTTTAGTTACCGGACATGGGGATCTGGAATGCTTCATGGGGGCTGAAGACAAGCTAGCAATGATGTATGGAAGGACCTCTTGGAAAGACTTCGTCACATTCTCAGTCTGCCAGTACTCCATCTTGGTGAGCACTAATCCAGTAGGCCACTGGTGGCAACAAGATGGGATTGTGTCATGTGGGTAAAGTGTACTCCTTCTGCAGAAGTAAATAAAATCTAAGTACTTAGCCGTGTCCCCGGTTATGGACAATACTGAGCAACTAAAGTTTGAACCATGGGAGATCTCGACATTCCAACTTCTAATATAAAAACTTGATGCACTTGGGGGTACCAAGGAATTCAAAGAGATTTGTTAAGCTTGTTGCACTTGGGGTTTACCAAGATGCTCAAGAGCATGATGTACTTGGAGTTACCAAGGGACTCATGAGTTTTGATAAAAACTTGATGCACTTGGGGTTACCAAGTAGCTCAAGGAATTTTTGACAAGGACTTGAACACTTGTGTTTCTACCAAGGAGTTCAAGGAACTTGGAAAGCTGATTTGACAAAGGACAAAACCAATTTTAAAAGATAGGATAAATGTTGCTTTATGCAAAAAGCCTTAAAAACTCTACTTAGCCAAATATGCATGTATTGATAGGATCCACTCATATTGACATAAAGGTGAAACTTGCCAATACAATTCCAATGTATTGACCCTTGTGGCTGTGACTTGTAATGTTGCAGGATGATTGTTTTGCTAGATGAAGATTGTTTGATTGACTAGGACTACAAAGTCTACAACCAACATCTGCCTGTGACACTTAGAAGATGAAGGACCCATACTTATATTATTCCGCCGCATTGTAATGTAATAGCCAAATGAGCTATGTATGATGTAATAAAATTATGTTATTCCTGGTTATAAAGTTAGAATATGACCCTTGTATCTTGATATTACATCTTAACTGTGGATGCTAGCTAATGATCCAGGGACTAGCATTGTAAAACACAGGAGGAACCTACCTTATTAGGTTGAGGTCTCTTACAGATGGTATCAGAGCATTGTGTTGCCTGTAGGATTTGTAAACCCTAGGATTGGACAAAACCCTTAGAAAAATAGGAGTGTAATTGTTCCAAAAACTTATTTACAAAAACACTTGTAAACTCTTTCCTTAACCATTTTGGTTTCAACTCTACATCTCTGCTGCTTCAACTTGATGGAAAAGCCTACCCCATGGCCAAAGACTACACCATGTACAAGGGACTTCTTCAACTTCTTCAACTCTAATGACTTCAACATCTTCTGCATATTCCCCAAGGACTTCCAACTTGAAAACTACTAAGGACCACAAGTGAAACAAGTAAATCTTGCTCAAGAATTAGAGACTGAGGGAATGAAAAATAAGAAGAAACCAACAACAACTTTGAAGTATTGTGACCAAGAGTTCTTCTCAAAAGAAACCATTATCCCATACAGGAAGAAGGAAGGAAGGATCACAAGGAAACCATATAGATGGACCACCATAATTTAGTTAAGATAAACCACCAACTTATGTGGTGTAACAAAAATATTTTGTTGCCTAAGTATGTGCTTGAACCTGGTTTGAGTGAAATGTTTGTTTGTAATTGCATGCACATTGCTTGTGTGAATTGTGATGTGTGTGAGTAGAATTGATTCCTTAGAAATATCTTGCCCATTCTAATCTCCCTTCAACCCAAACAGATGACTATCCCAAAGGACTCCAAGGTTGATGACACCAACACCAACCAAGCTGACAGCTTAGGAGAACTCTTAGCAACCCAGCATCAGTTGAACCAACTGACAGCTCAGTTCCTAGCCAACAATAGTAATGAAGATCCAACACTTCAAAAGTTTTTGGAGGAACAATCCCAATTGATGCTTAAAGTGACTAATCAAATGATTAGCATGGAAGAAAATTATCCTAGAAGAGAGTATGATAGCAAGGATGACAAGAATGTTGTTCTAGATGGAGCCCCAGCTTGCATTATTTGTGGAGACAGGGAACATACTTCCAAGGAGCATGAAGGACAATGCCCCAACTGTGAAGAAAATCATTCTGTTGGTGAATGCCCTACCTCTCAAGCTACTTGCTACCTTTGTGAAGGAAGTGATCACACTCCTGGCCTATGCCCTATCTATGCCATGGTGGAACAAAGGAAACAAGAAGGATCCAAGTCTACCAAAGGAAAAGGACCACTTCTACATCCAAACAAGACAACCGAATTCAAAGGATCAAAGAAAATCAAGAAGCCCAAGCAAGACATGAGCCTTGTGCAATGTCGTAAATGTAAGGAAATGGGACACTACTCCAGTACATGCCCAGGGAACATAAAGAATAAAGGAATTGACCAAGTGTGGTGTAACAACTGTAGTGAACCAGGTCACTTTGTAGCAACTTGCCCTCAAGAGCCACGTAAAGAACTCAAGGACATTAATTGTTTCAATTGCAAAAATCCAGGACACTATGCAAGCAACTGTCCAGAAAGGATGAAGAACAAGTTGAACAAGCCTATGGAGAAACTCAATCTTGGCCCATGAGTCAAGCATAGTAACAAGCAAAAGTTTGACATAGGAAAAATTTCCAGGACCCAAGAAGGCCAATATGTAATTTTGTTTGAAATTTTTTAAGGGTGGTAGTACCCTAGTTGCATTGAACTTGCTTGAAACCCTAGCTTTTCCCAAATCTCGGGACGAGATTTATTTTTAAGGGTGGTAGCCTGTCACATCCCAAGATTTTCCAAATCTTGTAATGTGAAAATAAATTAATAAAATAAAACTTTGTTTGATTTTTAGAGCCAGAAGAAACTTTTTGAATTAAAATAGAACCTCAAACCCTTTTGAATTAAATAAAATCCTAAAAGGATTTAAAAAGACAGACATTTCATGAAAGGAAACAATTAAAAATATTATTTTAAAAACAATCAAATGAAAAGATTTGTTTCCAAATGAAATAGAATTTTATAAATAAATATTATGTTATAAAGCCAAATTAATCCTTGGCCAAACTTTGGGAATTTAAAACATCTTATTTTAAAAAAAATAAAATAATAAAGTAGCAAAGGTTTATTTAAAAATATTAAAGGATTGTTTAAATAAAATAATAAAGATTTAATATCCTATTTATTTAAATAAAAGGTTTTACCATTCTAATTAAAATATCAAAACTTATTAAATAAGTTTTTCTAAGTAAATTATATTCTCAAATAAAATTTACTGAAATGTATTGGTTTATTTTTCAAAATAAATATTCTAATAAAACAAATCCCATGAGAATTGAAATGAATAAGGTATATTCATTTAATTATTAATGGACTCTAAAATAAAACACTATTTCTGCTTTAAACAAGTTTTCCAAATATACTTTATTTCCAAATAAAAACCTGCTGTTTTGTTCTTGAAAATATTTGGATTAAATGGGGATTTTATTAATATCAAACCCTATTTTATTAATGAACCATAACCATTTTATTTAATTAAATAAAACCTAAAAAGAATTTAAAAGATTATTTTATTTTAGAACTTTGGTATTTGTTACTGAACAGAATCAATGTTCAAAAGTTGTGAGGTGTGATGTGAGTTTAAATTTAATTGATTGTTCGAATTATGTGTTTGAATAATCAAATCAGTAATTCAAAATAGAAATAGAAAAAGGCATTCAGTATAAAAAAAAATGGAACAAGCAGCCCAGTCGACAGGCCCAGCTCCAGCCCATCTAGCCCACCTCCTCTCCCGAACCGTTTTCTTTCCCACTCAGAACGGCACCCTCCCAGCAACCGACAAGTGGACCCCCTCTCGTTTCATTTCCCACTGACCAGTGGACCTCACACCTCGCCCCTTCCTCCCCACCCGCACGACCTTCTCCCCACCCCTCGCCGGCCATTGCAGGAGGATTAACTCCGGCATAATACGCCTTAACGCGGCCGCCTTAACTCGCAGGAATCACGCACCTTAAAGCGCTCGCCCCTCCTCTCCTTTCCCCTTTGCTTCCTTCCCAGAGCACGCCCCCAGGCCGAAGAATTTTGCCAGATACTTCCTCTGTCTCCGACGACTGTTCTCGCCGATTCCGGCCAACACACTCCACCCCCTGCCTTCTCGAGCAGCCTAGCAGCTTTCCCACTCCCTGCAGTATCTCCCTGCACCTTTCCTCCGACCGCGGGCACACCGGAGCTTCGGCAATGACAAGCTTCTGAATGCCGCCGCGACTAGTTCATCTCCGGCGACGTCCACAGGTAGTACCTGACCTCCTCTCTCCTCCCCGAGGACACGATGATGATCTCCAATATCATATGAACCTAACCGCACCTTTCATTTGTCTTAAGGCACTCCCTATCCTCGCCTCGACAACCTCCAGCATCGCCGCCGTCTGTCTCTTCTCCGACGACGTTTTCCAGGTGAACCAGACCGCCCCGCGCCTCCCCGTTCACACACCCTCACTTGCCCCGACCGTGCGCATCTAACCGTACCATTGGTTTGCTCCCTTGTGATCTGCAGTGTTGTCCTCAACCTCAACCCGAGCCAACCGCCGCCAGAACGAACTCCGACGAGCAATCCACCTCGTTCCCGAGCGCCCCTCGACAAGATACGACCACGTTGAGCTTTCCCAAGCGTTTGCGAACCTGGTGAGCATCCTCTCCCTCCTTCCCGCTTACTGCTTCGCCAGCGCCGCCGTCATCTGACCGCTCCGCCGCTCGCCGTCGACCTTACGCCGCCAGAGTATGGTCAATGCAATATTAGCCGTTGGATAAAGATCTAAGCGACACGAAAGAATCACTTAATAGCGAAGGGGTATGCGCTCAGTACCGCACGATCTAACTTGATCCAACGCGCCAGAGCAGTCAATCCACGCGAAACGTTTTCGACGAATAGGAGCCCGACGCGTGTCAGTGGTTTGAGTTAAAAACAGATTTTAAATCAGAATTATACACCAACTTCAAACCCTTGTAACTTTCAAACCACACGTCCAAATTTGACAAATTTTATATCAATGAAATCAGGAGAACAAGCCCTAGCCAACCATGGCCTTAGTTTTAAAAATAGTATCTGTTTGCTTGATTAAAATTGCAGAAACATTTGTGTACTTGTTTAGAGTATAAAAATTGTTTAAAAGTGATTTTAGGATTGAATCTTTTGCAAAATGGATTTGTGTGACCCTACTGACCCTAGAAACCAACCCATAGTGTTAAAAATGATTTTTTTGTGAAATTTAAGTTGAATTAGTTAACTTAGTCATTTTCTAGCCAAATAAAATCATTGAAATTGTATTATGGAAAAGTTTTTGCAAGGAAAACTTTGGGAAAATGTTATGGACCAAGCTTACTGACCCAAAACATCAAGCCTTGCCAAGGGCAACTCAATTGGTGAAGAACATAAAGTTTTACTTTAAAAAGAACAATTTTCACCACATAAAATGTTAAATGGATTTTAAAATAGACTTTGGGCAAAATCTCTAACCAATGACTTTGCCATTTTGGTAAATGACCAATGTGGATCTTACAAAGTTTATAAACCTAGTAGAGACCAACTTCGCAATAAAACCCTCTTTTTACAAGACTTAGGAACCATTACTTTGTATGTGTGAAATATTGTTTGAATATTGGTTTGGAATGTTACTTGATACTATGCTTGCTTGATTGATTGTAGAGAAATTAACAAAGTGTGAGACTAGCAAGACCAAGAGTAAAACCTCATTCCCTACCAAAAAGGCAAGTGACACTCTCATATAAAGTCCCACTATTTTCATTATACTTAGTGGATTTTGTAAACATGCATGAAAATGTTTTATACTTATGCTATGCTAAACCTAATAGGATTCCCTATACATTCCTTAGTAAAAATATTGAAGTTGTACATGCTTAGCCATGCTATGTTTTGAAAAGAGATACATGTTGAGATTTACAAAGGTTGAGGAAAAGACTTGTGTTTTACATAATAAAACAAGGACTAAATGAACCACCTAGGTGGTGGACACTTTATACTTTTGGAGAAGGTGGCAACAAAAGGATCCATGTCTATGGCAATTACTTTGTGTTGTGCTCCAAATGGAAACCACCTAGGAAACTTAGAGATTGAACATGTTTCTCCAATTGTGGCTTTCGTGTACAACCACATGCTATTATGGCTCTGGCTTAGTCAATTACATTAGGAAGACCCATACATTGTCTTTAGTTACCGGACATGGGGATCTGGAATGCTTCATGGGGGCTGAAGACAAGCTAGCAATGATGTATGGAAGGACCTCTTGGAAAGACTTCGTCACATTCTCAGTCTGCCAGTACTCCATCTTGGTGAGCACTAATCCAGTAGGCCACTGGTGGCAACAAGATGGGATTGTGTCATGTGGGTAAAGTGTACTCCTTCTGCAGAAGTAAATAAAATCTAAGTACTTAGCCGTGTCCCCGGTTATGGACAATACTGAGCAACTAAAGTTTGAACCATGGGAGATCTCGACATTCCAACTTCTAATATAAAAACTTGATGCACTTGGGGGTACCAAGGAATTCAAAGAGATTTGTTAAGCTTGTTGCACTTGGGGTTTACCAAGATGCTCAAGAGCATGATGTACTTGGAGTTACCAAGGGACTCATGAGTTTTGATAAAAACTTGATGCACTTGGGGTTACCAAGTAGCTCAAGGAATTTTTGACAAGGACTTGAACACTTGTGTTTCTACCAAGGAGTTCAAGGAACTTGGAAAGCTGATTTGACAAAGGACAAAACCAATTTTAAAAGATAGGATAAATGTTGCTTTATGCAAAAAAGCCTTAAAAACTCTACTTAGCCAAATATGCATGTATTGATAGGATCCACTCATATTGACATAAAGGTGAAACTTGCCAATACAATTCCAATGTATTGACCCTTGTGGCTGTGACTTGTAATGTTGCAGGATGATTGTTTTGCTAGATGAAGATTGTTTGATTGACTAGGACTACAAAGTCTACAACCAACATCTGCCTGTGACACTTAGAAGATGAAGGACCCATACTTATATTATTCCGCCGCATTGTAATGTAATAGCCAAATGAGCTATGTATGATCTAATAAAATTATGTTATTCCTGGTTATAAAGTTAGAATATGACCCTTGTATCTTGATATTACATCTTAACTGTGGATGCTAGCTAATGATCCAGGGACTAGCATTGTAAAACACAGGAGGAACCTACCTTATTAGGTTGAGGTCTCTTACAGATGGTATCAGAGCATTGTGTTGCCTGTAGGATTTGTAAACCCTAGGATTGGACAAAACCCTTAGAAAAATAGGAGTGTAATTGTTCCAAAAACTTATTTACAAAAACACTTGTAAACTCTTTCCTTAACCATTTTGGTTTCAACTCTACATCTCTGCTGCTTCAACTTGATGGAAAAGCCTACCCCATGGCCAAAGACTACACCATGTACAAGGGACTTCTTCAACTTCTTCAACTCTAATGACTTCAACATCTTCTGCATATTCCCCAAGGACTTCCAACTTGAAAACTACTAAGGACCACAAGTGAAACAAGTAAATCTTGCTCAAGAATTAGAGACTGAGGGAATGAAAAATAAGAAGAAACCAACAACAACTTTGAAGTATTGTGACCAAGAGTTCTTCTCAAAAGAAACCATTATCCCATACAGGAAGAAGGAAGGAAGGATCACAAGGAAACCATATAGATGGACCACCATAATTTAGTTAAGATAAACCACCAACTTATGTGGTGTAACAAAAATATTTTGTTGCCTAAGTATGTGCTTGAACCTGGTTTGAGTGAAATGTTTGTTTGTAATTGCATGCACATTGCTTGTGTGAATTGTGATGTGTGTGAGTAGAATTGATTCCTTAGAAATATCTTGCCCATTCTAATCTCCCTTCAACCCAAACAGATGACTATCCCAAAGGACTCCAAGGTTGATGACACCAACACCAACCAAGCTGACAGCTTAGGAGAACTCTTAGCAACCCAGCATCAGTTGAACCAACTGACAGCTCAGTTCCTAGCCAACAATAGTAATGAAGATCCAACACTTCAAAAGTTTTTGGAGGAACAATCCCAATTGATGCTTAAAGTGACTAATCAAATGATTAGCATGGAAGAAAATTATCCTAGAAGAGAGTATGATAGCAAGGATGACAAGAATGTTGTTCTAGATGGAGCCCCAGCTTGCATTATTTGTGGAGACAGGGAACATACTTCCAAGGAGCATGAAGGACAATGCCCCAACTGTGAAGAAAATCATTCTGTTGGTGAATGCCCTACCTCTCAAGCTACTTGCTACCTTTGTGAAGGAAGTGATCACACTCCTGGCCTATGCCCTATCTATGCCATGGTGGAACAAAGGAAACAAGAAGGATCCAAGTCTACCAAAGGAAAAGGACCACTTCTACATCCAAACAAGACAACCGAATTCAAAGGATCAAAGAAAATCAAGAAGCCCAAGCAAGACATGAGCCTTGTGCAATGTCGTAAATGTAAGGAAATGGGACACTACTCCAGTACATGCCCAGGGAACATAAAGAATAAAGGAATTGACCAAGTGTGGTGTAACAACTGTAGTAAAGATATTGCCTCTAGGGCATATCTCCAACAGTCTCCCACTTGCACTAGAGTCAACTAATCTTGATTACATGGTAATATACCAAACACCCATGGCGGTTTGGTGCTGGTCATGTTTTGCCCTCGGGAGAGGTTTAGTCAACGGATCCTTCATATTCAGATCTGAGTGTACTTTACAAATCTTTATGTCACCATCTTGTACATGCTCTCGAATAGCGTGAAAACGTAGCTTGATGTGCTTCATCTTCTTGTGTGACCTTGGTTCTTGCGCATTGGCTATGGCGCCCATGTTATCACAATAGATAGACATTGGGACCAGCGCACTTGGAACCACACCGAGCTCTATAATGAACTCCTTCATCCATATCGCCTCTTGTCAATGTAGGGGTTCGTAGCATGGAAAACAAAAAATTTCTATCGCATACAAACAAACAAGCCAAGATCTATCTACTAGATTATAGCAACGAGTCGATGGAATAATTTACCCTCGAAGATTCCAAAGCGGTTAACGAGAGCAGATTCTCGTGGGTGATGTAGTCGTACTCTTTCCGATCTCAAGATCGCGTAGACGATCCTTCCGGCGCTGCGTTCCGGCAGCGCTCCCGCAGTCGGTCACACGTTCGGTACTCGACGAAGACCTTCCTCTCCCTTGTTCCAGCAGGCAGCGGAGGTTGTAGCACTCTCCTCGCGATTCCGGCAGCACGACGGCGTGGTACCGAAAGTAGAGGGGAGATCTCGCAGGGCTTCGCCTTAAGCCTGAGCGAGTATGGTGGAGTATGAGAGAGGCTTTAGTGGTCTAGGGATTAGACACACCAATTAGAAGGCTCTAATCCGAAGGGTAGTGCAATTAGAAGCTCTAAACCAAAACGGCTCTAAACCGGAGGCTGTGGCTAGGGTTTAGATTTAGAGGATAGGAACTTGTGTGTCTAGAGGAGGAGGCCCTGCCCCTCCTTTTATAGGTGGGAGGGGCGGCCAAGGGGAGGGAGTCCCTCCCCAAGTCGGCCTTGGGTGGCGCGCCGGCTTGGAGAGGAGGGACTCCTCCCCCAAGTCGGTTTCAACCTCCTCTTGCTTGTTTCCCACAGTTTCCTGTTTTAGCCGTTTGACTTTCAAACTGGCCATTTGACTTTTCAGTTTTAGGATTCAATTTAATCCTTTATTTGGAACAGCAAGAACACTTAGTACATGATGCAATCATTCCAATATGTAATGACACATTCATGTACCCCTTCCCCTCCGGAGTGCCGGACATTCCGGAACCTTCTAGAACATTCCTGATGAAAACACCGGAATCATTCCCGAACTACGAAACGGGACTTTCCTTATATGAATCTTATTCTCCGGACCATTCCGGATCACCTCGTGATATCCCGAATCCCATCCGAGACTCCGAACAACATTCGGTCTCTTTCTCATAATACCATAACTACTCAAACAACGTCGAATCCTTAAGTGTGTCTCCCTACGGTTCGTGAATTATGCGGACATGATCGAGAAACTTCTCCGAACAATAACCAATAGAGGAATCTGGAAATTCATACGGCTCCCACATATTTCTACGATTACTTTGCGATCGAATGAACCACTTACATACGATACCAATTTCCCTTTGTCTCACGATAGTTTACTTATCCGAGGTTTTGATCGTCGGTATCTCTGCATACCTAGTTCAACCTCGTTACCGATAAGTACTCTTTTCTCGTTCCCGTGATATGTGATCCCTTGTGAGCCAGTCACATGCTTGCAAGCTAATTGGATGACATTACACCGAGAGGGCCCAGAGTATATCTATCCGTCATATGGATGGACAAATCCCACTCTTGATCCATGTGTTTCAACCAATACTTTCCGAACACTCAATGCCACTTTTATAGCCACCCAGTTACGGTGTGGTGTTTGATGTCATCAAAGTATCCATCCGGCAAAGGTGATATGCATGATCTCATGGTCGAAGGAATCAGGTTACTATGTATCAGAAAGCATATAACAATTGAACTATTTAAAATGACTTGATCTTTATGCTACGCTTATCTATAGGAGTATGTCCATCACATCATTCTCCTAATGATATGACCCTGTTGTTAATAACATCTCTATGTTCATGATCAGGAAACCATGATCATATATTAACCAACAAGCTAGTTTAACAAGAGGCTTTACTAGGGACTCTTATTTTAGTTTACAAATCACACAAGTATTAATGTTTCCGGTTAATACAATTATAGCATGGTTTGTAAACATTTATCATAAGTGTGAAGATATGATAATAACCACTTTATTATTGCCTCTTGGGCATATCTCCAACAGTCTCCCATTTGCAATAGAGTCAATAATCTAGTTTCAAACTTTTGTGTATTCAACACCTATGGCTTTCTGGTGTTGTAAGTACACGTTCGCTAGTGGTCAACTGATCTCCGGATCTGACACTCCCAGGTCCGTGTGTAATTGCATGTATTTGCGTCTCTACGCATCACTCATTCTCTAATGAGATGGCTTTGTATAAATTTGGTCCTTTGGTGAGACCTTTAGTTCTTTAGGGTTAAAACATGTTGATAATATTGTCGTACAATATATCTTCATAGTATTATCCCGCTATGAACTACACCTAGTTTGATAACAAACTACTTGACCCAAATGCCCTCTTTAGCTGCTATAATAGCAGTCATATACTTAGCCTTTTGTTGTAGTATCTATCACAATGTCTTAACTTTGGAACTCATCCAAATCCATTATGGAACTTACTTTCCATTATATTGTGCCACCCTTAGTTTAGATTGAGATAAACTTAATTTGCACTTTGTGACAAAACTAGTATCAATGTAGTACTTTTACAATGAACTAACCATCTATTTGTCACTTCTACAAACAATATATTCTTAGTTCTTCCAAAAGATCATAAGAATATCCTTACTATTGTCCAATGATCATCTTATGAATCATTCTGGTATATGCTCATAACATTTAGAGCATAGGACATATCTGGATTTGTACACATCACAATATGATTGATATAAATATTCTTTGTGATTTCATACATCAAGTATCAATCTATACTTGATTATTTGTTTTACCAAATGTCAATACACTTGAATATATCATCAACATTGAACTCATTCAATCCTTTCTGTGCGACAAGAACCTCTCTTGTAGTTTCTATATTGAACTCATTCAATATCTCGTCTATGTACTTCTGGCATAACCATATTCGCGTCTATTCATGCCAAATATTTGGGTTTTGCCTAAGTCTTTCATCGGGATGAAATTCTTAATATGTGTTAATAAAAGATACATTATTTCCAATCAACAATATGTCTTCCACATAATGTATTAGAAACATGTCTTAGCGTTCCCACTTAATTTCTTGCAAATGCAAGCATCTTCATTGTCTCTGATGAAATTAAACTCTTTTAACAGTTTCATCATAGTGAAGATTCCAACTCCGCTATGCTTACTTCAACCATTGACGTTTGCATATGCTTTTAGCATCCTTTTGAATTAACAAAACCCTATGGACCGTGTGAAGCACATGTCCTAGGTGACAATTCTATTAGAAGAACTTGTTTTGTTTATTCAACTACCATATAACAAAATTATATGTAGTGGTTGCTACATTAATCCGTCTAGACTAAATATCGCTATGAAAGATCAAATCTTGTCATATACAACCTTTGAACATTGTTGTGAACTCTTTCCCAACATGTCGACTATATTCACGTCTATTTCTTTATAGATCCAAACACGACTGTAAGGTCTTACACCTTTCTCGAGGGTCCTTCAAGTTCAAAACTTGATTTCTCGTGTATGGAACTATCACGGATTTTATGGCTTCAAGCCATTTGACGGAGTCAGGGCCCATCATCGCTTCTTTGTATGTAGTCGGTTCATTATTCTCAAATAATGATTCAACCCTCAAATCTTGGTATTTGATTGTTTACCCGACCTACTTGTTTCAATAGAAACTTTGACTATTGTAACCACAACCTTTGAGGCACGTGAGCCATGAGCATTGTTGCTGCCTCCGGAACACTTTTCGGCGCTGCGCAACTTTGCACATATAGCTAACGTTCCTTTAACCTTATCAAAGTTCTATTGTCCTCCCACTTAACTTTTCACGAAAAATTCCTTCTCAAAGAAACTTGACGTTCTAAGCGACAAACACTTTTTGTCTCCGGTGTTATGGAGGAATACTTAACAAAGACAGGTTCATCCGACTTTGGTTGCAAACATCTTTCTTATGTATAGCATACCAATGTTTAAGAAAGGACTACTTGGGTTTTATCCCAAACCATAACTTTATATGGTGTCATTTCAACGGATTATGATGGAGCTCTTTTCAGTGGAAAACGGTAATCTCTAAAGCTTTTAATCTTTAAAATACAATGGCAGTTTTACGAATTATACCTTCGATCTTACCATGTCAAACAAGGTTTAATTACATATCTCGAATGCTCCATACTCTTATGGTGTTTCGGGAAATGCAAATCCACGGAACAATTCCTTAAATCTTAGGTATTATGCTAAACTCTGTAACTCAAATATCTTCCTTTATGATCTTTATCATAAACTGTTTATATTCTTGTTACAATGATTTTGCACTTCATCTTGAAAGTCTTTTAACTTTTCAAATGTTTCATACTTCATCCTTATTAAGTAAATATTCATATATTCACTCAAAATTTCGGAAAAAGCAAATGAAGTTAAAATCCATCGCTCTTGACTACACATAATGGACTTCGTACAACAATATGTACAAATTCCAATAAGCTAGTCTTTCGTTCCCTTTTGGCCTATGAACGAAGTTTCAATTATCTCTAGGAAAGTTTCACAAGCGTCATGTGTTCATAATCAAAAGACTCCAAAATTCCATCCACATGGAGTTTCTTCATGTTTTCTTTCCAATATAATTTAAACGGCGATGTCACTTCCTAAGTGATCTTTCAATCAATTTGTCTTTCGACATTTTAGCACTAGTTTTATGGATGTGATTTCTCCAACGAGATTTGTGAATCATCCATCTTTTATGGATTACGGCAATTATTTGAACAACCCTTTTGTTCTCATAATACCTGATAAAACAAATCTTGAAGGCAAGCTTTGACGTTTAACGAGCAACATAATAACCCTTTATTTGTTCTCGATGAATATCATCACATATTCTTTTGCTAGTTACTTAGGTCATTTTAGTTCATGAATTGTGTTGTTTCGTATGACGATTCACACCAACAAATTCAGTATCAAATACTTAAGAACCACATTGTTTAATAAGCAAAGAATATAGCCATAACATGTATATCATCTATATACTTAAACTGAACAATTCTAGTCTTTTCTGCCATATATTTATGAGATTCTCTTTCAGTATTTCCTTTTCTGTTTGAAAGAATCTATCAACATCAATAGTGGAGTCATACATATGACACATAGTCCAACGGGTGTATAGTTAAATACCAATGTCTTTGGACTTGCACTTTGAAATAGATCACCATCATCAAATGTTTGGTGTTCTTTCAAATTCCTTTCTTTAGTAATCTCTTAGTGTAGTAAACATTTTACCTACATCAAATATTCACCTTTATCATGGAATCGTCCATGATCAAGCTACTTTTAGCTTATAATGATGAATTACGAGTATAATGTTGCTATCCAAAACCTTTTGGTGGAATAGGACAACTAGTGTCTCCAACCTTTTGCAAATTCTCATCAAATATGAGAACATGACTTTTGCCATATTATACTCTATCATGTTGCAACCAAAACTTCGTTTCAGATATCACAATATCTTCCACACATCATGGTTTCTGAAACAACTCTTTCAGATCCTAGATAACCTTGATATTAAGAGAATCCTTTGAATATCAAGAATCATGGAGACAAACATGATACTTATATACTAACACTTGGAATTGTTACTCTTGATTTAATACTAATTATTAAACTTCATGGAGTAACCGGAACTTACTGAAAGTTTGCAATAGGACTTTTAAACTTTAGATTAACACTTCAAAACAATACGATACCAGTTCGTAAAGTAACTAACCAGAATTCTATAGTTCTATCATCTCAATTATAACTAAGCGCAAGGTGGTAAACGGATGCCAATGACTACAACAACTATGCAAATTCACTTTGATTTAGTTTATCATTAATTGAGTTCTAATTAATAATTAAATTAATCTAGGTGAACTCCCACTCAAAAACAATATCCCTCACATTGTTTTAGTGATCACACGAACCAAATCTACCACATCAAAACCGATCATCACGAGAGTTGATATAGCTTCAATGGCGAACAATCAACATGTTCATCATATCTACTATATGACTCATGCTCTACCTTTCGGTAATCCGTGTTCCTGAGGCCATGTCTGTACATGCTAGGCTCGTCAAGATCAAACCTTAGCTTCCGCATAAGCAAATCTGGCTTGCTTACGTTGTATACACTTGCGGAATCTAACACACCCGATCATCACGTGGTGCTTCGAAACAACAAGCTTTAGCAACGGTGCCAACTAAGGGTGAACACTTTATGACTTGAAATTCATGTGCATGAGGGATCATCTTATAATGCTACCGTCGTCTACTAAGCAATACAAGATGCATAAAGGATTAACATCACATGCAATTCATAATAAGTGATATGGTATGGCCTTTCTTCTTTGTGCTTCCGATCTCCATCTTCTAGCACGAACATGATCTCCATCATCACCGACATTGCATCAAGGTCAATGATGCTTCTCCATGGTTGTCGTCCACCGGCTTCAAATATTACAACTACTTTGAATAGACACGCGAGTCTTAACAGAAATTAAAGACAACCATATGGCTCCTGCCGGTTGCCGACTTACAATAAGGAACATCGCATACATCATATATAATCACAATCACGGCCATATCACATCACTGCACACCCCTGCAAAACAAAGTTAGACGCCTCTACTTTCTTTGCATATTTTACGTGGTTTGGGGCTTTTAGTAAGTGTCGTTCTAACTTACGAACAAGAACCACAACATTGATACTAGTATTGTTAATCACCCGTTGTAAATTGGATCTTAACTATGCTAGGAGAAACAGGCACCCGCAAAGCCACTTATGCAATACAAGTTGCATGTCAAGCGTGGAGCAAGTCTCATGAACGATGTCATGTAAGGTTAGCCCGGGCCGCTTCATCCCAACATACCGCAAGATGCAAAGTACACAAGAAGCAATCGACAATAAAAGCATCAACGCCCATAATGACCATTGTGTTCTACTCGTGCAACAGATCTACATATAGACACGGCTTTGATACCACTGTAGGGGTTCGTAGCATGGAAAACAAAAAATTTCTATCGCATACAAACAAACAAGCCAAGATCTATCTACTAGATTGTAGCAACGAGTCGATGGAATAACTTAGCCTCGAAGATTCCAAAGCGGTTAACGAGAGCAGATTCTCGTGGGTGATGTAGTCGTACTCTTTCCGATCTCAAGATCGCGTAGACGATCCTTCCGGCGCTGCGTTCCGGCAACGCTCCCGCAGTCGGTCACACGTTCGGTACTCGACGAAGACCTTCCTCTCCCTTGTTCCAGCAGGCAGCGGAGGTTGCAGCACTCTCCTCGCGATTCCGGCAGCACGACGGCGTGGTACCGGAAGTAGAGGGGAGATCTCGCAGGGCTTCGCCTTAAGCCTGAGCGAGTATGGTGGAGTATGAGAGAGGCTTTAGTGGTCTAGGGATTAGACACACCAATTAGAAGGCTCTAATCCGAACGCTAGTGCAATTAGAAGATCTAAACCAAAACGGCTGTAAACCGGAGGCTGTGGCTAGGGTTTAGATTTAGAGGATAGGAACTTATGTGTCTAGAGGAGGAGGCCCTGCCCCTCCTTTTATAGGTGGGAGGGGCGGCCAAGGGGAGGGAGTCCCTCCCCAAGTCGGCCTTGGGTGGCGCGCCGGCTTGGAGAGGAGGGACTCCTCCCCCAAGTCGGTTTCAACCTCCTCTTGCTTGTTTCCCACAGTTTCCTGTTTTAGCCGTTTGACTTTCAAACTGGCCATTTGACTTTTCAGTTTTAGGATTCAATTTAATCCTTTATTTGGAACAGCAAGAACACTTAGTACATGATGCAATCATTCCAATATGTAATGACACATTCATGTACCCCTTCCCCTCCGGAGTGCCGGACATTTCGGAACCTTCTAGAACATTCCTGATGAAAACACCGGAATCATTCCCGAACTCCGAAACGGGACTTTCCTTATATGAATCTTATTCTCCGGACCATTCCGGATCACCTCGTGATATCCCGGATCCCATCCGAGACTCCAAACAACATTCGGTCTCTTTCTCATAATACCATAACTACTCAAACAACGTCGAATCCTTAAGTGTGTCTCCCTACGGTTCGTGAATTATGCGGACATGATCGAGACACTTCTCCGAACAATAACCAATAGAGGAATCTGGAAATTCATACGGCTCCCACATATTTCTATGATTACTTTGCGATCGAATGAACCACTTACATACGATACCAATTTCCCTTTGTCTCACGATAGTTTACTTATCCGAGGTTTTGATCGTCGGTATCTCTGCATACCTAGTTCAACCTCGTTACCGATAAGTACTCTTTTCTCGTTCCCGTGATATGTGATCCCTTGTGAGCTAGTCACATGCTTGCAAGCTAATTGGATGACATTACACCGAGAGGGCCCAGAGTATATCTATCCGTCATATGGATGGACAAATCCCACTCTTGATCCATGTGTTTCAACCAATACTTTCCGAACACTCAATGCCACTTTTATAGCCACCCAGTTACGGTGTGGTGTTTGATGTCATCAAAGTATCCATCCGGCAAAGGTGATATGCATGATCTCATGGTCGAAGGAATCAGGTTACTATGTATTAGAAAGCATATAGCAATTGAACTATTTAAAATGACTTGATCTTTATGCTACGCTTATCTATAGGAGTATGTCCATCACATCATTCTCCTAATGATATGACCCTGTTGTTAATAACATCTCTATGTTCATGATCAGGAAACCATGATCAACCAACAAGCTAGTTTAACAAGAGGCTTTACTAGGGACTCTTATTTTAGTTTACAAATCACACAAGTATTAATGTTTCCGGTTAATACAATTATAGCATGGTATGTAAACATTTATCATAAGTGTGAAGATATGATAATAACCACTTTATTATTGCCTCTTGGGCATATCTCCAACAGTGCAGCCTCCGAAGCAGCTATGTATTCCGATTCAGTTGAAGATCTCGCCACAACGTTGCTTTGCACTCCTTTAGCTAACTGCTGCACCATTCAAATTAAATACGTATCCAGATTCAGATTTAGAATCATCTGGATCGGTGTTCCAACTATCATCGGTGTAACCATTAACAACGATCTATTCATCACCTCCATAAGAAAGAACCATATCCTTAGTTCTTCTCAAGTACTTAAGGATGTTTTTGACCGCTGTCCAAGGATCCACTCCAGGATCACTTTGATATCTGCTAGTCAAACTAACAGCATATGCAATGTCCGGTCTAGTACATAGCATGGCATACATAAGAGATCCTATGGCTGAGGCATAGGGAGTCTTACTCATCCTTTCTCTATCTTCTGCCGTTGCAGGACTTTGAGTTTTACTCAAGGTCGTATTGAGCAACATGGGCAAGAACCCTTTCTTGTTATCTTCCATTCCAAACCTCTTTAGAACTTTGTCCAAATATGTACTCTGTGACAATGATATTAGGCGCCTTGATCTATCTCTATAAATATTTATGCCTAAAATATAAGCTGCTTCACCAAGATCTTTCATTGGAAAACTATTATTCAAATAATCCTTGACACTATTTAGAAGGTCTACATCATTCCCAATCAACAATATGTCATCTACATATAGTATTAAGAATGCTACAGAGCTCCCACTCACTTTCTTGTAAATACAAGCTTCTCCATAAGTTTGTATAAAACCAAAACTTTTGATTACCTTATCAAAACGTTGATTCCAACTTCGGGATGCTTGCTTCAATCCATATATGGACCGTTGAAGTTTGCATACCTTGTTAGCATCTTTAGGATCGACAAAACCTTTGTTAGCATCATATACCTTGTTAGCATCATATACAACTCTTCATCAATGTCTCCATTGAGGAATGTCGTCTTAACATCCATCTGCCATATCTCATAATCATAATATGCAGCGATTGCTAACATAATCCTCATAGACATTAGCTTCGCTACTGGTGAGAAATTCTCATCGTAGTCAACTCCATGAATTTGTCGAAACCCTTTTGCGACAAGTCGAGCTTTATAGACAGTAACATTACCATTAGCATCTGTTTTCTTCTTGAAAATCCATTTGTTCTCGACAGCCTTCCGGCCATCCGATAAGTCCACCAAAGTCCATACTTGGTTTTCGTACATGGATCCAATCTCGAATTTCATGGCTTCTTGCCATTTATTGGAATCTAGGCTCATCATCGCTTCCTCATATGTTGCAGGGCCATCGGTGTTGTCCACCAACATGACATTCATAAGGGGATCATACCAATCAGGACTGGTATGAGTTCTTGTTGACCTGCGAGGTTCTGTAGCAACTTCACCCAAAGTTTCATGATCAACATCATTAGCTTCCTCTCTTATTGGTGTAGGCGCCACATGAACTACTTCCGGTGCTGTGCTACTCGCAAGTTCGAGACAAGGTTCAATAACCTCGTCGAGTTCTACTTTCCTTCCAGTTACTTCTTTCGAGAGAAACTCCTTCTCTAGAAAGGATCCATTCTTGGCAACAAAGATTTTGCCCTCGGATCTATGATAGAAGGTATACCCAATAGTTTCCTTCGGGTATCCTATGAAGACTCATTTTTCCGCTTTGGGTTCAAGCTTGTCCGACTGTAACTTATTTACATAAGCTTTGCAACCCCAAACTTTAAGGAACGACAATTTAGGTTTCTTCCCAAACCATAATTCATACGGTGTCGTTTCGACGGATTTAGATGGTGCCCTATTTAAAGTGAATGCGGTTGTTTCTAATGCATAACCCCAAAACGATAGCGGTAAATCTGTAAGTGACATCATAGAACGAACCATATCTAAGAGAGTTTGATTACGGCGTTCGGACACACCATTACGCTGTGGTGTTCCCGGCGGTGTCAATTGTGAAAGTATTCTGCATTTCTTCAAATGCTCGCCAAACTCGTAACTTAGATATTCACCTCCGCGATCAGATCGTAGAAATTTAATCTTCTTGTTACGTTGATTCTCTACCTCACTTTGAAATTCCTTAAATTTCTCGAAAGTTTCGGACTTATGTTTCATGAAATAGATATACCCATATCTACTGAAGTCATCCATGAAGGTAAGAACATAACGATAACCACCGCGCGATGCTACACTCATTGGGCCACACACATCGGTATGTATGATTTCCAATAAGTCTGTAGCTCGCTCCATCATACCAGAAAATGGAGTCTTAGTCATTTTACCCATCAGACATGCTTCGCATCTTTCAAGTGATTCAAGAAGTCCATCGGAATGGAGTTTCTTCATACGCTTCACTCCAATGTGACCAAGATGACAGTGCCACATATAGGTCGAGTTATCGCTCAATTTCAAACGTTTAGCTTCAATGTTATTAATGTGTGTATTTCCACAATCAAGTTTCAATAAGAATAGACCATCTATCAATGGTGCATGTGCATAAAACATATTACTCATACAAATCGAAAAACCATTATTCTCAGACTTAAATAAGTAAACGTCTCGCAATAAACATGATCCAGATAAAATGTTCATGCTCAACACAGGCACCAAATAACAATTATTTAAGTATAAAATGAATCCCGATGGTAGATGAAGAGGTAGCGTGCCGACCGCGATCACATCAACCTTTGATCCATTTCCTATGCGCATCGTCACCTCGTTCTTCGCTAGCTTCCGTTTATTCTGCAGTACCTGTTTCGAGTTACAAGTATCAAATACCCAGGCACTACTACGAGTACTAGTGAGATACACATCAATCACATGTATATCGGATATACCTTTTTTCTTGTTGTTGCCATTCTTCAAATCCGCCAAGTACTTTGGGCAATTCCGCTTCTAGTGACCTTCTCCCTTGCAGTAAATGCACTCAGTTTCAGGGTTAGGCCCATCCTTGGTCTTCTTCGCCGGCGCGGTAACTTTCTTACCGCCCTTCTTGAAGTTTCCCTTTTTCTTAGACTTGCCTTGCTTCTTGAATTTGGTGGTCTTATTGACCAACAACACTTAGTGCTCTTTCTTGATCTCCACTTCTGCAGATTTCAACATGGAGAAGAGTTCTGGCAACGACTTGTCCATGTTTCGCATATTATAGTTCATCACAAAGTTCTTGTAACTTGGTGGTAGTGATTAGAGGACACAGTGAATCCCCAAAGCATTAGGAATCACTATACCCAAGTTTTGAAGCTTGCTTGCGTGCCCAGACATCTTAAGCACGTGCTCACTGACGGAGCTGCCCTCTTCCATCTTGCAGTTAAAGAACTTTTCAGAAGCCTCACAACTCTCAACTGCCGCGTGAGCCTCAAATATCATTTTGAGTTCACGGACAATATCATGTGGGTCATGGTTCTCAAACTTTTTCTGAAGCTCCGATTCCAAACCATACAAGATAGCAGACTGAACTGTGGAGTACTAATTCTTCCGAGCGAGGAAAACATTCTTTACCTCATCGGTAGCAGTAGCTGCAGGCGGGTCACCCAACGGTGCATCCAGCACATAGGTCAAATTACCAGCATTGAGGACAATCCTCAAATTGCGGAACCAATCCGCGAAGTTGCTTACATGTTTTTCAACTTTTGTTTCTCTAGGAACGCATTAAAATTGATGGTAGGGGCCGCCATTGATCTACAACATATTTGGAATAGTTTAGACTAAGTTTATGACAAATTGAGTTCTAATTAATAGTTAATTGAAACTAGGTGAACTCCCACTCAAAACAATATCCCTCTAATTGTTTTAGTGATCACACGAACCAAATCCACCACATCAAAACCGATCATCACGAGAGTTGACGTAGTTTCAATGGCGAACAATCAACATGTTCATCATATCTACTATATGACTCATGCTTTACCTTTCGGTGATCCGTGTTCCGAGACCATGCCTGTACATGCTAGGCTCGTCAAGATCAAACCTTAGCTTCTGCATGAGCAAATCTGGCTTGCTCACGTTGTATACACTCGCAGAATCTAACACACCCGATCATCACGTGGTTCTTCAAAACAACGAGCTTTAGCAACGGTGCTTACTAAGGATGCACACTTCAATACTTGAAATTATGTGCTTGAGGGATCATCTTATAATGCTACCGTCGCAAACTAAACAATACAAGATGCATAAAGTATTAACATCACATGAAATTCATAAATTGTGATATGATATGGCCTTTCTTCTTGTGCTTCCGATCTCCATCTTCAAGCACGAACATAATCTCCATCATCACCGGTATGGCGTCAAGGTCAATGGCGTCATTTCATGGTTATTGTCCACCAGCTTCAACTATTACAACTACTTTGAATAGACACGCAGGTCTTAACGGAATTGAAAAGACAACCATATGGCTCCTGCCGGTTGCCAACTTACAATAAGGAACATTGCATACATCATATATAATCACAATCATGGCCATATCACATCATAGCACACCCCTGCAAAACAAAGTTAGACGCCTCTAATTTTCTTTGCATGTTTTACGTGGTTTGGGGCTTTCAGTAAGTGTCGTTCTAACTTACGAACAAGAACCACAACGTTGATGTTTGAACTATTGTCGTGGGAATGGTCACGGCAGATGCTGCAATCGACAGCGAGTAGTAGAACGAGGGGCAAGGGCGGCCAGCCATCCGCGGTGCGAGATGAGGGCAAAGACACAGGGTTTTACCCAGGTTCGGCCCCCCGGAGGGTAAAGACCTACTCCTGCTAGATTGTATTATGGAGGTGTTACAATGGGCGAGCTCGGCGGCTAGGCGGCGAGTCGCTTGGGTGTATGAAGGAACGTGTCTCTACTCACCCCATAGGGAGGTTTATATAGGCTCACCTCCCCTAGGGTTTACATATCTCAACCGATTCGGTTACAGCTTCGGTAATCGTTTAACCTAGTCCGACTGGGCCTATCTACTCGCCTGGGCCTTCAGCTTCCAGTCACTTGGTACCTTGCTGGGCCTTGATCCACTCGCCGTTCTGCAGGCCCACTCGCCAGCCCTCGGGCCAATCGGAAACGTCCTGCTGAGTATACCCCAGTAGGCGTATCCCCATCAGTAGTCCCCGAGGCCGTCGTCGATTAGGCGTAAGTGGCTGCTGGCAGTCGGAGTATACGGCTCCAAAGTAGGCATCCACTTGAATCGTCGGCGGGCTCCTGTATGAAGAAGAAAATCCGGTGAACCGAGTCGCGTCTTAGGCGAGCCGAGCTGTCGAACGCGGTGGCGGCGAGTGACCTGGCGAGCCGAGTGGCTGGAGTTGGACCGTCAGGCGTGGTCAAACTAGCCATTAGGGCAACTCCACGGTAACTTTCGGCGTAATCATCGCGCGGTAACGGCCCCCTGATTTGGCGGGTAACTCTCGCTATATAAGAGGAATGGCAGGCAATCGTAGAGCCAACTGCCCACCACTTCTTCCGAGTGCGCGCATTCTCTTTCCTTTGCTCCTTGATCCAATCGACCCGAAATCCTCCGATCTCCAACCAACCCCTCGGCTATGGCCCTTCTCACCGAACCATGGGGCAGGTCCAAGTGCACGAGGGCGCAGCTGGCCTCCTTTGAGGAGGCTGGAATCCTGCGAGCCGGCTGTTGGCGTATCCCCGCAGCCGGAGAAACGACCCCAAACCCGTGAGAGAGGGAATTCGTCTGTTTCACCAGTCATCTCGAGCGGGGACTAGGGTTTCCCACGTCTTTGTTCTTCCGGCGTTTCTGCGCCTACTACGGGATCCAGCCTTCAGATCTGGGTCCCCACAGCATCGAGCAGCTCGCCATCTTCGTGGCGTTCTGCGAGTGCTACTTGGGCTGCCGGCCCTACTTTCCCTTGTGGCAAGATCTGTTCCACGGACGGATCAGCCGCGAGGAGGCAGGCGGCCCAATGCTAGCCGCGGGCGGCCTGACGTTCCAGCTCAAGTCCAAAGCTTCTTTCTTCGATCTGATGCTACCCGCCAAAGCGGCGAGCGATTGGAAGAAGTCATGGTTCTACGTGACCGAGGCGACCCCGGAGGACGAGGCGGCGATCCCGCGGTACTCGGCCAATCGTTCCGAGCCGCGCCATCTCCAGGTCGGCAAGCTCCCCGACGACCAGCGGATGGTCGTCGACGAGATGCTCCAGGCCATCCGTGGCCTGAAGAAGAAGGGCCTTCAGACGATAAACTTGTACAATTGCTGGCTTGGGCGACGGCTCGTTCCGCTCGCCCAACGCGACCACTACATGTATCAGTACACGGGCCGGGGAGACTCGACGAAAGCCTGTCTCGACGAATGGAAGCTGGAGGACTATCTCCCAGCGTTGAAGAAGATCACCCAGGCGGTGTACGTGGATGCACAGGCCGGGGTCGCCCCCTACACCGCGAAGCGTCCGGCTCCGACGGTAATTTCTTTACCTTGTTCGCAGTTGCAGCGTATGCAGTCGCGGTAATTCTGACTCTGTTTCGTATTTATCGCAGCTGTTCCAAGTGGTGGAAGGGTGGCTCCCACCTTCTGATGACGAGAGCCTGGGGCCATCCGCCCAGGATACAAGCGAATCGCCACCCGCGAAGGGCAACGAGGATGACGAGGACGAGTCCGAAGAGGAAATCGCCCCGCTGGTCCGAAAGACCCGCGGGCAACGTCAGCGCGAAATCGAAGCGAGCAGGAGCCTCGAGCGTCATGATGACGACGACGAGCTCCCAGAAACCACCTCGCGCCGGCAGGCCACTCCTTCGAAGAAGAAGAAGAAGGAAAAGGAAGCGAGGGCCCCCCGAAGAGGAAAATGAAGCCGCCGAGGATGGCCTCGCCGCCGCACTCGACGAGCAGCTCTGATGCTCACAGCTCGGCCGGTGACGGCGCGGCCCCAGCGACAACCGTGCTAGATGCGCCGACTGTGGAAGTGCCGCTGGCATCGATGACCCCGCCATTTGCGCCAGTCTCTGGGCTAGGGAAGGCTCCAGCCGCGGCGACTTCGCCTCGCAAAGAGGTTCCGATTGGGGCGGCTTCGCCCCGCAAGGAGGCCCCGGCTGTAGCGGCCCCAGTTCGCGAGGAAGCCCCTGGCGAAGGTATCCCAGAGGCGCCAGCCGCGGCCTCGACGACGAAGAAGCCGTCCGTGTCTTGGGCACGCGACGTCCTGGAACTAGGGCTCAGTCGCCAACTGGGCCCCGAGCTGGAAAAACCAGCCGGCCTTCGCACAGGCCTACGTTTCATCCCAGTTGCCAAGTGAGTGCATTCGGCCTTCCCTATTTTCCATAGCTATTTCGATTGTCTTTACTGATTCGACTGATGTGCAGGACCGGAGTGAAAAGGATGGGCCACCCGACCGTGGCCCAGGTACCCTCCACCGCTAGCGAGGAGGATCCTTCCCGTAAGAGGAAAGCAGACGAGGTCGTTGCCTCGGCGGATGGCAGTAAGAAGGCCAAGGGCGACAACATCGTCATTGTCTCTGACGACACGGCGATCGCGCCAGCCGGCCCCGCGGTGGAGGCAGCCGCGTCTACGAAGGAGGGCGTTTCCTTGCCTGGAACGGCGGAGGCGACTTCCTTTGGAGCGGGTGCCTCTATCGCCACCTTCCCTCGCTTCGTGACCAAGGCGGCCGCGGCGAGCGGGGCTGCATCCCCGAGCCTCGCTCTAGGGACCGCCGATGCTGAAGTCGACCAGCGTCGTGGGCACACGCCAGCGTTACTCGCGTCCGTGGACGCGATGCAACTTTATGGCATGCTTGGCGCAGCCATCCAGGTATATCCAGTCCCCGAGGATCAGGTCGGTGCTTTGCAGCGGCGTGATTCTTATTATTTTCTCGTCTTTTATTTTCGTATCCAGTCCCCGAGTGCGCACGCGCTAAATTTTAGCGGGGTGGGCACTTGGGAGTTTCTTGATCGCCAGTCCCCGAGTGCGCACTCGCTGAATTTCAGCGGGTGGGCACATAGGAGGTTCGTTTTTACTGACTTTTTTGATGATATGCAGGGTCTGCAGCTCGAGTCGGCGGACCGATTGGCCGCGCAACAGCGTGCTGAGAAGGAGCTGACCACCATCCAGGAGGCGAACAAGGAGCTCCAGGCTGTTGCTGCGAAGGCAGGGGAAACTCGCCAGGAGCTTGTCCCGGCTGATGAGTTGGAGGCGGCGCGATCTGCTCTGGGCGCTGCTGAACAGCGGGTCGCCGACCTCGAGCGCGAGCTGCGGGAGGCGAGGGAAGAAGCGAGCTTGGCGGACGGTCGAGCTAAAGCCGCCATTGCAGCCGCGGAGGAGGATCGCAAGGTGTCGGAAGTCCTTATTGCTGGGCTTCAGGACGACCATACGTCGCTTCAGTGCTTCATCACGGGACTCGCCCGCCCGTTGCTTGGTGAGTGCATCTTCCCTTTCCGTTAGTTGGGGTTTTTGTGGTGTCCGTCGCGCTCATCATTGTCTCCTTCTCGCAGGTCGCGTTATTGGTAGCCAAGAAGAAGCGAGCTCGCTCGACGCGAGGCAGTGCGTAAGCATGCTCGTCGACTCGGCTACGCTGTCGGCGACGTGCATCCGCGCCTACCTTCAAGAAATGTCGCCCACGGAGGTTATTCCCAGCGACCTCGTTGAGGTGTGGGAATATTTGGAGAAGGCGCCCGCGGTCGTTGAGTTCATGACGCGGTCGGCGTTTCGGCGTGGAGCGTCGACAGTACTGAGCCTTGGACTCGCCCACTTCCCCGAGGATTTCGAACTCGACGATGTGACGAGTGGGTATCCCTCGTCGACTGGCGCGGTGGATCTGTCCGAGATTCTCAAGTTGTAGGAGCGTGCCGCCGCGTACTCGGAGCGTGTCTGGGCGATGGGCGACCTCCTTCCCTACCAGGAAACGGTCGTCGCGCCGAACGACCCCGAGCCGCCGCATCGTGACTTCAAGGTCGAGCAGCCTTTTCGCGCGGCTATGGCGGGTGAACTGACGACGTATCCGTCAAACCCGTACACCGCGTTCATCCGTAGGCGCCGGGATTCTGGCGAGTCGTCATCGAAGCCTGCAGAATAGGGTAGTTTGCCTTGATGTATTAGCAGCAGTTCTGCCACGCGGGCATATTTTGTAATATAAGACAATGCAATATGCGATTGAATGGGACGTCGTGTTTATTTTGCTATTTGTTTGTGTGCTTTGGATTGATTTTGGACGAGTCCCCGAGCGCGTCCGCCCTTTTGTGGGGTTCACCTCGTATATGATGTTTGTTGTTACCATGTGTTTTGTTAGTTTAGTCGACTCGCCCGAGCTCGGAGAGCCAGTCGCAAGGCGACTCCCTTGAGTGCTCTGTACTTTACCGTTTTCCCGTACGCGAACGGGGTCGGGTGGCCGAGTCCCCGAGCGTGGTACTTGGTAGTTCTAGGCGCGACTCGAGGGTGGTTGAGGACTTAGCGCGTTGGTGTGAGCGCGTCACTCCTGCCTGGCCCGTGGGGACAGTCGCGTGGCGAGTCCTGGACATGCTCTCTTACTTGGCGTTTTCCCTGACCGATCGCGACGAACTGGTATTCAGTCCCCGAGCGTGGTACTTAGCCGTTCGAGTCGCCATGCCGAGGATGCGGGGGACCAAGGTCGCTGTGAGAAGCGAGGGCAGTTGTCTTGGTTCGTAAAACCAATCGAGCTAGGCGACTCCAATGGGGCTCCGGGTTGGCGTTTTTCGTGGACGATGCAAGACCTGAAGTGATTCAGTGCTCTTACACCGCACTACTTAGCCGTGCCGATCGCTGTACCAAAGGTTGACTTCTGCATTTTAGCGTACCGCTGTTATTACGAGTGCGAGTGGCACAAGTCATGGAGAGTAGGCGCAATTTGCGATAACCGTTTCTTTTATTTCATAGCGACTGGAGAGTACATGTGTGGGGTTCTAGGAGTAGAACTTCCGGAGGAGGTTTACATTCCATGGTCGCTTGACGTCGAGCTCGCCGTCCCCGCGAACGTCGATGAGGTAGTAGGCGTCGTTGCCGAGTACGCGCCCGATAGCGAATGGGCCTTCCCACGGAGGGGAGAGCTTGTGCATGCCCTTCTTGTCCTGGATGAGGCGTAACACCAGGTCGCCTTCCTGGAAGGTGCGGGTTTTCACCCGTCGGCTGTGGTAGCGGCGGAGTCCTTGCTGGTAAATGGCGGTGCGCGATCGAGCGAGGTCGCGTGCTTCGTCGAGCTGGTCGAGCCCATCTTGGCGGGCCAGCTCGTTTGCGGCCTCCGTATAGTGGACGACCCGCGGCGAGTCGTGTTCGAGGTCGGTGGGCATGACTGCTTCGGCGACGTAGACCATGAAGAAGGGAGTGAATCCCGTCGATCTGTTAACCGAGGTGCGGATTCCCCAGATGACGGAGGGGAGCTCTTCGACCCAGCATCCAGCGGTGCGCTCGAGTGGTACTTGGAGTCACGGCTTCAGGCCGTGGAGGATGCTTTGGTTGGCTCGTTCCGCCTGGCCGTTGGATTCCGGGTGGGCGACTGACGCGAGATCGAGCCGGATGTGGTGCTCTTCGCAAAATTCGGCCATTGCTCCCTTGGCGAAGTTTGTGCCGTTGTCCGTGATGATACTGTTTGGGAACCCGTAGCGATATATGAGCTCGCGTAGGAATTTAGTGGCGGTCTTCCCGTCGCATTTCCGGACTGGCTTGGCCTCCACCCACTTGGTGAATTTGTCGACGGCGACTAGCAGGTGGGTGTAGCCGGAGGGGGCTTTCTTGAAGGGGCCTACCATGTCCATGCCCCATATGGCGAATGGCCAAGTGATGGGGATCGTTTTGAGCGCTGAGCTCGCTACGCGCGTCTGATTGGCGTACTTCTGGCACCCGGCGCATCGCTGGACGATGTCGACAGCGTCGGCGTGTGCGGTGGGCCAGTAGAAGCCGTGTCGCATAGCCTTGGCGACCAGGGAGCGAGCGGCGGCGTGGTGGCTGCAGTCTCCTGAGTGGATGTCGTGGAGGATTTTGCGTCCTTCAGCCGGTTGGACGCAACGTTGGAACACGCCGGTGACGCTGCGCTTGTGTAGCTCGCCGTCGATGATGGTGTAAGACTTGCATCGGCGAGCGATCATTCGAGCGTTTGTCTCGTCTGCTGGCAGGGTGCCGGTTTCCAGGTAGGCGATGTAGGGCTTGGTCCAGTCGTCTGGCTCGGTGATGAGTGCGACCAAGGCTGCCTCTGGTTGGAGTGGGACTCCGATGTCGATCTCCCTCGGGGGAGAGACTGATGGTTTGGAGATTGTGTCGAGGAACACGCCGGTGGGTGGTGCGAGTCGAGCCGACCCGATGCGAGAGAGGGCGTTGGCCTCCTCGTTTTTCTGCCTGTCAATCCACTCGACAGAGTAGCCGGTGAAGTGGCCGCCCAAATTGTCCACCTCTTGGCGGTACGCCGCCATGGTAGGGGAGATGGCGTCGAAGGTGCCGGCGACTTGCCCCGCGACGAGGTCGGAATCTCCGTAGCATCGTTCATCTCCTTGGCGGCTCGCATGCCGTGGAGTAGGGCCTCGTATTCAGCCATGTTGTTGGTGCAGGGCGTGAATTCGAGGCGGAGGATGTAGCGGAGCTTGTCGCCCTTTGGTGAAGTCAACACTATCCCCGCTCCTGCACCGTCCGCGTTCTTGGATCCGTCGAAGTGCAAGCTCCAGTAATGGAGGTACGGCAGCTTCTCTGGCTGCTGGGCCTCCTCCCAGTCGGCGATGAAGTCTGCCAGTGCCTGCGACTTAATTGCCCTTCGTGGCTCGTATTTAATGTTGTGGAGGCCGATCTCGATGGCCCACTTGGCGACCCGTCCGGTCGCCTCGCGGTTGCGGATGATGTCTTGCAGTGGCGCTGAGGAGACGACCGTGACCGGGTGCTCCTGGAAGTAGTGCGGCAGGCGCCGCTGAGCCCTGAAGACCGCGTATACTAGCTTTTGGTACTGTGGGTACTGCTGGCGCGACTCGGTGAGGACCTCGCTGATGTAGTACACCGGCCGCTGAACCGGGCGCTCCTTTCCTTCCTCTGGTCGTTCGACGACCATCACAGCGCTGACGACGCGCTCGGACGCCGCGACGTAAACCAGCATAGGTTCTTTGTCGGCGGGGGCGGCGAGTAGTGGTGCGGCGAGTAGCACTTTTTTGAGGTCGCGGAGCGCGTTGTCCGCCTCCTTGTCCCACTGGAAGGTGGGGTTCTTGCGCATCAGGCGGTATAGGGGCATCGCCTTTTCGCCCAGGCGGGGGATGAAGCGACTGAGAGCCGCTACTCGCCTGGCCAGCTTCTGGACGTCACGCAGGCACTCGGGTTTGCCGAGCCGGGCGATCGTGTCGATCTTTGTTGGGTTCGCCTCGATCCCTCGTTTGGAGACGACGTACCCCAGTAGTTGTCCGGCGGGTACACCGAAGGTGCACTTGCCTGGGTTGAGCTTTATCTTGTACCTTCGCAGATTGGCGAAGGTCTCCGCCAGGTCGGCGAGTAGGTCGCCTTGGCGAGCGGATTTCACGACCACGTCGTCGATGTAGACGTGGATGTTGCGGCCAATTTGGCTTGCGAGGCATTCTTGCATGCACCGCTGGTAGGTTGCCCCGGCGTTCTTGAGGCCGAAGGTCATGGCGGTGTAGCAGAAGGCTCCGAATGGCGTGATGAACGTCGTCTTCTCCTCGTCTTCGACAGCCATTTTGATCTGGTTGTACCCGGAGTAGGCGTCGAGGAAACATAGCGACTCCGAACCCGCGGTTGAATCGATTATCTGATCGATCCGCGGGAGGACGAACTGCTCCTTTGGGCAGGCGCTGTTCAGGTTTGTGTAGTCGATGCACATTCTCCAGGTCCCGTTTTTCTTCTCGACCAGGACTGGGTTTGCCAGCCACTTGGAGTATTTGATTGGCCGGATGAAGCCGGCAGCGAGTAGGCGCTGCACTTCCTCGGCGATTGCTCGACGGCGTTCTTCATTGAAGGGCCGTAGCGACTGCTTGACAGGTCGCACTTTGGGGTCGGCGTTTAGTTTGTGCTCAGCGAGCTCCCTAGGGACACCAGGCATGTCGGAGGGTTTCCATGCGAAGATGTCCCTATTCTCAAGAAGGAACTCGATGAGCGCGCCTTCCTATGCTGGGCTCATGCCTGTCCCGATCGTCACCGTCTGGCTGGGGTCGCCTGGGACCAGCTCGACGGTGCGGGTGTGTGTCGTGGCCTCAAAGGTTGAGGTGTTTGTGCCCTCTGAGTTGGGCTTCTTGAGTATTGTGGGATCTTCATTGTTGACCCCGCTCGCGTATTTGGCGAGCTCGTCGGCGTGATTAGTTTCTGCCGCGATGACAGCGTCGGCGAGTTCGGCTCCTTTGGCTTCGCATTCGGCGGCCATGTCGGGGTCGCCGTTGATGGTGATGACGCCGCACGGCCCGGGGAGCTTCATCGCGTTGTACGCGTAGTGGGGCGCTGCCATGAATTTAGCGAACGCCTGGCGCCCCAGGACGCAGTGGTAAGGGATGTCGAAGGGCACCAGCTCGAAGACGATCCGCTCGGTGCGGAAGTTTGCCGGACTACCGAAAGTGACTGGCAGCGTGACTTTGCCGATCGGATACGCCTTCCGACCGGGGACGATGCCGTGGAACGTGGTGTGGGTTGTCTCGATCATCCACTGCGGGAGCCGCAGCCGCCTGAAGGTGTCGAGGTAGAGGATGTTGATGGAGCTGCCGCCGTCCATTAGTGTCTTGGGGAGCCAGTAGTCGCCAACCTTGGGCTTGACCACCAGGGCGACTCGTCCTGGGTACTCGATGCGTGGCGAGTGGTCTTGCCGGCTCCAGGTGATGGGCTGTTCCGACCAGTTCAGGAACTGGGGGACGTCTATTTGGGCCACCGCATTGACGGCGACGGCGCGGGCGATGACCTTCTTCTCGCGCTTCGTGTTGAAGCCTGTGAAGGTGTGGAGCGAGTCGGCTACTTTGCCGAATTTTCCGCCATTTGGCGGGTCGTTGTCGGTGTCCTCCCGCGCGTGCCGTGCCTTCTCGATTTCCTTGAGGGTGTGGCAGTCGGCGGTGGTGTGCGTTGCGGGCTTCCCTTCCCTGCTGTGGAAGGCACATGGTTGGTTAAGGAGGGCCGCAGGATCGAACCTTGGCTTGTTCTTGTAATTGCCGCCATCGCGCCGTTGCCCTCCGTCGCGGCGGTAGCTCTTGGGCTCGCGCTGTGCGTACCCAGCGTTGGCGACGAAGTCGGCTCGCCCGTCGTTGCGGCGCTTGCCAATGAGGTGGGTGCCGCTGTAGCGTAGGTCGGTTCGGCGTCCGCTGTCGTTGCCGCCCGTGCGGCGTTGCCCTCCTGACTCGTCGTCGGTTTCCTGGTTTGGATCCTCCTCGGCGTACCGTTTGGCGATCTCGAGGAGGTCGGGGATGTTGTCGAGTGTGCGGGAGTGTCGCTTGAGCTTGGCGACTAGAGGCTCGTAGCGGCACGAGGTCTTGAAGCAATGGATCGCGGTGTCCGGGTGGATGCCGACCGCGTTGTACCAGAGCTCTTGCCACCGTTGGACCCAGTTGCGGGTCGACTCGCGGGGTCCCTGGACGCATCGTTCCAGGTCCTCGATGGTGGTGGCGCGGGTGTAGGAGCACTCGAAGTGCCTGACGAAGGCGTCGCGCATTTCCTCCCAGGAGTCGATACTGTCCTGGGGGAGCGTGTTGATCCACTGCCTGCACGTCCCCTCCATCATCAGTGGGAGGTAACGGGCGGCGAGTAGGTCAGTGTGACCCGCGATCCCCATTGCCATGAGGTATGTGTCGAGCCAGACTGCGGGGTCGTACGAGGAGTCGTATTTTTCTATCTCCTTTGGCGCCTTGAAGTTTGGCGGGTACTTCTCGCCTCGGATCATTGGTCCGAAGCACTTAGGCCCAAGTCGACTGAGCGACCCCATAGGCTCGCCATCGCGGCGATTAGTTAGGGTGTGCCGCAAGTCGTCGGGCTGGCGTGCGCGCCAGTTTTGGTTGTTGATGATGTGAGTGCGGGCGTCGATGGGTTGTCCGTTAGCGGCGACGAAGTTGGTCGCCGGCCTGGGATCGTTGGTGGAGAGTGCCGCGTTCGCGGGTCGGTGTTGGAGCTGCAGTGGCTCTGGTGGCGGGCAATTGAGGGTGTTTGCCGCCGCTGGGCGGCCGCTTGAGGCCGCTCTGCTTCCCGAGGAACGCGAGTATACTCGACCTTGCGAGTCGGCGCCCGCTTTTTGCTGCTCCACGGCCTTCGCAAGCAGGGCCTTGACGTACTGGATCTGTAAGGCACCGTCGCCAGTGGTCGTGATGCTATCGGCTGCTGCTCGGCCTGCCACGAGGTTGTCCATTGGGGTGGAGAACAGTGGGAGGCCGTTTGCGTCTCGCTCCCGTGAGGGGACAACTATCCGGGGTTGGTCCCTGGGAGGGGTGCGGTTGGGTGGTGGTGGGGCACCCATCGCCGTTGATCCTGGCGGGGGCCGGGCGCTTCCTCCTGGTGGCGCGTTCTCGCAGATCGCGCGCTCGGCTATGCGGGCCGGGTCGTCTTCGTCATCGAAGTTCAGGGCACGCCCTTGAACGGTGGGGTTCAAGCGTGACCTGATCCGCTGCTGGTGGTAGCGTGACAGCTCCTGCGCCGTCACCTGCTCGAGGCGAAATTTTTCGCGCTCGGCCTGCTCTTTGCGTACCGCCTCCGCCAGTTTCAAGCGGAGTTCCTCGACCTCCGTTGCCGTGGCGTTAGGAGGGATTGGGGTGGAGAAAGGATCCTCTGGTGGATCGGTGCCGGTGGCCATGTAAGCCGCGGCGTGGTGACTGGCACCATCGCGGAGGTCGGCGGAGTTCTCCGACCCGGAGTCGAATTCGAAGATCCCGAGGATGGAGGGGTCCTCGAAGTCTCCCGCGTTGGAGACCTGGGCGATGGAGCCCGCGGATGAGGCCGCGGTGATGGATCCGGCGAGTGACGCCGGGGTCGCCGAGTCGGCGTCATCGGTGAGGGCCGCATCTTCTGCGGCCGCTGAGTTCCCAGCCACGTTGCTGTGGGCCGAGTTGTACTCGGAGGCGAGGCGGTGGATCGTGCGAACCTGGCTCTCGAAGAGCCGATCGCGTGGCGGCAACTCGCGGATGCGAGCCGAGTCCTCCGAGACGATGACGTCGGTGAGGCCGACGAAGAGGCTGATCGTGCCGATTGGCAGGATTACGCTGTGCGTGACGGGTCGCGCCGCCGGGACGTAGCTACTCGGCAAGATCTGGAGCATCTCGCCGATCGCTATCATGCGGCCGGTGGCGACCGTCTCGTTGATGGGCAGATTGGATCTCGCCGCAGAACACCGGCCAGACCGGCCAGGCCCCACGGTGGGCGCCACTGTCGTGGGAATGGTCACGGCAGATGCTGCAATCGGCAGCGAGTAGTAGAACGAGGGGCAAGGGCGGCCAGCCATCTACGGTGCGAGATGAGGGCAAAGACACAGGGTTTTACCCAGGTTCGGCCCCCCGGAGGGTAAAGACCTACTCCTGCTAGATTGTATTATGGAGGTGTTACAATGGGCGAGCTCGGCGGCTAGGCGGCGAGTCGCTTGGGTGTATGAAGGAACGTGTCTCTACTCACCCCATAGGGAGGTTTATATAGGCTCACCTCCGCTAGGGTTTACATATCTCAACCGATTCGGTTACAGCTTCGGTAATCGTTTAACCTAGTCCGACTGGGCCTATCTACTCGCCTGGGCCTTCAGCTTCCAGTCGCTTGGTACCTTGCTGGGCCTTGATCCACTCGCCGTTCTGCAGGCCCACTCGCCAGCCCTCGGGCCAGTCGGAAACGTCCTGCTGAGTATACCCCAGTAGGCGTATCCCCATCAACTATCAAGTGCCCGTTGTAAATTGAATCTATACTATGATGGGAGAGATAGACACTCGCAAATCCACTTATGCAATACAAGTTGCATGTTGAGCGTGGAGCAAGTCTCATGAACGATGTCATGTAAGGTTAGCCCGGGCCGCTTCATCCCATCATACCGCAAGATGCAAAGTACACAAAAAGCAATTGATAATAAAAGCACCACCGCCCATAATGACCATTGTGTTCTACTCGTGCAACAGATCTACATATAGACACGACTCTGATACCACTATAGGGGTTCGTAGCATGGAAAACAAAAAAATTCTACCGCATGCACACAAACAAGCCAAGATCTATCTACTACATTGTAGCAACGAGTCGATAGAAGCACTCACCCTTGAAGATTACAAAGCGGTTAACGAGAGCAGATTCTCGTGGGTGATGTAGTCGTACACTTGCCGATATCAAGATCGTGTAGAAGATCCTTCCGGCGCTGCGTTCTGGCGGCGCTTCCACAGTCGGTCACACGTTCGGTACTCGATAAAGACCTTCCTCTCCCTTGTTCCAGCAGGTAGTGGAGGTTGTAGTTCTCCCCTCGTGATTCCGGCAGCATGACGACGTGGTGTCGGGAGTAGAGGGAAGATCCCGCAGGGCTTCGCCTAAGTCGGATGCGAGTTACGGTGGATTAGGGTTTCCCGGAGATCTAGGGTTTAGATGACCGGGAGGAGGAGGAGGTGTCGGCGGCGGCTAGGGTGGCGGCGACGAACCGGCGGCGGCGCGAGGCGGTGGCGCGGCAGTGGTGGCGCGGCGGCACGGGTGTGTGGGGAGGGCTTGGCTCTTGTGGTGTTGGGGCAGCCCTCCCCCTCTATTTATGAGAGGGAGTGGCAGCCTTGGGAGGGGTGGGTTTGAATCCAAACCCAAACCCAAGTTGGATTGAGAGAAGGACTTGTTTCTTCTCCCACTAGAAAACCATTGTTCCAGTTTGACTTTTCAAACTTCCCGTTTGACTTTTAATTTAGAGCTTTATTTCTCTCTTGCAAATGTCAACACCAAGTGACCTAGGATATGATCCAACCATTCCACATATCCATGACACATTCATGGACCATTCCCCTTCCAGGCCGGTGAACCTTCCAGACCCTTCTAGAACCTCTCCGATGAGAACATCGGAAACTTTCCCGAACTCCGGAATCGGATTTTCCTTATATGAATCTTATTCTCCGTACCATTCCGGATCTCCTCGTGATATCCCGGATCCCATACGAGACTCCGAACAACATTCAGTATCCCTATTAGCATTCCATATCTACTAAACAACATCAAATCCTTAAGTGTGTCTTCCTACGGTTCGTGAATTATGCGGACATGATCGAGACACTTCTCCGATCAATAACCAATAGAGGAATCTGGAAATTCATATGGCTCCCACATATTTCCAAGATTACTTTGCGATCGAATGAACCACTTACATACGATACCAATTTCCCTTTATCTCACGATAGTTTACTTATCCGAGGTTTTGATCGTCGGTATCTCTGCATACCTAGTTTAACCTCGTTATCGATAAGTACTTTTTTTTCGTTCCCATGATATGTGATCCCTTGTGAGCCAGTCACATGCTTGCAAGCTAATTGGATGACATTCCACCGAGAGGGCCCAAAGTATATATATATCTGTCATATGGATGGACAAATCCTACTCTTGATCCATGTGCCTCAATCCATACTTTCTGAACACTCAATGCCACCTTTATAGCCACCCAGTTACGGTGTGGTGTTTGATGTCATCAAAGCATCCTTCCGGTGATGGTGATTAACATGATCTCATGGTCGAAGGAATTAGGTTACCATGTATCAAAAAGCTTATAGCAAGCGAACTATTTAAATGACTTGATCTTAATGCTACGCTTATCTATAGGAGTATGTCCATCATACCATTCTCCTAATGATATGATCTTGTTATTAATAACATCTCAATGTTCATGATCGAGAAACCACGATCATCTATTAATCAACAAGCTAGTATTATAAAGAGGCTTTACCAGGGACTCTAATTTAGTTTACAAATCACACAAGTATTAATGTTTCCGGTTAATACCATTATAGCATGAATGTAAACATTTATCACAAACACAAAGATATAATAATAACCACTTTTATTATTGCCTCTAGGGCATATATCCAACAGTCGTTGCAGACGTCGCTGTTATCCACCTATTACAAAAAACAGTAGCGTGCAATAAGGACATGATTGAGATACCGTGATTATCGGGATTGATTACTTGCATAAATTAACCGATTGAGATCCCCTAATTATTCCCCAATCCCCAAATCTCAAACAAAATCGAATACTGATCCCAATTATAGATTGGTGCTAGTATTGATCCCAACTATAGATCGGTGCTAGTACTGATCCCAACTACAGATCGGTGCTAGTACTGATCCCAACTAGGGGCATTCATTGAAATACGAGATCTAACACAAGAGGATTAGCTACTGTAAAAATACCTAGCCCCGATTAGCCGAGCACTAATAACACACGATCTAGCATCCAACGATGGGAATGGGGGGAAGAACAAAGGAAGGGGAGAAAACCCAAGTTACCTCCGACCATGGGTCGGCTAAGCTGGTGTCGAAGGGGTTCTCCGGCCTGATGTAATCGTTGTCCCCGTAGGGGTCCCAGCCGTGTGGGATCTGTTGGAGAACGGCGGGGGCCTCCTCGCCGGCGGCTACGGTGGAAGCGGGGACGGGGGTCTGGACGGGGATGGCAGCTGCCTTCAATGCCTCAACGGGGGCCAGTATGGGGACGGGGGCCTCCTCGTCGGCTGCCTTGGAAGCGACAATGGCCACCGCGCCGTTCTTCTCCATCGCCGGCGTGGTTGGGGTTTTCTTGGGGGTTTGTAGAAGGTGATGGGACAGTGGAGATGGTTGCGTGAGTGAGTAAGCGAGTGAGTTATGAGTGAGAGTGAGGAGGCCGCTATAAAGGTGAAGGGAGGAGACTTTTTGTTGCACCACCGTGCACCGCGTAACCGTGTGCGCTACTGCACCGTGCACGACCACACGCGTCTGCTACCTCCTGTAACACCCTCAGAATCGACCCTATGCAAGTTTCAGCGCTTCCCGCCAAACCTGCATAGAAACGATTCAAAGGTGCCCACCAGGCACTTTCGTGCGGGTGGAAAACGAAGTAATAACATTACACAACAGTCCTCGATGGGACCCACAGAACGGATAAATTTACAACAGCGACTCAATGAGTCAAGAATACAGATATAATATACAAAGATCCAAATCACCTTGAAAATGATAGAGCGTCCGGCTACAGACAAGATGCAAATGGGGCTAAGAGCCCTGGAGAATAACCAAGGGCGTCCATAACCCTGCCCAGGCCAAGCCGGAAGGGTAACCCTGCTAACGACGTCGATCTCAAAACCTGCTTAAACAAAAGGGGTGCCGGCAAAGGGCAAAGGAAAAAGAGAGAGCGGTCAGTACTTAGGCCAGTACACGGCGAGACTAGAATTCGGCGGTCCTCGCCTACATAGGTATGGTGGACTGAAGTGGCAGCGGCATCATGCACTAAACATCCTATAGAGACTCGATATAACTGTCGGCCATCAGAAAGGGATAAGAAAGACCTATCCAGAACCAACCTGTTTCTAACACCAAACAAACCCATCCTGGTATTTCCCCCTCGAGATCAAACGAGGAAGTCAACCGAGGAACTCACACAGTTGGCAGTTTTATTTATTCAGTTATCGTTGCAGCAATTACTAGTCAGGTATAGATAGTCATTCTGATAAAATAAGCAGTGGGCAGTTTTAGTTAACCATTCCGTTGTAGTTGCGTCACTTACTAGTCAGATACAATTAGCATGAGATATCCCAAAACCCAGCAGTTGTTGGTACTTTTATTTAGCCATTCCGTTGTAGTTGCAATACTTACTAGTCAGATACAATGGTCGCAAGCGACAACCCAAACAAGCAATTGTTGGCAGTTTTATTTAGCCATTCCATTATAGTGAAGCTGATTACTAGTCATTATAAAGTCAAATTTATAGCACTACTTTAGTTATAGTTGGCTATGATCGAGATACTGTGCTCCAAGTCGTCCTTAACCGCGGACACGGCTTTCAGAAAGTTTTACCCTGCAGGGGTCCACAAATAGCAACACACACTCGATCAACCTCGGAAAAACCAAATCAAAACCCAACGAGGCCTTCACGACAAAGCAATCACAGGATTCAGAAATATTTCAGGGGGCCACCCCATTAAGCTACCCGCAACGAAGTTAGCTGACTCCGAGACGGACTCAAGGTTTGCGTCAATGGCTGTAAACGACTGGGAACCCGAAAATGTGACTGGGCTTGTTGATACCGCGAAAACACTCCGCTTACCTAAACAGTACAGGTGCTCCTCGCACAATCGTAAATAAAGCAGTAAAGCATGGCATAAGTACAGGATAGTAAATAAAACCTCAAACTAGTTTGTGGCCCCAAGAAATAAGAATGAATCAAGCTCTGGCTCAGGGGGGTCCCATAATCCTCCCGGATGTGGATAGCGCGAATATTCAAGGAACACGTATCAAGTACTCGGGGTCCTACGGGACACAAGTGGACGGTTAACAACCAAATAACATCTATTGCCCACCTGTGCCTCTGCTTACCTACTTCAATTTTAGTTGTTAAACAGTAATTAAAGTTGTGATCATCTCCAACAAGAAACATACGGCAATACTCCAACAACTGTGGTACTTGACGACACGCAACAGCACTTGAGCAAGCGACTACGACACGCAAGTCCAGCTATCTACCAAACAACAGGTAATAGGCGGTGTCCAAGGCAATATAAGGCTGCAAGGGATAACACGGGTACGAAAACTAGAGCATCGCAACACAGATAGCAATAGATCAACAGGAGGGAATAAATACTATAAAAGTAAGATAGGTAGAAAGGGGGAGATGCTCGCCTGAAAACATTGCCGAGGGTTCATTCGAAGATCGGGTCGACACTCGCATCAACTCAACGGCCTTATCCGCGAAGAACCAAAACACTAGAATAAACAACGGATGCAATATTTAATACTACGGCAAAAGATCGGGCATGATGCATGTACGATGTATGGCATGGCAAGGATGCGATGCAATTAGGTAATATTAAGCGGAACCGGGGTCCCGACAATTATTTAGATGGTTCAAGTTATTTATCTACCCCGCAATTTAATTGTTGTCTTAACATAGCAAAAGATAGCACCGGTTCGCTACACAAATTTAAATGAGGCCAATATACGACTAGATTTGCCCGCATATGGGCCCCATATTTAATTATGAGATGAAACGGCATAAGGCCCCCAAACCACAGTCAAATATGCATGCAAGTATGGCAATTTAATGTGCATCCGTTTGTTATTACATTTATAAAATAGGGCTCGGGAAAAAGGGGTCACACATTAGGGTTCGACGATCTTGGGGTTCCGGGGTTCGGGGTCCGGTCTCAGGGTTCAGGGTTCGACGGGATCGTCCTTGGACTCCGGGATTTACTGTCTTCGGAGCGGGGAAGTAGATCTTGTCGCATCCGGGAAGAAGGACTTGGTCGGCGTCGGGGCACATCGGGTTCGTCCTGGTCGGTGCCGTTCTTGTCGTCGATGGCGAACTTGAGCGGATCGGTACCGGGGTCTTCGGATCCGTGAAGTAGACCCTGTCGCACGGTGTCCAGGGTAGACGAACTTGCGTATTCGCATCGGCGATCTTGGCGTTCGGGGTGAAGAACTTGGCATCCTCGAGGAAATACTTGTCGTATCCGTGAAGAAGGTCATGTCGGTCCACGGGGTTCGACGGTTATCTTGGCGTGCCGAGGTTTCGGTCTCGGGGATCGGTCTTCAGTTCCAGGAAGGAGTTCTTGGTGCTCCGAGGGGTTCGGGGTCGGTATCGGCAGGATCCGGACTTCGGGGTCTCGGTGTCCGAGGCTCCTCGCGATACCTTGGTGGCAACACGATGTCCTTGTGGAGGTTGCGGATCATCTCGGTGCGTAGTCATCGTCTCGGTCTTCGGCACCGGAGGCAGGATGTTGTCTATCTTGTCCTGGAGAACCGATAGCAGTCTTGAAACCAAGATGGACTTCAGCGTCGGGCAATATACCATGACCAAAACAAGGATCTGGGTGCACGCGTGGCTAGCTCCTGTTGAGACACAAGCAGGAAACGGTGCACACAAGCAGGAGCGGTGATGGAGGCGCACGGCCGCGGGATGCAGAGGCGCAGGAGGGCTTGGGGTCGCACCCAGCAGCCGGCGGAGGGGCGAGGTTGGTGGTGGCCCGCCTGACGGAGCAGAGGAGGGCCCTAGCAGAGAGACGAAGACGACTTCGGGGACGGTGGCGCTCGAGTCCGGGGAACGTTTGGCGCGGCCATGGTGAAGACGAGGGAAGGATCTCGGGGATGAGGCGGATGCGGTCGGCGAGCTCGTCCGGGGCGGAGGCGCACGGGCGCGGCGGTCGCGGCTCAGGGGCGGAGCGCGAGCGGAGGCGGTGGGGAGGAGCGGGTCGCGGCCGGGCACCGATGGCGGCGGACGGAAAGTGGGGCGACGACCGGCGAGGCAGAGAGGAGGTGAGGCCGCGGTCGGAGGCGGGAGCCGAGCGCGCGGTGGGACGAACGGCGACGAGGAGGAGCCCTGGGGCAGCGGCCGGCGACGGGGCGGAGCTCGTGCGGTGACGGTGGTTGGCGTGCGGGGTGGCCGACGCGGCTCGGTGGCGGGGTCTGACGCGGCGAGGAGGAGGTCGCAGAGGGCGGCGGGGGAACGGTGGGCCGAGGCGGCCGGACGCGGGCGCGCGACGGAGGCACGGGGCGCGCGGGGTCGCTCCGGTGAGCTGGAGACCGGCGTGAGGGGGGGCCGGCGGGAGGTGCTCGGGAGGGAGGGGCGAGGCGGCAGAGGGTGGAGGGAGCCCGGAGAGGCGGCTCCGGCGAGGCAGAGGGGGGGTTGTGCTGGGGGAAGGGAAGGTGACCCGGCGGCGGAGGGAGGTTGCTGCCGAAGTAGGGAGAGAGGAGAGAGGAGGCACGGGAGACGAGGTGGGGAAGAGGAACAGGAGAGTGGGCCGCGGGGTGGGGTCCAGACGGGGGGAGTGGTTGGAAGCTGGCAAGTGGGGCCAGGGGGAAAGAGAGAGAGAGAGGGGGGCGCCGGGTCCAGGGGGTGCGGGGTCGCGTGGGCCAGGTGGGACCTGGGGTGGGGCTGGCGGCTGGGTAGTGCGTGCGTGGTGTGTGTTGGGTGCAGGAGAGAGAGAGAGGGAAGGGAGTTGGGGGTTAGGATTGATGAGGTGGCAAGGTGGGTGGGGATTGGGGGTCCAGGGGGTGAGGTGGACTGGAGAGGTGAGGTGGAGGGCTGGGAGTGGCTGGGTAGACTAGGGTTGGGTAGACTAGGGATTTTGGGTGGACCGATTTGAACTGGGGGTGGCCGACTGGGTCGGATCGGCCCGGTTGGCTGCCCCCTAAAAATAATTAAATATTTTTATTCAATTGAGACCGGGCTTTAGCAAACCGTTGGCAGTCAAAACAAAACATTCCGGAGACCCGGGTTTTGGGTTTTGAAATAAATTGCGGGGTATTTAGAAAACAAAATATGTTTTTCGGAAATAGTTTTGTGCAAACAAATGCAAGATGACATGACGATGCTCAAATGCAATGTGGCGTGATGACATGAGCATGCGATCATGATGATGCAATGCACAAAAACAACGCGATTTTCTAGTAGTGGTTTTGCGGGATGCCACATTTCGACACCACTAACAATGGATCTCGCCCTCGAGATCCGCCTCATGGTACCGGAAGGAAGGTCGGCGAGCTGCGTCTTCTCGCTTCGTGTAGATCCTCGCGACACCACTAACAAGAGGTCGTTGTCCGTGACCGTCGAGGGAAACACTCCGGAAACAAAAGGTCGAAGGTAGAGGTATCAACAAATAAAGCCACCTCTAGCTTCCGTGGACGGAGTAAAACTGCTGGATCCACTGATTCGATGTACAAGAGCGAATGATAAGAGTAGTCGGATGGTGATCAGTCCATCGCGCACCCAAACCATTACTCTGCACACGAATAGGCAGATTATGCAACCAACTCTCGGAATTTAGATTGTAGATCTCGACGAGCGAGGTCAGGAAACAAAGGATTGATGCAGACTCTGCATCGGATCGGGTTGCAGATGATGTCGTCGCGTCGAAAAACACCGGAAGGCACGAGAAGGAACAAAGAGAAGTCCACCAGACGGAGGATTCCTCGGATAGCATGAAGACCAGATGTAGCAACACCGTTACCAAAGGAGGAAGCGTAACCCTGAAGGTACGACGGAACCCAACCACGAGAAATCCTGGACTCGAAGAGAGAGAAGAGAGCGGATTCAAAACACGCAGAGGTGAGAGGAGAGCAGCAGAGGGGTAAGGAGTAAAATCATACCTAATCAGAACTATCCAACCGATTTTTCAAAAATAGTTTGACACTCTACTTCGGCCGTTAGCTAGGTTATCCTACAGGCTGGACTTGTGGGGTATCGCAACTGCTGAGCTCTGATACCACTCTGTAACACCCTCAGAATCGACCCTATGCAAGTTTCAGCGCTTCCCGCCAAACCTGCATAGAAACGATTCAAAGGTGCCCACCAGGCACTTTCGTGCGGGTGGAAAACGAAGTAATAACATTACACAACAGTCCTCGATGGGACCCACAGAACAGATAAATTTACAACAGCGACTCAATGAGTCAAGAATACAGATATAATATACAAAGATCCAAATCACCTTGAAAATGATAGAGCGTCCGGCTACAGACAAGATGCAAATGGGGCTAAGAGCCCTGGAGAATAACCAATGGCGTCCATAACCCTGCCCAGGCCAAGCCGGAAGGGTAACCCTGCTAACGACGTCGATCTCAAAACCTACTTAAACAAAAGGGGTGTCGGCAAAGGGCAAAGGAAAAAGAGAGAGCGGTCAGTACTGAGGCCAATACACGGCGAGACTAGAATTCGGCGGTCCTCGCCTACATAGGTATGGTGGACTGAAGCGGCAGCGGCAGCATGCACTAAACATCCTATAGAGACTCGATATAACTGTCGGCCATCAGAAAGGGATAAGAAAGACCTATCCGGAACCAACCTGTTTCTAACACCAAACAAACCCATCCTGGTATTTCCCCCTCGAGACCAAACGAGGAAGTCAACCGAGGAACTCACACAGTTGGCAGTTTTATTTATTCAGTTATCGTTGCAGCAATTACTAGTCAGGTATAGATAGTCATTCTGATAAAATAAGCAGTGGGCAGTTTTAGTTAACCATTCCGTTGTACTTGCGTCACTTACTAGTCAGATACAATTAGCATGAGATATCCCAAAACCCAGCAGTTGTTGGTACTTTTATTTAGCCATTCCGTTGTAGTTGCAATACTTACTAGTCAGATACAATGGTCGCAAGCGACAACCCAAACAAGCAATTGTTGGCAGTTTTATTTAGCCATTCCATTATAGTGAAGCTGATTACTAGTCATTATAAATTCAAATTTATAGCACTACTTTAGTTATAGTTGGCTATGATCGAGATACTGTGCTCCAAGTCGTCCATAACTGCGGACACGGCTTTCAGAAAGTTTTACCCTGCAGGGGTGCACAAATAGCAACACACACTCGATCAACCTCGGAAAAACCAAATCAAAACCCAACGAGGCCTTCACGACAAAGCAATCACAGGATTCAGAAATATTTCAGGGGGCCACCCCATTAACCTACCCGCAACGAAGTTAGCTGACTCCGAGACGGACTCAAGGTTTGCGTCAATGGCTGTAAACGACTGGGAACCCGAAAATGTGACTGGGCTTGTCGATACCGCGAAAACACTCCGCTTACCTAAATAGTACAGGTGCTCCTCGCACAATCGTAAATAAAGCAGTAAAGCATGGCGTAAGTACAGGATAGTAAATAAAACCTCAAACTAGTTTGTGGCCCCAAGAAATAAGAATGAATCAAGCTCTGGCTCAGGGGGGTCCCATAATCCTCCCGGATGTGGATAGCGCGAATATTCAAGGAACACGTATCAAGTACTCGGGGTCCTACGGGACACAAGTGGACGGTTAACAACCAAATAACATCTATTGCCCACTTGTGCCTCTGCTTACCTACTTCAATTTTAGTTGTTAAACAGTAATTAAAGTTGTGATCATCTCCAACAAGAAACATACGGCAATACTCCAACAACTGTGGTACTTGACGACACGCAACAGCACTTGAGCAAGCGACTACGACACGCAAGTCCAGCTATCTACCAAACAACAGGTAATAGGCGGTGTCCAAGGCAATATAAGGCTGCAAGGGATAACACGGGTACGAAAACTAGAGCATCGCAACACAGATAGCAATAGATCAACAGGAGGGAATAAATACTATAAAAGTAAGATAGGTAGAAAGGGGGAGATGCTCGCCTGAAAACATTGCCGAGGGTTCATCCGAAGATCGGGTCGACACTCGCATCAACTCAACGGCCTTATCCGCGAAGAACCAAAACACTAGAATAAACAACGGATGCAATATTTAATACTACGGCAAAAGATCGGGCATGATGCATGTATGATGTATGGCATGGCAAGGATGCGATGCAATTAGGTAATATTAAGCGGAACCGGGGTCCCGACAATTTTTTGGATGGTTCAAGTTATTTATCTACCCCGCAATTTAATTGTTGTCTTAACATAGCAAAAGATAGCACCGGTTCGCTACACAAATTTAAATGAGGCCAATATACGACTAGATTTGCCCGCATATGGGCCCCATATTTAATTATGAGATGAAACGCCATAAGGCCCCCAAACCACAGTCAAATATGCATGCAAGTATGGCAATTTAATGTGCATCCATTTGTTATTACATTTATAAAATAGGGCTCGGGAAAAGGGGGTCACACATTAGGGTTCGACGATCTTGGGGTTCCGGGGTTCGGGGTCCGGTCTCAGGGTTCAGGGTTCGACGGGATCGTCCTCGGACTCCGGGATTTAGGGTCTTCGGAGCGGGGAAGTAGATCTTGTCGCATCCGGGAAGAAGGACTTGGTCGGCGTCGGGGCACATCGGGTTCGTCCTGGTCGGTGCCGTTCTTGTCGTCGATGGCAAACTTGAGCGGATCGGTACCGGGGTCTTCGGATCCGTGAAGTAGACCCTGTCGCACGGTGTCCGGGGTAGACGAACTTGCGTATTCGCATCGGCGATCTTGGCGTTCGGGGTGAAGAACTTGGCATCCTCGAGGAAATACTTGTCGTATCCGTGAAGAAGGTCATGTCGGTCCACGGGGTTCGACGGTTATCTTGGCGTGCCGAGGTTTCGGTCTCGGGGATCGGTCTTCAGTTCCAGGAAGGAGTTCTTGGTGCTCCGAGGGGTTCGGGGTCGGTATCGGCACGATCCAGACTTCGGGATCTCGGTGTCCGAGGCTCCTCGCGATACCTTGGTGGCAACACGATGTCCTTGTGGAGGTTGCGGATCATCTCGGTGCGTAGTCATCGTCTCGGTCTTCGGCACCGGAGGCAGGATTTTGTCTATCTTGTCCTGGAGAACCGATAGCAGTCTTGAAACCAAGATGGACTTCAGCGTCGGGCAATAGACCATGACCAAAACAAGGATCTGGGTGCACGCGTGGCTAGCTCCTGTTGAGACACAAGCAGGAAACGGTGCACACAAGCAGGAGCGGTGATGGAGGCGCACGGCCGCGGGATGCAGAGGCGCAGGAGGGCTTGGGGTCGCACCCAGCAGCCGGCGGAGGGGCAAGGTTGGTGGTGGCCCGCCTAACGGAGCAGAGGAGGGCCCTAGCAGAGAGACGAAGACGACTTCGGGGACGGTGGCGCTCGAGGCCGGGGAACGTTTGGCGCGGCCATGGTGAAGACGAGGGAAGGATCTCGGGGATGAGGCGGATGCGGTCGGCGAGCTCGTCCGGGGCGGAGGCGCACGGGCGCGGCGGTCGCGGCTCAGGGGCGGAGCGCGAGCGGAGGCGGTGGGGAGGAGCGGGTCGGGGCCGGGCACCGACGGCGGCGGACGGAAAGCGGGGCGACGACCGGCGAGGCAGAGAGGAGGTGAGGCCGCGGTCGGAGGCGGGAGCCGAGCGCGCGGTGGGACGAACGGCGACGAGGAGGAGCCCTGGGGCAGCGGCCGGCGACGGGGCAGAGCTCGGGCGGGGACGGTGGTTGGCGTGCGGGGTGGCCGACGCGGCTCGGTGGCGGGGTCTGACGCGGCGAGGAGGAGGTCGCAGAGGGCGGTGGGGGAACGATGGTCCGAGGCGGCCGGACGCGGGCGCGCGGGGTCGCTCCGGCGAGCTGGAGACCGGCGTGAGGGGGGGCGCCGGCGGGAGGTGCTCAGGGAGGGAGGGGCGAGGCGGCAGAGGGTGGAGGGAGCCCGGAGAGGCGGCTCCGGCGAGGCAGAGGGGGGGTTGTGCTGGGGGAAGGGAAGGTGACCCGGCGGCGGAGGGCGGTTGCTGCCGGAGTGGGGAGAGAGGAGAGAGGAGGCGCGGGGAGACGAGATGGGGAAGAGGAACAGGAGAGTGGGCCGCGGGGTGGGGTCCAGACGGGGGGAGTGGTTGGAAGCTGGCAAGTGGGGCCAGGGGGGAAAGAGAGAGAGAGGGGGGCGCCGGGTCCAGGGGGTGCGGGGTCGCGTGGGCCAGGTGGGACCTGGGGTGGGGCTGGCGGCTGGGTAGTGCGTGCGTGGTGTGTGTTGGGTGCAGGAGAGAGAGAGGGAAGGGAGTTGGGGGTTAGGATTGATGAGGTGGCAAGGTGGGTGGGGATTGGGGGTCCAGGGGGTGAGGTGGACTGGAGAGGTGAGGTGGAGGGCTGGGAGTGGCTGGGTAGACTAGGGTTGGGTAGACTAGGGATTTTGGGTGGACCGATTTGAACTGGGGGTGGCCGACTGGGTCGGATCGGCCCGGTTGGCTGCCCCCTAAAAATAATTAAATATTTTTATTCAATTGAGACCGGGCTTTAGCAAACCGTTGGCAGTCAAAACAAAACATTCCGGAGACCCGGGTTTTGGGTTTTGAAATAAATTGTGGGGTATTTAGAAAACAAAATATGTTTTTCGGAAATAGTTTTGTGCAAACAAATGCAAGATGACATGACGATGCTCAAATGCAATGTGGCGTGATGACATGAGCATGCGATCATGATGATGCAATGCACAAAAACAACGCGATTTTCTAGTAGTGGTTTTGCGGGATGCCACACCTCCCCGTGTACCGCGACACGCGTACCATGCGTCACGTTTTCCCCCTCGTGTCTAACCTTGGCCACTTAGTTGTGCTCAATTATACCCTCGAGTGTAGCATTGGCAGTTTGGTTGTACTCAGTTTTTCCATCTAGTACTAACACCGCCATGTGCAATATACTCACTTTTACCCTCCGATGGCTGGTCAACAGAGAGTCAACGAATGGGTTTTAGCTATCTAATTGAGTCATTTTATGCATAACAAATTCAAAAAGATCAAAACATAGTGGCATCTACCCAGGGAGTCTTATTATGTGACCTGCCACCATAAGAAATGTATATAAATCAAGTTTTAACCTAAATCACCACTTCTCAAATCACCTACTATCTATGAAGGTTCATGGCTTTCTACTCAAGCCACTCCCCAAAACATAATTTGTCTGAATGAGGCAATAATTGTCAAACTGGTGTATAATTGAATTGCAAATATTTTGATGTATGCCGATATGTATTTTATTGTATAAAAGAAGCATTTTCCATTTTTCAAATCTCCTTTTGTTTTATATTTGACCCCCCTTGTTAGTTTTGCCCTTGTTTTTAAGTTCTACTCAGTTTTCCCCTCCCTCTTAGTGACAAACTCTCACACCTGTGCTCATCTTGGCTTCTATGCTCTGATTGGTCGAGACAGTTGTCACGTGGATCGTACCCACCAACCGTTGATTCTCTGATTGATCATATGTGATCTAGCGGACAGGATAACCCCTGTATCTGTCGGGGGGCATCCTCTATCTATGTAAAATAACGAGTTTGCCACCGATGCTTTAACTCCATAAACAAATGATTTTGAATATAATTTGAAGGGAAAGTGTTCAAAGGTGTATAATTTTTGCATTATATTTCACTCCATGTCCTAAGTGCGATTTCAAAGAGTTCAAAGGTGTATCATTTTTGCCATATGCAAGTTTACACATTACATCATTATCACGTATTAAGTGCAATTTCACAGTGTTCAAAGGTTTATAATTTTCGTATATGAAAGTTTAGGGATCACTTTTCGCACTATAAAAATGGTAAACACCCTTTTCCTTTACATTAAGAGTTGTATATTTTTTCAATTTGAAAGTATTCAAGAGTAGTGTCAATTATAAACACTCTTTTACATTAAGAGTTGTATATTTTTTTAATTTGAAATTTTTCAAGAGTAGTGTCAATTATAAACACTCTTTTACATTAAGAGTTGTATGATTCTTTTAATTTGAAAGTGTTCAAGAGTAGTGTCAATTATAAACACTCTTTTACATTAAGAATTGTATATTTTTTAATATGAAAGTGTTCAAGAGTAGTGTCAATTATAAACACTCTTTTACATTAAGAGTTGTATATTTTTTTTAATTTGAAAGTGTTCAAGAGTAATGTCAATTATAAACACTCTTTTACATTAAGAGTTATATTTTTTTAATTTGAATGTGTTCAAGAGTAGTGTCAATTATAAACACTCTTTTACATTAAGATTTGTATGATTTTTTTAATTTAAAAGTGTTCAAGAGTAGTGTCAACTATAAACACTCTTTTACATTAAGAGTTGTATGATTTTTTTTCAATCTGAAAGTGTTCAAGAGTTGTGTCAATTATAAACACTCTTTTACATTAAGAGTTGTATAATTTTTTTAAATTTGAAAGTGTTCAAGAGTTGTGTCAATTATAAACACTCTTGTACATTAAGAGTTGTATATATTTTTTTTTAATTTGAAAGTGTTCAAGATTAGTGTCAATTATAAACACTCTTGTACATTAAGAGTTGTATAATTTTTTTAATTTGTAAGTGAATCTCTAGCCATGCGAGAGTTGTGGCAAATATAGTTTCAGACCGAGCGAGAGTTTCATAATTATAAACAGTCTTGCAAACCAACTAAATTGCCACTGCTCCAGGGTAATTTACAATAGATTTTAGGGAGATTTTATCTATCTCTGAGAGTTATGGAGGTTGGAACCACCGCTGGGAAGTAAAATCCAGAGAGATATTGTTCACAACCACGAATTATGCCAGCACTGGATCAATCCTATTCAAAAAGCAAGGCAGTTAGTTGAGCACCAGCGATTTGCTTTCAAATACTGCCAATAATCAACCCATAAAAGGGAAATGATGCTTACCTAGATGAAATCCATGCGTTAGATCCCTACGATTCCACCCAATCTTCTTCGTGCTCGACGGGGATGGACGGTGAACCAGCCGTCGTTGCATACTGTTCCACGAAAGGGATAGATCTAGCAAGGGTGGGAGCAGAGCCGGAGGTGGAGTGGGCTCCATGGCTAGGGGGAGGGGTGGCTCAGGGGACGAGGACGACATAAGGTAGGAGGAAACGACGGCAGGGCAGCGGAGCGGCAGTGTGGGAGCTGTTCCAGGCTCGGGGGAAGTGAATGCTTTGGGTGAGCGAGAATGGCCGGTCCGACGTGTATCCATGCGGCCCCACTCTTCACCATGTATGCAAGACCCGTCCCAGCGCGGCCCCACCCTTCACCATGTATGCAGGACCCATCCCAACGCGCCCCCACCGGTCAGGCATGTAACGGTCGAGGCCTCGTAACATAACGCTCAACGCCCGACCTGCCCCATCGCGGTCCCACCAGTCAGCATGTAACGGTCAAGCCTTTGACCTGATGGCATCCCTCCGTCCGAGCGCCTGCGAGCGCCAACAAGGGTTTCTTAACATGACGAGGGGGAAATGAGGAAAAGTTAAGCGGCTGGAGAAACTGAGTACAACTAACGAACCAAGGGCACGAAAATAGAAATCCCTTTAATCTATTTATCATTGTTAGATATGATATGTTTGTCTATTCTACTAATATGCATGATTAAGTTAATTCCTGCAATTATAGTCATGATTTATTATTGGTTATTTTGGATTAAAGATTATGGTAATTTGCTTATTTACTCAACACTCATAAGGTTGCACTTTAATGTAATGAAGAGGGTTGGAGAATGAGAAACTATTTTCCAATACTTTGAGTTGCATTAGAGGAATTTATGTCTAGAACCCATGAACTTACTACTATGGTGGGACATTTATGTCTTAATAATTCCTATGTTTGCTTATTAAATGGCTATAGGACTCATCATAAGGGTGTACTTGCTCATATTTATGGCTGCACCTAAACTAGGCTCCATCCTGAAAGAACTAAACTTGACAAGATATTCACCATATTGTGTAGAAATCTGTATGCTGAGTAAATCCATGCCGCCCTCGGGAATGTTTGTCACATATAATAACAAACACTTGAGCTTGTACTCTTGCTGCATAGAAGATTGGGCTTTCTCTTATTAAGAGCATCAATTTACTGCATTTTACTTCCAGCAATTTATATTACTGCAAATTACAAACCCGAAATACCAAACCACTGCATCTTTTATTGTTTTACTTGTCAAACTTGCTAACCAATACCTTCAACTCCTTGCTGGTTCGAAAACCTTTTCTTAATAAAAGATACTATAATTGATCTCCTGCACTTGGGAGTCACCATAATGTCTTTTATATTAAGATAGAAAGATTTTAAACAAGCCAACGAATGGCTACAACTCCACACACACCATCATCGAGCCACACACCATACCAAACGGCTTACAACACACTCCCACAACGACACACGATGAAGTCATGTCTTGACCAACACACAACCTCAATGGTGAGGAGACGAAACATAGACCTACAAAGCCGATGTTAGAAATAATGGCCCATGTTATATTTTAGATTTTCCATAAATCTCAAAGCCCATGTGTGTGAAAGTCCATATGTGATGCATTCCACATTGGTGGTAGCTCACATGTGAGTGGCTAGAGCAGTGAGACCTAAAGTTTAGTCCAACATGGAAAGTTAAAGGGAGTTACACCACCTTATAAGCAGCACCGAGCCGATCAAATCTGGGACCCTGTGCGAAAATCTAAAATAAGGCCCTATGACACTAGAAATTTTTAACTATTCCGCAATTATAATGTATATGCAAGAGTATCTTACATACTAATTGGATATATGAATAAACATACTTATTTGAATTGACCTTTTCGCTGCTCTTTTGTAAATAATTTTACTAAAGCAAAAGACTCTATCAAAGATCCTTAGAATAGACGAGCTAATCTCTACCACGGTGCTCCCCACTTTATGAGAAATATATTATAGAATAGCGTAGAAAATATTGCTTAGGATTTTTTTAATTGATAAGTCTCTTCTTTGACCCTTTTGTGCTAAAATATCTTGTTTTTTTATCAAGAGAACCACAGTATCTTGGACCAAATATATCATGCTGAAACAAATCATCAAGTTAATATCAACATGCATTTTCCTGTACCTCAATATTATTTTATGTATCAGTCTGACCGTCTATAGAATCATTAAGGAATAATAACAAGTGCAAAAGTAGAAAGATTAGCTGAATGGTTACTGGAGTACATTTGTGGTTTCTTTTTGATAAATCTACTCATTGCCCCTCATTGAGATTGAATTAATTCTACTTCCTTCCCTTTTCTGTTATGTTTTTGATAACCGTATTCCTGCTTTCCCTTGCTGAATCGGATAGTCGGATTTTGAGTCTTCGGAACTACATATGAAAAGATGAACAACATAGGCTACACGCACCTAGAAGGATTAGACCGATAGATTCGATCCACGCAATCAGTTTTGGGGATCGGCAGAAAATCAGAGGGAGAAAAAGATTGGCGACTGCGTCTCTGGCTCTCTGCGAGAAAGATGAACTGGCGCCCTTGTGTCCGCGTCGCCACTTGCGACCAAGCTCCAGCGTGGATCGAACGCGAGGTAGTCTGGCTTTGGTGTCTCGTGCAAGGCCTAGCCCAGGTAAGGCCGGTCCCTCTGGCCTTTTCATTTTCGTTCACATAGCGCATGTACCTGTACAGGTACATGCTTATATCAGAATTTTGGGCCCTGTGCGGCCTCACGGGCCGCACTCCCGTGGGCTCGGGGGTGGACTACCTCACCACTTTGTAAGTGAGTGAGAAGAGAAGTGCTATATATGCTCTTCCTCCTACGATGTCGCTCACTCGCGTCACGACCAACACTGGAACCCTCGCTACCACGACTCTACTCCACAATGGCATAGATCAACGTACCGCCCACGTGCGCTTAGAAGAAATCGGCGAGTGAAATACAAAACCTGGTTGGAGCGAAGGAGGGTGGGCCGAGAAAGCTTTAGCAAAGGTGTACGTAGCACCCCTGAGACCCACAGCTGAGCAACGTCCACCTTCAACTTCATCTGCCATTTGTGGACTGAGCAGCATAGGCAGTGCCCCCAAGGAGGGGACGACACCACGGTGTCGTCGCTACCTGATCCGGCCACAGGATTTAGGGTTTCCCCCGGTGCTCATGGCAGGTATCAAGAATGCAGCCGTGACAACGCCCCCAAGGGGGAGACGGCGCCCATAGGCGTCACTGTCATCAAAAAGGATTTTTTCCCCGGCCAAAAGGCCACCCTAGGTCACATCACTCGCAAACATTGCCCATTGTCACATCAACCTCTCCCTAAAATCCAAGAAAATAAAAAATAAAACGCGCCTTGTTCGGACAACCCGTCCTAGGGTTTTCCCTGTAGGGAGCCAAGGTACTCTTTTCGTGCCGGAAAAGGTGATATATAAACTCAAAATAAAAGGTCAACTTTCGATCAAGAATATATTAAACATACGAAGATCTATAATACCAAATCACTATCAATAGAGTCATCATAAGATATGTTTTCGTAATATACTAATGTAATATTATAATTATTAATATTTTTAAAAATATGTGGTCAAAGTTAGAAAATATTGTACACCACCCATTTAGGGACACAGGAGTATGTAGGAATAGAAGATGTGCTGATTCCAAATGAATGGTCAACGTACGCTAGCTATAGACGCACATATGCAACACTATTATGAGGTTTCACATACCACACGCAAACTGCTCCGCCTCTAGATTTGGACCCGATTAATTGATCAAGGTTCCTTCATGGCTAATAACTGCCTATATAAACCCTACCAGCCCGCTGAGACCCTTCGCATCAACGCAAACGCAATCGCAAATGGCTGTCTCTAGCTCTACCAGTAGCGCCACTGCCTTCCTCTTCCTCGCACTACTGTGTTCTGCCACACTTCTCCCTTCAACTGCCAATGCGAGGCGTTTCCCTCGTAACGGTGGCAGCACCACCGGCGCCATCAAGAGCGTCGGTATCAAGTTCTCCTGGCCGTTCTCAAGGGACGGTGCCGGCAGCGGCCATGGCTCGGGCGACGGCCACGGGTTCGGCTGGACCGTGTCGCGCAACGGGTCTGACACGAGGATCGGGATTGGCGGCGGCATCGGCGGCGGCGTAGGGAGAACCCGCGACGGCGACGGGAGCAGTGCCGGCGGCGGGGTCGGCGTCGGCGTCGGCATCGACGTCGGAAAGGACGGGGTCGACGTGGGCGTGGGCGTCGGGGGAGGCGGCGCCGCGAGCGCGCACAACGAAGGCCTCAACGTGGGTCTTGGCGGCGGAGCGGGCATCGGGTTCCATATCGGCCGAGGAGGCGTCAGCGTCACGGTGACACACGGTACCGGTGGTGGTGGAGGCGACGGCGCTTCGGGCGGAGGAACCGGGGTTGGGCGCTCAGGCGACGCTGTGGGGACCGGCCAGGGTTCCGGAAACGCGAGCGGCGGCACCGGGAGTGGCGGCGGGGGTGGATCCGGCTCCGCGCCAGGAGCGTCAGCTGGTGGTAGCGGCGGCGGCGTGGGTGGGAGCAGCGGCCACCCGTGAGGACGATGCGTTTCGCAGCATTCGTTTTAGCTCATTCACGTAGCTAGGAAGCAAGGGATCGAGCCATGACGGCTTTGGTTCAATCATGTGATGAGATCTGCCGTGTGTAAGCTTGTATCGGGTAACGTGTAGAAATTGTAGGTGGATCAGCGGGAGTATGAACTAAGCTACGACGTACCAGGTGTCAAGTTCAAGTGTTGACGAATAATACTACTGGCGTGTGTGCTTGCCCTGATGTACATGCATGGATGTGCAGAGATAGATTCTTCCAAGTTCGTCGTTACTACACCTGTTTTGACGACGGCATGCATGAGTGAAGCGGGAGCGATCGAGGCAGAATTTGCTCTGGGCAGTATTTTAAGCCGAGAAACTGATCCCCAGGGATTAAGGTCCGGGAATTGAGAAGTGCAGGGGAAGCGAGCGAGCGAGCGGCACCTTGGATCTAGCGACCTGCTTTCCGTTTGACATACTTCGAGAACACATCAACCTAGCTATTTCACCGTAGTACTTTGTAGCGTGTGCCATGTGAATCATCCTCGATTCGGTCTTACGATCTGGGGTGAGAGTATACGGTGTTACGAATTCTCGGGGGCGCTTCGAACTCTTTAATCATTCTGGTGGCTAGAGCTAGAGAGATCTGGCTGGAAGGCAACGCCAGGGTTTTTGATAAAATTGCAGCAGCCAGCTAGCGGAGCTCTGCCGACGCAGCAAAAATGGAGTTTGAACTATTGAAGCGTGCGAGTCTTTGTGGAGGTAGATCTCAGGGAGGGGTGGAGGGGTTGTTGGAATTTGATGATTTTTGAGCTGTTGGTCCATTAGACAAATTCTAAAATTCTCTTTGGCCCACTTATATATGGTAGCATATGGCTGTGCTAGTGATGCTAAAGTTTAGTCTCACATTGCTAGTGAAAGAAGAGTTTGACCACCTTATATAGTAGAGTGTTGCACCACTCACTAAGGTGTGACAAGAAGAGAAGCCCTCGCACACTCCTCCTCCGCCGCCACCTGCCTTGTCACGACGTGCGCACAGCGGGAATCTCGTCGAGCCGAGCTTTATTTTGCTGGTTGAAAAACTAATTATGAGTCATTAACGAACGCGTTAATTACAGCCGTTTTCAGTTTTTATGGACGTGGACTATTACTGACTCGGGCGTGGACTGTGTCTCACGATCTCCCTGACCTGCACTATACAAGCGTCTGCGCTAAACCTAATCGGTGATCAATTCACACACGCGTCTATCTCCAGAACTTTGCGCTGCCACTTTCGTCTTCCCCATCCCGGCTTGCGGCGTGCACCGCAGATCGGGACAGTAGGCCTTCGAAATCTCGCCTCTCATGAACTTTTACGGGTGAGGAGCGATCATATTTTTTGGGAGCGCTCAATCGCGACTACTGGCATCCAAGTCGTCGTCCGACGACGAGTTTCCGAACAACGACTTCTTCCCGGACGTCACCAATCTCTTCGACAACCTCAACATGAGTGACAACGCTGCTGCGACCGATGCGGCTGCTATTCAGCCTACACTGTATGTGATTCTCAACTGCCTTTTCTAGATTATGCTAGAGTTCTTTATTCTAGCGTTTGGTGTAAATGTGATAGGTTTATCTTGTATAGATGTAATCTGTTTATCTACTTTGTTGATCTGCATGATTGGTTTTACTACTGTTCGTCTGATCATGCTTTATACGTTTATTAATCGGATTAAATTATATGGATTATTGCTTATATTTCCAACAATCCAAAAACCTGATTATAGGCAACTGAATTCCACTCGTGTAGCCGCGGCTACTAGGCCGCCTCCTTTTGATGGCATGCACCATAAGAGATGGCTCAAGAGAGCAGTCCTCTGGTTTGAAAACCTGAACTGCTATAGCGCCACTCTTGGCAAGCCTGAAGGAGATCTTTCTGCTGAACAGGAAGCGACCTTTAAGAAAACCGATACCATGTTTATGGCGGCTTTGCTCAGTGTTCTTGGGGACAACATTGTTGACCCGTATATGTCATTTGATAATTGCAAGGACCCGTGGGAAGCGCTCGAGGCCAAGTTTGGGGTCTCGGTCGCTGGCACTGAGTTGTATGTCATGGAGCAATTCTATGACTACAAGATGGTTGATAAGCGCTCCGTCATTGATCAAGCTCATAAGATACAATCACTTGCCAAAGAACTTGAGCAGTTCAAGTGTTCCTTACCGGACAAATTTTTGGCTGGTGGCATTATTGCCAAGCTTCCTCCCTCGTGGAGGAACTTTGCTACTTTTCTAAAACATAAGAGACAAGAGTTTTCCGTTACGGATCTCATTGGGTCTCTTCATGTGGAAGAGAAGGCAAGAGCAAAGGACAAAACTGCTCGAGGATTTGAGGGAGGTTCTACTGCCAATTTGGTGCAGAGGAAAAACTTGCAATCCCATAAGTTCAAGAATAAGAACAAAACCGAAGGAAAGGGAAAGTTTGATGGCTAGAACAAGGCCACGCACTCAACCAACTTCAAGAAGAAAAATGATAAGAGGAAAGGTTCTTGCCACGTTTGTGGTGATCCTAATCATTGGGCTCCTAGCTACCCTAATCGTTTTGACAAGCGTCAACATGAAAACAGCGGCAAGGCCGCTAATGTTGTTATTAACGATACTGAGATGAAGGATGCTAGGTACGGTATTTTACCTACTATCCTTTCAGTATGTCATTCTCCTGATTGGTGGATAGACACGGGTGCTAATACACATGTATGTTCTGATATTTCCATGTTTTCCTCTTATCAGGTCTCAAGGACTTCTTCTGTGCTGATGGGAAATGGCTCACGTGCTTCTATTCATGGTGTCGGTACGGTAAATCTGAAGTTTACTTCGAGGAAGACCGTACAGCTGAAGAATATGCAGCACGTTCCCTCCATCAATAAGAATCTCGTCAGCGGATCACTTTTATGTCAAGATGGCTTTAAGTTGGTTTTTGAGTCCAATAAAGTTGTAATTTTTAAGTATGTACAATTTGTTGGAAAGGGTTATGAGTGCGGAGGTCTGTTCCGCTTGTCTTTGTCAGGCTCATGTACTAAAGTTATTAATCATGTTTCCAATGATAACGAGTCCAATATTTGGCATTCACGACTCTGTCATATTTATTTTGGTTGCATGACGCGGCTAGCCAATATAAGTTTAATTCTAAAATTTACTACTGTCAAAGGTTCTAAGTGTCAAGTTTGTGTGCAAGCAAAGCAACCCCATAAGTCTCATACGGTTGCGGAACCGAGAAACTTAGCACCGCTAGAACTTATACATTCAGATATTTATGAGATGAATGATGTGTTGACAAAAGGTGGAAAAAGATACTTTATAACATTGGTTGATGACTCCACTAGATACTGCTATGTTTATCTTCTGAAATCTAAAATGAAGCGTTGAACTACTTCAAAATCTATAAAGCTGAGGCAGAAAACCAACTTGATCTTAAAATCAAACGACTAAGGTCGGATCGTGGTGGAGAGTAGTTTTCAAACGAATTTGATTTATTCTGTATGGAACATGGTATTATACATGAGAGGACGTCTCCCTACTCACCTCAGTCAAATGGGGTTGCCGAAAGGAAGAACCGCACTCTAACTGATTTGGTTAACGCCATGTTAGATACATCGGGTCTTTCCAAGGAATGGTGGGGGCAGGCGCTAATGACTGCATGTCATGTCCTAAACCGTGTTCCTGTAAACGATAAAACCATGACTCCATTTGAGGAATGGGAAAAGAAAAGGCTTAAACTCTCTTACTTACGAACTTGAGGTTGTTTGGCGAAAGTTAATATTCCAATACCCAAGAAGCGAAAGCTTGGACCAAAAACCGTTGATTGCGTTTTTTTGGGATATGTTTTTCATAGCATAGGCTATAGATTTTTGATAGTAAAATATCAGGTATACGGCATGCATGTTGGTACAATTATGGAGTCGAATGATGCGACTTTTTTAGGACATCTTTCCTATGAAAGGTATGTCTAGCTCATCAAATCAAGAGATGACTAGTTCATCTAGTCAGGAATTTTCTATAATTCCTGAACCCACTATGCCGATAGAACACTCTGATGATCATGTGGAGGATGACAATGAAGCTCCCAAAAGGAGCAAGAGACAAAGTAATACAAAGTCATTTGGTGATGATTTCATTGTGTACCTTATGGATGATACTCCCAATTCTATTTCAGAAGCCTATGCATCTCAAGATACTGACTACTGGAAGGAAGCTGTCCGAAGCAAGATGGACTCCATCTTAGCTAATGGTACTTTGTAATTCACTGATCGTCATTATGGGTGCAAACCTGTAGGATGTAAGTGGGTGTTCAAAAAAAGGTTAGACCTGATGGTACTATTGAAAAGTACAAGGCACGTCTTGTGGCCAAGGGTTATACCCAAAAAGAAGGTGAAGACTTCTTCGATACCTACTCACCTGTAGCCAGATTGACCACTATTCGAGTACTACTATCCTTGGCTGCCTCACATGGTCTTCTCGTTCATCAAATGGACGTTAAGACAACTTTTCTAAATGGAGAGCTAGATGAGGAAATTTATATGGAGCAGCCTGACGGATTTGTAGTAGATTGTCAAGAAGGAAAGGTGTGTAAGTTAGTGAAGTCTTTGTATGTTCTTAAGCAAGCTCCTAAGCAGTGGCACGAGAAGTTTGAAAGAACTTTAATTGGTGAAGGCTTTGTTGTAAATGAAGCTGACAAATGTGTGTACTATCGCCATGGTGGGGGCGAGGGAGTTATTGTGTGTCTCTACATTGATGACATATTGATATTCGGAACCAACCTCGCTGTTATCGAGGAGGTCAAAGAGTTCCTATCTCGCTGCTTTGAGATGAAGGACTTGGGAGTGGCTGATGTAATATTAAACATCAAGCTACTAAAGGATGACAATGGTGGGATTACATTGCTTCAATCTTACTATGTGGAAAAGATATTGAGTCGCTTCAGGTATAGTGACTGCAATTCTTATCCAACGCCTTATGATCCGAGTGTGCTACTTCGAAAGAATCGAAGGATTGCTAAAGATCAATTGAGATATTCTCAAATTATTGGCTCGCTCATGTATTTAGCCGGCGCTACTAGACCTGACATCTCCTTTCCTGTAAGCAAACTGAGTCGATTTGTGTCAAATCCTGGAGATGATCATTGGCATGCTCTTGAAAGAGTTTTGCGCTATTTGAAAGGCACCGTGAGTTATGGTATTCACTATACTGGGTATCCACGAGTACTTGAGGGTTATAGTGATTCAAATTGGATATCTGATGTTGATGAGATTAAGGCCATGAGTGGTTATCTATTTACACTTTGTGGTGGCGCTGTTTTCTGGAAGTCTTGCAAGCAGACCATCTTAACGAGGTCAACAATGGAAACAGAACTCACAGCATTAGACACAACCACTGTTGAAGAAGAGTGGCTTCGTGAGCTCTTGATGGACTAACCTGTGGTTGAAAAACCAATACCCGCCATCCCGATGAACTATGATAATCAAACTGTGATTGTCAAAGTAAAGAGTTCTAAGGATAATATGAAGTCATCAAGGCATGTGAAGAGGAGATTAAAATCTGTCAGGAAACTGAGAAACTCCGGAGTTATTGCGTTGGATTATATCCAAACATCTAAAAACCTGGCAGATCCCTTCACAAAGGGTTTATCACACAATGTGATAGATAATGCATCGAGGGAGATGGGTTTGAGACCCACGCTATGAGTTGATCCTAGTGGCAACCCACTCTATGTGATCGGAGATCCCGTGAATTAGAGCTGGGAGACAAGTTGTTGGTAAGCTGAGAGGAGAGTATTTCCATATTATATTTACATCTCCATAAAGATGCAATACTCTCTTAATCTGCATGGCAAGTTGATATTTATCTTAATGTGTTCCAAGTGGCTTATATAAGAGGAGATGTTGTCCTGTACAACATCTCTTGAGGAATACACCTATATGAGTCTGACTGTCAAATGTCGCAGTCCGTGAGATTTGGATGCTCTCTAATAAACTCATGAAAGGCCCTGGAGTATGACGCATAAGCTCCAAACCGCGGGGAAGCCGACGGTAGCCCTGTACTGGTCTAGATTTTGTGTGAAACTAGCACGCAGAAAACTTGTAGTTCAAGGCATAGTCCACTATTCAAGTTGCTATCTAATGTAGCATAAAGTTTAACGTGGAAGTTCAACTTAACAGTCTCCACTACACACCGGTATATAAAACAATGTTCTGAAAGAAAAGTGATGTGATGTGCCAATGAGAATTTGTGGGGGATTGTTGGAATTTGGTGAGTTTTGGGTTGTTGGTCCATTAGACAAATTCTAAAATTCTCTTTGGCCCACTTGTATATGGCAGCATATGGCTGCGCTAGTGGTGCTAAAGCTTAGTCCCACATTGCTAGTGGAAGGGGAGTTGGACCATCTTATATAGTAAAGTGTTGCACCACTCACTAAGGTGTGACAAGGAGAGAAGCCCTCGCGCACTCCTTCTCCGACGCCGCCCGTCTCGCCTCATCACGACGCGTGTGCGCGGATTGTGGGAATCTCACCGAGCCGAGCTTTATTTTGCTGGTTGAGAAAACTAATTATGAGTCATTAACGGACGCGTTAATTACAGTCGTTTTCAGTTTTTATGAACGTGGGTTGTGTCCCACGATCTCTCTGACCTGCACTATATAAGTGTCTGCGCTAGACCTAATCGGTGATCAATCCACATACGCGCCTACCTCCAGAACCTTGCGCCGCCGCTTTCGTCTTTCCCATCCCGGCTTGCGGCGTGCACCGCAGATCGGGACAGTAGGCCTATGGAACCCCGCCTCTCGTGAACCCGTACGGGTGGCGATCAGGTTTTTGGGAAGCACTCAAGCGCGACTACTGGCATCCAAGACGTCGTCCGACGACGAGTTTCCAAACGACGAATGCTTCTCAGACGTCACCAATCTCTTCGACAACCTCAACATGGGCGACAACGCTGCTGCGACTGCTGCGGCTGCTATTTAGCCTACACTGTATGTGATTCTTAACTGTCTTTTCTAGATTATGCTAGAGTTTTTTATTCTAGTGTTTGGTGTAGATGTGATAGGTTTATCTTGTATAGATGTAATATGTTTATCTACTTTGTTGATCTGCATGATTGATTTTACTACTGTTCGTCTGATCATGTTTTATTAGTTTATTATTCGGATTAAATGAATTTAGATTATTGCTTATATTTCCAACAGGGGTCACATAGTAGTAGTTGAGCTAGTTTTATAGTGAGTGTACGTGGAGTGTTGAACTTGGTCGCTTGTGATCAAATGCTCTAAATCCTGTACCAAAACTCTCTGTGATCGAAGACACGCGAGGCTCGCAAGTGTTCTTGAGAAAACGGCTGGGGACGCTTAGAGAGAAAAATAGACCCGTCAAGTGTACTTCTTCCTTCCGCAAATAAGTGTACATCTAGAAATACTAGATAAATTGGTTCTCTCTTTTTTACGAGGCTCTATCAATTATCAAGAAAATAGAAGAATGAGGATTTATGGATGATATGAAGGAGAAGTATATAGATTGGAGGATGAGGTGGGAAAGTGATTATGAGAAGCTAATTGCATTTATTTAGTGTCTTGGTATTATAGATGTACATTTTTTTAGGATAAATTTTGAGTGCTAGATGTACACTTATTTACGGACGAAGGGAGTACTGCCCAAAGAAAGAGGGAAACACTACTTGGAAAAAGTGCGGTGAAAAATATTGGACCGTTTGCCAAGCGCAAATTCACGGGTACTCGCCATATAATTTGTTTGCCCAGAAAATAACTCGGAAAATTATTTTTTTGGTCTGCGGAAGTATAAACTAAGCTGCTAGATGTGCATGCATGCATGGATGTGCAGAGGCGGCCGGCAGCGCTACACCCTCTCATCCTCTGTCTCCCTGCCCCCTCCTATCCTGTGTCTCTTGTCGAGGAAAACGACCAAACAGACAAACCGTCCAGTTTCAAATTACTCCGCGCGCACTCTTATTTAGGTGCGCTAGTACTTTCTCATTTTTTATCCAAAAAAAATCCTAGAATTTTTGAACTAGATAGTATGAAATGTGTACTAGCTATTTCAAAAATCTCGGATTTTTTTTGAATAAAAAATAAGATAATACTAGCCCATCTAGATAAGCATGTGTGCGGAGTAATTTGAAACAGAGGGAGTATGTCAGACGATTGACAGAAACATTTTATACTATAGATTAGGGTCTGTTTGGCACCAACTTTTTTTGAAGTATTTCAAGAATATTTTGGTTTCTAAAAATTACCATGGTTTTAAATACTTTGAGGTGTTTGGCTTCAGCAAGAACTGCAGTTTTACATACTTTGTATTTTGCAAAATAACACTAATTTTGAAGTATAGAAAAAAGTGGTCTAGACCTCTTTTTCCAAAACTGAAGTATTTATTAGCCGGGCAAGAAAATACTGCAGTATTATAATACTTTGGTTTTAGAAAAACTTAGTGTCAAACAGGTTTCCTTAGTTGAGACACGGAGAATAAAGCTTCAACGACCGTGGCAACATAACTGAACGGACTGAAAATGATGTTTTGTCTAAATTTAAATATATCTAAACACTTATATAGTATATAGATTTATTTAAATTTAAATAAATTTGTGATATCCTTTTTAAGATTGAAGGGAGTTGCAAACGCAACGAAGGCACCGTTGTGAACGGCCTCGTGCCACACAGTCTCACCATCGACCGGGCGTGGACATTGTAACAAGCACGGTACCATGCCCGCCGAACTACCATCTCCCAAGCGGTGGCTAGAGGATGGCGCCGAACGGCATCGGCATCCCGTCGGTGCTCAAGCCCGACAACAAGGCGTGGTTAGATACACGAGCACCGGTGGAGGTTGGAGTTGGGGTTGGAGTTGGAGCCACACTTTCTTCACAGATCACATAGATGTATTTCCGGCGATATAAAACAAAAAGTTGCCGAACAGTCTCCATCGAAAATTATCTCCGGCGAGAATATACCATCTCTGATCCTCTCGACCACCATTGCTTCCTCATCCTGCTTTGGAAATTTCGAAGGACGAAGAGATGCATCAAGAGCAGCGCAGTCCTCGCATTGCTGATCATCTCCCCTGAGAATTATCTTCTGCAAGTTGGGAGATCGCTCCAACATGGATCTTATAAATGTGAACTGTTGTTCTAGCGATCTAAAGCCGCTGAATTCTAGCTCTTTCAGCAACCAGTTCTTGGAGCCATCGAAGCACATTTCCCATTGAGGAGTCCTTCTCTCACCGTCGAAACCACCTCTTAATTCCCCCACCTCGCATGCATGTTCCCATACCTGTATTTGTATGATCGATTCATTATTATTACGTATGTAATTGGAATATAGTTTTCAACAATTTTCTGGTAATGTTTTTTGAAAAACTAAAGCTTCAAATGTGGAAGGAAAGAAATACAGACAAAGAAATCACCTCAATGCGTAATTTTTCGATAGATGGTGCTGCTACGAGAAAGGCCGTCGTCCATAAAATGTCAAATTCAACAAAGATGCCACACAAGCACATCTTCTTTAGCTTGTTGAATGAGGTGCGGAGTTCCTCCATTTCAGGTTGCAACCGAAGCTGATCTCACAGGACAAAATAAATAAACAAAAAAAAGAATGAATAGCTGCAAGGACATGAATGAGGTTATCAAGGAAGTTGCAGCTATGTTTGGTCTGTACCATGCAAAAACACATCCATGATATAACTCTCATAGCTGTGATGGCACGATGAACACGAAAAAAAGTAGTACTCCCTCCATTTCGGATTATAGGGCTATAATACGTACTTTGAAAAAATAGTTTGACCGTAAATTTGGTCAACAATATATGAATCATATGTCACAAAAATTGTATCATCGGAAGCGTATTTTAAATATGAATCTAATGGTATAATTTTTGTTAAATATAGTTTGTATTTTGTTGACCAAATTTATGGTCAAACTATTTTCTCGAAGTACATATTTGCCTTATAAACCGGAATGGAGGTAGTACTACTATTTAGCGAAAAATAAATAGTACTTACAATTTCTCCTTCGAAATCCAATGTGAGAGTGTGTATGCTTGTTCCATGTAGAAGCTCACTTAATTTAAATGGGCGTTCATTACATAATGCTCCACATGAGAGTTCTAATTCCCCGAGAGATGGGACAAACCCAAAGGTTACTGGGACATGCTGAGATACCCAAGTAGTGCATACGAACTTTTCCAATTTCGGTAGGCAGACCAATTCGAGTCTCTCAAAGCGGCAACTATCGATTTCTAGAACAGAAAGTTTTGAGCTTGGTGCATCAATCTTAAAGACAGAGTACGTGCCAGTATCACAACAACAAAGGCTTAGATGCTTCAGTTGCTTGCAGCAGTCAAACAGGACATGGTGCAAGTCCCAATTTGTTAAAGTCTGCATTTTGTATAGATAGCTTTGTGAGGCAGTGGAGAATACTAGGGTAGGCACGGAAGAAAGTATCTATTTCTTGAGCTTGCTGCAGCATATCCTCGTCACTACGGTCCATAAGATCTGTCTCATCAAGAACGCTGAGATCTAAATCTTTCAACAAACCATTGTGAACAGCATCACCTACCAGTGGGCCAACTTCACACAAGAAAGTGCTGATCAAGTAGATCTTAAGGTGCAGACTTGAGATGGTGGATTCTCTCTGCTGATCAGCCAAGAAACTCCTTGCTGCTTTGGTCAAAGACTCCATAGCAAATTCCTCCATATCATTTTCCTCAGTAGGTTCGGTGCATGGAACAGAGAGAAAATCCTTGACATCAATGCTGAGTTCAGGCAGCAACCAAGGCAGATGCCTCCACCGCGTAGAGAGCACACATGTCCTTGCAGCCATACGCAAACTGACTCTCCCCAAGATAGGCAGTAAAATATCATCAGTCAGCTTGCTGAGCCTATCTTCGTCCTCCAGTTGCTGCAACATTAAATTATGGATGGATCCGTTATTAAGCTGCCAAATAACTAAATTCAGATATCCCAAACAGAAAATAGTTACAGAGAGTGGCAAGAACGGTACTCAATCTAGAGCATAAACTGTCCGATAAAGACGAATGGCTCCTGAGCACACATGCATCTGGGCAACCTGGCGCCGTTCGGATTCATCAATTTATTCTAATTATGTCTGTCTAAAATAGGTTATATTGAGCTGTTATTTGCTGATAATGTGTGCAACTATACCGGAGGTGCTGTAAACTAGATGCTTTAAACTCATGCGGACTGTTTCGAGATTAAATCTGAAAATGAAGCGCTAGGAGTATGCTGAAACGAAATTCAAATCTTCACCGGTTTATCACAGAAGGGCTCAACGTAGCTATACTGTCTAGATTTACAGTAGTCGTATGAGTTCAGGATACAGCTATCTATACAGCCGAATATCAATAGAACTGGAAACAACAAAAGTTGAAGAATGCGATCAACATGTGATACAAGAAGAGAAGAGACTTACTTGTCTCTGGCTGGGGGAACTGTTATTATCGTTATTTGTCTCCATGCAGAAATCCAATGAGCCGGCCGCGGGAGTCAAGAGGCGGATTTGAATTGAATCGGTAATCAAATCCAGGATCAACCAATTGGACGCAGAGCAGAGGAACTGGCGTGCGTAGCTTACTTTGGAGAGGAAGGATAAGCAGTCAGCGTTGGAGGCGCCTCAAGGAGGAGGACGAGGGGAAGTCGGGTTGTTCGCCGGCCTGGCTGAGGCTCCCCGATTAGCTTCCGGGCCGACCAAGACTGTAACGTCGCCGGCGTCTGTGAGGCCTCGTCGTCTTCTGTGGCGGCTGGAGAGAGACAGGGGAATCGCGGAGAGGGGCGGCGGGTGAGCCCTAGCTGGATTTCCGGAGATTAGTCTTCCAGTAGTGTAGATTATTTCGAGGACGGGGTGAGGCGCCTCCTCCTCCCCCCGCGCCGCCGCCCCGAGCGCGGTGGCCGGGGATCTTCCGCCCGCGGTCCGCTCTAGCGTCTCCCTCCTCGTCCTCCTCTCCCGCCGTCGCCGGTGGGCGCCGGCGCGCGTTGTGTGCCGGCGGCACCGGCAGTTCTTCTCCCGCGCGAGCGCCTCCGCGGGGTGGCTGCTGGCAGCGGTGTAGGTCGGCCGACGGCGATCTGGCTAGGGCGACGTGGAGGCGGGGCCGCTTCCCTTGCGGCGGGTTTGGGCCTGATCTGCGTCTGAGCGGGCTGGTTCGGGCCGGTGTGTCGAACTACTGAACTCAATCACTGGCTGCCGCTACTCAACAGTTTTTCGATGGACCAAGGAACACCTTGGGTAAGGCCTGTGGTGCTGATGCCATGTCTTCTGCAGCGCTGCGGTGGTAGCTTCACGGGCCTTTCTGGTCTGATCGGATCTATGGCTTCTTCGAGGGTAGCGGCTATGGTGTTCTACGTGCTGCAGCGTGGCGGCGAGGACTTTACGAGCCCTTTCAGCGTTGGGTCGGGCCTTACGGCTTGGTGTGTCCTTGCAGCTATGTCCGGTCGGCACCCGCCATTGGTGGTGGAGGGGCTAAGCTTTTGCTGCCCTCCAGTTGTTTGTGGTTTGGTGTGCTCGGACCGCGACGTCCAGTTGATTACCGTTTCGGGCGGTGGAGGTTTCTCCCTCCCGCGTGGTGATGGTTCCGCTAACCCTTGCCCTCGGTTGTTTCCTTTCGGTATGTCTGGCCTCGCAGCGGGTGTCATGGTGAGATGGTGATGATGATGGCAAGACCGTGGTGGCGCATGTTGGTGGGCGGTGTGGTCGGTGGTGTGCTCCGGCTTGCCTGGGGATGTGGTTTTGGGGTAGGGTGAAATCCCTGTCGACCCTTTCGGCCCCGACGCGGTGACGCCTGCGAGTGCCACCATCCTTCCTGAAGGGCGTTGGGTGTTCCTTTCCCTACTTCCATAGCGCACCGGGGAAACCCTAGGATTAGTCCGGGAAACAACGTTGGCATCTTCTTCTTAGAGGTGTTGCTTGGTACGCGGCGTGTCGAAGTGTGAGGAGCATGGTGGTCATCCTCCGGTGGGTGCAGCGGTTGCGCGACATTGTCATTTTCGTCGAGCCGTCATTGTCGGCATTGTTTTCTTTTCTTCTTTCTTTTGTTTTCTTTTGGGCTTGTCTTATGTTGTTTTCCCGAGCAGTGGACTCATTTGTATCGGTGGTTTGCTATATTAATATAACGGGACGAAAACCTGATTCGAGAGAGCTAGATTTCCGTCTGTTTTATATCTCCTCCTCTGCCTCCTCTGTTCTTGTTCTTGTTCTTGAGGTGGTGGCATGCCTCTAGTCTATTTCCTTTTTCTTTTTCTAAAAAAACGAGGTGGAATCATCGACACAGTTGAATTATAGCTACAATAGTAGATCAATGACTTGAGGTGGAATCGTCGACCCGATGGCCATAATCGTGACATTGAATTGAGAAATTTAGGGCGACAGATGCGGGTTGTTTATGTCATAACCAACCAACAGCAAATCTCGACGTAGGCGGCGGAGACAGAGGAAGCAGAGTGTCTTTCCCTGCTCGAGTTTTGGTGGGGTTAGCATCGTTTAGTCGCAATCGAACGGCCCATCTTGGACATTGACACTCTGCTTGCCGGTCCTGAAAGCAATCTCTCTCGTTCGACCGGCCAAACCTAAAAAATAATCTCGCCGCCGTGTGTTCTCTCTCTTAGCAGGGCGTGGAGGAAGGAAGCAAACTTGTGCTTTAGCTCAGAGTTTCAGGGTAGCAGGTTCATAAGGCAGGGCAGAGTAAGCACGTGGGTCAATGGGACATTGGCATATGCACTGACCCCGAGCAGGGCATGGAAGAAGCGCTCGTGCTATCGTGTCGCCCCTGCTCGTTCATCGTCGCCGATAGCTCCCAAGGGCGGCTACTCCACTCGCTCGCGGACGATGATTGAGTATAAGGACACACATTGGTGCTGCTTCGTGCCAAGGAGCTCCTCAACTCCTTCTCCCGCGCCACAGACTTGCAGATCAACTTTCAAAAACCAGCCTATCTTTGTGCCCATACACATTCCCGACAAACGCGCTGCTTTGCTGGCATTGCTGGTAGGTTGCACCTCGGCTTCCTTCCCCTAGAACTACTTTACTTCTTGGGCCTGTCACTGATACTAGCTCGCAAACTCAGAGTCCAAGACCTTCAACACGGGGTTGTGAAGATTGAGAAACGTGCGCCGGGCCGGGCTGGAAAAGTTCACAGCTAACCCCCGCTGGCTCGCGCCTGGCGTTGGCTGATGCTCTCCTCTCGACCCTGCCATTGCTCTCCATGAGTGTCATCCCGCTCCCTGCTACAACCATTGATCATATGGACCGGCCTCACCGCGGTATGATATGGAAAGGGAAGGCAACCTATTCCGGCGGTGACTGTCAAGTGGCATGGCAGGATGTCTGTCGTTCTCGTGCCGGAAGGGGTCCTCGGCATACGTGACCCGCAGTGCCACAACGCGTGTCTCCTGCTGAAATTTGTCCATAAGCTTGTGCGCGGCCATGCGCGAGGTGGGTCCGCTTCGTCGGTGGTACGGAGCCTCTGGGATCACTGACCAGATACCGCACGTAGCTCAGCGCCCTTCTCGCAGAGCACTGTCAGTTTTGGCTGCCCGCGACGCATGTAATTTTTTATGAGTTAGGGATAATATAAATAAGTTTTGGACTAAATATTTGGCATATTTTATTATGTCAATTATGTAACATGGTTGCATAACATCTTATTCTCTTTTCATGCAATTACGTGTCATATCATACAGAAGTAATATTAATGTGTTTCATTATGTTTAGTCGATTCTTTTATGTTGTTTTCCAAATAAATTATGATGATACTGTTTTTCTATAAAATTAAGTTTTGTGAATCCTCATATTAAGCATGGCTTATATCTATCATTCTGGCCAAAGCTGATTGATGGTGATTTTGATCATGAAATTTTATGGGTCTGGTTCACTTCTGGCCAAATATTATGTATACCAAATTGATGAAAGAATTCTATATATGAGAGGATTTAATTAAGTATGCTTATATCTGTCATTCTGGCCAAAGCTGATTGGAAAATGTTTTGATCACAAAATTTTAATGATCATGTCTATTTCTGGCCAAAGCTGATGTGGACTAGATTGATAAAAGAAAGTCAAAGATGGTGATGCTTACTCAAAGCCTGCCTCTGTTTATGTCCAAAGCTAAAGTCGAAGATCCATTGTTTGTGTGTCCCGAAGCTCTTCCGCACCAGCTCAGAGGGATGTGTTGTTTCACTGTTTGCCACATCACTCGTGCAAATTGGCACGTCAACATCACATGCTCGATGTATTCCACACGATCACAGAACACGCACGGTCCCGTCTCTGGAACCTGGCGTTTCATCAGTTGTACACCGCACGGAAGACAGTTGTGAGCAAATCGCCATAAGTGAATTTTCATCTTCCCTGGCGCTTTAATACTCCATATATATTTCCAATAATTCTATGTTTCCTTCACATTTGATGTACACCCCTTGCCTAAGTCAACTCTGGGTCTGAAGAATTTAATAGAAAAAGAAAAGTAATAAGCAGAATGGCCAGCAGACAAAGTCCTTGCCGCCATGGCGAGGAAGACTAATCTGAAGAACCTGTTCTGCCACTGCTGGAGAAAAAAAACATGGACCATTTCTGCACATCACTCGCTTCCATCCTCATTTAATAAACAGTGCATTGTCGCCACTTCAGGGATCGGTGAAGATGGTTTTGGTAGCTCTAGAGAGAAACGAGGCACCCAATTGTCACTTACTAACTTGACAGTCTTGCCATCACCGATGCCCCACCGGACACCCTAGGCTAGAAGATATCTCCCATGAAGGATACTTCTCCGCGTGTATGATGATGTTCTTGGCTCTGGGGCATGCCAGAAATCGGTGTCGGGAAAGTACCTTCCTTTGAGAACTCTTGCACAAAGAGATCCAGGGTCAGTTAACAGACGCCAGCCCTGATTAGAAAGCATTGCCTGGTTGAAGAGGGCAAAGTTGCGAAACGCCATGCCTCCCAAGCCTTTTGGAGTTGATAACCATGCCCACGATCTCTAGCGAATCTTCTTCTTTCCATCCTCCTCACCCACCATCTATTGGCTGTAATAGATCTAAATTTATCACATGTGATGAGCGGGAGTTGAAAACAGCTCATGAAAAAGGTTGGTATTGCTTGGATAGTTGACTTGAGCAAAGCTTCATTCCCGGCCCGCGAAAGAGGCTTGTCAGTCAACCCATTGATGCATTTCCATATCCTGTCATAGAGAAACTTGAAGGTGGTTGTCGGAGAGGGACCAACCGAGGTCTGCATGCCTAAGTATAGATCATTCAGCACTTCGCTTTGTACACCGAAGCTTGTCTTCACATCATTTTTCACTTGGTCATCACAGTGTGACCAAAGAAAACCGAGGATTTCTCAATATTAACTTTCTCACCTGAGCCATCACAATATATCTTGATTGTATCCTTAAGAGCCCCCGCACTCCTTTTATCACTTCTAACAAATAAGATGTTGTCATCTGCAAACAACAGATGGGAAATAGGGGGACCAAGTCGACCATTGCGAATTCCATAGAGATCACCTCGGTCCTCCCATTGTTGCAACATACATGACAAACCTTCTATACAAATAAGAAACAAATATGGACTGATAGGATCTCCCTGACGGATACCCCTCGATGGAATCACTAGTTCAGTCAACTTGCCATTCACACGAACGTCATAGCGCACACAGGTTACACATCTCATCACCGTCTGAATCCATGAGGGGTCAAAACCAAGCTTACACTGGCAACCATAAATATAGTTCCATTCCACCCTGTTGTACACCTTCATCATATGAATTTTCAAAGTAAAGAAGGGTTTCTTGGATTGTTGGTTGCGAATTGTGTGTAAACACTCGAAAGCAATCAAGGAATTATCTGTTATAAGTCTACCTGGAACAAATGCACTCTATTATTCAGAAACAGCATCCAGAAGAATCACTTTGATCCTATTTGCTAGAACCTTGGAGGTGCGATCTTGTAGAGGAAGTTACACAAGATGATGGGTCTGAAAATTTTAATATGCTTGGGCTTGGAAACCTTGGGAATAAGGACACTAATAGAGTCACATAGACCCTCTAGAATCTCTCCTCCATAAAAAAAATCTCCTCACGACATTACAAATTTCCGTCTTGAAGAAATCCCAATGTGTTTGGTAGAATAACGCCGGGAAACCATGTGGGCCTAGTGCTTTAGTTGGTCCCGTCTAGAAAAGCATGATCTGGATTGTCTTGTCAGTATATGGATTGTAGAGATTGGCATTCGTATCAGCGATAACTTTGATAGGAATAGAGTTCAGAACTGCATCCATCGAGTCACAAGGTTTAGAATAAAAAAGTTGTTCATAAATCTTGTACACGATACCTTTAATCTCCCCTTGTGTCTCACATTTTGAGCCATCATCACGCAATAGGTAAATCACGTGCTGCATGCAAAGATGTAAATAGGTCTTCTGGTCAGTTAATCAACTACTATTAGAAAAAAAACATCTTGTTAAAATGATCGCCCACTCATGCATTCTCATATGCACTGTTCAAAAAATAGGCCGAATCAACGATTAATAGGCTAATTAATCACTACTAGGGACCTGACCGTGTCGATTACCACTAATCGTTTGTATTAATCGTTTAGCCCGATTAATAGGTCTGACACTCCGATTACTAGGTATGTTCCCGATTAACCACTACATTTGGTCAAAAAAGTTACAAAATTATCAACACATATCACCCATCCATCCGCTAGCCCGCCCCAATGAAGTAGATTTGCGAAGCACCCGCTCAATCCCTGCCTCTAGGAGCTTGATTTTCGCCATCATCAACCAGTTCCTTGTCATTGTTGACCAGTTCCTCGTAGTTGTCGAGCAGACCTCAGATACAAGAGCTCGAGCGCCTTAAGGATCTCATCCGGGAGCTTAAGGTTGCCTTTAATAGGGTAGATGGTTGAGGTGCAAGAGGATTCATACTTGTTTTAGGTGCTAATTTTTGTAGGTTGCACTGATTAATAGTCGACCGATTAAATTAATTAATCGTCCGAATTCTGATTAGTCGCTAGTTCCAAGCCAACCGAGCAGTTAATGATTACCGATTTCCTTACCATTGCTCATATGGCTATTTCATACTGTCAAAACTAGTACGAGCCAAATTAAATATCTATTAGATGTCATATGTGTCAAACAATCAATACCACTTCTAGAGATAATCCACGAGAAGGACTTCTGTAAGACCCGCCTAATAGTATACATATACCAACAAATTGCAACTTCTTTTCTGAAAGTTTATCTGAAAAAAACTCCGAGGTGAAGCGTGTTTGTCCTAGAGAAATTTGAAGATGGGTGACCGACGAGAAGTGGGTACCGGGTGCGCACGAGTGAGGACAAAGTGCAGAAAAGACTAGTATTGGTCTGTGCAATTAGTCTAGAGATCCTATTGAGCTGCCAGGAGTGAAAGCCGTTGGTCCGGAGAGGCCGAGGTGTTACAAGTGGTATCAGATCCCTCACGGTTACACGGGCGTGCGCGAGTTAGTGGCAGACATGTGGAGCATGGCGCTTGTGGCCCAGAGTAGACACGTTATGGCACATGTGTCGGCACTGAACGCACAGGCGTATGCCAAGAGGGGACGTTTCTGACTTATGGTTGATCGACAAGGATATTGATCTTCTAAGGGTGAGTGTATGTGAGACCCTGACGCATATCTTAATAGGATTGATAGTATACCCATACCAACAATTTGCAACTTCTTTTCCGAATGCTCGTCTAAAAAGAACTCCAAGGTTAAGTGTGCTTAGCCTAGAGCAATTTGATGATGGGTGACTGACCGGAAAGTGGGTACCGGGTGCGCACGAGTAAGAACAAAGTGCGCAGAAAAGACTAGTGTTGGTCTATGGAGTTAGTCTAGAGATCCTATTAAGCTGCAATGAGTGACAGCCACTGGTCCAAAGAGGACAGGGTGTTACGGCTTCTAGTTGTATAGTTGTAGGAGATATGTCCTATAGGCAAATAATAAAAATGTTTTTATTGTCATAGCTCAAATGTTCATAATAAGCTTTATATCATTCTATAACTATATTAAGTGAAAATATTAGTACACGTGTGGTATGTAAACATATCAAGTCCCTAGTAGCCTCTCATAAACTATCTCATTGGTCAACTGATGATCAAGATTTCCTAATCATGGACATTTATGTTAATTGACAATAGGTTCATGTCATTGAGTGAATGATGTGATGGACACACAACTAACTCAAATATTGCAATGAGATCCAGTCACAAAGTTCAACATTGTGATAACTAGTAAAATATAATAACCCACTCCTTTGACCATGGGATCATATCTAATCACTATCACCGAAGGCTTGCTTGATTGAATCAATCGTCACAACATAATAGGGTGATCATCGAGATCGGGATTTTTAAATGGGTAGGATAAGACGTATGCATCGAGATCGGGATTTTTTCATCTGCATGAAGGATACATACTCTGGGCCACTCGGTGAGATTATATCCACAAAGTTTGCAAACATGTGACTAGGTCATGAGGATGTAATATCACAGAAGTGAGTAAATGTGTTTGTCGATAACATGATCAAACTAGGTATAGAGATACCAAAGATCAGGTCTTGGACAAACTAGGTATCGTATAGCAAAGAGAATGAGACTCGACGTTTAAGGTTCAAGCGATCAAGTGAATTCATGGAATGCATGGGGGACATCATAGGTTTTTAGCTCCCGTTGTTGGTGATTGATTGAAGAGGTGTCTCGATCATCTCTGTGCATTCCCAAACCATATGGTGGTGGCATGATTAAGGGTAGATGATGCTTAGGGATTGATCTGAGATCGTAAGAGAAAAGTGAACCGGAAACATTTTGTGAGGATCCGAAAGATGTTCGGAGGGTTCAAAAGGTGTTTCGAAGTGAGAGAAATTAAATAATATGTATTTAATATTAATTAAATGAATTAATATTTAATATATGTTTTACTTAATTAAAAGGACAGCCCACCAATATGGGTCTTTTGATGGGAAGGGCACATGAGGGGTGGCCAGCTGCCGGCCGGCCACGGGCCATGGCATGCGCGGGGTGGGGGCCAGCCCACCGTCGCCGGCGGCCGCCTCCTCCCTTTTAGTCCCACACCGGGAATCCCTTGGTAGTGGAACTCCCCTCTCCCCTATATAAAGTGAGGAGGTCCCTCCTCAAATCATCTCAATTGGCATTTGCCTCCTCTCTCTTCCCCCTCTATCCCCCTCATGTGTGGTTACCAATTTGGAACGTGCATACGGGGACATGGATTTTCTTCACCATACGCACGGCATTGTGCTGCTGGACTCTCGGCTGGATCAATATTCTTCCGCTGCTTCGCTAGACAGGAGCCCAAAGGACGTCGTCTACATCGGATACGTATAAAACTGCGGAGGTGCAGCCAATCGTGGCACTCATCGCTTGTAAGCTTGCACAGTCAGTGTCGTTGTATGACTACATCATCAATGTTCATCAGAACGTAATGCTTTTCGGTCTTCAAATGTATGAACATTGAATCCCTCTATTATCTTATATCTGCATAGATAGATCTTGGCTATGTTGTTCGTGTTGCTAGAGATTTTTTATTTTCTACTATGAAACCCTTCAGTGGTATCAGATTGATACATAGATGTGTTGGTACGGTTAGAACGCATAGTGATATATAGGCATTGATTTTCTAGTTGTTATCCTTTTATATGTGTATTTGTTCGTATCACGGTATTGTTGATGAAGCGGACCGAAAGATCAAACTGAGCTCACATCCTAATTTCACGCGAGACTGGTTCGTAAGGTATGGCCAGTGACTGAGTGAGTAGCACTACTGCTCCGTCCCTCCTGTTTTCCCCCTTTCCGAATACTTCGGTATATAAAAGAAAAAGAAAATTACTAGTGCTCCCGGGCATAGAACTGTTGGAAATGTGATCGTTTCCCTAATTCAGATAAGCAAGAAAATCACGCGTCTTATTTTCGATCTTAACTTTGCTCATATAGCCTAGGCGATACTGACCGGCTTGTCCGCGCACATTGGAAGTGGAAATAGCTATCGATCGTCTGTCGAGAGGTTATCCTGCGATCGTGATCGACGATGTAACATCGCTTGTTGCTTAGCGTTTGCCGCTTTGGGGTGACGTACGCGATTCAGTGGCTGCATCCTACGATCCAACTTGCTCGGCGAACTCGTGATTTATAGTCGAGACCCGGCAGAAGATTTTCCTCGTCCTCGTAAGTTCAGTGACGCAGTAACACTGCTCACACCACTGACCGCTCCGATGGATTACTCCACCTCCCTGCTCCGCCTCACCTTCCTCGCCCTAGGCGCCGCCCTGGTCCTCCTCGTCGTCCGTTCGGCCTTCCGACTCCCCGGACATGGCATCGACACCGCAACATCCTCGCTCTTCGATGACGGCGCCGGCTGCACCCGGTTCTCGCCGTGGGCCTGCCACCAACGCCAACGGCAGACGGACAAGACATCAAAGTCAAAGCCGTCCCCGCCACGCTCCTCGCACGAGTCCGACGTGCCCCGCCACCCGCTGGACCCGCTCACGGTGACGGAGGTCAACCGCGCGCGCGAGCTCCTCCGCGCTTACCCGCCGTTCGCCTCGGCGCCGTCGTCCCTGGCCGTGCACGAGCTCGCGCTCGACGAGCCGGACAAGCCCGTCGTCCGGCGCTGGCGCAAGGACGACGGGAACGCGCTCCCGCCGCGCCGCGCCGTGGCGGTCGTCCGCTTCCGGGGCGAGTCCCACGTGCTCGCCGTGGACCTCGAGGCCGGGACGGTCACTCCTCTGCCTGCCGCTGCTTCCGGGTACCCGACGATGACCATGGACGAGCAGAGAACGCTCTGCGCGGCGCCGTTCGCGGACCCGGCGTTCAACGCGAGCATCCGCCGCCGCGGCGTGCGCATGGCGGACGTGGCGTGCCTGCCCATCTCGCCGGGGTGGTACGGCCCCGTGGAGGACGGCGGGCGCCGGCTCATCAAGAGCCAGTGCTTCTCGACGGAGGGCACGGCCAACTTCTACATGCGCCCCATCGAGGGCCTCACGGTGCTGATCGACATGGACACCAGGGAGGTGGTCCACCTCTCCGACCGCGGCGCCGGCATCCCCATCCCGGCCGCCAAGAACACCGACTACCGCCGCGCGGCCGCAGCCGAAGAAGAAGACGACGCTGGCGGGGCTAAAACGTTCGGGTACCAGGCCGTGCGTGCGCCGTCGATGGAGCCGGCGCCGGAGGGTCCCGGGTTCGAGGTGGAGGACGGGCACACGGTGCGGTGGGCCGGGTGGGAGTTCCACCTGAAGGCGGACGCGCGCGCCGGGCTGATCGTGTCCCGCGCGGGCGTGGAGGACCCGTCGACGGGCGCGCGGCGGGAGGTGATGTACAAGGGCATGGCGTCGGAGCTGTTCGTGCCGTACATGGACCCGACGGAGGCGTGGTACTTCAAGACGTACATGGACGCGGGCGAGTACGGGTTCGGGCTGCAGGCCATGCCTCTGGTGCCGCTCAACGACTGCCCGCGCCACGCGCGGTACATGGACGGCGTGTTCGTCGCCGCCGACGGCCGGCCCTACGTGCGGGAGAACATGGTCTGCGTCTTCGAGCGGTACGCCGGCGACATCGCGTGGCGCCACTCCGAGAGCCCCATCACCGGCATGGACGTAAGTGCGCGCCCACACACTCACCTGCCCCTATCCCTCCCCGCTGCCGCTAGCTTGTTCTTGTCTCGATCGCCGTGCTAGGCTAGGCTTGGCGCCAACGCTGCGAGTCGTATGCTACACCTGAGTCCTGACAATACGAAAAAAAAAAATGAGCAGAGGTTGCTCGAGTTTTGGCGCGACTTGGGTTGCAACAATAGGACAACGACACTAGGCGGAAGGAGAATCTTTGATTTTGCATATACAGCCAACAACAACACCTTGACAGTGACAATATTCTCACTCCCAAGTTCCAATCAAATTCACCTCTAGGTTCACAAAACTGCAGGATTTCTAAATCAACTTCACATAATTGGATATTCAAGGATGAATCACACATGCCAATGCTGTTTTAGATTCAGTTTTTTTAGCACAACCGCTGAAGACTTGGGTAGTAGTAGTAGTAGTTGTTGTTTAATTGTAGTGAGTACTTAATTACAACTTGCATGCGTCACGCCCGATGTGATGTGCGTTGAAAAACCGGTTTAATTTTGTTCTGGACACCCTAAAAAAAATTGTTCTGGAGCTTAAGAAATCGATTTTACTACAGTAGGTTTAGCCACGCTCGTGGAGCTTAATTAATTTGCCCAGCTGATGACAAAAGTGACCACGACAGGCAAAGATGGAGGATATTTTGTACACTAATCGTCTTTTCCTCTCGAGGAGAAGGAATCTTTAACGCTAGTGTAGCTCTCACATACGTACGTCCTACGTGTCGATCGAGTTAACCAGTGACGACGATCTCACACCGCTTGTTTCTTTTTGCACGTACGCCGCTTTAATTAATTTGGTGTGAGGCGGTTGATGAACTGGACGGATGTGCGTGCGTGCAGATAAGGGAGTCCCGGCCGAAGGTGACGCTGGTGGCTCGCATGGCGGCGTCGGTGGCCAACTACGACTACATCATGGACTGGGAGTTCCAGATGGACGGCCTCATACGCATCAAGGTACCCTAGCTACTACACCATCCTCTCTTCTCTCTTCACTTCCGATGTAAAATTACTCTACCTAGCGGGGGACAGCCAGATTCCCTCCTGCCTCATCATGGCTAAAAGATGAAGATTCTCTTGCTGGTGGTGGTGGAGCTTCACGTCACAGACATAGATAGTGCCTAGCTAGCCCCTCATGGATATTGGATTGGACCCTTGCAAAGTTGCATCTGTCTCGATCGATCTTTGTCTACCTCACTTTTTTCCAGGAGAGAATGGGAGCACGCGAGTGTCACTTTCCCATGAATATTGCACAATAACCCTATTCTGCATTTCAGATCAAACGTTGTTCTGGCCCACTCCATACTTCATATCAACCACTATTCTGATATTCCACGATCGATCGAGTCCTTGACTAGAAACTAGGATGCATATAAGGGACCTACCGTTCTTGTTTAAGGAAGGTTTTTGGATTCATGTCAGCATAACGGTGCAACCGCTGTACAATTTGCAGGTCGGGCTCAGCGGGATCCTGATGGTGAAGGGCACGCCCTACTCCCACATGAACCAGGTCCGGCGGAACGAGGAGATGTACGGGACGCTCCTCTCCGAGAACGTCGTCGGGGTCATCCACGACCACTACGTCACCTTCCGCCTCGACATGGACGTCGACGGCGCCGACAACTCCTTCGTCCGGGTCGAGATGGCCCGCCAGGACACCGCCCCGGGCGAGTCCCCCCGGAGGAGCTACCTCAAGGCCACCCGCCACGTGGCAAGCACGGAGAACGACGCCAAGATCCGGATGAAGCTCTACGAGCCCGCCGAGTTCCACGTCATCAACCCGACGAAGAAGACGCGTGTCGGTAACCCGGTGGGCTACAAGGTCGTCGTCGCCGGCACCGCCGCTAGCCTGCTTGACCCTGAGGACCCGCCGCAGAAGAGGGGTGCCTTCACAAACAATCAGGTGAGGTGTTTACTTATACAACAAAAGCAATTCATCGAAAATAAAACTAACAAAAAAAGCAAGAGATTAAATTTAAAGGGAGCAGGATGGCATTAACATTTTGTTTTGTACGTGCAACAGATTTGGGTCACGCCCTACAACAAAAGCGAGGAATGGGCTGGTGGGCTGTTCGTGTACCAGAGCAAAGGGGAGGACACACTAGCTACCTGGTCGGAGAGGTATCTGCTAGTACATCAACCTGATATATAGATGCTCCTTCAACTTGTACAATCATGTGGTGGTCTGAATGTTCCGTTTGCATGGGTGTGCAGGGACCGTCCGATCGAGAACAAGGACATCGTGCTGTGGTACACGCTGGGGTTCCACCACGTACCCTGCCAGGAGGACTTCCCCATCATGCCCACGGTGTCGTCCAGCTTCGACCTCAAGCCGGTCAACTTCTTCGAGAGCAACCCGATCCTCAGGCAGCGGCCTACCCAAGTGAACGACCTCCCGGTCTGTGCCGCTACCGCCTGAGATCGTCGACCATTGATTCACGATGATGTAGCCGTATGGCCCGTATCATCGTCATCTGTGCTAGTATGGCTAGCTAGTAGCCTGGCAGCACGTATGGCTCTACGCTTGTGTTGTATTGTGTGCTTCCTATGTCCATGATACAGGGTGTAGTTCGATCGACACTGGATGATGACCTAGTAATAAATGGATGGCATATATGATAGTACACAAAGGTGAAACGTTGGTCTCGTGTTAGAATGGTAATTCTATATGGTTGGTATTGTTAATTAATAAACGCTGGTATCTCTCCTATATAAAAAAGAAGTTGTGTTCCGTCTTCAACCATCTTGTAATACGATCGCTTGTTTCGTCACGCCACATCCCATCGCACTCAGAGACAACCCCCTTTCTCCATTAACTTTCCAAAAAATCACCTGCAAAAAAAAAACTTTCCAAAAAATCACCGTTTACTCATTCACTCTCGAGCAAAATATCCGAAAACAATCCATCATTTTGTTATCCACGCTCCAGGCAACCAGAGGAGGCGTCTTGCGCAACCTCTACCCCGATTCGGGAGGAGTGCACCAACAGGGTGAAGATGTCTCCGCAAGAATCAAGAGTAGCGTATTTATTTATGTAATAATGAGGTTATAATATAGCTTCATGTGTGATTTGAAACAGTCGTGTTGGACTTGTTCCTACACTTTGTCTTTTCTGTTTGATTTTGCTATTTTTTTGTTTTTAGTTTAAAGCTTTTCTTTTTAGCTGAGTTTTGTCGCCAAGTTTTCTTTTCTTTATCCCAATTTTCAAAAATACAAAATATTTTTTTCTTTTATCATTGCTCTTCAAGTGATTTCATTTGCCTCCATTGCTTTAATATTTACAAGAGACTTGATTTATTATGAGTTTTGAAGGAACACATCTCACGTAAGAGGACGTGAAGTCATTTATGAGAGGTGTGTCTTATGATGCCCACTTTGAAAATTTAAAATGCTTATACTAGTTAGTAGTATTGTTGAGATGTTATACCGATGAGAGTAAGTATGAATAGTTGGAGTAAAGCTTATATTTGCATGTGTAATTAGATAACTAAGCTTTTACTTTAGTACTTGTACTTAACCGAGTCTTATTTTAGAAAAAAAAATTCAAAACAAATGGAACAAAAAAAAGTCTTTAAATAATGTTTTAGGTGTTGTTTAATCATCTTAAGAGTTTAGCCTTAGATATACTCAACTCCATAGTTTTAATGATAGACTCGATAACGCTCTTGAAAGGATTTGTTTGAAGGAATGAATGTTTAATGGTAATTGAGATGCATTCCAAAATTTGACCTCTTGGTTAAAGTATGATATAGCTTTAAGCATATGTCTGCACCACTATCACACACCATGAGATACTAACAACTAGCTGGCCTACAGAAACACACATATTTTCATACATGTCTCCTTGTCATTTTGAATGATTTCATTCATTGCATATCGAGCATTGGAGCAATTAAGGAGTTGTCCTACTGTCTCCATTTGCGACGCTCTCCATAGAGCTTTGACCGATTTACATTTAGAAAGCAATGCCCTCCATTCCTCCATCTTCATCAAGTTTGTAGCATATTGGACATTTTGTGTCCAGATTTATACCCCTTCTCTTTAAATTCATCATAAGCAGAAGGTTGTTATTTGCGAGACGTTATAAGAAGTGCGGAAATTTAGCCGGGAGGGGTAAGGTCCATAGCCTTTTCCACAATAAGCCATGATGGATGTAGACAGTGAATTCCTATATGAATTTCTTGCTTGGCTATTTAGAGCTACCTGATATGCTGATTTAACTGAAAAAATCCCTTTTTTACGAAATACCAAGCTATGAAAAGTTCCAACTCAGGAATGGGCGGAAGATTTCACTACGCTGGGTTTCAACCATGGTTTTAAATAGCGTGCTAAGAAATTTAGCAGCAGCCTACCAAAAATGCTATAGGGCCGCTAAATAGCCGCAATAGCGCGCTATTTAAGGGTTTTTTGGGCATATTTTAGCGCGCTAATGCACTTAGCGGCATGGAGCAGAAAACGTTATAGCCAGCGTAGTTTTTTTTTTGCCCGCTATCTAAAACCATGGTTTCAAACAGTCTTTTTTTGAGAGGTTTATTGCTCCCTCCACTAATGCTACATCTTGTCCATTTTTGTGGTAAAACCCCATCCACCCGAACAAGGTGGTTGTCTAAAGGCACCATTGGCATTAATTTTCAAAAAATCTGCTCGGGAGGATTCCAAACCTGTTGGTAGTTATTTTTGTTTGTGTTCTTTTCGCTCCTTCGTCATATTGTGGAACTCAGTCAGGTGGAATTGAAGAGAAGACAAGATTTCATGAATATTTCTTATACCTTCTCGATTTGCTTTGTTCGTCTCAAACCACCATAACCACAACAACACACATATTTTCATACATGTATCCTTCTATTTCATACACATATTTCAAACAGTCTTTTTTTCATACACATATTTTCAGACATGTCTCCTTGTCATTTTTTTTTGCCCGCAGATTGAGCATTGGTTTCAAACAGTCAAGACTGAACTGCCCGGTATAGCGGGCTTTGATTATACCGGCCCAAAAGAGGAAGCGTGGCCGCCCCGTTTCCTGTCCAGTCCACAGACTCTAGATCTCTCGAGAACAAAACGCACGCGCTGTCGCCTCCATCCTCCCCAATACCACCGTCGGCCATCGCAGCCAACAGCCATTGCCCTCGCCCCAACTCGCTCCAGTGTCCGAATTCCCCGCTGCACGCAGCACAAACCCTAGACGCCGCCTAGCATCTCCCCCGCATCATCGTCCAGCTCTCGCTCGCATCGGCTCGCGGGATGGAGCACGACGCCCCCTCGCACCACGCCCCGCCGCCTGCCGCCCAGGGCGAAGGCGCCGTCGACGACTGGGCACGCGACGACGCGGAGCCCTCCCATCGCTACGAAGCGGGGCCCTCCCATCGCCACGACGCGGATGCTGCTGCTCCTCCCGCGCCACCGGCAGAAGGTGCCTTCAATCTCCTCTCCTCTTAACTGGTCCTATCGCGCTCGACTCGGCTGTGCCGTCTTCCGGTGTTGTGGAGGATTAGCAACGCTTATGATGGTATCCGCTGTGATGTAATAAAAGATTAAGGGCGACGATTATTGTGATGAGTAATGTAGTGGCTGTTTCGTCTGTCCTGGTTGACGATGCGGAAAAAGCTGTTCCAATTGACTTGGAAGATGCGGAAAATATAGAACCCAAGTTACCTAATCCTACTTCAAGTTAGGCCTCTGGCTAGACACTTGTTCACTCGATTAAATATCCGAAGCATCCCTCTGTCTGTTAGATGACTCCTATCAGTGGAGTGCACATGCCTAATGGGTAGTAAAAACAAGGTTTACTAGGCTGTATGCGATCCCTTGTGCGAGAAACGGGTTTGCTACATGTTAGTCTGTTGCCACATAACCTGAGTCGGTAGTCTGTATAATGGTCTGAATAGGACGTATATTCTCCATTAGATGGCATCCTCTGTGGTAATATGTTGTAAACAGTAGCCTTGAAGTTCATAATCACCGTGTTTTTACTTTTAACATGTATAACTGGAACTATGTGCTGTCAGGTGTCAATGGCATTCAGTCGTCACTTCAGGCCTTGGAGTTGCAGACAAACGGTATGCATTAGACTCTTCTTCAGATTGTTAATGCAGTTACCGTTCCAAATTTCCAATACTATACCTTCTTAATTGTATCCCTCCATTTCTTGCAAATTTGGCAAGCTGCAACTTGTTTTTGTCCATTTAATAGCAAGTGGTCTTAACTATTGAATGCAAGTTAAAAGTAACTTCAAGACAATGCCATCACCCTATTGTTATTACTTTGTGAAAATCTGATGCCAGGTTAACAGATTGAAATAATTAAATATATCCTTTCCCATTTAACACAAAGATAAATTTCTCAAGAGGTTGATGATCCAGATGGGTTCTTATATTTGATTCTATAAACTTTTTTTATATGAAATGTCATGAATAATTCCATCAATGTTTTTAGGAATGCCGTCATTTTTTGTACTGTCCCGCCTCTAATTTATTTCTGTGAGTATTGACTCTTAAGCAACCCTGACTTCTGTATCAATCCAGCGGCTGCTCATGATGATGTTCAAATGGTAGCAGACGAGGAAGAGGAAAAAAAGCGCCATTTGAATGTGGTTTTTATTGGCCATGTTGGTACGTCAGTCTTCTTACTGCCTGCTTTCTTTCAAACTTTTTCAGGTTGTAGCAAGACATGTGCATGAATACAGTTCCCAATTGATGTTCTTTTTCCATGTTCCCTTTTTTGATCGTTTCTGTCATATCATGGTTTTGGTGATAACATGTGATGAGGATGCCATGTCTTGGGGCTTACTAAGCTCATTAATCTTGATCAGAATGTGCTCTTCTTCAGGACTATTTGTCTATTTAACAATGATGATGGTTAGAACGGGATACTTTTATCATGTATTCATGCTTGCTTCTATGAAGATTGGTAGACACATTTAGTATGTTTTGGCATTATAGATCCTGGTCAGAGTTACCGCAATCTTAAATACAACAGACATGCCCCTTCTATGATATGTCCTAACTTAAGTGCTCATGGAAGATTTAGTATATGCTTAAATCTTAGATTTCTTTCATATGTACAAGACAGGGAGGAATTTTCTTTTACATGCTAAGAAGACCAATATACAGGTCATAATTGACATTTTTTTAATTGATTGAGATCATTAAAATATGGCTGAGTTTATTTTTCCGGTTTCCTTTATAAGTACCTTGTTCCTAATATAAGTGGGGAGTGAGGAGGCAGAAATGAGGGAGTGGGGAGGCAGAAAATGCAGAAGGGGATGCAACCTCATTTTTTTGTAGTTACAGGTGGACCCTGCGGAGCAGGGGAAGCGCTTCCCTCAGGGAAGACCCCTGTTGTCATCCGACTGGGTTAAACTGGGTCTCAGTGGTATTTCTGTCACCACCTTGTCCTGCACACTAAAAGAAAATGAAAAAACTTTTAGGCTCTGTTTGGATGTATGTATTCACAGGCTTGGCATTGCATTGGCTCAAATATCAAAATCTAGGCATATTTGCATTGATATTGATATCAATAATTTTGTTTGGATGTTTAGGTATTTGGGGTCAAGAATTGATACTGAGCTTGAATATCAAATCCTGTTTGGAAGGTCAAAGTGATGTATTGCATTTGTACCAGCATTATTGTTGTGCTATCAAATCTAGATTATAAAAATAGAGAGAGATAATCAAGGTAAACAACGCTTGATTTGTCAAACAGAGTACATTGCAACTTTGGATCTTAAACCGTACGGTACAGAAAAATAAAGAGAGCAGTATCTTCACCAAACTTCATCAGCCGGAGGAATAGAACAAGGGCGACGGAGACATGCCTTGCCAAAGGGCCGACGCGTCGTTCTCCGAAGGGCCGTCGTGCTGCTTACCAAACAGGAGAGGACCACACCGTTGACCTTCGGCGCGAGGCCGGGATCTCGGCGGAGGATGGAGGGAGGCGGCGGCTTCTAGAGAGGAGGATGGAGGCGGCGAGGTCCAGCCTCGACGGAGAAGGTGGGGGTCAGGAGGCGGAGGAGGGAGGCGGCCGCGGGGTCCAGCCTCGACGGAGAAGGCAGGGGTCGGGAGGCGGAGAAGGAGGGAGGCGGCGGCTTCCAACCTCGACGGAGCCGAAGAAGGCGGGGGTCGGGAGGCGGAGAAGGAGAGAGGCGTCGGCTTCCAGCCTGGACGGAAGCGGAGAAGAGGGTCGGGAGGCAGGGGTCCGGAGCGAGGGCGGCGGTTGCTACGAGATAGAAGGAGGGAGCGAGGGTGCCGAATGCCACACGATGTCGAGGGTAGAGGCTCGTCTTTCGGAAGGAAGGTCGTGCTGGCTTATTCGGCCCGCCTCAATATTCAGCCCGAATACCTAGCCCCAATATCTAAAACATCCAAACACCCAATTTTGATGTATTCGGGCCGTGAATGCCCGAATGTCTAATGCCAAGCCTAAATACATACATCCAAACGCAGCCTTAATGTAATTGGGCTGAAGTTCCATGGATGGAAACCTCTGATGGTGTGTGCTATAGATGGGAGATGGAGAATTAGCAGATGGTTGCTCTGCGCTGGTTATAATCTGTGCAGGGGACCAATTTCACAGATTTATCTAAGAATTGTTGTGTTACTTTGCATTGTTCGACATATGCATGCGCAAGTGTCATATGTGCTCATGTACTTTGTTTAATATCAATATTGTTGTGCTGGTTGATGAGCCTGCTTTGAATACCTAGCTTGAATCATGTAGCTTGTTCAATCTTCATTCCGTTTCTTATGGATTAGTTATCTGCTACACCGTCTTACTCTTCTGTTACTCTATTTTCTTCTGTTATGGTTGATAGGTTCTCCATTTCTGTGTCTGCCCAATTTTTTTGTATGAATAGTACCGATGTTCTGTAAGTTCACTTCTCTAGTAGAAGTGGTGATTTCTTAATGAACATACTTAATTTTGTTTTTGTTGTTTCATGGCTCCAGATGCTGGGAAGTCAACTGCTGGAGGGCAAATATTGTTCCTGAGTGGTCAAGTAGATGACCGGACCATCCAGAAATATGAAAAAGAAGCAAAGGATAAAAGCCGAGAAAGCTGGTGAGTAGGTCGTGAGCAATATTTAGCTTGTACTCCCTCCGTTCCAAAATATAAGATGTTTTAGCCTTTTTCTGAAACATATGTATCTAGACGCCTTTTAGTTTGTAGGTTCACTTATTTTGTTCCGAACCTACACACTAAAAGGCTTCTAGATACATGCATTTCAAAAAAGCTAAAACATATAATTTGGAACGGAGGGAGTACATCCTTTATGCGAGGCTAATCCATACATTTGAACATGGAAGTTATGACTGTTCATGCTAGTTAATAATTTGGGTATTCTTTCATGCAATATTTAGCTTGTACTCCCTCCGTTCCAAAATATAAGATGTTTTAGCCTTTTTCTGAAACATATGTATCTAGACGTCTTTTAGTTTGTAGGTTCACTTATTTTGTTCCGAACCTACACACTAAAAGGCTTCTAGATACATGCATTTCAAAAAAAGCTAAAACATATAATTTGGAACGGAGGGAGTACATCCTTTATGCGAGGCTAATCCATACATTTGAACATGGAAGTTATGACTGTTCATGCTAGTTAATAATTTGGGTATTCTTTCACATAGATGGTTCTGTCCCCCCCCCCCCCCCCCCCCCCCCCCCCCTGAATTCGACTATCCATACACTCTTTCAATCATAATCTGAATACTTGCAGGTACATGGCTTACATCATGGATACAAATGAGGAAGAGCGACTTAAGGTATCTCTTTTGTATGGTTGCTTTATGATTAGTGCATTAAAGCTCTATAGTTGACACTTCTTTTGCATGTCTTCAGGGGAAGACTGTTGAAGTTGGTAGGGCCTACTTTGAGACTGAGAATACAAGATTCACTATTTTGGATGCGCCGGTATTTCTCTTCTACATATTACAGTTATACTCTCTCTGTTCCATATTATAAGACGTTTTGGCAAACCAAGTCCTATAATATGGAACAGAGGGGTACTTGTTAGTTTTTTTTTCTTGCACGACGCTCTTCTGGTTCTCTGGATTTATCTGTGGCCACACCAGCACTGTGATGGCCAGACTATAGTTTGAGCTGTACATAACTTCAGCTTCTTATGTTCCTGCTGAATCTGTTCTGGTAGTGACCAAGGAATCTACATGTTCAACCTGAAAACTGCATGGATTGTTTTTGGGACCATTTACGTATGTTAAGGTTCTTAAATATAATTTGCACTAAATGATATGAAAGTTGACAAAAAACTGTTGAACAGGATTGACATGCCATTAAATGCGCTTGTGTCAGTGCAAGAAAGTTGTCCTGAGATGATCTAAATATAACTTCAATTTTACATTACAATTACATACCATTAAATGGGCTTGTGTCAATGCAAGAAAGTTGTCCCTAGATGTTTTGATCTAAATTTAAATCTTAATTTTACATTATAAAATTGTGGAAACAAAAGATTTCACGTATGCAACCATTGAGTCCAAAGCAAACACATGCACACTGCTTAACACTAGGAGATTTGCTATGGTTCATTCCTTTTCCATGTAAATGGCTTTCCTTCCAGCGATACATCAGCACATATTCTTATTGCCTTAGGTCAAGGTATCTATTGGTCTGAATCCAGTCCTTGTTTAGTGTTTTGGTCTATTCGTACCTCATTGTTAGCCTCTTAAAATCATACGTGGGACAATTTCTTTAGCATGTTCACTCCTTTGTTGCCAATGCCACTGTTCTGATTCATCCTTGTACATGTCATACTTGTTAGATTTACTTTTATGACTATTATGCCCATGCCCATGCATATGTTTTGTCAGACACGAAGTTTGCAACTTCTGGTGACAAATCTGAATTTTTTACTGATGATGCTTTCATGTATTTGCTGTGTGTGATTGGTCTACTTGCAATAGCTATTGAACTGAATTCTTGTTTCATGTACAGTATTTGTTTACTTGGATGGTCTGAATTTGCAGGGCCATAAAAGTTATGTTCCAAATATGATAAGTGGTGCATCTCAAGCTGACATTGGTGTTCTGGTAACTATAGGGCCATGGGCATTTCATTTTCATTTTTTTGGTCATTTCTCTCAGTGAATATATTCCCCTTCCCTTTTCAGGTCATATCTGCTCGAAAAGGTGAATTTGAAACTGGATATGAAAGAGGCGGGCAAACTCGGGAACATGTATTGCTTGCAAAAACTCTAGGTGTTGCTAAGTTGATAGTTGTCATCAACAAGATGGATGAACCTACGGTACAATGGTCTAAAGAAAGGTAAGCCTGGGGAGACATACTTTTATATTTTTTTAATTGAAAGATTCGAATATTACAGAAGGTATAGCTGTAGCCAAACAATAAATTTTATTATTTGTTTCAGATATGATGAAATTGAAGGAAAAATGGTTCCTTTTCTCAAATCATCAGGATACAATGTTAAGAGAGGTACTATTCTACTTTTGACGTTTTCTCAAAAAATAAATTGTCATTAACACGCAGTTTGAAGTTGGATTATGTGCAATTGCTTTCTGTGGTGTTTTGTGTTTAGTAAATTGTGTCTTCAACATCACATGTTCATCTGTCGATGGTTTTCTACATGTTTAAATAACTGGATGCGTAGACTATGTCTAGCAGCTTTCTTGGCCATTCTGAGTTGACGACTGTCTCCTGTTTCACGACGTGTGGCATTAGGATTTTGTTCAGTTATAAGAGGTGTTACATTGTGCTTGTGTATACCCTGGTAGAGTACTGTGGCTATGTATAGCCAACTAGATGCTATTTCTTACTGTTTCATTGCTTTGTTATCAGATGTACAGTTCTTGCCAATATCTGGTCTTTGTGGAGCCAATATGAAAACCAGGATGGATAAAAGCATATGTAGCTGGTGGGATGGTCCTTGCCTTTTTGAAGTTCTGGACCGGATCGAAGTTCCTTTGCGTGACCCCAGAGGTCCAGTAAGGTTTAAAGGCTATGCTCATGCTCCTTTAACTTTTATTAGTTTATATTCCATGTGCTGAAAAATATATGTCATTCTTTGGACTGACATCATCTCCACTGTTTAAGGTTTTGATTATCAATATATAGATGATATGTTAGCAAAGATATATTATATTGCGTAACTACTTCTCTTTACAAATTGAATGATATTGCTTTTGCATTGTCAATATTGTATGTATGACGATGGAGAACAAGTTTCTTGAAATATCATTTTGTTTTGACATAGGTAGTATTGCACAGTTAATATAGATGGCTTTGCTGCTCTTTACAGATATTTTTTCATTTTGAATTCATTGTGTCAATCTCTGTGCCAAAACAAATGGCTATTCAAATGAAAACTGATACTCCCTCCGTCCCAAAATAGATGCCTTAATATTGTCAAAATTTGGGTGAATCTAGACACTATTTAGTATATAGATTCATTCAAAATTTGAAAAACCTAAGACATCTATTCTTGGACGGAGGGAGTACATTTTCTTATATTATCCTCTTCATTTGGTTCTAGCCTTTGTATAGAAGGCTGATTTATTTGTTGTGTTGATCAGATGCCAGATACAAGCTTTACATTTCTCTTTGTTAACAATGTAGGATGCCAATAATTGATAAATATAAAGATATGGGTACTGTTGTAATGGGGAAATTAGAGTCTGGGACTATCAGAGAGGGTGACAGTTTGTTGGTTATGCCGAACAGGGTATGTTTATCTTATCCAGTTAACTCTCACTGTCTACCCCTTCTACTTGGGACTATGTGATTCAATTTGTGTGCAATGTCTCTTGTTCGAGCAGTCCAACGTGAAAGTCATTGGCATAAACTTGGATGAGAAGAAAGTACGGCGTGCTGGACCTGGTGAGAATGTTCGTGTCAAACTGTCTGGAATTGAAGAGGATGATATTATGGCTGGTTTTGTACTTTCAAGCGTTGGTAAGTACATTCTTCAAGAAAAGCAATTTAATATATATTAGGTTGTCGTGACCGTGAATCCAGCTCGTGGCCAAAATTGACACGAGGAAAACATAGACCTAGGGATTGCTCACAAAACAATGAGCAGCTTGAGAGCAAACCTGCACAGTTATGATAGGATTAGGTTGTATATCCGGTTAGTTAGTCCATTGGGGTTTTCTCTATTTATTGATATGGACAAAACATATTTCCAGTAGTGTTGTATCTGCTCCTAGGCATGGATTGGAACTACTAAGTAAGCCATCCCTCTAAAAGGGGCAGCTAGACAGTATGTAGTTAAACGTGGAACTGGATTGGAATCCAAGTCCAAAACTCATCCGTCCAACTAATGTCCATTTAAATATGGCCTGGTCCAAATCCAGTCCATAATTAGTTGCGTGATGCCCAGGTCCGTCCAATCCAAGCACCTGTAACAGATGGATATCCAAGATCCAATTGGACCTCAACCGTTGTCCAGGTCAACTCGTCAACTTGCTGGAGGAGAGGACAGGGAGGGCGGGGCTGCAGGACGAGGGAGGCAGTCTGGGCGGTGGCGGCCATGCAGGGAATCAGGGCGGGTAGGTAGGAGATGCAGTTTCCTTTTCTCATGCTGAGGAGGTTGTTCTGGAGTACTCGTATTGCGTGACGTCGTGACGACCGAGACTAGGGGCAGCACAAATCCATTGGACCACCGGACTATCCAACTATTGAGGTCCAAGTTTGTTCAATGCTATTGGACCTAAAGTCCAGTCGAGATCCACGTCCAATGAAGTCCAGTCCACTTAAATCCAATCTATTCCAGGTCCAAAGTCCATGGATTTTACATGTCCAGTTCCTATATGTAGTCCATAACCATGAAGCAGTGAGAATTATCAAGTAAATATTCTACCCTCTTCTACCTTGTCTCATCATATGACTCACGGCAAGCCAATCCTTACTCCTTGGAGCCACCATGACCCTACGTCTCTGTGCCCTTACCAAAAGTAGCATGTGACGTATCTTATTCACTGGCCTCCTAGACATTTTAATTTAACTTCCTCTTTTTTTGTGTGATGAAACATCTACTGTGGGTCCAGTTCTAGTGCTATGGTGTGATAGCACGGCCCAGTCTTTGAAACAGATTCAGGCATTCATCCCAGGGTTGAGTGGGCTGATTTAGCATGTGTTTGGCTTGACGGTGTAAGGAAACGATTCAGTTGGTTGGCCCTCCCCTGTAAAAAAGAACAAAATTTGGATTGAGCTTAAGTCTTATTACAATACCACTACTAAACTAGCATAATTTTTCTAACCAAATAAGTTACTACTCCCTCTGTTTCAAAATATAAGATGTTTTAGCCATTTTCTGGAACACATGTATCTAGACGCCTTTTAGTATTCCCTCCGTCCCAAAATAAGTGACTTGGATTTGTCTAGATTCTCATGCACCTAGACGCGTTTTAGTGTGTAGATACATGCGAATCTAGACAAATCCAAGTCATTTATTTTGGGACAGAGGGAGTATGTAGGTTCACTCATTTTGCTCCGAACCTACACACTAAAAGTCAGATTTATGCGTTTCAGAAAAATGCTAAAGCATCTTATATTTTGAAACGAGGGAGTATATGGCAACCCAAAATGAGGTCATATTCTTTTAAATTGCTGTTCGCTGTACATCTGATCTGTATTTTATGTTCTGATAATTTAGTTTTTCATTGTGGTCCTTGTAGATTTTTGAAAGATTTGTGTACTTGCGTTGGTGGATCATTTCTTAATTTGACATATATTCTCATTTGGATAATGCCTACACATGCAGCTAATCCCGTTGGTGCTTTCACTGAATTTAATGCTCAACTGCAGATTTTAGAGTTGCTCGATAATGTAAGTGTTGCTTGATACTTTCAGTGAAGTTGAAGGAGACTACTCTTTTACATTTATCATGTTCTTTTCCTGCATGTGTGCTTATATTGCATAATTTGTATTGTATGGATGGGCATCTTACTCTTGTTGGATTTCAATTTGCTGATGAGAATACATGGTTTATGCGTATGCGGATATAAAATGTGTATGTATGTTGTTTGAATATGGAAGAGATTTGCTTAAATGAAATCGGATTTGACATTCTTTGCTCTGTACTTAGTGTGTATGTAGGTTACCTTTCAGTGTGCGATTGAAATGCTACGTCTATAACATGTCATAGTTTTAGTTTAATGTTTTTCCAAACATTTGATTTTCTGTAAGAGTGATCACCAATTTGCATAATTCCAAGTATAATTATCACTGCTACTGTGCTACACCATTATGAACAGTAGTGTTCATCTTCCAAATGCTTTGGTCTTGTATTTAATTGACATTCTATGTTTGCAATATTCTAGGCTATTTTCACTGCTGGCTACAAGGCAGTGTTACATATCCACTCTGTTGTTGAGGAGTGTGAGATTGTTGATCTCATAGAGGAGATTGAGACGAAGAAAATGAAAGAAACTGATCCAAAGAAAAAGAAGCCAAAGCGGAAACCTCTTTTTGTGAAGAATGGTGCGGCTGTAGTTTGTCGCATTCAGGTATTAATCCAGAACGTCATTAGTACAGCATAACTTTTCATTTGCTTATAGAGCTAATTGTAATGTATCATGCATTTAGGTGAATAATTTGATATGCATAGAGAAGTTCTCTGATTCACCTCAGCTTGGAAGGTTTACTCTACGATCGGAAGGCAAGTATACAAGCTTCAGAACATATTTTCTTTACCCTTTAGAGTGAATGCAACAGTCGTTTTGTTTTCTTAGACGACCGCTATTGATTAATTTTTGTAGCATTTCCTCATGATCCTCGGCACTACTACATATCTTATTAGCATGAACTTTTTATTTACTAGTTCTTGTTCTTATTTCTGGCTGCTGCTCCAGGTCATAGTTCATTGCATCCCTGAAGCTAGCCCTGTTTTATTATTTATTAATGTTGAATTTAGTTTATTTTCGTCGCTCAGTGAATGGAAGGCCCTTGGGTGAATAATTTGATATGCATGTTTCCACTTCAGTTTATTTTCTGGACTCCCGTGTTACTTACCTACGTCCTTTTCTGCAGCACTTCTCTGGGTATATCTCTTTGCATGTTCATTGAATCGTGTGCTAAATTATTAATAGTTTGTTTTACCTGTGCTGTTGCAGGAAAGACAATAGCTGTAGGGAAGGTTGTTGCTGTTCCTCCAGCGGGGCGCACAACATTTTCTGCTTAAGCCAATTTTGACAGAATGGCGGGTAGGCACTTATGCTCATCTTTTTCTTACTAATCTCTGCGTCCAAGATTTATCGTGTTCTGCGAGTTGTTTTGTAAACAAAGACTTCTTTTTCACTAGCTTGTTGACAGGAGAATGAGGTGGCTAATATTTTTGGGAAGCAGCTGAGATTGATTTGAGTATGATTTTCTGGCCTGGTTCTATCAGTCACTTAGGCGGCATAGTTATTGAGATTGGGTGCATAATATGTACTAGTTCTGGTCACTTGTTTGAGAGGTTGTAAAATCAGTGTGGATATATATACATGTGCTCAGTCTTTGTTCCGCTCCTTTACCCAAGTTCTTGGTTTTGATGTACGACAGTCGTGCTCGTGTCGTATGTTTCTCTGATGGGTTGCTGTGTAGTGATGTTATTGTTTAACCTTGTGCTATCAAAAGACTTTCGTGGCATGTTTCTTTTTTCTGCTCTTATCCAGGAGGTGGTATATTCCTAGATGTTCTCGGCTTGCCATTCTAAAGTACCAAGAAGCAGCAGCCAGTTGGACAGGTTTGCAGAAGCTGGAACGTCCTGTGTCTCTGAAGCCGAGCACTTCTCGGGTGATCGCTGTCATGGCACCGCAATCCTTTGTGTCGTTCTGGTCTTGTGGGCCGTCCGATGGTGGGGCGGTGCATCCCTGTCTTGCCTTTTTTCTGCCGCCCTGGGCTGCCCCTGGTTCCTCGCCTGAGCCACCACGCCCGTGACTTGAATCCCTGCCGCCTCATCGTGCACGGAGCCCCTCCCCTCCAGCCAGTGTCGAGTTTCTTGTTGAGATGCACTGCCTCTAGTCCGCACCTACCTGTGCAGCTGACCTAGATGGGAGAGAGGGGAACTGCTGCTGCCACCACCGACCAGGCTTTGCCCCGTGGTGGTGGAAGACGCCGTGGGGAGCGTCCGAGGCGAGGACCAGACTTGCAACTTCCATTATGCAATATAATGGAAAGCGGGCTAGCTAGGTTTGGGAAAAAAATGCGTATCCTTTCCATCTCTTTTGGCATTATTAATGGAATGTCCATCTCTATTTGAATAAAAGGTCAACGAAACTAAGAACCGATTGTCAGAATGGATTTACATCGTCGACTGGTTTCGCCGGGGGGGGGGGGGGGGGGGGGGGGGGGGGCGAAATTGACGTTTTTAGCGGGCTAACTTTTGGCCCGTTTTAAATCTTGTGCCATGCAAAAAAATCCATGCGACCAATATCTCTAAACAGACCAGTTTCTTCTCGCGCCGTACGATAAACAAAGATTAGCCCAACCAAACCCGCTCTACATATACCCTCTCAAACAAGCGTAGGTTCGTTCACTTGTGAGAAGTACTTTGTGATGCCTTTTTGTATGTTGAACTACTAGTGCAATCATTTTGGTGATCTTTGGAACCTGAAATTCATACTCTATGTTTAACTATTATGTGATATTATTTTGCCGTCATTGCTCTTTTAATGTTGCTGAAATTCTATGAAAATACTGCCGTCAAACTGTTGGTGAACTACTGCATTCAAAGTGCTGCTGAATTGTTATAGTTTTGTTTAAAAGTTATTAAAGTGTGTGGAAAATGAGAGAGTTGTGTGTGAAGAGGCAAGGTCGCAAGGGCATATAAGTCTTTTTCTGTGGGTGTTAGTCTCAGTTAGTGCATAGTGGTATTTTGGCAACATCGATTTTTTGAGTAATATTTTGGAATTCTCGGTTTTTACTAGTGGTATTGTGGCTATTCTGTCACCATTGGTTTTATGCCCCTCCAGACCTCTCGTGGTCGCTTTAGTGGCATCGTCGCGGAAATAAAAACTCGGAGGAGGAGGAGAGGAAGTTGGGGACACGATGATCCGTGCTCCAAAGGAGGCAATGTCGCGCTTGCATAGGCGGCGGAGGAGACGTGTTTGACAACACGTCCATTGGTTGTCCCAAGAACAAATATATTACGATGACGCCGGATCGAGATCAATTTGCCACGAACCGACCTCATCGGAGGAGGAGGAAGATGGAAAATAAGAAGATGAGGAGGAAGAAGAAAAAGAAGAGGATGAGGACGACGGAGACGAAGAGGAGGAGTTGGCTCCTGAATCCTCCATGGAACAGGAGAAGGACAACTTCGCTATCCACCGTAAGGCCTAGGAATTCTCATTTAAGCGTGGGCGGCTTACCTTCAATCTTATCAGTAACTAACCTCTTGGTTTTCGCTTGCTTTTCTCCTTCTCCAGACACTTCACTCAATTGGGTCTATTGCTGTACGGATTCATAGTAACCTATTTGGATGTTGATATGCAGCGTCACTGAGTTTTTGTTGATACAATGGCCCACTATCTAAACATCTTTTGATGACGCGAATAGTTATTAAGTCTATGTTTCCTGTCCATTTTATCGTACCCTCTAAAAATAGTGCTTGATTTGGTTGTTACATGCATTGTCTGGTTGTAAGACATTTGTGTTATTTGTTTACTAGTAACATTTATTCGATATTGCTTTTGTCATTGTTATAGAAAATGTAAATCAATTAAAATTTTACGGGGCTGTACGCTAAGACACACCCACAAATCTAGTTTAATTTGTTTCCACGTGTCCACCAGCGCCACGGAAAATTAGACAAGGCTGCAATGTACTACCTCCGTTTGGGATTATAAGTCCCGCGCGGATAACTAGGTTGTCAATTTGAACAACAAAATATACATATTATAGCATAAAAATTATACCACTAGATACCTTAGAGGTTATATTTTCTAATGGTATAATTTTTGTGATATATAAATTATATTTTGTTGGTCAAATTAACAACCTAGGTATACGCGTAGGACCTATAATCCCGAACAGAGGGAGTACCGTGTAATCAAGTGCCGCCGCACTATAGCCCTGATACCGCCCGGCCCGCAGCGGTCCCGTTCACGGAGGAGAGAGGGCTCTTGTCGGCCCATAGCGTAGGGGGCACAACACACCCCTTGTCAGCGTTTTGGGCCCGACTTATATAGTTTTTCAAGTGGTTTTGTATTCGTTTTCTGACGGTTTTGTTTGGGTTCTTTTCAGGCGGTTCGTCTCTTCTGGTTTTTCTTTTTTTTATTCTTTTATGTTGAAATTCAAAAAATATTTCAGATTTAAATTGTTCATAAATAAGAATGTTCATATATCCAAAACGTTCAGATTCGAAAAATCTTCGAAATAAAAAAAGATCAAATTTGAAAGGCGTTCAAAATAAAAAAATATTCAATTTCGAAAACGTTCAGATCCAAAAAATGTTAAAATTCGAAAATATTTTAAATTTAGAATATTGAAAGCACATAAAAAATAGAAGAGAAACAACAGAAAAAAAAAGAAAAAACGAAAAATGGCTTGGGCCGGGCCAACACACCCCGCCTGAGGGTGTGCGGCGCCTTGTCACTTGTGGTTGCCGACCAGGTCGGCGCCCTCTCGCTCGCGACTACCCCTTTTCCGTCGCCCATCCATTGCTCCGTCGGGTGAGTCCGGCACCCATCTCCCCTCCGCCGAGCCTGGCGCCGCCACCGACGCGGTACAGGCCGCCTTCCATCCGGCCCGCTGTGTCACGAGCATGATGCCGATGAGGAGCAGCTTCGGCCCCCAATCTCCGTCACCGCTTCGAAGCTTTCCGGATCTCCAGTCCGACGTCTTCCTCCCATGGCCTCTGATTTGTTCTTGATAAGGTTAGTAGGTGGATTTTGGATTTCAGTCTTTGCGGCTGTGGTATCAAATCCCTTTCCGTCAGACCAAATCGTTAGTTAATTTCCCAGATACTATACCTCTGTAAAGCCACTCCTTTGACGGTCCCGATTACAGTCTCCGATCCAAACACGTTCTTAGGTGAAATCTCGCAGTGTTTCCTACATCATCACCTCAGATAAAACCCTAGCCGCCACACAATCCTCCTACTCGTCGATTGATTCCGTGCCCCTCCGTAGACCTTCCGTGGTCGTTTTTAGTCACGAAAAAGACCAAGAGGAGAGGAATTCGGGGGCGGGACGATTCCGTCCTCCGATGGAGATTCCGAAGGAGGCAATGTCGGGCTTGCATAGGCGGCGGAGGAGACGTGTCTCGCAACACGCCCATTGGCTGTCCCAAGAAGAGATATCATATTACGACGACTCCCGCGAAACAACCTCGTCCTCGGAGGAGGAGGAAGATGAAAAAGAAGAAGAAGAAGAGGAGGAGGAGGAAGGAGAAAAAGATGATGAGGAGGGGGAAGACGAAGAGGAGGAGCTGGCTCCTGAATCCTCCATGGAGAAGGATAAGGACGACTTCGCTCGCCACCGTCAAAGCTGGGAATCCTCATTTAGTCGCGGGCAGCTTACCTTCGATCTTATCAGTGAGTAACCTCTTGGTTTTCGCTTGCTTTTCTCTTTCTGCGTACACTTGACTCGACTGGGCCTGTTGCTGTAACCTGTTTGGATGTTGTTGATAAGCAGCGTCACTGAGTCCAATGGTCTACACGCACTGCACGCCGAGTTGCCTCCCATGGGCGGCCGAACTCGCCACAAGCCTGTAGATATGCTCCATCAAAATTGCCCAGATAAAGCACCTCCAGTGGCCGCTTCATGTCTACGGCACTGTCGCCGCTCGAGACTACGTGGACCACAAGCGCAACATTCTCTTCTTCCGACCGAGGAGTGGGAGCCAAACCCTCACCAAAAGTGTAAGTACCTTCTTTCTATCTATTCATATCGTAGTATTATTCATGTTCTTACTCTTGCTCTTTGACTGAATACTAGTTGACAACGAAATAACAGATAACCGATAACCGATAATTATTATTATTATGATGATGATGCCTGTTGCAGGATCCGTATTTGCACTTGACTGGACCATGCCGTGGGATCCTCTCTGTCGATCTTGTGCACATTGAAGTCCGACTCATGGTAAAGCAGGGACAGTCTTGGGCTGAAGATAGGGAGTTGGTCACTCAAGTCATCCGTTACAGGAATACTTACAACTGTGATTGGTTCTATTCCTACCTTACCAACTACCTGTGCAAAATAGAGCTGTGCTCCGAACAGCTTAAGGAGTCGCGCCAGGCCACCGTCTTGGCGGTTCGTGTTACCAAGGGGTCGCCTTTCAAATATGGAGGACAGGTTCTGTGTTGCGCCTCACCTTATGAGGAGGATCCTTGCAGGATGATTGTGCTTTTTGATTCAAAGTACGGAACGATGAGCTTGGATCCAGATGCAACAACAATGAGAATGGATCCAGATGGAACAATGAGAATGGATCCAGATGGTTACCTCGATCTGTCGAGGCGTGTCGTTTCCGTACAAGGAACGCTCAAGATCTTTATCAATACCTACTCTCGCTCGGGTTCTATACTTGCTAGTAGCCTTGTCAAGTTCAGAGCCAAGGATTGCCAAACAAGTTCGGCTACATGTTTCCTTCACAACCGCCGCAAAGCTAAAGATCAAGTGAAGATTACTGTCGCGTGGTCCCGCTTTGCTAGAAATTTATCTCACGTCGAGATTGACTGCTTCACAAGCCTATATGTTGAGTAGTATAGCTAAAGTTCGCTGTTATCTTTGCTATGTAAACTGCGTGTCTCTTTGTTATGTATCATATATTCACCTTTTGCTGTTTTTGCTCCGGAAATCCTTTCTCGAACAACTCATTTATCAACTAAACCAAACTCTGAAGGAAGGGGGGGGGGGGGGGGGGGGGGGGGGGGGGTCCGTAATATATCTGCTGCTGGTGCATTCTATTTGTGTTTGGGGCAAGAAGAAAATAGTCTCTCTTAACTTATGCCAAATTACTGACTGTGTCGGCCGAATCATGCAAGATCCGGCCGAGATAAGTTGAGCCTTGGCAAATTTAAGATGAGTAACGCCTTACTCGGCCGACGTATGAGCTATGTCGGCCGGATAAGGCTGATCGACTTGTATGCAGGTGAAGGCCGAGCCGAGTTATGCGAGATGAGGTCGAGTAATGTGAGACTTGCAGGAGAAGGAGGATCCTATAGTCAAACCCTAGTCGCTGGCTAGGAGGAATCTAGATAGAGCCAAGCGCTAAGGACAAAGAGCAGAGCTGCAGAGGGGTAGACAAACGTCACGGAGGTGACAGTGAGGAAGCCCGAGACGCACATGTGAGGGCCTCTGGAACCTTGCCACCAATAGAAGGGGGACACGGAAAGGAGCCCGCCGAGTTACCACTTTGGGACAAGCATATTCCGAGAATATGCTTGCCACGCCATTCCTAGGAGTCAAGGAACCCCTTTATAAGGAGGGGTACGGGAGAGGGGGATCGATTCATTCTAGGACAAAGGGCTCGTGTAGTAGTTCTCTTCTTCCCTTTGATACAACTCAAGGAGCATTTTTAGCCCTTGAGAGGAGGAATAAAGAGTTACTTGTTAGTCATTTGAGTGCAGAAATCACTACATCATTCCTCCCCGGATCCCTCTAGCATCCATTGGTCCCATACTTTAGCCTACCCATGGCATCTGCCGTGCCACCACCACGACAGTTGGCGCCCACCGTAGGGCCAGCGGCGGTGCTAGCTGGAGTCAAGATCCGGACGGGAAACTTCATCCACACCGGCAAGCGGGTTGTTTCTGGCTTAGTCCATAGATTTGATATCTGGGACTATGTCAGCGATAACGCTGGCAGCTTTGGGAGGAAAGCACCCCCACGCAACGGCGGCTTCATCAACCTGGGCGCTCACAAGTGAAATGGATCGTATGGGCACCTAGAGGGGGGGGGTGAATAGGTGCTAACCAATTTTTAATACTTTTTCAATTTTAGGCTTGACACATAGTAAATTCTCTAGATATGCAACTACGAGAATTTCCCTATATGTAACCCTAACTACTAAGCACGTAAAAGCGGAGCGAGGAAACCGTAGTGGAGCACGCGGAGACACATGGATTTGTTTTACCGCAGTTCCTTCCTTGTTAAGGGAAGTACATCTGCGTTGGAGGGGTGGGCGGTTCTAATACCACCACGCCACAATAGGCCTCACCCTATTCTCCGATGGATCTTGCCACGAGAGGCCTGATCCACCTTCTCCACTATTGGATCCCTTCGAGGCGGGAACCAGTGCCTTCTACAACACTATCGGGGCACACACCCACAACCGAATTGGGGGCTGCCGAGATGACAACAAGCAGCCACAAGAACAAGGTTTATCAATATAAACAAAAACAAGGATCTAGGTATTTGCAAGAAATACTAGATCGGGGGTTCTCCAAATGAATGGAGAGGAGATGAAGCGCTTGATTGCTGATGATGAAGATCGAGTTCTCCTCCTTCGATTCCCCAAGGGATGGGGCCTTTGGGTGGATCTAGGTGGAGCTCTCTTGGATGAAGCTTTCAGATCTGATCTGGTCTTTTTCGAGATGAATCAAGCGTTCTGGCAGGAGGGGGAAGGCTGGCTTAAATACCCCCCTCCCTAGATCTGGCCGTTGCACAACTTTGGGGGCGGATTATCCGCCCCACTGGGAAAACTCCGCCCCAAGGGCGGATTCTCCGGGGGAAACTCCGCCCCCTCTATGGGGCTTGCGCCTTGGTGAAGCTTGGTGAAGATCTTGGTGGGCGGATAATCCGGCCCCCCCTGAGGGGCGGATTATCCGACCAAGCCGGAAAGTCTGGCCAAAAATCTGCCCCCTTTCTGGGGCTTGCGCCTTGGCGATGAGCAGGGGGGGGGGGGGGGGCGGATTATCCGGCGGGGCCGGAAAATCCGGCCAAAATTCCGCCCCCTTCTGGGGCTTGCGCCAACTTGGGAAGAGGGAGGGGCGGATTATCCGCCCCCCAAAAACAGAATTCTTTCCCTTTTTCTCATAGGTGGCTGCAACACTTCAACACACATTAAATAATCCTTGATATTGTTATCTAACACACAAAACACTAGGGATTATAAAATGTTCTTTCAATCTCCCCCTTTTTGGTGTTAGATGACAATATTAGGATTTGCAATAAAACTGGCAAAAGCCACCTTAAATAATGAAATACGCTCCCCCTAGATGTGTGCATATTTAAGATTTGCATTTGAATACAAATACACACACTAGGGAGAACACTACTTTAAGGTTTGGGAAATAAGGTCATACCACCGGGATGAGAATATAGCCAAAGCATACATAGATAATCCCATGAATCCATATGCCATCAAATATGCTCCATAATTCCAGAATTCCATGGGGTCCATGATAGATAAATCCAGAATTCCATGAATACCAAACATAATACCAAACTGTGGAGTACGACATAGTCTTACATAAACAAACACAAATAGCAACTGAGTTCACGCTAGAAAAGGCACAAGCAAACAAATAAAAACGACTAAAATCAAAAAGCTTGTGCCCAACCCTTGCAAATCCACGAGACCTAATAGAACTACTTCTGTCGTGGTGGTGGCACGGCAGATGCCATGGGTAGGCTAAAGTACGGGGCCAGTGGATGCTAGTGGGATCTGGGGAGGGAAGATGCAACTGTCTTTACACTCAAGCTGCCAAAGTGATGAACTTTATTTCTCTCTTGATGGGTTACAAGTGCTCGTTGAGCTGTTTACAGGGGGACAATGTGATTCTCCCCAGCCTAACGGTGCTCAAAGAATCGATCCTCCCCTCAGGGTCCAAACCTCCCCTTATAAAGGGGTACCTTGGGTGCCCTTAGGGCTGACGAGGCAAGCATATTCGTGGAATATGCTTGTCCCAAAATAGTAGTTCGGCGCGCCGCTTTCCCTGTCCCCCTTCTTACCGCGGTAAGTTTCCAGAGGGCCCCTCCTGCGTGCCTCGGGCTTCTGGACCGTCACCTCCGTGACCTCCTTCTGCCCCTCTGACGCTCTGCACATTTGTCTTTAGTCTTTGGCTCTGCCCAGATTCCAAGACTGGGGTTTGACTTTGGGCTTCTCCTTCTCCTGCAAGCTTCGTATGATTCGGCCCTTCCTCGTATAACTCGGCCTGTCCTTCACCTGCATCAGAATCATAGGAGCCGACCTGGCCGAGTTACTACTTACCTCGGCCCGGTAGTGTTTTGTCGTTATTGTTGCGGTCGTGCCTCTTCCTATCTTGGCCGACCTTTACAAGACTCGGCCGGCCTGAAATATAACTCGGAAACTGGACGGGGGAATATCTCTTCGTCTTTCCCCGTCTTTACCCTATCCGGGTTTACCTCCCCAACATTAGTCCCCGAAGCTGGTATGGCCCTGCTGATAATTTCGGCCGGGTCATATCAGTTTCATCACCCTTCTTCTGTTCTGTTTCCGAGTCATTCCTTCTCCGTTCGGGGTATTCCCGTTCCTTCTCTCGTACGCCTCGTCCTACGTGTCATTCCCATCATTGATTTTCTAGTTTTTTGTTCCTCCTCTCTGTTTATTGTCAGGCTACAGTTAACACTGCGCCTGACGCGCTGGCGCCGCGACGCCTCGTGAACCGTCTCCTTGGGGATCGTGGCCCTCTATGCTGTTGTGCGGCCCCTGGTGTGGTTCCACTCAGCGTCGTGCGTTGGTGCATCACCCACCGTCTACACGATCTGCAACCGCACGCACGATCCTACCTCCGCGCAGGAGCGTTGGTTACAAAAAGGGGGGCGCGGCTCTTGGGGGTCTCACTTTCCCCCAATCGCTTGCCCGCACCTTCTTCTTCCTCGCTTCCTCGCGCTCGTTTGCAGCTCCGCCGCCGCGCATCCCTCACAACTTCTGACTGCGAAGGTTCCGCCGCGCGCTCGGCCAGTGTCAACCGTGCTCATTAGCCCCGGTGTCACTGCTGGTGAGTTTCCCTCGGTTTCACCGTCTTGGTCTCCCCCTAGATCTCCTTGTTTCCATTTCCTTTCTGCGCCGCGGTTCCGTAACTTCTCCGCCGCCGCTGTCGCGTAGAACCGCGACGGGGCCTCGTAGTTCTAAGTTTTCTTCCGCCGTCAGTTTCTCCTCCGGCGATCTTTCCGGCGAGGTCATGTCTAGTTCTGTTAGCGGTGCCATGGTAGAGGAAGACGACGCTGTCTCTGGACCCGAGCGAGGCTCGTGGCAGGGTTCTTCAGTTACTCGGCGGGAAATCGAGTGGCTTATTCGAACTCGTAGGATCCCCGCCGAGGTCTCTTGTCGTTTACCCGGCGACGAGTTATCTCCTGAAGTCAGGGAGGGTGAGTTCGTCGTCTTCATGTCGCACTTCTCCCGTGGTTTTGGTCTCCCTCTCAGCGATTTCGCGAGGGATTTTCTTGATTACTTCGGCCTCCAGCCGCATCATCTCCCTGCGAATGCTATCGCTTCTCTCTCTGCATTCGTTTCTGCTTCAGAGGGTTACTTCGGCCTTTGGCCATCGGTGCACATCTGGTCGAAGTTCTTTCAGATTCGGTCTAATGTCGTCCCTGATAAATCTCTGCATCCCTCCGAGAAATTGCTCACTCAGTGCGGGGCGGCCTCTATCACACCTCGGAGGCAATCTGTGTTTCCCCGCGTCACTGGGTTAGAGTCGTGCAAGAAATGGCACAGATCTTTTTTCTATGTCAAGAATAGAGGAACTGAAAATAGGATTCGGCTCCCTGCTTTCTCCATTGGCCCGCCCTCCAAGGTGAATTGGACCTACAATCCAAGGAGGGGTCTCGTGGTGGCCGAGATCTTCGAGACTCGGCTCAAGGAGTTGATACGGGCCGGGTTAAGCGGTGAGGACTTGATGGCTACTTTCATCAGTAGCCGAATCTGCCCGCTCCAGAAAAGGACTCATAAACTTTGCTATATGAGTGGTCCACTCGATCCCAACCGAGTCTCGACCGTCGAGCTGGACCACTACCTCGTCTACAAGCGCGTCCGAGCTATTTTTAAGACGGAGATGCCTGAAGACTGGACCTGGGGATTAAAGCCGTATACTCGCGAGCATCCTCCTCCTGCAGTAAGTTTAACTGTTCATGCTTTGATCTATTCTTATTTTCTTAACTTTCTGGATTAACATTTCCTTTCTCGCCTCACAGCGGTTCGCGAAGCAGAAGGACGAGGATGCCGAGGTCTTGTCGCTCCCGTGGACTGCTGATCGGAGTACTCCGGATGTTGGGGAGCCGGACTCCGAGGAATTCGTCCCTAAGTCGGATTCCGCTCCGACCCGCGCTCGTGGCAAGAGTTCGGCCCACGAGGAGGAAGGTGATTCGGACGAGGTTCAAGTCCTTGAGGTAGTTGCCGCAATGCCTATTTCTTATGCATTTCCGGCTTCTGCTTTCCCAGCTAATCCGGCCGGTCAGGTTCATGACGCCGAGCCTCTTGATTTGCGGCCCCCAGCTACCTCGGGGAAACGTGGGGCTCCTGCTGGTGCCTCGGACGCGGCTCCCAGGAAACGAGTAAAGAAATCCGCACCGAATCCTCCTCGGCGCAAGGCCATGCCAGGAGTTGCTGGGTAATCTCTATCTCCCCGTATTTCTTGTTCCTCTCTTTTTTGCTTTCCAAGCTTACGTTCTTTTTTTTCTTTTTGCTTTTGCAGTGCTCCTCTTTCCGTTAAACCTGGCGGTCCCAGTATGACCAGCCCTGTTAGTCGGCCGCCTCCTCCGCCTGTTGATGATACTAGGCTTCCTAGTCCTGCCCGTTCGGCTTCTCCTGCTCTGAGTCCGTCGCCCCTCATAGTGATTTGCCTGAACCTCCTCTTGCCGACATCGATTCTACTCGGCCTTCCGAGGTCTCCGTTGACCCCGTTGCCCCTCTTGCGCGCCCCAGCGCTTTTTCTGAGCCTCAATCTGCTCCAGTACTCTCCACAGCAGCTCCTGCCCCGGCCGAGAAGGTCGTTACTTCGGCGCCTCCTCCGACCGTGACCCCTGCTGCTCCTATTACCGAGGTATCGGCTCCTGTTGGTACCTCTAAGGCAAAGAAGATCGTTTCCACCAAAGTCTCCATCTCTCAAAAAGGCCTTGCTAGCTCTTCCCAGCCTAATATTGCCGATGTGCTGCGCAAAGGGATTGCTCCCACCAAGGCTCCTGTTACCTCGGCCGCTAGCTCTCAACTTGCTCTTCATAAGAGTCCTGCGGTCGCCGTGGTTACAGAGCATGTCCGGGGTAAAGTTTTAACCCGGACGTCTAGTGGGAAAAGCCTCGGCTCGCTGGTGGAGTATGCCAATAACTGGAATGCGGCTGACCAATTTGAGGGTAATCCCATGAATCAGCCCTTTCAGCTTTCCGACATCAGCAGCCGTTTGGATCAAGCTGCCAAGATTGTTTTGGACAGTAACAAGATGAACGAGGTATATATTCTGTCTTGGTGTTTTGACTATTCCATATATATGCACTAGTCCCCGAAACTTGAAAGTGAGTAACTTGTTAACCGCTTGGAAGTTTTTATCATGCTGTATCCAACCCAGCTTAGTTTAGTGTTCGGATTGGTCTCCGAGTAGACTTATCTTATACTTTGCTAAGCGTCTAGCTGCTCCTTGAGGTATCCAGTCTCCTAAGTCCGGGTTAAGTCCTTGTTTAACTTAGATCTGCTGTGGCTCTGAATATTCAGCCCTCTAGACTTGAGTTAAGCTCTTGCTTAGCTCGGGTCTACTGTAACTTCGAATATCCAGCCACCTAGATCCGGGTCAAGCTCTTGCTTAACTCGGATCTGCTGTAGCTTTGAATATCCAGCCACCTAGATCCGGGTCAAGCTCTTGCTTAACTCGGATCTGCTGTAGCTTCGAATATCCAGCCACCTAGATCCGGGTCAAGCTCTTGCTTAACTCGGATCTGCTGTAGCTTTGAATATCCAGCCACCTAGATCCGGGTCAAGCTCTTGCTTAACTCGGATCCGCTGTAGCTTCGAATATCCAGCCACCTAGATCCGGGTCAAGCTCTTGCTTAACTCGGATCTGCTGTAGCTTTGAATATCCAGCCACCTAGATCCGGGTCAAGCTCTTGCTTAACTCGGATCTGCTGAAGCTTCGAATATCCAGCCACCTAGATCCGGGTCAAGTTCTTGCTTAACCCGGATCTGCTGTAGCTTTGAATATCCACTTATTGTTTGCTCTATTGCTCAGATTGCTCATGATCGGCGAACTGCCGAATTCCAGCGACTGCTTTTCTCGCACAGGAAGTTGCAAGAGAAATATGAGAAAGTTCTCCCTGTTGTGAAAAAGACAGGTAATTCGACCGTTCTCCTTTCTACTTCTGATATTGTCATTATTCCGTATTTGTAATGCCGATTTACTTTATGCGTTAATAGGTGATATCAATAATTTGAACATCCATCTTGAGAAAAAGGTCAAGAAATTGGAAGGTCAGTTTTTTCTCTACCTTTGTACTTATCCCTTTCTGAAACATGCATCTAGTTTCTTTTACTTTGCTTGGCCTTGGCAAGGTCGAGATACAAACCTTTTGTATTGCACGCCGATGTCTGACGTGACGTTGCATTTTTTAGATGAAGGTGTCGCTCATTCGGCGCTGCTAAAAGAGAAAAATGATGAGATAGCTCGCCTGAGCGCCGAGGTGGAGGCCCTTAAGCTTTCTCAGAAATCCGAGCTAGAAAAAATCGACCAGGAATTTTCTGAAGAGAAGAATCGGCTGGCTCTGGAGCTACAGAAGAATAAGGAGCTCCTGGAGGCTGCCGAGTTAAAAACTCGGGGAATGGGCGAGGAAATTGCTTCTTTTGAGAAGAGCAAGGGTATTTGGGCTAAAGACCTCTAGATGATGTTGAGTTATATTCATTGTAAGTTTCTTATCATGGCTGGCTTATGTTTTTCTCCGTCTTTGCTATTTCCTGACGCGTTCGAGTTTCATGCAGGTCATTTTCCAGAAGCTAAGCCTGTGAGCTCTAAGGCAGTCCTTGCTGCTCGTGCGCGCCGAGGTCTCCCTACTGATATGGACTTTGAGTATGAATTAGAAGATTTCTTGGTCGCTGTGGGCGCTACCCTTGGTCCGATGAAAGTTATGGGCAGGGACTTGGTGCTAGCCGCTATCCGAGCCTATCATGCTCTCTGGCCGAATACTTCTGGGACACCTAATATCCGCGAGATTGAGTTGCTGGTGACCAGATTGAACGAATCTGAAAAACAGCTAAGTCTTTGGAGGGAATCAGCTGGGCGGGCAGGCGCGGATATGGCCCTTACTGTTATTATGTCCTGGTATGAAGACATCTCCCTTGATATCCTGAGGAACTTGCGCACAGGCTCCCGCTGGGTTGAAGACCCCGCCTTTGTTGCTCTTCGGCAAGCTCGTGCCTTCCAGCTTGTTGAGTATGCCGACGTGCATACCTGGATTGAAGGTCCGAGTTTCCTGCCGAACCCGGAGGACGAGGTTGCAGTAGAGGACGCATCGGACAATGATTCTGCCTCCTCTGGCGACTCCAGTTCAAGCTCGGACGGCAACGGTGATGCACGATCCTCTTCCAAGGGTACTGGGCATTCCACTGCACAGACTGATGCTCCTCAACAGCCTCGGGTTTCTGCCGAAGTCGTGCCTGGTTCAGTGGAAGGTGAGGCGACCTCTGCCGAAGCAGCGCCTACCTCGGACTGCCCAGTTCCTGACCCAGTCACTGCCTCCCCCGCCAAGGACCTTTAAATTTGTTTTTCTCCTTGGTATGCCAGGCGTATGATGTGCGTAAAACCTCTGTTCGCTTTGTAATGACACTTTTCTTTTGCTGTATGCTTCCGGGATATGTACGCTTGTAGATGCTATCATGTCCTTTACATGATCTCGCCTATCCGAATTCTGGCTTTGATTGTTTGACATTTTTCCCTTTTGGGATGTGCGTCTGGCTTCGTGTTTCTTAGTTTTAGCCCTTTGCTCTAGGTATGGGTTTCCAATCTTACACGAAATTTTTGCTATTTTTATTTTGAGCACCAAGTTTTGACGCTTCTTTCTATTAAAAAAGCTAACCATTACCTTGGCATTGTCAAAGCATCACATATAGCATATAGGACCAAAATGGAAATATCATATATCGGTCTCCGAGCTACTGCTCTGGATGCCGACGTGCAGTGCATAGGATAAAGTGGAAATAACATATAGATGTCCCCGGGCTACCGCTCTGGGTGCCGAAGTACCAATTTCACGCTAAATTCGGATAACACATGGCAGTCCCCGAGTCATTGCTCTGGGTGCCGAGGTTCAAACATATAATACGAGATCACATAACATACGGCAGTCCCCGAGTGACTACTCTGGGTGCCGAGGTTTAAACATATACTGCGAAATCACATAACCTATGGCAGTCCCCGAGTGACTACTCTGGGTGCCGAGGTTTAAACATATAATGCGAAATAACGTAACCTATGGCAATCCCCGAGTGACTACTCTGGGTGCCGAGGTTCAAATACATTATTGGATTTTGACCTTGAGATACAGCGCTACGAGTAGAACGGCCGAAGTAAAGCCACATTCCAGGGGCGCTTCGTTTCTTCACCAGCTTTGTCTGCCTTGTTCTCTCGAGGGGACTGGGCGTCGATCAGATAATATGCGTCGTTGTGCAATGCTTTGCTCACAATAAATGGTCCTTCCCATGGGGGTGACAACTTGTGCATGCCGGCCGTGCGTTGCACTAGTCGGAGGACCAAATCTCCTTCTTTGAATACTCTTGGATTCACTTTCTTGCTGTGATACCGCCGTAAGTTCTGTTGATAAATAGCCGATCGTGACAATGTCAACTCTCTGGCTTCTTCCAACAGGTCTACGGCATCTTGCCGAGCTATCTCATTTGTCTCCGAGGTTGTGTACTGGGCAACTCTTGGCGAGTCATACATTATGTCGGTTGGGAGCACGGCCTCTGCCCCGTACACCAGAAAAAATGGAGTGTAACCTGTTGACCTATTCGGAGTAGTGCGAAGGCTCCATAACACGGCTGGGATTTCTTCGATCCAACATCCTGCCGACCTTTGCAGAGGTTCAACAAGTCGTGGTTTTATTCCTGATAGCATCAGTCCATTAGACCTTTCCACCTGTCCATTGGATGCTGGGTGAGCCACCGAGGCAATATCTAGTCTTATGTGCTTCTCTCGGCAAAACCTAGCGAAAGCTCCTTCTGCAAAGTTTGTGCCATTATCCGTAATAATGTTGTGTGGGTATCCGTATCTTAAGATGATATCCTTGAGAAATTTCACTGCTGTGTGCCCATCACACTTTTTGATTGGTTTTACCTCAATCCACTTTGTGAATTTGTCTACCATAACCAAAATGTGGGTCATTCCTCCTCTCGCCGGCTTGAAAGGTCCCACCATGTCCAAACCCCATACGGAAAATGACCACGTGATGGGTATTGTTTTCAACTCGGCCGCCGGCATATGTACTCTGGTTGCATACCTCTGACACCCATTGCACTTCTTAACTAATTCTTCTGCCTCTTTTAACGCCGTTGGCCAGTAAAATACATGCCTGAAAGCCTTGGCTACTAGAGCGCGAGATGAGGCATGGTGCCCACATTCTCCTTGGTGTATGTCTAGAAGGATTTCCTGACCTTCTGTGGAACTCACGCATTTCTGCAATATGTTTGTTACGCTTCTCTTATATAACTCATTGTTTATGATTGTATAGGCTTTTGCTCTTCTGACGGTTTGTCTGGCTAATACTTCATTACTCGGCAATACCACGTCTTTTAGGTACGAAAATATGGGTTGCGCCCATATCGGCGTTGCTCTTTCTGCAGTGATTTCACTGTCTATCTCCATGTTTTCTGCCGACGTATATACCTCGGCTCTCTCCATGATTGCTATTACCTCGGCTGTCCCCCTCTTTAGGGGTTCCGAATCTTTCTGCGGATCTACCTCCATTGGCGTATGATTCTCTGCAGAACTTGCTGGGATAAAGATTGATTCGGACTCTGGTGATGGGTTTATTGATGGTTTCCTGAGGTGCTCCAGGGCAATACCTGGCGGAATTGACTGCCGGGTTGATCCTAATTTTGACAATGTGTCAGCAGCGTCATTTTCTGCTCGTGGTATGTGGTGGAATTCACATCCTTCAAAATATCCACTGATCTTTTGCACATGGAATCTGTATAAAGCCATATTAGCATCTAATGCGTCCCAAGTGCCCGATACTTGCTGTACTACTAGATCCGAGTCACCGTAACATAGGATTCGGCGTATTCCAATTTCTTTTGCCACCTTTAATCCATGGACTAGTGCTTCATATTCAGCTACATTGTTGGACGCGGCAAAATGTATTTGCAGTACATATTTCAACTGATCTTTTTTAGGCGAGGTCAGCACTATTCCTGCTCCCAAACCGTTCCTTAGTTTGGAACCATCAAAATGCATTGTCCAGTAATTTGGATCTGGCAATGGTGGCTCATATTGCACCTCGGCCCAGTCTACGAGAAAATCGGCGACAGCCTGAGATTTGATTGCATCTCTTCTATCAAATTGTGGAGCATACGGTGATAACTCGATCGCCCATTTGGCTATTCGGCCACTTGCGTCTTTGTTGTTCAATATGTCGGCTATGGGTGCCTCACATATTACTTTGATGGGGTGCTCTTCAAAGTAATGCTTAAGCTTTTTTGCCGACATATATACTCCATAGGCCATCTTCTGATAGTGCGGATAATTCTGCTTTGAAGTGGATAATACTTCACTTAGATAATATACTGGCCTCTGAACTGACTTACCCTCTTCAAGTCGTTCCACTACAACCACAGTACTAACTACTCGATTGGTAGCCGCTATATAAAGTAGCATAGGTTCTTTCGATAATGGAGAAGCTAAAATGGGTGCCGTAACTAGCATTTTTTTCAACTCCTGAAACGCAAGGTCGGCCTGGGGAGTCCAGCCGAATTTGTCCGACTTTCTCATCAGCTGATAAAGTGGCAGTGCCTTTTCTCCTAGCCGACATACAAATCGACTAAGCGAGGCCAGGCAGCCCGTGAATTTTTGTACATCGTTCAAACATCTCGGCAATTCCATTCTTTCTATTGCTCTTATCTTCGTTGGATTAGCCTCGATACCTCGGCTGGACACGAGGAAGCCGAGTAGCTTTCCTGCCGGCACGCCAAATGTGCATTTCTCTGGATTAAGTTTCATTCGGAACCTTCTCAGGTTCGCGAAAGTTTGCCGTATATCTTCCAGCAAGGTTCTGCTCTCCTTAGTTTTGATGACTACGTCATCCACATATACTTGTACATTTTTTCCTATCTGATCATGTAGGCATTTTTGCATGCACCTTTGATACGTTGCTCCTGCATTTCGCAGGCCGAATGGCATTGTGCGATAACAATAAGCCCCGTACGGGGTAATAAATGCAGTTTTTATTTGATCGGCCGGATTTAACGGTATCTGGTGGAAACCAGAATACGCGTCTACAAATGATAACAGCTCACAGCCAGCGGTCGAGTCAATGACTTGGTCTATTCTAGGCAATGGAAAAGGATCTTTCGGACACGCCTTGTTCAGGTTAGTGTAGTCGATACACATTCGCCACACAATGGCTACATTGGGGTCATCTTTTTTCTTTTCTACTAGCACCGGATTTGATAACCAATCCGGATATAGCACCTCCATGATGAACCCGGCTGCGAGAAGCCGAGCTATTTCATCCCCTATTACTTTTCTCCTGTCTTCGGCGAAGCGGCGGAGAGGTTGCTTCACCGGCCTTGCTCCTGGCCTGACGTTTAAAGAGTGCTCAGCCAACTCCCTCGGCACACCTTGCAGATCTTGTGTTGACCATGCAAATATGTCCCGATTCTCACGGAGGAAGTTGGTGAGCTCGCCTTCCTATTTAGCGTCAAGGCCTGCACCAATAGTAACAGTGCGCTCTGGGAATTGCTCATCAATCTGAAATTTCTTCGTCTCTTTTGTCGGCTGAAAAGAAACACTGCCATGAGGGTTGGCCAGTGCCGGCATGCTTAACTGTGCTGACTGAGCGAGGGCTGCTACCTCCTGAATCCTTTTCTTTTCTCTTGCTATAACCAATGACTCGGCCAAATTTGACCCGGCCGAAGCACACTCCATTGACTTCTTGTAATCCCCTGCAACTGTTATCACCCCTTGTGGTCCGGGTAACTTCATCTTTAGATAACCTATATGACAGCTGCTCATGAATTTGGCCAGTGCGGGCCGTCCGAGTAGAGCATGATAACAACTTTCCAGATCGACCACCTCAAATTCTAAATTTTCTGCTCTGCAATTATCTCTTGTACCGAATAACACGTCCACTCGGACTTTACCGATGGGCTCACATGAAAGCCCTGGCACTATCCCATGGAAAGTTGTCCTCGTGGACTGCAGCATATTCTGTGATATTCCGAGCTTGTGCATGGTATCTTTGTACATGATGTTGATACTGCTTCCATTATCGATGAGTACTTTTGAGAATTTCACATTGATGCTTGGTCCCACAAACGTCGGATCCAACACAAGTGCATATGATCCTGGACTCGGCATTATTCTGGGGTGGTCTTTCATGCTCCAGGTCATCTCCTGATCAGACCATGGCTGGTATCTTGGCACTGCTGGTACGACTGCATTCACTTCCATATGCCGGCGCTGCACACTCTGCTTGTCCTGCTGTTCTGTCGTGAACACACAATAAGACTGGTGATGTTCCCTGTAATCATTACGTCCAGCATTTGCCGGATTTATCCTTCCGTCCTGCCCCTGGTTCATTACTTGATGCACTGCATCCCTCCGATCCGAGTTATCGTACCTCGGGGGAGGGGGTGGTAGCATCAGTTGCTGTGTATTTGCTCCAGTTAACTGCGGCTGATGCTGCTGTTGCACCTGATGGGGAGCCTGAACTCCTGCCGGGTTCCCCATCGCATTTTTCATCCAGGCGCATTGCCGGGTTGTATGATTGGCTGGTCTAGATGGGTTTGATGTGTGAAATTTACACGGCTGATCCAACATGGATTCGAACGTATACTTCGGCCTCTCTTGCCATTGCTTCTTTTGCTCTGGGGTCCATTGCCTCTTTCCCTCATTTCTTGATGTCCACTGTTGAGGTCCATTTTTCTGTCGTTGAGTTGGTCCGTGACTCGGCTGATCTTGTGCTACAGCCGCCACCTGGGCTGAATTATACCTATAATCCGGCCTCTCTTCTCTTCTTCTTCCTCTGAAATCACGCCTGGATGACCCGGCCAATTCTCTCGTGTACTGGTCTTGTTGTTCACGATGATCTGCCGACATTAACTCCGGTTGGGTTGGGTCACCCAATGCATAGGAGTCCGCTATTCTGATAGTTTCTGCCAGTGTGGTTGGCATATCTCTCTGCAGGCGTTGCCACAACACGCTGGCATAACGGCCGCCTTGCGCGAACCAAGCGATTGCTTGCGATTCGATAACTCCCTCACATGAATTTCTCAGGTTACACCATCGAGTTAAAAACTCTCTATCTGTTTCATTCGGCCTCTGCTTGCACATGGCTAGTTGCTGTGGTCTATTTGGTCTCTTGTATGTGCTGGTAAAGTTGCTAACGAACATTTCTTCGAAATCTAACCAGCAGTTGATACTGCCTGCTGGTTGATTATTCAACCATACCCTGGCTGGTCCTTCCAACATCTGTGGGACATACCGCACAACCCATCTTAGGTTGCCACCCGCTATCTTCACTGCGGTGGCATAATCAATCAACCAGTCTTGTGGCTTGGTACTTCCATTGTACGTTTTTGTGCCTCTCGCCAACTGAAAATTTGGCACTGGTGGTTCGCCCATGATCCGTGGTCCAAAACATGCCGGACCTGGTGGACCCTGCTCTTCCAATAGCTCGGACCGGTATAACCGATCCAATTTTACTCTTGCATCACTTGCTGGCAGGTCTCTGTACAGGATTCTATCCTGCATCCCATAGAGATTGTCCCCACCCTGGTTTGCGTATTCCACCTCGGAATATCCATCATTATACCTTTCATTCATCTGATTATAGCGAGCTGGCCTCACTTCTCTTTCCTGTCGAGGCTCATGTCTTGGTTGCGGGTTGAGCGGCACTTCTCTCCTTACTTCGGCCGGGGTTTGGTTTTCATGATTGTCTCTTGCGGGTTCTTTCCTGCCGTGCTCCCCATTACCTCGGCCGCCGCCGTCCTTTTCCATCCGGCCGTGGTTTCTCTCCCCACTATTACCTCGGCTTACATTGCCTCTGTTCTCATTCGCCTTTCCAGCTATTGCCGGGTCATATGGAACAATTTGTTTGTTCCTCTTCCCCAAGGTTACTGCTTTTTCTTTTCTAGCGTTGTTTCCGGGTGAAGATGCCGCTGCCGCAGATAAAGCAGGTGCTGCCCCTGCCGAATGAACCATCCGTGAAGCCCCTGGTCTTGCCGGGTTAGCTCTGAGCATTTCCTCATTTTTCTGGTTCGCGATGCGCACCAGCTCATTCACTCTTTGTTGTTGCTTCTGCCGAGCTTCCCCTGTTAACCCTTCTAATTCCAATGCTGCGGCATTTGCCGCTCTCAGGTTTTTCGCCGGGGTACTGTACCTCGGCAAACCCAAATCGCCTGATTCGGCTCTGTGAGCTTCATGCTCTTTGTTAATATCATTCATGAGGTTCTTTCCTCTCAATCTCAGTTCGTCCACCCGCTCGGGTGCAATATCAAGCTTATTAGCTTTTGCATATTCTCTCAGGGTCCTGTTCAAGGATTCCCGCAGGGCTGATACTTTTTTGGCCTCTACCAGCACCTTTTGCCTGGTTTCCTCTAACTCTGCCTGAGCATTTGCCGGATCAAGTATCGGCGCTACAGGTGTGGTTAAGTTCTCTATAGTTGCCTGCAGAATGTTCTCTGGTCTTTCCAGAGGTGGTCCTCTCACTCTTGGTGCCTTTGGGGTGGTGTCATGTAGCTCGGCCGTGCGTTGCACTGGCGGAATTACCTCGGCGGTTTGCAGTGCGATCTGCTTGGTCGGACCCTGTGCGCCTGCGGCGGGTTCTCTGCTTGCCCCGGCTAATGCTGCTCCCGCTTGAGTCCCTGCTGCGACCATCACCTCGACGCTGCCTGCCAGATGCTCTCCTGGTGGACAGCTCGCCGCGCTTCGAGGTGGTTCCCCTGCAACAACAACCTGGTGAGGATAAATGTCGGTGATGTCGACGCCGACGTAGACCCTGTGCTCGCCCAGGCCGATGAAGATCCCGTTGCGCGGGGGGGTTTTCCCCCTGAAGCTCCCTGCATTGTCTCTGACATAGTCACAGAGACCAAATCTCTGGACCAAGCCAGAAACAACACGCTCGCCGGTGTTGATGAAGTTTCCCGTCCGGATCACAACTCCAGCTAGCACCGCTGCTTGCCCCACGGTGGGCGCCAACTGTCGTGGTGGTGGCACGACAGATGCCATGGGTAGGCTAAAGTACGGGGCCAGTGGATGCTAGTGGGATCTGGGGAGGGAAGATGCAACTGTCTTTACACTCAAGCTGCCAAAGTGATGAACTTTATTTCTCTCTTGATGGGTTACAAGTGCTCGTTGAGCTGTTTACAGGGGGACAATGTGATTCTCCCCAGCCTAACGGTGCTCAAAGAATCGATCCTCCCCTCAGGGTCCAAACCTCCCCTTATAAAGGGGTACCTTGGGTGCCCTTAGGGCTGACGAGGCAAGCATATTCGTGGAATATGCTTGTCCCAAAATAGTAGTTCGGCGCGCCGCTTTCCCTGTCCCCCTTCTTACTGCGGTAAGTTTCCAGAGGGCCCCTCCTGCGTGCCTCGGGCTTCTGGACCGTCACCTCCGTGACCTCCTTCTGCCCCTCTGACGCTCTGCACATTTGTCTTTAGTCTTTGGCTCTGCCCAGATTCCAAGACTGGGGTTTGACTTTGGGCTTCTCCTTCTCCTGCAAGCTTCGTATGATTCGGCCCTTCCTCGTATAACTCGGCCTGTCCTTCACCTGCATCAGAATCATAGGAGCCGACCTGGCCGAGTTACTACTTACCTCGGCCCGGTAGTGTTTTGTCGTTATTGTTGCGGTCGTGCCTCTTCCTATCTTGGCCGACCTTTACAAGACTCGGCCGGCCTGAAATATAACTCGGAAACTGGACGGGGGAATATCTCTTCGTCTTTCCCCGTCTTTACCCTATCCGGGGTTACCTCCCCAACAACTTCTCCCCCTTTGGCATCGAAACGCCAAAAAGTAAGAAGAGCGATGCTAACGTCCCTGGACACCCAGAATTCACACCCAAATTTTCAAGAATCAAATCAATCAAAAGCGAAATTTGAGTGTGTTTTCCATAAGAACATGAGATATGCAAGAAAATCCAACGAGACCCATGAAAAACCAACTCTTCTCGAGGAAGAGGGCGGTGTCCGAAGCCATCATGTTGGAGCGCATGGCATGACACCGCGAAGATGTATCTTGAGTTCAAAACCAATGCTCATCGATGACCCACATATCACAAAATGATATTAAGGGAAATGATTTTACTTGCTTTCGGCATTATGGGGGGAGGGTTGGCCCAATCAATTAGGACCACACTCCCCCTATGTCTATGCCCGCATCTAAACCAAATACATGAATAAGATCAAGTGAGTGTGCAAGGGTAGTCAAGCCAAGCTCCTTGAATCTATGATATTTAGCTCATTCCTCAAATAACAAAATCTTGCTTCATCAAGAGGCTTCGTGAAAATATCAGCAAGTTGGTTCTTCGTGCTCACAAAGGATAGAGCAATATCTCCACGAGCAACATGATCCCGAATAAAGTGGTTGCGAATCTCTATATGTTTTGTTCTTGTATGCTGTAGGGTTTCGTAGCATGGAAAACAAAAAATTTCTACCGCATACAAACAAACAAGCCAAGATCTATCTACTAGATTGTAGCAACGAGTCGATGGAATAACTCACCCTCGAAGATTCCAAAGTGTTTAACGAGAGCGGATTCTCGTGGGTGATGTAGTTGTACTCTTCCCGATCTCAAGATCGTGTAGACGATCCTTCCGGCGCTGCGTTCCGGCAGCGCTCCCGCAGTCGGTCACACGTTCGGTACTCGACGAAGACCTTCCTCTCCCTTGTTCCAGCAGGCAGCGGAGGTTGTAGCACTCTCCTCGCGATTCCGGCAGCACAACGGCGTGGTACCGGAAGTAGAGGGGAGATCTCGCAGGGCTTCGCCTTAAGCCGGAGCGAGTATGGTGGACTATGAGAGAGCCCTCGACGATCTAGGGTTTAGACACGCCGAGGAGGAGGCTTGGCCGGCGGCTAGGGTTGCTAGGCGGCGGCGGCGGTTTGCCCTAGGGCGGCGGCGGCAGCAGGAGGTGGCGGCGCCGGCGGCTAGGGTTTAGAGGTGGAGGTGTTGGGTGTCTAGGAGGGGAGCCCTGCCCCTCCTTTTATAGGTGGAGGGGACGGCCAAGGGGAGGGGAGTCCCTCCCCAAATCGGCCTCAAGGTGGGCCGGCGGTGGAGAGGAGGAACTCCTCCCCAACTCGGTTTCCACCTCCCTCTCCACTTCCCAAAAATAGTCGTTTGACTTTCAAATTGGCGTTTGACTTTTTCAAATTAGGATTTGATTAAACCATTTATTTTGTTCAGCGATGACACCTAGTACATGATGCAATCATACCAACTTGATATAACACATTCATATACCCTTCCCCTCCGGAGTGTCGGACATTTCGGAACCTTCTAGAACATTCCCGATGAAAACACCGGAACCATTCTCCAACTCCGAAACAGGACTTTCCTTATATGAATCTTATTCTCCGGACCATTTCGGATCTCCTCGTGATATCCCGAATCCCATTCGAGACTCCGAACAACATTCGGTCTCTTTATCATCATTCCATAACTACTCAAACAACGTCGAATCCTTAAGTGTGTCTCCCTACGGTTCGTGAATTATGCGGACATGATCGAGACACTTCTCCGAACAATAACCAATAGAGGAATCTGGAAATTCATATGGCTCCCACATATTTCTACGATTACTTTGCGATCGAATGAACCACTTACATACGATACCAATTTCCCTTTGTCTCACGATAGTTTACTTATCCGAGGTTATGATCGTCGGTATCTCTGCATACCTAGTTCAACCTCGTTACTGATAAGTACTCTTTTTTCTTGTTCCCGTGATATGTGATCCCTTGTGAGCCAGTCACATGCTTGCAAGCTAATTGGATTACATTTCACCGAGAGGGCCCAGAGTATATCTATTCGTCATATGGATGGACAAATCCCACTCTTGATCCATGTGTCTCAACCAATACTTTCCAAACACTCAATGCCACCTTTATAGCCACCCAGTTACGGTGTGGTGTTTGATGTCATCAAAGCATCCTTCCGGTGAAGGTGATATGCATGATCTCATGGTCGAAGGAATTAGGTTACTATGTATCAGAAATCATATAGCAATTGAACTATTAAAATGACTTGATCTTTATGCTACGCTTATCTATAGGAGCATGTCCACCATATCATTATCCTAACGATATGACCTTGTTGTTAATAACATCTCAATGTTCATGATAGGGAAACCACAATCATTTATTAACCAACAAGCTAGTATAATAAAGAGGCTTTACTAGGGACTCTATTTTAGTTTACAAATCACACAAGTATTTATGTTTCCTTGTTAATACTATTATAGCATGAATGTAAACATTTATCATAAACACAAAGATATAATAATAACTACATTTATTATTGCCTCTAGGGCATATCTCCAACAGTCTCCCACTTGCACTAGAGTCATCTAATCTAGATTACATGGTAATATACCAAACACCCATGGCAGTTTGGTGCTGGTCATGTTTTGCCCTCGGGAGAGGTTTAGTCAACGGATCCGCCACATTCAGATCTGTGTGTACTTTGCAAATCTTTATGTCCCCATCTTGGACATGTTCTCGAATAGCGTGAAAACGTAGCTCGATATGCTTCAGCTTCTTGTGTGACCTTGGTTCTTACGCATTGGCTATGGCACCCATGTTATCACAGTAGATTGACATTGGGTCCAGCGCACTAGGAACCACACCCAGCTCTGTAATGAACTCTTTCATCCATATCGCTTCTTGTGAAGCCTTTGAAGCAGCCATGTATTCCGATTCAGTTGAAGATCTCGCCACAACGCTTTGCTTTGCACTCCTCCAGCTAACTGCTGCATCATTCAAAATAAATACATATCCAGATTGTGATTTAGAATCATCCGGATCGGTGTTCCAACTAGCATCGGTGTAACCATTAACAACGAGCTGTTCATCACCTCCATAAGAAAGAACCATATCCTTAGTTCTTCTCAAGTACTTAAGGATGTTTTTGACCGCTGTCCAATGATCCACTCCTGGATCACTTTGATATCTGCTAGTTAAACTAACAGCATATGCAATGTCGGGTCTAGTACATAGCATGGCATACATTAGAGATCCTATGGCTGAGGCATAGGGAGTCTTACTCATCCTTTCTCTATCTTCTGTCGATGTCGGACTTTGAGTTTTACTCAAGGTCGTATTGGGCAACATGGGCAAGAACCCTTTCTTGCTATCTTCCATTCCAAACCTCTTTAGAACTTTGTCCAAATATGTACTTTGTGACAATGATATTTTGCGTCTTGATCCATCTCTATAAATCTTTATGCCTAATATGTAAGCTGCTTCGCCAAGATCTTTCATTGAAAAACTATTATTCAAATATTCCTTGACACTATTAAGAAGGTCTACATCATTCCCAATCAACAATATGTCATCTACATATAGTATTAAGAATGCTACAGAGCTCCCACTCACTTTCTTGTAAATACAAGCTTCTCCATAAGTTTGTATAAAGCCAAAACTTTTGATCACCTTATCGAAACGTTGATTCCAACTTCGGGATGCTTGCTTCAATCCATAGATGGACCGTTGAAGTTTGCATACCTTGTTAGCATCTTTAGGATCGACAAAACCTTTGGGTTGCATCATATACAACTCTTCATCAATGTCTCCATTGAGGAATGCTGTTTTGACATCCATCTGCCATATCTCATAATCATAATATGCAGCGATTGCTAACATAATCCTCACAGATTTTAGCTTCGCTACTGGTGAGAAAGTCTCATCGTAGTCAACTCCTTGAATTTGTCGAAACCCCTTTGTGACAAGTCGAGATTTATAGACAGTAACATTACCATCAGCATCTGTTTTCTTCTTGAAAATCCATTTGTTCTCGACAGCCTTCCGGCCATCCGGTAAGTCCACCAAAGTCCATACTTGGTTTTCGTACATGGATCCAATCTCGGATTTCATGGCTTCTTGCCATTTGTTGGAATCTGGGCTCATCATCGCTTCCTCATATGTCGCAGGGTCATCGGTGTTGTCCACCAACATGACACTCATAACGGGATCATACCAATCTGGAGTGGTACAAGTTCTCGTTGACCTGCGAGGCTCTGTAGCAACTACAACCGAAGTTTCATGATCATCATCATTAACTTCCTCTCTTATTGGTGCAGGCACCATATGAACTTCTTCCGGTGTTGCGCTACTCGCAATTTCGAGAGAAGGTTCGACAACCTCGTCGAGTTCTACTTTCCTTCACTTCTTTCGAGAGAAATTCCTTCTCTAGAAAGGATCCATTCTTGGAAACGAAGATTTTGCCTTCGGATCTATGATAGAAGGTATACCCAATAGTTTCCTTCGGGTATCCTATGAAGTCGCATTTTTCCGCTTTGGGTTCAAGCTTGTCCGGCTGTAACTTCTTTACATAGGCTTCGCAACCCCAAACTTTAAGGAACGACAATCTAGGTTTCTTCCCAAACCATAATTCATACGGTGTCATTTCAACGGATTTAGATGGTGCCCTATTTAAAGTGAATGCGGCTGTTTCTAATGCATAACCCCAAAATGATAGCGGTAAATCTGTAAGTGACATCATAGAATGAACCATATCTAAGAGAGTTCGATTACGACGTTCGGACACACCATTACGCTGTGGTGTTCCCGGCAGTGTCAATTGTGAAAGTATTCCGCATTTATTTAAATGCTCGCCAAACTCGTAACTTAGATATTCACCTCCACGATCAGAACGTAGAAATTTAATCTTCTTGTTACGTTGATTCTCTACCTCACTTTGAAAATCCTTAAACTTCTCGAAAGTTTCGGACTTATGTTTCATGAAATAGATATACCCATATCTACTCAAGTCATCCGTGAAGGTAAGAACATAACGATAACCACCGCGCGATGCTACACTCATTGGACCACACACATCGGTATGTATGATTTCCAATAAGTCCGTAGCTCGCTCGATCATACCAGAAAATGGAGTCTTAGTCATTTTACCCATCAGACATGCTTCACATCTTTCAAGTGATTCAAGAAGTCCAGCGGAATGGAGTTTCTTCATACGCTTCACTCCAATGTGACCAAGACGACAGTGCCACATATAGGTCGAGTTATCGCTCGATTTCAAACGTTTAGCCTCAATGTTATTAATATGTGTATTTCCACTATCGAGATTAAATAAGAATAGACCATCTATCAAAGGTGCATGTGCATAAAACATATTACTCATATAAATCGAAAAACCATTATTCTCGGACTTAAACAAGTAACCGTCTTGCAATAAACAAGATCCCGATATAATGTTCATGCTTAACGCAGACACCAAATAACAATTATTTAAGTATAAAACTAATCCCGATGGTAGATGAAGGGGTAGCGTGCCGACCGCGATCACATCAACCTTTGATCCGTTTCCCACGCGCATCGTCACCTCGTTCTTCGCTAGCTTCTGTTTATTCTGCAGCACCTATTTCGAGTTACAAATATGAGCAACCGAACCAGTATCAAATACCCAGGCACTACTACGAGTACTAGTGGGATACACATCAATAACATGTATATCGGATATACCTTTCTTCTTGATGTTGCCGTTCTTAAAATCCGCCAAGTACTTTGGGCAATTCCGCTTCCAGTGACCTTCTCCCTTGCAGTAAAAGCACTCAGTATCAGGCTTGGGTCCAGCCTAGGTTTTCTTCGTCGACGCGGTAACTTTCTTACCACCCTTCTTGAAGTGTCCTTTTGCTTAGACTTGCCTTTCTTGAATTTGGTGGTCTTATTGACCATCAAAACTTGGTGCTCTTTCTTGATCTCCACTTCTGCAGACTTCAACATAGCAAACAGTTCTGGCAACTGCTTGTTCATGTTTTGCATATTGTAGTTCATCACAAAGTTCTTGTAACTTGGTGGTAGTGATTGGAGGACACGGTAAATCCCCAAAGCATTAGGAATAACTATACCCAAGCTTTGAAGTTTGTTTACGTGCCCAGACATCTTAAGCACATGCTCACTGGCGGAGTTGCCCTCTTCCATCTTGCAGTTAAAGAACTTTTCAGAAGCCTCATAGCTCTCAATTGCCGCATGAGTCTCAAAGATCAATTTGAGATCATGGACAATATCATGTTGGTCTGAATTCTCAAACCTTTTCTGAAGCTCCGATTCTAAACCATACAAGATAGCACACTGAACTGTGGAGTACTGAGTCTTCCGAGCGAGGTAAACATTCTTTACTTCGTCGGTAGCATCAGCTGCAGGTGGCTCACCCAGCGGTGCATCCAACACATAGGTCAAATTACCAGCTGTGAGGACAATCCTCAAATTGCGGAACCAATCCGCGAAGTTGCTTCCATTGTTTTTCAACTTTTCTTTCTCTAGGAACGCATTAAAATTGATGGTAGGGGCCGCCATTGATCTACAACATATTTGCAATAGTTTAGACTAAGTTTATGACAAATTGAGTTCTAATTAATAGTTAAATTAATCTAGGTGAACTCCCACTCAAAAAAATATCCCTCACATTGTTTTAGTGATCACACGAACCAAATCCACCACATCAACACCGATCATCACGAGAGTTGATATAGTTTCAATGGCGAACAATCGACATGTTCATCATATCTACTATATGATTCATGCTTTAACTTTCGGTGATCCGTGTTACGAGACCATGTCTGTACATGCTAGGCTCGTCAAGATCAAACCTTATCTTCCGCATGAGCAAATCTGGCTTGCTCACGTTGTATACACTTGCGGAATCTAACACACCCGATCATCATGTGGTGCTTCGAAACAACAAGCTTTAGCAACGGTGCTAATTAAGGGTGAACACTTTATGACTTGAAATTCATGTGCATGAGGGATCATCTTATAATGCTACCGTCGTCTACTAAGCAATACAAGATGCATAAAGGATTAACATCACATGCAATTCATAATATGTGATATGATATGGCCTTTCTTCTTTGTGCTTCCGATCTCCATCTTCAAGCACGAACATGATCTCCATCATCACCGGCATTGCATCAACGTCAATGACGCTTCTTCATGGTTGTCGTCCATCGGCTTTAACTATTACAACTACTTTGAATAGACATGCGGGTCTTAACATAAATTAAAGACAACCATATGGCTCCTGCCGGTTGCCAACTTACAATAAGGAACATTGCATACATCAAATATAATCACAATCATGGCCATATCACATCACTGCACACCCCTGCAAAACAAAGTTAGACGCCTCTACTTTCTTTGCATGTTTTACGTGGTTTGGGGCTTTCAATAAGTGTCATTCTAACTTACGAACATGAACCACAACATTGATACTAGTATTGTTAATTACCCGTTGTAAACTGGATCTTAACTATGCTAGGAGAAACAGACACCCGCAAAGCCACTTATGCAATACAAGTTGCATGTCAAGCGTGGAGCAAGTCTCATGAACGATGTCATGTAAGGTTAGCCCTGGCCGCTTCATCCCAACATCCCGCAAGATGCAAAGTACACAAGAAGCAATCGACAATAAAAGCATCAACGCCCACAATGACCATTGTGTTCTACTCATGCAACAGATCTACATATAGACACGGCTCTGATACCACTGTAGGGTTTCGTAGCATGGAAAACAAAAATGTTCTATCGCATACAAACAAACAAGCCAAGATATATCTACTAGATTGTAGCAATGAGTCGATGGAATAACTCACCCTCAAAGATTCCAAAGTGTTTAACGAGAGCGGATTCTCGTGGGTGATGTAGTCGTACTCTTGCCGATCTCAAGATCGCGTAGACGATCCTTCCGGCGCTGCGTTCCGGCAGCGCTCCCGCAGTCGGTCACACGTTCGGTACTCGACGAAGACCTTCCTCTCCCTTGTTCCAGCAGGCAGCGGAGGTTGTAGCACTCTCCTCGCGATTCCGGTAGCACAACGGCGTGGTACCGGAAGTAGAGGGGAGATCTCGCAGGGCTTCGCCTTAAGCCGGAGCGAGTATGGTGGACTATGAGAGAGCCCTCGACGATCTAGGGTTTAGACACGCCAAGGAGGAGGCTTGGCCGGCGGCTAGGGTTGCTAGGCGGCGGCGGTTTGCCCTAGGGCGGCGGCGGCAGCAGGAGGTGGCGGCGCCGGCGGCTAGGGTTTAGAGGTGGAGGTGTTGGGTGTCTAGGAGGGGAGCCCTGCCCCTCCTTTTATAGGTGGAGGGGCCGGCCAAGGGGAGGGGAGTCCCTCCCCAAATCGGCTTCAAAGTGGTCCGGCGGTGGAGGGGAGGAACACCTCCCCAACTCGGTTTCCACCTCCCTCTCCACTTCCCAAAAATAGCCGTTTGACTTTCAAATTGGCGTTTGACTTTTTCAAATTAGGATTTGATTAAACCCTTTATTTTGTTCAGCGATGACACCTAGTACATGATGCAATCATACCAACTTGATATAACACATTCATTTACCCTTCCCATCCGGAGTGCCGGACATTCCGGAACCTTCTAGAACATTCCCGATGAAAACACCGGAACCATTCCCCAACTCCGAAACAGGACTTTCCTTATATGAATCTTATTCTCCGGACCATTCCGGATCTCCTCGTGATATCCCGAATCCCATTCGAGACTCCGAACAACATTCGGTCTCTTTCTCATCATTCCATAACTACTCAAACAACGTCGAATCCTTAAGTGTGTCTCCCTACGGTTCGTGAATTATGCGGACATGATCGAGACACTTCTCCGAACAATAACCAATAGAGGAATCTGGAAATTCATATGGCTCCCACATATTTCTACGATTACTTTGCGATCGAATGAACCACTTACATACGATACCAATTTTCCTTTGTCTCATGATAGTTTACTTATTCGAGGTTATGATCATCGGTATGTCTGCATACCTAGTTCAACCTCGTTACTGATAAGTACTCTTTTTTCTCGTTCCCGTGATATGTGATCCCTTGTGAGCCAGTCACATGGTTGCAAGCTAATTGGATGACATTTCACCGAGAGGGCCCAAAGTATATCTATCCGTCATATGGATGGACAAATCCCACTCTTGATCCATGTGTCTCAACCAATACTTTCCGAACACTCAATGCCACCTTTATAGCCACCCAGTTATGGTGTGGTGTTTGATGTCATCAAAGCATCCTTCCGGTGAAGGTGATATGCATGATCTCATGGTCGAAGGAATTAGGTTACTATGTATCAGAAAGCATATAGCAATTGAACTATTAAAATGACTTGATCTTTATGCTACGCTTATCTATAGGAGCATGTCCACCATATCATTATCCTAACGATATGATCTTGTTGTTAATAACATCTCAATGTTCATGATAGGGAAACCACAATCATTTATTAACCAACAAGCTAGTATAATAAAGAGGCTTTACTAGGGACTCTATTTAAGTTTACAAATCACACAAGTATTAGTGTTTCCTTGTTAATACTATTATAGCATGAGTGTAAACATTTATCATAAACACAAAGATATAATAATAACTACATTTATTATTGCCTCTAGGGCATATCTCCAACATATGCTGCACGGGATTGTAAGCAATTTTGATAGCACTTTCATTGTCGCATAAAAGAGGCACTTTGTCACAATTGACACCATATTCCTTTAAAGTTTGCCTCATCCATAACAATTGAGTACAAGCACTTGCAGCAGCAACATATTCAGCTTCGGCGGTTGAGAGTGAAATACAATTCTGTTTCTTTGATGACCAACACACTAGAGACCTGCCCAAGAATTGGCATGCACCAGAGGTTGATTTCCTATCATCTTTGTCACCAGCCCAATCTGAATCAGTGTAACCACATAGAGAGAAACTTGAACCCTTGGGATACCATAACCCAAAATTTGGGGAATGAACAAAATATCGGAAGATTCGCTTGACTGCCACTAAGTGGCTTTCTTTAGGAGCGGCTTGGTACCTTGCACACACTTCTACACTTAACACGATATCGGGCCTAGATGCGCAAAGGTAAAGGAGAGAGCCGATCATGGATCGGTATACCTTTTAATCCACGTCTTTACCCTTGGGATTGAGCTCAAGATGACACTTTGTTTGCATTGGGGTAGCAACGCCATTGAGATCCGTCATCTTGAACCTTTTGAGCATGTCTTGGATGTACTTAGCTTGATTAATAAAGGTTCCCTCTCTAAGTTGTTTGATCTCAAATCAAAGAAAGAACCTGAGCTCACCCATCATGGACATCTCAAACCTGTCAGTCATAAGCTTCGAAAATTCATCGTTAAAAGCTTGGTTAGTAGAGCCAAAAATAATGTCATCTACATAAAGTTGGCATACAAAAAGCTCCCCATTAACCTTTTTAGTAAAAAGAGTGGGATCGATTTGCCCAACTTCGAATCCACGATCTAGCAAAAGCTCTTTAAGGTGCTCATACCACGCACGTGGGGCTTGTTTAAGGCCATAGAGCGCCTTATCGAGTTTGTAGACATGCTTCGGAAATTTGGTGTCCTCAAACCCCGGGGGCTGCTTGACGTATACTAACTCATGCAGAAGACCATTAAGGAAAGAGCTCTTAACATCCATTTGTTGTAATCTAAAATTATGATGGGATGCATATGCAAGAAGGATACAGATGGACTCAAGGCGAGCCACAGGAGCGTAGGTCTCGCCAAAATCAATTCCTTCCACTTGAGAGAATCCTTGAGCCACGAGTCGTGCTTTATTCCTCACAACAATGCCATTTTCATCCTGTTTGTTCTTGAAGATCCACTTGGTGCCGATAACATTGCGGCAATCCTTTGGTTTTTCTACGAGCTTCCAAACTTTGTTGCGTTCGAAGTTATTTAATTCTTCATGCATTGCAACAACCCAATCGGGGTCTTCAAGAGCATCAAAAACCTTCTTCGGTTCAACCATGGAAATGTGAGCTTAATGATCACAGAAGCTAGCAAGTTCTCTTCTAGTGGATACCCTTCGTCGTAGATCACCAACAACCTTGTCAAGAGTGTGACCTCTTAGTTCAAGGTTCCGATCAGCACGAGCCTTGCGACGAGCCTCAATGTCCTTATTGTTTCTAGGAGGAGTTGATACAATAGTTGTATCCTTGTCTTGATTACTGCCCTGCCCTTGACCTTGGTCTTCGTTAACGCCAGAAGATTGTTGCTGAACATTTTCTTCAGGCCCGGATAATCCGCCCCTTGGAGGGGCCGGACTATCCGGCCTGGGAGGAGAAGTACCAGAACCATCTTCCTGAGAATGCCTGACGGGAGTTGGAGACCAGGGCCGGATAATCCGACCCTGGGGGCCGGAGAATCCGGCCTGGGAGCTTCAGAGTTGTTGACTTCTCCTTCGGATCCTCTGGAACGAGTTGGAGTGTCAGGGGCGGATTGTCCGCCCCTTGGAGGGGGCAGATAGTCCGGCCTGGGACTACCAACTTGTCCAGGGGACAGATGATCTTCAGCAGATTGTGGTGTTGGTGCAGGATTGTCTCCAATAGTAGGAGCTTGTTGATCTTATGTAGATGAGGGCTCCACATGTGTGGAGCATTGTCCTTCCCGATCCGCCACAAGGGGTTCCTCAATGGGGCGGAAAAATCCCACTCCCATTCTTCTTATGGCATCTTGGGGTATTTCAACATCTGCATCACAAACATCAACTTGACCTACAAAGGAGCCATTATTTTCATCGAACTCCACACTACAAGATTCTACAACAATCCCAGTGAGCTTGTTGTAGACTCTATAAGTGTGGGATTCGGCACCGTAACCAACAAAAATACCTTCTAAAGCCTTGGATTCAAATTTTGACAAACGGACACCTTTAATAAGAAAGAAACACTTACACCCGAATACCCTGAAGTATGAGATGTTGGGTTTGTTACCGGTAAGTATTTCATATGGGGTATTGTCCAAGATCTTCCGAAGGTAGAGCCGGTTTGATGAGTGACAAGCAGTGGATATGGCTTCAGCCCAAAAATTATAAGGAGACTTGAATTCAGCTCGCATAGATCTTTCCATATCCATCAAAGTCCGGTTCTTCCTCTCAGCTACACCATTTTGTTGAGGGGTGTACGCAGCGGAATATTGGTGTCTAATCCCCTCTTCGCTAAGAAACTCGTTTAAAGTGTAGTTCTTGAATTCTGAGCCGTTGTCACTTCTAATTGCCAAGATAGGAACATTGTGTTGACGTTGAACTTCATTGGCAAAGTCGATGACAGTTTGTTGAGTCTCACTTTTCAGCTTGAATAAATATACCCATGTATATCTTGAGTAATCATCGACAATGACCAAGCAATATTTCTTCCCACCAAGACTTGCATGAGAAGGAGGACCAAATAAATCCACATGAAGTAATTCCAAGATTCTCTTTGATGACACAATAGTCTTCCTCTTGTGGGGAGAGTCATGCATTTTTCCTTCAACACAAGCCCTGCAAACACGATCTTTGGCAAAAGAGACATTGTATTTTAGTCCAAGGATGTGGCCACACTTATGGAGACTTTGCAAAGTTCTCATGTTGACATGGGCTAAACGGCGATGCCATAGCCAGGCCACGTCGGCCTTTCCGAATAGACACATTGGACCCGAAGTGGTTTTCCCTGAGAAGTCCACCACATACAGGTCATTTTCGACGTATCCAACGAGCGCGACCTTTAGAGACTTGCTCCACAAGAGTACCACCAAATCATCATCGATAAAAATAGCAAAACCCATCTTGCCAAGGGCACGAACAGAAAGAAGGTTGTAACCAAGGGTCTCAACAAGCATGACGTCCACGAGAGAGATATCGTGGGCAACCACAACCTTGCCAAGACCCAATACCTGAGATTTTGACTTATCACCATAGGACACTGTGATATTATCATGATTTGGACGCATCTCTGTGATGATCTCCTTGCTTCCGGTCATATGACTAGTGCAACCATTATCCAGCACCCATTTCGACCCACCGGAAGCATAGCCCTGCAAGAAAATTACTTCTTGGTTTTAGGTACCCATTTTTCAATGGGTCCTTTCATGTTAGTAACAAGGGTCTTTGGGACCCAAATAGACCAAGGTATATATTCATCAAAAGGACCAACATAATACGCATAAACATCGCCATAGTCATCACAAAAGAGTTCATAATTCGGATTGTGAGACCCTGCAAAACCAATATTATTAGTCTTGTCTTTTGTGACAATCTTCTCAGCAGTGCTTGTCTTTAATTGCACATTCTTGGTCTTGTTCTTCTTGGTTTTCTTCTTATTGGACTTGGTGACATACCCAAGTCCCTCTTTACCATGATTTGACCTTTGCTTGCCAAGGACTTCATCAAGCACACCTTTGTCCTTTGTAGTGATGTCCTTGATCACTTCTTTTTCCACACTAGCATTTTTCTTGTTACTATATGTTGAGTTGGACGAGCTAGGAGTATCATATTTGGCCAATCGACTTTGAAGCTGATCATGTGACTCATTGAGAATAGAGAAATCGTTTTTCAACGCCTTGTGAGCATTGTCAAGTTTCTCCAATTCCTCGGAGAGTCTATCATGAGCAGCCCCAAAGTCAATCCTTTCCTTCTTTAACTTCTTTGCTTTGGTGACAGCATTGTCACGTTCCTTAACAAGTTTAGTCACAATTTATTCATGTGACTCTTCCATAGACTTGAGCCTCTCTTCAAGAGAGACCCGAGCTTCTTCTTCTTCTTCAAGAGCATTTTTTAGGGATGCAATTTCCATTGCATCCTCCCTTTCAATTATGCCCTTTTCTTCGAGGAGTGCTTCGTTTTGAGCCAGCTGATCCATGAGAGCTTCAAAACGAACTTTGTGCTCACCTTACAAGTTAGTGTAGAAATAATCCAAAGCAATAATCTCTTCTTTAACCTTAAGACTAGTAGGATCATCCATGTCCATCATAGTCTTGGGAAAAGAAGAGTTCGAAGAAGTTACCTTAGAGCTTCGTGCCATGAGGCAAGTAGCATTCTTGTTGATGATGTTTTTGTTCGGAGAGTCGAAGAGAGATGTTGATGTAGATGTGGTGGCTATAGCAGCCACCTCTTGAGAGCTATCGTCCTCGTCCTCATCTTCACTCCCCGATGAATATTCTTCTTGAGCCACTAGAACAATCTTTGGTTGCTTCTTGAAAGGAGCATTCTTGTTTACAAACTGTTTCTTACGTGGAGCTTTTGATTTGTCCTTGAAAATGAGTCTTCCTCCATTATCCTCTCTACTTTGATATGGACACTCAGCTACGAAGTGCAGCCGGTCACCACAATTAAAGCATGTTCTCATCTTGGGACTGTTTTCTTTTCTTCCATAGGCTCCACTCTTGCGATCTAGTTCAGCTTTAGCCTTGGCTGGATCTTTCCAAAAGTTTCTTGCATAAAGAGCCAAGTATTGTCCGTGGATCCTTTTTATATCTTCGGGACAGTCCAGACCTTCTACCGCATATTCATCATGATCAATCACACTAGTCTTCAAGGCCATGTTGACCCCCTTTTGCATCCCCATAGCTCGAGCACGAGCATCTTAGGCATTCTTGGCAGCCACTTTGAAGGCGGCCATTTCTTGCATTACGTCATTGGATGACATGAGGTGATAGTTATGCCTACCTTGGATACTTTTCAAATCTGTGGGCTCAACATGAGCTGCACCGTGGTTTCTGAAGGTTGTGGCTATTGCCTTGACCCTCCTATACATGTCCTCATGGTCTTCTCCATCCAGCATATAAAATCCTCCAGCTTCATTGATCAAGGCATCATATCTATTCCTTCTCATACTTTCATTTCCGATGAAGAGCTCGGTGAGGGCATCCCAAGCTTCTTTAGCTGTGCTAAGATGCTGAATGTGTGGCATGTCTTTGTCACCCACACCAAGTTGTATCATGTGTAGAGCTGTAGCGTTGAGTTGGCTATCGACCACTTCTCTTCTTGTGAGATTGTTGGGGTTTCCAACATGAAGACCATTTTCGATGATCTTCCACAACTCTATGGAGGAACTGCACACATGAGATTTCATCAAAAATTGCCATTGAGAAAAAGTAGATGTTGAAAGTTTGGGTGGATCACCCCTATTATGTATATGTGGGTGAGGGATAGGCGGATCAGGGGAATACACATGAGAAACCTCATTGTATCCATCCTTACCGCTATCCCTTTTCGAGGAGGAGCTCTTGCTAGTATCATTACCAACCACTTCGTTATCTTTGGAAACAGTTTTACCCGTTTCCTTGGATTGCGGAGTGGTATCCTCCGAGTTAGATGGAGGTGATGCCACGGATGTGGAGAGACGCATTATCAATTGACGCATCTCTTCCATCTTAGCCTCCATTGAACTCACCAAGGTTGTTTCCAACGTCTTGAGATCGTTCATGGTGACTACTTCCGGAGCATCACTCCCATCTACCTTGGAACCCATACTTCTCTTAGGCGGTTAAGCCCGAAATAAGAGCCGAGGCTCTGACACCAATTGAAATGGATCATATGGGCACCTAGAGGGGGGGTGTGAATAGGTGCTAACCAATTTTTAATACTTTTTCAATTTTAGGCCTGACACAAAGTAAATTCTCTAGATATGCAACTACGAGAATTTCCCTATATGTCACCCTAACTACTAAGCACGTAAAAGAGGAGCGAGGAAACCGTAGTGGAGCACGTGGAGACACAGGGATTTGTTTTACCGCAGTTCCTTCCTTTTTAAGGGAAGTACATCTACGTTGGAGGGGTGGGCGGTTCTAAGACCACCACGCCACAATAGGCCTCACCCTATTCTCCGATGGATCTCGCCACGAGAGGCCTGATCCACCTTCTCCACTATTGGATCCCTTCGAGGCGGGAACCGGTGCCTTTTACAACACTATCGGGGCACACACCCACAACTGAATTGGGGGCTCCCGAGATGACAACAAGCTGCCACAAGAACAAGGTTTATCAATATAAACAAAAACAAGGATCTAGGTATTTGCAAGAAATACTAGATCGGGGGTTCTCCAAATGAATGGAGAGGAGATGAAGCGCTTGATTGCTGATGATGAAGATCGAGTTCTCCTCCTTCGATTCCCCAAGGGATGGGGCCTTTGGGTGGATCTAGGTGGAGCTCTCTTGGATGAAGCTTTCAGATCTGATCTAGTCTTTTTCGAGATGAATCAAGCGTTCTGGCAGGAGGGGGAAGGCTGGCTTAAATACCCCCCTCCCCATATCTGGCCGTTGCACAACTTTGGGGGCGGATTATCCGCCCCCACTTGGGGCGGATAATCCGCCCCCTGGGAAAACTCCGCCCAAACGGCGGATTCTCCGGGGGAAACTCCGCCCCCTCTCTGGGGCTTGCGCCTTGGTGAAGATCTTGGTGGGCGGATAATCCGGCCCTCCTGAGGGGCAGATTATCCGGCCAAGCCGGAAAGTCCGGCCAAAACTCCGCCCCCTCTCTAGGGCTTGCGCCTTGGCGATGAGCAGGGGGCGCGGATTATTCGGCCCCCCCGAGGGGCGGATTATCCGGCGGGGCCGGAAAATCCGGCCAAAAGTCCGCCCCCCTTCTGGGGCTTGCGCCAACTTGGGAAGAGGGAGGGGCGGATTATCCGCCCCCCAAAAACAGAATCCTTTCCCTTTTTCTCATAGGTGGCTGCAACACTTCAACACACATTAAATAATCCTTGATATTGTTATCTAACACACAAAACACTAGGGATTATAAAATGTTCTTTCAACAAGGTCTACTTCGGCGTCGACACTTCCTACGTCTACCCGCATCGAGTCATCGAGGCGGGAGAACCTCCCCTCTGTGCTGCTAGCGGTCCGTGTGGAGTACGCCCCGCAGGAAGCGTCGAGGTGATGATGACGACCCCGACACCAGCAGCAGGAGCAGGCGCCGGACCAAGCAAGGACCCGGCGACAGGAGGGCAGGTAGTCACGAAGCAGGCAGCTCCAAAACCTACCGAGGTAGATCCACCAGCAACCAGGGTGGCCGAGGTGCACGATGTGACTCCAAAGGCAGCAAGGGTAAGATGGCCACCTCTAGAAAGACCAGAGAATATCCTTCAGGCAACTATAGATAATCTAACTACGCCTGTAGCGCCGATACTTGACCCGGCAAACGCACAGGCAGAGTTAGAAGAAACTAGACAGAAAGTGCTAGTAGAGGCAAAAAAAGGTGTCGGCTTGAAGGGAATCCTTAAACAGTACCCTGTGAGAGTACGCTAGGGCAAACAAACTAGATGTGGCCCCTGACCGAGTATATGAGTTGAGATTAAGAGGAAAGAACCTCATGAATGATATCTACAAAGAGCACGAGGCTTGTCTAGATGATTCAGTCAATCCAGGCTTGCCGAGGTATAGTACCCCGACAAAGAACCTCAGGGCGGCGAATGCCGCAGCCCTGGAGTTGGAAGGGTTAAGCGGGGCAGCCCGGCAAAAACAATAAGAAAGAGTAAATGAGCTAGTACGCATTGTGAACCAGCGGAATGAGGAAATGCTTAGGGCTGACCCGACGAAGCCAGGAGCTTCTCGCATGGTTCATTCGGCAGGAGCTGCCCCCACACTATCTGCGGTAGAAGCATCCTCACCCAGAAACAATGCGCGAAAAGACAGAGCAGTGACTTCTGGAAAAAGAAATAAGAAGATTGTCCCGTATGACCCGGCGGTGGCCGGGAAGGTCAATGAGAATAGAGGTAATATGAGCCGAGGTAACAGCGGTGACAGAAAACCCGGCCGTGCAAACAGAGAGCACGGAAACCCCGAAAGGGGAAACCATGAGAATAACAACCCCGGGGAAGGGAGGAGGTACCCCCGCAGAATCCCCAGCCGAGGTATGAGCCTCGGGTAGATCGAGAAGCGAGACCAGCTCCGCAAAATCAGGCGAATGATAGATACAATGATGGCTACTCAGACATGGATTATGCAGAGCAAGGTGGACAAAATCACTATGGAGTACAAAAGAGAGTTATCTATAGAAACTTTCCGTCAACTAACGCAAGATTGAAGCTGGACAGATTGTATCGGTCCGAGCTGTTGGAAGAACAGGGTACACCTGGTCTGGCGTGCTTTGGACCTCGGATCATGGGCGAACCACCCGTGCCGAACTTCTAGTTGGCAAGGGACACGAAAACGTACAATGGGAGTACGAAGCCACAAGATTGGTTAATTGACTATGCCACAGCAGTGAAAATAGCTAGCGGAAATTTATGATGGGCGGTAAGATACGTCCCACAGATGCTGGAAGGACCAGCCAGAGTATGGCTGAACAATTTACCAACGGGAAGTATCAACTGTTGGTTAGATTTTGAAGAAATGTTTGTCAGTAATTTCACCAGTACTTATAAGAGGCCAAACAAGCCACAACAACTCGCAATGTGCAAGCAGAAGCCCAATGAAACAGATCGAGAATTCTTGACTCGGTGGTGCAACCTCAGAAACTCATACGAAGGGGTCATAGAATCTCAAGCGATAGCCTGGTTTGCTCAGGGCTGCAGATATGCAAGCGTGTTGAAAGGATACGTATGTCGCCTAGAGGGGAGGGTGAATAGGCGATTAAAACTTTTCCTAGAGTGCCTCAACAAAGGCGGAATAAAACTAGTGTTTACTTTGTTAAGCACAACCTAGAACAACTAAGGTTCACCTATGTGCACCAACAACTTATGCTTAGCAATACAAGCAACAAAGTGATAGCAAGATATATATTACTTCAAGCACGAAGGCTATCACAATTTAAAGTGCATAAGTAAAGAGCTCGGGTATAGAGATAACCGAGGCACGCGGAGACACCGATATTTTACCGAGTTCCTCCCAACATGGAGTACGTCTCGTTTGGAGAGGGGGTGGTATCAAACCACCAACGCCACAAAAGGCCTCCCTTATTCTCCGGTGAACCTCACCCCAATGGGATCGATCCACGCTTCCACTATCGGTGCACTTGTCGGTGGCAACCGGAACCTCTCACAAGGTTGGGGCACAACTCCACAACTTAATTAGAGGCTCCCAACAAGTGCCACAAAAGGCCTCAACAAATGTCACCAAGGCCACAATGCCACAAAACCGTCTAGGGTTCCAAGAACCCAAGAGGGACAAGCTCCAATGAGCAATTCAAACCAAATCCTCCGAGGAGAACTCAAACCGATGCACCAAATGCAAATGGCAAGAACACCACAAAGATGTCCAAATCCCTCACTCTCAAGTTCCAACAAAGCTACTAAAGCTATTGGGGGAACAAGAGAGGAGGAATCAAAGAGAGACACAAAATCCCCCAAAATCTAGATCCCCAAAGATGCACTCACAAAGAGATGAATCAGTTAGGTCAAAACGTGGGGCTAGATCTCCTCTCTCTTCCACTCAAATATGGGCAAGAATCATCAAAGGGAAAAGATTAGGCAAGCTTCAAGATCTAGAGCAAGTGTGGCAAAGTTTAGCCTAATAGATAATAGAGGAGCTAACTAAACTGAAAACGGGCAAAGAGTATAAATAGGCCCAGAAAAACTAGCCGTTTGGGGCGTTTTTCTGTACCGCTCGCAACCGGTGCAGAAGGGAAATTCAAAGCAGCAGAAAACTCACCAGATCGAACTCGCGCGGGCGAAGGAAAAATCGGGGCAGCTGAAGCGCGCGCGTGCGTAGGAACCTAGGCAGGTGCGGGGCCAGCTCTGGCCGGCAAGCAGCAGCAGCGATGCAGAGCAAGCCAGCAGCACTGCGGGACTGGGCCCAGCGCGCGCGCGTGCAGTGACAGCATCGCACGCAGCAGGCAGCCCATGCGGTAGCAGCGGGGCCCGCGCGGCAGGCATGCAGCAGCCGCGCCAGCAGCGCAGCGAGCGGCAGGGCGCGCGGGGGCGATCCTCGGACAAGCTGGTGCGGGCGCGCGGCAACGCAGTGGCTGCGAGCGGCGGGGGTGGGGGGGGCAGCGGCAGGGCGGCGCCCGATGCGGGGCCAGCAGATCTGGCAGCATGCACGCGCGAGTGGGCTGGCCGATTTGGGCGAGATGTATTTGGTAGTACCAGCCCATCCGGACGGTACTACCGGGCCAGACCGGGGATGCGCGTACCGGGTCAGATAGAAAATGCGGTACTGGTCTGCGGTAGTAACGCTCGGCCCAGTTTTTTTTTTCATTTAAAACGGCAAATATTCAAACGGTCATAACTTTTAAACGGTAGCTTCGATTGACCTGATTCCAATTGCGTTGGATAGTGTAGCATCCCAGCTGTCTAACATCTGTAATGCTACTTGTTATAATAATAAAAAGGGCCACTTACAACATATAATTGTTGCATCATCATCATATCATGCTCATACCATCATACCACCTTGCATTTGAGCATCATATAAAACCCTTTTCTTGTTTGGTTCTTATCTCATGTGCATGATTAATTGTAGTTGCCTCTTGATATTGTATTTGGTTCTTAATATATTGTTAAATGCCCAAGTTGAGTTGAGGGCATCTCTCTTATTGACTCCACCACCTTTTTCTTTCACACCTTATAATTCCACCATCCAATTAATATGAGCTTGGCATTTCAATTTGGGTTATCTCTAGCTCATGTTGGTTGGATGGATTCCACCTCTAATCTTTGCTTGGCCTTGCCCACCTTTTGGGAATGCATATGAATAATGCCATGTAAATCTTATTGTTTTCACAAGGATAAATTTGGCATTAATTATTTTGCATGGGCCATGCAAGTGCCACCTTTTCTAGTATTTGGTTTTTACTTGAATTCTAAGTGGATCATCTTTTCCTTTGCTTAAATATTGTTTTTGGCTTGTAGTTTCTTCATCAATCATCTACCTCTTTTCTCCCCTTTAGCTAAACCCCTATCCCCATGCTCCATGCACACACATGTGCTAATGTGGCATGCCCAACCTAAAACCACCCCTTCTCTTGGATCTTGCTTGGCCATTGTTGGAGCATGCATGGATCAAAGAAAATCACCATCATCACATGATTATATCTCCCTACCTTTCTCTCTTTTCTCCTTTTCTTGATCTTGTGTGTTTGTATATGAAGCATGCTTGATCAAATGGAGTACCCCTTCCTCTATCTACCCCCCCTCTTAGCTAAACCCTAAACTACACCTTTTCCCTAAGCAAAACCCTAGCTACCTCTCCTCTCCCTTCTAGCTTCCTTGCTTGATCACCCCATGCCCTGCCCCAGCTTGCCACCCCCTCTCTCTACCTGCTGGACCCACCTAGCTACCCCCACATGCCCAAGGACCCCCAAACCCTAATCCTAGCCCGAGCCGGCCCCTCTCTTCTCCCCTCTCTTTCTCTCCCTGGCCTAAGGGACCCTCTAGCCTCACCTGCCCACGAGTTCCCCAGGGCCACCTGCCAGCCTCTATCCCTCCCCCAGCTCTGCCGCGCAACCCCCCTGGCCCCCATGCCGAGCACGTGAGAGGGAAAAAGGTGGCACCGAGGCCACCTTCCCCTCCTCCACGCAAGCCCCCTCCTGCCGTCCTTATCTACTCCCCACGGCACCCCGCTCCCTCTCCGTCCCTATCCACCCACTCTGCCTCGCCCAGATACCCCAGTTCCACCCCGAAGGCGCCCTGCTCTCGGCCCCCTCGCGACTACACCGTTCTAGACGACAAGCACGTCGGGGAGGTGATCGAGGAGACCAAGACGATCCCCTACACCACGCCTGTACACGCCGTCGAGGAGGAGACGGACCGGAGCCACCAGAACCTGCCGCGCCCGAGCCGAAACCCTAGCTCCTGGTGCGCCTGCTACCCCGTCGCACGGCTGCTCCCCGCCCCGATCCAAGCCCTCCAACGACCTCGCGGTAAGCCACTGATCCTCCTAGACATGCGTCGGCTCTGCTTTGCTTCCTGTCGGCGGCGAGCGTTTCGTCAAGCACGTTCCGTGCACCGGCGGCCACACGCGTCCGCTAGCTTCCGCGCCGTCTAGGGCTTCATATAGTCCGCGTCCGCCCTCCAGACACACGCCCCATCCTACCGCAGTGGTACCCGCCCCCGCTGGCGCGCCCGGGGTCGCGAGTTCGAGACCCCCCGCAGCTCACTGTCCGCTGACGCGCGCACGCCTGGCGACAGAGGTTCAGGAAGAGGAACAGGGCTCTGATGCCCTTTTTCTACAAAACCCCCCTCCACTTTTGTTTTCCCTCAACCCGCGCCCTCTAGCCCCACCAGTCAGCGACGGTGGCCTTTTTCTGAAAAGGCTCCCGTGGTTTCCTGGAGACAACCCGCAGTCCTCCCCACGCCCGCGTGTTCTTTTAGCGAATGCCCCCCTGCCTTTTTCTCTCCCTCAACCCGCAGTCCTGCCAGGGCCACCAGTCAGTGACCGTGGTCTTTTTGCAGAAAGGCACCCCAGCTTCTCCACCCTCAACCCGCGATACCACTTCCCCCCCTTCTGACCACGTGGGTGCCCAGTCAGCCTGGTCCCACCCGTCAGCGAGTGCGGCTGGGTCTGCGTGGGTACAAAAAGGTTGTCTGCTCATCTATTTTTATTTCAAATCTTTTCAAATAAATTCAAATTCAAAATGAAATCTGTTTTCAAATAACTTTCAACATATAAATCCAAATTTGACAAATAATATATGTTTGGATATCAGAAAAATGAGAGGATTCCAAATATGACCTTCAAATTGCCTTTTGCACAATTAAAATTCCAAGTTTATTCAAATTACACAAATGCCACTGGAACTAAATAAATTCACAACTTTTGTTTTATAATTCCAAATTTAGCAAATGATATGTCTAAAATGATCAGCTCGACGAGACCTTTCTGTTTATGATATCCATGACTTAAATTGCAGCATGCATCATATAAAAATATAGGGTACAACAATATTATGACAACAAAATGTGCACCAAAACTCCACTAAGATGTTGCTACTTGTTTTCCACACCTCACCATGCCATGCTACCTTTTTGCCATGTAAATTGTGCATCATTCATCATGGCATGATTGTTTGCTTGACGCATCTTATTCATATGCTTGTGCGCTATATTCATGTTGGCCTTGTTTGTTTGGTTTTTCTCGGATAGACACTGAGCAGGGGTTATATCAAGAGAACCAGGAGCACTACCCAGATCCGTCCCTTGCTTCAACTGAGTTGACAGGCAAGCACTTCCACATGCTTGCATACATACAGTACCTATTGCCTCTATCTTATTCTTGCATCATTGAGTCGCGATTGCATTAAATTGAATCCCAAGTATGCATGGCCTTTACTTTTAAACCCCACCAAGCTTGTTCCCCATCCCATGAGCCATTACTATAGGAGTTGTTTGAGCCATGCGAGTCGTAGAACAACATGTGTAGGGTTTGTGAGAGTCTGATGGAGAACGAGGTACCTAAACAACTTAACCGGAGTAGTGATGGGATAACTAATGAAAGCGGCACCGGTGAGCAACATCTGCTATTTGGTTTTTCCTGCTCACTTGTGTCCCGTAAGACCCCGAGTACTTGATTCCTGTTCCTTGATTTATCGCGCTATCCACATCCGGGAGGTATATGGGACCCCCCTGAGCCAGAGCTTGATTCCGTCTTATTTCTTGGGGCCACAAACTAGTTTGAGGTTTTATTTACGATCCTGTACTTATGCCATGTTTTACCGCTTTATTTACGATTGTGCGACAGATAGCACCTGTACTGTTTAGGATCGGGACACGTTTTCGCGGTGTCGACAAGCCCCGTTTGGGGTTCCCAGTCGCTCACAGCCATCTACCCAGACCTTGAGTCCGTCTCGGAGCTAGCTTACTTCGTTGCGGGTAGCTTAATGGGGTGGCCCCCTGAAATATTTCTGAATCTTGTGATTGCTTTGTCGTGAAGGCCTCGTTGGGTTTTGATTTGGTTTTTCCGAGGTTGATCGAGTGTGTGTTGCTATTGGTGCACCCCAGCCGGGTAAAACTTTCTGAAAGCCGTGTCCGCGGATATGGACGACTTGGAGCACAGTTTCTCGATCATAGACAAGCATAACTAAAGTACCACTTCTAATCTGACTAAGTATCTTGACTAGTAAATAGTGCAACACTCATGGAATGGTTAATAAAATTGCCAACGGAGGGGGGTTGTTCGTCCGCTTCCTTGTTGGTAAGCAGGGAGGAGGATGGATCTGATGAAATTACTATTATAACTGTTGTTCTTAAATTCACGGACATCCGTCTATCATTGGTTAGGCGGATGGTTAGCGTTTATCTGTAGAACTGCTAGGGTTTATCTTTCGCTGCAATTGCGTCACCCCAGGTTGTGTCCCCTTTAGAGGCATTAAGACTTGCTGAGTACCCTTAGGGTCTCACACGATAAATTATTGGTTCAGATGGACAGGTACCCCCGCAGGACGGATACTGGGTGGAAGAAGCCGAAGATGTGGGCAACGATCGTTTGGTGTAGAGATTCCGGGCACGGGGATCCGTGAGACCTGTAGTTGGGATGTGCTTATTTCTATGGCATCTTATGCCGATTTGCTTCTTATCCGTACTCGGATTTTGTTTGCCGTTTCCGCATGATACTCTGATGTGTGTTGTATGAGGAGGTATCCTAAAATATAGATCTATCTAGGTCATTTGAATCTTGCCGTATGGCGTTGCTATATTTCCTTTCTTTCTAGATGGTATGGCTCTGATGTACTCTTGTATGGTGGCTTGCGTACATACCCACTTGTGTACGTAGTTGATCCCTTCGCCTGCCGATTACGCCGCCCGTACAGGTCCCGTTGAGAGGGTAGTGGTTGGGACGTCTGAAAGGACTACCAGTGAGTGGCTTTTGGGGCCCCACCGTACTATTTCAACCACTACCACTCATCCAGGCTTGTATCTAGGAGCGTAATTCACCGAGGTAGTTACAATTGGTATCAGAGCCATCCCGACCTTCAGGGTTTCAGCCAAACGGTCGTTGTCAGTCTAGCAAATATTTTGGTAGTTATGTATATTAGGGAAAAACAAAACGCGAGAGTAGGACTGCTTCCACTTTTCTTCTTACCCTCCCACCCACCCTTCTCTGGTAAGGAAGTGCAACGTTTTCAATCCTCTTCTCAAATTCAAACTAGGATTCACGTGTTCTGGGTTTACGTAGTACCATAGGTTGTGTGTGTGTGTGTGTGTAATCCCTTGTCTATCTGTTGCCTCCAAGTTGTTATCTTATCTGCCTTTGGTTATCAACTATTGGTACATTCCATACCGACAGGCTTATGCAAACCGACGCAATCTATCTTCCTCTTTGTATCCGACACTATCTTGTTTGGGGTGTTCGTTTCCGTAGATACCAATCTTAGGTTTCGTCGTGAGAAGAAAGGGTTAGGATATGTGTTCCACTTGTTCATGTGCGGAGTAATGATTTGAGTGCGGGATGGAGTCGCGACCATACCACTACTCTTCTCATTCGCTTTTGTATATTGAATCGGTAGAGTCACTAATCTTGATTCGTTAAGTAATTTTGCGCATCTATTGGTATTCTAATGCCGAAATTTGTGGAATTTTTTTTTCTTTGATATATTTGTGTACCACACTCCTTTTCAGTCGTGTGCGATATGCTTAATATCTTTGAGGTGCTATGAACTTTGTTGATATTTTAATATCATCTCAGTAAATTGTATCCTTTAAATCTTGGTACTATTTTGGATTATTATCATTCTCCATTATAGTACTGACTTGAGTTTTATATCAATGATAGGATGGCTCCACCACGCCGGACTAATGAGGACATACCTCCGGAACTGGGCTCAGCGCTGTCAAACATTGCTAATGCTTTGGCAGCTATGCAAGAGAACCAGCAGCGCTTTGAGGAGAGCGTCAGAAGAAACGAGTTTGCTCCACTTCCTCCACCTCCCAAGCGCGGAGACATCAAGAGCTTCCTCAAGTTCAACCCTCGTCAGTTTGATGTGTCTGACCGACCTCTGGACGCGGATGATTGGCTGCGTGAGATCTCAAGGTTGCTCGAGACTGCTGATGTTCCGGAACAGGAGTGGGTCAAGTGTGCTACTCACCTTCTCAAGGGATATGCAGCTCTTTGGTGGGAAAACTACTTGAAGGCAAGCTGCACTGGGTTCCAGCCAACTTGGGAGAGGTTCACTGCAGCTTTCAAGGAGCAGTTTCTCTCAGAGATTGTGATGGAAAGGATGAAGGAGGCTTTCCTCAACCTGAAGCAGGGAAATGATAACGTCAACACCTACATCAGGAACTTCATGAATCTATCTCGTTATGGTGGTGATGAGGTATCTGATGACAAGAAGAAGCAGAAAAGGTTCAGGCAAGGGCTCAATGCGTCGATCAAGTATGCAATCACGCATGCAAGACCGGCAACCTTCCTGGAACTACAGCACACAGCACTGCAAGAGGAGGTAAGCAGGCAAATGTTTGAGGAGTCCAAGAAACATAACAGGGAGGCATCAAGCTCTGCAGTTATGGCAGCTCCTTCTAAGCGGCGTGTCTGGGTTCCTAACACCCCACCGTCGCTCCCGGCTCCACCAAGACCTGCAAGTTTCGCGCCAAGGCTACCAAACTTCACCACTGCGGCTCCCAGGGGCTACAACAACCACTACCCTAGAGCGCCTGGCGGAGTCCCTGGCTACTCTGCTCCACGTCCAGCTGGTGCCTGCTTCACGTGTGGAGATCCGGGACATCCCCACTGGAACTGTCCAATGAAGAACAAAGCTCTCCCTCAACCCCCGCCAAGATCTGCAACAAGCTCTCCTTCGGTTCGTGCACCACCGCCTCGGGCTCTCAACATCAACACCAAGCCCGGGTCTGCGGTTGTTCGTGCCAATTGTGTCAACGCCGCTCAAGCTGAGCAAGCACCGGGAGTCGTGATGGGTATGCTTTCCGTGAACTCAGTCCCTGCACGAGTTTTGTTCGATTCTGGTGCATCGCATTCTTTTGTGTCTTATAAGTTTGCAGAGGAGAATGAGTTGGTTTTGGTTCCTCTCCTTAAACGGTTGGTGGTACAATCTCCTGGTTCAAACATGAGGGCTGCTCAAATCAGTCATGGCAATCAAGTTGAAATTGGTGGTTCTACCTTCTTGGCTTCTTTGATTGTTCTGGGCAACTCTGACATTGATGTCATCTTGGGCATGGATTGGTTGACAGCAAATGCAGCTGTGATTGATTGTGCTGAACGTTCGGTTTCTCTGAAGATTCCTGAAGGTCATATAGTCTTTTCTCCAAGTCTGTCTCCTGTTGTCCAGCTCTTCTCCTTGGCAGCTCTGAATGATGATGCTATGGAAGCTATTCAGAGTGTACCGGTGGTCTGTGAGTTCCCAGATGTTTTTCCTGAAGAGTTGCCGGGTATGCCTCCGGATCGTGAGGTTGAGTTTGTGATTGAGCTTGAACCTGGAACGGCTCCTATCTCCAAGCGGCCATATAAAATGGGTCCTTCTGAGTTGGCTGAACTCAAACGACAACTTGATGAACAAGAGAAGTTGGGTTTCATTCAACACAACACTTCTTGGGGTAGTCCAACAATCTTTGTGAAGAAGCGTGACAGAACCGATAGGCTATGTGTTGACTACCGGGCTCTCAATGCTAAAACCATCAAGAACAAATATCCTCTCCCTCGGATAAATGATCTTTTTGATCAGCTGGCAGGAGCTGTGGTGTTCTCTAAGCTGGACTTGAGAAGTGGTTATCACCAAATCAAAATTCGCAAAGAAGATGTGCCCAAAACAGCTTTCACCACCCGCTATGGCCTGTATGAGTACACGGTCATGTCTTTCGGCCTCACCAACGCACCTGCTACCTTCTCGAGGCTGATGAACTCCGTTTTCATGGAGTACCTGGACAAGTTTGTTGTGGTATATCTGGATGACATTCTGGTTTATTCCAAGTCTAAGGAGGAGCATGAAGAACACCTGCGGTGTGTCCTGAACAAGCTTCGTGAGAACCGCTTGTATGCAAAGTTCTCTAAGTGTGAGTTTTGGCTGCCTGAAGTAACATGTCTGGGTCATGTTATCTCTGCCAAGGGCATTGCAGTCAACCCGGAAACCGTGAAGACAATAGTTGAATGGCTTCCTCCTGCTAATGTCAAGGAAGTGCGGAGTTTTCTCGGCTTGGCTAGCTATTGCCGTCGCTTTGTGCAGAACTTCTCGAAGATAGCAAAGCCTCTTACCGATCTCCTCAAGAAAGGCAAGAAGTACCTGTGGACTCCTGCTTGTCAAGAAAGTTTTGAGACACTCAAAGAGAAGCTCACTTCCACACTAGTCTTGGTTCCTCCGGATACATCTAAGCCTTTCCAGATATTCTGCGACGCCTCCTTGCAAGGATTGGGTGCGGTCCTTATGCAAGAGAAACAGGTGGTTGCTTATGCCTCTCGTCAGTTGAAGACGCATGAGATCAACTATCCCACACATGACCTTGAGCTAGCAGCAGTTGTCTTTGCCTTGAAGCTATGGAGGCACTACTTGCTTGGTAACCGTTGTGAGATCTTCTCGGACCACAAGAGTTTGAAGTATATCTTCACTCAGCCTGATCTCAACCTTCGGCAGAGGAGATGGATTGAAGCAATCAATGACTTTGATGTGACCATCAACTACACTCCAGGCAAAGCAAATGTCATGGCAGATGCGCTTAGCCGTAAAGCTTATGTCAACAACCTCATGATAGAAGAGCAGCAGCCTCTCTTGTGCGAGGAATTCCGTCAGCTCAACCTTGAAGTTGTGGAACAAGGGTATCTCCTGAACCTGCTGGCTACTCCTCTCTTGGAAGAAAAGATTCGCTCTCGTCAGCGTGGTGATCCGCACACCAGAAAGCTCATCTCTAAACTTGGGCTTCCGAAGTATGAGTCCTTCCACGTTGATGATCAAGGCACGCTTTTCTTCGACCACCGGATGTTTGTTCCAAACTACCCGGGTCTGAGAGACCAAGTTCTCAAGGAGGCGCATGATTCGGTTCTATCTATCCATCCTGGCAGCACAAAGATGTACATGGACTTGAAAACACAATACTGGTGGCCTGGGTTGAAACGGTATTGCACCAAGTATGTCTCAGAATGTGATGTCTGTCGCAGAGTCAAGGCTGTCCATCAGAAACCATTTGGTCTTCTTCAGCCATTGAAACCTCTGGAATGGAAATGGGAGAAAGTAGAGATGGACTTCATCACTGGTTTTCCTAGATCGCAGAAGGGCAACAATGCAATCTTTGTTGTCATCGACAGGTTTTCTAAAGTGGCGCATTTCTTCCCAGTCAAAGAAACAATTTCTGGAATTCAGTTGGCTGAGCTCTATATCAACAGAATTGTCTCTCTGTATGGGGTTCCACTTGAAATCAGTTCCGACCGTGGAAGCATCTTCACCTCAAAGTTCTGGGAGAGTTTCCAAAAAGCTTTGGGAACAAAGTTGAACTTCAGCACTGCTTACCACCCTCAGTCGCAAGGACAAGTGGAAAGAATCAATCAGATTCTGGAGGACATGCTTAGAGCTTGCGTCATCTCTTTCGGCATGAAGTGGGAGGAGTGCCTTCCATATGCTGAATTCTCCTACAACAACAGCTTCCAGAAGAGTCTAAAGATGGCACCATTCGAGGCTCTCTATGGTCGCAAGTGCAGAACTCCGATTGGTTGGTCAGGTGCAGGAGAAAGAATCTGGTTTGGCCCTGACATTGTAACCCAAGCAGAGGAGAAGGTGCATATCATTCTGGAGAACCTGAAAATTGCTCAAAGTCGTCAGAAGAGCAACTATGACAGGAAGCACACGGATATGGTATATGCCCCTGGTGATCTCGTCTACCTTCGTGTCACTCCCATGAGAGGAACACACCGCTTCGGTATCAAAGGAAAATTGGCTCCTAGATACATCGGTCCTTTCAAGATACGTGGTAGAAGAGGAGAAGTTGCTTATGCACTGGAGCTTCCGGAAAAACTCAAAGTCCATGATGTTTTCCACATCTCTCAGCTCAAGAAGTGCTTCAAAGATCCCGGCAGGACCGTGGATCATGAGCTAATCGACCTCCAAGAAGATCTGTCCTATCAAGAACACCCCGCCAAAATCCTTGAGACCGCAGAACGAAGGACTCGCAACAAGTCCATCAAATTCTGCAAGGTGCAGTGGTCACACCATTCTGTTGATGAAGCCACATGGGAGCGTGAAGATGAACTCCGTGCCAACCATCCTTCTCTCTTTGTGTCCTCTTCTTCTTCCTAGAATCTCGGGGCGAGATTCCTGTTTAGTGGGGGAGAGTTGTAGCATCCCAGCTGTCTAACATCTGTAATGCTACTTGTTATAATAATAAAAAGGGCCACTTCCAACATATAATTGTTGCATCATCATCATATCATGCTCATACCATCATACCACCTTGCATTTGAGCATCATATAAAACCCTTTTCTTGTTTGGTTCTTATCTCATGTGCATGATTAATTGTAGTTGCCTCTTGATATTGTATTTGGTTCTTAATATATTGTTAAATGCCCAAGTTGAGTTGAGGGCATCTCTCTTATTGACTCCACCACCTTTTTCTTTCACACCTTATAATTCCACCATCCAATTAATATGAGCTTGGCATTTCAATTTGGGTTATCTCTAGCTCATGTTGGTTGGATGGATTCCACCTCTAATCTTTGCTTGGCCTTGCCCACCTTTTGGGAATGCATATGAATAATGCCATGTAAATCTTATTGTTTTCACAAGGATAAATTTGGCATTAATTATTTTGCATGGGCCATGCAAGTGCCACCTTTTCTAGTATTTGGTTTTTACTTGAATTCTAAGTGGATCATCTTTTCCTTTGCTTAAATATTGTTTTTGGCTTGTAGTTTCTTCATCAATCATCTACCTCTTTTCTCCCCTTTAGCTAAACCCCTACCCCCATGCTCCATGCACACACATGTGCTAATGTGGCATGCCCAACCTAAAACCACCCCTTCTCTTGGATCTTGCTTGGCCATTGTTGGAGCATGCATGGATCAAAGAAAATCACCATCATCACATGATCATCTCTCCCTACCTTTCTCTCTTTTCTCCTTTTCTTGATCTTGTGTGTTTGTATATGAAGCATGCTTGATCAAATGGAGTACCCCTTCCTCTATCTACCCCCCCTCTTAGCTAAACCCTAAACTACACCTTTTCCCTAAGCAAAACCCTAGCTACCTCTCCTCTCCCTTCTAGCTTCCTTGCTTGATCACCCCATGCCCTGCCCCAGCTTGCCACCCCCTCTCTCTACCTGCTGGACCCACCTAGCTACCCCCACACGCCCAAGGACCCCCAAACCCTAATCCTAGCCCGAGCCGGCCCCTCTCTTCTCCCCTCTCTTTCTCTCCCTGGCCTAAGGGACCCTCTAGCCTCACCTGCCCATGAGTTCCCCAGGGCCACCTGCCAGCCTCTCTCCCTCCCCCAGCTCTGCCGCGCAACCCCCCTGGCCCCCATGCCGAGCACGTGAGAGGGAAAAAGGTGGCACCGAGGCCACCTTCCCCTCCTCCACGCAAGCCCCCTCCTGCCGTCCTTATCTACTCCCCACGGCACCCCGCTCCCTCTCCGTCCCTATCCACCCACTCTGCCTCGCCCAGATACCCCAGTTCCACCCCGAAGGCGCCCTGCTCTCGGCCCCCTCGCGACTACACCGTTCCAGACGACAAGCACGTCGGGGAGGTGATCGAGGAGACCAAGACGAGCCCCTACACCACGCCTGTACACGCCGTCGAGGAGGAGACGGACCGGAGCCACCAGAACCTGCCGCGCCCGAGCCGAAACCCTAGCTCCTGGTGCGCCTGCTACCCCGTCACACGGCTGCTCCCCGCCCCGATCCAAGCCCTCCAACGACCTCGCGGTAAGCCACTGATCCTCCCAGACATGCGCCGGCTCTGCTTTGCTTCCTGTCGTTGGCGAGCGTTTCGTCAAGCACGTTCCGTGCACCGGCGGCCACGCGCGTCCGCTAGCTTCCGCGCCGTCTAGGGCTTCATATAGTCCGCGTCCGCCCTCCAGACACACGCCCCATCCTACCGCAGTGGTACCCGCCCCCGCTGGCGCGCCCGGGGTCGCGAGTTCGAGACCCCCCGCAGCTCACTGTCCGCTGACGCGCGCACGCCTGGCGACAGAGGTTCAGGAAGAGGAACAGGGCTCTGATGCCCTTTTTCTACAAAACCCCCCTCCACTTTTGTTTTCCCTCAACCCGCGCCCTCTAGCCCCACCAGTCAGCGACGGTGGCCTTTTTCTGAAAAGGCTCCCGTGGTTTCCTGGAGACAACCCGCAGTCCTCCCCACGCCCGCGTGTTCTTTTAGCGAATGCCCCCCCTGCCCTTTTCTCTCCCTCAACCCGCAGTCCTGCCAGGGCCACCAGTCAGTGACCGTGGTCTTTTTGCAGAAAGGCACCCCAGCTTCTCCACCCTCAACCCGCGATACCACTTCCCCCCCTTCTGACCACGTGGGTGCCCAGTCAGCCTGGTCCCACCCGTCAGCGAGTGCGGCTGGGTCTGCCTGGGTACAAAAAGGTTGTCTGCTCATCTGTTTTTATTTCAAATCTTTTCAAATAAATTCAAATTCAAAATGAAATCTGTTTTCAAATAACTTTCAACATATAAATCCAAATTTGACAAATAATATATGTTTGGATATCAGAAAAATGAGAGGATTCCAAATATGACCTTCAAATTGCCTTTTGCACAATTAAAATTCCAAGTTTATTCAAATTACACAAATGCCACTGGAACTAAATAAATTCACAACTTTTGTTTTATAATTCCAAATTTAGCAAATGATATGTCTAAAATGATCAGCTCGACGAGACCTTTCTGTTTATGATATCCATGACTTCAATTGCAGCATGCATCATATAAAAATATAGGGTACAGCAATGTTATGACAACAAAATGTGCACCAAAACTCCACTAAGATGTTGCTACTTGTTTTCCACACCTCACCATGCCATGCTACCTTTTTGCCATGTAAATTGTGCATCATTCATCATGGCATGATTGTTTGCTTGACGCATCTTATTCATATGCTTGTGCGCTATATTCATGTTGGCCTTGTTTGTTTGGTTTTTCTCGGATAGACACTGAGCAGGGGTTATATCAAGAGAACCAGGAGCACTACCCAGATCCGTCCCTTGCTTCAACTGAGTTGACAGGCAAGCACTTACACATGCTTGCATACATACAGTACCTATTGCCTCTATCTTATTCTTGCATCATTGAGTCGCGATTGCATTAAATTGAATCCCAAGTATGCATGGCCTTTACTTTTAAACCCCACCAAGCTTGTTCCCCATCCCATGAGCCATTACTATAGGAGTTGTTTGAGCCATGCGAGTCGTAGAACAGCATGTGTAGGGTTTGTGAGAGTCTGATGGAGAACGAGGTACCTAAACAACTTAACCGGAGTAGCGATGGGATAACTAATGAAAGCGGCACCGGTGAGCAACATCTGCTATTTGGTTTTTCCTGCTCACTTGTGTCCCGTAAGACCCCGAGTACTTGATTCCTGTTCCTTGATTTATCGCGCTATCCACATCCGGGAGGTATATGGGACCCCCCTGAGCCAGAGCTTGATTCCGTCTTATTTCTTGGGGCCACAAACTAGTTTGAGGTTTTATTTACGATCCTGTACTTATGCCATGTTTTACCGCTTTATTTACGATTGTGCGACAGATAGCACCTGTACTGTTTAGGATCGGGACACGTTTTCGTGGTGTCGACAAGCCCCGTTTGGGGTTCCCAGTCGCTCACAGCCGTCTACCCAGACCTTGAGTCCGTCTCGGAGCTAGCTTACTTCGTTGCGGGTAGCTTAATGGGGTGCCCCCCTGAAATATTTCTGAATCTTGTGATTGCTTTGTCGTGAAGGCCTCATTGGGTTTTGATTTGGTTTTTCCGAGGTTGATCGAGTGTGTGTTGCTATTGGTGCACCCTGGCCGGGTAAAACTTTCTGAAAGCCGTGTCCGCGGATATGGACGACTTGGAGCACAGTTTCTCGATCATAGACAAGCATAACTAAAGTACCACTTCTAATCTGACTAAGTATCTTGACTAGTAAATAGTGCAACACTCATGGAATGGTTAATAAAATTGCCAACGGAGGGGGGGTTGTTCGTCCGCTTCCTTGTTGGTAAGCAGGGAGGAGGATGGATCTGATGAAATTACTATTATAACTGTTGTTCTTAAATTCACGGACATCCGTCTATCATTGGTTAGGCGGATGGTTAGCGTTTATCTGTAGAACTGCTAGGGTTTATCTTTCGCTGCAATTGCGTCACCCCAGGTTGTGTCCCCTTTAGAGGCATTAAGACTTGCTGAGTACCCTTAGGGTCTCACACGATAAATTATTGGTTCAGATGGACAGGTACCCCCGCAGGACGGATACTGGGTGGAAGAAGCCGAAGATGTGGGCAACGATCGTTCGGTGTAGAGATTCCGGGCACGGGGATCCGTGAGACCTGTAGTTGGGATGTGCTTATTTCTATGGCATCTTATGCCGATTTGCTTCTTATCCGTACTCGGATTTTGTTTGCCGTTTCCGCATGATACTCTGATGTGTGTTGTATGAGGAGGTATCCTAAAATATAGATCTATCTAGGTCATTTGAATCTTGCCGTATGGCGTTGCTATATTTCCTTTCTTTCTAGATGGTATGGCTCTGATGTACTCTTGTATGGTGGCTTGCGTACATACCCACTTGTGTACGTAGTTGATCCCTTCGCCTGCCGATTACGCCGCCCGTACAGGTCCCGTTGAGAGGGTAGTGGTTGGGACGTCTGAAAGGACTACCAGTGAGTGGCTTTTGGGGCCCCACCGTACTATTTCAACCACTACCACTCATCCAGGCTTGTATCTAGGAGCGTAATTCACCGAGGTAGTTACAGATAGAGGACAACAAGGGCTTCCACCAAATGAGAAAGTATCAAGTAGAATAAAAAGTTGGCGCCCACCGTAGGGCCAGCGACCATGCTAGCTGGAGTCAAGATCCGGACGGGAAACTTCATCCACACCGGCGAGCGGGTTGTTTCTGGCTTAGTCCATAGATTTGATATCTGGGACTATGTCAGCGATAACGCTGGCAGCTTTGGGAGGAAAGCACCCCCACGCAACGGCGGCTTCATCAACCTGGGCGCTCACAAGTGAAATGGATCGTATGGGCACCTAGAGGGGGGGTGAATAGGTGCTAACCAATTTTTAATACTTTTTCAATTTTAGGCTTGACACATAGTAAATTCTCTAGATATGCAACTACGAGAATTTCCCTATATGTAACCCTAACTACTAAGCACGTAAAAGAGGAGCGAGGAAACCGTAGTGGAGCACGCGGAGACACATGGATTTGTTTTACCGCAGTTCCTTCCTTGTTAAGGGAAGTACATCTGCGTTGGAGGGGTGGGCGGTTCTAAGACCACCACGCCACAATAGGCCTCACCCTATTCTCCGATGGATCTCGCCACGAGAGGCCTGATCCACCTTCTCCACTATTGGATCCCTTCGAGGCGGGAACCGGTGCCTTTTACAACACTATCAGGGCACACACCCACAACCGAATTGGGGGCTCCCGAGATGACAACAAGCAGCCACAAGAAGAAGGTTTATCAATATAAACAAAAACAAGGATCTAGGTATTTTCAAGAAATACTAGATCAGGGGTTCTCCAAATGAATGGAGAGGAGATGAAGCGCTTGATTGCTGATGATGAAGATCGAGTTCTCCTCCTTCGATTCCCCAAGGGATGGGGCCTTTGGGTGGATCTAGGTGGAGCTCTCTTGGATGAAGCTTTCAGATCTGATCTGGTCTTTTTCGAGATGAATCAAGCGTTCTGGCAGGAGGGGGAAGGCTGGCTTAAATACCCCACTCCCCAGATCTGGCTGTTGCACAACTTTGGGGGCGGATTATCCGCCCCCCTGGGAAAACTCCGTCCCAAGGGCGGATTCTCCGGGGGAAACTCGCCCCCTCTATGGGGCTTGCGCCTTGGTGAAGCTTGGTGAAGATCTTTGTGGGCGGATAATCCGGCCCCCCTGAGGGGCGGATTATCCGACCAAGCCGGAAAGTCCGGCCAAAAATCTGCCCCCTTTCTGGGGCTTGCGCCTTGGCGATGAGCAGGGGGGCGGATTATCCGGCGGGGCCGGAAAATCCGGCCAAAATTCCGCCCCCCTTCTGGGGCTTGCGCCAACTTGGGAAGAGGGAGGGGCGGATTATCCGCCCCTGGTGGGTGCGGATTATCCGCCCCCCAAAAACAGAATTCTTTCCCTTTTTCTCATAGGTGGCTGCAACACTTCAACACACATTAAATAATCCTTGATATTGTTATCTAACACACAAAACACTAGGGATTATAAAATGTTCTTTCAATCTCCCCCTTTTTGGTGTTAGATGACAATATTAGGATTTGCAATAAAACTGGCAAAGCCACCTTAAATAATGAAATACGCTCCCCCTAGATGTGTGCATATTTAAGATTTGCATTTGAATACAAATACACACACTAGGGAGAACACTACTTTAAGGTTTGGGAAATAAGGTCATACCACCGGGATGAGAATATAGCCAAAGCATACATAGATAATCCCATGAATCCATATGCCATCAAATATGCTCCATAATTCCAGAATTCCATGGGGTCCATGATAGATAAATCCAGAATTCCATGAATACCAAACATAATACCAAACTGTGGAGTACGACATAGTCTTACATAAACAAACACAAATAGCAACTGAGTTCACGCTAGAAAAGGCACAAGCAAACAAATAAAAACGACTAAAATCGAAAAGCTTGTGCCCAACCCTTGCAAATCCACGAGACCTAATAGAACTACTTCTCCCCCTTTGGCATCGAAACGCCAAAAAGTAAGAAGAGCGATGCTAACGTCCCTGGACACCCAGAATTCACACCCAAATTTGCAAGAATCAAATCAATCAAAAGCCAAATTTGAGTGTGTTTTCCATAAGAACATGAGATATGCAAGAAAATCCAACGAGACCCATGAAAAACCAAATCTTCTCGAGGAAGAGGGTGGTGTCCGAAGCCATCATGTTGGAGCGCATGGCATGACGCCGCGAAGATGTATCTTGAGTTCAAAACCAATGCTCATCGATGACCCACATATCACAAAATGATATTAAGGGAAATGATTTTACTTGCTTTCGGCATTATGGGGGGAGGGTTGGCCGAATCAATTAGGACCACACTCCCCCTATGTCTATGCCCGCATCTAAACCAAATACATGAATAAGAGCAAGTGAGTGTGCAAGGGTAGTCAAGCCAAGCTCCTTGAATCTATGATATTTAGCTCATTCCTCAAATAACAAAATCTTGCTTCATCAAGAGGCTTCGTGAAAATATCAGCAAGTTGGTTCTTCGTGCTCACAAAGGATAGAGCAATATCTCCACGAGCAACATGATCCCGAATACAGTGGTTGCGAATCTCTATATGTTTTGTTCTTGTATGCTGTAGGGTTTCGTAGCATGGAAGACAAAAATTTTCTATCGCATACAAACAAACAAGCCAAGATCTATCTACTAGATTGTAGCAACGAGTCGATGGAATAAATCACCCTCGAAGATTCCAAAGTGTTTAACGAGAGCGGATTCTCGTGGGTGATGTAGTTGTACTCTTCCCGATCTCAAGATCGCGTAGACGATCCTTCCGGCGCTGCGTTCCGGCAGCGCTCCCGCAGTCGGTCACACGTTCGGTACTCGACGAATACCTTCCTCTCCCTTGTTCCAGCAGGCAGCGGAGGTTGTAGCACTCTCCTCGCGATTCCGGTAGCACAACGGCGTGGTACCGGAAGTAGAGGGGAGATCTCGCAGGGCTTCGCCTTAAGCCGGAGCGAGTATGGTGGACTATGAGAGAGCCCTCGACGATCTAGGGTTTAGACACGCCGAGGAGGAGGCTTGGCCGGCGGCTAGGGTTGCTAGGCGGCGGCGGTTTTCCCTAGGGCGGCGGCGGCAGCAGGAGGTGGCGGCGCCGGCGGCTAGGGTTTAGAGGTGGAGGTGTTGGGTGTCTAGGAGGGGAGCCCTGCCCCTCCTTTTATAGGTGGAGGGGACGGCCAAGGGGAGGGGAGTCCCTCCCCAAATCGGCTTCAAGGTGGGCCGGCGGTGGAGAGTAGGAACTCCTCCCCAACTCGGTTTCCACCTCCCTCTCCACTTCCCAAAAATAGTCGTTTGACTTTCAAATTGGTGTTTGACTTTTTCAAATTAGGATTTGATTAAACCATTTATTTTGTTCAGCGATGACACCTAGTACATGATGCAATCATACCAACTTGATATAACACATTCATGTACCCTTCCCCTCCGGAGTGTCGGACATTTCGGAACCTTCTAGAACATTCCCGATGAAAACACCGGAACCATTCTCCAACTCCGAAACAGGACTTTCCTTATATGAATCTTATTCTCCGGACCATTCCGGATCTCCTCGTGATATCCCGAATCCCATTCGAGACTCCGAACAACATTCGGTCTCTTTATCATCATTCCATAACTACTCAAACAACGTCGAATCCTTAAGTGTGTCTCCCTACGGTTCGTGAATTATGCGGACATGATCGAGACACTTCTCCGAACAATAACCAATAGAGGAATCTGTAAATTCATATGGCTCCCACATATTTCTACGATTACTTTGTGATCGAATGAACCACTTACATACGATACCAATTTCCCTTTGTCTCATGATTGTTTACTTATCCGAGGTTATGATCGTCGGTATCTCTGCATACCTAGTTCAACCTCGTTACTGATAAGTACTCTTTTTTCTTGTTCCCGTGATATGTGATCCCTTGTGAGCCAGTCACATGCTTGCAAGCTAATTGGATGACATTTCACCGAGAGGGCCTAGAGTATATCTATTCGTCATATGGATGGACAAATCCCACTCTTGATCCATGTGTCTCAACCAATACTTTCCAAACACTCAATGCCACCTTTATAGCCACCCAGTTATGGTGTGGTGTTTGATGTCATCAAAGCATCCTTCCGGTGAAGGTGATATGCATGATCTCATGGTCGAAGGAATTAGGTTACTATGTATCAGAAAGCATATAGCAATTGAACTATTAAAATGACTTGATCTTTATGCTACGCTTATCTATGGGAGCATGTCCACCATATCATTCTCCTAACGATATGATCTTGTTGTTAATAACATCTCAATGTTCATGATAGGGAAACCACAATCATTTATTAACCAACAAGCTAGTATAATAAAGAGGCTTTACTAGGGACCCTATTTTAGTTTACAAATCACACAAGTATTAATGTTTCCTTGTTAATACTATTATAGCATGAATGTAAACATTTATCATAAACACAAAGATATAATAATAACTACATTTATTATTGCCTCTAGGGCATATCTCCAACAGTCTCCCACTTGCAATAGAGTCATCTAATCTAGATTACATGGTAATATACCAAACACCCATGGCAGTTTGGTGCTGGTCATGTTTTGCCCTCGGGAGAGGTTTAGTCAACGGATCCGCCACATTCAGATCTGTGTGTACTTTGCAAATCTTTATGTCCCCATCTTGGACATGTTCTCGAATAGCGTGAAAACGTAGCTCGATATGCTTCAGCTTCTTGTGTGACCTTGTTTCTTGCGCATTGGCTATGGCACCCATGTTATCACAGTAGATAGACATTGGGTCCAGCGCACTAGGAACCACACCCAGCTCTGTAATGAACTCTTTCATCCATATTGCTTCTTGTGAAGCCTCTGAAGCAGCCATGTATTCCGATTCAGTTGAAGATCTCGCCACAACGCTTTGCTTTGCACTCCTCCAGCTAACTGCTGCACCATTCAAAATAAATACATATCCAGATTGTGATTTAGAATCATCCGGATCGGTGTTCCAACTAGCATCGGTGTAACCATTAACAACGAGCTATTCATCACCTCCATAAGAAAGAACCATATCCTTAGTTCTTCTCAAGTACTTAAGGATGTTTTTGACCGCTGTCCAATGATCCACTCCTGGATCACTTTGATATCTGCTAGTTAAACTAACAGCATATGCAATGTCGGGTCTAGTACATAGCATGGCATACATTAGATATCCTATGGCTGAGGCATAGGGAGTCTTACTCATCCTTTCTCTATCTTCTGTCGATGTCGGACTTTGAGTTTTACTCAAGGTCATATTGGGCAACATGGGCAAGAACCCTTTCTTGCTATCTTCCATTCCAAACCTCTTTAGAACTTTGTCCAAATATGTACTTTGTGACAATGATATTTGGCGTCTTGATCCATCTCTATAAATCTTTATGCCTAATATGTAAGCTGCTTCGCCAAGATCTTTCATTGAAAAACTATTATTCAAATATTCCTTGACACTATTAAGAAGGTCTACATCATTCCCAATCAACAATATGTCATCTACATATAGTATTAAGAATGCTACAGAGCTCCCACTCACTTTCTTGTAAATACAAGCTTCTCCATAAGTTTGTATAAAGCCAAAACTTTTGATCACCTTATCAAAACGTTGATTCGAACTTCGGGATGCTTGCTTCAATCCATAGATGGACCGTTGAAGTTTGCATACCTTGTTAGCATCTTTAGGATCGACAAAACCTTTGGGTTGCATCATATACAACTCTTCATCAATGTCTCCATTGAGGAATGCTGTTTTGACATCCATCTGCCATATCTCATAATCATAATATGCAGCGATTGCTAACATAATCCTCACAGATTTTAGCTTCGCTACTGGTGAGAAAGTCTCATCGTAGTCAACTCCTTGAATTTGTCGAAACCCCTTTGGGACAAGTCGAGATTTATAGACAGTAACATTACCATCAGCATCTGTTTTCTTCTTGAAAATCCATTTGTTCTCGACAGCCTTCCGGCCATCCGGTAAGTCCACCAAAGTCCATACTTGGTTTTCGTACATGGATCCAATCTCGGATTTCATGGCTTCTTGCCATTTGTTGGAATCTGGGCTCATCATCGCTTCCTCATATGTCGCAGGGTCATCGGTGTTGTCCACCAACATGACACTCATAACGGGATCATACCAATCTGGAGTGGTACAAGTTCTCGTTGACCTACGAGGCTCTGTAGCAACTACAACCGAAGTTTCATGATCATCATCATTAACTTCCTCTCTTATTGGTGCAGGCACCATATGAACTTCTTCCGGTGCTGCGCTACTCGCAATTTCGAGAGAAGGTTCGACAACCTCGTCGAGTTCTACTTTCCTTCCAGTCACTTCTTTCGAGAGAAATTCCTTCTCTAGAAAGGATCCATTCTTGGAAACGAAGATTTTGCCTTCGGATCTATGATAGAAGGTATACCCAATAGTTTCCTTCGGGTATCCTATGAAGTCGCATTTTTCCGCTTTGGGTTCAAGCTTGTCCGGCTGTAACTTCTTTACATAGGCTTCGCAACCCCAAACTTTAAGGAACGACAATCTAGGTTTCTTCCCAAACCATAATTCATACGGTGTCATTTCAACGGATTTAGATGGTGCCCTATTTAAAGTGAATGCGGCTGTTTCTAATGCATAACCCCAAAATGATAGCGGTAAATCTGTAAGTGACATCATAGAACGAACCATATCTAAGAGAGTTCGATTACGACGTTCGGACACACCATTACGCTGTGGTGTTCCCGGCAGTGTCAATTGTGAAAGTATTCCACATTTCTTTAAATGCTCGCCAAACTCGTAACTTAGATATTCACCTCCACGATCAGAACGTAGAAATTTAATCTTCTTGTTACGTTGATTCTCTACCTCACTTTGAAAATCCTTAAACTTCTCGAAAGTTTCGGACTTATGTTTCATGAAATAGATATACCCATATCTACTCAAGTCATCCGTGAAGGTAAGAACATAACGATAACCACCGCGCGATGCTACACTCATTGGACCACACACATCGGTATGTATGATTTCCAATAAGTCCGTAGCTCGCTCGATCATACCAGAAAATGGAGTCTTAGTCATTTTACCCATCAGACATGCTTCACATCTTTCAAGTGATTCAAGAAGTCCAGCGGAATGGAGTTTCTTCATACGCTTCACTCCAATGTGACCAAGACGACAGTTCCACATATAGGTCGAGTTATCGCTCGATTTCAAACGTTTAGCCTCAATGTTATTAATATGTGTATTTCCACTATCGAGATTCAATAAGAATAGACCATCTATCAAAGGTGCATGTGCATAAAACATATTACTCATATAAATCGAACAACCATTATTCCCGGACTTAAACAAGTAACCGTCTTGCAATAAACAAGATCCCGATATAATGTTCATGCTTAACGCAGACACCAAATAACAATTATTTAAGTATAAAACTAATCCCGATGGTAGATGAAGGGGTAGCGTGCCGACCGCGATCACATCAACCTTTGATCCATTTCCCACGCGCATCGTCACCTCGTTCTTCGCTATCTTCTGTTTATTCTGTAGCACGTATTTCGAGTTACAAATATGAGCAACCGAACCAGTATCAAATACCCAGGCACTACTACGAGTACTAGTGGGATACACATCAATAACATGTATATCGGATATACCTTTCTTCTTGATGTTGCCGTTCTTAAAATCCTCCAAGTACTTTGGGCAATACCGCTTCCAGTGACCTTCTCCCTTGCAGTAAAAGCACTCAGTATCAGGCTTGGGTCCAGCCTTGGTCTTCTTCGTCGACGCGGTAAATTTCTCACCAGCCTTCTTGAAGTGTCCCTTTTGCTTAGACTTTCCTTTCTTGAATTTGGTGGTCTTATTGACCATCAACACTTGGTGCTCTTTCTTGATCTCCAATTCTGCAGACTTCAACATAGCAAACAGTTCTGGCAACTGCTTGTTCATGTTTTGCATATTGTAGTTCATCACAAAGTTCTTGTAACTTAGTGGTAGTGATTGGAGGACACGGTAAATCCCCAAAGCATTAGGAATCACTATACCCAAGCTTTGAAGTTTGTTTGCGTGCCCAGACATCTTAAGCACATGCTCACTGGCGGAGTTGCCCTCTTCCATCTTGCAGTTAAAGAACTTTTCAGAAGCCTCATAGCTCTCAATTGCCGCATGAGTCTCAAAGATCAATTTGAGATCATGGACAATATCATGTTGGTCTGAATTCTCAAACCTTTTCTGAAGCTCCGATTCTAAACCATACAAGATAGCACACTGAACTGTGGAGTACTGAGTCTTCCGAGCGAGGTAAACATTCTTTACTTCGTCGGTAGCATCAGCTGCAGGTGGCTCACCCAGCGGTGCATCCAGCACATAGGTCAAATTACCAGCTGTGAGGACAATCCTCAAATTGCGGAACCAATCCGCGAAGTTGCTTCCATTGTTTTTCAACTTTTCTTTCTCTAGGAACGCATTAAAATTGATGGTAGGGGCCGCCATTGATCTACAACATATTTGCAATAGTTTAGACTAAGTTTATGACAAATTGAGTTCTAATTAATAGTTAAATTAATCTAGGTGAACTCCCACTCAAAAAAATATCCCTCACATTGTTTTAGTGATCACACGAACCAAATCCACCACATCAACACCGATCATCACGAGAGTTGATATAGTTTCAATGGCGAACAATCGACATGTTCATCATATCTACTATATGATTCATGCTTTAACTTTCGGTGATCCGTGTTACGAGACCATGTCTGTACATGCTAGGCTCGTCAAGATCAAACCTTATCTTCCGCATGAGCAAATCTGGCTTGCTCACGTTGTATACACTTGCGGAATCTAACACACCCGATCATCACGTGGTGCTTCGAAACAACAAGCTTTAGCAACGGTGCTAATTAAGGGTGAACACTTTATGACTTGAAATTCATGTGCATGAGGGATCATCTTATAATGCTACCGTCGTCTACTAAGCAATACAAGATGCATAAAGGATTAACATCACATGCAATTCATAATATGTGATATGATATGGCCTTTCTTCTTTGTGCTTCCGATCTCCATCTTCAAGCACGAACATGATCTCCATCATCACCGGCATTGCATCAACGTCAATGACGCTTCTTCATGGTTGTCGTCCATCGGCTTTAACTATTACAACTACTTTGAATAGACATGCGGGTCTTAACATAAATTAAAGACAACCATATGGCTCCTGCCGGTTGCCAACTTACAATAAGGAACATTGCATACATCAAATATAATCACAATCATGGCCATATCACATCACTGCACACCCCTGAAAAACAAAGTTAGACGCCTCTACTTTCTCTGCATGTTTTACGTGGTTTGGGGCTTTCAATAAGTGTCATTCTAACTTACGAACATGAACCACAACATTGATACTAGTATTGTTAATTACCCGTTGTAAACTGGATCTTAACTATGCTAGGAGAAACAGACACCCGCAAAGCCACTTATGCAATACAAGTTGCATGTCAAGCGTGGAGCAAGTCTCATGAACGATGTCATGTAAGGTTAGCCCTGGCCGCTTCATCCCAACATCCCGCAAGATGCAAAGTACACAAGAAGCAATCGACAATAAAAGCATCAACGCCCACAATGACCATTGTGTTCTACTCATGCAACAGATCTACATATAGACACGGCTCTGATACCACTGTAGGGTTTCGTAGCATGGAAAACAAAAATGTTCTATCGCATACAAACAAACAAGCCAAGATCTATCTACTAGATTGTAGCAACAAGTCGATGGAATAACTCACCCTCAAAGATTCCAAAGTGTTTAACGAGAGCGGATTCTCGTGGGTGATGTAGTCGTACTCTTGCCGATCTCAAGATCGCGTAGACGATCCTTCCGGCGCTGCGTTCCGGCAGCGCTCCCGTAGTCGGTCACACGTTCGGTACTCGACGAAGACCTTCCTCTCCCTTGTTCCAGCAGGCAGCGGAGGTTGTAGCACTCTCCTCGCGATTCCGGTAGCACAACGGCGTGGTACCGGAAGTAGAGGGGAGATCTCGCAGGGCTTCGCCTTAAGCCGGAGCAAGTATGGTGGACTATGAGAAAGCCCTCGACGATCTAGGGTTTAGACACGCCGAGGAGGAGGCTTGGCCGGCGGCTAGGGTTGCTAGGCGGCGGCGGTTTGCCCTAGGGCGGCGGCGGCAGCAGGAGGTGGCGGCGCCGGCGGCTAGGGTTTAGAGGTGGAGGTGTTGGGTGTCTAGGAGGGGATCCCTGCCCCTCCTTTTATAGGTGGAGGGGCCGGCCAAGGGGAGGGGAGTCCCTCCCCAAATCGGCTTCAAGGTGGGCCGGCGGTGGAGGGGAGGAACACCTCCCCAACTCGGTTTCCACCTCCCTCTCCACTTCCCAAAAATAGCCGTTTGACTTTCAAATTGGCGTTTGACTTTTTCAAATTAGGATTTTATTAAACCCTATATTTTGTTCAGCGATGACACCTAGTACATGATGCAATCATACCAACTTGATATAACACATTCATTTACCCTTCCCATCCGGAGTGCCGGACATTCCGGAACCTTCTAGAACATTCCCGATGAAAACACCGGAACCATTCCCCAACTCCGAAACAGGACTTTTCTTATATGAATCTTATTATCCGGACCATTCCGGATCTCCTCGTGATATCCCGAATCCCATTCGAGACTCCGAACAACATTCGGTCTCTTTCTCATCATTCCATAACTACTCAAACAACGTCGAATCCTTAAGTGTGTCTCCCTACGGTTCGTGAATTATGCGGACATGATCGAGAAACTTCTCCGAACAATAACCAATAGAGGAATCTGGAAATTCATATGGCTCCCACATATTTCTACGATTACTTTGCGATCGAATGAACCACTTACATACGATACCAATTTCCCTTTGTCTCACGATAGTTTACTTATTCGAGGTTATGATCGTCGGTATCTCTGCATACCTAGTTCAACCTCGTTACTGATAAGTACTCTTTTTTCTTGTTCCCGTGATATGTGATCCCTTGTGAGCCAGTCACATGCTTGCAAGCTAATTGGATGACATTTCACCGAGAGGGCCCAAAGTATATCTATCCGTCATATGGATGGACAAATCCCACTCTTGATCCATGTGTCTCAACCAATACTTTCCGAACACTCAATGCCACCTTTATAGCCACCCAGTTATGGTGTGGTGTTTGATGTCATCAAAGCATCGTTCCGGTGAAGGTGATATGCATGATCTCATGGTCGAAGGAATTAGGTTACTATGTATCAGAAAGCATATAGCAATTGAACTATTAAAATGACTTGATCTTTATGCTACGCTTATCTATAGGAGCATGTCCACCATATCATTCTCCTATCGATATGATCTTGTTGTTAATAACATCTCAATGTTCATGATAGGGAAACCACAATCATTTATTAACCAACAAGCTAGTATAATAAAGAGGCTTTACTAGGGACTCTATTTAAGTTTACAAATCACACAAGTATTAGTGTTTCCTTGTTAATACTATTATAGCATGAGTGTAAACATTTATCATAAACACAAAGATATAATAATAACTACATTTATTATTGCCTCTAGGGCATATCTCCAACATATGCTGCACGGGATTGTAAGCAATTTTGATAGCACTTTCATTGTCACATAAAAGAGGCACTTTGTCACAATTGACACCATATTCCTTTAAAGTTTGCCTCATCCATAACAATTGAGTACAAGCACTTGCAGCAGCAACATATTCAGCTTCGGCGGTTGAGAGTGAAATACAATTCTGTTTCTTTGATGACCAACACACTAGAGACCTGCCCAAGAATTGGCATGCACCAGAGGTTGATTTCCTATCATCTTTGTCACCAGCCCAATCTGAATCAGTGTAACCACATAGAGAAAAACTTGAACCCTTGGGATACCATAACCCAAAATTTGGGGAATGAACAAAATATCGGAAGATTCGCTTGACTGCCACTAAGTGGCTTTCTTTAGGAGCGGCTTGGTACCTTGCACACACTCCTACACTTAACACGATATCGGGCCTAGATGCGCAAAGGTAAAGGAGAGAGCCGATCATGGATCGGTATACCTTTTAATCCACGTCTTTACCCTTGGGATTGAGCTCAAGATGACACTTTGTTTGCATTGCGGTAGCAACGCCATTGAGATCCGTCATCTTGAACCTTTTGAGCATGTCTTGGATGTACTTAGCTTGATTAATAAAGGTTCCCTCTCTAAGTTGTTTGATCTCAAATCCAAGAAAGAACCTGAGCTCACCCATCATGGACATCTCAAACCTGTCAGTCATAAGCTTCGAAAATTCATCGTTAAAAGCTTGGTTAGTAGAGCCAAAAATAATGTCATCTACATAAAGTTGGCATACAAAAAGCTCCCCATTAACCTTTTTAGTAAAAAGAGTGGGATCGATTTGCCCAACTTCGAATCCACGGTCTAGCAAAAGCTCTTTAAGGTGCTCATACCACGCACGTGGGGCTTGTTTAAGGCCATAGAGAGCCTTATCGAGTTTGTAGACATGGTTCGGAAATTTGGGGTCCTCAAACCCCGGGGGCTGCTTGACGTATACTAACTCATGTAGAAGACCATTAAGGAAAGAGCTCTTAACATCCATTTGTTGTAATCTAAAATTATGATGGGCTGCATATGCAAGAAGGATACGGATGGACTCAAGGCGAGCCACAGGAGCGTAGGTCTCGCCAAAATAAATTCCTTCCACTTGAGAGAATCCTTGAGCCACGAGTCGTGCTTTATTCCTAACAACAATGCCATTTTCATCCTGTTTGTTCTTGAAGATCCACTTGGTGCCGATAACATTGCGGCAATCCTTTGGTTTTTCTACGAGCTTCCAAACTTTGTTGCGTTTGAAGTTATTTAATTCTTCATGCATTGCAACAACCCAATCGGGGTCTTCAAGAGCATCAAAAACCTTCTTCGGTTCAACCATGGAAATGTGAGCTTAATGATCACATAAGCTAGCAAGTTCTCTTCTAGTGGATACCCTTTGTCGTAGATCACCAACAACCTTGTCAAGAGTGTGACCTCTTAGTTCAAGGTTCCGATCAGCACGAGCCTTGCGACGAGCCTCAATGTCCTTATAGTTTCTAGGAGGAGTTGATATAATAGTTGTATCCTTGTCTTGATTACTGCCCTGCCCTTGACCTTGGTCTTTGTTAACGCTAGAAGATTGTTGTTGAACATTTTCTTCAGGCCCGGATAATCCGCCCCTTGGAGGGGCCGGACTATCCGGCCTGGGAGGAGAAGTACCAGAACCATCTTCCTGAGAATGCCTGACGGGAGTTGGAGACCAGGGCCGAATAATCCGACCCTGGGGGCCAGAGAATCCGGCCTGGGAGCTTCAGAGTTGTTGACTTCTCCTTCGGATCCTCTGGAACGAGTTGGAGTGCCAGGGGCGGATTGTCCGCCCCTTGGAGGGGGCAGATAGTCCGGCCTGGGACTACCAACTTGTCCAGGGGACAGATGATCTTCAGCAGATTGTGGTGTTGGTGCAGGATTGTCTCCAACAGTAGGAGCTTGTTGATCTTGTGTAGATGAGGGCTCCACATGTGTGGAGCATTGTCCTTCCCAATCCGCCACAAGAGGTTCCTCAATGGGGCGGAAAAATCCCACGCCCATTCTTCTTATGGCATCTTGGGGTATTTCAACATCTGCATCACAAACATCAACTTGCCCTACAAAGGAGACATTATTTTCATCGAACTCCACACTACAAGATTCTACAACAATCCCAGTGAGCTTGTTGTAGACTCTATAAGTGTGGGATTCGGCACCGTAACCAACAAAAATACCTTCTAAAGCCTTGGATTCAAATTTTGACAAACGGACACCTTTAATAAGAAAGAAACACTTACACACGAATACCCTGAAGTATGAGATGTTGGGTTTGTTACCGGTAAGTATTTCATATGGGGTCTTGTCCAAGATCTTCCGAAGGTAGAGCCGGTTTGATGAGTGACAAGCAGTGGATATGGCTTCAGCCCAAAAATTATAAGGAGACTTGAATTCAGCTCGCATAGATCTTTCCATATCCATCAAAGTCCGGTTCTTCCTCTCGGCTACACCATTTTGTTGAGGGGTGTACGCAGCGGAATATTGTTGTTTAATCCCCTCTTCGCTAAGAAACTCGTTTAAAGTGTAGTTCTTGAATTCTGAGCTGTTGTCACTTCTAATTGCCAAGATAGGAACATTGTGTTGATGTTGAACTTCATTGGCAAAGTCGATGACAGTTTGTTGAGTCTCACTTTTCAGCTTGAAGAAATATACCCATGTATATCTTGAGTAATCATCGACAATGACCAAGCAATATTTCTTCCCACCAAGACTTGCATGAGAAGGAGGACCAAATAAATCCACATGAAGTAATTCCAAGATTCTCTTTGATGACACAATAGTCTTCCTCTTGTGGGGAGAGTCATGCATTTTTCCTTCAACACAAGCCCTGCAAACACGATCTTTGGCAAAAGAGACATTGTATTTTAGTCCAAGGATGTGGCCACACTTCTGGAGACTTTGCAAAGTTCTCATGTTGACATGGGCTAAACGGCGATGCCATAGCCAGCCCACGTCGGCCTTTCCGAATAGACACATCGGACCCGAAGTGGTTTTCCCTGAGAAGTCCACCACATACAGGTCATTTTCGACGTATCCAACGAACGCGACCTTTAGAGACTTGCTCCACAAGAGTACCACCAAATCATCATCGATAAAAATAGCAAAACCCATCTTGCCAAGGGCACGAACAAAAAGAAGGTTGTAACCAAGGGTCTCAACAAGCATGACGTCCACGAGAGAGATATCGTGGGCAACCACAACCTTGCCAAGACCCAATACCTGAGATTTTGACTTATCACCATAGGACACTGTGATATTATCATGATTTGGACGCATCTCCGTGATGATCTCCTTGCTTCCGGTCATATGACTAGTGCAACCATTATCCAGCACCCATTTCGACCCACCGGAAGCATAACCCTGCAAGAAAATTACTTCTTGGTTTTAGGTACCCATTTTTCAATGAGTCCTTTCATGTTAGTAACAAGGGTCTTTGGGACCCAAATAGACCAAGCAATATATTCATCAAAAGGACCAACATAATAAGCATAAACATCGCCATAGTCATCACAAAAGAGTTCATAATTCGGATTGTGAGACCCTGCAAAACCAATATTATTAGTCTTGTCTTTTGTGACAATCTTCTCAGCAGTGCTTGTCTTTAATTGCACATTCTTGGTCTTGTTCTTCTTGGTTTTCTTCTTATTGGACTTGGTGACATACCCAAGTCCCTCTTTACCATGATTTGACCTTTGCTTGCCAAGGACTTCATCAAGCACACCTTTGTCCTTTGTAGTGATGTCCTTGATCACTTCTTTTTCCACACTAGCATTTTTCTTGTTACTATATGTTGAATTGGACGAGCTAGGAGTATCATATTTGGCCAATCGACTTTGAAGCTGATCATGTGACTCATTGAGAATAGAGAACTCGTTTTTCAACGCCTTGTGAGCATTGTCAAGTTTCTCCAATTCCTCGGAGAGTCTATCATGAGCAGCCCCAAAGTCAATCCTTTCCTTCTTTAACTTCTTTGCTTTGGTGACAGCATTGTCACGTTCCTTAACAAGTTTAGTCACAATTTCTTCATGTGACTCTTCCATAGACTCAAGCCTCTCTTCAAGAGAGACCCGAGCTTCTTCTTCTTCAAGAGCATTTTTTAGGGATGCAATTTCCATTGCATCCTCCCTTTCAATTCTGCCCTTTTCTTCGAGGAGTGCTTCGTTTTGAGCCAGCTGATCCATGAGAGCTTCAAAACGAACTTTGTGCTCACCTTGCAAGTTAGTGTAGAAATAATCCAAAGCAATAATCTCTTCTTTAACCTTAAGACTAGTAGGATCATCCATGTCTATCATAGTCTTGGGAAAAGAAGAGTTAGAAGAAGTTACCTCAGAGCTTCGTGCCATGAGGCAAGTAGCATTCTTGTTGATGATGTTTTCGTTCGGAGAGTCGAAGAGAGATGTTGATGTAGATGTGGTGTCTATAGCAGCCACCTCTTGAGAGCTATCGTCCTCGTCCTCATCTTCACTCCCCGATGAATATTCTTCTTGAGCCACTAGAACAATCTTTGGTTGCTTCTTGAAAGGAGCATTCTTCTTTACAAACTGTTTCTTACGTGGAGCTTTTGATTTGTCCTTGAAAATGAGTCTTCCTCCATTATCCTCTCTACTTTGATATGGACACTCAGCTACGAAGTGCAGCCGGTCACCACAATTAAAGCATGTTCTCAGCTTGGGACCGTTTTCTTTTCTTCCATAGGCTCCACTCTTGCGATCTAGTTCAGCTTTAGCCTTGGCTGGATCTTTCCAAAAGTTTCTTGCATAAAGAGCCAAGTATTGTCCGTGGATCCTTTTTATATCTTCGGGACAGTCCAGACCTTCTACCGCATATTCATCATGATCAATCACACTAGTCTTCAAGGCCATGTTGACCCCCTTTTGCATCCCCATAGCTCGAGCACGAGCATCTTAGGCATTCTTGGCAGCCACTTTGAAGGCGGCCATTTCTTGCATTACGTCATTGGATGACATGAGGTGATAGTTATGCCTACCTTGGATACTTTTCAAATCTGTGGGCTCAACATGAGCTGCACCGTGGTTTCTGAAGGTTGTGGCTATTGCCTTGACCCTCCTATACATGTCCTCGTGGTCTTCTCCATCCAGCATATAAAATCCTCCAGCTTCATTGCTCAAGGCATCATATCTATTCCTTCTCATACTTTCATTTCCGATGAAGAGCTCGGTGAGGGCATCCCAAGCTTCTTTAGCTGTGCTAAGATGCTGAATGTGTGGCATGTCTTTGTCACCCACACCAAGCTATATCATGTGTAGAGCTGTAGCGTTGAGTTGGCTATCGACCACTTCTCTTCTTGTGAGATTGTTGGGGTTTCCAACATGAAGACCATTTTCGATGATCTTCCACAACTCTATGGAGGAACTGCACACATGAGATTTCATCAAAAATTGCCATTGAGAAAAAGTAGATGCTGAAAGTTTGGGTGGATCACCCCTATTATGTATATGTGGGTGAGGGATAGGCGGATCAGGGGAATACACATGAGAAACCTCATTGTATCCATCCTTACCGCTATCCCTTTTCGAGGAGGAGCTCTTGCTAGTATCATTACCAACCACTTCGTTATCTTTGGAAACAGTTTTACCCGTTTCCTTGGATTGCGGAGTGGTATCCTCCGAGTTAGATGGAGGTGATGCCACGGATGTGGAGAGACGCATTATCAATTGACGCATCTCTTCCATCTTAGCCTCCATTGAACTCACCAAGGTTGTTTCCAACGTCTTGAGATCGTTCATGGTGACTACTTCCGGAGCATCACTCCCATCTACCTTGGAACCCATACTTCTCTTAGGCGGTTAAGCCCGAAATAAGAGCCGAGGCTCTGATACCAATTGAAATGGATCATATGGGCACCTAGAGGGGGGGTGTGAATAGGTGCTAACCAATTTTTAATACTTTTTCAATTTTAGGCCTGACACAAAGTAAATTCTCTAGATATGCAACTACGAGAATTTCCCTATATGTAACCCTAACTACTAAGCACGTAAAAGAGGAGCGAGGAAACCGTAGTGGAGCACGTGGAGACACAGGGATTTGTTTTACCGCAGTTCCTTCCTTTTTAAGGGAAGTACATCTGTTATCGCCATATTTTGGCCAAAGGAGGAGTTGGGCCGTAATCAAGATGGGTTTAGAAGATACGTATATTCAACGTGTTGTTAATCGGCCTTGTGCGTAGATTTGGGCTAAATTGCCCGTGTATCTTGTATCATAGTAGGTTTCGTTTCAGTTTAGGTAAAGATAGAGTTGTAGAGTTATTCCAAAAGTAGAGAGTCTCCGGACTATAAATATGTACCTAAGGTTATCGCGAAAAGGAGGACAATCACGTTCACAACAAACACAATCTCGGCGCATCGCCACCCCTTGTTTCTAGGGTTTTTTCTCGGGTAAGTGCCATGCTGCCTAGATCGCATCTTGCGATCTAGGCAGTATCTACTTATGCGTTATCTGGTGTTACTCGTACTGAAGCCTTGTTGATGGCGAGTAACATCATTATCATAGATTTGTTTGGGTTAGCATCAGTACTTTTCACTATGATTGTTTAGTTATGCTGCCTATAGCCATATCGCCGCCTTTGCACCTTTTCCCGGGGGTGAAGGTGGCGTCTTGCTTGATCTTTATTTAAGTCGATTTGATCTGTTATAGTTGTACCTTGTTTTCCAAGGTTTAGTTTGATATCCCCATGATCAGGCCTTGCAAACGGGTTGAACGATCCAGTAATACGTAAGATATGGTTTATCGATCTTAGAGGGGACGTTCCGGGAATTGACGTTATGTTGGTTTTTAGGCTTTCTCTAAGATTAGTTTTCTACTATCTTTCGTATCTACCAGGCTCAATTACGTGTAGGATGTTCCAGTCATGAGGTGAAAACGTTAAACTGTCGTAGATCGATTTAGCTTGTATTGATGAAGCAAAAAACCCCATGTTATAGTAGATTTAATGCAGAACCATGGGATAATCGGCTCTAAGAGCCGATTCACAGGGAAACCTGGGAGCCGGTGACGGCTCGAATTTTACATGTGTTTGTTTGCCATGCAGGAAAACAATCGAAGCAATCTTTCACCTTCCTGATCAGGTATAGGTCAGGTGGCACGCCCTCGAACCAAGCCAGGGCGCGTGCCGGAGCTTTGCGGGCCGTTGCCCGAGGGACCAGGGCCCACCAACCGCTCTGGGAGCCTCCCGGCTCTTCGTGTTGCTCGTCGCTGCTCGCCGGTGAGTTTTGGCAGGCAACACATTCTGGCACGCCCGCTGGGACATTCAACAACGTCTACATCAACATCCGACGCTGCGATGGACGACAGACCAGTCACGTACGATGAGCTGTCTGATGAGTTCAAGGCAAAGTATGATGACGTCAAAGCTCTCTTCGAAGCCGATCTCATCGGCTCTTTTGAGAGGACTCGTAAGCATGGGATCAGGTGGAAAGGGTTCTCACCCGAGGGTGCTCTTGATGAGGTAGATCTGTCTGTTCCTTCAGAGGACCGCACCAGAGCTCTGCGCCAGGAAGTCAACTACATGGTGGCTCATTCTCTTCACCGCCATTCAGAGAGCTTGGTAAACGCGTTCGAGCGGGTAGCAGTTCGCGTGGTTCAGGAGATCATGAAACATCAGTATTCTCCGTCGGGGCCCACTCTAGGAACTCACCAGGGAGAAAGACCGCTCCAGGCCAGGCCACCGCTGCCATTCACACTTGCAGCTCCAGAGCCACCAGGGGCACCAGCGTACATCGTCTACAAGGTTGGAGGCGACCCTGGCGATTGCCAATTCCTGTGTGAACCACCTAAAGAAATCCCACATGGATACGTGTGCACCTACGTGCCAGACTCCAACAGTTTGACACGCACAAACCAGATTGCAACGGCAGGGATTGCTGGGACAGGGGCTTCGGGAGCAGGTGTTTCCGGAGCAGGAATCTCTGGGATGGACGCCGATAAACAAGCGTGGCTAGCCAAGTATGCCACTGGAACAAGTCATGAGAATCTAGCCCCTACAGCTCAAACAGTGGAGCAAATCGGTACCATCCTGAGAGACCAGTTCGGCTTCGTGCCGAAGAGAAGGACAATCGGCTATTCAAAGCCGTACCCCAACGAGTTTGATCTGATTCCGCTGCCACCCAAATATAAGCTCCCTGAGTTCTCAAGGTTCAGCGGGTCAGAAGGGTCAAGCTCGATCGAGCACATAAGCCGATACCTGGCTCAGCTAGGCATGATTTCGGCATCGGATCAGATGCGCGTAAGATTTTTTGCACAATCTCTGACAGGACCAGCCTTTGGGTGGTACACCTCGCTACCACCTGATTCAATTCGCACCTGGAAGCAACTAGAAGAGCAGTTCCACATCCAGTACCATTCAGAGGCTACTGAGGCTGGCATTGCAGACCTGGCGCAAGTACGGCAGAAGCGGGGAGAAACTGTAGCCGAATACATCCAGCGCTTCAGGACCGTCAAGAACCGATGTTACTCAGCTCGTTTAACTGAGAAGGAAGCAGTCGAGCTGGCAGTGTTGGGTCTCTTAGCACCCATCAAGGATCTGGCTTTCCAAGTGGAGTACAACTCATTGGCGCACATGGCCCAGAAACTGACGATGTATGAACAGCGCCACCCTGAGTTGTACCAAGACAAATTCAAACGTCCGATAGGACTGGTTGATGCAGAAGAAGATGATCCTACACCAGACCAGGAAGTGGCTGTAGCCGAATGGGCTCGAGGGGCAGATCCTGTGTCCTGTAAATGGGTGAAACAGCAAGGGCCTGCAAAAGGGTTTGACTTCGATGTGAGCAAAGCCGAGCAGATATTCGATTTACTGCTGAAGGAGAAGCAGCTGAGGTTACCCGAAGGCCACAAAATCCCTACGACTCAGGAAATGCACGGGAGACCATACTGCAAGTGGCATCATTCGTTCACCCACACCACCAATGATTGCAAAGAGCTGCGTCGCCAAATCCAAATGGCGATAGAGCAAGGCCGTCTGATCCTTGGGCAGGTCGCCATGAAAGTGGACACAAACCCATTTCCCGGCGTCAACATGGTAGAGCTCAGTCGCTCCGCGAGGCGTCAGCTAGATTTCTCGTTCGGCGTTAATATGGCAGGATCTGGGTACCACCATGACTACGAGGAGGAGGGTGGTCGCTCTCGGGGCAAAGAAAGAGAGAGGGCCGGTCCACGCGACCGGCCCAGCCACAATGGCAGGCGGTACTTAACAGAGGAACAAGTGAGAACAGTACGATATCAAAAACCACATTCCACGCATCTCCTTAACAAGTATGAGCGCCAGTATGACCAACGCCGCCGGCGCGACAGAAACGACGAAGGATATGAGCACCTTGCCAGGGAATCGTCAAAAGAAAAGGAAGGCGCAGACAAGCATTGGGATTGCCCGTTCTTCAAATATTGCTGGGACGCGGGAATGAGCCGATTGCCTACGATCGACAACTGCCCGGAATGCGCACAACAGCAAGAGGGCACGGGGCCAGTGTCAGTGTTCAAGCGCCTAGGGCCTCTCCCACCACAGAGCAGACGCAGGGGAGCCTCCCGAGCACAAGGTCTCAAGGAGCCAGTGGGTGACAAAGAAGAAGACAGGTATCACTGTCCAAGGTGGTGCCCCGACGGACTCAGGCACACCCAAAAGCGTAGAGTGCAGCGGCTACGTAATTTGGAAGAAGCCGAAGCACAGTATCTCCACGCTTTGAAGAAAGCACGGCCTGATCTGGCCGTCAAAGTGAGGCAGACTTTGGAAGCGGAAGATCTCCCGAGCAGAAAGGAGTGGCGCCCCAAACCGGTAAAAGCCGATGCGAAGACATCGGCTGGCACAAACATGGTGTTCATACTTCCGTCAGAATTCTGCGCACCAAGAACCAACGAGCTACCCGTGGCACAGTTCGACTGCGGCCCACGGCCGGTTATTTTTGAGAAGCCGCGGGAGAAGGGTTACAAGCATCTTAAAGCCCTATACCTGCGAGGTTACATCAATGGGCAACCTGTCACCAAGATGTTGGTGGACACCGGAGCGGCAGTCAATATCATGCCATACTCCATGCTACGGCGTTTGGGACGCTCCACCACAGATTTGATCAAAACCAACGTCACGTTAAGCGACTTCAACGGTCAGACTTCGGAAACGCAAGGCGTACTGAACGTGGATCTGACCGTGGGCAGAAAAACCATCCCCACGTCATTCTTCGTCGTGGACAGCAAGATCACTTACACTGTCTTGCTAGGAAGGGATTGGATTCACGCTAATTGCTGCATCCCGTCCACGATGCACCAGTGCCTAATCCAGTGGGATGGAGATGAAGTGGAGGTCATTCACGCAGATGAGTCTATCGAGGTCTCCATTGCTGGCATGAACGTCTGGGAAGCAGAAGACCAAGAGCCGATCTCTGGAATCAATCTAGACGGCTGTGAACGCATCGATGCTACAAAAAACGGGGTGAGGCTGGTCTTATCCACTGGCCTGACAGAGTAGCAGAGCCCACGACGGCGCGTGGTACAGCCGATCCCTGCGATCGGCCACAAAAAACAAAAAGCAGCAGTCTTACGACAAACAGATGGTGCAGTCGTAGCAGGGAGATTCCCAGCCACGTTAAAGCCGTAAGGTGTAAACCATCCTTGACTAATGCAATAAAAAGGGGGGCCGATTCGGGCAATCGGCCCAAATTACTTTTGTTAACTTCACCTACTGTTTGCCCTGTGCTTAGCATAGATTTGACAGGTGATGGAAAGCTAGGGTATGGATTTACATCTGCTGATGAACTAGAAGAAATCGACATTGGTCCTGGGGATAAGCCACGACCAACTTTTATCAGCAAAAGGTTGGATCCAAGTCTGCGGGATCCGATGATATCCCTGTTGAAACAATATCCAGACTGCTTCGCCTGGGACTACACGGAGATGCCCGGGCTAGACAGGAGCATCATTGAGCATAGACTCCCGCTTAAAAAAGGATTTCGGCCGTTCCAGCAGCGGGCACGGCAGATGAAGGCCGAAATTCTAGAACAAGTCAAGAAGGAGGTCGAGAAAATGTTGGCAGCCGATTTAATCAGGCCTTGCAGGTATGCTGAATGGATTTCTTATATCGTACCTGTGGAGAAAAAGGATGGCCGGTGGCGTGTCGCCATAGATTTTCGGGACCTCAACAGAGCTACCCCAAAGGATGAGTATCCAATGCCGGTGGCAGAAACGTTAATCAACGCAGCGGCTGGCCATAAGATCTTGAGCTTTATGGATGGGAATGCCGGTTACAACCAAATTTTTATGGCTCCCGAAGACATACACAAGACTGCGTTCAGAGTACCAGACTCGGTGGGGTTGTTTGAATACGTTGTCATGACGTTTGGGCTGAAAAATGCTGGTGCCACGTACCAAAGAGCCATGAACTACATTTTCCATGATCTGATCGGCAAGCTGGTGGAAATTTATATCGATGACGTAGTGGTCAAGTCTGCCTCAGTAGAAGGACACTTGGGCGATCTGCAACGCGTCCTGGACCGAACGAGAAAATTCGGACTACGGATGAACCCAAAGAAGTGCGCCTTCGGGGTAACGGCCGGTCAGTTCTTGGGTTTCTTGGTCCATGAACGCGGGATTGAGATCGGCCTGAAAAGTCAGGAGGCAGTGCGAACAATGAAGCCACCCACCACAAAGAAAGAACTGCAGTCTCTCATCGGCAAGATCAACTTCGTCAGAAGATTCATCTCTAATCTGTCAGGAAGGATAGAGCCGTTCATGGGACTAGTAAAAATTAAATCTGACGAGGAATTCCGCTGGGGCGCAGAACAGCAGCAAGCCTTTGACGAGATCAAGGAATATCTGACGAGGCCGCCAGTGTTGGTTCCACCCCAGCCGGGCAGACCGTTCTACATTTACCTGTCAGTAGCTGACACGTCCATCGCCTCGGTGGTAGTACAAGTTTATGATGGGGTGGAGCGAGTCGTATTTTACATAAGCAGGAGGATGCTGGACGCAGAGACAAGGTATCCTGATATTGAGAAGTTATGCCTCTGCCTATTTTTCACCTGCACCAAGCTGCGCCACATTTTGCTATCAGCAGAGATCATCATCATATGCAAATCAGACGTCGTAAAGCACATGCTGTCGGCTCCTATGTTAAAAGGCCGACTGGGCAAATGGATGTTTGCATTATTAGAGTTTGACATCCGGTACCAACCCGCGAAAGCAGTTAAGGGACAGGCGTTGGCCGATCTTATTGCTGAAAGGATCAACACCAACATAGCAGCACTGTCCATAAGAGCGTGGGCTATGTTTTTCGACGGATCAGTTTGTGACGATGGCTGCGGCATCGGCATTTTACTCGTGTCGCCCCGGGGGGCAACATTTTCCTTCTCCATTAGATTGTCTACCTCTCGCACCAACAATGTAGCCGAGTATGAGGCGGTATGCAAGGGAATGGCGTTGCTCATCGAAACTGGAGCGGAAGCAGTAGAAATATTTGGAGACTCCAAACTGGTGATTTCTCAGCTCACAGAGGAATATAAGTGTGAGAGTGAATCCCTCTTCCCATTATGGATGCAATGCCGTGAGCTGATGGCACAGTTCCGATACATAAATTTCACCTGGATCCCGCGATCGCAGAATTCCGAAGCGAACGATCTTGCACAAATGGCTTCAGGCTACAAGGACGTAGCAGGGGGAGCTGATATTCAGGTGCAATTCCTGGACGCAGACGACTGGAGAGCCGATATCTTCAATTACTTGAAGGATTCGGCTCGAGGGGCACCTAAACGGATAAGATACAAGGCCATGAAGTATGTGCTCATCGGGGACGACATGTTTTACAGGACTCTTGAGGGGTTATTACTCAAATGTCTGGGAACAGCCGAGGCCAATCGGCTCCTACACGAGGTACATGAAGGCGCCTGTGGAACTCACCAATCGGCTCATAAGATGAAGTGGTTGATCAGGCGATCAGGGTTTTATTGGCCTACCATGCTCGAGGACTGTTTTAAATACTACAAAGGGTGTCAAGCATGTCAGAGATTTGGAAGAATCCAGATGGTACCCGCGTCAGCAATGAATCCCATCATCAAGCCTTGGCCATTCCGAGGTTGGGGCATGGATATGATCGGCAAGATCAATCCTCCGTCAAGCAAAGGCCACATGTGGATCTTGGCCATCACGGATTATTTCACCAAATGGGTGGAAGCCGTCCCTATGAAGTCAGTAAGTTCAAAAGATGTTATCAATTTTGTGAAAGAGCACGTCATTCATAGGTTTGGGATTCCTCAGACTATCACAACCGATGGAGGTTCGGTTTTCACTTCTCACGAGTTCAGGGAGTTCTGTGAGGACACAGGGATTAAGCTGATTCGGTCATCTCCGTACTATGCTCAAGCAAATGGGCAAGCTGAAGCATCCAACCAGAGCCTTATCAAGCTGATCAAGAGGAAAATCGATGAGCACCCTAGACGTTGGCATGAGGTTTTATCAGAGGCTTTATGGGATTATCGCATGTCATGTCATGGAGCGATAAAAACCTCGCCATACCATCTGGTCTATGGACAAGAAGCCGTGTTGCCTTGGGAAATTGCATACAACAAGAAGGTGAGACCTAAGGAGTTCCACGTTGGCGATCTGGTATGGGAAGGGGTGTTGCCGTTAGGAACTAAGGATGCAGCATATGGTAAATGGTCCCCAAATTGGCACGGGCCGTACAGGGTCGATCAAGTTTTAAGAGGGAACGCGTACATGCTGGAAGAGCTGGACGGCGTAAAATTCCCAGTGGCGGTCAACGGTCAACATCTCAAGAAATATTTCCCAAGCATGTGGGATGATGGACAGTAAAACATGGGGGCCGATACATGAAAATCGGCCAGGTACAAAAAGCACGTGAGATATTGGACAGCAAAAATGTGGGGGCCGATATCGAAAATCGGCCGAATAAGAGCAAAAATATATAGCCGATGCACGGTCATCGACTTTAGAGGTCTACACACATTACAAGCAGGTGCCAGTTTACACATACGAGCTACTGAAGAATGCCTCGAAGGCGTGGAAGGCGTCAGCACGGACACGATCCACCTCGGCGATCTCGGCTTCGTCATCTTCATCCTTGCCCGTCACTAGCTGCTTGCTCAGGGCACGTATGTCTGCCAGATCGGTCTTCAGTTGAGCTTTGAGGCCTTCCGCCTCGTGTTGGGAGCGGGCTATGGATTCTTCCTTGTCACGGATGAGCTGTTTAGTCACCCGGACCTTCTCCTCAAGATCTTCCAGCTCCTTTTTCAAGGATGCGAGCTCGGCGGTGCTGACGGAGGTGTCAGTTTTAGCATCTAGAGACGCCTTTTTCTCATTAAGCTGCTGACATCTTTCTGCAATATCGGCTTTCAGCGGAAGTTGGGCGTGGCGCAGATGGATCCTTTCACGAGCTAATTTCACCCGTGGCCCGAAGAAGGACAGATTTGCAACTGACCAAAGCTTCACTTGCAATGCTACTGGAAGATGATCCTGAATTTCGGCAAGAACGCTCTTCACTTCCTCAGAACCCTCGATCAACTCCTCGATCGGGGAGGACAGCAAGGTTTTAAGGCGTTGGAATTGAGGTGCAGCAATCCTGGCTTGTGGTTCAGCGTGGGCAACAGAGGGAGTTGGTTCGATGGATTCAGGGTCGAACGACAGCAAACCTGAAAGATCACAACTCTGACAGCCAGAAAAGCGTCAGTATGCGTCTAAACATACAAGGCCGGACCAAAAAACTTAAACGTACCTCTCCTATCGAGGGGATAGCCGATGAAGAGACCATCGGTTTGTGTGTGGTCGCTGGAGGCTTGGCCAGAATGGTAGCCGTTTCATCTACACCTTCGGGGATCCCCAGATCCGGCGTCAGCACGGCCCCGGCCTTCCCACTAGAAGCATCAGTTGCCTGTATAAAAGGTAATTTACCAGGGTAAAAAATGATGAATCGGCAGGAAAGAGGGAGTAAGGGGCAGAAGCATAAAAGATGAGGATTTTTCAGAACCTCTTGGCTCGATGAAGAGACTGGTGGTCCTTGACGAGCTCTCTTGGGACCCGATACTGGCCCAGCCTCGACTGGTGCTCGGGGGGCAGCAGGCTCAGGAACAGACCTTTTCCTAGAAGCCGATGGTGGCACATCTGGCTGGCTCGGGGTGATGGTCCTCTCAGAATCCGTTGGGTTCGATTCTCCCTCATCGGGTTGTTCGTCCTCGTGGGAAGAATCTTCAATGGAAGCCTGCAAAAGAAGGAAGGATGTTAGACATGAGCGCATCTGCCATAATGAAGAATAAGGAACTTAACTAAAAAAATGGGTCAGCCTACATGCGAGCTTTCTGGGGAAGGGCTCCGGTGCCTCAAGATTTTCCTGGCAGCTACATTCCTCGTAGTCGTTCTTGTCTTAGTTGGAACCCGAGGGGCAGCTGGTGCTGAAGTTCCTTGCTTTTTAGAGGCCGATTGAGGTGTTATCGGCTGTTTCTGCATTATGACCTTTTTTAGAGGTGGCGAGTTTTTGCAGAAAAGGACCACAGGAGCTGGTGGAAAGAACTCAAAGGGGGAGCCATCACTGTGTGTAGGCTCAGGGCCATTTTGTTGCTGCAAAGAGAGAAATGGATTAGTAAAAGGATCAATTGCAAGCTGCATCAAGAAAATTTGCAAGTAGTAGTACCTGTTCCACGGGGACGTCGTAATCAGCATCAAGTTGTTTCAACAGCGGTCCCAGAGCTTTCCGGAAAACGTGGGTTTTCCACATCGTCCACCAGTCTTCGAAGCCGTCAGTCGACGAAGCGAAGGTGAGGTCATTTGGAATAGGGATGGTCAGAGCATCAAAGAAGGAGTAACACCTCTGACTGGTGAGAGGATCAGGCAGGTCGGCTCTGCACTCCGTAAGATGATGGAGCAAGGGAAGGGCCACAGAAGATGAAATGCTCCAGCCAGAAGTTGAGAAAGGCTGTATGTTCTTTCTCTGAAACAGGGCCCTTTGTTTTCATATGGCGTTGGAGATAAGCGCCCCAACTTGTACAGTCTGTTTTGGAAGACAGTTTGTAGGGGACTTTGGTCAGTTTGAAAGCAGAGGGACTGGGTGATGTAACATCCAGGCCAGTGATCATCACCACGTCTAGCAATGTTGGCGACATGGGGCCATGGCCAAACATAAAGCAGTTCAGAGCGTCAGACCAGAAATATCCGATGGTTTTGAGAAGATTCTCGTGTTTTTCAAGAGGAGACAACGATAGGTGCAAGGCATCGGCTATTCCCAAAGTTTCCCATTGGGATTGGTAAGCTCTAGCTACCCTACTGAACCAAGAAACCCAATGTTCAGGGGGATTAGGCCAGGCTCGCAAGCAGTCGGCCCAAGAGTTCAGATCTAGTTCTTGGCTTACAAAGGGGATCCTATTTGCTTCGCAAGAAATTAGATGGGCAGGACTAGAATCTGAACGAGGGCCAAGACAGAGAGAATTTGGGAGAGAAGGATGCGGCAGTAGAATGTCTGAAACCTAGAAAAATTTATGGTGGGATAAAGGCATTAATTCAGGTGTTCGCCATTAAGTTCTAACATTGCGTTCAGACTGCGAGGGGTAGGCGTACCTTCAGACCGGAGACCTCTGGATTGGTGCTGGACGATTCTGCCATCTGGTTTGCCTGCGGAGATGGATCTATGCAGATTGAGGATTGAGGATTCTTGTTGCTATGATCTCGATCTGGTTGGTGGGCAGTTGGGGATCTAGGTCGCCCTTTTTTGAAGGAAGTCGCAGGTTACCGTTTGAAACTAAGAGGTGGCCGTTTAGGTTTGCCTAAGTATGCGACTGAGTTGGACCTTGTCAACGATTTTGGGAAAGCCGATGTGCATCGGCTCTTTGAGTTATAGTTTGGTTGACTGTGAGGACGTGACAAGGTGAAGGCCGATACGTTGCTATCGGCTCCTGGAACATCGACTTATGTTTGTTCTCGACAAAATTGGGGCGGAAAGGCAATCTTCGAGAAACGAATTTTTTCATTCATTCATTCAAAAGCGGATTGCTTACAAGCGGCTGATGGATTACAAAAGGAAGCATACTACTACTACTACTACTACTACTAATTCCTAATCTAGGCCGAGGTCGTCGTCGTTGCTGCTGCCGCCGTCTTGTTCGCTGTCATCAGCGCTGCTGCCAGCGTCGTATTCGCTGCTGCTGCTGAAGAAGCCAGCAGGGGCCTCCTCGTCCTCGTCCTCGTCGTCGTCGTCCTCGGACCCGGCGCGGAAGCGCTTCGTCGGCGGATACTCCTCGGAGGAGGTGTCCTCCTCTTCTTCCTCCTCGTCGGAGGAGTCGACGCCGTCCCAGGACATGGCGTCGTCGCTGCTGTCCGCCTCCAGTTCCCCATCGGCGAGGAACTGCAGGTCCTCCTCGCCGTCGGTCATGGACGTGTCGTCCTCCGACCAGACGGCGAAGTCCCAGTCCCTTCCGTCCCACCATCGTGGGGCGAGAGTACTGTACGCCGCCGTGGGCGGGTGCTCTGGCGTCGGCTCTCGGTCACTAATGCTGTTGGAAGCATGGGAGGACAGGCCAGAGGAAGCAGAGGAGGCCATGGCGAGAAAAAGGGTTTTCTGGCTACTGGAGGAAGATGAGGACTGCGAACTGCTCAGACGGATTTAAATAAGGGGAATATTGGAGAGACGGTTCAATGCCATAGCGGTTTCCCAGATTGCACTGCCAAAATCGTCAAATCATGCAGTGCGAAGGAGTCGAGAAGACAGGGCATCATGATGAAGGGGTGGCGTGACGATCCTGTTCTGCCACGCATTCTGTCAACGCGCAACCCGATACAAAAAAAAAAGAGGTGGCGAAGAAAAAATATCAGCAGAGTGGTTTTGGAATTATTATTGCCAAAACCAGGGGGGCATGTGTTATCGCCATATTTTGGCCAAAGGAGGAGTTGGGCCGTAATCAAGATGGGTTTAGAAGATACGTATATTCAACGTGTTGTTAATCGGCCTTGTGCGTAGATTTGGGCTAAATTGCCCGTGTATCTTGTATCATAGTAGGTTTCGTTTCAGTTTAGGTAAAGATAGAGTTGTAGAGTTATTCCAAAAGTAGAGAGTCTCCGGACTATAAATATGTACCTAAGGTTATCGCGAAAAGGAGGACAATCACGTTCACAACAAACACAATCTCGGCGCATCGCCACCCCTTGTTTCTAGGGTTTTTTCTCGGGTAAGTGCCATGCTGCCTAGATCGCATCTTGCGATCTAGGCAGTATCTACTTATGCGTTATCTGGTGTTACTCGTACTGAAGCCTTGTTGATGGCGAGTAACATCATTATCATAGATTTGTTTGGGTTAGCATCAGTACTTTTCACTATGATTGTTTAGTTATGCTGCCTATAGCCATATCGCCACCTTTGCACCTTTTCCCGGGGGTGAAGGTGGCGTCTTGCTTGATCTTTATTTAAGTCGATTTGATCTGTTATAGTTGTACCTTGTTTTCCAAGGTTTAGTTTGATATCCCCATGATCAGGCCTTGCAAACGGGTTGAACGATCCAGTAATACGTAAGATATGGTTTATCGATCTTAGAGGGGACGTTCCGGGAATTGACGTTATGTTGGTTTTTAGGCTTTCTCTAAGATTAGTTTTCTACTATCTTTCGTATCTACCAGGCTCAATTACGTGTAGGATGTTCCAGTCATGAGGTGAAAACGTTAAACTATCGTAGATCGATTTAGCTTGTATTGATGAAGCAAAAAAACCCATGTTATAGTAGATTTAATGCAGAACCATGGGATAATCGGCTCTAAGAGCCGATTCACAGGGAAACCTGGGAGCCGGTGACGGCTCGAATTTTACATGTGTTTGTTTGCCATGCAGGAAAACAATCGAAGCAATCTTTCACCATCCTGATCAGGTATAGGTCAGGTGGCACGCCCTCGAACCAAGCCAGGGCGCGTGCCGGAGCTTTGCGGGCCGTTGCCCGAGGGACCAGGGCCCACCAGCCGCTCTGGGAGCCTCCCGGCTCTTCGTGTTGCTCGTCGCTGCTCGCCGGTGAGTTTTGGCAGGCAACAACATCTACGTTGGAGGGGTGGGGGGTTCTAAGACCACCACGCCACAATAGGCCTCACCCTATTCTCCGATGGATCTCGCCACGAGAGGCCTGATCCACCTTCTCCACTATTGGATCCCTTCGAGGCGGGAACCGGTGCCTTTTACAACACTATCGGGGCACACACCCACAACTGAATTGGGGGCTCCCGAGATGACAACAAGCTGCCACAAGAACAAGGTTTATCAATATAAACAAAAACAAGGATCTAGGTATTTGCAAGAAATACTAGATCGGGGGTTCTCCAAATGAATGGAGAGGAGATGAAGCGCTTGATTGCTGATGATGAAGATCGAGTTCTCCTCCTTCGATTCCCCAAGGGATGGGGCCTTTGGGTGGATCTAGGTGGAGCTCTCTTGGATGAAGCTTTCAGATCTGATCTAGTCTTTTTCGAGATGAATCAAGCGTTCTGGCAGGAGGGGGAAGGCTGGCTTAAATACCCCCCTCCCCATATCTGGCCGTTGCACAACTTTGGGGGCGGATTATCCGCCCCCCACTTGGGGCGGATAATCCGCCCCCTGGGAAAACTCCGCCCAAACGGCGGATTCTCCGGGGGAAACTCCGCCCCCTCTCTGGGGCTTGCGCCTTGGTGAAGATCTTGGTGGGCGGATAATCCGGCCCCCCTGAGGGGCAGATTATCCGGCCAAGCCGGAAAGTCCGGCCAAAACTCCGCCCCCTCTCTGGGGCTTGCGCCTTGGCGATGAGCAGGGGGGCGGATTATCCGGCCCCCTGAGGGGCGGATTATCCGGCGGGGCCGGAAAATCCGGCCAAAAGTCCGCCCCCTTCTGGGGCTTGTGCCAACTTGGGAAGAGGGAGGGGCGGATTATCCGCCCCCCAAAAACAGAATCCTTTCCGTTTTTCTCATAGGTGGCTGCAACACTTCAACACACATTAAATAATCCTTGATATTGTTATCTAACACACAAAACACTAGGGATTATAAAATGTTCTTTCAACAAGTTCTACGTCGGCGTCGACACTTCCTACGTCTACCCGCATCGAGTCATCGAGGCGGGAGAACCTCCCCTCTGTGCTGCTAGCGGTCTGTGTGGAGTACGCCCCGCAGGAAGCGTCGAGGTGATGATGACGACCCCGACACCAGCAGCAGGAACAGGCGCCGGACCAAGCAAGGACCCGGCGACAGGAGGGCAGGTAGTCACGAAGCAGGCAGCTCCAAAACCTACCGAGGTAGATCCAGCAGCAACCAGGGTGGCCGAGGTGCAGGATGTGACTCCAAAGGCAGCAAGGGTAAGATGGCCACCTCTAGAAAGACCAGAGAATATCCTTCAGGCAACTATAGATAATCTAACTACGCCTGTAGCGCCGATACTTGACCCGGCAAACGCAAAGGCAGAGTTAGAAGAAACTAGACAGAAAGTGCTAGTAGAGGCAAAAAAAAGGTGTCGGCTTGAAGGGAATCCTTAAACAGTACCCTACAAGAGTACGCTAGGGCAAACAAACTAGATGTGGCCCCTGACCGAGTATATGAGTTGAGATTAAGAGGAAAGAACCTCATGAATGATATCTAAAAAGAGCACGAGGCTCGTCTAGATGATTCAGTCGATCCAGGCTTGCCGAGGTATAGTACCCCGACAAAGAACCTCAGGGCGGCGAATGCCGCAGCTCTGGAGTTGGAAGGGTTAAGCGGGGCAGCCCGGCAAAAACAATAAGAAAGAGTAAATGAGCTAGTACGCATTGTGAACCAGCGGAATGAGGAAATGCTTAGGGCTGACCCGACGAAGCCAGGAGCTTTTCGCATGGTTCATTCGGCAGGAGCTGCCCCCACACTATCTGCGGTAGAAGCATCCTCACCTGGAAAGAATGCGCGAAAAGACAGAGCAGTGACTTCTGGAAAAAGAAATAAGCAGATTGTCCCGTATGACCCGGCGGTGGCCGGGAAGGTCAATGAGAATAGAGGTAATATGAGCCGAGGTAACAGCGGTGACAGAAACCCCGGCCGTGCAAACAGAGAGCACGGAAACCCCGGAAGGGGAAACCATGAGAATAACAACCCCGGGGAAGGGAGGAGGTACCCCCGCAGAATCCCCAGCCGAGGTATGAGCCTCGGGTAGATCGAGAAGCGAGACCAGCTCCGCAAAATCAGGTGAATGATAGATACAATGATGGCTACTCAGACATGGATTATGCAGAGCAAGGTGGACAAAATCACTATGGAGTACAAGAGAGAGTTATCTATAGAAACTTGCCGTCGACTAACGCAAGATTGAAGCTGGACAGATTGTATCGGTCCGAGCTGTTGGAAGAACAGGGTACACCTGGTCTGGCGTGCTTTGGACCTCGGATCATGGGCGAACCACCCGTGCCGAACTTCCAGTTGGCAAGGGACACGAAAACGTACAATGGGAGTACGAAGCCACAAGATCGGTTAATTGACTATGCCACAGCAGTGAAAATAGCTAGCGGAAATTTATGATGGGCGGTAAGATACGTCCCACAGATGCTGGAAGGACCAGCCAGAGTATGGCTGAACAATTTACCAACGGGAAGTATCAACTGTTGGTTAGATTTTGAAGAAATGTTTGTCAGTAATTTCACCAGTACTTATAAGAGGCCAAACAAGCCACAACAGCTCGCAATGTGCAAGCAGAAGCCCAATGAAACAGATCGAGAATTCTTGACTCGGTGGTGCAACCTCAGAAACTCATACGAAGGGGTCATAGAATCTCAAGCGATAGCCTGGTTTGCTCAGGGCTGCAGATATGCAAGCGTGTTGAAAGGATACGGATGTCGCCTAGAGGGGGGGTGAATAGGCGATTAAAACTTTTCCTAGAGTGCCTCAACAAAGGCGGAATAAAACTAGTGTTTACTTTGTTAAGCACAACCTAGAACAACTAAGGTTCACCAATGTGCACCAACAACTTATGCTTAGCAATACAAGCAACAAAGTGATAGCAAGATATATATTACTTCAAGCACGAAGGCTATCACAATGTAAAGTGCATAAGTAAAGAGCTCGGGTATAGAGATAACCGAGGCACGCGGAGACACCGATATTTTACCGAGTTCCTCCCAACATGGAGTACGTCTCGTTTGGAGAGGGGGTGGTATCAAACCACCAACGCCACAAAAGGCCTCCCTTATTCTCCGGTGAACGTCACCCCAATGGGATCGATCCACGCTTCCACTATCGGTGCACTTGTCGGTGGCAACCGGAACCTCTCACAAGGTTGGGGCACAACTCCACAACTTAATTAGAGGCTCCCAAAAAGTGCCACAAAAGGCCTCAACAAATGTCACCAAGGCCACAATGCCACAAAACCGTATAGGGTTCCAAGAACCCAAGAGGGACAAGCTCCAATGAGCAATTCAAACCAAATCCTCCGAGGAGAACTCAAACCGATGCACCAAATGCAAATGGCAAGAACACCACAAAGATGTCCAAATCCCTCACTCTCAAGTTCCAACAAAGCTACTAAAGCTATTGGGGGAACAAGAGAGGAGGAATCAAAGAGAGACACAAAATCCCCCAAAATCTAGATCCCCAAAGATGCACTCACAAAGAGATGAATCGGTTAGATCAAAACGTGGGGCTAGATCTCCTCTCTCTTCCACTCAAATATGGGCAAGAATCATCAAAGGTAAAAGATTAGGCAAGCTTCAAGATCTAGAGCAAGTGTGGCAAAGTTTAGCCTAATAGATAATAGAGGAGCTAACTAAACTGAAAACGGGCAAAGAGTATAAATAGGCCCAGAAAAACTAGCCGTTTGGGGCGTTTTTCTGTACCGCTCGCAACCGGTGCAGAAGGGAAAGTCAAAGCAGCAGACAACTCACAAGATCGTACTCGCGCGGGCGAAGGAAAAATCGGGGCAGCTGAAGCGCGCGCGTGCGTAGGAACCTAGGCAGGTGCGGGGCCAGCTCTGGCCGGCAAGCAGCAGCAGCGATGCAGAGCAAGCCAGCAGCACTGCGGGACTGGGCCCAGCGTGCCGCGTGCAGTGACAGCATCGTACGCAGCAGGCAGCCCATGCGGTAGCAGCGGGGCCCGCGCGGCAGGCATGCAGCAGCCGCGCCAGCAGCGCAGCGAGCGGCAGGGCGCGCGGGGGCGATCCTCGGACAAGCGGGTGCGGGCGCGCGACAACGCAGCGGCTGCGAGCGGCGGGGGTGGGGGGGCAGCGGCAGGGCGGCGCCCGATGCGGGGCCAGCAGATCTGGCAGCATGCACGCGCGAGTGGGCTGGCCGATTTGGGCGAGATGTATTTGGTAGTACCAGCCCATCCGGACGGTACTACCGGGCCAGACCGGGGATGCGCGTACCGGGTCAGATAGAAAATTCGGTACTGGTCTGCGGTAGTAACACTCGGCCCGGTTTTTTTTTCATTTAAAACGGCAAATATTCAAACGGTCATAACTTTTAAACGGTAGCTTCGATTGACCTGATTCCAATTGCGTTGGATAGAGAACAACAAGGGCTTCCCAATAAAAAGTATCAAGTAGAATAATGTGATATACCTTACTTGGTGAGAAACCGAAAAGCCGCATAAATCAAATCACAACAAGATATATATGGGAGATCCGATTTTGATGAACAAGAGCTTGTTATGGAGATTACCACAAGCTCTATATCCTCACATGGATAAGACCAAATAACAACCAAATACGATGATGCAAGTATGCAAAGGTTTGAGCTCTCTCCGAACGATGTGACCGAATTACTCATACGAGAGCCCCTCTTGATAGTACGGTTATCTATCCTAAACCCGGTTTCACACACACAATGTGAGACCGGCAAAAGGGAAAACCTATCAATATTATACCTTTGCCTTGAGCATTCCACTTGAGCTCAATGTAGATGATTTTGCCCTTCTCAAGACGGAACGCCTTTCTTAATTCCTCATCATCGACCTCGCATATTGAGCTTGCACACCATATCTTCTTTGCATTTCGTCGACCTTGAAGCCAACACATGCTCCAAGCGATGCCAATGGACAAATCCTACAAGTATAACTTAATACACACATTAGTCCATAAAGATTGTCATTAATTACCAAAACCACACATGGGGGCCCAACATGTTCTTTCACGTGTTATGGCAGAGGTTGCAGAGAGATATGCCAACCACATTGGCGGAAACCATCAGGATAGCAGATTCGTACGCCTTAGGGGATCCGACTCAACCAAGGTTAATGTCGGCAGAACATCAGGAGCAGTAGGATCATTATGCTAGAGATGGAGCCGGGTCATCATGGCGCAACGAATACCGAGGCAGAAGAAGGGATGAGAGGCCGGACTATAGATATGCTTCCAATCAGGTGGCAGCAGTTGTGTACGATCAGCCGAGTCATGGAAACAATCAGCGACAGAAGAATGGTCCTCACCAGTGGACACCGAGGAATGAAGGGAAGAGGCAGTGGACGCCAGAACAGAAGAAGCAATGGCAGGAAAGGCCAAAGTACACATTTGATTCCATGTTGGATCAACCGTGTAAGTTCCACACGCCTAACCCGGCCAAACCAGCCAACCACACTACTCGCCAGTGTGCTTGGATGAAAAATGCAATGGGAAACCCGGCGGGCATACAAGAACCTCCTCATCAAGTACATCAACAGCAACAGCCACAGCTAACCGGGGCAAATGCGTAGCAGGTAATGTTACCGCGACCCCTTCCGAGGTACGATAACTCGGACCGGAGGGATGTAGTACACTAAGTGGTAAATAAAAATCAAGACGGAAGAGGAAACCCCGGGAACAATGGACGTAATGATTACATGGAACATCACCAATCCTATTGTGTGTTCACAACAGAACAGCAAGATAGACAGAGCGTACAACGCCGACATATGGAAGTGAATGCAGTTATGCAGGCAGTACCAAGGTACGTGTCGTGGTACGATCAAGAGATAACCTGGAGCATAAAAGATCACCCGAAGATAATGCCGAACCCAGGATCATACGCATTGGTACTGGATCCAACGTTTGTCGGTCCTAACATCAATGTGAAGTTCTCAAAGGTACTCATTGATAATGGAAGTAGTATCAACATCATGTACAAGGATACAATGCATAAGCTCGGAATAACACAGAATATGCTGCAGCCCACAAGGACCACATTCCATGGGATAGTGTCGGGGCTCTCCTGCGAACCCATTGGGGAGGTTCAGGTAGATGTGTTATTCGGCACAAGAGAGAATTGCAGAGCTGAGAATCAGGAGTTTGAGGTGGTAGACCTAGAGAGTTGCTATCATGCTTTACTCGGATGGCCAGCTTTGGCTAAGTTTATGAGCAACTGCCACATTACCTACTTGAAAATGAAGATGCCAGGGCCTCAGGGGGTAATAACAGTGGCAGGGGATTACAGAAAATCTATGGAATGTGCTTCGGCCGGGTCAAACCTGGCCGAGTCATTCGTAATTGCAAGAGAGAAAAGAAGGATTCATGAAGTGGCAGCTCTGGATCAGTCGGCACAACTTAATATGCCGGCATTAGCCAATCCGCATGGGAGTGTATCTTTCCAGCTGACTAAGGAGACGAAGAAGATCCAGATTGATGATCAGTTCCTAGAGCGCACCATCACGATTGGTGCTGGCCTAGATGCCAAATAGGAAAGCGAGCTCACCAACTTCCTCCGTGAGAATCGAGATATCTTTGCATGGTCAATTGAGGACCTGCAAGGTGTTCCGATGGAGTTGGCTGAGCACTCTTTGCATGTAAGGCCAGGAGCAAGGCCGGTGAAGCAACCTCTCCGCCACTTCGCCGAAGACAGGAGAAAGATAATAGGGGATGAGATAGCTCGGCTCCTTGCCGCCGGGTTTATCATGGAAGTGCTTCACCCGGATTGGCTATCAAATCCGGTGTTGGTAGAAAAGAAAAAGGATGACCCAAATGTAGTCGTCGTATGGCGAATGTGCATCGATTACACGAACCTCAATAAGGCGTGTCCCAAAGATCCTTTTCCTTTACCTAGGATAGACCAAGTCATTGATTCAACCGCAGGCTGTGAGCTGTTATCATTTGTAGACGCGTATTCTGGTTTCCACTAGATACCGTTAAACCCGGCTGATCAAATAAAGACTATGTTTATTACACCGTACGAGGCTTATTGCTATCGCACCATGCCATTTGGCCTGCGTAATGCAGGAGCGACATACCAAAGATGCATGCAAAAATGTCTACATGACCAGATAGGAAAAAATGTGCAAGTGTATGTAGACGATGTGGTAATAAAAACCAAAGAGAGCAAAACGCTCCTTGAAGATATTCGGCAGACATTCGCAAACCTGAGAAGGTTCTGAATGAAACTTAACCCGGAAAAATGTACCTTTGGTGTGCCGGCTGGAAAATTACTCGGTTTCCTCGTGTCCAGCCGAGGTATAGAGGCAAATCCAACTAAGATCCGAGCAGTTGAAAGAATGGAACTGCCGAGGTGTCTGAATGATGTACAAAAATTTACAGGATGCCTGGCTTCTCTAAGTCGATTCGTATGTTGGCTAGGGGAAAAAGCATTACCTCTATACCAACTGATAAAAAATCCGACAAGTTCATCTGGACACCGCAAGCCGATAATGCATTTCATGAGTTAAAAAAGATGTTGGTCACAGCACCGATTTTGGCTTCTCCATTATCAAAAGAGCCTATGCTACTCTATGTGGCAGCTACTAACAGAGTGGTAAGTGCGGTAGTTGTCGTGGAGCGGAACGAAGAGGATAAATCAGTACAAAGGCCGGTATATTACCTAAGTGAGGTATTATCAGCCTCAAAGCAGAACTACCCGCACTACCAGAAGATGGCTTATGGAGTATACATGTTGGCGAAAAAACTCAAACACTACTTCGAAGAACATCCGATAAAAGTGATTTGTGAAGCACCCATATCCGAGATATTAAGAAACAAAGATGCAAGTGGCCGAATAGCAAAATGGGCAATTGGGTTATCACCTTATGCTCCGCAATTTGATAGGCGAGATGCAATTAAGTCTCAGGCAGTGGCCGACTTCTTTGTGGATTGGGCCGAGGTACAGTATGAGCCCCCATTGCCAGATCCGAACTATTGGACAATGCATTTTGACGGGTCCAAGCTAAGAGGGCGGTGTCCGAAGCCATCATGTTGGAGCGCATGGCATGACACCGCGAAGATGTATCTTGAGTTCAAAACCAATGCTCATCGATGACCCACATATCACAAAATGATATTAAGGGAAATGATTTTACTTGCTTTCGGCATTATGGGGGGAGGGTTGGCCCAATCAATTAGGACCACACTCCCCCTATGTCTATGCCCGCATCTAAACCAAATACATGAATAAGAGCAAGTGAGTGTGCAAGGGTAGTCAAGCCAAGCTCCTTGAATCTATGATATTTAGCTCATTCCTCAAATAACAAAATCTTGCTTCATCAAGAGGCTTCGTGAAAATATCAGCAAGTTGGTTCTTCGTGCTCACAAAGGATAGAGCAATATCTCCACGAGCAACATGATCCCGAATAAAGTGGTTGCGAATATCTATATGTTTTGTTCTTGTATGTTGTAGGGTTTGCTAGGCGGAGGCGGCGGTTTGCCCTAGGGCGGCGGCGGCAGCAGGAGGTGGCGGCGCCGGCGGCTAGGGTTTAGAGGTGGAGGTGTTGGGTGTCTAGGAGGGGAGCCCTGCCCCTCCTTTTATAGGTGGAGGGGCCGGCCAAGGGGAGGGGAGTCCCTCCCCAAATCGGCTTCAAGGTGGGCCGGCGGTGGAGGGGAGGAACACCTCCCCAACTCGGTTTCCACCTCCCTCTCCACTTCCCAAAAATAGCCGTTTGACTTTCAAATTGGCGTTTGACTTTTTCAAATTAGGATTTGATTAAACCCTTTATTTTGTTCAGCGATGACACCTAGTACATGATGAAATCATACCAACTTGATATAACACATTCATTTACCCTTCCCATCCGGAGTGCCGGACATTCCGGAACCTTCTAGAACATTCCCGATGAAAACACCGGAACCATTCCCCAACTCCGAAACAGGACTTTCCTTATATGAATCTTATTCTCCGGACCATTCCGGATCTCCTCGTGATATCCCGAATCCCATTCGAGACTACGAACAACATTCGGTCTCTTTCTCATCATTCCATAACTACTCAAACAACGTCGAATCCTTAAGTGTGTCTCCCTACGGTTCGTGAATTATGCGGACATGATCGAGACACTTCTCCGAACAATAACCAATAGAGGAATCTGGAAATTCATATGGCTCCCACATATTTCTACGATTACTTTGCGATCGAATGAACCACTTACATACGATACCAATTTCCCTTTGTCTCACGATAGTTTACTTATTCGAGGTTATGATCGTCGGTATCTCTGCATACCTAGTTCAACCTCGTTACTGATAAGTACTCTTTTTTCTTGTTCCCGTGATATGTGATCCCTTGTGAGCCAGTCACATGCTTGCAAGCTAATTGGATGACATTTCACCGAGAGGGCCCAAAGTATATCTATCCGTCATATGGATGGACAAATCCCACTCTTGATCCATGTGTCTCAACCAATACTTTCCGAACACTCAATGCCACCTTTATAGCCACCCAGTTATGGTGTGGTGTTTGATGTCATCAAAGCATCGTTCCGGTGAAGGTGATATGCATGATCTCATGGTCGAAGGAATTAGGTTACTATGTATCAGAAAGCATATAGCAATTGAACTATTAAAATGACTTGATCTTTATGCTACGCTTATCTATAGGAGCATGTCCACCATATCATTCTCCTATCGATATGATCTTGTTGTTAATAACATCTCAATGTTCATGATAGGGAAACCACAATCATTTATTAACCAACAAGCTAGTATAATAAAGAGGCTTTACTAGGGACTCTATTTAAGTTTACAAATCACACAAGTATTAGTGTTTCCTTGTTAATACTATTATAGCATGAGTGTAAACATTTATCATAAACACAAAGATATAATAATAACTACATTTATTATTGCCTCTAGGGCATATCTCCAACATATGCTGCACGGGATTGTAAGCAATTTTGATAGCACTTTCATTGTCGCATAAAAGAGGCACTTTGTCACAATTGACACCATATTCCTTTAAAGTTTGCCTCATCCATAACAATTGAGTACAAGCACTTGCAGCAGCAACATATTCAGCTTCGGCGGTTGAGAGTGAAATACAATTCTGTTTCTTTGATGACCAACACACTAGAGACCTGCCCAAGAATTGGCATGCACCAGAGGTTGATTTCCTATCATCTTTGTCACCAGCCCAATCTGAATCAGTGTAACCACATAGAGAGAAACTTGAACCCTTGGGATACCATAACCCAAAATTTGGGGAATGAACAAAATATCGGAAGATTCGCTTGACTGCCACTAAGTGGCTTTCTTTAGGAGCGGCTTGGTACCTTGCACACACTCCTACACTTAACACGATATCGGGCCTAGATGCGCAAAGGTAAAGGAGAGAGCCGATCATGGATCGGTATACCTTTTAATCCACATCTTTACCCTTGGGATTGAGCTCAAGATGACACTTTGTTTGCATTGGGGTAGCAACGCCATTGAGATCCGTCATCTTGAACCTTTTGAGCATGTCTTGGATGTACTTAGCTTGATTAATAAAGGTTCCCTCTCTAAGTTGTTTGATCTCAAATCCAAGAAAGAACCTGAGCTCACCCATCATGGACATCTCAAACCTGTCAGTCATAAGCTTCGAAAATTCATCGTTAAAAGCTTGGTTAGTAGAGCCAAAAATAATGTCATCTACATAAAGTTGGCATACAAAAAGCTCCCCATTAACCTTTTTAGTAAAAAGAGTGGGATCGATTTGCCCAACTTCGAATCCACGGTCTAGCAAAAGCTCTTTAAGGTGCTCATACCACGCACGTGGGGCTTGTTTAAGGCCATAGAGCGCCTTATCGAGTTTGTAGACATGGTTCGGAAATTTGGGGTCCTCAAACCCCGGGGGCTGCTTGACGTATACTAACTCATGTAGAAGACCATTAAGGAAAGAGCTCTTAACATCCATTTGTTGTAATCTAAAATTATGATGGGCTGCATATGCAAGAAGGATACGGATGGACTCAAGGCGAGCCACAGGAGCGTAGGTCTCGCCAAAATCAATTCCTTCCACTTGAGAGAATCCTTGAGCCACGAGTCGTGCTTTATTCCTCACAACAATGCCATTTTCATAATGTTTGTTCTTGAAGATCCACTTGGTGCCGATAACATTGCGGCAATCCTTTGGTTTTTCTACGAGCTTCCAAACTTTGTTGCGTTCGAAGTTATTTAATTCTTCATGCATTGCAACAACCCAATCGGAGTCTTCAAGAGCATCAAAAACCTTCTTCGGTTCAACCATGGAAATGTGAGCTTAATGATCACAGAAGCTAGCAAGTTCTCTTCTAGTGGATACCCTTCGTCGTAGATCACCAACAACCTTGTCAAGAGTGTGACCTCTTAGTTCAAGGTTCCGATCAGCACGAGCCTTGCGACGAGCCTCAATGTCCTTATTGTTTCTAGGAGGAGTTGATACAATAGTTGTATCCTTGTCTTGATTACTGCCCTGCCCTTGACCTTGGTCTTCGTTAACGCCAGAAGATTGTTGCTGAACATTTTCTTCAGGCCCGGATAATCCGCCCCTTGGAGGGGCCGGACTATCCGGCCTGGGAGGAGAAGTACCAGAACCATCTTCCTGAGAATGCCTGACGGGAGTTGGAGACCAGGGCCGGATAATCCGACCCTGGGGGCCGGAGAATCCGGCCTGGGAGCTTCAGAGTTGTTGACTTCTCCTTCGGATCCTCTGGAACGAGTTGGAGTGCCAGGGGCGGATTGTCCGCCCCTTGGAGGGGGCAGATAGTCCGGCCTGGGACTACCAACTTGTCCAGGGGACAGATGATCTTCAGCAGATTGTGGTGTTGGTGCAGGATTGTCTCCAACAGTAGGATCTTGTTGATCTTGTGTAGATGAGGGCTCCACATGTGTGGAGCATTGTCCTTCCCGATCCGCCACAAGGGGTTCCTCAATGGGGCGGAAAAATCCCACGCCCATTCTTCTTATGGCATCTTGGGGTATTTCAACATCTGCATCACAAACATCAACTTGCCCTACAAAGGAGCCATTATTTTCATCGAACTCCACACTACAAGATTCTACAACAATCCCAGTGAGCTTGTTGTAGACTCTATAAGTGTGGGATTCGGCACCGTAACCAACAAAAATACCTTCTAAATCATTGGATTCAAATTTTGACAAACGGACACCTTTAATAAGAAAGAAACACTTACACCCGAATACCCTGAAGTATGAGATGTTGGGTTTGTTACTGGTAAGTATTTCATATGGGGTCTTGTCCAAGATCTTCCGAAGGTAGAGCCGGTTTGATGAGTGACTAGCAGTGGATATGGCTTCAGCCCAAAAATTATAAGGAGACTTGAATTCAGCTCGCATAGATCTTTCCATATCCATCAAAGTCCGGTTCTTCCTCTCGGCTACACCATTTTGTTGAGGGGTGTACGCAGCGGAATATTGGTGTCTAATCCCCTCTTCGCTAAGAAACTCGTTTAAAGTGTAGTTCTTGAATTCTGAGCCGTTGTCACTGTTAATTGCCAAGATAGGAACATTGTGTTGACGTTGAACTTCATTGGCAAAGTCGATGACAGTTTGTTGAGTCTCACTTTTCAGCTTGAAGAAATATACCCATGTATATCTTGAGTAATCATCGACAATGACCAAGCAATATTTCTTCCCACCAAGACTTGCATGAGAAGGAGGACCAAATAAATCCACATGAAGTAATTCCAAGATTCTCTTTGATGACACAATAGTCTTCCTCTTGTGGGGAGAGTCATGCATTTTTCCTTCAACACAAGCCCTGCAAACACGATCTTTGGCAAAAGAGACATTGTATTTTAGTCCAAGGATGTGGCCACACTTATGGAGACTTTGCAAAGTTCTCATGTTGACATGGGCTAAACGGCGATGCCATAGCCAGCCCACGTCGGCCTTTCCGAATAGACACATCGGACCCGAAGTGGTTTTCCCTAAGAAGTCCACCACATACAGGTCATTTTCGACGTATCCAACGAACGCGACCTTTAGAGACTTGCTCCACAAGAGTACCACCAAATCATAATCGATAAAAATAGCAAAACCCATCTTGCCAAGGGCACGAACAGAAAGAAGGTTGTAACCAAGGGTCTCAACAAGCATGACGTCCACGAGAGAGATATCGTGGGCAACCACAACCTTGCCAAGACCCAATACCTGAGATTTTGACTTATCACCATAGGACACTGTGATATTATCATGATTTGGACGCATCTCCGTGATGATCTCCTTGCTTCCGGTCATATGACTAGTGCAACCATTATCCAGCACCCATTTCGACCCACCGGAAGCATAGCCCTGCAAGAAAATTACTTCTTGGTTTTAGGTACCCATTTTTCAATGGGTCCTTTCATGTTAGTAACAAGGGTCTTTGGGACCCAAATAGACCAAGCAATATATTCATCAAAAGGACCAACATAATAAGCATAAACATCGCCATAGTCATCACAAAAGAGTTCATAATTCGGATTGTGAGACCCTGCAAAACCAATATTATTAGTCTTGTCTTTTGTGACAATCTTCTCAGCAGTGCTTGTCTTTAATTGCACATTCTTGGTCTTGTTCTTCTTGGTTTTCTTCTTATTGGACTTGGTGACATACCCAAGTTCCTCTTTACCATGATTTGACCTTTGCTTGCCAAGGACTTCATCAAGCACACCTTTGTCCTTTGTAGTGATGTCCTTGATCACTTCTTTTTCCACACTAGCATTTTTCTTGTTACTATATGTTGAGTTGGACGAGCTAGGAGTATCATATTTGGCCAATCGACTTTGAAGCTGATCATGTGACTCATTGAGAATAGAGAACTCGTTTTTCAACGCCTTGTGAGCATTGTCAAGTTTCTCCAATTCCTCGGAGAGTCTATCATGAGCAGCCCCAAAGTCAATCCTTTCCTTCTTTAACTTCTTTGCTTTGGTGACAGCATTGTCACGTTCCTTAACAAGTTTAGTCACAATTTCTTCATGTGACTCTTCCATAGACTCGAGCCTCTCTTCAAGAGAGACCCGAGCTTCTTCTTCTTCTTCAAGAGAATTTTTTAGGGATGCAATTTCCATTGCATCCTCCCTTTCAATTCTGCCCTTTTCTTCGAGGAGTGCTTCGTTTTGAGCCAGCTGATCCATGAGAGCTTCAAAACGAACTTTGTGCTCACCTTGCAAGTTAGTGTAGAAATAATCCAAAGCAATAATCTCTTCTTTAACCTTAAGACTAGTAGGATCATCCATGTCTATCATAGTCTTGGGAAAAGAAGAGTTAGAAGAAGTTACCTCAGAGCTTCGTGCCATGAGGCAAGTAGCATTCTTGTTGATGATGTTTTCGTTCGGAGAGTCGAAGAGAGATGTTGATGTAGATGTGGTGTCTATAGCAGCCACCTCTTGAGAGCTATCGTCCTCGTCCTCATCTTCACTCCCCGATGAATATTCTTCTTGAGCCACTAGAACAATCTTTGGTTGCTTCTTGAAAGGAGCATTCTTCTTTACAAACTGTTTCTTACGTTGAGCTTTTGATTTGTCCTTGAAAATGAGTCTTCCTCCATTATCCTCTCTACTTTGATATGGACACTCAGCTACGAAGTGCAGCCGGTCACCAAAATTAAAGCATGTTCTCAGCTTGGGACCGTTTTCTTTTCTTCCATAGGTTCCACTCTTGCGATCTAGTTCAGCTTTAGCCTTGGCTGGATCTTTCCAAAAGTTTCTTGCATAAAGAGCCAAGTATTGTCCGTGGATCCTTTTTATATCTTCGGGACAGTCCAGACCTTCTGCCGCATATTCATCATGATCAATCACACTAGTCTTCAAGGCCATGTTGACCCCCTTTTGCATCCCCATAGCTCGAGCACGAGCATCTTAGGCATTCTTGGCAGCCACTTTGAAGGCGGCCATTTCTTGCATTACGTCATTGGATGACATGAGGTGATAGTTATGCCTACCTTGGATACTTTTCAAATCTGTGGGCTCAACATGAGATGCACCGTGGTTTCTGAAGGTTGTGGCTATTGCCTTGACCCTCCTATACATGTCCTCGTGGTCTTCTCCATCCAGCATATAAAATCCTCCAGCTTCATTGCTCAAGGCATCATATCTATTCCTTCTCATACTTTCATTTCCGATGAAGAGCTCGGTGAGGGCATCCCAAGCTTCTTTAGCTGTGCTAAGATGCTGAATGTGTGGCATGTCTTTGTCACCCACACCAAGCTGTATCATGTGTAGAGCTGTAGTGTTGAGTTGGCTATCGACCACTTCTCTTCTTGTGAGATTGTTGGCGTTTCCAACATGAAGACCATTTTCGATGATCTTCCACAACTCTATGGAGGAACTGCACACATGAGATTTCATCAAAAATTGCCATTGAGAAAAAGTAGATGCTGAAAGTTTGGGTGGATCACCCCTATTATGTATATGTGGGTGAGGGATAGGCGGATCAGGGGAATACACATGAGAAACCTCATTGTATCCATCCTTACTGCTATCCCTTTTCGAGGAGGAGCTCTTGCTAGTATCATTACCAACCACTTCGTTATCTTTGGAAACAGTTTTACTCGTTTCCTTGGATTGCGGAGTGGTATCCTCCGAGTTAGATGGAGGTGATGCCACGGATGTGGAGAGACGCATTATCAATTGACGCATATCTTCCATCTTAGCCTCCATTGAACTCACCAAGGTTGTTTCCAACGTCTTGAGATCGTTCATGGTGACTACTTCCGGAGCATCACTCCCATCAACCTTGGAACCCATACTTCTCTTAGGCGGTTAAGCCCGAAATAAGAGTCGAGGCTCTGATACCAATTGAAATGGATCATATGGGCACCTAGAGGGGGGGTGTGAATAGGTGCTAACCAATTTTTAATACTTTTTCAATTTTAGGCCTGACACAAAGTAAATTCTCTAGATATGCAACTACGAGAATTTCCCTATATGTAACCCTAACTATTAAGCACGTAAAAGAGGAGCGAGGAAACCGTAGTGGAGCACGTGGAGACACAGGGATTTGTTTTACCGCAGTTCCTTCCTTTTTAAGGTAAGTACATCTACGTTGGAGGGGTGGGCGGTTCTAAGACCACCACGCCACAATAGGCATCACCCTATTCTCCGATGGATCTCGCCACGAGAGGCCTGATCCACCTTCTCCACTATTGGATCCCTTCGAGGCGGGAACCGGTGCCTTTTACAACACTATCGGGGCACACACCCACAACTGAATTGGGGGCTCCCGAGATGACAACAAGCTGCCACAAGAACAAGGTTTATCAATATAAAAAAAAACAAGGATCTAGGTATTTGCAAGAAATACTAGATCGGGGGTTCTCCAAATGAATGGAGAGGAGATGAAGCGCTTGATTGCTGATGATGAAGATCGAGTTCTCCTCCTTCGATTCCCCAAGGGATGGGGCCTTTGGGTGGATCTAGGTGGAGCTCTCTTGGATGAAGCTTTCAGATCTGATCTAGTCTTTTTCGAGATGAATCAAGCGTTCTGGCAGGAGGGGGAAGGCTGGCTTAAATACCCCCCTCCCCATATCTGGCCGTTGCACAACTTTGGGGGCGGATTATCCGCCCCCCACTTAGGGCGGATAATCCGCCCCCTGGGAAAACTCCGCCCCAACGGCGGATTCTCCGGGGGAAACTCCCCCCCTCTCTGGGGCTTGCGCCTTGGTGAAGATCTTGGTGGGAGGATAATCCGGCCCCCCTGAGGGGCAGATTATCCGGCCAAGCCGGAAAGTCCGGCCAAAACTCCGCCCCCTCTCTGGGGCTTGCGTCTTGGCGATGAGCAGGGGAGCGGATTATCCGGCCCCCCTGAGGGGCGGATTATCCGGCGGGGCCGGAAAATCCGGCCAAAAGTCCGCCCCCCTTCTGGGGCTTGTGCCAACTTGGGAAGAGGGAGGGGCGGATTATCCGCCCCCCAAAAACAGAATCCTTTCCCTTTTTCTCATAGGTGGCTGCTACACTTCAACACACATTAAATAATCCTTGATATTGTTATCTAACACACAAAACACTAGGGATTATAAAATGTTCTTTCAACAAGGTCTACGTCGGCGTCGACACTTCCTACGTCTACCTGCATCGAGTCATCGAGGCGGGAGAACTTCCCCTCTATGCTGCTAGCGGTCCGTGTGGAGTACGCCCCGCAGGAAGCGTCGAGGTGATGATGACGACCCCGACACCAGCAGCAGGAGCAGGCGCCGGACCAAGCAAGGACCCGGTGACAGGAGGGCAGGTAGTCACGAAGCAGGCAGCTCCAAAACCTACCGAGGTAGATCCACCAGCAACCGGGGTGGCCGAGGTGCAGGATGTGACTCCAAAGGCAGCAAGGGTAAGATGGCCACCTCTAGAAAGACCAGAGAATATCCTTCAGGCAACTATAGATAATCTAACTACGCCTGTAGCGCCGATATTTGACCCGGCAAACGCACAGGCAGAGTTAGAAGAAACTAGACAGAAAGTGCTAGTTGAGGCAAAAAAAGGTGTCGGCTTGAAGGGAATCCTTAAACAGTACCCTGCGAGAGTATGCTAGGGCAAACAAACTAGATGTGGCCCCTGACCGAGTATATGAGTTGAGATTAAGAGGAAAGAACCTCATGAATGATATCTACAAAGAGCACGAGGCTCGTCTAGATGATTCAGTCGATCCAGGCTTGCCGAGGTATAGTACCCCGACAAAGAACCTCAGGGCGGCGAATGCCGCAGCCCTGGAGTTGGAAGGGTTAAGCGGGGCAGCCCGGCAAAAACAATAAGAAAGAGTAAATGAGCTAGTACGCATTGTGAACCAGCGGAATGAGGAAATGCTTAGGGCTGACCCGACGAAGCTAGGAGCTTCTCGCATGGTTCATTCGGCAAGAGCTGCCCCCACACTATCTGCGGTAGAAGCATCCTCACCCGGAAACAATGCGCGAAAAGACAGAGCAGTGACTTCTGGAAAAAGAAATAAGCAGATTGTCCCGTATGACCCGGCGGTGGCCGGGAAGGTCAATGAGAATAGAGGTAATATGAGCCGAGGTAACAGCGGTGACAGAAACCCCGGCCGTGCAAACAGAGAGCACGGAAACCCCGGAAGGGGAAACCATGAGAATAACAACCCCGGGGAAGGGAGGAGGTACCCCCGTAGAATCCCCAGCGGAGGTATGAGCCTCGGGTAGATCGAGAAGCGAGACCAGCTCCGCAAAATCAGGCGAATGATAGATACAATGATGGCTACTCAGACATGGATTATGCAGAGCAAGGTGGACAAAATCACTATGAAGTACAAGAGAGAGTTATCTATAGAAACTTGCCGTCGACTAACGCAAGATTGAAGCTGGACAGATTGTATCGGTCCGAGTTGTTGGAAGAACAGGGTCCACCTGGTCTGGCGTGCTTTGGACCTCGGATCATGGGCGAACCACCCGTGTCGAACTTCCAGTTGGCAAGGGACACGAAAACGTACAATGGGAGTACGAAGCCACAAGATTGGTTAATTGACTATGCCACAACAGTGAAAATAGATGGCGGAAATTTATGATGGGCGGTAAGATACGTCCCACAGATGCTGGAAGGACCAGCCAGAGTATGGCTGAACAATTTACCAATGGGAAGTATCAACTGTTGGTTAGATTTTGAAGAAATGTTTGTCAGTAATTTCACCAGTACTTATAAGAGGCCAAACAAGCCACAATAGCTCGCAATGTGCAAGCAGAAGCCTAATGAAACAGATCGAGAATTCTTGACTCGGTGGTGCAACCTCAGAAACTCATACGAAGGGGTCATAGAATCTCAAGCGATAGCCTGGTTTGCTCAGGGCTGCAGATATGCAAGCCTGTTGAAAGGATACGGATGTCGCCTAGAGGGGGGTGAATAGGCGATTAAAACTTTTCCTAGAGTGCCTCAACAAAGGCGGAATAAAACTAGTGTTTAATTTGTTAAGCACAACCTAGAACAACTAAGGTTCACCTATGTGCACCAACAACTTATGCTTAGCAATACAAGCAACAAAGTGATAGCAAGATATATATTACTTCAAGCACGAAGGCTATCACAATGTAAAGTGCATAAGTAAAGAGCTCGGGTATAGAGATAACCGAGGCACGCGGAGACACCGATATTTTACCGAGTTCCTCCCAACATGGAGTACGTCTTGTTTGGAGAGGGGGTGGTATCAAACCACCAACGCCACAAAAGGCCTCCCTTATTCTCCGGTGAACCTCACCCCAATGGGATCGATCCACGCTTCCACTATCGGTGCACTTGTCGGTGGCAACCGGAACCTCTCACAAGGTTGGGGCACAACTCCACAACTTAATTAGAGGCCCCCAACAAGTGCCACAAAAGGCCTCAACAAATGTCACCAAGGCCACAATGCCACAAAACCGTATAGGGTTCCAAGAATCCAAGAGGGACAAGCTCCAATGAGCAATTCAAACCAAATCCGAGGAGAACTCAAACCGATGCACCAAATGCAAATGGCAAGAACACCACAAAGATGTCCAAATCCCTCACTCTCAAGTTCCAACAAAGCTACTAAAGCTATTGGGGGAACAAGAGAGGAGGAATCAAAGAGAGACACAAAATCCCCCAAAATCTAGATCCCCAAAGATGCACTCACAAAGAGATGAATCGGTTAGGTCAAAATGTGGGGCTAGATCTCCTCTCTCTTCCACTCAAATATGGGCAAGAATCATCAAAGGGAAAAGATTAGGCAAGCTTCAAGATCTAGAGCAAGTGTGGCAAAGTTTAGCCTAATAGATAATAGAGGAGCTAACTAAACTGAAAACGGGCAAAGAGTATAAATAGGCCCAGAAAAACTAGCCGTTTGGGGCGTTTTTCTGTACCGCTCGCAACCGGTGCAGAAGGGAAAGTCAAAGCAGCAGACAACTCACCAGATCGAACTCGCGCGGGCGAAGGAAAAATCGGGGCAGCTGAAGCGCGCGCGTGCGTAGGAACCTAGGCAGGTGCGGGGCCAGCTCTGGCCGGCAAGCAGCAGCAGCGATGCAGAGCAAGCCAGCAGCACTGCGGGACTGAGCCCAGCGCGTGCGCGTGCAGTGACAGCATCGCACGCAGCAGGCAGCCCATGCGGTAGCAGCGGGGCCCGCGCGGCAGGCATGCAGTAGGCGCGCCAGCAGCGCAGCGAGCGGAAGGGCGCACGGGGGCGATCCTCGGACAAGCGGGTGCGGGCGCGCGGCAATGCAGCGGCTGCGAGCGGCGGGGGTGGGGGGGCAGCGGCAGGGCGGCGCCCGATGCGGGGCCAGCAGATCTGGCAGCATGCACGCGCGAGTGGGCTGGCCGATTTGGGCGAGATGTATTTGGTAGTACCAGCCCATCCGGACGGTACTACCGGGCCAGACCGGGGATGCGCGTACCGGGTCAGATAGAAAATGCGGTACTGGTCTGCGGTAGTACCGCTCGGCCCAGTTTTTTTTTCATTTAAAACGGCAAATATTCAAACGGTCATAACTTTTAAACGGTAGCTTCGATTGACCTGATTCCAATTGCGTTGGATAGAGGACAACAAGGGCTTCCCAATAAAAAGTAGAATAATGTGATATACCTTACTTGGTGAGAAACCGAAAAGCCGCATAAATCAAATCACAACAAGATATATATGGGAGATCCGATTTTGATGAACAAGAGCTTGTTATGGAGATTACCACAAGCTCTATATCCTCACATGGATAAGACCAAATAACAACCAAATACGATGATGCAAGTATGCAAAGGTTTGAGCTCTCTCCGAACGATGTGACCGAATTACTCATACGAGAGCCCCTCTTGATAGTACGGTTATCTATCCTAAACCCGGTTTCACACACACAATGTGAGACCGGCAAAAGGGAAAACCTATCAAGATTATACCTTTGCCTTGAGCATTCCACTTGAGCTCAATGTAGACGATTTTGCCCTTCTCAAGACGGAACGCCTTTCTTAATTCCTCATCATCGACCTCGCATATTGAGCTTGCACACCATATCTTCTTTGCATTTCGTCGACCTTGAAGCCAACACATGCTCCAAGCGATGCCAATGGACAAATCCTACAAGTATAACTTAATACACACATTAGTCCATAAAGATTGTCATTAATTACCAAAACCACACATGGGGGCCCAACATGTTCTTTCACGTGTTATGGCAGAGGTTGCAGAGAGATATGCCAACCACATTGGCGGAAACCATCAGGATAGCAGATTCGTACGCCTTAGGGGATCCGACTCAACCAAGGTTAATGTCGGCAGAACATCGGGAGCAGTAGGATCATTATGCTAGAGATGGAGCCGGGTCATCATGGCGCAACGAATACCGAGGCAGAAGAAGGGATGAGAGGCCGGACTATAGATATGCTTCCAATCAGGTGGCAGCAGTTGTGTAGGATCAGCCGAGTCATGGAAACAATCAGCGACAGAAGAATGGTCCTCACCAGTGGACACCGAGGAATGAAGGGAAGAGGCAGTGGACGCCAGAACAGAAGAAGCAATGGCAGGAAAGGCCAAAGTACACATTTGATTCCATGTTGGATCAACCGTGTAAGTTCCACACGCCTAACCCGGCCAAACCAGCCAACCACACTACTCGCCAGTGTGCTTAGATGAAAAATGCAATGGGAAACCCGGCGGGCATACAAGCACCTCCTCATCAAGTACATCAACAGCAACAGCCACAGCTAACCGAGGCAAATGCGTAGCAGGTAATGTTACCGCGACCCTCTCCGAGGTACGATAACTCGGACCGGAGGGATGTAGTACACTAAGTGGTAAATAAAAATCAAGACGGAAGAGGAAACCCCGGGAACAATGGACGTAATGATTACATGGAACATCACCAATCCTATTGTATGTTCACAACAGAACAGCAAGATAGACAGAGCGTACAACGCCGACATATGGAAGTGAATGCAGTTATGCAGGCAGTACCAAGGTACGTGCCGTGGTCCGATCAAGAGATAACCTGGAGCATAAAAGATCACCCGAAGATAATGCCGAACCCAGGATCATACGCATTGGTACTGGATCCAACGTTTGTCAGGCCTAACATCAATGTGAAGTTCTCAAAGGTACTCATTGATAATGGAAGTAGTATCAACATCATGTACAAGGATACAATGCATAAGCTCGGAATAACACAGAATATGCTGCAGCCCACAAGGACCACATTCCATGGGATAGTGTCGGGGCTCTCCTGCGAACCCATTGGGGAGGTTCAGGTAGATGTGTTATTCGGCACAAGAGAGAATTGCAGAGCTGAGAATCAGGAGTTTGAGGTGGTAGACCTAGAGAGTTGCTATCATGCTTTACTCGGATGGCCAGCTTTGGCTAAGTTTATGAGCAACTGCCACATTACCTACTTGAAAATGAAGATGCCAGGGCCTCAGGGGGTAATAACAGTGGCAGGGGATTACAGAAAATCTATGGAATGTGCTTCGGCCGGGTCAAACCTGGCCGAGTCATTCGTAATTGCAAGAGAGAAAAGAAGGATTCATGAAGTGGCAGCTCTGGCTCAGTCGGCACAACTTAATATGCCGGCATTATCCAATCCGCATGGGAGTGTATCTTTCCAGCTGACTAAGGAGACGAAGAAGATCCAAATTGATGATCAGTTCCTAGAGCGCACCATCACGATTGGTGCTGGCCTAGATGCCAAATAGGAAAGCGAGCTCACCAACTTCCTCCGTGAGAATCGAGATATCTTTGCATGGTCAATTGAGGACCTGCAAGGTGTTCCGATGGAGTTGGCTGAGCACTCTTTGCATGTAAGGCCAGGAGCAAGGCCGGTGAAGCAACCTCTCCGCCACTTCACCGAAGACAGGAGAAAGATAATAGGGGATGAGATAGCTCGGCTCCTTGCAGCCGGGTTTATCATGGAAGTCCTTCACCCGGATTGGCTATCAAATCCGGTGTTGGTAGAAAAGAAAAAGGATGACCCCAATGTAGCCGTCGTATGGCGAATGTGCATCGATTACACGAACCTCAATAAGGCGTGTCCCAAAGATCCTTTTCCTTTACCTAGGATAGACCAAGTCATTGATTCAACCGCAGGCTGTGAGCTGTTATCATTTGTAGACGCGTATTCTGGTTTCCACTAGATACCGTTAAACCTGGCTGATCAAATAAAGACTGTGTTTATTACCCCGTACGAGGCTTATTGCTATCGCACCATGCCATTTGGCCTGCGTAATGTAGGAGCGACATACCAAAGATGCATGCAAAAGTGTCTACATGACCAGATAGGAAAAAATGTGCAAGTGTATGTAGACGATGTGGTTATAAAAACCAAAGAGAGGAAAACGTTCCTTGAAGATATTCGGCAGACATTCGCAAACCTGAGAAGGTTCTGAATGAAATTTAACCCGGAAAAATGTACCTTTGGTGTGCCGGCTGGAAAATTACTCGGTTTCCTCGTGTCCAGCCGAGGTATAGAGGCAAATCCAACTAAGATCCGAGCAGTTGAAAGAATGGAACTGCCGAGGTGTCTGAATGATGTACAAAAATTTACAGGATGCCTGGCTTCTCTAAGTCGATTCGTATGTCGGCTAGGGGAAAAAGCATTACCTCTATACCAACTGATAAAAAAATCTGACAAGTTCATCTGGACACCGCAAGCCGATAATGCATTTCATGAGTTAAAAAAGATGTTGGTCACAGCACCGATTTTGGCTTCTCCATTGTCAAAAGAGCCTATGCTACTCTATGTGGCAGCTACTAACACAGTGGTAAGTGCGGTAGTTGTCGTGGAGCGGAACGAAGAGGATAAATCAGTACAAAGGCCGGTATATTACCTAAGTGAGGTATTATCAGCCTCAAAGCAGAACTACCCGCACTACCAGAAGATGGCTTATGGAGTATACATGTCGGCGAAAAAACTCAAACACTACTTCGAAGAACATCCGATAAAAATGATTTGTGAAGCACCCATATCCGAGATATTAAGAAACAAAGATGCAAGTGGCCGAATAGCAAAATGGGCAATTGGGTTATCACCTTATGCTCCGCAATTTGATAGGCGAGATGCAATTAAGTCTCAGGCAGTGGCCGACTTCTTTGTGGATTGGGCCGAGGTACAATATGAGCCCCCATTGCCAGACCCGAACTATTGGACAATTCATTTTGACGGGTCCAAGCTAAGAAAATGGGCTAGGGGCGGGAATAGTATTGACCTCACCGAAAAAAGATCAGCTGAAATATGTGCTGCAGATACATTTCGCTGTATCAAATAATGTTGCCGAGTATGAAGCATTGGTCCATGGCCTGAAGATGGCAAAAGAGATTGGCATACGTCGGATTCTATGTTACGGGGATTCAGACCTCGTAGTACAACAAGTATCAGGAAATTGGGATGCACTAGATGCGAATATGGCCCTGTATAGGTTTCATGTGCAAAAGATCAGTGGTTATTTTGACGGGTGTGAGTTTCATCACATACCTCGGGCGGAAAATGATGCTGCGGATACACTATCAAAACTCGGATCGACTAGGAAGTCAATTCCCCCAGGAATAGCTCTGGAGCACCTGAGAAAACCATCGATTACACCTTCGCCATAATCCAAGTCAATTCGTATCTCGGCATAACAGATAGAAGGAAAAGCCCCAATGGAAATTGATAAAGAATATGACCCGAATTATTTAAGGGTTAATTCGACTAACCCACGGGTGAACAAGGAAAAGCCCAAAGATGTTATGTCGGCGGAAATTATGGAAATTGACAACATAGTTTTCCCGGAGAAAGTTACGCCGACATGGGCACAACCCATATTCTCATTCCTTCAAGAGGAAATCTTGCCGAGTGATGAGGTCCTGGCTAGACAAATAGTGAGAAGAGCAAAAGCCTACATGATCATAAAGAATGAGCTGTATAAGAGAAGTGTCACGATCGTACTGCAATGATGCGTTGACTCGGCAGAAGGGCAGGAAATACTTTTGGATATACATCAGGGAGAATGTGGGCATCACGCCTCGTCCAGAGCCCTAGTGGCCAAAGCATTTAGGCATGGATTTTATTGGCCAACTGCGCTGAAGAAAGCAAAAGAATTGGTAGAGAGGTGTAATGGTTGCCAGAGATACGCCAAAAAGATACATCTGCCTTCGTTCAAGTTAAAAACAATACCAATCACTTGGCCCTTTTCTGTATGGTGTTTGGATATGGTAGGTCCATTCAAGCCTGCCCGAGGCGGAATGACTCATATTCTGGTCATGGTGGACAAATTCACAAAGTGGATAGAATTGAAACCGATAAGAAAATGAGACGGACCCACAACGGTGAAATTCCTCAAAGATATTATCTTGAGATATGGATACCCACACAGTATTATCACAGATAATGGCACAAACTTCGCTGAAGTAGCTTTTGCTAGATTCTGCCAAGAGAAACACATAAGACTAGATGTTGCCTCGATGGCTCATCTGGCATCGAATGGGCAAGTAGAAAGATCAAATGGACTGGTATTGTTAGGAATAAAACCTCGGCTAATCGAACCACTGCAAAGGTCGACAGAGTGCTGGATTGAGGAGCTTCCAGCGGTACTGTGGAGCCTCAAGACCACCCCAAATAGATCGACGGGGTATACCACATTCTTTCTAGTATATGGGGCAGAAGTTGTACTTCTAGCCGACATAATGCATGGCTCGCCAAGAGTGGTCCAGTACACAAATGCCGACATAAACGAAATATCATGGCAAGACGATGTGGATTTGCTGGAGGAAGCAATGGAATTGGCATTATCAAGATCAGCTATTTATCAGCAAGAGCTCAGACGATATCTTAGCAAAAAGGTCAATCCAAGAGTTTTTAAAGAAGGAGATTTAGTTCTTCGGCTAGTACAACGCACATCCGGCATGCACGAGCTCTCACCCCCAAGGGAAGGACCATTTATCGTGAGTGAAGCATTGCACAATGATGCATACTACCTGATCGACGCTCAGCCACCAGAAAAGAACAAGGCAAATAAGGCCGGAGATGAATCAAAAAGACCATGGAACATAGCCTTACTTCGCCCGTTCTACACTTAGAAGCCCTATATTGCATATTGTGACGTGATGCACCAAATCAGAATATCAAGCATGTATCAAACCTCGGCACCCCGAGCATTGACTCGGGGACTGCCCCATATTATTTCTCATTTTGAACTATGTATCAAACTTCGGCATCCCGAGAAGTGACTCAGGGACTGACCCATATTATTTCTCATTTTGAACTATGTATCAAACTTCGGCACCCCGAGCAGTGACTCGGGGACTGGCCAATGTTATTTCTTATTTTGAACTATGTATTAAACTTCTGCACCCCGAGCAGTGACTCGGGGACTGTCCCATGATGTTCTTTGTGTTGAATTATGTATTACATTTCGACAACCCGAGTAATAACTCGGGACTGCTTCATGTTGTTTGATATTTTTTGAGCATGTGTGAAACTTCAGTAACCCGAGCAATAACTCGGGGACTGACTCATATTGCCCGCTGATTTTTGGCATACACATAAGAGTTCGGTAACTCAAGCAGAAACTCGGGGACTTCCCCGACTTATCAATCATAAATCGCAAGATGCGATATAAGCTTGCCTCGACCATCGGAGGAATAACAAGGAGGAAACAACTAACGATTTCTAAAATCATAGTAACAAGAATGACAATGTCAGCAAGTCGAGGTATAATGAGGGAAGTACCCTATCTATATCATTTTACCAATGAATACCTCAGGGAGGGTGGTAAGCCAATCTATGGGTTTAAAACATAGCACTTCAAGGAGAAGTTGCGAAAACAACAACTCTACAACCAAGTTTACATAATAAACACAAGATGGATGCCGAACGAAAATCAATCATATGAGAAAATATGATCCGGATCTACGAAGTTAAACTTTGGCAAAGCAAAGATACGATTCACATAGACTCAATTAGATAGACTAACAACAATTACCATTACCAGTGCCTCAGAGGCCAAAGGCAAAAGGGTTCACATTATACCAAAAGGCGGATAATTGTTTCAAAGACAGCATACACCCGGCACACCGGGGACTTAAACGACTAAGAGTTTTTCAACCTAGACACCGACAGAGGCCGAATCACCCGTAGGAGGGGTAGTAGCAGCATCAGGAGCGTTAGACGTGGGTGTCTCGGACGTAGGCGGAATGACCTCGGTCTCCTTCAGAGGGGTATCTTTAGGAACTGGGCGCTCCGAGGTTGTATGGGCCTCAGCAGAGGTTACCTCGGCATCGACGGAGGCCGTAGTAACCTCTAGGGCAAGCTCTGGCTACGGGGAGACGCCAACTTGGGCTCGAGAGGTTTCAGTTCCTTTGGAAGACGATTGCACGTCATCATCCCCATCTGAGCTGTCATTGGAATCATCGGCATTATCCGAACCATCCTCCAATTCATCTTGATCAGCCGAGTCACCACCCGATGCATCTTCAACTTCGACATCATCAGCCGGGTTGGGAAGAAAACTCCGCCCCTCGATCCAATGATGCAAATAGGCATACTCTATAAGATGGAAGGCACGGGCTTGATGGCGAGCAACGAACTCCGGATTATCAACCCAAGGAGAGCTAGTGCGCAGATTCATCAGAATATCGAGGGAGATATCCTCGTACCAAGACAAAACAGCTATAAGTGCCATATCAGCACCAGCCCTTCAGCAGATTCCCTCCAGAGGTTAAGTTGAGTTTGAGATGCCATTAGCCTCGCCAGAAGCACTTCAACTTCATCAATATCTGGTGAATTCGGCCAGAGAACATGGTAGGCTCGAATAGCTTCTTGCACCAGATCTCTTCCCATAATCTTCATTGGTTCAATAGCAGCGCCGACGGCAATCAGAAAATCTTCCATGGAATACTCTTGACTCAAAGCAACGGGAACACCTCGGCGCTCGCGAGCAGAAATCACAGCCTTGGAGCTCACAGGTTTAGCTTATGGAAAATGATCTGCACGAAAGAACATCATATGAGTTAAAATAAGAAAAGAGGAGGAATAACTCGACGAGAGACAGAAACTTATGATGAATGTAACTCGGCATTTTATGGAGATCCCGGGACCAGTCGGTCCTGCTCTTCTCAAAGCGAATGATTTCCTCGCTCATCGCCCGGTTCTTTAATTCAGCGGCATCAAGAAGTTCCTTGTCTTTCTGCAGTTGCAGACTTAGTCGGTTCTTTTCTTCAGAGAACTCTTGATAAACTTTTTCTAACTCAGACTTCTGGGAAAGCTTAAGAGATTCAACCTCGGCGCGTAACCGGGTTATCTTGTCATATTTTTCCTTGATTTGCGTCGAATGAGCGACAGCTTGTTCTAAAAAATGCAACATCATATCAGGCATAGATATGCATTCTTGATGCGTTGCTGCAAGTGTTCGTAATTCGGCTATACCAAATCCGGAAGGTCGCAAGAAACCCAAGATTTACCTCGAACGAAAAGTCGACAAATTAAAAGGCAAAAGGAGTAACTAACCTTCAAGAACACCAACTTTCTTGGTAAGGCGAGCATGCAGGTTGTTGATACCAGCTGCGCACCAGCAAAATACAAGTTAGCACAAAAAACTAAATCTCTTACAAAAGTAAGAGAAACTAAATGGACTAGATAGTTTACCAGTTTTCTTCACAACAGGGACAATTTGCTCATATTTATCTTGAAGTTTCTTATGCGCAAAGAGCAACCTTTGAAATTCGGCTGTCCGCCGATCATGGGCAACCTGAAAATGGCAACAAGTTACACAAAGTAAGACAGATCCGAATCAAGTAAAACTTGCCTCGGATCTAGATGGCTGGATATTCAAAAGTAAGACAAAGCCGAATCAAGTAAAATTTGACTCGGATCTAGATGGCTGGATATTCAAAAGTAAGACAGATCCAAATCAAGTAAAACTTGACTCGGATCTAGATGGCTGGATATTCAAACGTAAGACAGATCCAAATCAAGTAAAACTTGACTCGGATCTAGATGGCTGGATATTCAAAAGAAAGGCAGACCCAAATCAAGTAAAACTTGACTCGAAGCTGGATGGTTTGATATTCTAGAACACGGTTAATCTGAATCACGAAACAAATTGACTTATCATGTAACACATTTAAAACAGGATGAAGATTATCCGGTTGCAAGCTTCGGGGACTAGTGTATATATAGTATCATCTGAATAATAGACAAAGTATCAACGAAGGCGCTTACCTCGTTCATCTTATCACTTTCAAGAATAATCTTAGAAGCCATATGCAAACGAATGCTGATGTCGGAAAGCTGAAATGGTTGGCTACTTGGATTGCCCTCAAGTTGATCGGCGGCATTCCAGTTGTTCGCATATTCCACCAGTGAGTCGAGGCTATGCCCGCTCTCAGTACGGGTCAAAACTTTACCTCGGGCCTGCTGAGTAACTGCAGCCGCCGCCGGACTCTTATGAAGAATAAATTGAGTGTCGGCGGCAAGGGCGACACCGGGTTTAGCGGTAGAAGCTCCTTTACGAAGTGCATCAGCAATGCTGGGCTGAGAAGAGCTTGTTGGCCCCTTCTTAGATGCCGAGGGTTTAGTAACAACAACCTTCTTGCTCTTAGTAGAGACTTCGGCAGGGGCAGCAACTTCAGCACCGGGGATCACGTCCTTGGCGGCAGGAGCAACTATAGTTTCCGAAGGGACCAAGGTAGTGGTATCCTCGGTAGGAATTGGAATAGGAACTGGAACTGCGGTGATCAAAGGATCATTGGGCGAAACCTCTGGGGTCTTAAGAGGGACAACAGGCTCGGCCAGGTGATCCGGCGTAGGGGTTACGTCGGCAACAACGGTCGTAGCAATGGGATCATCTTGTTGAGGCGATACATTAGTCGGCGCAGGAGGAGAATCAACATGAGAGGGACTGGGAACCCGAGTATCCTCCGGAGGTGGGGGAGAAGATGGCCGAGTAGTATGGGTTGTCATACTCGGACCGCTTGGCTTTGCGGAAAGAGGAGCTCTGCAAGGGAGTAAAAGCTGAGTCAGAAACAGAAAGAGAGAAACAAGAAATACAAATAAAAATAAACTCACCCAGTAACCCTAGGCATGGTCTTACGCCTCGGGATATGCTAAGTAGATTTCTTGACTCGCTTCTTGGGGGCATCACCAGAAGGATCCGTTGAAGCGGTGCACTTCTTCGAAGCAATAGGAGCCTCAGAAGCAAGAGGTTCGGCGTCGTGCACCTGGCCAGCTTGGTTAGCTGGGAAAGAAGGAGCCGGAAATGCGTAAGAGATAGGCACCGCGGCAACTACCTCAAGAATTTGGACGTTGTCCGAGTCACCTTCATCCACACGGGCCGAGGTATTGCTCCGGGGACGAACAGGAGAAGCATCTGACTTAGGGACAAACTCCTCCGGGTTAGGTTCTCCATTGTCCGGGGTATTGCGGTCAGCAGTCCAAGGAAGATCCAAAACCGCGGCATCTTCTGTCTTCTGCTCCGTAAACCTCTGCGAGAGAAGTGAATAAGAGTTAGCAAAAGAACAATGGAAAAACAACTCGGAAGAAAACACCAATGTTTAACTTACCTGAGGAGGAGGATTCCCGCGAGAAAATGGCATCGGTCCCCATTTCCATTCCTCGGGCATCTGGTCTTAAAAATAGCCCGGACACGTTTATAGATCTGATAATCATCAAGCTCAACCGTAGAAACTCGGTTGGGATCCAGAGGACCACTCATATAACAGAGCTGATGAGAGCGAAGCTAGAAGGGGCAGATTCGGCTGCTGACGAACGCAATCATCAAATCTTCACCTTAGAGCCTAGCACGAGTCAGTTCCTTAAGCCAGATCTCAAATGCCTCGGCAAGAGCATGGCTTTTCCTCAGATTGTAGATCCAGTTCTTCTTTGAGGGAGGACCGATAGAGAAAGCAGGGAGCCGAATATTGTCTTCTTTCCCAGTATTCTTGACATAGAAAAATGATCTATGCCACTTCTTACAAGATTCGAGGTCGGCGACCCGGGGGAACACAGAGTTTTTGAGGTGTAATGGATGCAGCCCCGCATTGGGTGAGAGATTTTTCAGAAGGATAAAGAGATTTATCCGGCACTACGTTGGCTCAGGTCTGAAAGAATTTGGACCAAACGTCTACAGAAGGCCAAAGGACGAAATACCCCTCCGAAGCCGAGATAAAGGCCGACACAGAGGCTACGGCGTTAGCCGGCAGGTGATGCGGCTGAAGGCCTAAGAAATCTAGGAAGCTCCTAGCGAATTCACTGAGAGGGAGGCCAAATCCACGAGCGAAGTGGGACATAAAAACTACATACTCGCCCTCATTGAGTACAGGGGAGGATTCTTTGCCGGGTAAGCGACAACTTACCTCGGCAGGAATTCAGCGTGTTTTGATTAGCCATTCTATCTCCCAGCGAGTAACCGCGGAACCCTGCCAGGAACCACGCTCTGGAATGGCCGCAAGGTCATCTTCCCCAACGAGAGCGCCACTAGCGGAGATAGACATGGGCTCGTCGGAGGAATCAACCGAAGAAGAACTGGTGGTGGGAAGAGTCCTAGAGGTGCAGGGCCCCGTCGCGACGGTGACAAACGCAGTGGAGGAGCAGAGAAAGCACCAGCGCGGGGAATCTTGGAATACTAGAAGAATACCAAATGCTGGGACCTAGCGGCAGCGCTGTAAGAAAACTCACCAGTGAGAACGCCAAAGCGGAGGCGTTGCGGCGAGGTCGCGGGAGCCGGAAAACCGCAGCGTATCCGTCGAGGGGGAACGGCGGTGGCGCGGCCACTGGAACGCAAACGGAGGCGGCGACGCGTGGAAGAAGACGAAGGGAATGGAAAGGGGGAAAGTGAATCATCCTGCCCCTATCCCCTCTTTATAACCGCGTAGGGTAAACCGTAGTGGGATCGTGGCTGTGCCACGCTAACCGTGTAATCGCGTGTATCGCTTAACCGCTCGCAGGTAGTGGAGCCATAGTGAAGGCCTCATGGCGCAGGAGGGGATCGGGCCTCCTGACTGCTGCGGCACTCGAGGCGTCACTGCGCCGACGCGACGGGCGCAGTAATCACTGTAGCGTGTCAGTGAACACTGTAGAAGAACAAAAAAATAGAGAACAATGATGACTGGTACACGTAGGACAAGGCTTACCCAGGAAGCCAAGCAAATACCTCGAACGAAAGGAGATAACTCGGAGTGTAGCCCACAGCGGGAAAAGGATGAAATGAAGGAGAGGATAACAGAAAAAGAACGTCGGCTAATAAATACCACGAAAATAAAATAAATGTCTAGAAACTGATGTGGCCCGGCCGAGGTTTCCAGCAGGACCGCACTAGCTTCGGGGAATAATGTTGGGGGGCTAACCCCGGATAGGGTAAAGATAGGGGAAAGAAGAAAGGAGTCTCCCTTACCTTAAGCCGAATTACTGACTGTGTCGGCCGAATCATGCAAGATCCGGCCGAGATAAGTTGAGCCTTGGCAAATATAAGATGAGTAACGCCTTACTCAGCCGACGTATGAGCTATGTCGGCCGAATAAGGCTGGTCGACTTGTATGCAGGTGAAGGCCAAGCCGAGTTAAGAGAGATGAGGTCGAGTAATGTGATACTTGCAGGAGAAGGAGGAGCCTATAGTCAAACCCTAGTCGCTGGCTAGGAGGAATCTAGACAGAGACGAGCGCTAAGGACAAAGAGTAGAGCTGCAGAGGGGTAGACAAGCGTCACGGAGGTGACAGTGAGGAAGCCCGAGGCGCACATGTGAGGGCCTCTAGAACCTTGCCACCGATAGAAGGGGACACGGAAAGGAGCCCGCCGAGTTACCACTTTGGGACAAGCATATTCCGAGAATATGCTTGCCACGTCAGCCCTAGAATGAGTCAAGGAACCCCTTTATAAGGAGGGGTACGGGCTCTAGAGAGGGGGATCGATTCATTCTAGGACGAAGGGCTCGCGTAGTAGTTCTCTCCTTCCCTTTGATACAGCTCAAGGAGCATTTATAGCCCCTTAGAGGAGGAATAAAAAGCTACTTGTTAGTCATTTGAGTGTAGAAATCACTACACCATCCCTCCCCGGATCCCTCTAGCATCCATTGGCCCCATACTTTAGCCTACCCATGGCATCTGTCGTGCCACCACCACGACAATTTGGCACTCCGTTATCAAAGGAGACACCAAATGAGCAACTATCGTTCTCACTCCATGAGTCGATTCAGCTCGTTCTTCACTTCTACTACTACGGACCAAAGGCTCACAATTTCTCCTTAAAGAAACATACAATTTCCATTATGCAAGAAAAATGGGGGATAGTCCAGTTTGGAAAAAAAGTACGCCCTCCACTATGGCATTTTTTACTAGAGTTAAATACACCACTAGTCCCAAAAGTTGTCCACTAGGTGCACTTTAATCCCAATTCTTGTAAAATGGGATAAAGTAGTCCCAAAAGTTGTAATTCGGGTGCACTAGTAGTCCCACTCGATCCAAATCGAAGATTGAATTGCACTTGGTCAGCTCGGAGAAAATTTCATATAGGATCCTGTGTTTTCTGTGTTGCACAACAAAGCCCTTCCACAAATTTTGCCTTTGAATAAATGCCAGGAGCCCCCTGTTTTAATACGCACCCCTGTTTCTCGACGCCATGATTGGCGGCACGGTTCTCACCGTGATCCTCGACCGTGTCATCGATTTCGCCACGATGCCGTCGGAGCCACGTTACCGAGAGTGGAAGGACTAGCCGCCAGACTATGGTACGTCGTCAATTTCCTCCAAATCTCATCCAATTTGCTTGTCCGCATGAGTGGTGAAATCGCCAGGGTATAGGGTTCATAGGGCTTGAGATCGCCATGGATTAGTTTGTTTAAAATCGCTGAAACGGCAACGGACTAGGCTCACTGCAGTAGTATAAACATCCCCTGTCAGTGAATCGCTTAAAAGAGTGACGCATTTCGTGCACTGACCTGTTATTTTCTTCCCTGATGTTTTCAACGTCAACTGACCTGGAAGAAATCCAAGGCTGTTGTCGCTGTAGGTCTTAGGTATGCCAACAAAAACAGAAGGTACAGTGAAGCATGTGGAGCCTTCCTAGATATATTTTCCACTCTATTGGTGTCACTCACATGTACTGCACAACCTAATGATCAGCTTCTACATGAGCATATATGCCATATACACGTGTTGCGTTGGTCGGATGAATGTGAACAGACCCCAAATGGCCTGTACAGCAGCATTGCATGGTTTTTTTTTTCATATTATGCACTACAGCCTATGTCCAAATACGACCGGGTTAGTGGTTCATCAGGAGTTCAGGACTGCTACCATCTCAATCCAAAATTTACTAGCGGAAGGAGTTCAGGAAGCCTTGTTAAGTTCTTAGGAAATAGACAGTTACCACCATACACTAGTAGTCCCAATTCAGCCTGAATATGTATATTTAGCACTTGCCTTGTTTCTATGAAAATCTTGGGACTGAATATGTACAGTTAGCAGTTGCCCTGTTTCTCTAAAAATCTCTGGACTAAATATATAAAATTAGCACTTTCCATGTTTCATATTGCAGGAAATGATCCAGATTTATTCACTATTGAATTAGATCACAATGGCCTTTTCTGTGGTCTTAAGGACAACCTTACTTACATCAATAGCAGTACTGAATATTTTGACTATTGTTACTCTAGCATTCTTTCAATGGATTGGCTGGAAGAGTTCCTGAATGTTTTGAATTATAAGTTTGATGGAAGGTTACACTTGTACTGGTTGAAGCCAGATGAGGATGTCAGAGATGGCATGCACTGTTTGAGCAATAAGGAAGATATAGTAGAAATGATCGGTGATGCAAGAGAGGAGAGATTAGTCTATGTTCTAGTTGATCATACCAACTTTTTGAGGAATTTGAGGCCTGATATGATCAGTACATCTGATCTTGAAATTACTAGAGAAGATGCAGGTCAAGGAACCAGTGAAGATGCAGGTCAAGGAACCAATGAAGTTGCACGACAAGGACCAATATTTCTAGAGGCTGACAGTACCAGGTCTGATATTTCAGGAACCTTTGAGGATGTGGTGAAGGAGAAAGTAGTTGAAGATGATGACGGTGCCAGTGATTCTGATTTTTTGGACAGTGACAATGAAGTTGAAGATGGTGATGATGATTTATTTGTGGATAATGTGGACATAGAAGTGGAGGATAACAATGATGTGCAAGAAAATGTGGAATTGGAAAATGATGAAGCTTTAGATGTAACTGATCTGAAGATTGAGAGAAGAAGATCATCAAAAGTTGCTGTCCAATTTCAAGTTTTTCAATCCAACAGTTGATATGGGAAATCCGGTGTTCAAAGCAGGCATGGTATTTTCTAGTGTCAACCAGCTGAGGGATGCACTATCAGCATAAAGTGTTAGGAATAGAGTTAAGGTGGTGAAGATGAAGAATGATAAGAGAAGGATAGATGCAGTTTGCCAACCTGGATGTCCTTGGTTTCTAAAAGCTACTGTTGATAGCAGGACAAATGGGGCTTTCACAGTGAGAAAGTATTCAGGGAAGCATACCTGCAAGGGGCAATGGGAAATCCAGGCACTAACTTCTCCTTTCCTTGCCAAGAAATTCATTGATGAAGTAAGAGACAATCAAAAGATTGATTTAGCAACATTTGCAGCTAAAGTTAAGAGGGAGTACAATTTGTGCTCAAATAGGTGGAAGTTGAGCAGGGCAAGAAAACTAGCTCTTAATATTATCCATGGAGATGAGGACGGCCAGTTTACTTAGGTATGGGACTATGGACAAGAACTAAGAAGAAGCAATCCAGGTTCTACCTTTTTCTTGTCCACAAACAGAGTGCCGGGGATTGGGAATGAGCCACCAAAAGAACACCTGTCCACACTATATTGGTCCTATGGTCCAATCAAAAGGGGATTTATAAGAGGATGTAGGCCATTTATTTGTGTGGATGGCTGCTGCGGTGACCCAACATACCACTACATGATGTAGTACACTATAGTCATTGACATAACACCAATGGAACACCGTTCCATCCGCATTATATCCCTCAGAGTGGTACAACAGAAACATCGCGGTTCCAAGACAACACTTTAGATTACATATAACATATTACAAAAGATCCAGAGAACTTCCTCGAACAGTGAGGAATATTATACAGAAAGAACCAGAAAGATCCACTCGGAGTTACTTTAGAAGTACTACTATTAAGATATGTATAAGGCTTGAAAGTACTACTATAGTATTGTTCTACAGAAGTAGGTTCTAGATTCTAGGAGTTTTATTTATATTCTACGCTTCAGCTTGTCTTCGATAGATTCCGGTAAGGTCTTCGACTCCGTTGATCTCTCTATAGATATCTTCAAGTCTTCAAGTAACTTATTTCCTAGGAACGCCATTGGTTTCTCCGAGATCTAGCAAGGGTTAAGAAGATATGTTGAGTACGAGCGTACTCAGCAAATTCACTAAAGAGGAGTGTTTGATGCACTATCTACAGCCACATACCATAGGTCGTAGGCAATGCAAGTTTTCATAAACATTTCTTCAAAGGATGCTTTTATTCTGAAAAGCTATGTCCATCAGCCTTCACGGGGTTACCAGAACTTTCATGGAGTTCCTTTCCCGCAGCGTTCGCAGCTCCTTCCGGAAAAGGGAGTAACAAGTTACAGTTCTTACACTCTGCAGAGGTGCGTTACTTTACCCATGAGAGATCTTAGCTTTGTTGCACATCCGAGTTATAGGCTCGTTCACACTTTCTTGGTGTGAGGCCCAGACTAAGATCCAAGCCAATCACTGTCCTTCTCCACGACCCCGCATACACCACAATTGTTGGATGTCCAAACTCAAGGTAGACTTTTCCCCGTATAAAACGGCTATACCTTAGTTGGATACACACAAAAAACATTAACACTAGAAATCTGTCTTTTGCAGGCCCAGATCCACGGTAGACCCCCGTATAAAATGGCTATACCCACGATCTGCAACTTACAAATGCCTAGAACAGTGTCCAATGCATGCGAAAGGGAGCCGATCCAGCTGACTTCTCCGTCCCATTCCAAATCTCATGGTTAACGCGTAATATACAACGCGAGAATCAATGACGACATTGGTTATTAAGTCCTAGATAATATGTTCATTTACCACCGGAACTTCCATAGATGGTTATTACCTCATGGTAATTAACCTATAATCATATTATTATGAAAATAGCGTTTTCTGACCTTTTTGAAATGCAGGTGATGACAACACTGGATTTGCAAAATACTTTACAGAAAATAATCAAAGGACATGAGCAAGTGTGAACTTGCCTTTTGTGATTGCAAGATTATGCACTCACGGTCTTCGAGATAATAGAAGATCCAATATCTGGAATCATCTAGTTTTAGGGTTTTGGCAAATATGATTAAGGATGATCCTTTTTAATGTAAGTGAAAGATGAATTGACAACATGCATCTTATTCATGGGAGCATAATTAGATGATCTCATAAATTTATTAGAGTTTAGAATCATTTTAAGAGTCATTAAGAGATGGAGATTATTCACCATCTTATACATGAGTGATATATAATATTTATTTAAAAGGAGTTTTATTTGAATTTAAGATTTAATAAGAGTATTTAAAAGTTTAATAGTTATACTTAAGTTTTATTTTGATTATGTATTTAGACTTAATAATTAAACTCTAAAGGTTTTAGTGTCTTATAAGAAAATGTGATTATTTCTTACTTAAGAAATAATTTTAAGAATTAACAAAGTGGTTATTTTATTTGAGTAAAATAAGTAATGAATTTTATTTATCTTAAAATGTTTTTGAATAATATACATAGTATTTTTCTGGTGAAATATACTTATTAAAGATCTTTAAAATGAATTTTATTTATTTATAAGTATTACCTTTATTTTTATAAAATTCTTTAAAAATTAAGTGTATTTAAATATTTGATTTATATTTTATTTGTAAAACTCTAAGTTAGTATTTTTATAAAATAGTAGAGTTATTTTAGTACACAAAAATGGTTTTTATTTATTTTTAGAAGTTCTTATTATTTTATGACATTTTACTTAGGATTTAATGATATTAATATTTATGTGCTATATATTTATTCTAAATAAGTAAAGTTATATTTTTATTAGGCAGGTATTATTTTCGTGAACATTTTGATATATTATATGTATTCTTAGAATTTTTATTTATTTTTCTACAATTAATATTATATTGAGGCTATTTTGGTAATTATTATTTTTCTTCTATTTTAAGGTGGGCCTGGCATTTCAGCAAATGGGCTGAGTTAGACCAGCTGGGGTACTGGATCGGTCAAACCGACCCATCCCATAGCTCGCCCCATCTCCCCGACGTTCCTCCTCTCCTCTGCTCCTCTCGTTCTCACGCTGGCGACCGATGTTGCGCCGCCAGATTTCGGCGAGCTTGGCCACCCCGGTCGATGCCGATGGCCCTGCTCGACGCGCCTGTTAAAGCCTCACCAGCCTACCCAATTTGATTCGGGTCTTATGCTCCTACGTGCCCACCACCAGCCCCAAACCCTAATTCCCCTTTTTGCCATTACTCCGGCGGGACGGCGAGGTTCTCGGCAACCCCGGTGATATGGCGAGGGCGTTTGGATGCTCGGCCTTGCTGGTGGTATGGGCTGAGGCAGTTCAGCGCCATGACTCTCCTCATGTGGCTGTGCCGCCGTGCTGAGCTTCGTCTCTCTTCTGTCACCACAACTGCTACTTCATCAGCAAGCTTAGACTTGTCCCAGGTAGGCACTCCTTCCCCCTCGCTACATCTTTTACTCTACCCTCTTCTAGTGAAAATCCTGGAACCCTAGTAATATCTTCTATAGCTTTATGTGGTTGACATGCCCCTTCTTATTTGATATATAAGATCCTTTAAAGGGGTCAGTAATGATTCCCGAATGTCCAATGATTGTGGGTAGAACTGGTTTACTGTGGTGAGGATTAATGTCTATGTGTTGTGATGAATTTTAGTTAGAGAAATGTTTCCTCTGACTGATTAGGATTCAGTAAACAATCCTCTACTCTCAATACTAAACCTATTGGTATAGTAAGTGATGGTTTTGTTTGGGATTATTCATCCCAAATATTTCTTTTTAACACATTTGCTCAAATGTCTAATTTACCTAGATTTATTTTGAAGGCTGTTGATGCATATCTCATTAGAGTTATGGAATCAATCTGTTAATAGAATATTCCTATAAGATATTGGCTACTATGGAATAAACTTAGTTTACTAAATTATGTAATTGTCTATTTGGACAGTTCACAACTTTGTTGATTCAAAAGAACTGTCCTAGTGCTCAGCTACAATGTTAACTTAATGGCTTGAATAGATGTAACATTCTTATGCATATGGACACTGAATCTAATTTATGATTTTGATTCCTGGGTTTCTACTAGGAAAATGATATGAACCTATATACTGCTTACTAGCAGATGATCAGGAAAACTGTAGAAATTGTTTCTTGTTGAGGTGGATCTAGATAGATCAATAATGGTTGTGGTTGTTTATGTGTGGCTTGGGAGTTCTAGTGATAAGAAATGAGCTGGGGTGGAAGGAGTAGCTAGCAGCAGTGACTGCCACGGCTGGTTCCTTCTTATACTCCCCTGGTGTGCTCCGGTGTTGACAGCAGCTACTTGCATGTTGTTGTGCAAGCTTCTTGCAAGTGGGACCTGCTGGTGTGGATGAGATCAAGTGAAAACTTGATATTTGTGGAATCTGTATCTGATTACTTTAACTATCATGGTGAAACTTGCCCCTTTCCAAGCCTATGATGTTGTACTGAGGCCCTCACTAGATAAGGACAGATGCTCAATTTGGTGAAACTTGCCCCTTACAGATTAGCTCAGTCATGAATTGAACATAGCATTTCTATGTCAAACCTAAGAGAAAAACACTAACCCATTAATCATTCTTTTATTTTATTTTTGTTTTGTTTTCTTTTTCTTTTTGTTGTGTTTACAGGAAATGAAGATCAAGAAGAAGAAAAGAAGCTTAGTTAGGTTTTATTTTTAATCGTGTTGTAATTGCCTTTTTATAAACATGTGTAAAGATTTTGTATTATTATTGTGTTTGTAAATAATAAACTATTTATTTATTAATTCTTCTTTTTTAAATCCTAATTGTAAAGACAATGTCATATATAAAGAATTCTTTTATTTATCTATTGTAAAATAATACTATATGCATATATATTTATATTAATAAAGAATCCTTGTTATATTATTTATGTAATCATTTTATTTCAAGTTATGAAATATTTCCAATTCCTATTTGTGAATTTAATAAATTCATTTGAATTTCATATTTGAAATTCAAATACATGTTTGAATAAATTTTCCCCGAATCAAAGAATTCTACAAAGGTCATGTCGAAATCTATCGCACTTGCTCCGAAGTTTCCTTCAGCACAAGAGAGATCTCGATCCCTCTATAGCTCTTTTAGTTTTGCACGAAAATTCCCAGGATTTTCTTATGTATTAATGCAATGCACAAAACTGTGTCCTCTCTATTTCTAGGTGCTAATCCTGGGATGTTACAGCTGCCACATCAAGACCAAGTACAAGGGATATTGCTTACAGCTGTTGGTGTAGACCCAAATAATTGTATCTATCCATTAGCAATGGGATTAGTGGAAGTTGAGTGCACTAGTGCATGGGAATGGTTTCTTACAACACTTAAAGAAGATCTTAATGTCACAAACACATCTCCATTCACAATAATGAGTGATAAACAAAAGGTATGTTTATTTCTTGTATTTCCATCCATTAAATTGTACATTATGTTGTCTCGTAAATTACAGGGACTAGCATCAATATATTTATTGTATATTTCTAGGGATTGATCAATGTGGTTGAGAAAATTTGGCCAGATGCAGAGCATAGATTTTGTGTTAGACATATGTATCAAAAATTCCATAAGGTAGGGCACAAAGGTGAGGTGTTGAAAAAAAATCTTTGAACTATTGCAAGGTCAACAAATGCAGCAAAGTGGCAGCAAAATCTAGATAAAATGGTCGTTGACAGTTCCTTGGCATATGACTGGGTTCAGAATCTTGTGCCTAATACATGGATAAAGGCATTTTTTAGTGAATTTCCAAAATGTGATCTGTTGCTGAACAATCACTGTGAAGTATATAATAGGTACATACTTTCCAAGTTTTTCTTTCACCACATTCTAGTACTAAAAATCAATGAAGTAGTACTGATATTTTTTATGCATTTTCCTACCATCTATATTTTGGAGGCTAGGGAGATGCCAATTCTATCCATGCTAGATACCATTTTCTACAAGACAATGCAGAGAGTTGACACAAAGCAAAAAGAAGCTGAGAAAATGCAAGGAACAATATGTCCTAAAATCAAGAAGGTAATTGATAAATATACTGAGTGGAGTCTAGGAGCAATTGTCAAGCCATCTGGAGGTGGTATTTATCATGTCAGGACATTGGAATTTGAGAGGCACTACACAGTTGATATCCCTGCCATATCATGTGACTGCAGCAGATGGCAACTAAGTGGTATTCCATGCCACCATGCTATTGCATGTTGTAGAACTGACAGACTTGATGTTGAAGAACTAGTGCACGGCTGCTACAACATCAACACCTACAAGGAAGCATATGCATATAATTTAATTCCATTAAGGGGTAGAGTTATGTGGGAGAAGATGAATGGTGTCCAAGTATTGCCTCCATTGTACACAAAAGTTATGGGAAGACCAAAGAAAAACAGGAAGAAAGCACCAGAGGAGAAAGAGAGTAAATTTGGGGCCAAATATATTACAAGAGGAGGCCTAACAATGCATCGTTCTATTTGTGGAAAAGCAGAACACAATAAGAGAGGCCACTACAAGCATGTACAAGCAGAGCAAATGGAATAAGAAGAAGCATCGGTGCAACAGAAACAAGTGGGTGTAGAGTATCATGATACATCAATTCTGCAGAATATTATCCATCAGAGAATTGACCCAAGAAGGGACCCAACTCATGTAGTGGAAACCATGGTCTACAAGATGGGTCAAGAGGTAACTTTATTCATGCTTTCTATTGATGTTTATATAATTATTTTTCCTTTAGACAGAATAATTATTCATGAATTTTGTTCATTTGTCTTAGGAGAATGCTCATATGTCTACTAATAAATCACATGGACCAACGCCAGAAGAAATCTATTTTGTAGCTGCAACTAGAGATTCAATTCCAGGTGCTAAGATTAGAGTGACAACTGCTACTAGGGGTAGAGCATCATCTGCAAGGGGAAGAGCTGCAGGTGCTACCAGAGGAAGAGCAAGATCTGCAACTATTGGGCAAGGCAGAGGAAGAGGAAGTTCTGCAAGTGCAGGCCAAGGTAAAGGAAGAGGCAGAGGTACTAAAAGAAGCAGAGCAACAAATAAAACTTCAAATTTAGATACAGATGCTGGTGCCGAATCAAGTAGAAATAAAAATGACAAGTCCAGATCAAGGAAGAGAGAATATAATACGGGGCCTGGATCAGCTCACTACCTCTTGTTTGGTGATGATGAGCAAAGACAGAGGCAGTCAATACCAGATCTGAATGTAATTGTGGAGGCTGAGGAAGTTGCTCTTACCCAAAATGCACCTACAGATGCTAACAAAGATAGATACAATCCTTGTTGTGACTTTGAGTGCACAAGTTATAATGCTACATGCATGTTCCAGGATAGTTAGGTCTACGTGAAAGACTTTTTATTAATTTCTCATTTTCATTCAAACGTTTTGGTTCTATCTCGTTGATGTACTGAATGTGCACACATATATTCAAAGTATTTTGTTCTATCTTATTGATGTACTGATGTGCACACATATATTCAGAGTTTTTAGTTCTATCTTATTGATATACTGAATGTGCACACATATATCCTCTAAATCGTCAAATTAACGAACCGATAGTTTAATTAATGAACTACAAAAATAAGCTATGACTAGTGATAAACTATAGGCAGATTAATTAACAAACTACAGATTTTGCAAATGTTGCACCTGCAAGCTCATCATTCTATAATGCTGATGCAAGTGTCTGAAAGACGTTACCTGCTTGTGATGGAGTTCTTCAGTTTTATATTTAACAGGACAACGTGAACCTGAGGTTGCTTTTCCAGGTCAACTTCAACCAACTCCATTCAAATATGTGCGTATGTGATGGAAGGCTAGACCGAAGATGAACAAGATGCTTGCCTTTTTGGGTAAATTTGGTACTTCAACCTAGTAGGAAAGAGGTACAGGAACTACAACTTCTATTTTAGAAGGGTATATATGGCTCTGAAGATTGCTCTATGTGTGGTCGAAATTGTATCTGAGTCTGGTTTTTTGTTCATAAAGATGTATGCGTTCTTTTTCCTTCAGACATGGGTTTGAAAATGGCGCGATAATCCTTCAGACCTACACCACCAGTCCTACAGGCAGATTAATTAACAAACAACAGAAAAATCTTGAGTTTGGAATGGAGAATTCCACGTCCCTACAGACCTACACCACCAGTCCACCACACACTGAAACTGAAGTACTACAGACTCCCAATCGAAACATAATTTCATTAAGGCACAACATAATTGTTGGCCACCAATCGACGGGTAGAAGACCCAGGCGCAGCTCCTGTTCTCACCTGTTTGAGCGAGGACGGAAAGGTGATCCTACCGGACACAACGGGCGGCCCCACGACGGAGACGGCGGCTTCCCTCGACCAACGGCAGACGCAGGCGCAGGCGACGACGTCCTTGCGGGCCAGGCAGCTCTCGCCGCCGGACGCCCCGACGCGCCGCACCACCTCCGCTAGAAGCTCCGGTAGCAGCCGCGCCCAGTTCTCCTCCTGATCCACCACGAACCTGACCTCCACCGCGAGCAGGTGCCCTCCACCACGAACCTCACCTTGTAGTGCTCTGCTCCGCCTATCGTCGACACGCTTCTCAGTACTACCGTGCTATCGATTTGGGATAGAAGCTCGAGATGAAAGCTTCTGATTTGGGACAAAGACGGAAAAGGATAGGGCCACTAGACAGGTGGTCAAAAAAAATTAAAATAGCATACATAGAGGGGCTTCTCAACAAAATTACCAGCTATGATTTTCGCCACGTGTCACAAGCTAAGCCTATAGGACTACCTATCAATCCAAATTATAACTTTTGGGACTACTTCATCCCATTCTATAGCAAGTACAATAATTCCTAGTCAGCTATAAGCTATTTCACATCAGCAAAATTCTAGGTGGATGAGAGAGAAATGAGGAAAGAGAAGAAAGCGGGCTCTTCATCTATAGCCGGCTGCAGCACGAGAAACAAGAAGCTATAGTCAGCATGTAGCCTACATCAAGTAATATAACTGGGCTATTAGAATAAAATGAGTCTTGCATGTCATGCAAGCATTAAATGCTACCTATTTTATATAGCCAATACTATAGCCAACTTATTATAATAATACATGTTTATGATGATATATGTGACATGGCACAAATATATAGCCAGCTGCCGGCTATATTATTGTCCTTGCTCTTACAAGAATTGAGACCAAAGTGCACCTAGTGGACAACTTTTAGGACTAGTGGTATATTTAACTCTTTTTACTACTCCATAGGCAATCAAAAAAAGAAAAAGAACGAGAAGCACAAAAAACAGTTTTTATCTTTACCAAAACTTTTGGGGTGCATGGGCGAACAATCTTGGTGGAATGAATAACTTTTGGGGTGCATGGGCCTCTTGGTGGAATGAATCAGCGTCTGTGTATCGACTTGGCGTCAACAATAGGCAATGCGTCAACGCAGTTTTATTCACCACCGGTGCAATAAAATGGGGTGACATGGCTGCACGAGAAGCTAGAAGATTCAAGAGCCCCGCTACAAAAGTAACAGGAGTAATTCATAATCATGACCACGGCTGCATTAATCATCATGAAACCAAAGCTGTTCACAGCAGTTCTAAGCTACTTCCGTTACTGATGGTAAAACGCTGTTCCAAAATGATGGTCAGCGAAACAAAACGCTGTTCCAAAAGATAACAGAGAGCTATCCTATTACAATCCCAAAGTTTTCCATCCAAAACATTAGCGCCAGTTCTTGCCCTTGGACCTAACGCTGGCAGAGGGGGCACCCGTCCACGACCATAAAACCTACGATCCAAACCTGAATTTTAGCACTATTCCTAGGACTTGACAAAGTATGTCATACAGTAACCAACAGGAGCATCGAACAACTTATGTACACTGGCTGTTCTGTACTCACAAGTTCTTCTGTGATCTTGGGACATCAACACTCCAGGACAGTCAATTCAACCATACAGCTTTGAATCTGACACTCAATCATCGGCCTCTGAGACTGGCCAAGGCAACCCTGCCTTCATCCTAGCCAAGTGTATTTCCTGGACATACAACTTATCATATTTTATCAAGTGCAACAGCTGACCAACATCAGAACCCAGAAAATTCTGCATTGAGAGTGTGTAGTTGGGGACTCTCTTATCATTAACCATCTCATACACAATAAACCTCTTGATGCCATTGTACCCCAAATCTGTGAATCCCTTGAATTCTAAAGTGAGTGCTGACTCCGCTTTCTCGACTTTTGCCTCCCATTTATTGAACCTATACTTTCGCCATAGGAATGCCAAATACAAAGCCATCAGTACTCTTGACACATTAATCCAGGAGTGGCGGTGGTCTGACAACTCACCAGTAACTCGAACCAAAGTTACACTCTCAAAATGCATCTCAGCAAACTCGAGGAACATACCAGATCGCTGACACTCACCAAAGAAAACCATCAGGGTTTGAAGCAAGCGAGGCCTATTGTGTTCCCCATAATCACGCGAAGCACAGTTTTCCTTGGTAAATGCTAAGAGGCAGTTCACAACAGTTGAGACCATATCTCTACCAAATCTGATGCGATAAAAATCATCGTAGCCACTATCTATATCCAACTTTACCTGTTCCTCACAAAAGGAAGGTAAGATTAAGTCTTTGTCTTTGAAATAGTACCATCCCTCCCAAACAGGATTGCCAACAGTGGAGACACGGCGGAACGCCAGCAAGTAACCATCACTCTGCCTGAAAAGCAGTTGCAGCACAACTACACCATCAACCTCAATGTTGACGATGTGGTAGGTTTCCTGCAAATCACAATTTCGCTGTAATTTCAGATCCCAAAACAACCATAGTATGGCATAATAGGAATGCCACCAAAAGACTAAAAGGAAAAAGAACAAGAGAAGAACATAACATTTGTGTCCAGTTGCGTGACTGGGATGCCATGAATTAGCAGCGACACTACTTTCTTAAAGAAATTGCGTCTTTCATCAAGGACAGCCTTAAAATCAGCATAGCTGCTTCGAATAACACCCTCCCCATCAGTCGTGAGTCTCCATGTAGCCTTATCAACTTCCTGTAATATAGACAGATAAACCAACATTAGTTTCAAAGAGCACAAATAAACTCTCAGATTGCATCATTATGCATCACTGTAATGTTAGAGGGAATAGATGGAATTAAGGCACATTATGATGCTGATAAGTCGTTGGGAAGTTCTGCATATAGAAAATGGTACTGACTAAGAAGGGCATTACACTTTCATTGGGGAAATACTGAGGTACAAAGACAGAATACATAATGTACGAGATAAAATTCAAATCAGAAATCGAGATAATTAGCATGCATCAGCTTTTGAATGGTAATCAGGACAAAGAGCTACTTATGATAGGATAAAAAAGGTTTTCTAATGGCCAAAACTAAGCAATAGGTTGAAAAGGTAGTAGTCGGATGCCTTAATTATTTGCTTAATAAATTTGACTTGGCTAGAAGCCAAAAAAAAAATTGTTAAAGGATTACCGAAGTCTAAAGGAAAGGACGTGATATTAATACTGTAGACGTTAACAGGCTGGCAAAAGACTCGACATTCATTCATTCATTCATACCCCTATTCTGTTCATACACTGTCTCATCTCCCATGATAACATAGCAAAACACAGAGTCTTCAGGACTGCCTACCACAGGTAAACACAGCACCAAGATAACGAACTAGGAAAAAACAGAAAGACTGCGGCTGAACACACAGACCTCATCGTATAGTTCAACTGGTAACAAAGACCACATGTTATCAGCTGTCAACACCTCAAGCTACAGACGAATCAAAAACAACATAACCTGCTGCTCGCAACATGACATAGAAGACATAGAACCAATGTCTACATCACAACTCAAGGGATGCAAAGAACAAAGAACAGTCATACAAATCAAGAATTCAGACATCAGATAGTCATGTCAGCAATTGAGCACCCCACCCTCTAGAAACAATAAAATATAACAGTTGTTTACTCGCCTCCTAGGGCAAGAGCCCTTCCCCTACCTCTATGCAAAAGCCTAATGATTATAAAAATGCTAGAAACAAAGTTGAATTGCAACCAATTCTACACACAAGATTGGATACAGATCAAATATGTAGAGTGCATTTCGATAAGCATGCTAAATAAATATGAACTGGGCGTACTGTGATAAATACGTAAACAATTATACATCAATAAAACCCTTGAATCCAGTCACACCTCCGGTAAAAACAGCTTGAAGAAATGTAAAAACTGCTGCTAGAATTATGTCATCAGCAGCTTACTCGAAGTTTTCAATCGCGCAACAAATTTGCTGACTAAGCAAGCCAAAAAAAAAAATCCATTCCCTTCTATCACCAATTAACCTAAATCCCCATCCAGCTCGGGTTTTTTTTTTGGGAAGAAAAATCGAGCTTTTTTGAAGAAGATATCCGTGTAGATCTCCCCTTTTAAGTACATGGCACACGGGGAGTACATGGCACACGGGCTAAGAGGGAAAATCACGTCAACTAACTAGATCTGACGGCTCAAGAAAATACTTGGAAAATAAACGATCCATGGGGGGAGCGGGGAGAGAAAATAGTACCGCTAGGGTGTACTGCTTGCAAGCATTCGACAGCTTGTACGCGTTCTCAAGGGCTTTCTCCATCTTCTTGGTCTCGGAATCGACCTTCGCACGGTCTTTCCCACTACTACGGCTGCTAGCAGACCCAGAACTGCCAGCAACCACTTCTCTCTTCTTGCCCCCGCGGCCGCTGCCATCGGTACCTGATGAAGATCCTCTTTTCTTCCCCCTAATCATTGCTCACCGCTGCCCCTTCCGCGGTGCGGCTAGCGACGGCGCTACAGTGGAGAACGGGGAAGAAAGGGAGGAGTTGTGGCCTAGGGACGGGGAGGTGGATATTTTACTGTCTGATCAAACGCAGAGAGGGGGTACTAGTAGTAGTAGAATGCGGAAGGGGGGTTTCTTTTCTGAGAGTTGGTTTTGTACCCTTTTTTCAAAATGGAAAATTTGACACCGTTATTTTTTGGCGTTTGCCAAAACACACTGTTAGAATGTGTCTTTGCTGAATACCATTATAATTTCGTGGCACATTTGTCAAGACACACTGCATGCCGCAAATGAAAAGTTTGACTAATTTTATTGGGATGACCATCATATGTCTGGTTTGAACACTTTTTTCTCTAATTCAAATTCACCAAATCCAGCATGTGCATATACAGATCATGAATTAGAAACTATACGTAAGTTCACATCAAGTTGGAACATCCAGGCCAAGACGCCATCCATTGCAGCATGCAGCATCGTGGTTAAGAAAAAAATCAACGAGGGAATTGGGAAAAAGCTGGATAGTTTTTTTTATCTGAAACATCGTGTATTTCAATTAAAATTCTAGACATATTTGCAACAAGGTAAAAAGGTAATCTAAAACGTCAAACTTTCCGTTTTGGGCAGTACAGTGTGTTCTAGCAAATTGTCACGAAATAATAATGGTACTGGGCAAAGTCACATTCCAACAGTGCGTTTTAGCAAACGCCGGAAAATAACAGTGTCCTCTAGCAAATTTTCTCTTTTTAAAATGGTTGGTTTTGGAGCAGAGATTTTTAGCTCGCGAGCTGCCGTGCTCTTGTTGTTTTAAAAAATCTTAAATCGTATTTGTGAGTTTCAAAAATATTAAAAAAGTTTTGGATGCAGACTATGATTTATCCCACAATTGTGTAAAATGTCAGTTTCAAATACTTTGTATTCAGCCGTACAAAAATGACAAGAGTATAGATATGTGTAAGTATGTTTTCAAATCCTTAAATTTTATCAGATTTGCTATTTTTGTGTAGACCAAAATATAAAGAAAAAACCATGTGACGGTTTTGCATACTTGTGGGATACAATATTAATTATGTTCATAATTGTTTTTAAATGTTTTGAAACCTATAAAATGTATCGTTTTCAAATTTTTTAAAATAAAAAAAGCACCTGTGCTTGGGAGCCAAAGACACTTTCGGTGGTTTGTCTCTTCGCTTCGATTGGAAGAGATCTGGGAGGCCGATCTCAGAGCATCTCTGGCTTTGATTCCTTATAATTAAATTTAGAGGTGTATATAGCCTCTTATTTTAACTCCTCGTAAACTATTTTTTTAAAAAAATATTTGAATGTAAATTCATCAAATTTGATTCAAACTAGTCCATCAAACTCGATCCAAACTATTAACATAAACTATATTTACATAACTTTAAACAAAATCTAAAAAAAAATCTCGGCCCTAGGAAAATACTCATTTAGGGCCTTAGAGAGACACTAGGAATTAAATCGTAGCCATTTTGCCATCTGAGACCAAAATTCGTGGCGTCGGACGCTTAGAGAAATAGCACGGCCGCTTGTTTTCTTGGCATGCGTCAGGCGGTATGAGCAAATTTAATCAGCTAGCGGAATAGCGCTGGCCCCGATGTGCTGGAGGCCATGGGACATGGCCCTAGGCCAACCTCAACGGCACCCGGCATTTCGAACTGTCCTTTTGACCGTTTTGGTCCCTTTGTGGGTGGTTCGGTCCAAAAACGGACGATGTATGTTACAATTTTGCACCTAGTCCCAATGGTGCTTCTCCCGCATACGGACAGAGAATCGGTGCCTTCGCCAGAGATATCGCGCGCGTGACCAGAGAAGACGACGGCAAGCTCGCGACATGGGGCGGTGGCGCAGGCCGAGTTCACGGTGGCGCAGGGTGGCTCGCCCGAGGAAGGGGCGCGAGCCCGTCGTGCGCCAGCCCGCCAGGCGGCGTCGGGGTGGAGACAAGGGAGCGCCCGAGCTTGGGGACGAGGAGGTAGAGGAGCGAGCTCGGGGATGAGCACACGTCAGCGGCGACGAGCTCGCGGGCGGGCGACGCAGGGCTCACGAGCGGGCGGTGACGAGCGCAGGGGGATTTCTCTGCCTGCAGTTGCGACAAGGAACTCGCGTCGTGACGGGCGGCGCGCGACTGAGCGGAGGGGCACGCGGCGTCGGCCGGAGGTGCAGGCGCAGCGTCGTGCGCACGGCTAGGCGGCGCAGGGCTCGCATCAGGCGTCGCTGGGCGGCTGCGTAGGGGTGCGGGCGTCGAGCGGCGGGACGACACGCAGGGTCGGGCAGCAGGGGGATTCCTCTGCCTGCAGTGGCGGTGGCGAGCTCGCGTCGCGTCGGACGGCGCGCGGCAGGGTACGGGGCGTCGGGCAGTGCGGCTGGGCGGAGGGGCACGCGGAGTCGGGCATCGCTAGGCGGGATGGCGGCGCAGGGGCGCGGGCGTCGAGCGGCAGGGCGGCGGCACAGAGGCAGCAAGGCGGGGCAGGGAAGCGAGCGGCGGAACAGTGACGGGAGTTGGAAGAAGAGAGGAGAGAGAGAGGCTATGGGGTTGGTGGGTACTGGGTGGCTGTGATGTGGGCCAGGAAGGCTTCGGGACGACCGACCGGACGCGTTCGTGTTGTCCATGCCCCCGCAAACCGGGTGGAAATCTTCGGACGAAATGCGCTCGTACGACCCAAAAACAAGATAAAATAAGATTTGTGGTGACTCGTTGGGAGATGGTCTGTGTCCGGTTAGACCCGCCTATTTGCGGGGCTGCGTTAAAGTTAGAGCATCTCCAGCAGAGGCGCCATAATAGCACATAGCTAAATTAACCATTTTTTTATCGCGTGTGTGCTGCAAACTCCTCAAGCAGAGCTGCTATAATCCCGCGCGCTGCAAAATTTTAGCGCGACGCGACACTTTGCGCTATTTGGAGCAGGATATATCGCGCTCGGACTACAGCACGCGCTATCGCTCGGCTCGCACGGGAACAACCAATAGCCCAAAAATTTCTCCCGCGCACGCGATCTCTCTCCTCCGACTTCCCACTCCGCGCGGCCACCGGCGCAATTCCGGCGATGGTCGGCTCCCCACCAACCCCTCCCTACTCTGCCCCCCTCCCCACTGTCAGCACCGGTGTCAGCACAATCCCACCACCGACCGCGCCAAACCCTAGCGCCTCGGGGATTGCCGCGGGGAGCGCCGCGACTCGCCAACTCTTCGTGTCGCCGCGGACAAGCTACGGCGCCGCGCAGCTCCCGCCAATCGCGCCACCGAAAGCCATTTACCTTGCGCCATTCCTACGACGTGCTCGCGAATGAGGAGAAGTGGAAGAACCTTGGAAGAATGGACGTGCCAACATTCTTGGCGCAACAAGCAACCGCGGAGGAAACTCTCATTGATGATGATGATTCAAGTGGTGATGATAGAAAGAAAATCTCCACTCCTCACTCGGTTACCAAAAGGCTGGTGCTTGGAAGGAAGGCCGCCAAAGAATTGAAGGGGAAGAAGGCTGGTGATCATGACATAGCAAAAGCTATGGAGAAGATGGCCAAGGCAAGAGTGGATACAATGTGGACAAGAAGGAGGCCGAGGAGAGGAGGATGGCATTGGAGGAGAGGTTGGCGGCCGCCGAGGAGAGGAGGATGGCAATGGAGGAGAAGAAGATGGCCAACGAGGAGCATCAACGTCTATTGGACGAATAGAGGAAACTCTTTTTCATGGACACCTCCAACATGGATGAAAGGCAAAGAGAGTACATCAACCTTGCTCGCGACAAGTGTTGGACAAAAAAAGAAAGTTGGCAAACCTCATGAAGGCCCAAAATAAAGGAATGAGTGCATCTAGAGGCTATGGAGCACCACCGGGAGGCTACGGAGGCATGGGAAGCTTTGGAAGCTATGGATTCATGGGACAAGCACCGCCAGGGTATGGAGGAATGGGAGGCTTTGGAGCGCCACCGGCGGGCTATGGAGGCATGTGAGCACAAGCGGGAGGCTATGGAGGCATTGGAGCACAAGCGGGAGGTTATGGAGGCATTGGAGCACAATCGGGAGGCTTTGTAGGCATGGGAGCACCGTCGAGAGGATTTGGAGGCTATGGAAAATTGGTCTTGAAATCCTGGGTGGGATGGGTGGCCATGACGCCATGGGTGGCCATGGCGCCATGGGTGGAATGGGAGCACCGCCGTGAGGATTCATGGCCTCCATGGTTGATCCATCTCCGTCTACCAATAAAGCATATGGAGCTTCAACCTGCAACACCATCATCCAAGACTCCGATGAAGATGGAGATGGAATGGATGATATTGACAAGTGATGATGATGATGATGATGATGTGTATGTTAAGTCTAATTTGTGTTTGAACTATGTCATTGAGGTGAACTATGTCATTTGTGGTTGAACTATGTCATTTGTGGTTCAACTATGTCATTTAGGTGATTTGAGGATTTTTAGAGCCATTTATGCATGAATTATTTGGTCCATTTTGATCTTGTTTTTGATAGTTGCTATTGTGTTTTTGGTTTGCGCTGGTAGCGCGCGCTGTAGTTTGCAGCGCCTGGTGGAGGCAGAATTCTCGTCGAGCCGTGCGCGCTGCAAATTAGCGCCTCCGACGAAGGACGCGCGATTATCCAGCGCTATATCAGGATGGCGCGTGTTGCATCGTTGATTTGCAGCGCTGCAAAATGGCGCCTCTGCTGGAGATGCTCTTGGCCTTAGCATCCTCTACAACAAGGAGTTGATGTCATCGCTAACGTTGATGAACGACACAACGGACAACCTATGTTATGTCATTCCTTAACTTGTATGGCTATGTGGCAAAACTCCATCATGTACTCCTCGTCAGCACTGGTCAGGGAACTGGGAGGACTACGCACCACCATGGGAGGAGGATCGGGACAGCTGCACGCGGCATGGATCCGCGCTCCGAGTCGGTGGAGAGAACCGACAGTGGGAGGATTCGGCCGTCTATGCTGAGAGTGGCGGCGCCAGGGTGGACCTAGTGTGGCAAGGGCGTCACCGGAGTGGATTTAGGTAGGGAGGCGGCCTAGGGATTTTTACTCATCGACTCGGTGTCCGAGTAAATATAAGTGTGGCCTGTTGAGTCTTGTAAACCCTTGGAGAGAAGGACAAGGTGAGATTTAGCCTTTTAAAACTAATTTTCACTCCTTTGACGGTTTTAACTGGCCGGCTATTAAATCCTATACTCAGTTTCAACAACTCTAGTCGAAAATGAAAGCATGAATACTAAAAAACTGTTATTTTACACAACATTGGTGACGGGCATAGTCTAACCTTCTTTTCGTGAAATTCCATCGATCTATTAAAAAACATCAACAGTACTACAAAGAGGCCTAAAGTAATAAAAACTGTAAATAGTTCATTAGACCACCTAGCGACGACTACAAACACTATCACGAGCCGAAGGCGCGCCGTCATCCTTGCCCATTCATCACCGGAGCCGAACAAAGCTTATCATAGTAGAACTTGTTGTAACAAACAAACATGAAGTTATCGAGTTAAGGGTAAAAAGGAACAGAGCAACAACCATCGTCAATGATGACAATCGTATATCGAAAGAGACCGACTTGAAAACACATGCACAAATACGAAAAACGATCGGATCCCTGGAGATATGTCGGACACACTGTTGGAAATATACCCTGGAGGCAAATAATAAAGGTGTTTATTATCATATTTCATTAATTTCATAAGTAGTATTATACCATGCTATAACTGTATCAATCGAAAATATTGATACATGTGTGATATATAAACAAACCAAAGTCCCTAGTTGCCTCTATCCAACTAGTTCAATGGGCAACTGATGATCACTGTTTTCTGATCATGGAGCATTTATGCCAATTGACAATAAAGTCATATCATTGGTGAATGATGTGATGGACATTACCCAACATAAGTATTGAGACACGATCAATTAACAAGGCTCAACGTCGCAATAATTAGAAACGAAGTATCATACTACTTAGACCATGAGATCATATTTAACCACTATCACCCGAGACTGCTTAGATTGCATCAACCGTTATACCGTAACAAGGTGATCATAAAAGTGTACATTAGGTATTTCAGAGAGATATGTTGAGGCGTATGCATCGATATCAGGATTTTTTTCTCCCCCGTGACAGTGACAGAAGATACAGTAGGCCTACTCGGTGAGGTTACATCCATAAGCTGTACAGCGTATGACTAGGTCACAAGAATGGAATATCACGAATGAGTAAAGCAATACTTACCGGTAACAAGATTGAACAAGGTATCGTGATATTGGTGATCAAATTTTGGACAAATCAGGTATCGAAGTAACAAAGATAATTGGATTTGGCATTTATGGTTCAAACGATATAGATATCGTGGAATGTACACGGGTCATTATGGACACCCCAGTCCCGCTAATGATCATTGATCTAAGAGGTGTCTAAATCATGTTTGTGATGTTCTTGAACCGTAGGTAACACACTTAAGAGCTTTACGACACTTGGAGATTGTTTTGGAAACATTGGGATCACATGAAGAAAGAGATGAAAATGCCAGAAGTGTTCCATGAGAGAACAAAAATCTTTCCGGGAGGTCCCGAAGTGTTTCAGAGTGAACCGAAAGATATTTTAGATCAAAGGTAATTTGACAATATGTATTTTATATTAATTGTTAGAATAATATTAAATTGATATTTAAAATTAATTTTGGAAGGACAACTTGAGTAATGGGCCAAATCCCCGGAGGGAAAAGGCCCAAGAGGGAGCCTCCCCATGGGGAGCAGCCACCACCGCTTAGGGCTAGGTTCGGGGTGGGGCCACCCGGCCGTCGGCCTCCTTGGGCCGAACACGAGGCCCACCCCATCCCGGCCGACCGGCCCTCCTTCCCTATGGCGCATGTCTCCTCCCTCCTCTCCCCTTAGTCCCACATCGGGACTTGAGTAGTTGTGTAGGGTTCACAGCATAGAAAACAAAAAATTTCCTATGATGGGAACTATGTACCAAGATCTATCTACTAGATACAAACAACGGGCGGATGTATATCCGTAGAGAACATACCCTTGAAGACCGACAAAGCTTAACGAGTCCAAACTCGTGGTTGATGTAGACGATCTCTTGCCGATCTCAAGATCGAGAGGAAGTCGTAGCGCCGCAAAACAGCAGCGCATCCGTGCTCGCACACACGTTCGAGGCACCGAGCAACCTCCGCCTCCTCGCTCCAGCGATGCAGCGGAAGCACAACTCTTTCTTGCCGAATAGCCACCAGGAACATGTATCTCGCTAGTCCGAGACCATGGGGGATAAATTCTAGAGGGGGCGAGAGATCCTTCACGAGGAGGTGTGGGTGAGAAGTGAGAGGAGGGGCTCCTTATATAGGGGAGGGAGGCAGCCCAAGGGGGCATGGCCGCCGGCCATGGAGGGTGCCCCCACCTCTCCCTCATTCATGTGGGTGGACACTCCACTCACAAAATGGCCCTTCAATTTTCTCCACTAAAAAACCCACTCAAATTCCCATTAAATTCCACCAAATTTAATGCAAACTCTCATTAAATAAAACTCTTTTATTTTATTCAGGATTTTGTCAATTACTTTAATGACAAACATTCACAAATAACCCCTTGCTAGAATTCTATTTCACATGCATAACCACTTTATGCAATTTTACCCGAAAACCTGTTTCGGTATCTAGTGAAATAAATTCCTGCGCTTGTTCATTCTTTCGGCATGAAACTTTTGCTCCAATTGGATGTCGGTGTCTCTTAAGTGTGTCACCCTACGGTTCGCGAATAATGCGGACATGATCGAGACCCCTCTCAGATCAATAATCAGAAGCGGGATCTGGAGACCCATACTGACTCCCACACATTCAACGATGACTTTCTTGTGATCATCGGAACCTTTTACGCTAGTATCTTAATCCCTTTGTTTCGCGATATATTACATGTCCGAGATTCGATCATCGGTATCTCCATACCTAGTTTGATCTCGTTACTGACATGCACTCTTTTCTAGTTCCCGTGATATAACATTCTAGTGATCAAATCACTTGCTTGCAAGCTAATCAATGTGATATCACTGAGAGGGCCCAGAGTATATCTATCCGTCATCGGGATGAACAAATTCCACTCTCGATCCATGGGCCTCAACATAACACTTTATTAGTTCTGAATCCATCTTTATAATCACCCTGTTACGGTGTGACGTTTGATGTTATCAAGAAACTCTTTCGGTGTTAGTGATTGACATGATCTCATGGTCTAAGGATTAGGATCACTTCGTAAGTTGTTATAGCAATATAAACTCAATGACTTTGATCGTAATGCTATACTTCGGATGAATGTTCATAACATCATTACACTAATGTTGTGTCCTCGTTATTAACAACATCCAATGTCCATGATCAGGAAACCTATGATCATCTTGTTAATCAACGAGCTAGTTTATAAGAGAGGCATAACTAGGAACTTCCTTTTTATTTATTAAACACACATGTATTAACGTTTCCGTATTAATACAATTATAGCATGCAAAATAAACATTTATCATAAATAAGGAATACGATAATAACCACTTTATATTGCCTCTCGGGCATATTCCCTTCGGTCTCCCACTTGCACTAGAGACAATAATCTAGTTTGAAAACTTTGCGTATTGAACACATATGGCTTTCTGGTGTTCCATATACGCAACTGCAAGTGGTTAACATAATCTACGGATCTGACGCTTTCAGGTCCGTGTGTATTTGCATGTCTTTGCGTCTTCACGCATCACTCATTCTTCAATGAGATGGCATTATATAAATTTGGTCTTTCCGTGAGACCTTTAGTTCCTTGGGGTTAAAACACGTCGATACTATTGTCGTACAATATATATTTAGTGTTAGCCCGTTGCGAACCACACCTTAGTTTGATAACAAACTACTTGACACAAATGCCCTCCTTTGCTGCTACTATAGCAGTCATATACTTAGCCTTTTGTTGTAGTACTCGTCACAATGTCTTAACTATGGATTTCATCCAAATCCATCATGGAATCTTCTTTCCATTACATTGTGCCACCCATAGTTTAAATTGAGATAAACTTAATTTGTATCTTGTGACAAAACTAGTATCAATGTAACGCTTTACAATGAACTATTTGTAATCGTTTGTCACCTCTACACAAATATATTCTTAGTTCTTCCAAAAGATCATAAGAATATCCTCACTATCGTCCAATGATCATTTTATGATTCATTCTGGTATATGCTCATAACACTTAGAGCATAGGACATATCTGGATGTGTACATATCATGGTATGATTGATCAAAACATCCTTGTGATTTCACTCATCAAGTGTCAAAGCACTTGAATATTGTTTCACTTATCAAGTGTCAATACACTTGAATCTTGATTCAATTCCTTTCCATGCGACAAGAACCGTTTCTTGTTGTTTCTATATTGAACTCCTTCAATATCTCATATATGTACGTTTGGCACAACCATATTAGCGTCACAGTCTATCCACTATAGACATTTACGCTAAATATTCGGGTTTTGCCTAAGTCTTTCATCGAAATGAAATTCTTAACCTTTGTCAATAAAATATACATCATTTCTAATCAACAAGATGTCATCCACATAATGTATTAGAAATATGTCTCAGCGCTCCCACTTAATTTCTTGCAAATGCAAGCATCTTCATCGTCTCCAGATGAAAACTCCTTTTCATTAAGGTGAAGGTTCCAACTCCACGATGCTTACTTCAACCATTGAAGTTTGCATGCCCTTTTAGCATCCTTTGAATTTTAACAAAAACCTTTGGACCATGTCTTGTACACGTCCTAGGTAACCATTCTATTAGAAGAATTTTGTTTTGTTTATTCATCTACCATATACCAAATTATATGTAGTGGTTGCTATTTTAATCCGTCCAGACTAAATATCGCTATGAAAGATCAAATCTTGTCATAGTCAACTCCTTGAACATTGTCGTAAAATACTTTACCGACATGTCGACTATTTCATAGATGTAAAACATCCATGTCTGTTTCCTTATAGATCCAAATACTACCTATAGGTTTTTACACCTTTTCGGAGGGTCTTCCAAGTTTAAAACTTGATTTCTCGTGTATGGAACTATCACGGATTTTATGGCTTCAAGCCATTTGACGGATTCAGGGCCCATCATCGCTTCTTTGCATATAGTCGGTTCATCATTGTCAAACAATAATGATTTACTCTCAAATCTTAGTATTTGATTGTTTATTAGACCGACTTGGTTCAATAAGAACTTAGATCTCCGTGACCACAACCTTTGAGGCACATAAGCTATGAGCATTATGGCAGCCTCCCGAACGATTTTCGGCGCTGCGCAACTCAGCACATTTAGCTAAGGTTCATTAACCTTATCAAAGTTCTATTGTCCTCCCACTTAACATTTATGAAAAATTCCTTCTTTAATAAACTTCATGTTTCAAGCGACAAACCCTTTGTCCTTGGTGTTATGGAGGAATAACCAATTGTTATTCGAAATAACCTACAAAGACATGCTCATCCGACTTCGGTTGTAAACATCTTACTTATGTTTAGCATACCAAAATTTAAGAAATGACAACTTGGGTTTTACCTCAAACCATAACTCATATGGTGTCATTTCAACGGATCAAGATGGAGCTCTTTTCAGTGTAAAAGCGGAAGTCTCTAAAGCTTTAATATTTTAAAACATAATGGCAGTTTTATATATAACACCTTTGATCCAACCATGTCAAACAAGGTTTCATTACAAATCTTAAACACTTCATACTCCTATGATGTTTCGGGAGATGTAAATCTAGGTGTTTTGCTAAACTTGCAACTCAAATAAATCCCTTTATGATAAAATCATAATTCATTTATTTTCTTGTTATACTTGTAACTCAAATAAATCTCTTTATGATAAAATCATAAACCATTTATTTTTCTTGTTACAATGATTTTTCACTTCATCTTGAAAGTCTTTTAAACATTTTTCAAATATTTCATACTTCTTTCTCATTAAGTGAATATTCACTCAAATTTCCGGAGAAAGCATATGAAGTTGAAACCCATCGCTTACGACTACACATAATGGACTACATACATCGATATGTATAAATTCCAATAATTTATTCGTTCGTACTTCTTTGGCCTTTGAACGAAGTTTTAATTATCACGTGGAAAGTCTCACAAGCGTCACTTGATCAAATCAAAGACTCCAAAAATCCATGAACATTCTTCATGTTTTTTTTCCAATATAATTTAAACAGCGATATCACCTCGTAAGTGATCTTTCAATTATTTGTCTTGCGACATTTTAGCATTAGGTTTTATGGATGTGATTTCTCCAACTAGATTTGTAAATCATCCATCTTATAAGGAATACGGTAATTATTTGAATAACCTTTGTTATCATAATACCTGATTCAAATAACAATTATTAAAACAAATCTTGAAGTCAAGCTTTGATGTCAACGAGAAATACAAACAACGGTTTGTTTGTTTTCGATGAACATCATCACATATTCTCTTGCTAGTTACTTAGGCCATTGTGGTTCATGAATTGCGTCGTTCTGTATGAAATTTCATACCAACCAATTCGGTATCCAATACCCAAGAACCACATTGTTTAACAAGCAAAGAATACTACCATAACATGTATATCATCCATATACCTAAATTGGATATTTCCAATCTTTTCTTTTCTGCCAAATATATTTTATAGATTCTCTTTCAGCATTTCCTTTTCCTTTTTAAAAGAATATATCAACATCAAAAGTGGCGCCATATACATGACACATAGTCCAAAGCGTGTATATTCAAATAATAATACCTTTGGACTTGCACTTTGAAGTAGATCACCATCATCAAAATGATCGGTATTCTTTCAAAATCCATTCTTTAGTAATCTTTTAGTGTAGTAAACACTTTACATACATCTTCTATTCATCCTTATCATGAAGACTTTCATGATCAAGCTACTGTAGCTTATAAAGGCGAATCGTGAGTATAATATTACTTTCCAAAACCCTTTTGGATGATTAGGATGTCTAGCATCTCCAACCTTCGTCAATTCTCATCCAATATGAGAACATATATTATACTCTATCATATTGCAACTAAAATATTGTTTCAGATATCGTTATATCTTCCACACATGATGGTTTCTGAAACAATTCTTTCAGCTCCTAGATAAACTTGATATTAAAACAATCAAGAATCATGGAGGCAAACCTGATACTTAAGATACTAACACTGGAATTGTTACTCTCAATTTAATACCAACTATTAAATTTCACGGAGTAAATAGAGTTTCCTGAAAGTTTGCAATAGGAATTTAAACTTTAGATTGACATTCAACACAATACGATACCAGTTCGTAAAGTATATATCCAGAATTATGTAGTTCTATTATCTCAATTACAACTATGCATAAGATGGTGAACGAATGCCAATGACTACAACAAATTATGCAAATTCACTTTGATTTAATTTATGATAAATTGAGTTCTACTAATCCAAATTAGAAATGAACTCCCACTCAAAAACGACATCCCTCCTGTCTTTTTGGTGATTACATGAACCAAATCCACTACACCAAGTCCGATCATCACGTGAGTCGGTGTAGTTTCAAAGGCGAGCATCAAATGGTCATCATATCAAAACATATGACTCATGCTTAATCTTTCGGTCCGTGTTCCAAGGCCATGTCTGTACATGCTAGGCTCGCCAAGTAAGAACCTTAGTATTCGCGTGTGTAACTATCTTACACCCCGAGATATGCTCGTGGATTCAAGTACACCTGATTATCACGTGATGTCTTGAAGCGATGAAACATTGTCGGTGCATACTTAAGGAAGAACACATTCTTATCTTGATATCTAAATGAGGGATCATCTTATTATGCTAATAAAACGCCAAACAAGCAATATAAGATGCAATCAAAATATCGCATGTTTATAAGTGAAATGATATGGTTCCCGCATATGATCTCCATCATGTGCACCGTGGTATGATCTCTATCATACCTTTATGTGTAAGGCCAAGGTCTATGAAACTTACACGCTATGTGTGTTGTAAGAGTATCATCTCATACTTCTACTTACAACATCGCCATATCATAACACTAGCCCAGCAACAATCTAAACTAGACGCCTCTAATTTATCAATTGCAAGTTTTACGTGGCTTAGGGCTTTCGAAGATAGAACCGTTCTTACCTACGAACATGAACCACAACGAGAATAAACAAATTGTTGACAACTCGTTGCAAATTAGATATTGACTATAGTAGGAGAGACAGACACCCGCTAGCCACTTATGCAAAACTATTTGCATGTCAAGCGTGGAACAGGTCTCATGTGCGAGGACATGTAAAGTTTGTTCGGGCCGCTTCATCCCACTATGCCACCAATATCCAAAGTACAACTAAGATGCAATAAAATGATCATCATCGCCCACATACTCATATGTATACTACCCGTACAAAATATCTACGCATAGATCCGGCTCTGATACCACTGTAGGGTTCGCAGCATAGAAAACAAAAATTTCCCTATGATGGGAACTATGTACCAAGATCTATCTACTAGATACAAACAACGAGCAGATGTATATCCGTAGAGAACATACCCTTAAAGACCGGTAAAGCTTAACGAGTCCAAACTCGTGGTTGATGTAGACGATCTCTTACCGATCTCAAGATCGAGAGGAAGTCCTAGCGCCGCAAAACAGCAGCGCATCCGTGCTCGCACACACGTTCGAGGCACCGAGCAACCTCCGCCTCCTCGCTCCAGCGATGCAGCGGAAGCACAACACTTTCTTGCCGAATAGCCATCGGGAACATGTATCTCGCTAGTCCGAGACCATGGGGGATAAATTCTAGAGGGGGAGAGAGATCCTTCACGAGGAGGTGTGAGTGAGAAGTGAGAGGAGGGGCTCCTTATATAGGGGAGGGGGCAGCCCAAGGGGGCATGGCCGCCGGCCATGGAGGGTGCCCCCACCTCTCCCTCATTCATGTGGGTGGACACTCCACTCACAAAATGGCCCTTCAATTTTCTCCACTAAAAAACCCACTCAAATTCCCATTAAATTTTCACCAAATTTAATGCAAACTCTCATTAAATAAAACTCTTTTATTTTATTCAGAATTTTGTCAATTACTTTAATGACAAACATTCACAAATAACCCCTTGCTAGAATTCTATTTCACATGCATAACCACTTTATGCAATTTCACCCGAAAACCTGTTTCGGTATCTAGTGAAATAAATTCCTGCGCTTGTTCATTCTTTCGGCATGAAACTTTTGCTCCAATTGGATTTCTGTGTCTCTTAAGTGTATCACCCTACGGTTCGCGAATAATGCGGACATGATCGAGACCCCTCTCAGATCAATAATCAGAAGCGGGATCTGGAGACCCATACTGACTCCCACATAGTCAACGATGACTTTCTTGTGATCATCGGAACCTTTTACGCTAATATCTTAATCCCTTTGTTTCGCGATATATTACATGTCCGAGATTCGATCATCGGTATCTCCATACCTAGTTTGATCTCGTTACTGACATGCACTCTTTTCTAGTTCCCGTGATATAACATTCTAGTGATCAAATCACTTGCTTGCAAGCTAATCAATGTGATATCACTGAGAGGGCCCAGAGTATATCTATCCGTCATCGGGATGAACAAATTCCACTCTCGATCCATGGGCCTCAACATAACACTTTATTAGTTCTGAATCCATCTTTATAATCACCCTGTTACGGTGTGACGTTTGATGTTATCAAGAAACTCTTTCGGTGTTAGTGATTGACATGATCTCATGGTCTAAGGATTAGGATCACTTCGTAAGTTGTTATAGCAATATAAACTCAATGACTTTGATCGTAATGCTATACTTCGGATGAATGTTCATAACATCATTACACTAATGTTGTGTCCTCGTTATTAACAACATCCAATGTCCATGATCAGGAAACCTATGATCATCTTGTTAATCAACGAGCTAGTTTATAAGAGAGGCATAACTAGGAACTTCCTTTTTATTTATTAAACACACATGTATTAACGTTTCCGTATTAATACAATTATAGCATGCAAAATAAACATTTATCATAAATAAGGAATACGATAATAACCACTTTATATTGCCTCTCGGGCATATTCCCTTCAAGTTGGGGGTGTCCCTTTTTCCCCTAAGGAGGGTCCTATATGAGGGAGAAAGAATCTTTCTACCAAATTGGTGCTTAACATATTGTTGGAAGTCAAGAAAAACTTGAAACACATCAGAATATTACTTAAACAAATAAATCTAAGTAAATTTGCTAAAATCATCAATGAAGCTTACATAATATGCATGTTCACATACAGAGAGAGTAGCTGGACCCCATACATCAGAAATATATGTTCCAGGGGACCGTAGAAAAAATAGTGGATACATGATAGAGTAGATGGTGACTCTTGACCTGCTAGCATGGATCACATAAGTAAGAATTTGTTTTGGGGAAATATGAGAGATTATTCTTCCTAAGAACTTGCTAAACAATAAAGTATGAAGGATGCCCTAGACGACGAGGCCATGTAGCGAACGAAAGGTCGATGGTGACAAGAGCATGCTTGGATGACCCCGATAAGGTATGAACGAGAGAATATAGGGCACCATGACATGGACCTCAAAACACGGTGTGCTTCATTGCCTGGTTCTTAATCAAGAAAAAGAAGCGGTGAATTTTAATGAAGGTATTGTTATCTAGAGCAAGTTTATGTCTAGAGCAAGTTCATGGAGGAAGTAAGAACATGAAGGATGTTTTTAAGTTGTAAAGAACAAGGCGGGGTGTGCAAAACTGAATGACTAATATAAGCAATTTCCATACCTTGTCCACTAGCATTGTGAACTTGATCACACCCTTGATAGTTTTCATGAACTTGAAGCTTGTTGAGCTATCCCATGGTGAGGTTTATGGCTCCAACATCTATGTACCAATTTGTGTCTACCCCATAAGCGTCCTTGTTTTCCTTTGGTGTGTCATCATCATCATCATCATCATCACCATAATGCCACCAACATTCATTGGCAAGGTGTCCTTCCTTTTTTCAAATCTAATAATATACTCCTTCCCGCCATGGTGACACAACACGACCACGATCCTTGTGGCCCCCCTTCTAACGGCGGCCCCTGGGGGTTGGGGCCGAGCATGATCCTGACGCGGTGGCTGTTGTGGGGGCGCGAAGGGCGGTAGGACTATGGCGCCAGAGCATATGCTGGGAGTGGGTATGGTAGCAGCGGGGGCTAGTACTGTGGGTACATAGGGTTGTACAGTGGCTGCTAGTACTAGGCTACTGGTATGGTTGTTGATATGGCGGCGGGGTGTACACATGAGCATAAGATGACGACGGGTTTTGTTACCCATAGGGCGGGGGAGGCACTGGTGGTTGAAGAGGTCCTCCCCCATGGATGGGTTCAGAAACCGAGCAACAACATTGACTGATGAAGTAAAGGATCCAGGAGCCTAACCAGAATTCTGAAGCATGTTATCACAATTATCACATGACAGAAGCTGGGAACACATATCAATGAGAGTTGTGGATGGCACAACATTGATAGCAGCAATGACTGGATTAAAGGAACCATACAAGCCATTGAGGATGTAGTCTTTGAGTTCATCATCATCCACCGGTTTCCTGACAGCAGCAAGCTCAGAAGCATAGCCCTTCATCTTGGAGATGTACCGTTGCTCCATCATATCAAGCTTCTTCGTATTGGTGAGAGAACCATAAAGAGTGGACACCCTTGACTTGGAATGAGAGTAGTAAAGCTCGTTGAGAGCACGCCAGACATCAAAAGTATGTGCGAGCCCGAAGACATGAGGGAGAACATCCTTGGAGAGGGAATTGATGAGGAAGCTGACAACCTGTTGATCCCTCGTGATCCTTGTGTCATATGTAGAGTTGGGATTAGTAATTTCCATTTTGTTCTCATCTTCAGCATCTAGGAACTCGGGCAGATCTGGGTCGGGTCCCTCAAGAAGGCGCATGACCCTGGCGCCATGAAGAGTAGGCAGAATCTTCGCCTGCGAATACATGAAGTTGTCACGGATGGCTGGCGGCACACCAATGGTGGTTGTAGCTATCGTTGTTGATGACGTCACCATATGCCCGATCGGTGAGGAAGGAGAGCGATCGAAGTTGTAGAAGAACTAGGGTTTTTGTGGTTCCTTGGAGAATTTGTGGAGGGTTTTGGGTGGGATTGTTTTGTGGGATCAACAGAGCTTGGGAATTGGTAGGTAAGGAAGAGATTTATGTCGTGGTTGTAGGAATCTTGAGAGAAGGTGTGTGGGGCTCAGCAACCGACGGTGGAGAGCACCGACGGCGGCTAGAAGGGAGGAAACGAGGGGCCTGATACCATGTGAAATCTCGTGGGTGGAACGATACCCTCGGTGGAGGGATCGATTACATGTTATATGGGTAGAAATAGCCCCACCGTAGCATATACAAGACATGTACGTATACAATTGGTGTACTACACCATATTATATATGTATATTCATATTACATCAATTGGAGTAGATATTACACATGGCTTTGATCTGCTTGACGAAAGTCTAATGCAGATTGCTGTCAAACTCTATTCATGCACTAGTGAAGACTGAGTACTTGAAAACCATTCGCCTTAGCACATTGGTGGGTAATCCGATTGACTCTAGGAGCACACACATGTTTTCCGCTTTGCTTTTGTTGAGTTGGCTCTCAAGTTCTTCCAAGTTCTTAGGTTCCAATTGAGAGAAGTGCATATTTCAACCTAAACTAATGCCATGGTTTAATTTAGACCGACGACTCCATAACCGGTTAGGTTACATCCTCCAAATTTTGACACCATTCAAGTCCCCCCCCCCTCGGATATTTGGAAGGCGGATTTGGATGACGTGGCGTGCGGTTTGACAAGTCAAAGCTGATGTGGCATGGCAATGAAGAGGTGTTGTACGCAGGAGAGCGCGGTGAGGTTGAGGAGGCCATAGCTTCGCTACGCCAACAAGATAGGCGGCAGTGGGCTCGCTCGAGGATAAGTGAGGTGGAAAAGAACTGGGATGGGTGTAAGGCATATGGTGTAATTGGCACTGACACATACATGTTGTTTTGCACTAGAAACATGATGTTGATCTACGGTGATGAGACTAGAAGGCGGCGGGCGCTAGATGTGATGAGAGGAAGGCGTCGGTGATGACATTGCCATATGCAACGCCGATAACCAGCAATGTTGACAACGTATAATGGCCAAGCAGGCCTCGTCTAAGTTGACGGCATCAAAAACAAGCGACGCTGCTTGTGAAAGAGAACACGTCTGAGGTCAGCGTGACATCGCCAACGATGAGTACGGTGTTCCCGAGGGCGACGGCTTTAGATGCATGTATGGCATCGCGCCTACCGCCGTTTGGACCGTGTACGCCACCAGACCGATAAGTCCACGGCCGAGCTGATTTCACGCTCCGCATGTGCTTTTCATTGGGACATGGGTAGGCAGGACGCGCCACCCCCACCCCCACCCACCCACTAGTCTAGATTTACTTCTTTATAGTATATACTACTACAAATTACAAATTAAAAATACTGCACAACTTTCACATGACAAATGCAAATTTAATTTCGTTTGTATATTTGACTTCATCACAGTGAGTTCTTCGAAACAAGTCTAATATAAGTGAGCCAAATGTATACTTTCAATTTTTTAAAGGGTAAGTGTGAAGTTCTAAACGGACCTTCTACTTCTAGACACCGATTATTGTCGATTCTTTTTTATGGGACACACATGGACCCGTCGGCTCAGACCTCAAATAGGATCAGATTTTTGTCACGCGCCGAATCAGCTCGACAAACTTGGCATCCTTAGAGCATCTCCGCTCGGGTCCCTAAAGTCCCCCTAAAGGACTACGAGGGGTGCCGACACCCAAATCATGCCCAGCCCCCACCAAATTTTATTCCGCGCTGACACGACCCATTTTGTTAGCCGCCTCCCCAGGCCGAACACAATCCACGGGAGGACAATCGGGGCGCCGGATGGAGCTAAAAACGACGCAGGCCAGCCCTGTCGGCGACACCCACCCACAAAATCGCTCACATTCTGCATCCCCACAACAACGACCACCCCAGCAGATGTAGCTCGCTGCTGCTACCACCCCTCGTCGTCGTCTGCAGTTCAGTCCACTAGAAACACTCACGCGGCCGCAGAAAATAGTCCCCATGCTCTCCCAATTCGCCTTCTCGCCCGCGTCGTCGCCATTCCACCTCCTGGTAGCTCCAAGCCCACGACACAACCGCCCTGCCCACTAGGTGTTCGACAGTTTGCCAACGGAATGGATTCGAATGTGGAAGAGATGTTGGTATCTCTGATGGACGACGAAGTCGCCATTGCTGCTGGCGCTTGAGACACCGCTGACGACGATGATTGTTGCTTCCCTCTTGGGCATGATGGACGACGCTAAGGATAAACCATCCACTGGGGGTTCAAAGCCTGGGCGGCGCAAGAGCAAGATGAGGAAGAGGATAGAAGGCTAATGCATGCTTACGGCAACTATTTCGCCGACGACCCGTTGCACGACGACGTCACATTTCGGCGCTGTTTCAGAATTAGACGGAAGCTTTTCCTGAAGATCGTTGAGGAATTGAGAGAGTTTGGTGACTACTTCAAACTGAAGAGAGACATTGTTGGCACGCTTGGTTTCTCCACAATCTAAAAATGCATAGTTACTCTCGAGATGCTTGCATATGCAATTTCTGGAGACACGCATGACGACTACCTCTACATGGCCGAGTCCATAGCCATCGACTGCATATACAAGTTTTGCTGGGCAATTGTGGTAGTGCTTGGGAAGAAATACCTGAGAACATCCAATGCAGAAGACACAACTCGGATCTTGGAACAGAATGCAGCTAGGGGTTTTTCAGGAATGCTTGGAAGCATTGATTGTATGCACTGAGCATGGAAGAACTTTCCATTCGCGCACCAAGACATGTACAAAGGTCATAAAGGATCATGTAGTGTGGTGCTTGAGGCTGTGGCAGACCTGGATATGTGAATTTGGCATATGTGAATTTGGCATGCTTTCTTTGGTATGTCAGGATCACACAATGACATCAACGTACTGCAGTATTCAAATGTGTTCGGCGGTCTTGTTGAAGGTAGAGCTACTCCAGTGCAGTTCGAGATCAATGGCCACCAGTATGACAAGGGCTACTACTTGGCAGGTGGCATCTACCGAAGATGATCAACATTTATAAAGACAATCTCAAACCCTGTGCCTAGAGAGAAGAAAGCTTGGTTTGCCACACAAAAGGAGGTTTGCAGGAAGGATGTGGAGAGGGCATTCGGTGCGCTGCAAGCTCGATTTTCCATTGTCAGGTACCTTGCCCTTACCTGGTCGAAATATCAGATGTGGGAGGTCATGATTGTCTGTGCGATCTTGTACAACATGATCATTGAGAGCGAACATGAGACTCCAGTGTTTGACACCGAACCATATTATCGCCAAGGTCCCCTTACAGATATTGACCACCAAGTGCCACATGTGTTTGCTTCTTTTCTCGCTAGGCGGCAAGAAGTTCGAGACATAAATACTCATAGTCAACTGCAAGATGATATGATGGAGCATTTGTGGAGGCTCAAAGGAGCCAGATAGTTTCTTTATTTGTTGTCTTTGTTTGCTATATTGAACTTTTTGAATTGTTTGTTTAATTTCATGAACTTGTAAAAAAATTGAATGTTCAATTATTTATTTTCTATATTAAAATTGTTTAAAGTACTCTCTCCGATCCTAAATAAGTGTCACGGTTTTGAACTAACTCTAGTTCAAAACGGCAACACTTATTTAGGATCGGAGGTAGTACTTGTTTGATTTGATAAACAAACTTGTTGATTTGATTAAAAAAAACTTGTTGATTTTTCTAAGCCAGAGCCCCCCCTCCCCCAACAATTCATCAGTTTATCCGGCGCCCCACCCCCATACGGGCCAAAAAAGGCCGCGTCGGATGCCGTACGGGGGGTGTTGGTGTGTGTGGAGATGCTCTTATTGGACTGGTTCATGTGCGAGAAGTGTGGGAGAAAGGAAACCGTGGAGGAATTTAATTTCTCCTAATTTATGTGTTTTAAAATGTTGACCCCAGGAAATGATCCCTCGCGAGCTATACGTTGTTAGGTAGATAAGACCTCTCTAGCACCAAATTATATGCGCTCAGATGACACTCCGTCATCAAGAGGACTCGAAGCCGGGTTGGCTGGCTGCGCACTCACTAGCCTTACTACCAAATCAATGCTTGGTTCTCTTACTTTGTGTGTTTTCGACATATTTCACCTTAATATTAACATACCCGCTCACAGTTAACTTTGTTTCTCTTCTAATTGAAAAGGTAGGCTCCTCACGTAACGGACTCCTACATTTAGTATTTATCGTGAGCTGAACTACCTAAATTGGTACTTTTATATTACTCTCTTTGGTCCTAAATTAAGTGATTTTATTTTATCTAGGCACAGATATATCTATCAACTAAGACTAGCCCAATAGGGTATCATAGATGGTACCATGCATCGTGCAAAATACTTATGTGTTATTATAATTAATGATAAAAGAGATAGTATTGGTATCATAGGTAAATACAATATCATAGCATGTGGAACTAGAAGAACTAATCTCAAATAAACTTTGTACACAAATTTATATTGAGATTCTATAAAAATAAATACACTAAGACTATGATACTATAATATGATACTATGTATACTATGTATTGTATTATGAAGATTGTATCACGTACTAGTATCATATACATGATACTTCCTATTGTGATTAGTTTAAAATATGTTTCGAGCATGCATAGTATATATAGCAAAATAAAATCACTTAGTATTTTGGAAATAGAGTGAGTATTTAATTGATTGAAATATGCGCCACATCCTATAGGAGTACCTAGTCCACCCCTGCCACACCAAATCCACCTCCGACTCGTATCATGGTTTAACTAACCGGTTTTCTCAGTTTAAGGTTGGGGTTCTAACCCGTATTGAAGTTGAATGTTGCAAATTAAACTAGGTCATGATTTTAGGGTTGAAATGTGCACTTTTCTCGTTCCAATCCATATATTGCAACTAGCACTCCTATGCAGTCAGCTGCCATGATTTCTTGCCTCACACCGGCTCCATGCTATCTTTTACTTTTTAAAGTTAACAGAATAACTGCTAAATTTATTGATTAAATAGAAAATTGATTGTTTGGCAAGACATGCCTAAAACACCACAAGACATACAAAACTCCAAAAGGTGGAACAATCAGATCTGCCAAGAGCATTTGGACCAACCTCGACGACTCTGGAGAGAAACGACATGCCAAGATATAAGAACATGCGTCTCTAAACCCGCAAGAAAAGATAAAAGAGCTCATATGACACTCCTTGCATGTGAAGGGAGCTCCTGCAGCTACCGCCACACAACCTCGCGAGCCACGGGTCCCTCTAATCGGACCCATCTCAAAAACAATCCCCTTAAGAGGGAACACGACGCCAAGTAGCGCCGCCATCATCTCATCCGAAGATCGAATGTGGAGTTTTTTCCGGAGCATGTCGGGGTAGAAAGGTGGGAGTTCTTGCTTCGATGCCTTCAACAAAGGAACAACACCCGTAGACGACGCCATCGACCGCTCCGGACATAGCCAAAACACGGCTTTCACCAACAGCCTCACCCACACCAACCCAACTAGAAACCAATCAGCCGCCGTGCAATACGCCACCCCACCGAACATGCCTTCACGGCCAACCACGTCTCCCTGACTAGCCATCACGCTGCTGGCTCTTCTTCCTCCTCCCAGCACTGGATGCCACAACCCCTCTCTCTCTCTCTCACACACACACTTGTCCCTGCCGGCGTTGCGCAGCCAGGAGCACTACCCCACTCACAACCTCCCAGCTGGCGGGAGAATGCAACACCTCACCACGGTGCCATTCATCTCACGCTTCTGCAAGCAAGTAAGATGCGTGCAGCGACTGTTGTTCTCTAGACCCAGATCGGCCCTGATAGAGCCCTTGTCGCGGGCATCATGGGCAATGCCAATGCTCCTCGATGACAAACGTCCACACCTCCTTCCCTCCTTCACATCCAACTCCCACACAGCCACTGCTCCCTCCGGTTCTTCCTCCAGCACCGCCAACGTGCTCCACGCGCATCTCCACGGCAGCCCCCGGATGGGGTCCGAACCTCCACATCGCGCCGACAGTGAGCCTTCTGTGCCGCCTCCCCGCCACCAACCGCCATCTTGCAGCAGCACCTCGGCCAAAGAGGAGGCCGTCGCCACACCCATGGTGGCCAGGACCACCACGTGATGGATCCCGTGCCTCCCAGCCGCCATGACTGTCTCCTCCACGAGAAGAAAAGGAGGTGCTGCTTTGCCCAGCGGCGTGAGCTGACGGCGGCGGCGAGGGAGGAGGAGGGGGTGGGGACGGCAGCTGCGGTGGATTTGGGATTCCGCCTGAGCTGCTCCAGGAGGAGCGACACGGGGGCTGTTTTTTGCGTTTCCGCATGATATCTTCTAGCATTTGGCTAGCCTAGAGCGCAGAGCGCTAACCAGACATGTACCTTTTGGTCGCAGCATCCCTCGACGCACCGCAAAGAAAGAAAAAAAATGGTGTGCCACTCACGATTCAGCCGTAGAAGTGAGGAAACAGACCGAGAATAGGTAAGCAAAATCCAGGAACTTGTCAGATTGCTTCTTTGGTCCCACCGGCAAGGCCTAGATCCAGGCAAATCATGCCTGGCTAGTCCTTCATAGGAAAAGAATCACACTACAAAGAAGGGTACAGATGCGTTACCTTTCTAATATGGACGAACCAAAGCAGATCCGGCGTCGCCTCTGTGCAGTACTGTCATGAGGATGAGCCTATGTAGATGGAGGAGTGGTGCCGCCTGGTGGAAAAAAAAAAAGGAGGAGGTGAGATCCGAACAAGGAAGTAGCTAGTACTCCAACAGGTGTCTGAAATCAATACAGATAAGTGTATCCTACTTTTATCATACAACAAGGAGCAGAAGATTGCACCTGATCGAGTTTATCAGCATGCTCCTGGATCTCCTCGGTCGCTGCCCGCTTGTTCATCAGCATAAAACTGAATCTCAATCCAAATACGTACAGTACCATATGTGACCCGATTTCTCAGCACACCGGATCGGAGTTCGGAGGGGTGGGGATCTGATGTCGGTCCTGTCATGACACGAGCTTGAGCCAGCCACGACAGGGCGACAAAACTCCGGGCTCCGGTGACCTGACACCAAAGGGAGCGACGTCCTTAATAAATTCAATCAAATAAATAAAATTGGAGAGGGGCCATGAACAAATCGAGCAAATCTTGAAGGCTAGAATTAAATTGAAATTGTTTTTACCAATATACATACATGTAGTAATTCGCCTCCTGCTTGTTGCCAGGTTCTTCCTGGTGCCGGCCGGCCGTATATATGTCTATACCGGCCCTCATCCGCAACCTTATGTCGTCGCTGGAATGAAGTGCGGCACCTGAGATCCATGGAGCTGGCAGACGTCAATCCGAGTTGTGTTTGTGCAGGTCTTTCTTCTTCTTGCAGTTGAGCGAGAGGAGGAGGGTACAAGGAGGAAACACGGTTATGGAGGGAGGGAGGGAGGGAGGGACGAACCAATATCTACCAGATTTTAGTGGTTGGCGCAACAACCCGACAGGATGGTTGTAGGCTTGCAGCTAGCATGGAGTATTTTCTTTCTTGTTTAAAAAAAAAAGATAAAGCGGCTTAACAGCGAAAGCACCTTGATATGAGAAACAAAGGAGGAAACGCGCCCCCATGCTCTGACCTCTTACGGGTCTAGCGGGCTGCATTGCGGACAAACGTTTGGCTCTTAGTATCGATCTTATCTGCACCGACTAGGATAGCGGTGGCGTTTCTTGCTAGAGCATCTCTAAGGCATACCGCGTACCGCAGACCGAGCGGAGATTTTTAGCTCCGGAGTTTCGGTGTTTTTCCTTTCAAAAAAATTTAAAAAATATCTATTCAACTCATAATTTATTCTATAAACGTACAAAATATTAATTTAAAATATTTTGTATTTTAAGCTGTACAAAAGACAAAAGTGTAGATTTATACAAATATGTTTTCAAATCTCCAAATTTTATCAATTTTTTTATTTTTTGTATAGGACAAAATACAAAGAATTTTACGTCATGGTTTTGCATGCTTGTGGAATACGACATTGATCATATCTGGATTTTTTTTGATATTTTATAAACCTGTAAAATATAATATTTTTTATAAACAAATAAAGTACTAGCGCTCGGGAGTCAAGGACCTTCCGACTGAAAATATCTCCATCTCTCCTATTAGAATTGTGATAAAGCCATCAAACTTAGTGTACACGGAACTATAACTAACGTCAGATCTAATCAAATTTAAGGGATCATATCGCTTGAGTGGTCTGCCACCAAATCGAAGGGTTGAGATTCAATGCTCAAACCTAGAAAACAAAACCAACATAGAACAGAACCTTGTTAGGGTTTAAATGTTGGATTCACAAAAGTGAATCCATTTTACCGTAGAATCCATAATCAAGATCAAGAACTAGTCCCGAATCTTAGCATCTTGAGGTAGGCAATCACAAAAGCACAGTCAAAATAGATAGAAGTGAAAACCAAATATCCAGACCCATCAACACATGATCCACTACCATAGTAGTTGATAGCCACTAGAACAAACCCAAGAGAATGATCACATAATCAAATACCAAGATAGTAGCTGAATTTCATCTTATTTAACACTGCTAGGAAAACTGCTATAAATAGATAGATCATCTGTGGCTCGTGTTCTGGACCATGCGCCATAGAAGATAACCAGTGGCGCATAACAACAAACTTCGGTGGCGCATATGGTCATATGCGTCATAGAAGTTATGCGCCACAAAAATATAGGGTAGGCTCCACCGCAGATCTTTGTTGACCGTACTCTGACCAACCTTCTGTGGCACATATGTGGACATGCGCCACAGAAGTCTTTTCTTTTGTGGCGCATGTCCACATATGCGCCACAGAAACTGAGTGTGGGCCCCACAACATGTCCTTTTTGACCGCACTCTGACCAACCTTCTGTGGCGCATATAGCCATATGCGCCATAGAAGTGTGAACTCCTGTGGCGCATATCGACCATATGTGCCACAGAACTCGGCGTCCAGATGTGCAAAAAGGTGGCAACTTTTGCAACCCTCTACCTATCACCATCCATTTCACATCCTTCTTCCCCCTCTTCTAGCTCGTCTTTCTTCTCTCTCTCTCCCACCCCATTGTGCCCATACTTTTCTCCATTTGTTGTATTTAAACCTACTATACTTGATAGATTGGTTAGGAAAAGCTGTAGGGGTTTGTAGCATAGAAAAAAAAAATTCTATCGCATGAACACGCAAAAGCCAAGATCTAATCTACGACATCGGTGCAACGAGTTTATAGAGTTTTCAATAAAATGCTAGGGGGCTTTGCCCCAGAGTCCTTATGCTAAAAAAAACTTTATAGAGTACTAACCCTCGTAGATCCAAAGCATTTTAACGAGATCGGATTCTCGTGGTTGATGTAGTCGTTCACTTGTCGATCTCAAGATCGTGTAGACGATCCTTACGGTGCCATGTTCTGGCAGCGCTTCCACAGTCGGTCACACGTACGGTACTCCATGAAGATCTTCCTCTCCCTTGTTTCAGCAGACATTGAAGGTTATACATCTCCTCGTGATCCCAGCAGCACGACGGTGTGGTGATGGAGGTGGAGGAGTAGATCCTACAGGGCTTCGCCTAAGCCGGAGCAGGTATGGTGGAGTAGAGAGGGCCTCGTCATCTAGGGTGTAGGCGCCAAGGAGAGGGAGGCGCCGACGGCTAGGGTGTAGGCAGCGGCGACTTGGAGAGGAGCGGCAACCTAGGTCAAGGGGTGAGAGGGGGTGGCGGCCCCTCCCCTCTTTATGTTCGTGGAGGGGAGGCGGCCAGGGTGGCCGAGTCCTCCCCCAACTCCCCTTGTGGTCGGTGGCTTGCAGAGGGAGAGGGAAACCTAGTTTCCCTAGGTCTCCTTTCCTTCCCCCACTAGGACTTTGACTTTCCAAATTGGGATTTGACTTTTCAAACTAGACTTTGACTATTTAAACTAGAGTTTGATTCCCACTTCCTAGTCTTTGCCGACTTGGCCTAGTGCTTGATGCCGCCACCCCCACTTGAGTATGGTGCATCCACGTGCCCCCCTTACGGGGTGGTGGACCTTCTAGAACCTTCTAGAAGCTTCCGGTGAAAACACGGAAAACATTTCGGAACCCCAAAATTGGACTTTCCTCATATGAATCTTATTCTTCGAACCATTCTGGATCTCCTCGTGATGTCCCAGATCCAATCCGAGACTCTTAACAACATTCGGTCTCCAACTCATATTCCATATCTACTAAACAACACTGAATCCTTAAGTGTGTCTCTCTACGGTTCGCGAATTATACAGACATGATCGAAACACTTCTACGATCAATAACCAATAGAGGAATCTAGAAATTCATATGGATCCACATATTTCTATGATTACATTGTGATCGAATGAACCGTTTACATATGATACCGATTCCCTTTGTCACGCAATACTTTACTTATCCGAGGTTTGATCTTTGGTATCTCTATACCTAGTTCAACATCGTTACCGATAAGTACTGTTTACTCGTTCTGTGATATGACATCCCTTGTGACCTATTCACATGCTTGCAATCCATTTGGATGACATTCCACCGAGAGGGCCCAGAGTATATCTATTTGTCATATGGATGGAAAAATCCCACTCTTGATCATGTGCCTCAACACATACTTTTAGAATACCTAATGCCACCTTTATAACCACCCAGTTACGGAAGTGGTGTTTGATGTCATCAAAGCATTCATCCGATGATGGTGATTAACATGATCTCATGGTCGAAGGATTAGGTTACTATGTATTTGAAAGCTTGTAGCAACCGAACTCTAAATGACTTGATATTATGCTGCACTTATTATAGGAGTGTGTCCATCATATCATTCTCCTAATGACATGATCTTGTTTATTAATAACATAATTTCCATGATCAGGAAACCATGATCATCAATTAATCAACAAGCTAGTTTTAACAAGAGGATTTACTAAGGACTCATTTTATGTTTACAAAACACACAAGTATTAATGTTTCCTATTAATACGATTATAGCATGGGATGTAAACATTCATCATAAACACAAAGATATAATAATGACCATTTTATTATTGCCTCTTGGGCATATCTCTAATAGTATCCCACTTGCACTAGAGTCAATAATCTAGATTACATTGTTATGTACCTAACACCCATGGCGTTCTCGTGTTGGTCATGTTTTCCCCTAGGGAGAGGTTTAGTCAATGGATCTGTCACAGTCAGATCTATGTGTACTTTGCAAATCTTTATGTCACCATCTTGGACATGCTCACGAATAGCATGGAAACATAGCTTGATATGCTTCAGCTTTTTGTGTGACCTTGGCTCCTGTGCATTGGCTATGGCACCCATGTTGTCACAGTAGATGGCCATTGGGTCCAACGCACTAGGTGAAAGGAATATGCCCGAGAGGCAATAATAAAGTGGTTATTATCGTATTCCTTATTTATGATAAATGTTTATTTTGAATGCTATAATTGTATTAATACGGAAACGTTAATACATGTGTGTTTAATAAACAAAAAGGAAGTTCCTAGTTATGCTTCTCTTATAAACTAGCTCGTTGATTAACAAGATGATCAAAGTTTCCTGATCATGGACATTGTATGTTGTTAATAACGAGGTCACAACATTAGTGTAATGATGTGATGAACATTCATCCAAAGTATAGCATTACGATCAAAGTCATTGAGTTTATATTGCTATAACAACTTATGAAGTGATCCTAATCCTTAGACCATGAGATCATGTCAATCACTAACACCGGAAGAGTTTCTCGATGACATTAAACGTCACACCGTAACTGGGTGATTATAAAGATGGCTTCAGAACTACTAAAGTGTTATGTTGAGACTCATGGATCAAGAGTGGAATTTGTTCATCCCGATGACAGATAGATATACTCTGGGCCCTCTCGGTGATATCACATTGATTAGCTTGCAAGCAAGTGATTTGATCACTAGAATGTTATATCACGGGAACGAGAAAATAGTGCATGTCGGTAACAAGATCAAACTAGGTATGGAGATACCGATGGTCGAATCTCGGACATGTAATATATCGTGAAACAAAGGGATTAAGATACTAGCGTAAAAGGTTCACACGATCACAAAAGTCATCGTTGAATGTGTGGGAGTCAGTACGGATCTCCAAGTCCCGCTGCCGATTATTGATCGGAGAGGGGTCTCGATCATGTCTGCATTATTCGCGAACCGTAAGGTGACACACGTAAGGGATACCGACACCATTCGGAGCAAATGATATGTTAGAAAAAGAAAAGGAAAGCACAGGAATTTATTTCACTAGACACCGGAACTGTTTCAGTTGAAATTGCTGAAACTGGTTCTGCATGTGAAATTGAATACTAGCAAGGGGTTTTATGTGAATGTTTGTTAATTAAAGTAATTAACAAAATTCTGAATAAATAAATAAATAAAATAGTTTTATTTAAATGAGAGCTTGCATTAAATTTGGTGGAAATTTAATGCATGTGAGTGGATTTTTGAGTGAAGGCTCTTTTATGGGAGTGGAGGATTTTCATTTTGAGTGGGAACTCCACCCACATGAATGTGGAAGAGGTGGGGGCAGCCACCATGGCTGGCGCCATGCCCCTTGGGGTGCCCCCTCTCCCTATAAAAGGCCCCCCTCTCATTCAATCAAAGCACACCTCCTCGCGAAGGATCTCTCTCCCCCTTTAGAATTTCCCCATGGTCTCGGATCAGCGAGATACATGTTCCCGGTGGCTTTTTTCTGGAAGGATTTGTTGCTTACGCTGCTTCGCTAGAGCGAGGGCGCGGAGGTTGTCGGGGTACCCGTACGTGTGTGCGATCATGGATGCACCACTGCTTTGTGGTGTTGGACTTGATGGTGCTGGACCGGTTGGACCAAATGGACTTCATCATGATCTTGAGATTGGCAAGCGTTCGTCTACATCATCCACAAGTACAACCTCGTTAACACTATTCGGTCTTCAAGGGTATGTATACTATGGATGTATATCCACCTGTTGCTTGTATCTAGTAGCTAGATCTTGGTACTTAGATGTTCCGATCGTAGGAATTTTTTTTGTTTTCTATGCTGCGAACCCAAAAGTGGTATCAGAGCCAGATCTATGCATAGATTCTTTGCACGGGTAGTACACATCTGAGTATATGGGCGATGATGATCATTTTATTGCTTCTTAGTTGTAATTTGGATATTGGTGGCATAGTAGGATGAAGCGCCCCGGACAAACTTTACATGTCCTCGCACATGATACCTGTTCCACGCTTGACATGCAACTAGTTTTGCATAAGTGGCTAGCGGGTGTCTGTCTCTCCTACTATAGTCAATATCTAATTTGCAACGAGTTGTCAACAATTTGGTTATCCTCGTTGTGGTTCATGTTCATAGGTAAGAACGGTTCTATCTTCGAAAGCCCTAAGCCACGTAAAACTTGCAATGGATAAATTAGAGGCGTCTAGTTTAGATTGTTGCTGGGCTAGTGTTATGATATGGTAGTGTTGTAAGTAGAAGTATGAGATGATACTCTTACAACACACATAGCATGTAAGTTCCATAGACCTTGGCCTTACACATAAAGGTATGATAGTGATCATACCATGGTGCACATGATGGAGATCATATGCGGGAACCATATCATTTCACTTATAAACATGTGATGTTTAATTGCGTCTTATATTGCTTGTTTAGCGTTTTATTAGCATAATAAGATGATACCTCATTTAGATATCAAGATAAAAATGTGTTCTTTCTTAAGTATGCACCGACAATGTTTCGTCGCTTCAAGACATCACGTGATGATCGGGTGTACTTGAATCCACGAGCATATCTCGGGTGTAAGACAGTTTTACACACGCGAATACTAAGGTTCTTACTTGGCGAACCTAGCATGTACAGACATGGCCTCGGAACACAGACCGAAAGGTTAAGCATGAGTCATATGTTTTGATATGATTACCATATGGATGCTCGCCTTTGAAGCTACACCGACTCACGTGATGATCAGACTTGGTGTAGTGGATTTGGTTCATGTAATCACCAAAAAGACACGAGTGATGTCATTTTTGAGTGGGAGTTTATTTCTAATTTGGATTAGTAGAACTCAATTTATAATAAATTAAATCAAAGTGAATTTGCATAATTTGTTGTAGTCATTGGCATTCGTTCACCACCTTATGCATAGTTATAATTGAGATAATAGAACTATAGAATTCTGGATATTTACTTTACGAACTGGTATCGTATTGTGTTGAGTGTCAATCTAAAGTTTAAAGTCCTATTGCAAACTTTCAGCAAACTCTGTTTACTCCGTGAAATTTAATAATTGGTATTAAAACGAGAGTAACAATTCTAGTGTTAGTATCTTAAGTATCATGTTTGCCTCCATGATTCTTGATTGTTTTAATATCAAGTTTATCTAGGAGCTGAAAAAAATTGTTTCAGAAACCATCATATGTGATAGATATAACGATATCTGAAACAATGTTTTGGTTGCAATATGATAGAGTATAATATATGTTCTCATATTGGATGAGAATTTGCGAAGGTTGGAGATGCTAGACATCCTAATCATCCAAAAAGGGTTTTGGAAAGTAATGTTATACTCATGATTCTCCTTTATAAGCTACATTAGCTTGATCATGAAAGTCGTCATGATAAGGATGAATAGAAGATGTATGTAAAGTGTTTACTACACTAAAAAGATTACTAAAGAATGGATTTTGAAAGAATACCGATCATTTTGATGATGGTGATCTACTTCAAAGTGCAAGTCCAAAGGTATTATTATTTGAATATACACGCTTTGGACTATGTGTCATGTATATGGCACCACTTTTGATGTTGATAGATTCTTTTAAAAGGAAATGCTGAAAGAGAATCTATAAAATATATTTGGCAGAAAAGAAAAGATCAGAAATATCCAATTTAGGTATATGGATGATATACATGTTATGGTTGTATTCTTTGCTTGTTAAACAATGTGGTTCTTGGGTATTGGATACCGAATTGGTTGGTATGAAATTTCATACGTAACGACACAATTCATGAATCACAATGGCCTAATAAGTAACTAGTAAGAGAATATGTGATGAAGTTCATCGAAAACAAACAAACCATTATTTGTATTTCTAGTTGACATCAAAGATTGACTTCAAGATTTGTTTTAATAATTGTTATTTAAATCAGGTATTATGAGAACAAAGGTTGTTAAAATAATTACCGTATTCCATATAAGATGGATGATTTACAAATCTAGTTGGAGAAATCACACCCATAAAAACTAATGCTAAAATGTCGCAAGACAAATGATTGAAAGATCACTTACGAAGTGACATCGCCGTTTAAATTACATTGGAAAGAAAACATGAAGAATCTCCATTTTCATGGATTTTTGGAGTCTTTGATTTGATCAAGTGACGCTTGTGAGACTTTCCTCGGGATAATTGAAACTTCGTTCAAAGGCCAAAGAAGAACGAACGACTAAAATATAGGAATTTATACATATCGATGTATGTAGTCCATTATGTGTAGTCGTAAGCGATGGGTTTCAACTTCATATACTTTCTCCGGAAACTTGAGTGAATATTCACTTAATGAGAAGCAAGTATGAAATATTTGAAAATGTTCAAAAACTTTCAAGATGAAGTGGAAAATCATTGTAACAAGAAAATAAAATGGTTTATGATTTTATCATAAGGGATTTATTTGAGTTACAAGTGTAACAAGAAAAATAAATGAATTATGATTTATCATACAAGGATTTATTTGAGTTACAAGTTTAGCAAAACACCTAGATTTACATCTCCCAAAACACCATAGGAGTATGGAGTGTTTGAGATTTGTAATAAAACTTTGTTTGACATGGTTGGATCAAAGGTGTTATTTATAAAACTACCATTATGTTTTAAAAGATTAAAGCTTTAGAGACTACTTCTTTTACACTGAAAAGAGCTTCATCTTGATCCGTTGAAATGACACCATATGAGTTATGGTTTGGGGTAAAACCCAAATTGTCATTTATTAAATTTTGGTATGCTAAACATAAGTAAGATGTTTACAACCAAAGTCGGATGAACATGTCTTTATAGGTTATTTATAATAACAATTGGTTATTCCTCCATAACACCAAGGACAAAAGGGTTTGTCGATTGAAATGTGAAGTTTCTTGAAAAAGGAATTTTTCGCAAAAGTTAAGTGGGAGGACAATAGAACTTTAATAAGGTTAACGAACCTTAGCTATATGTGCTGAGTTGCGCAGCGCCGGAAATCGTTCCGGAGGCTGCCATAATGCTCATAGCTTATGTGCCTCAAAGGTTGTGGTCACGGAGATCTAAGTTCTTATTGAACCAAGTCGGTCGGATAAACAAATCAAATGCTGAGATTTGAGAATAAATCATTATTGTTTGACAATGATGAGCCGAACACATACAAAGAAGCGATGATGGGCCCTGACTCCGTCAAATGGCTTGAAGCCATAAAATCCGTGATAGTTCCATACACGAGAAATCAAGTTTTGAACTTGGAAGACCCTCCGGAAAGGTGTAAAAACCTATCGGTCGTATTTGGATCTATAAAGAAACAGACATGGATGTTTCACATCTATGAAATAGTCGACATGTCGTAAAGTATTTTACGACAAATGTTCAAGGAGTTGACTATGACAAGATTTGATCTTTCATAGCGATATTTAGTCTGGATGGATTAAAGTAGCAACCACTACATATAATTTGGTATATGGTTGATGAATAAACAAAACAAAATTCTTCTAAAAGAATGGTTACCTAGGACGTGTGCATGACACGATCCAAAGGGTTTTGTTAATTCAAAGGATGCTAAAAGGGCATGCAAACTTCAATGGTTGAAGTAAGCATCGCGGAGTTGGAATCTTCACCGTGATGAAAAGGAGTTTTCATCTGGAGACGATGAAGATGCTTGCATTTGTAAGAAATTAAGTGGGAGCACTAAGACATATTTCTAATACATTATGTGGAGGACATCTTGTTGATTGGAAATGATGTATCTTTTATTTACAAAGGTTAAGAATTTCATTTCTATGAAAGACTTAGGCGAAACCCAAATATTTAGCATGAACGTCTCTAGTGGATAGACTGTGACGCTAATATGGTTGTGCAAAACGTACATATATGAGATATTGAAAGAGTTCAATATAGAAACGACAAGAAAAGGTTCTTGTCTCATGGAAAGGAATTGAATCAAGATTCAAGTGTATCGACACTTGATAAGTGAAACAAGATTCAAGTGCTTTGACACTTGATGAGTGAAATCACGAGAATGTTTTGACCAATCATACCATGATATGTACACATCCAGATATGTCCTATGCTCTAAGTGTTATGAGCATATACCAGAATGAATCATAAAAAGATCATTGGCCGATAGTGAGGATATTCTTATGATCTTTTGGAAGAACTAACAACATATTTGTGTAGAGGTGACAAACAATTACAAATAGTTCATTGTAAAGCGTTACATTGATACTAGTTTTGTCACAAGATACAAAATTAAGTTTATCACAATTTAAACTATGGGTGGCACAATGAAATGGAAAGAAAGTTTCCATGATGGATTTGGATGAATTCCAAAGTTAGGACACTGTGACGGATACTACAACAAAAGGCTAAGTATATGACTACTATAGTAGCAGCAAAGGAGGGAATTTGTGTCAAGTAGTTTGTTATCAAACTAAGGTGTGGTTCGCAATGGGCTAACACTAAATATATATTGTATGACAATAGTATCGACGTGTTTTAACCCCAAGGAACTAAAGGTCTCACTAAAAGACCAAATTTATACAATACCATCTCATTGGAGAATGAGTGATGCGTGAAGACATGCAAATACACACGGACCTGAAAGTGTCAGATCTGTAGATTATGTTAACCACTTGCAGTTGCATATATGGAACACCAGAAAGCCATAGGTGTTCAAATACGCAAAGTTTTCAAACTAGATTATTGTCTCTAGTGCAAGTGGGAGACTGAAAGGAATATCCCCGAGAGGCAATAATAAAATGGTTATTATCGTATTCCTTATTTATGATAAATGTTTATTTTGCATGCTATAATTGTATTAATATGGAAACATTAATACATGTGTGTTTAATAAACAAAAAGGAAGTTCCTAGTTATGCCTATCTTATAAACTAGCTCGTTGATTAACAAAATGATCAAAGTTTCCTGATCATGGACATTGGATGTTGTTAATAACGAGGTGACAACAAAGTGTAATGATGTGATGAACATTCATCCAAAGTATAGCATTACGATCAAAGTCATTGAGTTTATATTGCTATAACAACTTATGAAGTGATCCTAATCCTTAGACCATGAGATCATGTCAATCACTAACACCGGAAGAGTTTCTCGATGACATCAAACATCACACCGTAACTGGGTGATTATAAAGATCGCTTTAGAACTACTAAAGTGTTATGTTGAGACTCATGGATCAAGAGTGGAATTTGTTCATCCCGATGACGGATAGATATACAGTGGACCCTCTCGGTGATATCACATTGATTAGCTTGCAAGCAAGTGATTTGATCACTAGAATGTTATATCACGGGAACGAGAAAAGAGTGCATGTCGGTAAAGAGATCAAACTAGGTATGGAGATACCGATGATCGAATCTCGGACATGTAATATATCGTGAAACAAAGGGATTAAGATACTAGCGTAAAAGGTTCACACGATCACAAAAGTCATCGTTGAATGTGTGGGAGTCAGTATGGATCTCCAGGTCCCGCTACCAATTATTGATCGGAGAGGGGTCTCGATCATGTCTGCATTATTCGCGAGCCGTAAGGTGACACACGTAAGGGATACCGACACCATTCGGAGCAAATGATATGTTAGAAAAAGAAAAGGAAAGCACAGGAATTTATTTCACTAGACACCGGAACTGTTTCAGTTGAAATTGCTGAAACTGGTTCTGCATGTGAAATTGAATAATAGCAAGGGGTTTTATGTGAATGTTTGTTAATTAAAGTAATTAACAAAATTCTGAATAAATAAATAAAAGAGTTTTATTTAAATGAGAGCTTGCATTAAATTTGGTGGGAATTTAATGCATGTGAGTGGATTTTTGAGTGGAGGCTCTTTTATGGGAGTGGAGGCTTTTCATTTTGAGTGGGAGCTCCACCCACATGAATGTGGAAGAGGTGGGGGCAGCCACCATGGCTGGCGCCATGCCCCTTGGGGTTCCCCCCTCTCCCTATAAAAGGCCTCCCTCTCATCCTATCAAAGCACACCTCCTCGCGAAGGATCTCTCTCCCCCTTTAGAATTTCCCATGGTCTCGGATCAGTGAGATACATGTTCCCAAGTGGATTTTTCTGGAAGGATTTGTTGCTTTCGCTGCTTCGCTAGAGCGAGGGCGCGGAGGTTGTCGGGGTACCCGTACGTGTGTGCGATCACGGATGCACCACTGCTTTGCGGTGCTGGACTTGATGGTGCTGGACCGGTTGGACCAGATGGACTTCATCACGATCTTGAGATCGACAAGCGTTCGTATACATCATCCACGAGTACAACCTCGTTAACGCTATTCGGTCTTCGAGGGTATGTATTCTATGGATGTATATCCACTCGTTGCTTGTATCTAGTAGATAGATCTTGATACTTAGATGTTCCCATCGTAGGATTTTTTGTTTTGTTTTCTATGCTGCGAACCCAACACTAGGAACCACATCAAATCCGTAATGAACTCCTTCATCCATATCGCCTCTTATGAAGCCTCCGAAGCAGCTATGTTTTCCGATTCAGTTGAAGATCTTGCCACAACGCTTTGCTTAGCACTCCTCCATCTCACTACTGCACCATTCAAAGTAAATACATATCCAGATTGCGACTTAGAGTCATCCGAGTCGATGTTCCAATGAGCACCAGTGTAAACATTTACTACAAGTTATTCATCACCTCCATAAGAAAGAACCATATCCTTAGTACTTCTCAAGTACATTAGGATATTTTTGACCGCTATCTAGTGTCTACTCCTAGATCACTTTGATATCTGCTAGTCAAATTAACAGCATATGCAATATTTGGTCTTGTACACAACATGGCATACATGATAGATCCTATGGCTGAGGCATAGGGAGTTTTGTTCATCATCTCTCTATCTTCTGCCATAGCCGGACTTTGAGTTTTACTCAAGGTCGTATTGGGCAACATGGGAAAGAACCCTTTCTTGCTATCTTCCATTCCATACCTCTTTAGAATCTTGTCAAAATATGTACTTTGTGAAAGCGCTATTAAGCGTCTTGATCTATCTCTAGAAATCTTGATGCCTAAAATGTATGCAGCTTCGCCAAGATCCTTCATTGAAAAACTATTATTCAAATAGTCTTTGACACTTTTAAGAAGTTATATATCATTCTCAATCACAATATGTCATCCACATATAGTACTAGGAATGCTACAGAGCTCTCACTCACTTTCTTGTAAATACAAGCTTCTCCATAAGTTTGTATAAATCCAAAGTTTTTGATCACCTTACCAAAACATTGATTCCAACTCCAGGATGCTTGCTTCAATCCATAAATAGATCGTTGAAGTTTGCATACCTTGTTAGCATCTTTAGGATCGAAAAAACCTTTGGGTTGTACCATATACAATTCTTCATCAATGTCACCATTGAGGAATGCCGTTTTGACATCCATCTGCCATATCTTATAACTGTAATATGCAGCGATTGCTAAAAAAATCCTCACAGAATTTAGCTTCTCTACTGGTGACAAAGTCTCATCATACTCAACTCCTTAAATTTTTCGGAACCCTTTCACGACAAGTCGAGCTTTATAGATGGTTACATTACCATCAACATCTGTTTTCTTCTTGAAAATCCATTTTCTCTAGACAGCCTTGCGGCTATCCGGTAAGTCCACCAAAGTCCACACTTGGTTTCGTACATGGATCCAATCTCGTATTTCATGGCTTCATGCCATTTTTTGGAATCTGGGCTCATCATTGCTTCCTCATATGTCACAGGGTCGTCGGTGTTGTCCACCAACATGACATTCATAACAGGATCATACCAATCAGGAGTGGTACGAGTCCTCGTCGACCTGCGAGGTTCTGTATAACTTCGTTTGAAGTTTCATGATCATTATCATTAGCTTCCTCTCTTATTGGTGCAGGCGGCACAGGAACATTTTCCGGGACTTCGCTACTCTCAAATTCGAGAGAAGGTTCGATAACCTCATCATTCCTTCTAGTGAATTCATTCGAGAGGAACTACTTCTCCAGAAAGGATCCATTCTTGGCAACGAAAACTTTGCCTTCGGATCTATGATAGAAGGTATACCCAATTGTTTCTTTAGGGTATCCTATGAAAACACATTTTTCCGCTTTGGGTTCAAGCTTGTCGGACTGTAACTTCTTTACATAAGCTTCACCATCCCAAACTTTAAGGAACGACAATTTAGGTATCTTCCCAAACCACAATTATACGGTGTCGTTTTGACGGATTTAGATGGTGCCCTATTTAAAGTGAATGCGGTTGTTTCTAATGCATAACCCCAAAATGATAACGGTAAATCTGTAAGTGTAATATCTAGGAATAATATACCAATAATAATAATATCTTCAAGAACAAAATAAATTTTTGGTTTATTTATTCTAGCTTTCTTTATTAATCTAAGCATAATTATCTGCTTGAAAATGAATACAGAAAAAAATGAAGTGTAGCAGCCAAGTAAGCTCAAAAATATCTGGAGACTAGAAGCTACATGAAAATATCTAGCGGTAAGCTCACAGAAGGTAACTAGATTTTTGGTGTTATCCACCGCTCACCCTAACCTGGACAGATGTCCTATGCTCCCCTACCTTTCCCAGCTATATATAGCTTTCTACCATCGCACACGCCCACCTCACTCCACAGTGCAAATCGACCTCAAAGCTTTCCTAGAGCTGGTAGACCTGAAAAGTTGGCGACAGGGACAGGTATGCCCACTCTCTAGAGCCCTAGCCTTGGCCTTGTTCATCCGTGTGCTATGATCTAGCTACTCTAGTTCTTCTCCATAGCTGCTCTAGTTTCTCTCTCATAGATTTGATGGTTCTTGATGGATTTGAGTAGAATCCTTGTTGTTTCTCTACACAATCTTGCATGTGGAGTAGATAAATTTATGTGAGATGACATATATTATGTTTATTAAATCAGTGCAAATATTTACTACAAAATCTTGCTAAGAACCATCCGATGTAACTAGTACTACTTGGTGTTAATTGGTAATAGTATATGCTTTCTTGCAATAGTGAACTAGTACAGCTAGTAGCACTTAGTGTGCATCGATTGTGTATAGAGAAAATCAATTTTGCTTGCATGCATGTATGAGTAGTCAACCCATGGATATATCTTGGCAGAGTAGTACTAGTATAGCTAGCTATTCACACATCATATCATGTCTCACCTGTTGTTGGTACTATGCATGCAATAATGATTGGACTTGTTTCTAGTAAAATAGACTGATGTAATCTGTGCAACCTGATTAGGTTGAAGCCAAGTTGATCGGAGAATAAACAATCAAAAAAAAGGTTGTGCATACTAGTTCTCTAAACTAAATAAATTACTAAATATATTTAATCTTGATGCTTGAATATTCTTAAGTGATTGAACAGTTACGTGTGATAAAAAATGGTTTGTTGATGAACGTTGGATGAAACATGAACATTATACATGAATGAATAAAACGGTTGATACGAGTATACGTGAACTATTTTCAATCGCTCACCATAATCATGGGATGTATGGTATATCTAGCCCGAGATGGTCGATACCTGAAATAACGGTACGCGATCACACCGGTATCAGTGTGAGATGGATTTACCTCGCACAAGTAGGGGACTCGATGTCTTGATTCTCGGTGAGGGGTATAACCATTGGTGGAGATTACGATGGGTATTAGCGTGTCTCTGCAGATGTCATTATATTTAGGATTGCGCTAACCAATTAACCATTTATATTGCTTTTAAACCCTTGTAAGGTAGCAAGAGACATGTTCTTCTATCACTTAAATTACTGGAATTTATTACATGCTATTTTATTGTTAATCACTCTTTATCCTTGTTGAGTATGTATCAACATACTCATGGCCTATTTTCTTTTTTCTGGTATGCGCAGTTTGTGAGAAAAGTGAGCTGGATGGGGATGCCATTAAAGTTGTAGCAAATAACCACTAGACATCTGATGTTGGGTTAGGATTTTACTACTACACTCAATAATGTTGCCTTAAATAAATTGAAGGAATGCCTTCGATACATGCTTCATAGGTTGGACCAATATAATATTTAGCTTGCATGCCTTTGTACCCTACAATGTAATATTGATGAATAAATGGAATCTAGTTCTCCTTGTGCTTTAATTTCACGATTACTGCTTGTGCCTTGTATGTTGATGAGGTATTTTTATTTCATAAGGATACTGCAGCTGTCATATTTAGTCCTTTCCTTAGTTGGAGGCATGACAGTTTTAGTGGTATCAGAGCCAAGGTTCCAAATAATTAACCTATTAATAAATTAATTAACTAACCTTAGGCCTGACAACATATAAAACTTAGTATGCCAAATAACAAGGGAGACTAGCTTAGGGAGTAGCGACCTAGTTTGATCCTATGTGTACTAGTACTAATTAAGCTTTTACTTTTGTGCTGGGCTACGATCTTGTGAACTCCTGCATTGACGGCCTTATTTTTATGATAAGACTAGGTAGTATCCTATAGGCAAACGTGTAGCTATGCATGTATGCTTGTCTTACTAATATGAAAGATGTGTTGTCAACTCAGAATGTCGTACGTTGGGCTCCCAGCTAAGCTTTTCCTGAAGGAGTTTGCAACAATGTTGGGTCTAGAAGCATCCGTCTCTAACTGGAAGCCTGGTACCGAAGGGTTGTACGTCGTAGGTGTTCAGGTCAACATGGGAGCAAATGACAGGGTTCCCTCTATGTACTTTGAAGCGGCTGCAGCAACCATTGTTGAGACTGAACATGCTGCTTCTCTAATGGTCATCCATGCATTGGCAGCTGAGCGTCAAGTGGAGATTAGGGACATCAACTACCCTCTGCTGGCGTACGAGCGCCTTGAGATGGATGATATGGGCAAGAAGATGGTGGAGACTAAGCACCTTTGTGTTGAACTGATGGATGCTCTCCGTTCCAGTGAAAAGGAAGCAACCTTCCTGGAGCGTCTTGTTCACAGGTTCTTCCGCCGCATTCGCTGCCTGAAGGACACTATCACTGTCCTGTAGAACGGTGGTGGAGGTGGAGACGGGAGCTCTGCTGGCAGCTCCTGAGTAAGGGGTGTGTCAGCATGCAGCAGTCAGCACCCTAGCAGTACCTTTAGTTATCTATAATCAAGTATCCTAAAGAATAATGTCTTGCAGAGTCGTAGAGTTTGGGTGGAGCAGTCTATAATGCAAGACAAGTATGAAAGTATGGTGGGGATGGCACCAGTCATATTTCTTGGGGCTAGGGAATGGTTATGACCTATAGTAGAACTATGCTTTGCATGTTGCGCAAGAACCTAAGATACCTATGTTTTCTTTGCATGTGATGTAAGAACCTAAGCTATATGGTTTAAATGTTATGAAATTATTACTTGCTATATTGTGGTTGTATGTTTGATTTCACCTTGATCAAGATAAATTCGGGGTTGTTGCTTGTTAGAGAACTGGAATCTCCTTCGAACATTTTTCTTTACTTGAAATGTGTTTTAAAATATATATATAAAAAAATCACGTAAAAACATAAATATAGATGTGTATTACTTGTGAATATGTTTAAAAAAATGTTTGCTGACAAAGAGAGAGCCTCCAAAACCTAGAACATGACTAGTACAAAGTAAAACGAGAATTCGGCACTTCATTTTTCATCTAGTAGTACTCAATGCATGACTTGTACTAGTGAGAGAAATAACTAGCTAGCTGGTGCAACATGTGTCGATGCATGTGATCTTGGAATGCATGCACTGATATGCAAATGTCTATTCGCTGCTAGACTAACTATTTCCATTGACTTGTGCTGGTTGCCTATCTCATCACAACACATATACACGGTACATACATCTTTCCATGAAATCATTAGTTGTATATTGATGTGACTATACCCTGCCATACAAGCTTAGCTAATTTATCTGAGTTATTGTCATAGATGGCTGATGATCGTAGCAATGATACTAGCAATGAGGCGAACAACTCCAGTAAAAATAATGCTAGGCTGACGGTACACGAACTAGGAGACCAAAACACGCTCGCCAATCTGCTTACCAACATACTGGACAAGCAGCAGGAAACTCAAGAACATCAAATGAATATCCTGAAGCGTGTTATGAAGAACGAAAATCGACGTAGTGGACTTGGGGAATTTCAGAAGCTTAAGCCACCATCATTCTCTGGAACAGCAAATCCACTTGAAGCGGAGGACTGGATTACCGCCATGGAAAAAGCATTTGACGCTATGGAATGCACCAACAAGGAGAAGGTTGCTTATGCAACCTATATGCTACAGTCAAGTGCTTTTGAGTGGTGGGATGCACACAAAAAGTCATATTCCGATGGTACTGAAATTTCATCGAAAGTATTCAAAGAAGTAGTTTACAAAAAATATTTTCCTGAAAGTGTTAAGCGCATGGAGGAAGGAGAATTTCTTGAGCTAAAACAGGGAAATAAATCTGTGACATAATATGAAATTGAAATTTCTAGACTTGCAAGATTTGCTCCTGAGTTTGTCCAGACTAACGGCTCTAAGGCTCGACGTTTTGAGAATGGTTTACGACAACCACTTAAGCGACGTGTTGAAGCCTTTGAGCTAAATATATTTAGAGATGTGGTGAGCAAAGCACAACTCTTGGACAAGGATATCAAGAAGAAAGAACCGAGGTGAATCATCCATCAAAGAAGCCTAAGTTTTATAATAATAACCATCAAAATAAGGGGAGGTTTAGACCGAGTGGTCGTCCTGAACGAGCTGCAGGTAATTCATGGGGAAGCACGGCAAGAAAAATGTCCAATATGTAAGGGAAATCATTCTCCTAACATTTGTCCGGATCGATGGGGCAAGTGTTATACCTGCGGGAAACCGGGGCATACTAGACATGAGTGTCCAAATAAAATTATAACATCATGGCTCCTCCTCATCAAAATGCTATGGCTCTACCCCAGTCACCTCAGCAAATGTACCTTCCTGCACCTCCATCAACAACCCACCATGGTTCAAATCAATATGCAAGGACCACCACTTCAAATCAACCATCAGGATCCCATCCAACCAACAGAGAGAAACCTCGTGGAGGAAACCGGGCTAGAGTGTTTAACTTAACCCAGAGAAGTGCAGAAGAATCCAACAACATGGTGACAGATAACTTTCCAATATGCTATGCTCTAGGCTTTATTTTGTTTGATTCCGGTGCCACACACTCGTTCATCTCTGCAAAATACATGAACAGACATAAGATTACCAGCAACCCATTAGAAGAAATCATTTACGTTGAGACACCATTAGAAAGCAGAAGTGCAAAATTAATTTGCAAAGCATGTCCTATTGAGATTGGGGGGTGGAAATGCATTTGCAAAGCATGTCCTATTGAGATTTGGGGGTGGAAATTCACTGCTGACCTTATCGTACTAGAAATGCAATATTTTGACGTAATACTTGGGATGAACTGGTTACAATGGAACAAAGCAACTATTGATTGCCATAAAAAGACGGTTACACTTAGGCCTCCCGGTCAAACTAAAGTTATATACCATAATAATATAAGAAACTTATTCAGATCATCTGTGGAAATGATGGAGAGTAAGGAAAGAGATATAAATAAAATTCCAGTAGTAAATGAATTTCCTGATGTTTTCCCGAGCGATCTTCCTAGATTACCACTGGACTGGGAAATTGAGTTTGCGATCGTACTAATTCCTGGAACAAAGCCGATCCATAAGGCACCTTATAGGATGGCACCCATGGAGCTAAAAGAGCTAAAGGCACAACTGAAAGAATTAGAGGAAAAGGGATTTATACGTCTGAGTGTTTCCCCTTGGGGAGCTCCTGTATTATTTGTGAAAAAGAAGGATGGAAGTTTAAGATTGTGCGTAGACTACCGTGAGCTAAATAAAGTCACCATTAGAAACAAATATCCTCTTCCTCGGATAGATGATTTATTTGACCAACTACAAGGATCCAAGGTTTTCTCAAAGATTGATTTGCAATGTGGTTATCATCAACTAAAAATAAATCCAAGTGATGTTTCTAAGACCGCCTTCCGCACTCGCTATGGGTATTACGAGTATTTGGTTATGCCATTTGGTTTGACTAATGCCCCAACGGCTTTTATGGATTTAATGAACCGGATATTCAAGCCTTACTTGGATCAATTTGTAATCGTCTTTATTGATGACATCCTTATATATTCAAAGACAAAAGAAGAACATTCTAAGCATTTAAGGATTGTACTACAAACACTACGAGAGCACCAACTATATGCAAAGATAAAGAAATATGACTTTTGGATGGATCAGGTACCCTTTCTTGGCCATATAATTTCAGGCGAAGGTATATCCGTTGATCCTGCTAAGGTGCAAGCCATGTCGGAATGGCAAAGACCGTCCACTGTCACGGATATCCGAAGCTTCCTTGGGATGGCTGGATACTACCGTCGTTTTATAATGAACTTTGCTAAGATCGCTACCCCTTTAACTCATCTAACGAAGGAAAGAGTTAAATTTGAGTGGACAACTAAGTGCGAGGAAAGTTTTCAAGAATTAAAGAATTGCCTAATTTCAGCACCAGTCCTTGCTTTCCCTATTGGTGGTGAAGATTTCACCATTTATTGCGATGCTTCAAAATTGTTCCTTGGATACGTACTTATGCAAAGAGGTGAAGTTATTTCCTATGCTTCTCACCAACTGAAACCACATGAACAAAATTATTCAACTCACGACATGGATCTAGCTGCAGTAATTTTTTGCACTAAAAATTTGGAGGCATTACCTTTATGGAGAGCATTGTGAAATATTTATTGACCACAAGAGTTTAAAATATATTTTTACCCAAAAGGAATTGAATATGAGGCAAAGAAGGTGGTTATAATTATTGAAGGATTATGATCTTAATATTAATTACCATCCAGGAAAGGCAAATATTGTGACAGATGCTTTTAGTCAAAAAGCCTATTGCAATATGTCTATCCTAGATACTCAAGAACCACATCTGCTGCGAGATCTAGAAAGATTAAGAATAAGACTAAAAGTACATGTAGGTGTAAGCGTACTAGCTACACTTGAAGTCACATCGAGAAGCGGATTGTGGAAAAACAAATGGATGATCAGGACCTAGTACGGGTAAAGAAAAATATCAGACCATCTGAATTTCATATTGATTCAAATGGGGCTATACGCTTTAGATACCGAATTTGTGTACCTAATGATGCTGAATTAAAAAGGCATATTATGGAAGAAGCACACTCCTCTCTATACACCATGCACCCAAGTGGGACTAAAATGTATCAGGACATTAAAACAACATTTTGGTGGAATAGTATGAAAATAGAAATAGCCAAGTTTATTATGGAGTGTGACACACGTCGACGCATAAAAGCAGAACACCAACGACCAGTTAGACTCTTGCAACCTTTGTCTATACCTGTATGGAAATGGGAAGAAATTAGCATGGGCTTTATTGCTGGGTACCAAAGACACCATTTGGGAATGATAGTATATGGGTGATAGTGGACCGAATTAACAAATTCTGCACATTTTATACATGTGAAGATTACTTTTTCCCTAGAGAAGTTAGCCAAGTTATATATCAAGGAAATAGTATCTCTTCACGGCGTCCCTTTGCGTATTGCATCAGATAGAGATTCTGGCTTTGTCTCAAAATTTTGGAGAAGTCTGCACAAAGCGTTGGGAACCAAACTCGATATTAGTACGGCATATCATCCACAAAGTGATGGCCAAACAGAACGGGTTAATCAAATTCTAAAAGACATGCTCAGGGCGTGTGTTCTAGTATTGAAGGGAGCATGGGATGAATATATGTCGTTAGCTGAATTCGCATATAATAACAGCTATTAATCAAGTATTAAAATGGCTCCCTATGAGGCTTTATATGGAAGAAGGTGTCGAGCACCGATTTGTTGGGATGATGTTGGAGAAAGAAAAATTCTAGGACCCGACATAATCCAGGAAACTGAAGAGAAAGTGAAACTTATACGCGAGAGACTACGAAGCGCACAAAGCAGGCAGAAAAGTTATGCTGACGGTAGAATAAGGGACCTTCGGTTTAAGGAGGGAGAACTAGTGTATTTAAAAGTATCTCCTATGAAAGGTATTAATGTAACATCCCTAAAATCATGATTTCAAAGTTTGCATATCATTCATGCATGCATATAGAATTGAGATCAATTTCAAAACTCATTTCAGAAAAACAAAGCACATAGTGCTATCATTTCATGTGTGCAAACTTAAATCAAATGGCCATCCCCATTTGAGAGTTTGAATGTTTTAAACCTAGATTGTTTGTCTCCCTTGTTGAATGGTTTGAGTGTGGAATTTGAACCAAGCCTTACAAATGGAAATGGTTTCAAAAATCATTTTGCAAACATTTGCAAATCAAGTGCAAAGCTCCTGTTATTTTGTTTCTCCAAAAGTGACCAAGCCTTTGCAAAGTAACCACATGGGTTTAGGCCTATATTTGAGAATATTGCACACTGCAAAAATCTCAAATTGATTTGAATTCAAATGGGACTTGAATTCATTTGAAAACCATTCCTGAAAATCAAAACAGAAAAAGAAAAGGGTAAAAGAAAAGAAAAAGGCCAGGCGCTCCTAATCTAGCCCAGCAGCAGAACCGGCCTAGCTAGCCCACCCGGCCACTCTCTCGCTCGCTCGCACGCGCAGACGCACCCAAACTGACGCTGACACTCGGACCCCACCCCCTCTCCGTAGCACTCGCTGACTGGTGGCCCTCTCCACGTCACACCTTCTTCCCCAAAACACGCCCGCAGACCACGTCGCCGCTGCTGTTGATGCCGGTAATGGCGCGGCGTAATTAGCCTTGATGCCGCAAGCGTTTCCTGTCACGCTTGAGCCTATTTAAACCACACCCCGCCGCGGTCATTTTTTCCCACTCTCTTCGCTCACTCCGCCACCAGGCTGCGCGGATTTAACCTCGAAACCCCGCAGTACTGACGACTCCGGCGACTAATTCCGGTGAGCCTCGACCGCCCCCTTTCTCTGGTTCAAACAATCGCGCCCAGCTTGATCTTGCGCACCTCCTGATACCCTTCGTTTGCATTCTCGTGACCCAGGCCGTCATCCCCGTTCGTGCCTGCAACCGACTGCGCCACCGCTTGACTCCGACGATCAATTGAGGTAAAACTCGAGCGCCCCTTGCCCCCTCTTTCATACGAGAATGTTCGCCTTCGTCTTGTGCATCTCCTGACCCCTCTGGTTCATGCTAGGGCGACGCCACACCTCGGCAACAACCTCGACTGCAAGCGACAGACGCCGCCCGCAACTCCGACGAGCCCCAGCGACCGTACCCGTGCGCCCCTTCCCAAACCATCGCCACCTTGAGCATCAGCAGCCCCCCTGCGGTTCTGGTAAGCACACCCTTTCTTCCCCGGGCAACCTGGAACACCAGTGCCGCCGCTGACAGGCGCGCCGCCGCCAGTCGCCGCCGCTAGCGCCTCTTGTATTTGGTCAAAGCGATTAGGATCGTTAGATGCAGATCCTGCGGCTGAAATTAGAACTTAAGCGAAGAGGTAAGCGCGCATCTGAGCCACCAGATCTGACTTAGATCCTACGGCCCGCAGAGCTCGATCCGTCCGAACCGGTACGCGCCAGTAGGGTTAAGACACGTGGCTAGGGTTTGATTCAAAAACAGTTTTGAAATCAGATTTTGATCCAAAATTGAAATGGCTATAACTTTTGATTTCTACAAATTTTATACCGTTGGAATCAGGGAGACAAGCCCTTTCTGTTTATGCAATGTGTTTAGTAAAAATTTTCTGTTAAAATGACTTTTTATGCAGAAACTTGTTTAGGACTAGTTTGAGTATAGAATTTGTTTTAATGCTAAATAAGTTTGGTTTAGCAAGTTTTTGACTTAGTTATGTTTCAGTATCTTGCATTTGCTTGGTTGGGTTTTAAAATCATCACTTAGCATTTTTGCATACATGCATATATTTATGATTGTATATGAATTGTGTGTAATTTTGTGCTACAAATTTTTGTGTAGATTTTGGTGCTAGTGATTGTGATTGTGAACAGTGCTACTCTCCCCATTACCAAGGCAAGTGGTACTTCATGAATATTTCCATCCCTATATTTTGTACAAGCATTAGAAATATTTTGCTAAGTCTTGCATGTTACTATTTTGCCAAGTGCTATGTTGGGAAATCCTAAGTAGTTGTAGAATTTCTAGGAAATTTCCTAAGTTAAGTTACTATGCCATGCTTAGCCTAGCTAGTAGCAAACAAGGGTTGATAAAGTATATACATGCTATGATGAAAATATTTCTAAGTCTTTGGACTTATGTTTTTCTTAATAAAACAACTAAGTCAATGAACCTCCTGGGTGGAATGGGACTTGAATGGTGGATTTTGGTTGAGTGGTTACACAAGGCCCATGGACATGGTTTACCTTGTGTATCTCACTTGTGGTATGCCACCCAGGCACAAAGGGATTTTAGAGGCCAAGTGTTGAGAAGCTTACAGTGCAGCCACTTGGCAATATGGGCTCTGCCTTGATCACATAGGTTGCTAGAACTTAGTCATTTGGACAGTTGGTGGTAGTGGGAATGATAGGTTGGAACGCGTCCATTTGGCTAAGGGAAGGCTTCTGAAAGGTCCTGTCTTGGGAAACCAAGTCTGGTGGGGAAAGTGCACAACCTCTGCAGATGGAAAATCTAAGTACTTAGCCAAGTCCATGGCAATGGACAACTTGAGCATCAAGACATGGAAGCTATCAAAAATCTCATCACTCCAACTTCTAAGTAAAAACTGGTGGGAAACAAGGGTGAAGGACCCCAATGTCTATTGGTGGTTTCTTGGGAATGATTTGACAAAGAAAACTTAGTGATTTCAACTAATAGGAAAAACTTATTTTCAAGCAAAGCAAGCCAAGCTACACATAGCCAAAATGCATATAGCAAGATAGTCCACTTAAAATGTACTAAGGTATCACTTGCCAATACTATTCCAAAGTATTGACCCTCTGTGGCTGTAACTTGTGATGTTGCAGGTTACTCCGATGATGAATAGGAGTCATGAGTCTACACTCAACATGCTTGCCTGTAGCACATGAAGATGAAGACATATGTTTATTTACTTATTCCATAAACTCTTGTACTAGGCCTATGGCCCTGAGTTGTAAAAGACTATGTTTTATCTCTGGAATGAATGTAATAAACGACCTTTGTATCTGTGTACTTCATCTTAAACTGTGGATGCTAGCATTGATCCAGGGACTAGCATTGCAATCACAGGGATCCTTTCCTTTATAAAGGAGGGGTCTAACAGATGGTATCAGAGCACTGTGTTGCCTGTAGGATTATGACCCTAGGATTGGAAACCACTAAGGAAAAAATTTCAACTACTTCTACACTTGTCTATCCTTCTCGTAAACTTTTCTAATCTTCTCATTCTCATCTCTATTTGTAGATGAACTCCATCAACGAAGCTGTAAAGAAAGGACCACTCATGACCATGACCTTGGAGTGTGAGACTGAGTTTCCCAAAATTCTCAAGGACCTCATGGTGGCAATGGAAATACATGGTGCAGCTGTGTACAAAGGCTTTCCAGTGATGGATGAAGGAGTTGAGTACTGGTGGGTGCAACTTCACTTGTACAAAAACAAGGAAGACAACCACAAGGAAAAAGGATTCTGCATGTACACCAACACTGTGGTGCATACCACATTCTTTGAGTCAGCAAGAGAAGCAGCTTGGAGGACTATCAAAGAACTTAGTGCTAGAGTCAAGTGTAGAATGCTCAACCTCCAAAAAGACTTAGAGAAAGAGAAAGAACATACCCAAGAGTTGGAAGCCACCAACCAAACCTTAAGAGGAGATATTATAGACTTAGTGATGGAACCAGGTGAGCAAGATAGACTGATTGCCTCTAGGAGCATTGTGTTAGCCAACAGATCCAGTGAGATAGGATTGTAAACGTACTTCGTTAGTTGGACCACCACCTATCACCTTATTTTCCAAAATGATACCTTAAATAAGTTTGGACCTTGGTTGATTTAATGGATTCATGTATGCATGACTTGTGTGAATTTGTGTTCCAAGGATATGTATGAGATGTTTGTCTTTGTTTTATCTTAAATTGTGTTGTTCTAACTTTTCTGTCTTATAAATAGATTCCTATTACCATCAGCACTATTGAGGAGTTCCAGGTTACCCGCTTTGATCCTCGTAGTGTTGAGCTTACCACCTTGCTCAATCTCCCTCTTCCCACCATCATGGTGCATCCACTCACCAAGTTCAAGAGGAAGGACCTCTGGGGCTTCAAGGTGAACCAGCCCGGACGCCAGACAGAGCCTACTACGGAGGCCATCGTCTTCAAGCTTATGCACGATGACAGGGAGAGAGGCATGGAGGTAGTCATGCAGGACCTGATAGGACGTCTGCTAGGCCGACACTCCCGACAGGTTAGAGGCACCCACTTCCACATCTTCGGAAGACGTGATGAGGGTGGAGAGTCCATCGACTTCGAGGACGACTCAAGGGACGCAGCAGAGCCGATACGTCTGTATCTCCAGGACTTAGAGTCTCTCATTAGGCACGTGGACACGGACAGGACCAATGTCATGCTCAGTAATGACAAGATCCAGGTGCAGCTTCGCGAGAAAGACAAGCTCTTCGCGCAGCAGGACGAGATAGTCAAGGAAATGGAGGCGAAGTTCGAGACCCAGGTCCGGAAGTTCAAGAGTCAGGAGAAACGTGTCCAGGATAGGAACAAGAAGATCCGGGACATGACTGAAGAACTGCAGTCCAAGGACTTCGAGCTAGAGCAGCAGCAGACGGTGATAGAGAGGCTTCGTTCCCAGAAGAGGGCTCTCAAGGCCAAGATTGAGTCCTTGACCACTACTATTGAGGAGAACAAGACCGCGATGTAGAACGCAGGTCTTAACTTTGTCGAGGAGGAGATTGATGCTGATGAGTAGACTTGACTACTCGTTTATCTTTTATTATCGTACTTGTTATTTGTGAACTTGTTCTTGGACCATCCGACATGTGGATGGCTTGCCACTTGTGTGTTTTACTTTGAGAACTTGTTATCTTGTTGTTGAACTTTTATTTTCTGTTGCATGCTTGTGTTTGCTTAAGTGATGTAATGTGCATGAAAACATCTATGGGTATCTCATTCTTATCTCTATTTGAACAAACCACAGATGCCTCCCCATCGCGCAAACCCCAACCCCAACAACAACAACAACATCACTCCAGAAATGCAGCAAATGATGAATGCTCAAACACAGCTCATGCAGATGATGACAACATTCATTCAGAACCAAAACAACAACAACCCCAATAACAACAATAACAACAACAACCCTCCGGGCTTTGATATGCTCACCAGATTTTTGCGATTGAGGCCAGCTAAGTTCTCGGGGACGACTGATCCCATGGTGGCCAATGATTGGCTACGTTCTGTAAACAAGGACTTAGTAACCGTGGGCTGCACGGATGCTGAAAAGGTCAGATTTGCAGCACATCTGCTGGAAGGGCCAGCCGCCACTTGGTGAGACAACTTCCAAATCACCACTCCTATAGATGAGGTGACTTGGGCTATCTTTGAGGATGGCTTTCGCACTGCTCATATCTCATCAGGAATAATGAGCCTGAAAAAGAAGGAGTTCCACAATCTGAAGCAGCGCCACCGCAGCGTGGCTGAATACATTGAAGAGTTCAACAATCTGGCGCGTTATGCACCAGATGAGGTTGACACAGATGCCAAGAGAAAGGAAAAATTTCTGGAAGGCTTGAATGATGAGCTGAATCTGCAGCTGGCTATGGCGTATGTTCCCACTTATCGGTCGCTCTGTGACAAGGCTGCTATATTGGAGAACAAAATGAAGCAAGTCGAGAGTAGAAAGAGAAAGCACTCCGACAAGCACAACTCGGGGTCGTCTCACAAACGATCTCACTATGATGACAGTGGAAGCTCAGGATCCCACAAGCATGGGAAATTCAACAAGCACCACAACCACAACCGTCATGACAACAAGCATCATCGCAGTCATGACAATGACAAGTACAAGAACCACAAGGGTGGACATAAGAGCCACCACAGTGGTAATGGTAGTGGGAGTGGAAGTCAGCCTGCTAAGAGAGACATCAGTCAGGTTGAATGCTTCAAATGCAAGAAGATGGGACACTATGCAAATGAGTGCCCCGAAAATAAAGTTGAAGGACCTGTCAAGCCCAATCCTTTCCAGAAAGTACAGGTGAACCACATCAATGTGGAGGAGGTCTATGAGGATCCTGATGCTGTTGCTGGTAAGTTCAGACTCAATTCCATTCCAGCATTTGTACTCTTTGATACTGGTGCATCTCATTCATTCATATCAAGAGCATTTGTTGAAAGAAATGAACTACCGGTAGAAACTATTGGGTGTCCTATAAAAGTAAGTTCTCCTGGTGGAGAAATGATAGTGAATTCAGGATGCCATGATCTAGTCATAGAATTCGGGAAGTATAAGTTTCCCGTTAACTTGATAATACTAAACTCCCAAGGATTGGATGTCATTCTGGGAATGGACTGGATGACTAAGTACAAAGGAGTGATAGATTGTGCCAGCCATGCTGTCTCACTCACAACTCCGGAAAATAAAAGGATCAGATTCAAGACCAGCTTTGAAGCAAAAAGGAGTATGCTTAATTGTCTTAAGGGGGTTAGCATGGACAGTGTGCCAATTGTGAGTGAGTATCCGGAAGAATTGCCGGGAATGCCACCAGATAGAGATGTGGAGTTTCTGATAGATTTGGTACCAGGTTCTGGACCAATAGCAAAGAGACCATATAAAATGTCAGTTGATGAACTGAAAGAGCTCAAGAAGCAACTAGGAGAACAATTGCAGAAAGGATTTATTCAACCAAGTTCTTCATCTTGGGGAGCCCTAGTTTTGTTCGTGGAGAAGAAGGATAGAAGCCAAAGGTTATGCATAGATTACCATTCACTCAACGAGGTAACTATCAAGAACAAATATCCTTTGCCTAGAATCAATGACTTGTTTGATCAACTAGAAGGAGCATGTGTGTTCTCAAAGATTGATCTCCGGTCAGGCTATTTTCAACTCAAAATAATAGAACAAGACATACCTAAAACTGCATTCACCACAAGGTATGGGTTGTATGAGTATACTGTGATGCCTTTTGGCTTGACCAATGCTCCAGCATACTTCATGAATATGATGAACAAGGTGTTCATGGAATTTCTTGACAAGTTTGTTGTAGTTTTCATCGATGACATCTTAGTCTACTCCAAGAGCAAAGAAGAACATGAAGGACATTTGCGTTTGATACTTGAGAAATTAAGAGAGCATAAAATTTATGCCAAATTCAGCAAGTGTGAATTCTGGTTAGAAGAAGTTGGTTTTATTGGTCATGTTATGACAAAAGATGGTGTAGCAGTTGATCCTGCTAAAGTTTCAGCTGTGACTGAATGGGAATCTCCTAAGAACGTGAAAGAGGTTCGTAGTTTCCTTGGCTTAGCAGGTTACTACAGAAGGTTCATTGAGAATTTCTCAAAGGTTGCTAAGCCTATGACTGAGTTGTTAAAGAAAGACAAGAAGTTTGCTTGGTCTGAAGGTTGTGAAGTCAGCTTTCAAGAATTGAAGAAGAGACTTGTGACAGCACCAGTTCTATGTCTGCCAGATTTGGAAAAGGATTTCCAAGTATATTGTGATGCATCTCATCAAGGTTTGGGTGCAGTACTTATGCAAGACGGTAAAGTTGTGGCTTATGCCTCGAGACAAATCAAAACTCATGAAGTAAACTACCTACTCATGATTTGGAGCTAGCCTCTATCGTCCATGCACTCAAAACATGGAGGCACTACCTTTTGGGAAAGCGTTGTGAAGTGTTCACAGATCACAAGAGTTTGAAGTATATCTTCACCCAGAAGGAAATCAATATGAGGCAAAGAAGATGGTTAGAGCTTATCAAAGATTATGACTTAAGTTTGCAATACCAACCCGGTAAAGCAAATGTTGTAGCAGATGCTCTAAGTCGTAAGGTATTTGTGAATGGCCTTACCAAAGGAGAATTGTCAGATGATTTGTGTACCCAATTCAGAAAACTCAGATTGGAGATTGTGCCTGAAGGACATCTCATGTCTTTGGATGTTCAACCCACTTTGTTGGACAAGATCTGAGAAGCTCAGAAGACCGATAAGGAAATTGAAGAGATTAAAGAAAAGATTGGCCAAGGGAAAGCTAAAAATTTCCATGAAGACGAACATGGTACTTTATGGCATGGGAAACGTATGTGTGTTCCACAAGATCCGGAGTTATGGAAACTGATTTTGCAGGAAGCACACAACTCTCCGTATTCTATTCACCCGGGTAACACCAAAATGTACATGGACATGAAAGAAAGATTTTGGTGGAACAATCTCAAGAGGGACATCGCCGAACATATTGCTTTGTGTGATGTGTGTAGTAGAGTAAAAGTGGAGCATCAGAAACCAGCAGGTTTGCTTCAACCACTACCTATTCCTGATTGGAAGTGGGACAAGATTGGTATGGATTTCATTACCGGATTACCAAGGACCAGATCAGGATATGATTCCATATGGGTAGTAGTGGATCGCTTAACTAAAGTGGCTCATTTCATACCCGTAAAGACAACTTATACAAGTGCCAAGTTAGCCAAAATCTACATGAGTAGAATTGTATGTCTACATGGTGTGCCCAAGAGTATTGTGTCTGATAGGGGAACTCAATTCACTTCCCATTTTTGGAGATAGCTACATGAGTCATTGGGAACGAGGTTAGAATTCAGTACTGCTTTTCATCCTCAAACCGATGAACAAACGGAAAGGGCTAATCAAATTCTGGAAGACATGTTGAGGGCATGTGCCCTAGACTATGGAGCCAGTTTGAGTTTCTCTACGGAAGAAAATGTACCACCCCATTGTTATGGAATGGTGTGGGAGAAAGAAGTTTATTTGGGCCAGATCTTATCAAAGAAGCCGAAGAGAAGGTCAAATTGGTTAAGGATAGGTTGAAGATAGCACAGTCCCGACAGAAAAGCTACGCAGATCCTAAGCGTAGAGAAGTCACCTACGAAGTTGGTGATAGAGATTATCTTAGAGTATCACCACTCCGTGGAGTGAAAAGATTCGGAGTCAAAGGAAAGTTGGCACCAAGATATGTTGGGCCATTCAAGGTTCTAAGTCGCAAAGGAGAAGTTGCTTATGAAATTGAACTGCCAGAATCTTTGTCAGTAGTCCATAATGTGTTTCAAGTGAGTCAGGTTAAGAAATGTCACCCAGAAATGGAAGAAACTTCTTTGAAGGATACCATACCTTTGGAAGAAGTGCAACTAGAAAGTGACCTCACATATGAGGAGAAACCTATCAATATTCTTGAGACTGCAGAAAGAGTCACTAGGACAAAGACTATCAAGTTCTGCAAAGTACAATGGAATCATCATACCGAAGAGGAAGCAACATGGGAAAGAGAAGATGATCTTCGGAAAGACCACCCTCACCTATTTGCTAGCCAATCCGAATCTCGAGGGCGAGATTCACCTTAAGGGGGTTAGATTTGTAACATCCCTAAAATCATGATTTCAAAGTTTGCATATCATTCATGCATGCATATAGAATTGAGATCAATTTCAAAACTCATTTCAGAAAAACAAAGCACATAGTGCTATCATTTCATGTGTGCAAACTTAAATCAAATGGCCATCCCCATTTGAGAGTTTGAATGTTTTTGTCACATCCCAAGATTTTCCAAATCTTGTAATGTGAAAAAATAAATGAATAAAATAAAACTTTGTTGATTTTCAGGGTGAGAAGAAACTTTTTGAATCAAATTGGGAACTTTCAAAACCCATTTGGATCAAATAAAATCCTAAAGGGATTTAAAAAGTTAAATAAACAATAAACTTCAAAATATTTAAAATTTCTATTTTGGATCCTTTAATAAAAAGGATTTGGTTTTCAACAGAAAAGGTGGATTTATAAATAAAGATTATTTTATAGAGCCAAATTAAACCTTGGCCAAGATTCTGAAATAAAATGTTTTGTTTTGATTAAAAATAGTAAAAGTTTATTTAAATAAAATAATAAGGATTTAATATCCAATTTTATTTAAATAAAAGGTTTTACCATTTTAAATAAACACTAAAACTTATTTAAATTATTTTAAATAAGATTTTCCAAGTATTTTTATATTCTCAAATAAAACCTACTGAAGTGTTTTTAGTTTTATTTTAAATTTCAAAATAAAGTTTTTAATAAAACAAATCCTATTTGATTTAATGACTAAGTTCCATTTTATTTAATTATTAATGGACCCTAAAATAAAATGTTATTTTATTTTAAAACAAGTTTTCCAAGTATTCTTCTATTTTCAAATAAAACCTACAGATTTGGTTTTGAAAATATTTAGTTCCCAAATGGAGATTTTATTAAATAAATCAAAACCTATTTTGAATTAATAATTAAAGGTCTATTTTATTTAAATATTAAATAGATCCTAAACAGAATAAAATTATTTTATTTTATTTTGGACTTTGGTTATGTTGATAAACAAAACCAAATTCAATTACAAGTGTGGTGATTGTTTGATTTTATTTAGTTGTTTGATTTGTTTGTTTGAATTTCCAAAACAAAAAATAGAATTGGAAAAAGAAAAAGGTTTCAGACAGAAAAAATAAGAGCAAAACGACCCAGCCCAGCTAAAGCCCATCCCAGCCCAGCAGCCCACCTCCCTCCCCAGCGAACCATTATTTTTCTCACTCAGGAACTTAACCACTAAGTCGCTGACGACTGGACCCCACACTCGCGCTCTCTCTCTCGCAGACAGCCAGGACCCACACACTGTTCATCGTCTCTACCACTGCGACCCGTTCTTCCCCGCTCCTGCCGTTGATTCCTCCGGCTTCAATTCGCCTTAACGCGGCCACATTTACTCGCTTTGATCACGCAAGCTTAAACGCGTACCTCTCCTCTCCATTTCCCCTCTGTCACCCCGCATTAGCACGCCCCCAGGCCGTCCTGATTCTTCTCCGAACCTCACTGCCACCGACGAGCTTTTTCCTCGATTCTGACCGTGTCCTGCCACCCCTCTCCTCCTTGACCACACTCACATACTCCCCAAGCCCTGGCGCACCTTTTCGCATTGCCAGCTCACCCGCGCGAGCTCCGCAAGCTCGACAGCGTCACCCCGAGCCAGCGCCACCGTCTGTCTTCAACTGCGGCGACGTCTCCCCGGTAAACCAAACCTCCCCTCTCTTCCCCGTGGACACGATGATGATCGCCATGCTCTTGCGAACCTAACAATGTCTCCCTTTTGTCCTAGGGTGCCCCCCATCCTCGCCCTCGAAGACCTCAAGAGCCGCCCGAGGCCCAGCTCATCTTCGGCGAGCAATTAAGGACAGTCACGTGCGCCCCTTCGCCAGCCAGTTCCACCTTGAGCTTCCCCACGACCCTGCGATCACGGTGAGCCTCTCCTTCTCTTCTCTCGCTTCCTAGAACGGCCAGACCACCTCGGACAGAGCGTGCGCCGCCAGTCGTCGCCGCCGGCGCCGCCAGTTTCTGGTCGAGGCACTGAGAGCCGTTAGATCCAGATCGGAGCGATAGGATAGTTTCACTTAAACAAAAGGGTATGCGATGATCTGAGCCGCACATGCCCCTTTTAATCCTGTGGTCTATATCGCTCGATCCACACGAATCGGTACCGCCCAATAAGAAACAGCCACGTGGCCTGTAGTTGATTTAAAAGACAGATTTGATCTATTAGATTTCCAATTTTGTAAATTGCACAACTTTTAAACCACACGTCCAAATTTTGCAAACTTTATATCATTGGAATCAGTGTAACAAGCCCTAGCCAACCATGCCATTTGTTTAGTAAAAAGTTTCCGTTAAAATGTTTGTTTTTGCAGAAACATTTGTATGCTTGTTAAGGATGTGAAAATTGTTTAAAAATGATTTTGGGGATAAAATCTTTTGCAATTGGTGTGATTTGAACCTACTGACCATAGGAAACACTTTGTGGTTTCAAAAATGTATTTGGTGAAACAAAAGATTGATTCTTTTATTTAAAACCATTTCTAGTCAAATAAAAATATAGTTTATTTATTAAAAATGGTTTTGGAAGAAAACCTTAGGGAAATGTTTTGTTTTAAACTCTCTGACCCCAAACACCAAGTTTTGTGGTTTGAAAACATATTTGGTGAACCCTGTAGATTAATGCCTTAGTAAAAATATTTCTACACCACATAAAATGATACTTTGTTTTGAAAATGGTTTTTGTAGTGAAACCTTTTGCAAATGACTTTTCCACTTTACAAAATGACCAATAGGTGCTTTCAAATGTTTATGACCCATTAGGAACCACTTTTTCAAATAAAACAAAGCTTGGCATGCTTGCATGCATTTACTAGACTTCATCATTTTATGTGATGTTTTGCTTGATTGGTAGTTTGAGTTTGTGCCTTGCTTGATTGAATTGTAGTGACTTGAAGAGTGTGATTGTTGCAAGGACAAGGAGTGAACCTATACCCTCTACCAAAAAGGCAAGTGATGCTTCATACTTTTGTCCCATTACTTTCACTATGCATTAGTGATTTTTCTCTAAGTAAACTTGCATGGAATTTTGCTAAGTATAAACTTTGCTATAGGAAAACCTAGTAGATAAAACCTTAGTAGAAAAATTCCTAAGTTAAGACTACTACTACTATCAAGCTTAGCTTAGCTAACAGAAAACAAGGGTGGAATATACATTCATACTATGGAAAATTTCTAAGTCTGAGGACTTATGTTTTTCTTAATAAAACAACTAAGTCAATGAATCACCTGGGTGGAATGGTAATTGCTTGGTGGTTTTTGGTTGAGTGGTTCACAAGGCCCATGTCTATGGTTGACCTTGTGTATCTCACTTGTGGATGGCCACCCAGGAACAAAGAGATTTGAGATGTCAAATGTTGAGAAGCTTCAAGTGCAACCACTTGGCATTATGGGCTCTGCCTGGATCATATAGGTTGCAAGAACTTAGCCATATGGACAGTTGGTGGTAGAGTTTGATAGGTTGGAGCGCGTCCATTTTGGTCTAAGGGAAGGCTTCTGAAAGATCTTGTCTTGGGAAACCAAGTCTTGTGGGGAAAGTGCACCACCTCTGCAGAGTGTAAAACCTAAGTACTTAGCCATGTCCCTGGTAAAGGACAATTTGAGCATCAAGACATGGAAGCAATCAAGAATCTCATCATTCAAATTTCTAAGTTAAAAACTTGTGGTTTGAACAAGGGTTAAAGTATCTTCAATCTTTGTTTGAGAAAATGATTTTGACAAGCTAAAACTTAGTGTTTTCAAATGTTAAGGAAAAATCTATTTTGAGCAATGCAAGCCTCAACTCCACTTAGCCAAATGCATATAGATGATAGACTCCACTATACTACCATAGTATCACTTGCCAATACAATTCAAATGTATTGACCCTTGTGGCTGTAACTTGTTATGTTGCAGGTTTGATTGATTTAGTGAAGTTGATTGATTAGGATTACAAAGTCTACAACCAACATGTCTGCCTGTGGCACTTTGAAGATGAAGGACCCCATGCTTATAGATATTCTGTTGCAATGTAATGTAATAGCCAAATGAGCTATGTAAGATGTAATAAAATTATGTTATTCCTGGTTATAAAGTTGTATTATGACCTTTGTTTCTTGATATTACATCTTAACTGTGGATGCTAGATATTGATCCAGGGACTAGCATTGTAAACACAGGGGACTCCACCTTATATTAAATAAAGGTTGGGACACTCCCTTTACAGATGGTATCAGAGCATTGTGTTGCCTGTAGGATTTGTAAACCTAGGATTGGACAAAAAACCCTTAGAAAAATAGGAGTTGTATTTGTTCCAAAACTTATTTACAAACAATTTTGTAAACTCTTTCCTTAACCATTTTGGTTTTGAACTCTACATCTCTTCTATTTTCAACTTGATGGAAAAACCTACCCCATGACCAAAGACTATACCATGTGCAAAGGACTCCATCAACTCTAATGACTTCAACTTCTTCAACTCTAATGACTTCAACATCTTCAGCATATTCACCAAGGACTTCCAACTTGGATACCACTAAGGACTACAAGTGAGACAAGGAAATCTTGCTAAAGATGTGGAGACTAAGGAAATGCAAAATTAGAAGGAGTTCACTTCACTTGAAGTATTGTGACCAAAAGTTTTTCCAAGGAAACCAAGATCTCATGCAAGAAGAAATCAACCAAGAAGGAAGGAAAGATCACAAGTGAATCATATAGATGGACCACCATATTATAGTTAAGTCTAACACACCAACTTATTTGGTGTAACAAAAATATTTGTGGTTGCCTAAAAATATGCTTGAAACTTGTTGTTTGAGTGGAATGTTTGTTTGTGATTGCTTGCATATTGCTTGTGCGAATTGTGATGTGTGTGATTGGAATTATTCCCTTAGAAATATTTTGCCGATTCTAATCCCTACCCAACCCAAATAGATGACTTCTCCAAGAAACTCCAACATCAAGGATGGTGACACCAACAACAAACAAGAGGACAACATGAAAGAACTTATAGCAACCCAAAACCAGTTGAGTCAAGAGACAACTCAGCTTTTAGCCAACAACAATGGACTAGACCCAGCCATACAAAGGATTTTGAAACTTCAATCCCAATTGTTGCAAGGAGTGGTTGCTCAAATGATCAACCTAGGAGAAAACTTTTCCCAAAGAGCTAAAGACAACAAAGATGACAAAGATGTTATTCTAGAAGGAACCCAAGCTTGCAATATTTGTGGAGACAAGGATCATGCATCCAAGGAGCATGAAGATCAATGACCCAAGAAGAGAGAAAGATTTCCCACCTTTGAGGTGAGACATGAAGAACATGAACTAGAAGAACTCCTAGCTTTGGAGAGGCCCAAAAAGAAGAAGAAGTACATAAGCCAGTTGCAATGTTTCAATTGCAAAGAGAAGGGACACTATGCCAGTGACTGTCCAGAAAAGATGAAGAAAAAGTTAAACAAGCCTATGAAGGATCTCAACCTTGGCCCATGAGTCAAGAGTGGAAACAAAGGACACTATGTAGATGCTTGCCCAGAGGAGTTTCCCCAGGATCCCAAGAAGGCCAATATGTAATTTAGTTGGAAAATTTTTAAGGGTGGTAGTACCCTAGTTGTTTTGAGCCTACTTGTAACCCTAGCCTTCCCAAATCTCGGGACGAGATTTATTTTAAGGGTGGTAGCCTGTCACATCCCAAGATTTTCCAAATCTTGTAATGTGAAAAAAATAAATGAATAAAATAAAACTTTGTTGATTTTTAGGGTGAGAAGAAACTTTTTGAATCCAATTGGGAACTTTCAAAACCCATTTGGATCAAATAAAATCCTAAAGGGATTTAAAAAGTTAAATAAACAATAAACTTCAAAATATTTAAAATTTCTATTTTGGATCCTTTAATAAAAAGGATTTGGTTTTCAACAGAAAAGGTGGATTTATAAATAAAGATTATTTTATAGAGCCAAATTAAACCTTGGCCAAGATTCTGAAATAAAATGTTTTGTTTTGATTAAAAATAGTAAAATTTTATTTAAATAAAATAATAAGGATTTAATATCCAATTTTATTTAAATAAAAGGTTTTACCATTTTAAATAAACACTAAAACTTATTTAAATTATTTTAAATAAAATTTTCCAAGTATTTTTATATTCTCAAATAAAACCTACTGAAGTGTTTTTGGTTTTATTTTAAATTTCAAAATAAAGTTTTTAATAAAACAAATCCTATTTGATTTAATGACTAAGTTCCATTTTATTTAATTATTAATGGACCCTAAAATAAAATGTTATTTTATTTTAAAACAAGTTTTCCAAGTATTCTTTATTTTCAAATAAAACCTACTGATTTGGTTTTGAAAATATTTAGTTCCCAAATGGAGATTTATTAAATAAATCAAAAATTATTTTGAATTAATAATTAAAGGTCTATTTTATTTAAATATTAAATAGATCCTAAAAAGAATAAAATTATTTTATTTTATTTTGGACTTTGGTTATGTTGATAAACAAAACCAAATTCAATTACAAGTGTGGTGATTGTTTGATTTGATTTAGTTGTTTGATTTGTTTGTTTGAATTTCCAAAACAAAAAATAGAATTGGAAAAAGAAAAAGGTTTCAGGCAGAAAAAATAAGAGCAAAACGACCCAGCCCAGCTAAAGCCCATCCCAGCCCAGCAGCCCACCTCCCTCCCCAGCGAACCATTATTTTTCTCACTCAGGAACTTAACCACTAAGTCGCTGACGACTGGACCCCACACTCGCGCTCTCTCTCTCGCAGACAGCCAGGACCCACACACTGTTCATCGTCTCTACCACTGCGACCCGTTCTTCCCCGCTCCTGCCGTTGATTCCTCCGGCTTCAATTCGCCTTAACGCGGCCACATTTACTCGCTTTGATCACGCAAGCTTAAACGCGTACCTCTCCTCTCCATTTCCCCTCTGTCACCCCGCATTAGCACGCCCCAGGCCGTCCTGACTCTTCTCCGAACCTCACTGCCACCGACGAGCTTTTTCCTCGATTCTGACCGTGTCCTGCCACCCCTCTCCTCCTTGACCACACTCGCATACTCCCCAAGCCCTGGCGCACCTTTTCGCATCGCCAGCTCACCCGCGCGAGCTCTGCAAGCTCGACAGCGTCACCCCGAGCCAGCGCTGCCGTCTGTCTTCAACTGCGGCGACGTCTCCCCGGTAAACCAAACCTCCCCTCTCTTCCCCGTGGACACGATGATGATCGCCATGCTCTTGCGAACCTAACAGTGTCTCCCTTTTGTCCTAGGGTGCCCCCCATCCTCGCCCTCGATGACCTCAAGAGCCGCCCGAGGCCCATCTCATCTCCGGCGAGCAATTAAGGACAGTCACGTGCGCCCCTTCGCCAGCCAGTGCCACCTTGAGCTTCCCCATGACCCTGCGATCACGGTGAGCCTCTCCTTCTCTTCTCTCGCTTCCTAGAACGGCCAGACCACCTCGGACAGAGCGTGCGCCACCAGTCGTCGCCGCCGGCGCCGCCAGTTTCTGGTCGAGGCACTGGGAGCCGTTAGATCCAGATCGGAGCGATAGGATAGTTTCACTTAAACAAAAGGGTATGCGATGATCTGAGCCGCACATGCCCCTTTTAATCATGTGGTCTGTATCGCTCGATCCACACGAATCGGTACCGCCCAATAAGAAACAGCCACGTGGCCTGTAGTTGATTTAAAAGACAGATTTGATCTATTAGATTTCCAATTTTGTAAATTGCACAACTTTTAAACCACACGTCCAAATTTTGCAAACTTTATATCATTGGAATCAGTGTAACAAGCCCTAGCCAACCATGCCATTTGTTTAGTAAAAAGTTTCCGTTAAAATGTTTGTTTTTGCAGAAACATTTGTATGCTTGTTAAGGATGTGAAAATTGTTTAAAAATGATTTTGGGGATAAAATCTTTTGCAATTGGTGTGATTTGAACCTACTGACCATAGGAAACACTTTGTGGTTTCAAAAATGTATTTGGTGAAACAAAAGATTGATTCTTTTATTTAAAACCATTTCTAGTCAAATAAAAATATAGTTTATTTATTAAAAATGGTTTTGGAAGAAAACCTTAGGGAAATGTTTTGTTTTAAACTCTCTGACCCCAAACACCAAGTTTTGTGGTTTGAAAACATATTTGGTGAACCCTGTAGATTAATGCCTTAGTAAAAATATTTCTACACCACATAAAATGATACTTTGTTTTGAAAATGGTTTTTGTAGTGAAACCTTTTGCAAATGACTTTTCCACTTTACAAAATGACCAATAGGTGCTTTCAAATGTTTATGACCCATTAGGAACCACTTTTTCAAATAAAACAAAGCTTGGCATGCTTGCATGCATTTACTAGACTTCATCATTTTATGTGATGTTTTGCTTGATTGGTAGTTTGAGTTTGTGCCTTGCTTGATTGAATTGTAGTGACTTGAAGAGTGTGATTGTTGCAAGGACAAGGAGTGAACCTATACCCTCTACCAAAAAGGCAAGTGATGCTTCATACTTTTGTCCCATTACTTTCACTATGCATTAGTGATTTTTCTCTAAGTAAACTTGCATGGAATTTTGCTAAGTATAAACTTTGCTATAGGAAAACCTAGTAGATAAAACCTTAGTAGAAAAATTCCTAAGTTAAGACTCCTACTACTATCAAGCTTAGCTTAGCTAAGAGAAAACAAGGGTGGAATATACATTCATACTATGGAAAATTTCTAAGTCTGAGGACTTATGTTTTTCTTAATAAAACAACTAAGTCAATGAATCACCTGGGTGGAATGGTAATTGCTTGGTGGTTTTTGGTTGAGTGGTTCACAAGGCCCATGTCTATGGTTGACCTTGTGTATCTCACTTGTGGATGGCCACCCAGGAACAAAGAGATTTGAGATGTCAAATGTTGAGAAGCTTCAAGTGCAGCCACTTGGCATTATGGGCTCTGCCTGGATCATATAGGTTGCAAGAACTTAGCCATATGGACAGTTGGTGGTAGAGTTTGATAGGTTGGAGCGCGTCCATTTTGGTCTAAGGGAAGGCTTCTGAAAGATCTTGTCTTGGGAAACCAAGTCTTGTGGGGAAAGTGCACCACCTCTGTAGAGTGTAAAACCTATGTACTTAGCCATGTCCCTGGTAAAGGACAATTTGAGCATCAAGACATGGAAGCAATCAAGAATCTCATCATTCAAATTTCTAAGTTAAAAACTTGTGGTTTGAACAAGGGTTAAAGTATCTTCAATCTTTGTTTGAGAAAATGATTTTGACAAGCTAAAACTTAGTGTTTTCAAATGTTAAGGAAAAATCTATTTTGAGCAATGCAAGCCTCAACTCCACTTAGCCAAATGCATATAGATGATAGACTCCACTATACTACCATAGTATCACTTGCCAATACAATTCAAATGTATTGACCCTTGTGGCTGTAACTTGTTATGTTGCAGGTTTGATTGATTTAGTGAAGTTGATTGATTAGGATTACAAAGTCTACAACCAACATGTCTGCCTGTGGCACTTTGAAGATGAAGGACCCCATGCTTATAGATATTCTGCTGCAATGTAATGTAATAGCCAAATGAGCTATGTAAGATGTAATAAAATTATGTTATTCCTGGTTATAAAGTTGTATTATGACCTTTGTTTCTTGATATTACATCTTAACTGTGGATGCTAGCTATTGATACAGGGACTAGCATTGTAAACACAGGGGACTCCACCTTATATTAAATAAAGGTTGGGACACTCCCTTTACAGATGGTATCAGAGCATTGTGTTGCCTGTAGGATTTGTAAACCTAGGATTGGACAAAAACCCTTAGAAAAATAGGAGTTGTATTTGTTCCAAAACTTATTTACAAACAATCTTGTAAACTCTTTCCTTAACCATTTTGGTTTTGAACTCTACATCTCTTCTATTTTCAACTTGATGGATAAACCTACCCCATGACCAAAGACTATACCATGTGCAAAGGACTCCATCAACTCTAATGACTTCAAGTTCTTCAACTCTAATGACTTCAACATCTTCAGCATATTCACCAAGGACTTCCAACTTGGATACCACTAAGGACTACAAGTGAGACAAGGAAATCTTGCTCAAGATGTGGAGACTAAGGAAATGCAAAATTAGAAGGAGTTCACTTCACTTGAAGTATTGTGACCAAAAGTTTTTCCAAGGAAACCAAGATCTCATGCAAGAAGAATCAACCAAGAAGGAAGGAAAGATCACAAGTGAATCATATAGATGGACCACCATATTATAGTTAAGTCTAACACACCAACTTATGTGGTGTAACAAAAATATTTTTGGTTGCCTAAAAAATGCTTGAAACTTGTTGTTTGAGTGGAATGTTTGTTTGTCATTGCTTGCACATTGCTTGTGTGAATTGTGATGTGTGTTATTGGAATTATTCCCTTAGAAATATTTTGCCGATTCTAATCCCTACCCAACCCAAATAGATGAATTCTCCAAGAAACTCCAACATCAAGGATGGTGACACCAACAACAAACAAGAGGACAACATGAAAGAACTTATAGCAACCCAAAACCAGTTGAGTCAAGAGACAACTCAGCTTTTAGCCAACAACAATGGACTAGACCCAGCCATACAAAGGATTTTGAAACTTCAATCCCAATTGTTGCAAGGATTGGTTACTCAAATGATCAACCTGGGAGAAAACTTTTCCCAAAGAGCTAAAGACAACAAGGATGACAAAGATGTTATTCTAGAAGGAACCCAAGCTTGCAATATTTGTGGAGACAAGGATCATGCATCCAAGGAGCATGAAGATCAATGCCCCAAGAAGAGAGAAAGATTTCCCACCTTTGAGGTGAGACATGAAGAACATGAACTAGAAGAACTCCTAGCTTTGGAGAGGCCCAAAAAGAAGAAGAAGGACATAAGCCAGTTGCAATGTTTCAATTGCAAAGAGAAGGGACACTATGCCAGTGACTGTCCAGAAAAGATGAAGAACAAGTTAAACAAGCCTATGAAGGATCTCAACCTTGGCCCATGAGTCAAGAGTGGAAACAAAGGACACTATGCAGATGCTTGCCCAGAGGAGTTTCCTCAGGATCCCAAGAAGGCCAATATGTAATTTAGTTGGAAATTTTTTAAGGGTGGTAGTACCCTAGTTGTTTTGAGCCTACTTGTAACCCTAGCCTTCCCAAATCTCGGGACGAGATTTATTTTAAGGGTGGTAGCCTCTCACATCCCAAGATTTTCCAAATCTTGTAATGTGAAAAAAAATAAATGAATAAAATAAAACTTTGTTGATTTTCAGGGTGAGAAGAAACTTTTTGAATCCAATTGGGAACTTTCAAAACCCATTTGGATCAAATAAAATCCTAAAGGGATTTAAAAAGTTAAATAAACAATAAACTTCAAAATATTTAAAATTTCTATTTTGGATCCTTTAATAAAAAGGATTTGGTTTTCAACAGAAAAGGTGGATTTATAAATAAAGATTATTTTATAGAGCCAAATTAAACCTTGGCCAAGATTCTGAAATAAAATGTTTTGTTTTGATTAAAAATAGTAAAAGTTTATTTAAATAAAATAATAAGGATTTAATATCCAATTTTATTTAAATAAAAGGTTTTACCATTTTAAATAAACACTAAAACTTATTTAAATTATTTTAAATAAGATTTTCCAAGTATTTTTATATTCTCAAATAAAACCTATTGAAGTGTTTTTGGTTTTATTTTAAATTTCAAAATAAAGTTTTTAATAAAACAAATCCTATTTGATTTAATGACTAAGTTCCATTTTATTTAATTATTAATGGACCCTAAAATAAAATGTTATTTTATTTTAAAACAAGTTTTCCAAGTATTCTTCTATTTTCAAATAAAACCTACTGATTTGGTTTTGAAAATATTTAGTTCCCAAATGGAGATTTTATTAAATAAATCAAAACCTATTTTGAATTAATAATTAAAGGTCTATTTTATTTAAATATTAAATAGATCCTAAAAAGAATAAAATTATTTTATTTTATTTTGGACTTTGGTTATGTTGATAAACAAAACCAAATTCAATTACAAGTGTGGTGATTGTTTGATTTGATTTAGTTGTTTGATTTGTTTATTTGAATTTCCAAAACAAAAAATAGAATTGGAAAACGAAAAAGGTTTCAGACAGAAAAAAAAGAGCAAAAGGACCCAGCCCAGCTGTAACATCCCTAAATTCATATTCCAAAACTCATTCATATCATCTAAGCATTCATCATCATTTAGGGTTCTTCTCAAAAACAGAGGCTTGTGCTATGATTTCATGTGAGTAAATTTCACTCATTAGGCCATCACCTTTTGAAGCTTAAATGTTAAGGAACTTGTTTGCTTGCCCCACTATTGGAAAGATCAGGTGTAAAAGTTTAACCAAAATTTTTCTAATTTCAAAACCTCTATTTTCGACTCGCGGGGTCCCTGGACGCATCGTTCCAGGTCCTCGATGGTGGTGGCGCGGGTGTAGGAGCACTCGAAGTGCCTGACGAAGGCGTCGCGCATTTCCTCCCAGGAGTCGATACTGTCCTGGGGGAGCATGTTGATCCACTGCCTGCACGTCCCCTCCATCATCAATGGGAGGTAACGGGCGGCGAGTAGGTCAGTGTGACCCGCGATCCCCATTGCCATGAGGTATGTGTCGAGCCAGACTGCGGGGTCGTACGAGGAGTCGTACTTTTCTATCTCCTTTGGCGCCTTGAAGTTTGGCGGGTACTTCTCGCCTCGGATCATTGGTCCGAAGCACTTAGGCCCAAGTCGACTGAGCGACCCCATGGGCTCGCCATCGCGGCGATTAGTTAGGGTGTGCCGCAAGTCGTCGGGCTGGCGTGCGCGCCAGTTTTGGTTGTTGATGATGTGAGTGCGGGCGTCGATGGGTTGTCCGTTAGCGGTGACGGAGTTGGTCGCCGGCCTGGGATCGTTGGTGGAGAGTGCCGCGTTCGCGGGTCGGTGTTGGAGCTGCAGTGGCTCTGGTGGCGGGCAATTGAGGGTGTTTGCCACCGCGGGGCGGCCGCTTGAGGCCGCTCTGCTTCCCGAAGAACGCGAGTATATTCGACCTTGCGAGTCGGCGCCCGCTTTTTGCTGCTCCACTGCCTTCGCAAGCAAGGCCTTGACGTACTGGATCTGTAAGGCGCCGTCGCCAGTGGCTATGATGCTATCGGCTGCTGCTCGGCCTGCCACGAGGTTGTCCATTGGGGTGGAGAACAGTGGGAGGCCGTTTGCGTCTCGCTCCCGTGAGGAGACAACTATCCGCGGTTGGTCCCTGGGAGGGGTGCGGTTGGGTGGTGGTGGGGCACCCATCGCCGTTGATCCTGGCGGGGGCCGGGCGCTTCCTCCTGTTGGCGCGTTCTCGCAGATCGCGCGCTCGGCTATGCGGGCCGGGTCGTTTTCGTCGTCAAAGTTCAGGGCACGCCCTTGAACGGTGGGGTTCAAGCGTGACCTGATCCGCTGCTGGTGGTAGCGTGGCAGCTCCTGCGCCGTCACCTGCTCGAGGCGAAATTTTTCGCGCTCGGCCTGCTCTTTGCGTACCGCCTCCGCCAGTTTCAAGCGGAGTTCCTCGACCTCCGTTGCCGTGGCATTAGGAGGGATTGGGGTGGAGAAAGGATCCTCCGGTGGATCGGTGCCGGTGGCCATGTAAGTCGCGGCGTGGCGATTGGCGCCATCGCGGAGGTCGGCGGAGTTCTCCGACCCGGAGTCGAATTCGAAGATCCCGAGGATGGAGGGGTCCTCGAAGTCTCCCGCGTTGGAGACCCGGGCGATGGAGCCCGCGGATGAGGCCGCGGTGATGGATCCGGCGAGCGACGCCGGGGTCGCCGAGTCGGCGTCGTCGGTGAGGGCCGCATCTTCTGCGGCCGCTGAGTTCCCGGCCACGTTGCTGTGGGCCGAGTTGTACTCAGAGGCAAGGCGGTGGATCGTGCGAACCTGGCTCTCGGAGAGCCGATCGCGTGGTGGCGACTCGCGGATGCGAGCCGAGTCTTCCGAGACGATGACGTCGGTGAGGCCGACGAAGAGGCTGATCGTGCCGATTGGCAGGATCACGCTGTGCGTGACGGGTCGCGCCGCCGGGACGTAGCTACTCGGCAAGATCTGGAGCATCTCGCCGATCGCTATCATGCGGCCGGTGGCGACCGTCTCGTTGATGGGCAGATTGGATCTCGTCGCAGAACACCGGCCAGACCGGCCAGGCCCCACGGTGGGCGCCACTGTCGTGGGAATGGTCACGGCAGATGCTGCAATCTGCAGCGAGTAGTAGAACGAGGGGCAAGGGCGGCCAGCCATCTGCGGTGCGAGATGAGGGCAAAGACACAGGGTTTTACCCAGGTTCGGCCCCCCGGAGGGTAAAGACCTACTCCTGCTAGATTGTATTATGGAGGTGTTTACAATGGGCGAGCTCGGCGGCCAGGCGGCGAGTCGCTTGGGTGTATGAGGGAACGTGTCTCTACTCACCCCGTAGGGAGGTTTATATAGACTCACCTCCCCTAGGGTTTAAATATCTCAACCAATTCGGTTACAGCTTCGTTAATCATTTAACCTAGTCCGACTGGGCCTATCTACTCGCCTGGGCCTTCAGCTTCCAGTCGCTTGGTACCTTGCTGGGCTTCGATCCACTCGCCGTTCTGCAGGCCCACTCGCCAGCCCTCGGGCCAGTCGGAAACGTCCTGCTGAGTGTACCCCAGTAGGCGTATCCCCATCAGAAATCCAAGTCTAAACAAGCCTTTGCAAGGAAACCCCATGAGCTTTGACTCATTTCTGAGACCAAGTCACCCCTGCAAGACCTCAGGAAGATTTGAATTCAAATTCATTTTGATACTATTTGAAAACCTAATCAGAAAATCGAATGAGAAAAAGAAAAAGACTAAACAAAGGAAAAGGGCCGAGCGCCAGGAAACTGGCCCAGCAGAGGAACGAGCCCAACTAGCCCACCCGGGGAATTCCTTTTCTTTTCTCACGCGCAAACGCACACAGCCAGTCGCCGACAAACAGACCCCACCCCCATTTCGCACACATCACTGACAAGCGGGCCCTCGCCACACTGTCATCGTCTTCCTCAAACCACGCCCGCGACCACGTCGCAGCTGCAGTGACTGCCGGTGATGGCGCGGCTTAATTGGGCAATTAAACACAGGCGTTTCCTGTCGAGGCACCGGCTATAAGATCCCCACGTCCCCACGATCATTTTCCCCCAGTCAATCTCACACTCACGCCACCAGGCTGCCCACGACTCGCTCGAGACCGCCGCAGACAGAGCCAACTCCGGCGACCGATTCAGGTGAGCCCCGTGCGCCCCTTCCCCTCTGGATTGTTCGAGACGCTTAGTAATCCTCTTGTGCACCTTCTAACCACATCAGAGCATCCTGTACTACCCCAGGTCGCCGTGTTCGCTTGACGCCGTAAGCACCCGACGACCACCCCAACTCCGGCGAGCAATCTCAGTAAGTCCCGAGCGCCCCTTGCTTTCTTATTCACCCGAGCGTGTTCAAAATTGTCCTGCGCATCTTCTAAACCCATTGGTTCGTGTTAGGGCGACGCAGAACCTCGGCAACAACTCCGACAATACCCACCCGACGCCAGACGCAACTCCGACGAGATCTAGAGCCCATCTCCGAACGCCCCTCCGCAAGCCAGTACCACGACAAGCTTCAGCAACCTCCGGCGAACCTGGTAAGACCCCTCTCCCTCTCGCGGACGATGCAGAACGCCGGCGCCGCCATAGTCAGACGCGCCGCCGCTAGTCAACGCCGCCAGCGCCGCCCGTTTGTGGCTTGATGGTTTGGTCCGTTGGATTTGCATCGTAGGTCTAGGATAGATCTAGGCCGAAGAGGTACGCGCACGTCTGGATCGTTAGATCTAAGTTGGATCCTACGGCCTGCGGCTGCCAATCCGCGCGAAGCGGTACGCACCAGTAAGGTTGCGACGCGTGGCAGGGTTTAATTCAAAAACAGAATTTAAAACCTGATTTAGATCCAAACTTCAAACTACTATAACTTTTGAATGCCACGTTAGATTTTTACAAATTTTATACCGTTGGATTCAGTGAAACCAGACCTTTCTGAATGTCCAATTTGTTTAACAAATAGTAACCATTAAAATGACTTTATTTGTGAATCATATTTAAAGCTATTTTGAGTATAGATTTGTTTTAATAATTAGTTTTAATGTTAAATAAGTTTGTTATGGCAAATTTATGACCTGTTATGTTTCAGTATCATGCACATGCTTGGTAAAATTTCCAAAATCACCACTTAGTAAAATTCTTGCATGCATGCATTCATATTATTTTTGATTGAATAAATTGTGTGAAATTGAATGCTATAATTTTCTTGTAGATTTTGCTAGTGATTGTGATTGTGAAGAGTGCTACTCTCCCCACTACCAAGGCAAGTGATATTTTCATGAATATATCTATCCTATGTTTTGTACTAGCATTAGATATTTTGCAAAGTATTGCATGCTATTTTGCCTAATGCTAAGTTGGGAAATCCTAAGTAGTGTAGAATTGTAGAATTGCTAAGGAATTTTCCTAAGTTAGGTTATCTTACCATGCTTAGCCTAGCTATTTAGCAAACAAGGGTTGGTGGAAATCTATACACACTATGATGAAAATATTTCTAAGTCATGAGACTTATGCTTTTCTAATAAAACAACTAAGTCAAATGAACCTCCTGGGTGGAATGGAAAGATTGGGTTATGTTGAGTGGTTACACAAGGCCATGGAATTGGGTTGTGTATCTCACTTGTGGTATGCCACCTAGGCACAAAGGGATTTGGAGGCCAAGTGTTGAGAAAGCTTACAATGCAACCACTTGGCAATATGGGCTCTGCCATGATCATATAGGTTGCTAGAACTTAGTCATATGGACAGTTGGTGGTAGTTGGGATGATAGGTTGGAACGCGTCCATTTGACTAAGGAAAGGCTTCTGAAAGGTCCTGTCTTGGGAAACCAAGTCTGGTGGGGAAAGTGCACAACCTCTGCAGATGGAAAACCTAAGTACTTAGCCTAGTCCAAGGCAATGGACAATTTGAGCATCAAGACATGGAAGCTACAAGAATCTCATCACTCCAACTTCTAAGTAAAAATTTGTGGGTGAACAAGGGTGAAGGACCCCAATGTCTATTGGTGGTTTCTTGGGAATGATTTGACAAAGAAAACTTAGTGATTTCAACTAATAGGAAAAACTTATTTTCAAGCAAAGCAAGCCAAGCTACACATAGCCAAAATGCATATAGCAAGATAGTCCACTTAAAATGTACTAAGGTATCACTTGCCAATACTATTCCAAAGTATTGACCCTCTGTGGCTGTAACTTGTGATGTTGCAGGTTACTCCGATGATGAATAGGAGTCATGAGTCTACACTCAACATGCTTGCCTGTAGCACATGAAGATGAAGACATATGTTTATTTACTTATTCCATAAACTCTTGTACTAGGCCTATGGCCCTGAGTTGTAAAAGACTATGTTTTATCTCTGGAATGAATGTAATAAACGACCTTTGTATCTGTGTACTTCATCTTAAACTGTGGATGCTAGCATTGATCCAGGGACTAGCATTGCAATCACAGGGATCCTTTCCTTTATAAAGGAGGGGTCTAACAGATGGTATCAGAGCACTGTGTTGCCTGTAGGATTATGACCCTAGGATTGGAAAAACCACTAAGGAAAAAGTTTTCAACTACTTCTACACTTGTCTATTCTTCTCGTAAAACTTTTCTAATCTCTTTCAACTTCCTTTGTAGATGAACTCCATCAACGAAGCCGTGAAGAAAGGACCACTCATGACCATGACTTTGGAGTGTGAAACTGAGTTTCGCAATATTCTCAAGGACCTCATGGTGGCAATGGAAGCACATGGAGCAGCTGTGTACAAGGGCTTTCCAGTGATGGATGAAGGAGTGGACTATTGGTGGGTGCAACTTCACTTGTACAAAAACAAGGAAGACAACCACAAAGAAAGGGGATTCTGCATGTACACCAACACTACAATGCACACCACATTCTTTGAGTCAGCCAGGGATGCAGCTTGGAGGACTATCAAAGAACTAAGTGCTAGAGTCAAGTGCAGAATGCTCAACCTCCCAAAGGACTTAGAGAAAGAGAAGGAGCTTACTCAAGAGTTGGAAGCCACCAACCAAGAGATAAGGGGAGATGTTATAGACTTAGTGATAGAGTCAAGAGAGCAAGATTGGTGGATTGCCTCTAGGAACATAGTGTTTGCTAATAGATCCCGTGAGATTGGATTGTAAGGGCACTTCGTTAGTTGGACCACCACTTATCACCTTATTTCCAAAAATGATACTTTAAATAAGTATGGACCTTGATTGATGTAATGGACTTATGTATGCATGACTTGTGTGATGATTGTGTTCTATGGATATGTATGAATGTTGTCTTGATTTACCTTGAATTGTGTTGTTCTAACTTTTTCATTCTTATAAATAGATGCCTATTGCCATCAGCACTGTTGAGGAGTTTCAGGTTAGTCGTTTTGGTCCCCGTATCATTGAGCTTACCACTTTGCTCGATCTCCCTCTCCCCACCATCACGGTGTACCCACTTACCAAGTTCGAGAGGAAGGATCTCTGGGGCTTCAAGGTGAACCAGCCCGGACGCCAGACTGAGCCTACTACGGAGGCCATTGTCTTCAAGCTGATGCACGACGACAGGGAGAGAGGCATGGAGGTAGTCATGCATGACCTGATAGGACGACTGTTAGGCCGTCACTCCCGACAGGTTAGGGGCACCCACTTTCACGTCTTCGGAAGACGTGATGTTGACGGAGAGTCCATCGACTTTGAGGACGACTCTAGGAGCACTGCAGAGCCGATACATCTCTATCTCCAGGACTTAGAGACTCTTCTCAGGCACGTAGATACGGACAGGACGAACGTCATGCTCGGAAATGACGAGCTTGAGGTGCAGCTTCGCGAGAAGGACAAGCTTTTTGCGCAGCAGGATGAGATGATCAAGGAAATGGAGACAAAGTTCGAGGCCCAGGACCGCAAGTTCAAGAGTCAGGAGAAACGCGTCCAGGATAGGAACAAGAAGATCCGGGATATGACCGAGGAACTGAAGTCCAAGGATTTCGAACTAGAGCCGCAGCAGATGGTTATTGAGAGGCTTCGTTCCCAGAAGAGGGCTCTCAAGGCCAAGGTCGATTCCTTGACCACTACGATTGAGGAGAACAAGACCGCGATGGAGAACGCAGGTCTTACCTTCGTCGAGGAGGAGATTGTTATTGATGAGTAGACTCGACTACTCGTTCACCTTTTCATATTCATACTTGTTATTGTGAACTTGTTATTGGACCATCCGACATGTGGATGGCTTGCCACTTGTGTGTTTTATTTCATGAACTTATCATATGGTTGTTGAGTTTTATTCTTATGTTGCATGTTATGTGAAATGCTTGTGATGTATTGTGCATAAAACATCTAAGGGTATCTCATACTTATCTATTTGAACAAACCATAGATGCCTCCCCGTCGCGCAAACCCCAACCCCAATAACATCACCCCGGAAATGCAACAAATGATGAATGCGCAAACACAGCTTATGCAAATGATGACGACATTCATTCAAAACCAGAATAACAACAACAACGACCCCAACAACAACAACAACAATCCCAATAACAACAACAACAACCCACCGGGTTTTGATATGCTCACCAGATTTCTGCGATTGAGGCCAGCAAAGTTTTCGGGAACAACTAACCCCATGGTGGCCAATGACTGGCTACGTTCCGTGAACAAGGACTTAGTGACCGTGGGCTACACGGATGCTGAAAAAGTCAGATTCGCAGCACATCTGTTGGAAGGACCAGCCGCCACATGGTGGGACAACTTCCAAATCACCACTCCTATTGATGAGGTGACTTGGGCTATCTTTGAAGATGGCTTTCGCACTGCTCATATCTCATCATGAATGATGAGCCTGAAAAAGAAGGAGTTTCACAACCTGAAACAACGCCACCGCAGCGTGGTAGAATACATAGAAGAGTTCAACAATCTGGCGTGCTATGCACCGGATGAGGTTGACACAGATGCCAAAAGAAAGGAAAAATTTCTGGAAGGCTTGAATGATGAGCTGAATCTGCAGTTGTCTGTGGCATATGTTCCAACTTATCAGTCTTTGTGTGACAAGGCTGCTATTTTGGAAAGTAAAATGAAGCAAGTCGAGAGTAGAAAGAGGAAACACTCCGACAAACACAGATCGGGATCGTCTCACAAACGATCTCACTATGATGACAGTGGCAATTCAGGATCCCATAAACATGGGAAATTCAGCAAGCACAACCACAACCGTCATGACAACAAGCATCACCGCAGTCATGACAAGGACAAGTACAAGAACCACAAGGGTGGACATAAGAGCCACTATGGTGGAAATGGTAGTGGAAGTGGAGGCCAACCTCCTAAAAAGGACATCAGTCAGGTTGAGTGCTTCAAATGCAAGAAGCTGGGGCATTATGCTAATGAGTTCCCTGAGAAGAAAGTTGAAGGACCTAACAAGCCAAATCCTTTTCAGAAAGGACAGGTTAACCACATTAATGTGGAGGAGGTCTATGAGGAGCCTGATGCCATGGCTGGTAAGTTCAGACTCAATTCAATTTCAGCATTTGTACTCTTTGACACCGGTGCATCTCATTCATTCATATCAAAAGCATTTGTTGAAAGAAATGAACTACCGGTAGAAACCATTGGTGTCCTATAAGAGTAAGTTCTCCAGGGGGAGAAATGATAGTTAACTCAGGATGTCATGACTTAGTCATAGAGTTTGGAAAACATAAGTTTCCAGTGAACCTAATAATCCTGGATTCCCAAGGACTGGATGTGATTTTGGGAATGGATTGGATGGCTAAGTATGAAGGAGTATTAGATTGTGCAAATCGTTCAGTTACACTCACAACCCCCGAAGGAAAAACAATAAAATTCAAGTCAAACTTTGAATCCAAAGGTAGTAAGCTGAATTCTCTTAAGGGGGTTAGCATGGACAGTGTGCCAATAGTATGTGAGTATCCGGACGTGTTTCCGGAAGAGTTACCAGGAATGCCACCGGATAGAGATGTGGAGTTTCTGATAGACTTGGTGCCAGGATCAGGACCAATGGCTAAGAGACCGTACAAAATGTCAGTTGATGAACTGAAAGAGCTCAAGAAGCAGCTAGGAGAACAGTTGCAGAAAGGGTTCATTCAACCAAGTTCTTCATCTTGGGGAGCCCCAGTATTGTTCGTGGAGAAGAAGGATAGAACACAAAGATTATGTATTGACTACCGTTCTCTCAACGAGGTTACCATCAAGAACAAATATCCTTTGCCAAGAATCAACGATTTGTTTGATCAGCTAGAAGGAGCATGTCTCGAAGATTGATCTCCGGTCAGGTTATTTTCAACTCAAAATAAGAGAACAAGACATACCAAAAACAGCATTCACCACAAGATATGGATTGTATGAATATACTGTGATGCCTTTTGGATTAACCAACGCTCCGGCATACTTCATGAATATGATGAACAAGGTGTTCATGGAATTTCTTGACAAGTTCGTTGTCGTTTTCATCGATGACATCTTGGTCTACTCCAAGAGCAAGGAAGAACATGAAAGACACTTACGCTTGATACTTGAGAAACTGAGAGAACATAAACTTTATGCCAAATTCAGCAAGTGTGAGTTCTGGTTAGAGAAAGTTGGTTTTCTTGGTCATGTGATGACGAAGGATGGTGTGGCAGTTGATCCTGCTAAGGTTTCAGCTGTGACAGAATGGGAATCACCCAAGAATGTGAAAGAAGTTCGTAGTTTCCTCGTCTTAGCCGGATACTACAGAAGATTCATTAAAAATTTCTCGAAGGTTGCTAAGCCAATGACGGAATTGCTAAAGAAGGACAAGAAATTTGCTTGGTCTGAAGGTTGTGAAGTCAGCTTCCAAGAATTGAAGAAGAGACTGGTGACAACACCAATTCTATGTCTGCCAGATTTAGAAAAGGATTTCCAAGTATATTGTGATGCGTCTCATCAAGGTTTGGGTGCCGTACTTATGCAAGACGGTAAAGTCGTAGCCTATGCTTCGAGACAACTCAAAACTCATGAAGTAAACTATCCTACTCATGATTTGGAGTTGGCCTCTGTCGTCCATGCACTCAAAACATGGAGACATTACCTTTTGGGAAAACGATGTGAAGTGTTCACCGATCATAAGAGTTTGAAGTATATCTTCACCCAGAAGGAAATCAACATGAGACAAAGAAGATGGCTAGAACTTATCAAGGATTACGACTTAAGTTTGCAATATCATCCCGGTAAAGCAAATGTTGTAGAGGATGCTCTAAGTCGTAAGACGTTTGTAAATGGCCTTACCAAAGGTGATTTACCAGAAGACTTGTGTAAGCAATTCAAAGAACTCAGGTTGGAAATTGTGCCTGAAGGACATCTCATGTCTTTGGATGTTCAACCCACTCTATTGGACAAGATCCAAGAAGCCCAGAAGACCGATAAGGAAATTGAAAAAATTAAGGAAAATATTAGTCTAGGGAAAGCTAAGAGTTTCCATATAGACGAACAAGGTACCTTATGGCACAGGAAACGTATATGTGTTCCACAAGACCCGGAGTTGCGGAAACTGATCTTACAAGAAGGTCACAACTCTCCGTATTCTATTCACCCAGGAAACACCAAGATGTACATGGATATGAAAGAAATATTTTGGTGGAACAATCTAAAAAGGGACATCGCCGAGCATATTGCTTTGTGTGATGTGTGTAGCAGAGTAAAAGCGGAGCATCAGAAACCAGCAGGTTTGCTTAAACCACCGCCTATTCCTGAATGGAAGTGGGAAAATATTGGTATGGATTTCATTACCGGATTACCAAGGACCAGGTCAGGGTATGATTCTATATGGGTAGTAGTGGATCGCCTAACTAAGGTGGCTCATTTTATACCCGTGAAGACAACATATACAAGTGCCAAGTTAGCAAAAATCTACATGAGCAGAATCGTATGCCTTCACGGTGTGCCTAAGAGTATTGTATCAGATAGAGGAACTCAGTTCACTTCTCACTTTTGGAGACAGCTTCATGAATCCTTGGGAACAAGATTGGAATTCAGTACTGCTTTTCAGCCTCAAACTGATGGACAAACAGAAAGGACCAACCAAATTCTTGAAGACATGTTGCAGGCATGTGCTTTAGACTATGGAGCAAGTTGGGATGAAAGTTTGCCTTACGCAGAGTTCTCTTACAACAACAGTCATCAATCTAGTATTGGAATGGCACCATTTGAGTTACTCTACGGAAGGAAGTGTACCACCCCGTTGTTATGGAATGGTGTGGGAGAAAGAAGCTTATTTGGACCTGATCTTATCAAAGACGCCGAAGAGAAAGTCAAATTGGTTAAGGACAGATTGAAGATAGCACAGTCCCGACAGAAAAGCTACGCGGATTCTAAGCGTAGAGAAGTCACCTACGAAGTTGGGGATAGAGCTTATCTTAGAGTATCACCACTTCGTGGAGTGAAAAGATTTGGAGTCAAAGGAAAGTTGGCACCAATATATGTTGGGCCATTCAAGATTCTAAGTCGCAAGGGAGAAGTTGCATATGAAGTTGAATTGCCAGAGTCTCTGTCAGCTGTCCATAATGTGTTTCATGTGAGTCAGCTTAAGAAATGTCACCCAGAAATGGAAGAATCATCTTTGAAGGATACCATACCCTTGGAAGAAGTTCAACTAGAAAGTGACCTCACCTATGAAGAAAAGCCTGTCAAGATTCTTGAGACCGCAGAAAGAGTCACGAGGACAAAAACTATCAAGTTTTGCAAAGTACAATGGAACCATCATTCCGAAGAGGAAGCAACATGGGATAGAGAAGATGATCTTCGGAAAGACCACCCTCACCTATTTGCTAGCCAATCCGAATCTCGAGGGCGAGATTCATCTTAAGGGGGTTAGATTTGTAACATCCCTAAATTCATATTCCAAAACTCATTCATATCATCTAAGCATTCATCATCATTTAGGGTTCTTCTCAAAAACAGAGGCTTGTGCTATGATTTCATGTGAGTAAATTTCACTCATTAGGCCATCACCTTTTGAAGCTTAAATGTTAAGGAACTTGTTTTCTTGCCCCACTATTGGAAAGATCAGGTGTAAAAGTTTAACCAAAATTTTTCTAATTTCAAAACCTCTATTTTCAAACATTTTCAAATTAGTGCTAAGTCTCTGGTGGTTTGAAATCCAAGTCTAAACAAGCCTTTGCAAGGCAACCCCATGATCTTTGACTCATTTCTGAGACCAAGTCACCCCTGCAAGACCTCAGAAAGATTTGAATTCAAATTCATTTTGAAAACCTAATCAGAAAATCGAATGAGAAAAAGAAAAAGACTAAACAAAGGAAAAGGGCCGAGCGCCAGGAAACTGGCCCAGCAGAGGAACGGGCCCAACTAGCCCACCCGGGGAATTCCTTTTCTTTTCTCGCGCGCAAACGCACACAGCCAGTCGCCGACAAACAGACCCCACCCCCATTTCGCACACATAACTGACAAGCGGGCCCTGGCCACGCTGTCATCGTCTTCCTCAAACCACGCCCGCGACCACGTCGCAGCTGCAGTGACTGCCGGTGATGGCGCGGCTTAATTGGGCAATTAAACACAGGCGTTTCCTGTCGAGGCACCGGATATAAGATCCCCACGTCCCCACGATCATTTTGCCCCAGTCAATCTCACACTCACGCCACCAGGCTGCCCACGACTCGCTCGAGACCGCCGCAGACAGAGCCAACTCCGGCGACCGATTCAGGTGAGCCCCGTGCGCCCCTTCCCCTCTGGATTGTTCGAGACGCTTAGTAATCCTCTTGCGCAACTTCTAACCACAACAGAGCATCCTGTACTACCCCAGGTCGCCGTGTTCGCTTGACGCCGTAAGCACCCGACAACCACCCCAACTCCGGCGAGCAATCTCAGTAAGTCCCGAGCGCCCCTTGCTTTCTTATTCACCCGAGCGTGTTCACAATTGTCATGCGCATCTTCTAAACCCATTGGTTCGTGTTAGGGCGACGCAGAACCTTGGCAACAACTCCGACAATACCCACCCGACGCCAGACGCAACTCCGACGAGATCTAGAGCCCATCTCCGAACGCCCCTCCGCAAGCCAGTACCACGACGAGCTTCAGCAACCTCCGGCGAACCTGGTAAGACCCCTCTCCCTCTCGCGGACGATGTAGAATGCCGGCGCCGCCGTAGTCAGACGCGCCGCCGCTAGTCAACGCCGCCAGCGCCGGCCGTTTGTGGCTTGATGGTTTGGTCTGTTGGATTTGCATCGTAGGTCTAGGATAGATCTAGGCCGAAGAGGTACGCGCGCGTCTGGATCGTTAGATCTAAGTTGGATCCTACGTCCTGCGACTGCCGATCCGCGCGAAGCGGTATGCACCAGTAAGGTTGCGACGCGTGGCAGGGTTTAATTCAAAAACAGAATTTAAAACCTGATTTAGATCCAAACTTCAAACTACTATAACTTTTGAATGCCACGTTAGATTTTTACAAATTTTATACCGTTGGATTCAGTGAAACCAGACCTTTCTGAATGTCCAATTTGTTTAACAAATAGTAACCATTAAAATGACTTTAGTTGTGGAATCATATTTAAATCTATTTTGAGTATAGATTTGTTTTAATAATTAGTTTTAATGTTAAATAAGTTTGTTATGGCAAATTTATGACCTGTTATGTTTCAGTATCATGCACATGCTTGGTAAAATTTCCAAAATCACCACTTAGTAAAATTCTTGCATGCATGCATTCATATTATTTTTGATTGAATAAATGTGTGAAATTGAATGCTATAATTTTCTTGTAGATTTTGCTAGTGATTGTGATTGTGAAGAGTGCTACTCTCCCCACTACCAAGGCAAGTGATATTTTCATGAATATATCTATCCTATGTTTTGTACTAGCATTAGATATTTTGCAAAGTATTGCATGCTATTTTGCCTAATGCTAAGTTGGGAAATCCTAAGTAGTGTAGAATTGTAGAATTGCTAAGGAATTTTCCTAAGTTAGGTTATCTTACCATGCTTAGCCTAGCTATTTAGCAAACAAGGGTTGGTGGAAATCTATACACACTATGATGAAAATATTTCTAAGTCATGAGACTTATGCTTTTCTAATAAAACAACTAAGTCAAATGAACCTCCTGGGTGGAATGGAAAGATTGGGTTATGTTGAGTGGTTACACAAGGCCATGGAATTGGGTTGTGTATCTCACTTGTGGTATGCCACCTAGGCACAAAGGGATTTGGAGGCCAAGTGTTGAGAAAGCTTACAGTGCAACCACTTGGCAATATGGGCTCTGCCATGATCATATAGGTTGCTAGAACTTAGTCATATGGACAGTTGGTGGTAGTTGGGATGATAGGTTGGAACGCGTCCATTTGACTAAGGAAAGGCTTCTGAAAGGTCCTGTCTTGGGAAACCAAGTCTGGTGGGGAAAGTGCACAACCTCTGCAGATGGAAAACCTAAGTACTTAGCCTAGTCCAAGGCAATGGACAATTTGAGCATCAAGACATGGAAGCTACAAGAATCTCATCACTCCAACTTCTAAGTAAAAATTTGTGGGTGAACAAGGGTGAAGGACCCCAATGTCTATTGGTGGTTTCTTGGGAATGATTTGACAAAGAAAACTTAGTGATTTCAACTAATAGGAAAAACTTATTTTCAAGCAAAGCAAGCCAAGCTACACATAGCCAAAATGCATATAGCAAGATAGTCCACTTAAAATGTACTAAGGTATCACTTGCCAATACTATTCCAAAGTATTGACCCTCTGTGGCTGTAACTTGTGATGTTGCAGGTTACTCCGATGAAGAATAGGAGTCATGAGTCTACACTCAACATGCTTGCCTGTGGCACATGAAGATGAAGACATATGTTTATTTACTTATTCCATAAACTCTTGTACTAGGCCTATGGCCCTGAGTTGTAAAAGACTATGTTTTATCTCTGGAATGAATGTAATAAACGACCTTTGTATATGTGTACTTCATCTTAAACTGTGGATGCTAGCATTGATCCAGGGATTAGCATTGCAATCACAGGGATCCTTTCCTTTATAAAGGAGGGGTCTAACACCAGCTAAAGCCCATCCTAGCCCAGCAGCCCACCTCCCTCCCCAGCGAACCGTTATTTTTCTCACTCAGGAACTTAACCACTAAGTCGCTAACGACTGGACCCCACACTCGCGCTCTCTCTCTCGCAGACAGCCAGTACCCACACACTGTTCATCGTCTCCACCACTGCGACCCGTTCTTCCCCGCTCCTGCCGTTGATTCCTCCGGCTTCAATTCGCCTTAACGCGGCCACATTTACTCGCTTTGATCACGCAAGCTTAAACGCGTACCTCTCCTCTCCATTTCCCCTCTGTCACCCCGCATTAGCACGCCCCCAGGCCGTCCTGATTCTTCTCCGAACCTCACTGCCACCGACGAGCTTTTTCCTCGATTCCGACCGTGTCCTGCCACCCCTCTCCTCCTTGACCACACTCGCATACTCCCCAAGCCCTGGCGCACCATTTTGCATCGCCAGCTCACCCGGGCGAGCTCTGCAAGCTCGACAGCGTCACCCCGAGCCAGCGCCGCCGTCTGTCTTCAACTGCGGCGACGTCTCCCCGGTAAACCAAACCTCCCCTCTCTTCCCCGTGGACACGATGATGATCGCCATGCTCTTGCGAACCTAACAGTGTCTCCCTTTTGTCCTAGGGTTCCCCCCATCCTCGCCCTCGACGACCTCCAGAGCCGCCCGAGGCCCAGCTCATCTCCGGCGAGCAATTAAGGACAGTCACGTGCGCCCCTTCGCCAGCCAGTGCCACCTTGAGCTTCCCCACGACCCTGCGATCACGGTGAGCCTCTCCTTCTCTTCTCCCGCTTCCTAGAACGGCCAGACCACCTCGGACAGAGCGTGCGCCGCCAGTCGTCGCCGCCGGCGCCGCCAGTTTCTGGTCGAGGCACTGAGAGCCGTTAGATCCAGATCGGAGCGATAGGATAGTTTCACTTAAACAAAAGGGTATGCGATGATCTGAGCCGCACATGCCCCTTTTAATCCTGTGGTCTATATCGCTCGATCCACACGAATCGGTACCGCCCAATAAGAAACAGCCACGTGGCCTGTAGTTGATTTAAAAGACAGATTTGATCTATTAGATTTCCAATTTTGTAAATTGCACAACTTTTAAACCACACGTCCAAATTTTGCAAACTTTATATCATTGGAATCAGTGTAACAAGCCCTAGCCAACCATGCCATTTGTTTAGTAAAAAGTTTCCGTTAAAATGTTTGTTTTTGCAGAAACATTTGTATGCTTGTTAAGGATGTGAAAATTGTTTTAAAATGATTTTGGGGATAAAATCTTTTGCAATTGGTGTGATTTGAACCTACTGACCATAGGAAACACTTTGTGGTTTCAAAAATGTATTTGGTGAAACAAAAGATTGATTCTTTTATTTAAAACCATTTCTAGTCAAATAAAAATATAGTTTATTTATTAAAAATGGTTTTGGAAGAAAACCTTAGGGAAATGTTTTGTTTTAAACTCTCTGACCCCAAACACCAAGTTTTGTGGTTTGAAAACATATTTGGTGAACCCTGTAGATTAATGCCTTAGTAAAAATATTTCTACACCACATAAAATGATACTTTGTTTTGAAAATGGTTTTTGTAGTGAAACCTTTTGCAAATGACTTTGCCACTTTACAAAATGAACAATAGGTTCTTTAAAATGTTTATGACCCATTAGGAACCACTTTTTCAAATAAAACAAAGCTTGGCATGCTTGCATGCATTTCCTAGACTTCATCATTTTATGTGATGTTTTGCTTGATTGGTAGTTTGAGTTTGTGCCTTGCTTGATTGAATTGTAGTGACTTGAAGAGTGTGATTGTTGCAAGGACAAGGAGTGAACCTATACCCTCTACCAAAAAGGCAAGTGATGCTTCATACTTTTGTCCCATTACTTTCACTATGCATTAGTGAGTTTTCTCTAAGTAAACTTGCATGGAATTTTGCTAAGTATAAACTTTGCTATAGGAAAACCTAGTAGATAAAACCTTAGTAGAAAAATTCCTAAGTTAAGACTCCTACTACTATCAAGCTTAGCTTAGCTAAGAGAAAACAAGGGTGGAATATACATTCATACTATGGAAAATTTCTAAGTCTGAGGACTTATGTTTTTCTTAATAAAACAACTAAGTCAATGAATCACCTGGGTGGAATGGTAATTGCTTGGTGGTTTTTCGTTGAGTGGTTCACAAGGCCCATGTCTATGGTTGACCTTGTGTATCTCACTTGTGGATGGCCACCCAGGAACAAAGAGATTTGAGATGTCAAGTGTTGAGAAGCTTCAAGTGCAGCCACTTGGCATTATGGGCTCTGCCTGGATCATATAGGTTGCAAGAACTTAGCCATATGGACAGTTGGTGGTAGAGTTTGATAGGTTGGAGCGCGTCCATTTTGGTCTAAGGGAAGGCTTCTGAAAGATCTTGTCTTGGGAAACCAAGTCTTGTGGGGAAAATGCACCACCTCTGCAGAGTGTAAAACCTAAGTTCTTAGCCATGTCCCTGGTAAAGGACAATTTGAGCATCAAGACATGGAAGCAATCAAGAATCTCATCATTCAAATTTCTAAGTTAAAAAACTTGTGGTTTGAACAAGGGTTAAAGTATCTTCAATCTTTGTTTGAGAAAATGATTTTGACAAGCTAAAACTTAGTGTTTTCAAATGTTAAGGAAAAATCTATTTTGAGCAATGCAAGCCTCAACTCCACTTAGCCAAATGCATATAGATGATAGACTCCACTATACTACCATAGTATCACTTGCCAATACAATTCAAATGTATTGACCCTTGTGGCTGTAACTTGTTATGTTGCAGGTTTGATTGATTTAGTGAAGTTGATTGATTAGGATTACAAAGTCTACAACCAACATGTCTGCCTGTGGCACTTTGAAGATGAAGGACCCCATGCTTATAGATATTCTGTTGCAATGTAATGTAATAGCCAAATGAGCTATGTAAGATGTAATAAAATTATGTTATTCCTAGTTATAAAGTTGTATTATGACCTTTGTTTCTTGATATTACATCTTAACTGTGGATGCTAGATATTGATCCAGGGACTAGCATTGTAAACACAGGGGACTCCACCTTATATTAAATAAAGGTTGGGACACTCCCTTTACAGATGGTATCAGAGCATTGTGTTGCCTGTAGGATTTGTAAACCTAGGATTGGACAAAAACCCTTAGAAAAATAGGAGTTGTATTTGTTCCAAAACTTATTTACAAACAATCTTGTAAACTCTTTCCTTAACCATTTTGGTTTTGAACTCTACATCTCTTCTATTTTCAACTTGATGGAAAAACCTACCCCATGACCAAAGACTATACCATGTGCAAAGGACTCCATCAACTCTAATGACTTCAACTTCTTCAACTCTAATGACTTCAACATCTTCAGCATATTCACCAAGGACTTCCAACTTGGATACCACTAAGGACTACAAGTGAGACAAGGAAATCTTGCTAAAGATGTGGAGACTAAGGAAATGCAAAATTAGAAGGAGTTCACTTCACTTGAAGTATTGTGACCAAAAGTTTTTCCAAGGAAACCAAGATCTCATGCAAGAAGAAATCAACCAAGAAGGAAGGAAAGATCACAAGTGAATCATATAGATGGACCACCATATTATAGTTAAGTCTAACACACCAACTTATTTGGTGTAACAAAAATATTTTTGGTTGCCTAAAAATATGCTTGAAACTTGTTGTTTGAGTGGAATGTTTGTTTGTGATTGCTTGCATATTGCTTGTGCGAATTGTGATGTGTGTGATTGGAATTATTCCCTTAGAAATATTTTGCCGATTCTAATCCCTACCCAACCCAAATAGATGACTTCTCCAAGAAACTCCAACATCAAGGATGGTGACACCAACAACAAACAAGAGGACAACATGAAAGAACTTATAGCAACCCAAAACCAGTTGAGTCAAGAGACAACTCAGCTTTTAGCCAACAACAATGGACTAGACCCAGCCATACAAAGGATTTTGAAACTTCAATCCCAATTGTTGCAAGGAGTGGTTGCTCAAATGATCAACCTGGGAGAAAACTTTTCCCAAAGAGCTAAAGACAACAAAGATGACAAAGATGTTATTCTAGAAGGAACCCAAGCTTGCAATATTTGTGGAGACAAGGATCATGCATCCAAGGAGCATGAAGATCAATGACCCAAGAAGAGAGAAAGATTTCCCACCTTTGAGGTGAGACATGAAGAACATGAACTAGAAGAACTCCTAGCTTTGGAGAGGCCCAAAAAGAAGAAGAAGTACATAAGCCAGTTGCAATGTTTCAATTGCAAAGAGAAGGGACACTATGCCAGTGACTGTCCAGAAAAGATGAAGAACAAGTTAAACAAGCCTATGAAGGATCTCAACCTTGGCCCATGAGTCAAGAGTGGAAACAAAGGACACTATGTAGATGCTTGCCCAGAGGAGTTTCCCCAGGATCCCAAGAAGGCCAATATGTAATTTAGTTGGAAAATTTTTAAGGGTGGTAGTACCCTAGTTGTTTTGAGCCTACTTGTAACCCTAGCCTTCCCAAATCTCGGGACGAGATTTATTTTAAGGGTGGTAGCCTGTCACATCCCAAGATTTTCCAAATCTTGTAATGTGAAAAAAATAAATGAATAAAATAAAACTTTGTTGATTTTCAGGGTGAGAAGAAACTTTTTGAATCCAATTGGGAACTTTCAAAACCCATTTGGATCAAATAAAATCCTAAAGGGATTTAAAAAGTTAAATAAACAATAAACTTCAAAATATTTAAAATTTCTATTTTGGATCCTTTAATAAAAAGGATTTGGTTTTCAACAGAAAAGGTGGATTTATAAATAAAGATTATTTTATAGAGCCAAATTAAACCTTGGCCAAGATTCTGAAATAAAAATGTTTTGTTTTGATTAAAAATAGGAAAAGTTTATTTAAATAAAATAATAAGGATTTAATATCCAATTTTATTTAAATAAAAGGTTTTACCATTTTAAATAAACACTAAATCTTATTTAAATTATTTTAAATAAGATTTTCCAAGTATTTTTATATTCTCAAATAAAACACATTGAAGTGTTTTTGGTTTTATTTTAAATTTCAAAATAAAGTTTTTAATAAAACAAATCCTATTTGATTTAATGACTAAGTTCCATTTTATTTAATTATTAATGGACCCTAAAATAAAATGTTATTTTATTTTAAAACAAGTTTTCCAAGTATTCTTCTATTTTCAAATAAAACCTACTGATTTGGTTTTGAAAATATTTAGTTCCCAAATGGAGATTTTATTAAATAAATCAAAACCTATTTTGAATTAATAATTAAAGGTCTATTTTATTTAAATATTAAATAGATCCTAAAAAGAATAAAATTATTTTATTTTATTTTGGACTTTGGTTATGTTGATAAACAAAACCAAATTCAATTACAAGTGTGGTGATTGTTTGATTTGATTTAGTTGTTTGATTTGTTTGTTTGAATTTCCAAAACAGAAAATAGAATTGGAAAAAGAAAAAGGTTTCAGACAGAAAAAAAATAAGAGCAAAACGACCCAGCCCAGCTAAAGCCCATCCCAGCCCAGCAGCCCACCTCCCTCCCCAGCGAACCGTTATTTTTCTCACTCAGGAACTTAACCACTAAGTCGCTGACGACTGGACCCCACACTCGCGCTCTCTCTCTCTCGCAGACAGCCAGGACCCACACACTGTTCATCGTCTCCACCACTGCGACCCGTTCTTCCCCGCTCATGCCGTTGATTCCTCCGGCTTCAATTCGCCTTAACGCGGCCACATTTACTCGCTTTGATCACGCAAGCTTAAACGCATACCTCTCCTCTCCATTTCCCCTCTGTCACCCCGCATTAGCACTCCCCCAGGCCGTCCTGATTCTTCTCCGAACCTCACTGCCACCGACGAGCTTTTTCCTCGATTCCGACCGTGTCCTGCCACCCCTCTCCTCCTTGACCACACTCGCATAGTCCCCAAGCCCTGGCGCACCTTTTCGCATCGCCAGCTCACCCGCGCGAGCTCTGCAAGCTCGACAGCGTCACCCCGAGCCAGCGCCGCCGTCTGTCTTCAACTGCGGCGACGTCTCCCCGGTAAACCAGACCTCCCCTCTCTTCCCCATGGACACGATGATGATCGCACCCACACTGACGCTGACACTCGGACCCCACCCCCTCTCCGTAGCACTCGCTGACTGGTGGCCCTCTCCACGTCACACCTTCTTCCCCAAAACACGCCCGTAGACCACGTCGCCGCTGCTGTTGATGCCGGTAATGGCGCGGCGTAATTAGCCTTGATGCCGCAAGCGTTTCCTGTCGCGCTTGAGCCTATTTAAAGCACACCCCGCCACGGTCATTTTTTCCCACTCTCCTCGCTCACTCCGCCACCAGGCTGCGCGCATTTAACCTCGAAACCCCGCAGTACTGACGACTCCGGAGACTAATTCCGGTGAGCCTCGACCTCCCCCTTTCTCTGGTTCAAACAATCGCGCCCAACTTGATCTTGCGCACCTCCTGATACCCTTTGTTTGCATTCTCGTGACCCAGGCCGTCGTCCCCGTTCGTTCCTGCAACCGACTGCGCCGCCGCTTGACTCCGACGATCAATTGAGGTAAAACCCGAGCGCCCCTTGCCCCCTCTTTCATACGAGAATGTTCGCCTTCGTCTTGTGCATCTCCTGACCCCTCTGGTTCGTGCTAGGGCGACGCCACACCTCGGCAACAACCTCGACTGCAAGCGACAGACGCCGCCCGCAACTCCGACGAGCCCTAGCGACCGTACCCGTGCGCCCCTTCCCAAACCATCGCCACCTTGAGCATCAGCAGCCCCCTGCAGTTCTGGTAAGCACACCCTTTCTTCCCCGGGCAACCTAGAATGCCAGCGCCACCGCTGACAGGCGCGCCGCCGCCAGTCGCCGCCGCTAGCGCCGCTTGTATTTGGTCAAAGCGATTAGGATCGTTAGATGCAGATCCTACGGCTGAAATAAGAACTTAAGCGAAGAGGTAAGCGCGCATCTGAGACACCAGATCTGACTTAGATCCTACGGCCCGCAGAGCTCGATCCGTCCGAACCGGTACGCGCCAGTAGGGTTAAGACACGTGGCTAGGGTTTGATTCAAAAATAATTTTGAAATCAGATTTCGATCCAAAATTGAAATGGCTATAACTTTTGATTTCCACGTTAGATTTTTGCAAATTTTATACCGTTGGAATCAGGGAGACAAGCCCTTTATGTTTATGCAATGTGTTTAGTAAAAAAATTCTGTTAAAATGAATTTTTATGCAGAAACTTGTTTAGGACTAGTTTGAGTATAGAATTTGTTTAGTAATTTGTTTTAATGCTAAATAAGTTTGGTTTAGCAAGTTTTTGACTTAGTTATGTTTCATTATCTTGCATTTGCTTGGTTGGGTTTTAAAATCATCACTTAGCATTTTTGCATACATGCATATATTTATGATTGTATATGAATTGTGTGTAATTTTGTGCTACAAATTTTTGTGTAGATTTTAGTGCTAGTGATTGTGATTGTGAAGAGTGCTACTCTCCCCATTACCAAGGCAAGTGGTACTTCATGAATATTTCCATCCCTATATTTTGTACAAGCATTAGAAATATTTTGCTAAGTCTTGCATGTTACTATTTTGCCAAGTGCTATGTTGGGAAATCCTAAGTAGTTGTAGAATTGCTAGGAAATTTCCTAAGTTAAGTTACTATGCCATGCTTAGCCTAGCTAGTAGCAAACAAGGGTTGGTAAAGTATATACATGCTATGATGAAAATATTTCTAAGTCTTTGGACTTATGTTTTTCTTAATAAAACAACTAAGTCAATGAACCTCCTGGGTGGAATGGGACTTGAATGGTGGATTTTGGTTGAGTGGTTACACAAGGCCCATGGACATGGTTTACCTTGTGTATCTCACTTGTGGTATGCCACCCAGGCACAAAGGAATTTTAGAGGCCAAGTGTTGAGAAGCTTACAGTGTAGCCACTTGGCAATATGGGCTCTGCCTTGATCACATAGGTTGCTAGAACTTAGTCATTTGGACAGTTGGTGGTAGTGGGAATGATAGGTTGGAACGCGTCCATTTGGCTAAGGGAAGGCTTCTGAAAGGTCCTGTCTTGGGAAACCAAGTCTGGTGGGGAAAGTGCACAACCTCTGCAGATGGAAAATCTAAGTACTTAGCCAAGTCCATGACAATGGACAACTTGAGCATCAAGACATGGAAGCTATCAAAAATCTCATCACTCCAACTTCTAAGTAAAAACTGGTGGGAAACAAGGGTGAAGGACCCCAATGTCTATTGGTGGTTTCTTGGGAATTGTTTTGACAAAGAAAAACTTAGTGATTTCAACTAATAGGAAAAACCTATTTTGAGCAAAGCAAGCCAAGCTACACTTAGCCAAAATGCATATAGTAATATAGTCCACTTAAAATTTACTAAGGTATCACTTGCCAATACTATTCCAAAGTATTGACCCACTGTGGCTGTAACTTGTGATGTTGCAGGTTACTCCGATGATGATTAGGTGTCATGAGTCTACACTCAACATGCTTGCCTGTGGCACATGAAGATGAAGACTTATGTTTATTTGCTTATTCCAAAACTCTTGTACTAGGCCTGTGGCCTTGAGTTGTAAAAGACTATGTTTTATCTCTGGAATGGATGTAATAAATGACCTTTGTATCTGTGTACTTCATCTTAAACTTTGGATGCTAGCAATAATCCAGGGACTAGCATTGCAATCACAGGAATCCTTCTCCTTTACAATGGAGGGATCTTACAATTAAACGATTTGTAGAGGGAAAGAAATTAATCCCAAGATATATTGGTCCTTTCCCAATTACCAAACAAGTTGGGAAGTCGCATATCAGCTAAAGCTGCCAGATTCTCTAGCAAGTGTACACAATGTATTTCATGTGTCTTTACTCCGTAAATGTTTGAAACCCCCACATCAACCTGTGGAGATTGAATTACCTGAGCTACAAGAAGGTTTATCCTATAAGGAATACCCTATTCGTATACTGGATTTTAGAGACCATGAGACTAGACGCAAAAATATTCGATTTGTTAAGGTTCAGTGGAGTAATCACGGTGAAGACGAAGCCACTTGGGAAAGGGAGGACGAATTAAAGTAAAATTACCCTTACCACTTCAAAAAATAAAGGTATGTAAAATTTCGAGGACGAAATTTTTATAAGGAAGGTAGGATGTAATATGCAGGAATAATATACCAATAATAATAATAATATCTTAAGAACAAAATAAATTTTTGTTTTATTTATTCTAGCTTGCTTTATTAATCTAAGCATAATTATCTGCTTGAAAATGAATACAGAAAAAATGAAGAGTAGCAGCCAAGTAATCTCAAAAATATCTGGAGACTAGCTACATGAAAATATCTAGCAGTAAGCTCACAGAAGGTAACTAGATTTTTGGTCTGATCCACCGCTCACCCTATCCTGGACAGATGTCCTATGCTCCCCTACCTTTCCTAGCTATATATAGCTTTCTACCACCGCACACGCCCACCTCACTCCACAGTGCAAATTGACCTCAAAGCTTTCCTAGAGCTGGTAGACCTGAAAAGTTGGTGACAGGGACAGGTATGCCCATGCTCTAGAGTCCTAGCATTGGCCTTGTTCATCTTTGTGCTATGACCTAGCTACTCTAGTTCTTCACCATAGCTGCTCTAGTTTCTCTCTCATAGATTTGATGGTTCTTGATGGATTTGAGTAGAATCCTTGTTGTTTCTCTAGACAATCTTGCATGTGGTGTAGATAAATTTCTATGAGATGACATATATTATATTTATTAAATCGGTGCAAACATTTACTACAAAATCTTGCTAAGAACCATCTGATGCAACTAGTACTACTTGGTGTTAATTGGTAATAGTACATGCTTTCTTGCAACAGTGAACTAGTACAGCTAGTAGCACTTGGTGTGCATCGATTGTGTACAGATAAAATCAATTTTGCTTGCATGCATATATCAGTAGTCAACCCATGAATATATCTTGGCAGAGTAGTACTAGTATAGCTAGCTATTCACACATCATGTCATGTCTCACCTATTGTTGGTACTATGCATGCAATAATTATTGGACTTGTTTCTAATAAAATAGACTGATGTAATATGTGCAACCTGATTAGGTTGAAGCCAAGTTGATCATAGAACAAACAATCAAAGGCAAGGTTATGCATACCAGTTCTCTGAACTAAATAGATTAGTAAATATATTTAATCTTGATGCTTGAATATTCTTAAGTGATTGAACAGTTACATGTGATAAAAAATGGTTTGTTGATGAACGTTGGATGAAACGTGAACATCATACATGAATGAATAAAACGGTTGAGACGAGTATACACGAACTATTTTCAATCGCTCGCCGTAATCATGGGATGTATGGTATATCTAGCCCGAGACAGTCAATACCTGAAATAACGGTACGCAGTCACGCCGATATCAATGTGAGATTGATTTACCTCGCACAAGTAGGGGACTCGATGTCCTGATTCTCGGAGAGGGGTATAACCATTGGTGGAGATTACGATGTGTTTTAGCGTGTGTCTGCAGAGGTCACTATATTTAGGATTGCGCTAACCAATTAACCATTTATATTGTTTTTACACCCTTGTAAGGTATCAAGAGACATGTTCTTCTATCACTTAAATTACTTGAATTTATTACATGCTATTTTATTGTTAATCACTCTTTATCCTTGTTGAGTATGTATCAACATACTCATGGCCTATTTTATTTTCTCTGGTATGCGCAATTTGTGAGCAAAGTGAGCTGGATGGGGATGCCATTGAAGTTGTAGCAAATAACCACTAGACATCTGATGTTGGGTTAGGATTTTACTACTACACTCAATAATGTTGCCTTAAATAAATTGAAGGAATGCCTTCGATGCATGCTTCATAGGTTGGACCAATATAATATTTAGCTCGCATGCCTTTGTACCCTACAATGTAATATTGATGAATAAATGGAACCTAGTTCTTCTTGTGCTTTAATTTCACGATTACTGCTTGTGCCTTGTATGCTGATGAGGTATGTTTATCTCATAAGGATACGACAGCTATCACATTTAGTCCTTTCCTTAGTTGGGGGCGTGACAGTAAGAGACATCATAGAACGAACCATATCTAAGAGAGTTCGATTACGATGTTCGGACACACCATTACGTTATGGTGTTCCTGGCGGTGTCAATTGTGAAAGTATTCCACATTTCTTTAAATGCTCGCCAAACTCTTAACTTAGATACTCACCTCCACGATCAGATCGTAGAAATTTAATCTTCTTGTTACGTTGATTCTCTACTTCACTTTGAAATTTCTTGAACTTCTTGAAAGTTTCGGACTTATGTTTCATGAAATAGATTTACCCATATCTACTCAAGTCATCCGTGAAAGTAAGAACATAACAATAACCACCACGCGATGCAACACTCATCGGGCCACACACATCGGTATGTATGATTTCTAATAAGTCCATAGATCGCTCCATTATACGAGAGAATGGAGTCTTAGTCATTTTCCCATCATACATGCTTCGCATATTTCAATTGATTTGAAATCAAGCGATTCAAGAAGTCCATCAAAATATAATTTATTCATACGCTTCACTCCAATGTGACCAAGACTACAATTCCACATGTATGTAGAATTATCATTCAATTTCAATCGTTTAGCATATATATTATGAACATGTGTATCACTACTATCGATATTCAATAAGAATAAACCATCTATCATAGGCGCATGACCATAAAAGATATTACTCATATAAATGGAACAACCATTATTCTTGGATTTAAACAAGTAACCGTCTCGCAATAAACAAGGTCCAGATATAATGTTCATGCTTACGCAGACACCAAATAACAATTATTTAAGTATAAAACTAATCCTGATGGTAGATGAAGAGGGAGCGTACCGACAACGATCACATCAACCTTGGAGCCATGTCCAACGCGCATCATCACCTCGTCTCTTGCTAGTCTTCGTTTATTTTGCAGCACCTATTTCGAGTTACAAATATGAGCAACTGAACCAGTATCAAATACTCAGGTACTACTACGACTACTAGTAAGATACACATCAATAACATGTATATCAAATATAGCTTTCTTCTTGATGTTGCCGTTCTTCAGATCTGCTAGGTACTTGAGGCAATCCCGCTTCTAGGGACCACACTCTTTGCAATAAAAACATTCTACATCAGGACTAGCGCCAACTCGGGTTTTCTTCTCAGGTGCAACAATGGATTTGTTGCCTTCGAAGTTACCCTTGAGCTCATCCTGATTCTTCATGTCTACTTTGGCAGCCACCAAAGTGGCAGCAAGTTCAGTGAGCGATCCAATCGCACCACTTATCTTGTAATTCAGCACAAACCTTTTGTAATTGGGTGGGAACGATTGCATAACTCTATCTATCACAAGATCAACTAGGATTTCATATCCTAGTACTTTGATATGTTGAACATAGTGCATCATCATCATGATGTGATCGTTCATAGAGTTGTATTCCTTCATCATAACACTAAAGAACTCGCTGGAGATCATATTTCTCTCAGCATAGATTTGGCTCTCAAACATGGCTTTGAGTTCCTTCACCATGGCAGCAACACTACTAAGTTCAAAGCATTCTTGGAGCGTAGGCACCATCGACATAAGGATCGCATATTTCACAAGATTGTAATCATCATGCTTTGTGCATACACATTGTGCTCATCCCGAGACGCAACATTTGCAGGTGGGTCACCTAGAGATGCATCCATCATATAGGTTAAATTTCCAGCATCGAGGAAAATCCTCATGTTATAGATCCAATATATGAAGTTGCTTCCATTGTATTTCAACTTTTCTTTATCTAGGAACGCATTAAAAACGGTGGTATGGGACGCCATGATCTACAACATATTTACAAAGAGTTTAGACTAAGTTTATGATAAATTGAGTTTAAATTTAATTCTTAAATTAACTAGGTGAACTCCCTTTCAAAAGAACATCCCTCACATTGTTTTAGTGATCACATGAACCAAATCCACTACACCAAGTCCGATCATCACGAGAGATGATGTAGTTTCAAAGGCGAACAATCAACATGTTCATCATATCGGTCATATGAATCATGCTTTACCTTTTGGTATTCTATGTTCCGAGACCATGTGTGTACATTCTAGGCTCGTCAAGGTTAACCTTAGTATCCGTATGTACAAATCTGGCTTGCACCCGTTCTATGCACACATACAATCTATCACACCCGATCATCATGTGGTGCTTCGAAACGACGAGTCTTAGCAACGGTGCCTACTAAGGAAGAACACTTTATTATTTGATATTTAGTGAGAGGGATCATCTTATAATGCTACCGTCGCAATTTAAGCTATACAAGATGCATAAAAGGATTAACATCACATGCAATTCATAATATATGATATGATATGGCCTTTCTTCTTGTGCCTTCGATCTCCATCTCTGTCACATCCCAAGATTTTCCAAATCTTGTAATGTGAAAATAAATGAATAAAATAAAACTTTGTTTGATTTTCAGGGCCAGAAGAAACTTTTTTTGAATTCCAAAAGGAATCTTCAAACCTATTTTGAACAATTAAATCTCAAAAGGATTTAAAAAGATAAACATTTAATAAAAGGAAAAATAAAACATTTGGAAATACTTTTTTTTAAAAACAATTGAATGAAAAGATTTGTTTTCAAATGAAATAGAAGTTATAAATAAAGAATATTTTATAAAGCCAAATTAAACATTGGACAAGCTTTGGAAAATAAAACATTTTATTTTAAACAAAATAATAAAGGTTTATTTAAAAATAATAAAGGATTATTTAAATAAAATAATAAGGATTTAATATCCAACTTTATTTGATAAAAAAGGTTTTACCATTTTAATTAAAAACATCAAAACTTATTAAATTATATTAAATAGGTTTTCCAAGTATTTTATAATCTCAAATAAAACCTACTGAAGTGTTTTTTTTGGTTTTAGTTTTCAAAATAAAGATATTAATAAAACAAATTCTATTTGATATATTAACTAAGGTCCATTTTATTTAATTATTAAATGGATCCAAAAATAAAGATGTTATTTTGTTTTAAAACAAGTTTCCAAATATTCTTATTTCCAAATAAAACCTACTGAATGGCTTTAGTACTATTTTAGTTTTAAAAGTAAATATTCTAATATAACCAATCTTATTGAAGTAAAGGAATAAGGCTCATTGTATTTAATTAATAATAGACCCTTAAATCAAAGGTGAATTTGTTTTAAACAAGTAATTCAAGTATCTTATATTATTCAAATAAAACCTACTGATTTGATTTTGAAAACATTTGGATTTCAAATAAAGATTTTAATTAATAAACAACAAAAACTCCATTTAATTAATAAACCATGGCCTACTTATTTAATTAAGGATGGAACCTAAAAAGATTAAAGTATTATTTATTTTATTTAGGACTTTTGGTTCAGAATACTAAACAGAACCAAATTTTTAGTTACAATGTTTGGTGAAGATTTGAATTGTTTTGAATGCTTGAGGATTGTTTGAATTAACAACACAGAAAATAGAAATAGAAAAGGAAAAAGAATTTAGACAGAAAAAAAATAGAACAGCCCACCAATCTGGCCCAACTAGCCCAACTCAGCCCAACCGAGCCCACCTCCCTCTCTCAGCGAAGTGAATCGTTTTTCACCGCAAAACAAACCCACGCAGTGTATGACAACTGGAGCCCACCTGAAGTTTTCCTCACTCGCTAACAAGCAGGCCCCACATTCCCAGCCATCGTCTTCAACGAGACACCGTCGCCTGACCGTTGCAGTGAGTTACTCCGGCGATTGATTGCGCGTGAAGGAGGCTTTGATTTCTCGTAATAACCACGCTCCTTTAAACACCAGCACGTCCTCCTCCTTTCCCCTCTGCTTCCTTCCCCGAGAACGCCCCCAGGCTGCCGTATTTCGCCAGTCACTCTCTCTGTCTCCGACGAGGTCCATTGTCGATTCCGTCCAAACCGGACCACCCCATGCCACACTGAGCACACGAGCAAGTTCCCCACTCCCAGACGCTCCTCTCTGTACCCTCCTTTCAACCGCGGGCACCCCTAAACTTCACCAACGACAACCTCAGCACCGCCACCGTCTGGCTCTACTCCGGCGGAACCTCTCTGGTAAAACAGACTACCCCGACCCCTCTCGTTCACACACACGCCTTCTTCGTGTCCTTGCACCGCCATCGTCTGGTCGCTCCGCCGCCAGCAGCCGCCGCAGCGCCGCCCGTCTAAGGTCAATCACCCACAGCCATCCGATCCCGATCCGACGGATACGATAGAATGCTAGCGAAGAGGTATGCGTCGATCTGCGCCGCACGTTCCAGTTAGATCCAACGCACCCCAGTAGCCGATCCGAGCGAACCGTTATTGCCCAATCAGAAGCAGCCACGTGTACAGGATTCGATTTAAAACAGAATTTTGATCTGATTAGAATACAAATTTGTAATTGCTATAACTTTCAAACCACACGTCCAAATTTTGCAAATTTTATATCAATGAATTCAGGAGAACAATCCCTAGCCAACCATGCCCTTAGTTTAGCAAATAGTAGCTGTTAGCTTGTTTGAAATTGCAGAAACATTTGTATGCTTGATATGAATGTAAAAATTGTTTAAAATTGAATTTAGGGTTAAAACCTTTGGCAATTGGATTGATTTGAACCTACTGACCCTAGGAAACACTTTGTGAACACAAAAATGTATTTGGAAAAATTAAGAAATGATTCTTTAATTTAAAACCATTTCTAGTCAAATAGAAATGTAATTTATTTATTGAAAATAATTTTGAAGTAAAACCTTTGCAAATTGATTTGTTGTGACCTTACTGACCCTAGGAACCAACCCTTGGTGTTAGAAATGATTTTTGTAAAATTTAGGTTAGATTACTTGACTTAGTCATTTTCTAGCCAAATAAAAAGAATGGTTTTTGTTATAAAAATGTTTATGGAAATAAACTTTAAGGAAATGTTTTGGACCAAACCTACTGACCTAAAAACACCAAGTTTTGCAAATTAGCAACTCATTTGGTGAACAACATAAGAGTTTTGCCTTAATAAAAACATTTTTCACCACATGAAATGATGAATGGATTGAAAGATAGTTTTTGGACAAAACCCTCTAACTAATGACTTTACCACTTTGGTAAACGACCAACTTGGAACTTACAAAGTTTAGAAACCCAATAGAGGCCCTCTTTGCAAAATAAAACTATCTTGTGCATGCTCCCATGCATGACTTAGATTCCATTACTTTGTGTGTGTGAAGAATTGTTTGTTTGACTTTGGTTTGGAATGTGAATTGAATTTGTGTTTGCTTGATTGATTTGTAGTGAAGTGTGAGACTAGGAAGATCAAGGAGTGAACCACCATTCCCTACCAAAAAGGCAAGTGATGCTTCATACTTTCTATCCCAATACTTTCACTATGCATTAGTGATTTTGCTAAGTAAACTTGCATGGATTTTGCTAAGTATAGATCATGCTATAGTAAAACCTAGTAGATGAATCCTTAGTAGGATTTTCCTAAGTTAAGATTCCTATTACAATCAAGCTTAGCCTAGCTAATAGAAAACATGGGTGGAATATATATTCACACTATGGAAAAATATTCTAAGTCTGAGGACTTATGTGTTTGTTTAATAAAACAACTAAGTTAATGAATCCCCTGGGTGGAATGGGCTTGCTTGGTGGAGAATGGTTGAGTGGTTCACAATGCCATGGGCTTGGATTGTGTATCTCACTTGTGGAATGCCACCCACGAAACAAAGGGATTTGAGATGTCAAATGTTGAGAAGCTTCAAGTGCAACCACTTGGCAATATGGGCTCTGCCATGATCATATAGGTTGCAAGAACTTAGCCATATGGACAGTGGGTGGTAGTGTTTGATAGGTTGGAACGCGTCCATTTTGGTCTAAGGGAAAGCTTCTGAAAGATCTTGTCTTTGGAAACCAAGTCTTGTGGGGAAAGTGCACCACCTCTGCAGAGTGTAAAATCTAAGTACTTAGCCATGTCCCTGGTAAAGGACAAATTGAGCATCAAGACATGGAAGCAATCAAGAATCTCATCATTCCAATTTCTAAATTAAAATCTTGTGGTTTGAACAAGGGTTGTTTGAATTCTTCAATCATTGATGGAGAGATGGCTTGGTACAAGGATCTTGAAATCTTTGATTGAGAAAAATGTTTTTGACAATCAAAAACTTGGTATTTTCAAAATGATAAGAAAAATCTATTTTAAGCAATGCAAGCCTCAACTCCACTTAGCCAAATGCATATAGATGATAGACTCCACTATACTACCATAGTATCACTTGCCAATACAATTCAAATGTATTGACCCTTTGTGGCTGTAACTTGTATGTTGCAGGTTTGATTGATTTTAGTGAAGATTGATTGTTTAGGATTACAAAGTCTACAACCAACATCTGCCTGTGGCACTTTGAAGATGAAGGACCACTTGACCATAGTTATTCCGCTGCAATGTAATGTAATAACCTATTGAGCTATGTTTGATGTAATAAACTTATGTTATTCCTGGTTATAAAGTTATATTATGACCTTTGTTTCTTGATATTACATCTTAACTATGGATGCTAGCTATTGATCCAGGGACTAGCATTGTAAACACAGAGGGCTCTATCTTATTAAATATTGGGACCTCTACAGATGGTATCAGAGCATTGTGTTGCCTGTAGGATTTGTAAACCCTAGGATTGGACAAAAACCCTTAGAAAAATAGGTGTTGTATTTTGATCCAAAACTTATTTACAAAAACACTTGTAAACTCTTTCCTCAACCATTTTGGTTTCAACTCTACTTCTTTTCTACTTCAACTTGATGGAAAAGCCTACCCCATGGCCAAAGACTACACCATATGCAAAGGACTTCTTCAACATCTTCAACTCTAATGACTTCAACATCTTCAACTCTAATGACTTCAAATGACTTCAACATATTCAGCATGTTCACCAAGGACTTCCAACTTGGAAACCACTAAGGACTACAAGTGAAACAAGGAAATCTTGCTCAAGAATTAGAGACTGAGGGAATGCAAAATAAGAAGGAACCATCAACAACTTTGAAGTATTGTGACCAAGAGTTTTTCTCAAGGAAACCAAGATATCATACAAGAAGAATCAAGAAGGATGGAAAGATCACAAGTGAACCATATAGATGGACCACCATAATTTAGCTAAGACAAAACCACCAACTTATGTGGTGTAACAAAAATATTTTGTTGTCTAAGTATGTGATTGAACCTTGTTTGAGTGAAATGTTTGTTTGTGATTGCTTGAACATTGCTTGTGTGAATTGTGATGTGTGTGATTAGAAATATTTCCTTAGAAATATTTTACCTATTCTAATCCCAATCCAACCCAAACAGATGACTACTCCAAGAGACACCAACACCAACCAAGAAGACAACATGAAAGAACTTATAGCAACCCAAAACCAATTGAGCCAAGAGACAACTCAGCTTTTAGCGAACAACAATGGACTAGACCCAGCCATACAAAGGATTTTGAAATTTCAATCCCAATTGATGCAAGGACTAGTTACTCAAATGATCAACATGAGAGAAAACCTTTCCCAAAGAGCTAATGACAGCAATGATGACAAAGATGTTATCCTAGAAGGAACCCAAGTTAGCAATACTTGTGGATACAAGGATCATTCACCCAAGGAACATGAAGATCAATACCCCAAGAAGAGAGAAAGATCTCCCACCTATGAAGAATATGAACTGGAAGAACTCCTAGCTTTGGAGAGACCTAAGAAGAAGAAGAAGGACATAAGCCAGTTGCAATGTTACAATTGCAAAGAGATGGGACACTATGCCAGTGAATGCCCAGAAAAGAAGAAGAGACAAGAAGACAAACAAAAGCTAGTGAAACCCAAGATAAGGAAGGATTTTAGCCAAGTGATGTGCAAACACTGCAAAGAGTTAAGACATTATGCAAACTACTGTCCAGAAAAGATGAAGCATAAGATAAACCAGCCTATGAGAGATATCAGCCTTGTCACATGTTTCAAATGCAAGGAACTAGGCCACTATGCAAACAATTGTCCAGAAAGGATGGAGAACAAGTTAAACAAGTCTATGAAGGATCTCAGCCTTGGCCCATGAGTCAAGTAAAGAAACCAAGGACACATGCAACTGTTTGCTTAGAGAAATTTTTCCCAGAATCCCAAGAAGGACAATGTGTAATTTTTGTTTGAAAATTTTTAAGGGTGGTAGTACCCTAGTTGTTTTGAACTGCTTGTAACCCCAACCTTCCCAAATCTCGGGACGAGATTTATTTTAAGGGTGGTAGCCTGTCACATCCCAAGATTTTCCAAATCTTGTAATGTGAAAATAAATGAATAAAATAAAACTTTGTTTGATTTTCAGGGCCAGAAGAAACTTTTTTTGAATTCCAAAAGGAATCTTCAAACCTATTTTGAACAATTAAATCTCAAAAGGATTTAAAAAGATAAACATTTAATAAAAGGAAAAATAAAACATTTGGAAATACTTTTTTTAAAAACAATTGAATGAAAAGATTTGTTTTCAAATGAAATAGAAGTTATAAATAAAGAATATTTTATAAAGCCAAATTAAACATTGGACAAGCTTTGGAAAATAAAACATTTTATTTTAAACAAAATAATAAAGGTTTATTTAAAAATAATAAAGGATTATTTAAATAAAATAATAAGGATTTAATATCCAACTTTATTTGATAAAAAGGGTTTTACCATTTTAATTAAAAACATCAAAACTTATTAAATTATATTAAATAGGTTTTCCAAGTATTTTATAATCTCAAATAAAACCTACTGAAGTGTTTTTTTGGTTTTAGTTTTCAAAATAAAGATATTAATAAAACAAATTCTATTTGATATATTAACTAAGGTCCATTTTATTTAATTATTAAATGGATCCAAAAATAAAGATGTTATTTTGTTTTAAAAAAGTTTACAAATATTCTTATTTCCAAATAAAACCTACTGAATGGCTTTAGTACTATTTTAGTTTTAAAAGTAAATATTCTAATATAACCAATCTTATTGAAGTAAAGGAATAAGGCTCATTGTATTTAATTAATAATAGACCCTTAAATAAAAGGTGAATTTGTTTTAAACAAGTAATTCAAGTATCTTATATTATTCAAATAAAACCTACTGATTTGATTTTGAAAACATTTGGATTTCAAATAAAGATTTTAATTAATAAACAACAAAAACTCCATTTAATTAATAAACCATGGCCTACTTATTTAATTAAGGATGGAACCTAAAAAGATTAAAGTATTATTTATTTTATTTAGGACTTTTGGTTCAGAATACTAAACAGAACCAAATTTTTAGTTACAATGTTTGGTGAAGATTTGAATTGTTTTGAATGCTTGAGGATTGATTGAATTAACAAAACAGAAAATAGAAATAGAAAAGGAAAAAGAATTTAGACAGAAAAAAATAGAATAGCCCACCAATCTGGCCCAACTAGCCCAACTCAGCCCAACCGAGCCCACCTCCCTCTCTCAGCGAAGTGAATCGTTTTTCACCGCAAAACAAACCCACGCAGTGTATGACAACTGGAGCCCACCTGAAGTTTTCCTCACTCGCTGACAAGCAGGCCCCACATTCCCAGCCATCGTCTTCAACGAGACACCATCGCCTGACCGTTGCAGTGAGTTACTCCGGCGATTGATTGCGCGTGAAGGAGGCTTTGATTTCTCGTAATAACCACGCCCCTTTAAACACCAGCACGTCCTCCTCCTTTCCCCTCTGCTTCCTTCCCCGAGCACGCCCCCAGGCTGCCGTATTTCGCCAGTCACTCTCTCTGTCTCCGACGAGGTCCATTGTCGATTCCGTCCAAACCGGACCACCCCATGCCACACTGAGCACACGAGGAAGTTCCCCACTCCCAGACGCTCCTCTCTGTACCCTCCTTTCAACCGCGGGCACCCCTGAACTTCACCAACGACAACCTCAGCACCGCCACCGTCTGGCTCTACTCCGATGGAACCTCTCTGGTAAAACAGACTACCCCGACCCCTCTTGTTCACACACACGCCTTCTTCGTTTCCTTGCGCTCCTGACCGTGTGTCTCGTTTGTCTCCGAGTGATTCCTAGCGTCGTCCTCGACCTCGACCACGCGCGTCCGTCGCCAGTACCAACTCAGGCGAGCAATCGCAGCTGCCCCCTAGCGCCCCTCGACGGACAAGTACCACGTTGAGCATCAGCGAGCGTCAGCGAATCCGGTGAGCATCTCCACACCCTCCTTTGCTTCCTGTACCGCCGGCGCCGCCATCGTCTGGTCGCTCCGCCGCCAGCAGCCGCCGCAGCGCCGCCCGTCTAAGGTCAATCACCCACAATCATCCGATCCCGATCCGACGGATACGATAGAATGCTAGCGAAGAGGTATGCGTCGATCTGCGCCGCACGTTCCAGTTAGATCCAACGCACCCCAGTAGCCGATCCGAGCGAACCGTTATTGCCCAATCAGAAGCAGCCACGTGTACAAGATTCGATTTAAAACAGAATTTTGATCTGATTAGAATACAAATTTGTAATTGCTATAACTTTCAAACCACACGTCCAAATTTTGCAAATTTTATATCAATGAATTCAGGAGAACAAGCCCTAGCCAACCATGCCCTTAGTTTAGAAAATAGTATCTGTTAGCTTGTTTGAAATTGCAGAAACATTTGTATGCTTGATATGAATGTAAAAATTGTTTAAAATTGAATTTAGGGTTAAAACCTTTGGCAATTGGATTGATTTGAACCTACTGACCCTAGGAAACACTTTGTGAACACAAAAATGTATTTGAAAAAATTAAGAAATGATTCTTTAATTTAAAACCATTTCTAGTCAAATAGAAATGTAATTTATTTATTGAAAATAATTTTGAAGTAAAACCTTTGCAAATTGATTTGTTGTGACCTTACTGACCCTAGGAACCAACCCTTGGTGTTAGAAATGATTTTTTTAAAATTTAGGTTAGATTACTTGACTTAGTCATTTTCTAGCCAAATAAAAAGAATGGTTTTTGTTATAAAAATGTTTATGGAAAGAAAACTTTAAGGAAATGTTTTGGACCAAACCTACTGACCTAAAAACACCAAGTTTTGCAAATTAGCAACTCATTTGGTGAACAACATAAGAGTTTTGCCTTAATAAAAACATTTTTCACCACATGAAATGATGAATGGATTTAAAGATAGTTTTTGGACAAAACCCTCTAACTAATGACTTTACCACTTTGGTAAACGACCAACTTGGAACTTACAAAGTTTAGAAACCCAATAGAGGCCCTCTTTGCGAAATAAAACTATCTTGTGCATGCTCCCATGCATGACTTAGATTCCATTACTTTGTGTGTGTGAAGAATTGTTTGTTTGACTTTGGTTTGGAATGTGAATTGAATTTGTGTTTGCTTGATTGATTTGTAGTGAAGTGTGAGACTAGGAAGATCAAGGAGTGAACCACCATTCCCTACCAAAAAGGCAAGTGATGCTTCATACTTTCTATCCCAATACTTTCACTATGCATTAGTGATTTTGCTAAGTAAACTTGCATGGATTTTGCTAAGTATAGATCATGCTATAGTAAAACCTAGTAGATGAATCCTTAGTAGGATTTTCCTAAGTTAAGATTCCTATTACAATCAAGCTTAGCCTAGCTAATAGAAAACATGGGTGGAATATATATTCACACTATGGAAAAATATTCTAAGTCTGAGGACTTATGTGTTTGTTTAATAAAACAACTAAGTTAATGAATCCCCTGGGTGGAATGGGCTTGCTTGGTGGAGAATGGTTGAGTGGTTCACAATGCCATGGGCTTGGATTGTGTATCTCACTTGTGGAATGCCACCCAGGAAACAAATGGATTTGAGATGTCAAATGTTGAGAAGCTTCAAGTGCAACCACTTGGCAATATGGGCTCTGCCATGATTATATAGGTTGCAAGAACTTAGCCATATGGACAGTGGGTGGTAGTGTTTGATAGGTTGGAACGCGTCCATTTTGGTCTAAGGGAAAGCTTCTGAAAGATCTTGTCTTGGGAAACCAAGTCTTGTGGGGAAAGTGCACCACCTCTGCAGAGTGTAAAATCTAAGTACTTAGCCATGTCCCTGGTAAAGGACAAATTGAGCATCAAGACATGGAAGCAATCAAGAATCTCATCATTCCAATTTCTAAATTAAAATATTGTGGTTTGAACAAGGGTTGTTTGAATTCTTCAATCATTGATGGAGAGATGGCTTGGTACAAGGATCTTGAAATCTTTGATTGAGAAAAATGTTTTTGACAATCAAAAACTTGGTATTTTCAAAATGATAAGAAAAATCTATTTTAAGCAATGCAAGCCTCAACTCCACTTAGCCAAATGCATATAGATGATAGACTCCACTATACTACCATAGTATCACTTGCCAATACAATTCAAATGTATTGACCCTTTGTGGCTGTAACTTGTATGTTGCAGGTTTGATTGATTTTAGTGAAGATTGATTGTTTAGGATTACAAAGTCTACAACCAACATCTGCCCGTGGCACTTTGAAGATGAAGGACCACTTGACCATAGTTATTCCGCTGCAATGTAATGTAATAACCTATTGAGCTATGTTTGATGTAATAAACTTATGTTATTCCTGGTTATAAAGTTATATTATGACCTTTGTTTCTTGATATTACATATTAACTGTGGATGCTAGCTATTGATCCAGGGACTAGCATTGTAAACACAGAGGGCTCTATCTTATTAAAGATTGGGACCTCTACAATCTCCAAGCACGAAATCACCGGCATGGCGTCAATATCAATGGCGCCACTTCATGGTTGTCCTCCACCAAAAGCAACTATTACAACTACTTGATGAATAGACACACATGTCTTAAACGAAATTTAAAGACAACCATAAGGCTCCCGCCGGTTGCCAACTTACAATAAGGATCATTTCATACATCATATTTTATCACAATCATGGCCATATCACGTCACAACACAAGCCCTGCAAAAACAAGTTAGACGCCTCTAATCTTATTTGCATGTTTTGCGTGGCTGGGGCTTTCGCATAAGAATCGTTCTAACTTACGAACATGAACCACAATGTTGATACAAGTATTGTAAAGTGCTCGTTGTAAATTGTATCTTCACTATGGTGAGAGAGACAGACGCCTGCAAAGCCACTTGTGCAATGCAAGTTTCATGTTGAGTGTGGAGCAAGTCTCATGTACGATGACATGTAAGGTTAGCCCGGGCCACTTGATACGTCGGAAACATATCTATAATTTTTTATGCTCCATGCTTGTTTAGTATCTACTTTGCTTTGCTTGTCTACACTTTGAGATGCTTTTTACACGTTTTCTGATACTAACCTATTAACAAGTTGCCATAGTGCTAGTTGCCTGTTTTCTGCTGTTTTTGGTTCCAGAAAAGCTAGTAAGGAAATATTCTCGGAATCGGACGGGACAAAAGCCAAAGTCAATAACTTTCCGTGGGGAACAAGAAGTCCAGAGGGGAGACGGAGAGGCGTGCCAGGGTATCCAAACCCCCCTAGGCGTGGCCAGGGGTGGGCCCGCGCCTAGGAGGGGTGTGGTGTGACACTCCCGGGATAAGGGCTAAACAAATCCCAGACCTCCGTCTTACGTAAGCTTAACCTTGAGCTCGAGAATATCCAGTGAAGAATCGATAACACAACAGTGACCCTACGACACAAAAATTATTACAGCAAGGTCATAACTAAGCAGAGAACCAAATTATTACAAGCAGAGGTCACTGACCACAAACATCAAACAACGGAAGGCAAATTATGCTATTAAGTATAACAAACTTAACAAATGGCCTAAGAGGCCTGAAGCATAACGATGACGTCCCAGCCCATAGATTCCAGGTTGCCGTCCGAGAACCCCAAGCTACTCGTCGATGTCGATGTAGTACGAAACTCGTTTTCAGGTGAACACTTACTCTGCCAATAGTATTAACAAAGCAAGGGTGAGTACAGGGTGTACTCTACAAGACTTCTGGCTGGTGGAGTTGTTTTGCATAAAGCCACTTTTGTTTATAAAACAAGAGGGAGAAGAAGCTCGTATAGTCAGAGTATTTTAAAAGGGCATAAGAGAACAACATCTCCGAAATATTGATCATCATCTTGATATCCACCAAATCATCATCATCTACCAACTAGGATCATGTAACATCCCAGCATTTAGGACTAAACGAAGGGTAGATTTAGGATTTTCTGCATCAGCATGCATGCATCTGAAAATCTGGGTAAATTTTTCGCCAAATTAGTATACTAGAGTGATCAGAATTCTTACTCCGATGAATTAGGTTTAGTGTCATCAAAAGGGGAGTGGGGTGAATTTTGACATGACCTCTATTGTTTTATTGAGTTATGAGGGGAGAAATTTGACTTATGAATAATTATTCACAATAATATAAATACAAGTATGATAAATAAAAGTATAAAGATTATTAAAATCCAACATTACAATGTTCTTTTACAATAAAAGAATAACGGAATATTACAATGAAACAAATAAGAGAATAAAGGAAATGGAAAATGAATTACAATAATTAAACAAATAGAAGAATTCTTTATTAAAAGAATATATATTACATTATTCTTTTACAATAAATGAATAATAAGAATGGTTACAATAATAAGATAAATTAATTTATTACAATATTTTTACATTAATTCTTGACAGAAAAGGAAATTACAAAAAATGGGATAAAAGGAAAATCCTAGAACTAATCTTCATCTTCACATCTTCTCATTTCCTGATCTTGTTCCTGTAAAAGCATGAAGTAAACAAAATATAGTATAAAGAAGTTTGGGGAGGTTAGAATTACTCTCAGTAATGCAATGTGATGCATTTCTTGTCACATCGTTGAGTTTTAGAGAAGAAAACTAGTCAAGTGTAAATCTGTTCTTATCAAATTTGTCTCAGCACAACATCATTGACATAAATGGGGCAAGTTTCATCGAATTAGTAAAAGGTAAAAGTCAAATAGTAGAACCATCAGCAAATATCAAGATATTTTAACTTGATCTGATCCATAACATCACAGCAAGCAACCACACAGCTCACACAACACATGCAACTGTGTGTGTTGTCAACACCACAAGAGAGCAACAAATGGAGAGACAACACCAGCTGTAGCAGGGCTGCTATGATATGCATCTCACACACACCACCAGACCATAGTCCTCCACTAGCTCTAGAGCACCACAAAGAACATCACTTGTTCTTATTAGATTTCCCAATAACACATAGATCAAACCACATCACTAGCAACCTGGTTGCTCGAAGAAGCCATCCAAGGACACTAGGAGGAGGTCATGAGTACAAGGAGTAGGCCAAAAGCACAAGAATCAAGCGAACAAAAGATCAAGGAGGATCAGCTTAAGCACAGGAATAAGAAGAGCCAGCTGATCAAGCATACATCTTAGGAACAACATCATCAAGCTTCCATACTAGGTTGTTATTCATCTCTAAGATAGCCAAAATATTTAATATCAATTGTTCTCCTATTTTCTTTTCCCAAGATGGATTTTAGGTAAGAGGGAGCTCTCAGTTTAGTGTATAAGTGCTACACTAGTTCATCCTAGAGCTGTTGAGGCCAACAAAAAATCTATTCTTATCCTAGAAGATTTGGTCTTAGTCTTTGCATCACAGACCAAACCAAGAAATCCAGCAAACAACATCTAAGATGTTACCACTGTGCACAAACCTAGTGGAGGCACCACAGTGGTAAATTAAGCAGTTTTATCCAATCAAACTAGCTTCAGCTTTATGCATCATGAGCTGTATTTCTATCTTTTGGGCATCAACACCAACTACTTTACTATTGATTACAACAAGTCATATTACCTGGGCTACCACTGTGCACACTCCAATATTGGAGGCACCACAGTAGCAGCCCAAGGCAACAGAGCCAGCATAAAAGTTGTTCTTCAATAGCTAGCCCATGTTAGTCAAACAAAATCATTTCTATCATTTTCCTAGAGGATAATCCAGGAATCAAGGATGCATATCAGTTCTCTGTCTATATACATAGGTACTCAATTCCTCTCTAGTTACCAAGCAAGCATTGCACTTGAATTATCTTTAATCAAGCTAAACAAGATAAATAATTTTCCTAATAAGATTTTATTAGGAATCAGAATATATTCAAATGATTTTATTATTCAAATGCTAAGTTATAGCTAGAACCAAATCTAGAAGTCACATCATTTCTTCTGAACAACCATTCACAAGGCAAACATTGGATCCAAGAGGCAGCAGCATATCATGAGCATTTGTTCTTATTCTATGCATCTTTCCAAAAGGTACCACATCAATAAGACACAAGCCCAAAAGCCACCAAAAACCTTCCTGGATACAAAGGTTCAGTGAAAATGAATGCAAACTCAATTGAATAATTCATTCAGAAAGCATCTATAGCAGGCCATTAGTTGTTAAAGCACATAACTCATCTTCTAATCAACAACAACTACAATCTAATCATTTTCCTAGTAAATATTTAGGAATCATATAAATGGTTACTTCTCTGCTGAGATAATATATTGGTTGGGTACCCAAAATCCATCACAAATGACCAACATATGCTTCTGAATCATAGCTTATGAATCACAATTCAACATCAACATAACCTAATCTTATTAAAATCTACAAACCACCATGTACATTGTCAAGTCAAATGAATCAGCTAACAAGCCACATTGAGTACAGGATTCAGGGAAGCACAAACCAAAATCATCAATCTAGTTTTAATTCCATTCACTTAGCAAGATCAGTGGCAAGGCCACTATAAGCTACACATGATACAATAAGCCGCTGCTACAACAGATTAGGATTTGACCTCCAGGAGGAACAGAGACACTAAAAATGTGGGGGTAGATGGGATAACTTACTCGGGGTCCTCGCTTAAGTCGAGAAGAGGAAGCAGTTCAGGCCATCAATTCTGACACGGTGCGACGGCACGAGGAGCACCATAGTACTCAACCCGCACCGAGCGGCACCAGTGGATACATGCGCATAGAAGCAGATGGGAGAGTGTCGAGGGCGACCGATGGCGGCAGCCAAGGAGGCCGGGGCCGGCCATGGTTGCGCGGCGACGGCGGCGACACTGCGTCGCCAGAGAGGGAGAAGAAAAGAATCGAGCTTGCGTGCGAGGGGAAGAGGGGTCGTATGGGTCGGTTGACCGACTCGGTCGGTTGGGCTCTGTGGCTTAGTCCAATCTGGTGGACTAGGTGGATTGGGCTAGATGGGCCCAAGAACTAGGCCCAATATAAATAAAAAAAAAGTGGAAATTATTAAAATACCTGTAGGGTTCGCAGCATAGAAAACAAAAATTTTCCTACGATGTGAACTATATACCAAGATCTATCTACTAGATAAAAACAACGGGCGGATGTATATCCATAGAGAACATACCCTTGAAGACCGACAAAGCTTAACGAGTTCAACTCGTGGTTGATGTAGACGATCTCTTGCCGATCTCAAGATCGAGAGGAAGTCCTAGTGTCGCAAATCAGAAGCGCATCCGTGCTCGCACACACGTTCGAGGCACCGAGCAACCACCGCCTCCTCGCTCCAGCGATGCAACGGAAGCACAACTCTTTCTTGCCGAATAGCCACCGGGAACATGAATCTCGCTAGTCCGAGACCATGGGGGATAAATGTAGGGTTCGCAGCATAGAAAACAAAAATTTTCCTACGATGGGAACAACTATGTACCAAGATCTATCTACTAGATACAAACAACGGGCGGATGTATATCCGTAGAGAACATACCCTTGAAGACCGACAAAGCTTAACGAGTCCAAACTCGTGGTTGATGTAGATGATCTCTTGCCGATCTCAAGATCGAGAGGAAGTCCTAGCGCCGCAAAACAGCAGCGCATCCGTGCTCGCACACACGTTCGAGGCACCGAGCAACCCCCGCCTCCTCGCTCCAGCGATGCAGCGGAAGCACAACTCTTTCTTGCCGAATAGCCACCGGGAACATGTATCTCGCTAGTCCGATACCATGGGGAATAAATTCTAGAGGGGGAGAGAGATCCTTCACGAGGAGGTGTGGTGTGAGAGGAGGAGAGGGGGGCCTTTTATAGGGGAGAGGGGGGCACCCAAGGGGCATGGCGCCCAGCCATGGGGATGCCCCCACCTCTTCCACATTCATGTGGGTGGAGCTCCCACTCAAAATGAAAAGCCTCCACTCCCATTAAAAAGCCTCCACTCAAAAATCCACTCACATGCATTAAATTTCCACCAAATTTAATGCAAGCTCTCATTTAAATAAAACTCTTTTATTTATTTATTCAGAATTTTGTTAATTACTTTAATTAACAAACATTCACATAAAACCCCTTGCTAGTATTCCATTTCACATGCAGAACCAGTTTCAGCAATTTCAACCGAAAACCTGTTTCGGTATCTAGTGAAATAAATTCCTGCGCTTGTTCATTCTTTCGGCATGAAACTTTTGCTCCAATTGGATGTCGGTGTCTCTTAAGTGTGTCACCCTACGGTTCGCGAATAATGCGGACATGATCGAGACCCCTCTCGAATCAATAATCAGAAGTGGGATCTGGAGACCCATACTGACTCCCACACATTCAACGATGACTTTCTTGTGATCGTCGGAACCTTTTATGCTAGTATCTTAATCCCTTTGTTTCGCGATATATTACATGTCTGAGATTCGATCATCGGTATCTCCATACCTAGTTTGATCTGTTACTGACATGCACTCTTTTCTCGTTCCCGTGATATAACATTCTAGTGATCAAATCACTTGCTTGCAAGCTAATCAATGTGATATCACCGAGAGGGCCCAGAGTATATCTATCCGTCATCGGGATGAACAAATTCCACTCTCGATCCATGAGCCTCAACATAAAACTTTATTAGTTCTGAATCCATCTTTATAATCACCCTGTTACGGTGTGACGTTTGATGTTATCAAGAAACTCTTCCGGTGTTAGTGATTGACATGATCTCATGGTCTAAGGATTAGGATCACTTCGTAAGTTGTTATAGCAATATAAACTCAATGACTTTGATCGTAATGCTATACTTCGGATGAATGTTCATCACACCATTACACTAATGTTGTGACCCCGTTATTAACAACATCCAATGTCCATGATCAGGAAACCTTGATCATCTTGTTAATCAACGAGCTAGTTTATGAGAGAGGCATAACTAGGAACTTTCTGTTTGTTTATTAAACACACATGTATTAACGTTTCCGTATTAATACAATTATAGCATGTAAAATAAACATTTATCATAAATAAGGAATACGATAATAACCACTTTATTATTGCCTCTCGGGCATATTCCCTTCAGTCTCCCACTTGCACTAGAGACAATAATCTAGTTTGAAAACTTTGTGTATTGAACACCTATGGCTTTCTGGTGTTCCAAATACGCAACTGCAAGTGGTTAACATAATCTACGGATCTGACGCTCAGGTCCGTGTGTATTTGCATGTCTTTGCGTCTCCACGCATCACTCATTCTCCAATGAGATGGCATTGTATAAATTTGGTCTTTTGGTGATACCTTTAGTTCCTTGGGGTTAAAACACGTCGATACTATGGTGATACAATATATCTTTAGTGTTAGCCCGTTGCGAACCACACCTTAGTTTGATAACAAACTACTTGACACAAATTCCCTCCTTTGCTGCTACTATAGCAGTCATATACTTAGCCTTTTGTTGTAGTATTCGTCACAATGTCTTAACTTTGGAACTCTTCCAAATCCATCATGGAATCTCCTTTCCATTACATTGTGCCACCCATAGTTTAAATTGAGATAAACTTAATTTGTATCTTGTGACAAAACTAGTATCAATGTAACTCTTTACAATGAACTATTTGCAATTGTTTGTCACCTCTACACAAATATATTCTTAGTTCTTTCAAAAAGATCATAAGAATATCCTCACTATCGTCCAATGATCATTTTATGATTCATTCTGGTATATGCTCATAACACTTAGAGCATAGGACATATCTGGATGTGTGCATATCATGGTATGATTGATCAAAACATCCTTGTGATTTCACTCATCAAGTGTCAACGCACTTGAATCTTGTTTCACTTATCAAGTGTCGATACACTTGAATCTTGATTCAATTCCTTTCCATGCGACAAGAACCGTTTCTTGTTGTTTCTATATTGAACTCCTTCAATATCTCATATATGTACGTTTGGCATAACCATATTAGCGTCACGGTCTATCCACTATAGACTTTCATGCTAATTATTCGGGTTTTGCCTAAGTCTTTCATCAAAATGAAATTCTTAACCTCTGTCAATAAAAGATACATAATTTCTAATCAACAAGATGTCCTCCACATAATGTATTAGAAATATGTCTTAGCGCTCCCACTTAATTTCTTGCAAATGCAAGCATCTTCATCATCTCCTGATGAAAAACTCCTTTTTCATCTTGGTGAAGATTCCAACTCCGCGATGCTTACTTCAACAATTGAAGTTTGCATGCCCCTTTTTAGCATCCTTTGAATTAACAAAACCCTTTGGATCGTGTCATGTACACGTCCTAGCTAACCATTCTATTAAAAGAACTTTGTTTTGTTTATTCATCTACCATATACCAAATTATATGTAGTGGTTGCTACTTTAATCCGTCCAGACTAAATATCGCTATGAAAGATCAAATCTTGTCATAGTCAACTCCTTGAACATTATCGTAAAATACTTTACGACATGTCGACTATTTCATAGATGTGAAACATCCATGTCTATTTCTTTATAGATCCAAATACGACCGATAGATTTTTACACCTTTCCGGAGGGTCTTCCAAGTTCAAAACTTGATTTCTCGTGTATGGAACTATCACGGATTTGATGGCTTCAAGCCATTTGACGGAGTCAAGGCCCATCATCGCTTCTTTGTATGTATTCGGTTCATCATTGTCAAACAATAATGATTTACTCTCAAATCTTAGCATTTGATTGTTTAACCGACCTACTTGGTTCAACAAGAACTTAGATCTCCGTGACCACAACCTTTGAGGCACATAAGCTATGAGCATTATGGCAGCCTTCGGAACGATTTCCGGTGCTGCGCAACTCAGCACATTTAGCTAAGGTTCGTTAACCTTATCAAAGTTCTATTGTCCTCCCACTTAACATTTATGAAAAATTCCTTCTTCAAGAAATTTCAAATTTCAAGCGACAAACCCTTTTGTCCTCGGTGTTATGGAGGAATAACCAATTGTTATTCGAAATAACTTACAAAGACATGCTCATCCGACTTCGATTGTAAACATCTTACTTATGTTTAGCATACCAAAATTTAAGAAATGACAACTTGTGTTTTACCCCAAACCATAACTCATATGGTGTCATTTCAACGGATCAAGATGGAGCTCTTTTCAGTGTAAAAGCGGTAGTCTCTAAAGCTTTAATCTTTTAAAACATAATGGCAGTTTTATGAATAACACCTTTGATCCAACCATGTCAAACAAGGTTTCCTTACAAATCTCAAAACATTCCATATTCCTATGGTGTTTCAGGAGATGTAAATCTAGGTGTTTTGCTAAACTTGCAACTCAAATAAATCCCTTTATGATAAAATCATAATTCATTTATTTTCTTGTTACACTTGTAACTCAACTAAATCCCTTTATGATCAAATCATAATTCATTTATTTTTCTTGTTACAATGATTTTCCACTTCATCTTGAAAGTCTTTGAAACATTTTCAAATATTTCATACTTCTTTCTCATTAAGTGAACATTCACTCAAAATTCCGGAGAAAGCATATGAAGTTGAAACCCATCGCTTACGACTACACATAATGGATTACATACATCGATATGTATAAATTCCAATAATTTAGTCGTTCGTTCTTCTTTGGCCTTTGAACGAAGTTTTAATTATCACGTGGAAAGTCTCACAAGCGTCACTTGATCAAATCAAAGACTCCAAAAATCCATGAATATGGAGATTCTTCATGTTTTCTTTCCAATATAATTTAAACAGCGATGTCACTTCATAAGTGATCTTTCAATCATTTGTCTTGCGACATTTTAGCATTAGGTTTTATGGATGTGATTTCTTCAACTAGATTTGTAAATCATCCATCTTATATGGAATACGGTAATTATTTGAACAACCTTTGTTCTTATAATACCTGATTCAAATAACAATTATTAAAACAAATCTTGAAGTCAAGCTTTGATGTCAACGAGAAATACAAACAACGGTTTGTTTGTTTTCGATGAACATCATCACATATTCTCTTGCTAGTTACTTAGGCCATTGTGGTTCATGAATTGCGTCATTCCGTATGAAATTTCATACCAACCAATTCGGTATCCAATACCCAAGAACCACATTGTTTAACAAGCAAAGAATACAACCATAACATGTATATCATCCATATACTTAAATTGGATATTTCCAATCTTTTCTTTTCTGCCAAATATATTTTATAGATTCTCTTTCAGCATTTCCTTTTCCTTTTAAAAGAATCTATCAACATCAAAAGTGGCGCCATATACATGACACATAGTCCAAAGCGTGTATATTCAAATAATAATACCTTTGGACTTGCACTTTGAAGTAGATCACCATCATCAAAATGATCGGTATTCTTTCAAAATCCATTCTTTAGTAATCTTTTAGTGTAGTAAACACTTTACATACATCTTCTATTCATCCTTATCATGACGACTTTCATGATCAAGCCAATTTAGCTTATAAAGGAGAATCGTGAGTATAACATTACTTTCCAAAACCCTTTTGGATGATTAGGATGTCTAACATCTCCAATCTTCGTAAATTCTCATCCAATATGAGAACATATATTATACTCTATCATATTGCAACCAAAACATTGTTTCAGATATCGTTATATCTGCCACACATGATGGTTTCTGAAACAATTCTTTCAGCTCCTAGATAAACTTGATATTAAAACAACCAAGAATCGTGGAGGCAAACATGATACTTAAGATACTAACACTGGAATTGTTACTCTTGATTTAATACCAATTATTAAATCTCACGGAGTAAATAAAGTTTGCTGAAAGTTTGCAATAGGACTTTAAACTTTAGATTGACACTAAACACAATACGATACCAGTTCATAAAGTATATATCCAGAATTCTATAGTTCTATTATCTCAATTACAACTATGCATAAGGTGGTGAACGAATTCCAATGACTACAACAAATTATGCAAATTCACTTTGATTTAATTTATGATAAATTGAGTTCTACTAATCCAAATTAGAAATGAACTCCCACTCAAAAACGACATCCCTCGTGTCTTTTTGGTGATTACATGAACCAAATCCACTACACCAAGTCCGATCATCACGTGAGTCGGCGTAGCTTCAAAGGCGAGCATCCATATGGTCATCATATCAAAACATATGACTCATGCTTAACCTTTCGGTCCGTGTTCCGAGGCCATGTCTGTACATGCTAGGCTCGCCAAGTAAGAACCTTAGTATTCGCGTGTGTAACTGTCTTACACCCGAGATATGCTCGTGGATTCAAGTACACCCGATCATCACGTGATGTCTTGAAGCGACGAAACATTGTCGGTGCATACTTAAGGAAGAACACATTTTTATCTTGATATCTAAATGAGGGATCATCTTATTATGCTAATAAAACGCCAAACAAGCAATATAAGATGCTATCAAACATCACATGTTTATTAGTGGAATGATATGGTTCTCGCATATGATCTCTATCATGTGCACCGTGGTATGATCACTATCATACCTTTACGTGTAAATCCAAGGTCTATGGAGTTTACACGTTATGTATGTTGTAAGAGTATCATCTCATACTTCTACTTACAACATCATCATATCATAACACTAGCCCAGCAACAATCTAAACTAGACGCCTCTAATTTATCCATTGCAAATTTTACGTGGCTTAGGGCTTTCGAAGATAGAACCGTTCTTACCTACGAACATGAACCACAACGAGGATAACCAAATTGTTGACAACTCGTTGCAAATTAGATATTGACTATAGTAGGAGAGACAGACACCCGCTAGCCACTTATGCAAAACTAGTTGCATGTCAAGCGTGGAACAGGTCTCATGTGCGAGGACATGTAAAATTTGTCCGGGCCGCTTCATCCCACTATGCCACCAATATCCAAAGTACAACTAAGAAGCAATAAAATGATCATCATCGCCCACATACTCATATGTGTACTACCTGTGCAAAGTATCTACGCATAGATCCGGCTCAGATACCACTGTAGGGTTCGCAGCATAGAAAACAAAATTTTTCCTACGATGGGAACAACTATGTACCAAGATCTATCTACTAGATACAAACAACGGGCGGATGTATATCCGTAGAGAACATACCCTTGAAGACCGACAAAGCTTAACGAGTCCAAACTCGTGGTTGATGTAGACGATCTCTTGCCGATCTCAAGATCGAGAGGAAGTCCTAGCGCCGCAAAACAGCAGCGCATCCGTGCTCGCACACACGTTCGAGGCACCGAGCAACCTCCGCCTCCTCGCTCCAGCGATGCAGCGGAAGCACAACTCTTTCTTGCCGAATAGCCACCGGGAACATGTATCTCGCTAGTCCGAGACCATGGGGAATAAATTCTAGAGGGGGAGAGAGATCCTTCACGAGGAGGTGTGGTGTGAGAGGAGGAGAGGGGGGCCTTTTATAGGGGAGAGGGGGGGGGCACCCAAGGGGCATGGCGCCCAGCCATGGGGCTGCCACCACATCTTCCACATTCATGTGGGTGGACCTCCCACTCAAAATGAAAAGCCTCCACTCCCATTAAAAAGCCTCCACTAAAAAATCCACTCACATGCATTAAATTTCCACCAAATTTAATGCAAGCTCTCATTTAAATAAAACTCTTTTATTTATTTATTCAGAATTTTGTTAATTACTTTAATTAACAAACATTCACATAAAACCCCTTGCTAGTATTCCATTTCACATGCAGAACCAGTTTCAGCAATTTCAACCGAAAACCTGTTTCGGTATCTAGTGAAATAAATTCCTGCGCTTGTTCATTCTTTCGGCATGAAACTTTTGCTCCAATTGGATGTCGGTGTCTCTTAAGTGTGTCACCCTACGGTTCGTGAATAATGCGGACATGATCGATACCCCTCTCGAATCAATAATCAGAAGCGGGATCTGGAGACCCATACTGACTCCCACACATTCAACGATGACTTTCTTGTGATCGTCGGAACCTTTTACGCTAGTATCTTAATCCCTTTGTTTCGCGATATATTACATGTCCGAGATTCGATCATCGGTATCTCCATACCTAGTTTGATCTCGTTACTGACATGCACTCTTTTCTCGTTCCCGTGATATAACATTCTAGTGATCAAATCACTTGCTTGCAAGCTAATCAATGTGATATCACCGAGAGGGCCCAGAGTATATCTATCCGTCATCGGGATGAACAAATTCCACTCTCGATCCATGAGCCTCAACATAACACTTTATTAGTTCTGAATCCATCTTTATAATCACCCTGTTACGGTGTGATGTTTGATGTTATCAAGAAACTCTTCCGGTGTTAGTGATTGACATGATCTCATGGTCTAAGGATTAGGATCACTTCGTAAGTTGTTATAGCAATATAAACTCAATGACTTTGATCGTAATGCTATACTTCGGATGAATGTTCATCACACCATTACACTAATGTTGTGACCCCGTTATTAACAACATCCAATGTCCATGATCAGGAAACCTTGATCATCTTGTTAATCAACGAGCTAGTTTATGAGAGAGGCATAACTAGGAACTTTCTGTTTGTTTATTAAACACACATGTATTAATTTTTCCGTATTAATATAATTATAGCATGTAAAATAAACATTTATCATAAATAAGGAATACGATAATAACCACTTTATTATTGCCTCTCGGGCATATTCCCTTCAATAAATTCTAGAGGGGGAGAGAGATCCTTACAGGTATAGATAAAGGTTGCAAGAGTCTAACTGGTCGTTGGTGTTCTGCTTTTATGCGTCGACGTGTGTCACACTCCATAATAAACTTGGCTATTTCTATTTTCATACTATTCCACCAAAATGTTGTTTTAATGTCCTGATACATTTTAGTCCCACTTGGGTGCATGGTGTATAGAGAGGAGTGTGCTTCTTCCATAATATGCCTTTTTAATTCAGCATCATTAGGTACACAAATTCGGTATCTAAAGCGTATAGCCCCATTTGAATCAATATGAAATTCAGATGGTCTGATATTTTTCTTTACCCGTACTAGGTCCTGATCATCCATTTGTTTTTCCACAATCCGCTTCTCGATGTGACTTCAAGTGTAGCTAGTACGCTTACACCTACATGTACTTTTAGTCTTATTCTTAATCTTTCTAGATCTCGCAGCAGATGTGGTTCTTGAGTATCTAGGATAGACATATTGCAATAGGCTTTTTGACTAAAAGCATCTGTCACAATATTTGCCTTTCCTGGATGGTAATTAATATTAAGATCATAATCCTTCAATAATTATAACCACCTTCTTTGCCTCATATTCAATTCCTTTTGGGTAAAAATATATTTTAAACTCTTGTGGTCAATAAATATTTCACAATGCTCTCCATAAAGGTAATGCCTCCAAATTTTTAGTGCAAAAAATTACTGCAGCTAGATCCATGTCGTGAGTTGAATAATTTTGTTCATGTGGTTTCAGTTGGTGAGAAGCATAGGAAATAACTTCACCTCTTTGCATAAGTACGTATCCAAGGAACAATTTTGAAGCATCGCAATAAATGGTGAAATCTTCACCACCAATAGGGAAAGCAAGGACTGGTGCTGAAATTAGGCAATTCTTTAATTCTTGAAAACTTTCCTCGCACTTAGTTGTCCACTCAAATTTAACTCTTTCCTTCGTTAGATGAGTTAAAGGGGTAGCGATCTTAGCAAAGTTCATTATAAAACGACGGTAGTATCCAGCCATCCCAAGGAAGCTTCGGATATCCGTGACAGTGGACGGTCTTTGCCATTCCGACATGGCTTGCACCTTAGCAGGATCAACGGATATACCTTCGCCTGAAATTATATGGCCAAGAAAGGGTACCTGATCCATCCAAAAGTCATATTTCTTTATCTTTGCATATAGTTGGTGCTCTCGTAGTGTTTGTAGTACAATCCTTAAATGCTTAGAATGTTCTTCTTTTGTCTTTGAATATATAAGGATGTCATCAATAAAGACGATTACAAATTGATCCAAGTAAGGCTTGAATATCCGGTTCATTAAATCCATAAAAGCCGTTGGGGCATTAGTCAAACCAAATGGCATAACCAAATACTCGTAATACCCATAGCGAGTGCGGAAGGCGGTCTTAGAAACATCACTTGGATTTATTTTTAGTTGATGATAACCACATTGCAAATCAATCTTTGAGAAAACCTTGGATCCTTGTAGTTGGTCAAATAAATCATCTATCCGAGGAAGAGGATATTTGTTTCTAATGGTGACTTTATTTAGCTCACGGTAGTCTACGCACAATCTTAAACTTCCATCCTTCTTTTTCACAAATAATACAGGAGCTCCCCAAGGGGAAACACTCAGACGTATAAATCCCTTTTCCTCTAATTCTTTCAGTTGTGCCTTTAGCTCTTTTAGCTCCATGGGTGCCATCCTATAAGGTTCCTTATGGATCGGCTTTGTTCCAGGAATTAGTACGATCGCAAACTCAATTTCCCAGTCCAGTGGTAATCTAGGAAGATCGCTCGGGAAAACATCAGGAAATTCATTTACTACTGGAATTTTATTTATATCTCTTTCCTTACTCTCCATCATTTCCACAGATGATCTGAATAAGTTTCTTATATTATTATGGTATATAACTTTAGTTTGACCGGGAGGCCTAAGTGTAACCGTCTTTTTATGGCAATCAATAGTTGCTTTGTTCCATTGTAACCAGTTCATCCCAAGTATTACGTCAAAATATTGCATTTCTAGTACGATAAGGTCAGCAGTGAATTTCCACCCCCAAATCTCAATAGGACATGCTTTGCAAATGCATTTCCACCCCCCAATCTCAATAGGACATGCTTTGCAAATTAATTTTGCACTTCTGCTTTCTAATGGTGTCTCAACGTAAATGATTTCTTCTAATGGGTTGCTGGTAATCTTATGTCTGTTCATGTATTTTGCAGAGATGAACGAGTGTGTGGCACCGGAATCAAACAAAATAAAGCCTAGAGCATAGCATATTGGAAAGTTATCTGTCACCATGTTGTTGGATTCTTCTGCACTTCTCTGGGTTAAGTTAAACACTCTAGCCCGGTTTCCTCCACGAGGTTTCTCTCTGTTGGTTGGATGGGATCCTGATGGTTGATTTGAAGTGGTGGTCCTTGCATATTGATTTGAACCATGGTGGGTTGTTGATGGAGGTGCAGGAAGGTACATTTGCTGAGGTGACTGGGGTAGAGCCATAGCATTTTGATGAGGAGGAGCCATGATGTTATAATTTTATTTGGACACTCATGTCTAGTATGCCCCGGTTTCCCGCAGGTATAACACTTGCCCCATCGATCCGGACAAATGTTAGGAGAATGATTTCCCTTACATATTGGACATTTTTCTTGCCGTGCTTCCCCATGAATTACCTGCAGCTCGTTCAGGACGACCACTCGGTCTAAACCTCCCCTTATTTTGATGGTTATTATTATAAAACTTAGGCTTCTTTGATGGATGATTCACCTCGGTTCTTTCTTCTTGATATCCTTGTCCAAGAGTTGTGCTTTGCTCACCACATCTCTAAATATATTTAGCTCAAAGGCTTCAACACGTCGCTTAAGTGGTTGTCGTAAACCATTCTCAAAACGTCGAGCCTTAGAGCCGTTAGTCTGGACAAACTCAGGAGCAAATCTTGCAAGTCTAGAAATTTCAATTTCATATTATGTCACAGATTTATTTCCCTGTTTTAGCTCAAGAAATTCTCCTTCCTCCATGCGCTTAACACTTTCAGGAAAATATTTTTTGTAAACTACTTCTTTGAATACTTTCGATGAAATTTCAGTACCATCGGAATATGACTTTTTGTGTGCATCCCACCACTCAAAAGCACTTGACTGTAGCATATAGGTTGCATAAGCAACCTTCTCCTTGTTGGTGCATTCCATAGCGTCAAATGCTTTTTCCATGGCGGTAATCCAGTCCTCCGCTTCAAGTGGATTTGCTGTTCCAGAGAATGATGGTGGCTTAAGCTTCTGAAATTCCCCAAGTCCACTACGTCGATTTTCGTTCTTCATAACACGCTTCAGGATATTCATTTGACGTTCTTGAGTTTCCTGCTGCTTGTCCAGTATGTTGGTAAGCAGATTGGCGAGCGTGTTTTGGTCTCCTAGTTCGTGTACCGTCAGCCTAGCATTATTTTTACTGGAGTTGTTCGCCTCATTGCTAGTATCATTGCTACGATCATCAGCCATCTATGACAATAACTCAGATAAATTAGCTAAGCTTGTATGGCAGGGTATAGTCACATCAATATACAACTAATGATTTCATGGAAAGATGTATGTACCGTGTATATGTGTTGTGATGAGATAGGCAACCAGCACAAGTCAATGGAAATAGTTAGTCTAGCAGCGAATAGACATTTGCATATCAGTGCATGCATTCCAAGATCACATGCATCGACACATGTTGCACCAGCTAGCTAGTTATTTCTCTCACTAGTACAAGTCATGCATTGAGTACTACTAGATGAAAAATGAAGTGCCGAATTCTCGTTTTACTTTGTACTAGTCATGTTCTAGGTTTTGGAGGCTCTCTCTTTGTCAGCAAACATTTTTTTAAACATATTCACAAGTAATACACATCTATATTTATGTTTTTACGTGATTTTTTTATATATATATTTTAAAACACATTTCAAGTAAAGAAAAATGTTCGAAGGAGATTCCAGTTCTCTAACAAGCAACAACCCCGAATTTATCTTGATCAAGGTGAAATCAAACATACAACCACAATATAGCAAGTAATAATTTCATAACATTTAAACCATATAGCTTAGGTTCTTACATCACATGCAAAGAAAACATAGGTATCTTAGGTTCTTGCGCAACATGCAAAGCATAGTTCTACTATAGGTCATAACCATTCCCTAGCCCCAAGAAATATGACTGGTGCCATCCCCACCATACTTTCATACTTGTCTTGCATTATAGACTGCTCCACCCAAACTCTACGACTCTGCAAGACATTATTCTTTAGGATACTTGATTATAGATAACTAAAGGTACTGCTAGGGTGCTGACTGCTGCATGCTGACACACCCCTTACTCAGGAGCTGCCAGCAGAGCTCCCGTCTCCACCTCCACCACCGTTCTACAGGACAGTGATAGTGTCCTTCAGGCAGCGAATGCGGCGGAAGAACCTGTGAACAAGACGCTCCAGGAAGGTTGCTTCCTTTTCACTGGAACGGAGAGCATCCATCAGTTCAACACAAAGGTGCTTAGTCTCCACCATCTTCTTGCCCATATCATCCATCTCAAGGCGCTCGTACGCCAGCAGAGGGTAGTTGATGTCCCTAATCTCCACTTGACGCTCAGCTGCCAATGCATGGATGACCATTAGAGAAGCAGCATGTTCAGTCTCAACAATGGTTGCTGCAGCCGCTTCAAAGTACATAGAGGGAACCCTGTCATTTGCTCCCATGTTGACCTGAACACCTACGACGTACAACCCTTCGGTACCAGGCTTCCAGTTAGAGACGGATGCTTCTAGACCCAACATTGTTGCAAACTCCTTCAGGAAAAGCTTAGCTGGGAGCCCAACGTACGACATTCTGAGTTGACAACACATCTTTCATATTAGTAAGACAAGCATACATGCATAGCTACACGTTTGCCTATAGGATACTACCTAGTCTTATCATAAAAATAAGGCCGTCAATGCAGGAGTTCACAAGATCGTAGCCCAGCACAAAAGTAAAAGCTTAATTAGTACTAGTACACATAGGATCAAACTAGGTCGCTACTCCCTAAGCTAGTCTCCCTTGTTATTTGGCATACTAAGTTTTATATGTTGTCAGGCCTAAGGTTAGTTAATTAATTTATTAATAGGTTAATTATTTGGAACCTTGGCTCTGATACCACTAAAACTGTCATGCCTCCAACTAAGGAAAGGACTAAATATGACAGCTGCAGTATCCTTATGAAATAAAAATACCTCATCAGCATACAAGGCACAAGCAGTAATCGTGAAATTAAAGCACAAGGAGAACTAGATTCCATTTATTCATCAATATTACATTGTAGGGTACAAAGGCATGCAAGCTAAATATTATATTGGTCCAACCTATGAAGCATGTATCGAAGGCATTCCTTCAATTTATTTAAGGCAACATTATTGAGTGTAGTAGTAAAATCCTAACCCAACATCAGATGTCTAGTGGTTATTTGCTACAACTTTAATGGCATCCCCATCCAGCTCACTTTTCTCACAAACTGCGCATACCAGAAAAAAGAAAATAGGCCATGAGTATGTTGATACATACTCAACAAGGATAAAGAGTGATTAACAATAAAATAGCATGTAATAAATTCCAGTAATTTAAGTGATAGAAGAACATGTCTCTTGCTACCTTACAAGGGTTTAAAAGCAATATAAATGGTTAATTGGTTAGCGCAATCCTAAATATAATGACATCTGCAGAGACACGCTAATACCCATCGTAATCTCCACCAATGGTTATACCCCTCACCGAGAATCAAGACATCGAGTCCCCTACTTGTGCGAGGTAAATCCATCTCACACTGATACCGGTGTGATCGCGTACCGTTATTTCAGGTATCGACCATCTCGGGCTAGATATACCATACATCCCATGATTATGGTGAGCGATTGAAAATAGTTCACGTATACTCGTATCAACCGTTTTATTCATTCATGTATAATGTTCATGTTTCATCCAACGTTCATCAACAAACCATTTTTTATCACACGTAACTGTTCAATCACTTAAGAATATTCAAGCATCAAGATTAAATATATTTAGTAATTTATTTAGTTTAGAGAACTAGTATGCACAACCTTTTTTTTGATTGTTTATTCTCCGATCAACTTGGCTTCAACCTAATCAGGTTGCACAGATTACATCAGTCTATTTTACTAGAAACAAGTCCAATCATTATTGCATGCATAGTACCAACAACAGGTGAGACATGATATGATGTGTGAATAGCTAGCTATACTAGTACTACTCTGCCAAGATATATCCATGGGTTGACTACTCATACATGCATGCAAGCAAAATTGATTTTCTCTATACACAATCGATGCACACTAAGTGCTACTAGCTGTACTAGTTCACTATTGCAAGAAAGCATATACTATTACCAATTAACACCAAGTAGTACTAGTTACATCGGATGGTTCTTAGCAAGATTTTGTAGTAAATATTTGCACTGATTTAATAAACATAATATATGTCATCTCACATAAATTTATCTACTCCACATGCAAGATTGTGTAGAGAAACAACAAGGATTCTACTCAAATCCATCAAGAACCATCAAATCTATGAGAGAGAAACTAGAGCAGCTATGGAGAAGAACTAGAGTAGCTAGATCATAGCACACGGATGAACAAGGCCAAGGCTAGGGCTCTAGAGAGTGGGCATACCTGTCCCTGTCGCCAACTTTTCAGGTCTACCAGCTCTAGGAAAGCTTTGAGGTCGATTTGCACTGTGGAGTGAGGTGGGCGTGTGCGATGGTAGAAAGCTATATATAGCTGGGAAAGGTAGGGGAGCATAGGACATCTGTCCAGGTTAGGGTGAGCGGTGGATAACACCAAAAATCTAGTTACCTTCTGTGAGCTTACCGCTAGATATTTTCATGTAGCTTCTAGTCTCCAGATATTTTTGAGCTTACTTGGCTGCTACACTTCATTTTTTTCTGTATTCATTTTCAAGCAGATAATTATGCTTAGATTAATAAAGAAAGCTAGAATAAATAAACCAAAAATTTATTTTGTTCTTGAAGATATTATTATTATTGGTATATTATTCCTAGATATTACACTTACAGATTTACCGTTATCATTTTGGGGTTATGCATTAGAAACAACCGCATTCACTTTAAATAGGGCACCATCTAAATCCGTCAAAACGACACCGTATAATTGTGGTTTGGGAAGATACCTAAATTGTCGTTCCTTAAAGTTTGGGATGGTGAAGCTTATGTAAAGAAGTTACAGTCCGACAAGCTTGAACCCAAAGCGGAAAAATGTGTTTTCATAGGATACCCTAAAGAAACAATTGGGTATACCTTCTATCATAGATCCGAAGGCAAAGTTTTCGTTGCCAAGAATGGATCCTTTCTGGAGAAGTAGTTCCTCTCGAATGAATTCACTAGAAGGAATGATGAGGTTATCGAACCTTCTCTCGAATTTGAGAGTAGCGAAGTCCCGGAAAATGTTCCTGTGCCGCCTGCACCAATAAGAGAGGAAGCTAATGATAATGATCATGAAACTTCAAACGAAGTTATACAGAACCTCGCAGGTCGACGAGGACTCGTACCACTCCTGATTGGTATGATCCTGTTATGAATGTCATGTTGGTGGACAACACCGACGACCCTGTGACATATGAGGAAGCAATGATGAGCCCAGATTCCAAAAAATGGCATGAAGCCATGAAATACGAGATTGGATCCATGTACGAAACCAAGTGTGGACTTTGGTGGACTTACCGGATAGCCGCAAGGCTGTCTAGAGAAAATGGATTTTCAAGAAGAAAACAGATGTTGATGGTAATGTAACCATCTATAAAGCTCGACTTGTCGTGAAAGGGTTCCGAAAAATTTAAGGAGTTGAGTATGATGAGACTTTGTCACCAGTAGAGAAGCTAAATTCTGTGAGGATTTTTTTAGCAATCGCTGCATATTACAGTTATAAGATATGGCAGATGGATGTCAAAACGGCATTCCTCAATGGTGACATTGATGAAGAATTGTATATGGTACAACCCAAAGGTTTTTTCGATCCTAAAGATGCTAACAAGGTATGCAAACTTCAACGATCTATTTATGGATTGAAGCAAGCATCCTGGAGTTGGAATCAATGTTTTGGTAAGGTGATCAAAAACTTTGGATTTATACAAACTTATGGAGAAGCTTGTATTTACAAGAAAGTGAGTGGGAGCTCTGTAGCATTCCTAGTACTATATGTGGATGACATATTGTGATTGAGAATGATATATAACTTCTTAAAAGTGTCAAAGACTATTTGAATAATAGTTTTTCAATGAAGGATCTTGGCGAAGCTGCATACATTTTAGGCATCAAGATTTCTAGAGATAGATCAAGACGCTTAATAGCGCTTTCACAAAGTACATATTTTGACAAGATTCTAAAGAGGTATGGAATGGAAGATAGCAAGAAAGGGTTCTTTCCCATGTTGCCCAATACGACCTTGAGTAAAACTCAAAGTCCGGCTATGGCAGAAGATAGAGAGATGATGAACAAAACTCCCTATGCCTCAGCCATAGGATCTATCATGTATGCCATGTTGTGTACAAGACCAAATATTGCATATGCTGTTAATTTGACTAGCAGATATCAAAGTGATCTAGGAGTAGACACTAGATAGCGGTCAAAAATATCCTAATGTACTTGAGAAGTACTAAGGATATGGTTCTTTCTTATGGAGGTGATGAATAACTTGTAGTAAATGTTTACACTGGTGCTCATTGGAACATCGACTCGGATGACTCTAAGTCGCAATCTGGATATGTATTTACTTTGAATGGTGCAGTAGTGAGATGGAGGAGTGCTAAGCAAAGCGTTGTGGCAAGATCTTCAACTGAATCGGAAAACATAGCTGCTTCGGAGGCTTCATAAGAGGCGATATGGATGAAGGAGTTCATTACGGATTTGATGTGGTTCCTAGTGTTGGGTTCGCAGCATAGAAAACAAAACAAAAAATCCTACGATGGGAACATCTAAGTATCAAGATCTATCTACTAGATACAAGCAACGAGTGGATATACATCCATAGAATACATACCCTCGAAGACCGAATAGCGTTAACGAGGTTGTACTCGTGGATGATGTATACGAACGCTTGTCGATCTCAAGATCGTGATGAAGTCCATCTGGTCCAACCGGTCCAGCACCATCAAGTCCAGCACCGCAAAGCAGTGGTGCATCCGTGATCGCACACACGTACGGGTACCCCGACAACCTCCGCGCCCTCGCTCTAGCGAAGCAGCGAAAGCAACAAATCCTTCCAGAAAAATCCACTTGGGAACATGTATCTCACTGATCCGAGACCATGGGAAATTCTAAAGGGGGAGAGAGATCCTTCGCGAGGAGGTGTGCTTTGATAGGATGAGAGGGAGGCCTTTTATAGGGAGAGGGGGGAACCCCAAGGGGCATGGCGCCAGCCATGGTGGCTGCCCCCACCTCTTCCACATTCATGTGGGTGGAGCTCCCACTCAAAATGAAAAGCCTCCACTCCCATAAAAGAGCCTCCACTCAAAAATCCACTCACATGCATTAAATTCCCACCAAATTTAATGCAAGCTCTCATTTAAATAAAACTCTTTTATTTATTTATTCAGAATTTTGTTAATTACTTTAATTAACAAACATTCACATAAAACCCCTTGCTATTATTCAATTTCACATGCAGAACCAGTTTCAGCAATTTCAACTGAAACAGTTCCGGTGTCTAGTGAAATAAATTCCTGTGCTTTCCTTTTCTTTTTCTAACATATCATTTGCTCCGAATGGTGTCGGTATCCCTTACGTGTGTCACCTTACGGCTCGCGAATAATGCAGACATGATCGAGACCCCTCTCCGATCAATAATTGGTAGCGGGACCTGGAGATCCATACTGACTCCCACACATTCAACGGCTCTAGGGAGAGTTTTAGTCAACGGATCTACTACATTGAGATCCGTATGTACTTAAAAATCTTTATATCTCCATCCTTGACATGCTCGCGGATGGAGTGAAACCGGCGCTTAATATGCTTGGAATGCTTGTGAGACCTTGGCTCTTTGGAATTGTAAATGGCACCATTGTTGTCACAATAGATCACCATTGGGTCCAACGCGTTTGCCACCACTCCTAGTTCAGATATGAACTCCTTCATCCAAACTGCTTCCTGAGCCGTTTCTGAAGCATCAACATATTCGGCCTCCGTTGTTGATCCCGCTACCACAGGTTGTTTGGAGCTCCTCCAACTAACCGCTCCGCCATTCATGAGAAATACGTATCCGGATTGAGACTTAGAGTCATCCGGATCGGTGTCAAAGCTAGCGTCGACATAACACTTAGCGACGAGCTCTTCTTCACCTCCGTATACAAGAAACATATCCTTAGTTCTTCGTAAGTACTTAAGGATATTCTTGACCGCTATCCAGTGTTCCGAACCTGGATCCGATTGGTACCTACTAGTCAAACTAATAGCATGTGCCACATCCGGTCTTGTACATAGCATGGCGTACATTATAGAGCCTATGGCTGAAGCATAGGGGACTTTGTCCATTATCTCTCTTTCTTCCGCCGAAGCCGGACTTTGAGTCTTACTCAATGTCTTGCCTTGCAACATAGGTAAGAACCCCTTCTTACTTCCGTCCATTTTAAACTTCTTTAAAATCTTATCAAGGTATGTACTTTGCGATAGCCCTATTAGGCGCCTAGATCTATCTCTATAGATCTTTATGCCTAATATGTATGACGCTTCACCTAGGTCCTTCATTGAAAATTTGCTGTTTAGATAACTTTTAACACTGTTTAAAAGATCTATATCATTTCCGATCAATAATATGTCATCCACATATAATATCAGAAATGACACATTGCTCCCACTCACTTTCTTGTAAATACAAGCTTCTCCATAAGTTTGGACAAATCCAAACTCTTTGATCACCTCATCAAAGCGGAGATTCCAACTTCGTGATGCTTGCTTCAATCCATAGATGGATCGCTGAAGCGTGCACACCTTGTTAGCATCCTTAGGATCGACAAAACCCTTTGGTTGTATCATATACAACTCTTCTTCAATATTACCATTGAGAAACGCGGTTTTGACATCCATCTGCCATATCTCATAATCGAAATATGCAGCAATTGCTAACATAATCCTAACTGACTTTAGCATCGCTACGGGAGAGAAAGTCTCATCGTAGTCAACTCCTTGAATTTGTCGAAACCCCTTTGCGACAAGTCGAGATTTATAGACGGTCACATTACCATCAGCATCAGTTTTCCTTTTGAAAATCCATTTGTTCTCCACGGCCTTTCGTTCGTGAGGTAATTCCACCAAGTTCCAAACTTGATTTTCATACATGGATTCCATCTCGGATTTCATGGCTTCTAACCATTTGTTGGAATCCGGGCTCATCATCGCTTCTTCATACATCGCAGGGTCATCATTTTCATCAACCATGAAATTCATGACAGGATTTCCGTACAGCTCGGGAGCTGCACGCGTCCTGTTTGACCTACGAGGTTCGGTAGTACTCTCTTTCGGAGTTTCATGATCATTATCATTAGTTCCCTCTTCAATAGGTGGAGCCAACTCCGGAACAACTTCCGGCGCTGCGCTACTCGCCATACTTTGAAGATAAGGTTCCACAACCTCTTCGAGTTCTACCTTCCGACTACTCACACCTTTCGCGAGAAACTCTTTCTCTAGAAAGGATCCATTCTTGGCAACAAAAACCTTGCCCTCGGATCTGTGATAGAAGGAATACCCAATAGTTTCTTTAGGGTATCCTATGAAGACGCATTTTTCCGCTTTGGGTTCGAGTTTATCCGGTTGAAGTTTCTTCACATAAACATCGCATCCCCAAACTTTAAGAAATGACAGCTTAGGTTTGTTTCCAAACCACAATTCATACGGTGTCTTTTCAACGGATTTAGATGGTGCCCGATTTAAAGTGAATGCAGCAGTTTCTAGTGCATAACCCCAAAATGACAACGGCAAGTCCGTCAGAGACATCATAGATCGAACCATATCTAATAAAGTACGATTACGACGTTCCGACACACCATTTCGCTGTGGTGTTCCGGCAGGTGTGAGTTGTGAAACAATTCCACACTCTTTCATGTGAGTGCTAAACTCGTAACTTAGATACTCACCTCCACGGTCGGACCGTAGAAATTTGATCTTTCTATTACGATGATTTTCCACTTCATTCTGAAATTCCTTGAACTTTTCAAAGGTTTCAGACTTGTGTTTCATCAAGTAGATATAACCGTATCTACTCAAATCATCCGTGAAAGTAACAAAATAACGATATCCACCTCGCGCCGACAAACTCATTGGACCACATACATCAGAATGTATGATTTCCAATAAATCTGTCGCCCGTTCCATTGAACCGGAAAACGGCGTTCTAGTCATCTTGCCCATAAGGCATGGCTCACATGTATCAAATGATTCATAATCAAGTGATTCCAAAAGTCCATCCGAATGGAGCTTCTTCATGCGTTTAACGCCAATATGACCTAGACGGCAGTGCCACATATATGCGGATATATCATCATTAAGTTTAATCCTTTTAGCATCAACATTATGAATATGTGTAACATTATCATCGAGATCTAATAGAAATAAACCATTCATCATCGGTGCATGACCATAAAAGATTTCATTCATATAAATAGAACAACCATTGTTCTCGGATTTAAATGAATAACCACTTCGCATCAAACACGATCCAGATACAATGTTCATGCTCAGTGCAGGCACCAGATAACATTTATTCAAGTTTATAACTAATCCCGACGGTAAGTGGAGAGGCAGCGTTCCGACGGCGATCACATCAACGCTTGATCCATTGCTGACACGCATCTTGACCTCACCCCTTGCTAGCGGTCGCTTGTTCCGCAGCCCCTGATTCGAGTTACAAATATTAGCAACTGAACCGGTATCAAATACCCAGGTGCTACTGCGAGCACTAGTCAAGTACACATCAATAACATGTATATCATATATACCTTTGTTTGCCTTGCCGGCCTTCTTGTCTGCCAGATACTTGGGACAGTTGCGCTTCCAGTGGCCAGTCCCCTTACAATAGTAGCACTCGGAATCAGACGTAGGTCCAACTCGGGGTTTCTTTTCAGGCGCGGCAACAGGCTTGCCGCCCTTACTTCCCTTCCGTTTTCCCTTCTTGTCTTTCTTGAAACCAGTGTTCCTATTGATCATCAACACTTTATGTTCCTTTTTGATCTCCACTTCTACAGTTTTAAGCATTGACAGAAGCTCGGGGAGAGACTTCTTCATGCCTTGCATATTATAGTTCATCACGAAGCTCTTATAGCTAGGTGGCAGATACTGCAGAACACGATGGATGCCTAAGTCAATGGGAATCGATATTCCCAAGGACACAAGCTTATCGGCGTAACCCGACATCTTGAGTACATGCTCACTAACGGAGCTGTGCTCTTCCATCATGCAACTAAAGAACTTTTCTGAAGCGTTGTAGCTCTCTACAGTAGCATGTGTGTCGAAAATCATTTTCAACTCACCCATTTTATCAAATGCATTGCCGTTTTCGAAACGCTTTCGAAGTTCCGGCTCTAGCCCATACAATATGCAGCAATGAACTAAGTTGTGGTCCTCCTGACGAGTCTGATAGACATTCTTCTCCTCGTCAGGGGCATCATCTAAAGGTGGGGGGCCTAACGGCGCTTCTAGCACATATTGCTTTTGTGCAGCAGAGAGGAGAATCCTCAAATTCATGGCCCATTCGGTAAAGTTGCTACCGTTCGTTGCTAGTTTCTCTTTCTCCATGAACACATTGAAATTAAAAGCAGGTGGTGCCATCTACAACAGAATTTGTAAAGTTTAGACTAAGTGTATGATAGATTGAGTTCAACTAATCGAATGAACTCCCACTCAAAAACGACATCACTCGTGCCTTTTTGGTGATTACATGAACCAAATCCACTACACCAAGTCCGATCATCACGTGAGTCGGTATAGCTTCAAAGGCGAGCATCAAATGGACATCATATCAACTATATGACTCATGCTTAACCTTTCGGTCCGTGTTCCGAGGCCATGTTTGTACATGCTAGGCTCGCCAAGTTAGAACCTTAGTATTCGCGCGTGTAACTGTTTTACACCCGAAATATGGTCGTGGATCCAAGAACACCCGATCATCACGTGATGTATTGGAGCGACGAAAACATAATCGGTGCATACTAAAGGAAGAACACATTCTTATCTTGATATTTAAATGAGGGATCATCTTATTATGCTAACAAAGCGCTAAACAAGCAATATAAGATGCAATCAAACATCATATGTTTATTAGTGGAATTATATGGTTCCCGCAGATGATCTCTATCATGTGCATCGTGGTATGATCACTATCATACCTATATGTGTAAATCCAAGGTCTATGGATTTTACACGCTATGTGTGTTGTAAGAGTATCATCTCATACTTCTACTTACAACACTACCATATCATAACACTAGCCCAGCAACAATCTAAACTAGACGCCTCTAATTTATCCATTGCAAGTTTTACGTGGCTTAGGGCTTTCGAGATAGAACCGTTCTTACCTACGAACATGAACCACAACGAGGATAATCAAATTTTTGACAACTCGCTTGCAAAATAGATATTGACTATAGTAGGAGAGACAGACACCCGCTAGCCACTTATGCAAACTAGTTGCATGTCAAGCGTGGAACAGGTCTCATATGCGAGGACATGTAAAGTTTGTCCGGGCCGCTTCATCCCACTATGCCACCAATATCCAAAATTACAACAAAGGAGCAACAACATGATCATCATCGCCCACATACTCATACGTGTATACCCGTGTAAAGTATCTACGCATAGATCCGGCTCTGATACCACTGTAGGGTTCGCAGCATAGAAAACAAAATTTTTTCCTACGATGTGAACTATATACCAAGATCTATCTACTGGATACAAACAACGGGCGGATGTATATCCATAGAGAACATACCCTTGAAGACCGACAAAGCTTAACGAGTTCAACTCGTGGTTGATGTAGACGATCTCTTGCCGTTCTCAAGATCGAGAGGAAGTCCTAGCGCCGCAAATCAGCAGCGCATCCGTGCTCGCACACACGTTCGAGGCACCGAGCAACCTCCGCCTCCTCGCTCCAGCGATGCAGCGGAAGCACAACTCTTTCTTGCCGAATAGCCACCGGGAACATGTATCTCGCTAGTCCGAGACCATGGGGGATAAATTCTAGAGGGGGAGAGAGATCCTTCACGAGGAGGTGTGAGAGACAAGTGAGGAGGGGGGCTCCTTTTATAGGAGGAGGGGAGGCACCCAAGGGGGTGGCCGCCGGCCATGGGGGCTGCCCCCTCCCCTCCTTCATTCATGTGGGTGGACACTCCACTCACAAAATGCCCTTTAAAATCCCTCCACTCAAAAGTCCACTCAAATTCCCATTAAATTTCCACCAAATTTAATGCAAACTCTCATTAAATAAAACTCTTTTATTTTATTCATAATTTTGTCAATTACTTTAATGACAAACATTCACAAATAACCCCTTGCTAGAATTCTATTTCACATGCATAACCACTTTATGCAATTTCACCCGAAAACCTGTTTCAGTATCTAGTGAAATAAATTCCCGCGCTTGTTCATTCTTTCGGCATGAAACATTTGCTCCAATTGGATGTCGGTGTCTCTTAAGTGTGTCACCCTACGGTTCGTGAATAATGCGGACATGATCGAGACCCCTCTCGGATCAATAATCAGAAGCGGGATCTGGAGACCCATACTGACTCCCACACATTCAACGATGACTTTCTTGTGATCGTCGGAACCTTTTACGCTAGTATCTTAATCCCTTTGTTTCATGATATATTACATGTCCGAGATTCGATCATCGGTATCTCCATACCTAGTTTGATCTCGTTACCGACATGCACTCTTTTCTCATTCCTGTGATATAACATTCTAGTGATCAAATCACTTGCTTGCAAGCTAATCAATGTGATATCACCGAGAGGGCCCAGAGTATATCTATCCGTCATCGGGATGAACAAATTCCACTCTCAATCCATGAGCCTCAACATAACACGTTATTAGTTCTGAATCCATCTTTATAATCACCCTGTTACGGTGTGACGTTTGATGTTATCAAGAAACTCTTCCGGTGTTAGTGATTGACATGATCTCATGGTCTAAGGATTAGGATCACTTCGTAAGTTGTTATAGCAATATAAACTCAATGACTTTGATCGTAATGCTATACTTCGGATGAATGTTCATCACACCATTACACTAATGTTGTGATCCCGTTATTAACAACATCCAATGTCGATGATCAGGAAACCTTGATCATCTTGTTAATCAACGAGCTAGTTTATGAGAGAGGCATAACTAGGAACTTTCTGTTTGTTTATTAAACACACATGTATTAACGTTTCCGTATTAATACAATTATAGCATGCAAAATAAAAATCTATCATATACTTGGAATACGCATAATAAACACTTTATTATTGCCTCTCAGGGCATATTCCCTTCAATACCCTCTACACATTTTAAGCTCTAGAAAAATGTAGAAAAATCCTAAAAATATATTTAATACATTCAAGTGTTTATTAAAATAATTTCCACCTAAGAAAAACATAATAATATTTATTTAAATTTAATAAAATGCAAATAAATATTAACACCCTTAAACATCCAAATGAAATTTAATAAATTTAGAAAAAAATCCTAAAAATAAATAAAAATAATTTTTAGGAATAAAAAGAAATCTCTTATCTCATAAAAATACTAACTTAATTTTTTTAACAATTAAAATATGAAAAAATATTTAAAGACATTAAATAATTAAGAAATTTTATAAAAAATAATATAAAAATAAAGATAATACCTAAAAATAAATAAAATTCATTTTTAAGATTTCAAGCAAGTATATTTACTAGAAAAATACTAAGTATATTATTATAAAAACAGTTTAAAGTTCCTAAATCATATATTTTCAATTATCTAAAGTATTAAAACAATATATCTACTTTGTTAATTATTTTAATCTCTTTCCTAAGTAAGAAATGATCTTATTTAAAACATAATCCTTTGACTCTAAGTAGTCTAAACCATAATTATAATTTAATATAAAATCTAGGTGTAAACAATTAACTTTATAATATTCTTTTAAAATCCTTAACTAACTATAAGTCAAGGATTTACAAGTCATTCTTTGCAAATCGTTAATAATTCATAAATAATTATATTTAACAAACTTGAAATTCACTAAATAAATTATAATATAATCCATCTATATGTCTTTATAAAGAAAAAATCTCATAGTATGATCTATAAATATTACACATGCTAAATCTACATCTTTAAAACAAAGTTCCAAAATTACAAGATTTCATTTTTAATGATCCTTATGAAAAAACCCTAATAATTGATAATGCTACAAATCTATATCTCAAGTCGAATTACATTTTTTATAGTTTACTTTGGTCTGAGATACCCTAAGCTAGATATATAATGACTCAAGATTATTTCAAACTTGTTACAAAACCATAGCTTCAATCCTATTAATCTTCAGAGTTGAATAACTTAACATAAATAATATTTTCTTCAAATGTTATTCTTTTTGCCACTTCAAAAGAAAAAATACACCATTTCTTTAAAGCCCCATAACAACTTAAAACATGAACTTTGTAATAATTACATAATATCATGGAACCTTAAAATTATATTATGATCTTACTTTACTCTTCATATTTTATGTGTTTATCCTTTTTATGAAGTAAATTTAAAATAAAGAAAATCTTATATAAATCATCTATGTCCATCTCATTGGTAATGATTAAGGAATTATTTGGGGACTTTGCATTATGCATCTCATTACTTATGCATAACATCATCTTGCTTCTTTAAACATTGTCCTTAACGGGCAATGATGATATTTTTGTAGAACCCGAGGTCCAGGGTCAAGTCGAGACATTCGACTACAATACTTCGTTATATCAAGGAAAGTTCACACTTGCTCATGTCCTTTGATTATTTTCTGTAAAGTAGTTTGCAAATCCAGTGTTGTCATCACCTGCATTTCAAAAAGGTCGAAAACCCTATTTTCATAATTAAAGTGAACTATTGGTTACTGATCCAGGGTGATCAGCTAATCTATTAAATTTGGCAGTTGGAATACCACTGCACAGGAATGTATCATCTAGGACTTAACAACCAATGTCGCCAGTGATTCTCGCGCTGTATATTAGGCGTTAACCATGAGATTTGGAATGGGACGGATAAGTCAGCTGGATCGGCTCCCTTTCGCATGCATTGGACACTGTTCTAGGCATTTGTGAGTTGCATATCATGGGTATAGCCGTTTTATACGGGGAAAGGTCTACCGTGGATCTAGGCTTACAAAAGACGGATTTTTAGTGTCAATGGTTGTTGTGTGTATCCAACTAAGGTATAGCCATTTTATACGGGGAAAGGTCTACCTTGAGTTTGGGCATACAACAATTGCGGTCTATGCGGGGTCGCGGAGAAGGATAGTTATTGGCTTGGATCATCTACTGGGCCCCACACCATAGGAAGTGTGGACGAGAAAGATTCGCCCGGTTGTGCAACAAGGATTTGATCTCTCATGGGTAAAGCAATGCACCTCTACAGAGTGTAAGAACTGTAACTTGTTACTCCCTGTTCCGGGAAGGAGCTGCGAACGCTGCAGGAAAGGAACTCCATGAAAGTTCTCGTAAACATATGAAGGCTGATGGACATAGCTTTTCAGAATAAAAGCAACCTTTGAAGAAATATTTACAAAAACCTGCATTGCCTATGACTATGGTCTGTGGCTGTAGATATAGTGCATCATACACTCCTTTTTAGTGAACTTGCTGAGTACGCTCATACTCAACGTATCTTCTTAACCCTTGCTAGATTCTGAAGACAATAATGGTCAGGAAGAGGAAATACTATATCCAATTAAAGACCAAGAAGAATTCCGCTATGAAGAACCAGCAGTATCCGGAAGCGTTAAAGGGAACAATTAGGAAAACATCTATGGAATGGAGACTGACGTATCTGAATTGTAGATGTATCATATATAGTGATCTAGTCCAATAGTATAGATCTCTATTCCCTATCTATATTAAATCTCGTATAAACCTTAAAGTTTAGTTTGTTTCTATATCTTGCTCTCAGAATTATTATAGCTTAGCCCTGAGTCATTGGGATACCTCTATGGACCTAGGAGGATCTCAGAGTCGTCATGTAATTTCTGGTTGTAATAATGATAATGTATGACATGGACCCGCTTTGTTTCTGTTGTACCACTCTGAGGATGTAATATTTGCGGAATGGTACTCCGTGAGTGTTATGTCCATGACTATAGTATACTACAGCATGCAGTGGTATGCTGGGTCATCGCAGATCACCCCCTCGTACCCATGAGGAACCATCCTTAAGCACACGTTGATCTGCCAAGTTTTATGATTAGGTTTAAGTTCTCTATGATCTTAGAATCTAGTCACCAAGCGTTCATAACCGTGAACATGGATTTTCGAAAAGATTATTACCCTGCAGGGGTGTACAAATTTACCCACACGTACTAACCTTCTCTTAATTCCACATGATTAGCCCTCTTCATTGGAAGGCCGATAGAGGGTGGTTAGACACGACCTTTACCTTGCTTTCGCCGAGACCATGAGTCACGCCCTAAGGATGGTTCCACCGTAACGGGTCAAATCCTGAAGCTGGTCCCTAGAGATTTGAGGCGAGGTTGGTTTACCAGGGTCTCCATCGACCCCAAGCAACCTCGGCCACGCTTACCTACCTGTTATGAATGCACCTCCTTCACCACCTTCGAGAAGATCCAGAATGCATGTCGAATGGAACACCCGAACTATGTGACTCATGGAATCTACTCGGCAAGTTAGTTGCTCGTGAGGTTTTCCAGGCCCCGTGTGGTTGTACGCTCGTCTCGGTTCCAAAGGCAAGAACTCAGTTCCTAGTGGTGGCGAGCATGGGACTAGAAAAACCACATCCCACCGTGGCCTCCCATACAAGCCTTAGCAAGTTTAATCTCATATCACCTCTGATCTCATCTCATCACGCTATCCTATCATACTAGATTCTCTGCAACTGATACATCATCTGGATGGACCAGTACTAACAGCTATGAATGGCTAAGGAAGACACAAATAATAGCTCTAGAAGTGCACACAGGCCAAACCTAGTTATGCTAGGAGCAGTGGATCAGGTAATGTAAGCTCAAAGGGAGTAATGCAACAGATAGGATACTCTATCTATCGATAAAAGACCACAGTAGAATCGTATGCATCATGGCAAGAATTGAAATGCTTTTGAAAACATAGGATTATATCATGGTGGGGCTATGCTTGCCTTTGCCTGTTGATAACAGATAAGCAGATCTTTGGGATCCTTATTCTTGACTTGATTATAGTTGGTCAAGTAATGTTCGTCGACCTTCGATCTTCTATGGTGTTGACCTTGGTCTTCGATCTCGATATCGTATTCTATCGGAAAGAACAAAAGACCGGAAAGAAAGGGGAAACAATCAACACATGGCATTGATGCAATGCTCAAACAAGGATGATGACATGACATGTTAGATTGCGTTGAAATGTAACCCTAAGGCATGCTCGATAACTTAATCAGGGTTCCGAGGGGTGCAAACCCTAACTCGGAGAAACTCCGGATGTATATGAGAGGGCTTACTATGTTCTTCTTATTAAACTTGTCATTTAAGTTGCTTAACAATGCATGATGATAGCTTAGATATATAGATCTCATCTTTCTGAACATTTTGATATATTATACATATTTTTCTGAGTTAATATGAATTAGTTATTGATTTTACAATATTAAACCAATTTCTGAAATTATTAAAACACTTGTTAAACTTTTTACACCGAGCCAGAGTCTACCCACAGTGACTGACTGATGGGCCCTGTGCCACATCGGCAGCCACGTGAGCAAAAGAGACCCACAGTAGGTTTTGACTGCACTGACCCGCGCGATGTTGACGTCATGCTGACGTTGGCGTGACGCCAGCACGGCGGCGAGCCTCAGATCAACGACGAGGACGGCAATAGAGGGCACGCTTGCTTGCGTGGATGGGGGTGTTAGAGAGAGGGCGACACGAGCTACCTAAAGATGGTGGCGCCACCATTTATTGGCCACCGGAGCATGGCCGGCGACGGCGGACAGCAGCGTCGGCGGCAACTGATTGAGGTGGGCTCGACAGAGGAAGAGAGGAAGGCAACAAAGAGGTGCTGGAGCACCGCTAGCTCACCATTGATGCAGGGAAGGGGTCAGCTCGTCCAGACGAGCTCGGGTGCGGCCGGAATCAACGGCGACAACGACGGCCAGAGTCGGGGAAGGGGGGTCCGATTAGGGCGATCGAGGGCTCTCCGGCTTGCGCGCTTGGTCGGGAAGGTTAATAGGGAGGAGGCGGAGCTCGTGGCGTGCTTGGATCGGTCCAGGACAGTGAGGAACGATGGGACGCCGACGAGGTCTGAGCTAGGGTTTTAGTGGATAAGGGCAACAAGGGAGAAGGAGAATTAGAGCTCGTCCTCTAGGGTTTGGGGTTCTTATAGGCGTAGAGAACAGTGGCGGCGTGTATCTTGGCAAGGCGAGCATCCTGGCGTGGCTGAACAGCGACGACGAGGACACGCGGCAGCTTCCGCTCGCTCTCCTTCTGGCTCGAGGTAGAATAAAAGGGAAAGAAGCATAGAAGAGGTATGGGCCTTGGATGGGCCGAAGATGAGCCACAGGGAGCTGCACTGGGCGGCAGGGAAGAGAGGGAGGAGAGGTGGGCTGGCCTGGTTGGGCTCTTCTGCTGTTTTTTTATCAAAACCTTTTTCAAATTATGTTTTGGTTTTCTCTCTTTTGCAAACCATTTCCAAAATTATTTTTGGATGTTTCAAAATTACCAGAGGCCTTTGTAAATATGTAAAATACTATGGAAACCTTTTATTCAATTTGGGATCCAAACTTTTTATACTTTCAAATTCAAAACCATTTTGAATTCTATTTAGAGAGGGAAGGGAAATAGGGTTTGGGGTTTTTTTCTATTTCTTTCTTTCATGCATTTTTTTAGATGATGCTCATGACTGCACAATCAACACTAAATATTGATTAAGTAAAACTGGGGTGTTATAGCTCTATCCCCCTTACGAGAATTTCGACCCGAGATTCCAAAGGTAGGAAGAGACAGAGAGAGAAAGGAACAGGGTCACTCTAAAGATAAGAGGGAACACACTAAACAACAAACCGAGCATCTCATGGTCAACTCATGGATGGAGTGTTCAGAAACAACTCTGAGATGACAAACATGAAACACGACAAGGTAACAGAGGAAACAAGAGGAGAAGGTTTCAAGTTGTTAGATAGATGGTCATCATAAGGATTGAGACCATGGAACTTACAAAAGAGTTTAAGCTTCTGAAAAGGAAGGCTTTCAATAGAAAGAACATGACCACATACTTCGATAGGAAACCTCTACTTAATGATTTAAATAGAGATTCCAGGTTGCAGAGATATGGATCAACAAAACCAAGTTGTTGAACTACTTTTGACAAAAAGGGTCACTCTTTCATCCAACAGAAGGTCAAGACAAAAAGGTGTTTTGTGGCGAGGACTCTTAAGAGTCACAAGGAACATGTAACAAGAGAAACTTTTGATTACCAAAATCATATTCACTCTTAAAACATGACTAAGAAAATGAAGGAAACTCTTTATTCATCCAAGACTATCAAGATCGTTGCCAAAGATCATGATATCACTTTGCACCACTAAGATGAATAGTTAAGAAGATTCCTGATGACACGAGAAGAAAGAAACTTCATTCTCAGACTTCAATTACTTGGCACAACAAGACGCTTGCCAACATAGAAGGGTCTGGAGGATCGACCGAGAGACATTTAGCAACACTACTTTAAATGTTCTCCTTGATGTTCGAGAAAACAAACATCAGGTAAAGGTTGGACTTCGGATACAAAGGAAACCATAAGAACAACTCCTACAACAAATTATAGAAGAAGCCTCATGAAGAGTGGTTGTTACTGCTGATTCAAGAGGATATGACAATAGGTCTTTCCGACTAAGTGTGTCAACCATTACATCAATATTGCTGGATTTACAAAGAGACCTATGTCAAAATCTCGAGGAACACCAACCATCATATCTGCTTGAGATTCAGTTTTGGTTAGGTGGAATGTTATTTCAGACTCAACATGTCTGAATATAAGGTTTGCAACATTTACCACGAAGGTACATTTACTAGATTCTCAAGACATGGACTACAGTGTAAAGCTCCAAAAGAGGAGCTAGATTGATATACCATGTATTTAGAAGCTTGTCGAGAGACAACTGCACACACATAATGTACTGGCAATCAAACACACATGTGTCCTTAAGGAATGGAGTTAACTTTGCTCGAATCCACGGCGACATCTTCCAACATTTGTACAATCAGAGAAGGTTACTTCTAGCATCCAGAACACCTACTTTGAGATGACTCGAAGATGGTTCTCGAAATTTTCCAACATTAATGCCAATTGTTCCATATAAATCTAGTCTAACATGGAGAAGATAAGGATATTGTCGATGGGCTCAACAACAAACTTATCAGGACATTCCAAGAAGATGGACGCATATGTTACTAGAACAAGCAAAAGTATTGGCCAGACCAAAGGACATAAATATGTACTCAAGTGAAACATCACAAGTAGAAACACCATCAAGATAGTCCTTGAAACCGAGTTTGATTTGACGATAACCCAAATCAAATCAAAGGTGAGGGAAGATAACATATCCACAAAGGAGATACTATCTTTCTTCAACACTAACTAAACTAGACATCCTTTTTAGGAGGAACTGGGTCGGATAAAACTTTTGTCCTACAACTCTCCAAGTTGTTGTTTAAGCTCAACCAACTAGTTCAGGGGTATCCAGTACGGATCCTTGGAGAAAAGAGCAGTTCAGAGAACTTTCTTGCTCAAGAACTTGACAAGGCGGCCATGTGACAACATGGCGATACTTCTAGTAAGACATCCAGAATATCACGAACCACCGATATGTCACCTAGTTCGAGAGGAAACTTGCTTTGTAAGGCAAGACGACATAGTCTTAGAGCTTTAGCACAAGCCTAACTCTTTGACCGAAGAGAGTGCACCAGAATAGCGGACTTGGTAGCACGATCATCCTTTGCTTAGTGATAGGGTTAACCAATCACGCTAAGTATGACTCAAATGTCCTTTGAGTTCTGAGCAATGAAAATTGCTACAATCTCATATGGACACATTATTACACACATGCGTCATTTACGAGCATGAAAGCTCGAAGAAGGGTGGGTAAAGATGTGTGAGAGTATCACTTCATTAAGTGGTCAGGAAACTCAGCATGACCTCTTAGTATAAAAGAGTGTGACACTTTAAGATAGAACAGACATAAGCTAATCAATGATTCTTAATCTGCGGATTATAACACTTTGACCTGGTCCTAGATATGACGAGGTACTGGAGTTTGTTTCTCCTAGACATACCGAAATGGTTTGTCATGACGGACTACAAGAGTATCTTGCATCGGAAGGCACCAATGCACATGTACTACTTGGCTACCAACTGGTAGACAAAGGTCGGAAAACAACAAGGGAGAAGGAACATGCTCAAGATAGAATCCCGAGATGTGGATTCATAAGTCAACAATCTTCCAAAACCAATGAATAAAAGGGGTAAAGTGTGGCAGAATCATGAATATAGATGCAAGAATCTCGAGGAGTACTCTTTTCGTGATCTATTTGGTTCCATTAAAGAACATCTGCCTTAGTTAGGGGAAGTCCTTAGTTGTCACAATTCAATCGCGACAACAACCACAAGCTTGAAGGCCAGAATTATAATACCAGCCATCCTGAAGTAATGTGTGAACATTAGCAACAAAGGTCAAAGGAACGGATCTTGGGCTAAAGGTCAGCTTTATGTACAAGATTCACAACACCGGAATCCAGCACAATCAGGGATCTTAGGTTCAAGTCCAAGGGTTAAAACCCGGGAAATAAGTAACTACTACTTGAGTGACTTAGCGTACACTACAAGGTAATAATCATGAGGTAGATACCAAGAGAAGAAACAACTTCTAAAGTACCCAAACAAATGAAAATGAGGCACACGAGGCGAAAGGAAACATTGAAACCTAGATCAGAACACTGTGGAACCAACAATATAATATTGTGGGTCCAAAATATAGAGAGATCGTGATGGAAAGGAATCTCGCAGATGAAATAAAGCAAGGAGAACAAGGAATTCACAACACATGCAACTCTAGAGAAGTTAACACTAGGTCAACTGGCTGAGAAACGACATGCCCAGAAGGCACCTAAGTTTTGAAAGACTAGAAGAGATATCAAAACTTTTCCAAAATCAACACAAGATAAGATGACCTAGAGTTAGAGCGAAACTGGATAAGGAGAAAGAGAAGCATACTAGAGTTTTCCCAAATACTTTTCAGCTTTTAAAATAGTTTTCACAAACACTAGACTCAACATCGACCAATAGCAAGGTTTTCCTACGGTCGTTACTGCTCTGATACCAAAACCTGTGACACCCCTGGGATCAGGGCTAAACAAATCCCAGACCTCCGTCTGACATAAGCTTAACCTTGAGCTCGAGAATATCCAGTGAAGAATTGATAACACAACAGTGACCCTACGACACAAAAATTATTACAGAAAGCTCATAACTGAGCAGAGAACCAAATTATTACAAGCAGAGGTCACTGACCACAAAAATCAAACAACGGAAGGCAAATTATGCTATTAAGTATAACAAACTTAACAAATGGCCTAAGAGGCCTAAAGAATAACGACGACGTCCCAGCCCATAGATTCCAGGCTGCCGGCCGGGAACCCCAAGCTACTCGTCAATGTCGATGTAGTATGGAACTCGTCTTCAGGTGAACACTTACTCTGCCAAAAGTATTAACAAAGCAAGGGTGAGTACAGGGTGTACTCCGCAAGACTTCTGGCTAGTGGAGTTGTTTTGCATAAAGCCACTTTTGTTTATAAAACAAGAGGGAGAATAAGCTCATCTAGTCAAAGTATTTTAAAAGGGGATAAGAGAACGACATCTCTAAAATATTGATCATCATCTTGATATCCACCAAATCATCATCATCTACCAACTAGGATCACCCCCTCGTACCCATGAGGAAGCATCCTTAAGCACACGTTGATCTGCCAAGTTTTACGATTAGGTTTAAGTTCTCTATGATCTTAGAATCTGGTCACCAAGCATTCATAACCGTGAACACGGCTTTTCGAAAAGATTATTACCCTACAGGGGTGTACAACTTTACCCACACGTACTAACCTTCTCTTAATGCCACATGATTAGCCCTCTTCCTTGGAAGGCCTGCAGAGGGTGGTTAGACATGACCTTTACCTTGCTTTCGCCGAGACCATGAGTCACGCCCTAAGGATGGTTCCACCGTAACGGGTAAAATCCCGAAGATGGTCCCTAGAGATGTGAGGCGAGGTTGGTTTACCAGGGGCTCCATCGACCCCAAGCAACCTCGGACATGCTTACCTACCTGTTATGAATGCACCTCCTTCATCGCCTTCGAGAAGATCCAGAATGCATGTCGAATGGAATCCCCGAACTATGTGACTCATGGAATCTACTAGGCAAGTTAGTTGCTCGTGAGGTTTTCCAGGCCCCGTGTGGTTGTACGCTCGTCTCGGTTCCAAAGGAAAGAACTCAGTTCCTAGTGGTGGCGAGCATGGGACTAGAAAAACCACATCCCACCGTGGTCTCCCATACAAGCCTTAGCAAGTTTAATCTCATATCACCTCTGATCTCATGTCATCATGCTCTCCTATCATACTAGATTCTCTGCAACTGATACATCATCTGGATGGACCAGTACTAACAGCTATGCATGGCTAAGCAAGACACAAATAATAGCTCTATAAGTGCACACAAGCCAAACCTAGTTATGCTAGGAGAAGTGGATCGGGTAATGTAAGCTCAAAGGGAGTAATGCAATAGATAGGATACTCTATCTATCGATAAAAGACCACAATAGAATCGTATGCATCATGGCAGGAATTGAAATTCTTTCGAAAACATAGGATTATATCATGGTGGGGCTATGCTTGCCTTTGCCTGTTGATAACGGATAAGCAGATCTTTGGGAGCCTTATACTTGACTTGATTATAGTTGGTCAAGTAATTTTCGTCGACCTTCGATCTTCGATGGTGTTGACCTTGGTCTTCGATCTTGATATCGTATTCTATCGGAAAGAACAAAACACCGGAAAGAAAGGGGAAACAATCAACACATGGCATCGATGCAATGCTCAAACAAGGATGATGACATGACAAGTTAAATTGCATTGAAATTTAACCCTAAGGCAAGCTCGACAACTTAATCGGGGTTCCGAGGGGTGCAAACCCTAACTCGTGGAAACTCTGGATGTATATGAGAGGGGTTACTATGTTCTTCTAATTAAACTTTTCATTTAAGTTGCTTAACAATGCATGATGATAGCTTAGATAGATAGATCTCATTTTTCTAAACATTTTGATATATTATACATATTTTTCTGAGTTAATATGAATTAGTTATTGATTTTACAATATTAAACCAATTTCTGAAATTATTAAACCACTTGTTAAACTTTTTACACCGAGCCAGAGTCTACCCATAGTGACTGGCTAATGGGCCCTGTGCCACATCGACAGCCACGTGAGCAAAAGAGACCCATAGTAGGTTTGAGTGCGCTGACCCGCGCGCTGCTGACATCATGCTGACGTTGGTCTGACGCCAGCACGGCGGCGAGCCTCAGATCAGCGACGGGGACGATGATAGAGGACGCACATGCTTGCGTGGATGGGGGTGTTAGAGAGAGGGTGACGCGGGCTACCTAAATATGGTGGCGCCGCCATTTATTGGCCACCGGAGCATGGCCGGCGACGGCGGGCATCAGCGACAACGGCAACTGCACGAGGAGGGCTCGATAGAGGAAGAGAGGAAGGCAATGGAGAGGTGCTGGAGCACCGCTAGCTCACCATCGATGCAGGGAAGGGGTCAGCTCGGCCAGACGAGCTCGGGTGCGGCCGGAATCAATGGCGACAGCGACGGGCAGAGTCGGGGAAGGAGGGTCCAATTAGGATGATTGGGGGCTCTCCGGCTTATGCGCTTGGTCGGGAAGGTTAATAGGGAGGAGGCGGCGCTCGTGGCGTGCTTGGCTCGGTCCAGGACAGTGAGGAACAACGGGACGCCGCCGAGGTCCGAGCTAGGGTTTTAGTGGATAAGGGGAACGAGGGAGAATGAGAATTAGAGATCGTCCTCTGGGGTCTGGGGTTCTTATAGGCGTAGAGAATGGAGGCGACATGTATCTTGGCGAGGGGAGCATCCTGGCGTGGCTGAACGGTGACGACGAGGACACGCAGCAGCTTCCGCTCGCTCTCCTTCTGGCTCGAGGTAGAAGAAAAGGGAAAGAAGCATAGAAGCGGTATGGGCCTTGGATGAGCTGAAGATGGGCCACAGGGAGCTGCACTGGGCGGCGGGGAAGAGGGGGAGGAGAGGTGAGCTAGCCTGGTTGGGCTCTGCTGCTATTTTTTTTATCAAAACCTTTTTCAAATTCTGTTTTGGTTTTCTCTCTTTTGCAAACCATTTCCAAAACTGTTTTTGGATGTTTCAAAAATACTAGAGGCTTTTGTAAATATGTAAAATACTGTGAACCCTTTTATTCAATTTGGGATCCAAACTTTTTATACTTTTAAAATTCAAAACCATTTTGAATTGTATTTAGAGAGGAAAGGGAAATAGGGTTTGGGGTTTTATTCTATTTTTTCTTGCATGCATTTTTTTAGATGATGCTCATGAATGCACAATCAACACTAAATATTGATTAAGTAAAACTGGGGTGTTACATGTGGCCCCTCTGGCCGCCTCCTCGGCATCCCCCTTCGCCTATAAGAAGCCCCCGATGCAGAAACCCTAAGTACCCGATCAAATCTGCACGAAACCTTCTATAGCCGCCGCCACCGTCGTCCCTAGATTGGGGGGATCTGAAGTTCTTCCCGGCACCCTACCGGAGGGGAGATCATCCCGGAGGCCTTCTCTCCGGTATGATGTGTGAGTAGTTCCGCCTTGGACTATGGGTCCATGTAGTAGCTAGATGGTTGTATCTCCTCCGTGTGCTTTCATGTATAGATCTTGTGAGCTCCGTTCATGATCAAGATCTAATCTATTTGTAATCATCATGTTGTGTTTGCGGGGATCCGATGGGTATTGAGATTATTATGTTGGTTTGATTAATGGTTTTGTCTTTATGATTCTATCATGTCTGTGTTGTTTGTGATCTTGCGTGCTCTCCGTTTTTAGCATCTATCTTGGCCGAGTAGTTGCTAGTGACTCCAAGAGGGGGTATTTATGCTCGATAGTGGGTTCATGCCTCTAGTTTCCAAGGGAAGTGACAGAAATCTCTTCGGTTGTAGATGTGTTGTTGCTACTAGGGAGAAAACAACGGTCTCTTGTTCATGGAACATGTGGACTGTTTACGTTACACACTTTGCTTAAAGCAGTTGTCTGTTGCTTGCAACTTAATACTGGAGGGGGTTCGGATGATAACCTGAAGGTGGACTTCTAGTCATAGATGCAGTTGGATGGCGGTCTATGTATCTTGTTGTATTGCCCAATCGAATCTCATAGGATCTTTCTGACTAGTAATTGCATTGTTATGCCTTGCTCAGTTCCTGTCAATTTCACCGCTGTAATTCATTTACCCTTCATGCCATGTTGTTTATCTAAGGAGAGCACCTCTAGTGAACTATGGACCCGGTCCAACCTTTACCATTGATACATCTTCCACTGTTATTTGTTTACTTGCTGCAAACCATTACCTTGCACACCATACGTTTAATACTTTGTTACAGCAAACCGGTGTGCTTGACAACCTCACTGATTCATTGGGGCAAAGTCTTGAGTTTGTGTTGTGTAGGTCTCCGTGTTGCTTCCAACACACTTGTGTGACATTTCCTTCCTCCTTCTGGTTCGATAACCTCGGTCTCTACTGAGGGAAGACTTGCTGTTGTGCTCATCTCACCTTGCTCTTGGGTCTTCCAACGAAGTGCTCCACGTCAGCACCATCAACAAGTTTTCTGGCATCGTTGCCGGGGAGGCTAAGGACGTCTTCACTAGGGGAGTCCTCCACTTCCTTTCTCTTTACTTTGTTTTTAGTTTGCTTTGTTTATTTTGCTTAGTTTGTTTGCCTCTTTTCAAAAAACCCAAAAAAATAGTCTAGTTTGGTTTGCTTTCTTTATTCAAAACACACACAAAAATTAGTTCCTACTCTAGTTGCTTGTCTGTTTTTGCCTTGCTTGGTCATGCTTTCTATCAATGGATGGTTTCTTTGAAACTAGTTCTTATTGGCAAGGTGGGTTCACGGAAGAACAAAAGTATTATTACAAGGAACATCGTTTGTCACAAAAAGGGAAACACTTATGAGAACAAATTGATAAGTTGAATACTTATAATGTTACTTATTGCTTTGATAAGTCTTGTTGCTGTAGGAGGTATAAACACCTGCCTTTTCAATGTGAGTATAATGATAATGTTACCATATCTTATTATGTTAAAGGAAATTATGAATTTTATGATGTGGAACAAATTGAAGAATTTATTGCCTTCAAGGGTGCATTTGAACTTGCCAGTTTGCTTGAAAGTACTAATGATGCACCTTATGAATGTGAGGTTTATGAGATACTTAAATTTTGCTTTGATAATTACAAGGAATAAAATGGCTATATTCTTGAATATTTTAATAGGTGATTTCCACAAATAGAAGAGACTAATGCTTTGCAGGAACCTATGGAAGAAGAAATTACTGAACCTGAAAGCTCATTAGATGAAAAAGAGGAGGGGAGTGATGGTCAAGAGAATGAAGAATGTATCTACCCATGTCTACCTTATAATGAGAGTAACTCTTTACCTCTTACATTATTTGATTGTCCCCCATGTTTACCAATGGAGGATGAATGTTGTTTTCTTGTGGATCCTTTTGAAATATCTGCTATGGGTAAAACTTGTGATCATAGTTATGCTCCTGTTATCCATGATAATTCTATATTTGTGCCTAACTTTGAAATGCATGGTACTAAGGAGTTTTGCTTAGAAAATGTTTATGATAAAGCTTTCGATGATGGTACTATTTTTAATGACCAGTTACCTTATTATAAAATTGCTAAAAGTGGGTTTGAAGTTTTTAATCCCACTATTTTTTAGCTTGATAAAAATTATGTGTTTGTAGATCATGAAAAGCATGCTTTATGTGATAGTTATATTGTTGACTTTTTTCATGATGCTACTGAAAGTTATTATGAGAGAGGCAAACATGATTTTATGCATCTCAATAATATTAAGTTTCCCCTCTTTATGTTGAAAATTTTGAAGTTGCACTTGTTTTGCATTCCTATACTTGTTGCTTTGTGCTTTCAAGACTTGTTTATTTACAAGATTCATATGCATAGGAAGTGGGTTAGACTTAAATGTGTTTTGAATTTGCTTCTTCATGCTCTCTTTTACTTCAATTCATATTTTTTATGTGAGCATCTTTTTAAACTATCAAGCCTAACTTAAAGGCGTTAAAGAAAAGTACTTGTTGGGAGATAACCCAAGAGTTTCCTTGAGTCTTGGAAGTTATTACTTTAGTAATGACATCTACTTATCCTTTTTGTTTGCTTTTTGGGCCAAGAATGACCTGTAATGAGAGAGAAGTAATATTTGGGGAGTTGCTGTCCCGAAACAGATTCCTGTCCTCCACCATAAAAATACGTGAGGAGTCTCTGTAACTCAGATTGATCTCAAAATTTACAAATAAATCCCCCAGTATGTTTGATTACTTTCGTTAGTTCAACACATTTTGATTTGAGCAACAGAAGATGTTCGAAAAAATCGGTTTCTACCTATTGGTCTGTTTTGACAGATTTCTGCCATTATTTGCATTTGCTTCTTATTGACTCCTTTCTGAGTTCTATTTTGGGGAATTGAGATTTTTGTAGGAGTTACTACAATAGCTTGTGTTTTTAGTGAAAAGACTTGTTGTTCCAAAGATTTGCCAGATGTCTAATATCTTTTGAATAAACTAATGTTGCTAATGAAAATTGTGTGAAGTTTTGTATGAAGGAAAATTTCAGGTGTAGAGAGAGTGATGCAATGAGATGAATAATGGACAAAAGCTCAAGCTTGGTGATGACACCACGGTGTCACCCCAAGAAATATCCAAGAGGTACAAGCGTCAAAGCTTGGGGATGCCCAAGGCATCCCCTTCTTCATCAATAAAAAGCTCAATTCTGTCTAGACACTTCGTTTTTATTGTTTCATGCATAGTTGTGTTGTTATTGGAGCGTCTTAGTTTTAGTTTGCTTCGCTTAGGTTGTTTAGTTTGATTGAATAAAGTAGTTTGGGCCCCCGTTCTCGCTGTGTTGTTTTGCAAATAAGTTTGCTTGGTGTTGGAAAGGAGTAGTAAGTTCTTGCTTGTGGTGCAAGAGGAGCTTGCATTGAGCGTGACTTAGACTTTAGCATGACATTGTAAGATCCCTCCTTTTTAAAGGAAAAGGATCCCTGTGATTGCAATGCTAGTCCCTGGATCATTGCTAGCATCCACAATTTAAGATGAAGTACACAGATACAAAGGTCATTTATTACATCCATTCCAGAGATAAAACATAGTGTTTTACAACTCAAGGCCACAGGCCTAATACAAGAGTTTTGGAATAAGTAAATAAACATAAGTCTTCATCTTCATGTGCCACAGGCAAGCATGTTGAGTGTAGACTCATGACACCTAATCATCATCGGAGTAACCTGCAACATCACAAGTTACAGCCACAGAGGGTCAATACTTTGGAATAGTATTGGCAAGTGATACCTTAGTAAATTTTAAGTGGACTATATTACTACATGCATTTTGGCTAAGTGTAGCTTGGCTTGCTTTGCTCAAAATAAGTTTTTCCCTATTAGTTGAAATCACTAAGTCTTTCTTTGTCAAAACTTTCCCAAGAAACCACCAATAGACATTGGGGTCCTTCACCCTTGTTCACCCACAAGTTTTTACTTAGAAGTTGGAGTGATGAGATTCTTGATAGCTTCCATGTCTTGATGCTCAAATTGTCCATTGCCATGGACTTGGCTAAGTACTTAGATTTTCCATCTGCAGAGGTTGTGCACTTTCCCCCCCAGACTTGGTTTCCCAAGACAGGACCTTTCAGAAGCTTTTCCTTAGACCAAATGGACGCGCTCCAACCTATCATTCCCACTACCACCAACTATCCAAATGGCTAAGTTCTAGCAACTTATGTGATCCAGGCAGAGCCCATATTGCCAAGTGGCTGCACTATAAGCTTCTCAACACTTGGCCTCTAAAATCCCTTTGTGCCTGGGTGGCATACCACAAGTGAGATACACAAGGTAAACCATGTCCATGGGCCTTGTGTAACCACTCAACCAAAAACCACCATTCAAGTCCCATTCCACCCAGGAGGTTCATTGACTTAGTTGTTTTATTAGGAAAACATAAGTCCAAAGACTTAGAAATATTTTCATCATAGCATGTATATACTTTACCAACCCTTGTTTGCTACTAGCTAGGCTAAGCATGGCATAATAACTTAACTTAGGAAATTTCCTAGCAATTCTACAACTACTTAGGATTTCCCAACATAGCACTTAGCAAAAATAGTAACATGCAAGACTTAGAAAAATATTTCTAATGCTTGTACAAAATATGGGGATGGAAATATTCATGAAGTACCACTTGCCTTGGTAATGTGGAGAGTAGCACTCTTCACAATCACAAACACTAGCACCAAAATCTACACAAAGATTATAACCACAATCACATATAATTCATATACAAACAAAAATATGTATGTATGCATGCAAGAATTCTAAGTGATGATTTTTGAAATTCCACCAAGCAAGTGCATGATACTGAAACATAACTAAGTCAAAAACTTGCTAATCCAAACTTATTTAGTACTAAAACAATTACTAAACAAATTCTATACTCAAACTAGTCCTAAACAAGTTTCTGCATAAAAAGTCTTTTTAACAGAAACTTTTTACTAAACACATTGCATAAACAGAAAGAGCTTGTCTCCCTGATTCCAACGACATAAAATTTGCAAAAATCTAACGTGGAAATCAAAAGTTATAGCCATTTCAAAATTGGATCTAAATATGTTTTCAAATTCTGTTCTAATTCAAACCCTAGCCACGCGTCTTAATCCTATTGGCTGATACCATTTCGTTCAGGATCACCCTCCCGCGCCGTTGGATCTATTTAAAACTCACGGCTCAGATCTACCCATAACGCTTCGCTAAAAGATCTAATTCTATGCGTTGGATCCAGATCTGACGGCTCTGGATCAAGCGACCAAAAAGGGGCGGTGCTGGCAGCGGCTACTGGCGGCGGCGAGTTCTGTCCGCGGCGGCGCGGCGCTACAGGTCGTCCGGAGGGGCAGGAGGATGATTACCAGGTTCGCAGCGTCGAGGAGAAGCTCAACCTAGCAGTGGCTTGACAAGGGGCGCACGAGCACGGTCTCTGGGGCTCGTCGGAGTTGCGGCGGTGTCTATTGCTTGCAGTCAAGGTTGTTGCCGAGGTTTGGCGTCGCCCTAGCGCGAACCAGAGGGGTCAGGAGACGCACAAGATGAAGGCGAACATTCTCGTATGAAGGAGGGGGCAAGGGGCGCTCGGGTTTTACCTCAATTTATCGCCGGAGTCAAGCGACGGCGCAGTCGGTTGCAGGCACGAACGGGGACGACGACCTGGGTCACGAGAACGCAAACGAAGGGTATCAGGAGGTGCGCAAGATCAAGCTGGGCACGATTGTTTGAACCAGAGAGAGGGGGGGCGATCGAGGCTCACCGGAATTAGTCGCCGGAGTCGTCGGTACTGCGGGGTTTCGAGGGCAAATGCGCGCAGCCTGGTGGCAGAGTGAGCGAGGAGAGTGGGGGGAAATGACCACGTCGGCGAGGGGTTTAAGTAGGCTGAAGCGGGGCGAGGATCACGCACTGAATCAATGGAATTTAAGCGAGTTTAATCGCGGCGTCACTGCATGGTGGTAACGGCGGAGCGGCGTCTGCGCGCGAGAAACTGGGGAGGACGTCGCTGACGTGGAGAGGGCCCGCTCGTCAGCGGAATAAGTAGAGGGGGAGTGGGGTCTGGGTGTCAGCGACTCGTTGGGTGTATCCACGCGTGCGAGAGAGAGGGAGGTGGCCCGGGTGGGCTAGTTGGGCCGTGACTGCTGCTGGGCTAGATTAGGGCGCCTGGCCTTTTTCTTTTCTTTTACCCTTTTCTTTTTCTGTTTTGATTTTCAGAAATGATTTCAAATGAATTAAAACTCCTTTTGAATTCAAATCTTTCTGGGGTTTTTGCAGTGTGCAATATTCTCAAATATAGGCCTAAAACCATGTGGCTACTTTGCAAAGGCTTGGTCACTCTTGGAGAAACAAAATATCAGGAGCTTGGCACAAGATTTGCAAATGTTTGAAAAATGGGTTTTGAACCATTTCCATTTTGTAAAACTTGGTTCAAATTTCCACACTCAATCCATTCAACAAAGGAGACAAGCAATCTAGGTTTAAAACATTCAAACTCTCAAATGGGGATGGCCATTTGATTTTTAGCTTGCTCACATAAAATGATAGCACTATGTGCTTTGTTTTTCTGAAATGAGTTTTGAAATTGACCTCAATTCTATATGCATGCATGAATGATATGCAAACTTTGAAATCATGATTTTAGGGATGTTAAAAATCTAACCCCCTTTAGGTGAATCTCGCCTTCGAGATTCGGATTGGCTAGCAAATAGGTGAGGGTGGTTTTTCCGAAGATCATCTTCTCTTTCCCATGTTGCTTCCTCTTCGGTATGATGATTCCACTGTACTTTGCAGAACTTGATAGTCTTTGTCCTTGTGCCTCTTTCTGCAGTATCAAGAATCTTGATAGGTTTCTCCTCATATGTGAGGTCACTTTCTAGTTGAACCTCCTCCAAAGGTATAGTATCCTTCAAAGAAGTTTCTTCCATTTCTGGGTGACATTTCTTAAGCTGACTCACATGAAACACATTATGGACAGCTGATAGAGATTCTGGTAGTTCTATTTCATAGGCAACTTCTCCTTTGCGACTCAAAATCCTGAATGGCCCAACATATCTTGGTGCCAACTTTCCTTTGACTCCGAATCTTTTCACTCCACGAAGTGGTGATACTCTAAGATAGGCTCTATCACCAACTTCGTAGGTAACTTCCCTACGCTTAGGATATGCGTAGCTTTTCTGTCGGGACTGTGCTATCTTCAACCTGTCGTTAACCAATTTGACCTTCTCTTCGGCTTCTTTGATAAGATCTGTCCCAAATAAACTTCTTTCTCCCACACCATTCCATAACAATGGGGTGGTACATTTTCTTCCGTAGAGAAACTCAAACGGTACCATCTCAATGCTGGCTTGATAACTATTGTTATAAGAAAATTCTGCGTAAGGCAGACTTTCATCCCAACTGGCTCCATAGTCTAGGGCACATGCCCTCAACATGTCTTCCAGAATTTGATTAGTCCTTTCTGTTTGTCCATCGGTTTGAGGATGAAAGGCAGTACTGAATTCCAACCTCGTTCCCAATGACTCATGTAGCTGTCTCCAAAAATGGGAAGTGAATTGAGTTCCCCTATCAGACACAATACTCTTGGGCACACCATGTAGACACACAATTCTACTCATGTAGATTTTGGCTAACTTGGCACTTGTATAAGTTGTCTTCACGGGTATGAAATGAGCCACTTTAGTTAGGCGATCCACTACTACCCATATCGAATCATATCCTGATCTGGTCCTTGGTAATCCGGTAATGAAATCCATACCAATCTTGTCCCACTTCCAATCAGGAATAGGTAGTGGTTGAAGCAAACCTGCTGGTTTCTGATGCTCCGCCTTTACTCTACTACACACATCACACAAAGCAATATGTTCAGCGATGTCCTTCTTGAGATTGTTCCACCAAAATCTTTCTTTCATGTCCATGTACATTTTGGTGTTACCCGAGTGAATAGAATACGGGGAGTTGTGTGCTTCCTGCAAAATCAGTTTCCGTAACTCCGGATCTTGTGGAACACAGATACGTTTCCCATGCCATAAAGTACCCTGTTCATCTTCATGGAAATTTTTAGCTTTCCCTTGGCCAATCTTTTCCTTAATCTCTTCAATTTCCTTATCAGTCTTTTGAGCTTCTCGAATCTTGTCCAACAAAGTGGGTTGAACACCCAAAGACATGAGATCTCCTTCGGGCACAATCTCCAATCTGAGTTCTCTGAATTGGGTACACAAATATCTGGCAATTCTCCTTTGGTAAGGCCATTCACAAATACCTTACGACTTAGAGCATCTGCTACAACATTTGCTTTACCGGGGTGATATTGCAAACTTAAGTCATAGTCCTTGATGAGCTCTAACCATCTTCTTTGTCTCATATTGATTTCCTTTTGGGTGAAGATATACTTCAAACTCTTGTGATCGGTGAACACTTCACATCGCTTTCCCAGAAGGTAGTGCCTCCATGTTTTGAGTGCATGGACGACAGAGGCTAACTCCAAATCATGAGTAGGATAGTTCACCTCATGAGTTTTGAGTTGTCTCGAGGCATAAGCCACAACCTTACCGTCTTGAATAAGTACGACACCCAAACCTTGATGAGATGCATCACATTATACTTGGAAATCCTTTTCCAAATCTGGCAGACATAGAACTGGCGCTGTCACAAGTCTCTTCTTCAACTCCTGAAAGCTGACTTCACAAACTTCAGACCAAGCAAACTTCTTGTCTTTCTTTAATAATTCAGTCATTGGCTTAGCAACCTTTGAGAAATTTTCAATGAACCTTCTGTAGTAACCTGCTAAGCCAAGGAAACTGCGAACTTCTTTCACGTTCTTGGGAGATTCCCATTCAGTCACAGCTGAAACCTTAGCAGGATCAACTGCTACACCATCCTTTGTCATAACATGACCAAGAAAACCAACTTATTCTAACTAGAACTCACACTTGCTAAATTTGGCATAAAGTTTATGCTCTCTCAACTTCTCAAGTATCAAACGCAAGTGCCCTTCATGCTCTTCTTTGCTCTTGGAGTAGATTAAGATGTCATCGATGAAAATGACAACAAACTTGTCGAGGAATTCCATGAACACTTTGTTCATCATATTCATGAAGTATGCTGGAGCATTGGTTAAGCCAAAAGGCATTACGGTATACTCGTACAATCCATACCTTGTGGTGAATGCTGTTTTAGGTATGTCTTGTTCTCTTATCTTAAGTTGAAAATAGCCTGACCGGAGATCAATTTTTGAGAACACACAGGCTCCTTCCAGCTGATCAAACAAGTCATTGATTCTTGGCAAAGGATATTTGTTCTTGATAGTTACCTTGTTGAGAGAACGGTAATCTATGCATAACCTTTGGCTCCTATCCTTCTTCTCCACAAACAAAACTGGGGATCCCCAAGATGAAGAACTTGGTTGTATAAATCCTTTCTGTAATTTTTCTCCTAGTTGCTTCTTGAGCTCTTTCAGTTCATCAACTGACATTTTATATGGTCTCTTTGCTATTGGTCCAGAACCTGGTACCAAATCTATCAGAAACTCCACATCTCTATCTGGTGGCATTCCTGGCAATTCTTCCGGAAATACATCCGGATACTCACACACAATTGGTACACTGTCCATGCTAACCCCCTTAAGAGAATTAAGCTTACTTCCTTTGGATTCAAAGTTTGACTTGAATTTAATCCTTTTTCTTTCCGAGGTTGTGAGTGCAACAGTACGATTAGCACAATCTAGTACTCCTTCATACTTAGCCATCCAATCCATTCCCAATATTACGTCCAGTCCTTGGGAATCTAGGATTATCAGACTCACTGGAAACTTATGTTTTCCAACTTCTATTACTAGATCCCGGCATCCAAGACTTACTATCATTTCTCCACCCGGAGAGCTAACTTTTATTGGACAACCAATATTTTCAGATGGAAACCCATTTCTATCAACAAATGCTTTTGATATGAGTGAATGCGATGCTCCAGTATCAAAAAGAACAAATGCTGGAATAGAATTGAGTCTGAACTTACCAGCAACAGCATCAGGCTCTTCATAGACCTCCTCCACATTAATGTGGTTCACCTGTCCTTTCTGGAAAGGATTGGGCTTGACAGGTCCTTCAACTTTCTTTTCGGGGCACTCATTTGCATAGTGTCCCATCTTCTTGCATTTGAAGCACTCAACCTGACTGATGTCTCTCTTAGCAGGCTGACTTCCACTCCCACTACCATTACCACTGTGGTGGCTCTTATGTCCACCCTTGTGGTTCTTGTACTTGTCATTGTCATGACTGCGATGATGCTTGTTGTCATGATGGTTGTGGTTGTGGTGCTTGTTGAATTTCCCATGCTTGTGGGATCCTGAGCTTCCACTGTCATCATAGTGAGATCGTTTGTGAGACGATCCCGAGCTGTGCTTGTCGGAGTGCTTCCTCTTTCTACTCTCGACTTGCTTCATTTTGTTCTCCAATATAGCAGCCTTGTCACAGAGCGACTGATAAGTGGGAACATATGCCAGAGCCAGTTGCAGATTCAACTCATCATTCAAGCCTTCCAGAAATTTTTCCTTTCTCTTGGCATCTGTGTCAACCTCATCTGGTGCATAACGCGCCAAATTGTTGAACTCTTCAATGTACTCAGCCACGCTGCGGTGGCGCTGCTTCAGATTGTGGAATTCTTTCTTTTTCAGGCTCATTATTCCTGATGAGATATGAGCAGTGCGAAAGCCATCCTCAAAGATAGCCCAAGTCACCTCATCTATGGGTGTGGTGATTTGGAAGTTGTCCCACCAAGTGGCGGCTGGCCCTTCCAGCAGATGTGCTGTAAATCTTACCTTTTCAGCGTCCGTGCAACCCACGGTTACTAAGTCCTTGTTTACATAACGTAGCCAATCATTGGCCACCATGGGATCAGTTGTTCCCGAGAACTTAGCTGGCCTCAATCGCAGAAATCTGGTGAGCATATCAAAGCCCGGAGGGTTGATGTTGTTATTGTTGTTGTTATTGGGGTTGTTGTTGTTGTTGTTGTTGTTTTGGTTCTGAATGAATGTTGTCATCATCTGCATGAGCTGTGTTTGAGCATTCATCATTTGCTGCATTTCTGGAGTGATGTTGTTGTTGTTGTTTGGGTTGGGGTTTGCGCGATGGGGAGGCATCTGTGGTTTGTTCAAATAGAGGTAAGAATAAGATACCCATAGATGTTTTCGTGCACATTACATCACATAAGCAAACACAAGCATGCAACAGAAGATAAAAGTTTAACAATAAGATAACAAGTTCACAAAGTAAAACACACAAGTGGCAAGCCATCCACATGTCGGATGGTCCAACAACAAGTTCACAAATAACAAGTACGATAATAAAAGACAAACGAGTAGTCAAGTCTACTCATCAGCATCAATCTCCTCCTCGACAAAGGTAAGACCTGCGTTCTCCATCGCGGTCTTGTTCTCCTCAATGGTAGTGGTCAAGGACTCAATCTTGGACTTGAGAGCCCTCTTCTGGGAACGAAGCCTCTCAATCACCATCTGCTGCTGCTCTAGCTCGAAGTCCTTGGACTTCAGTTCTTCTTCTTGTTCCTATCCTGGACATGTTTCTCCTGACTCTTGAACTTCCGGTCCTGGGTCTCGAACTTCGCCTCCATTTCCTTGACTATCTCGTCCTGCTGCGTGAAGATCTTGTACTTCTCGCGAAGCTGCACCTGGAGCTCGTCATTACTGAGCATGACATTGGTCCTGTCCGTGTCCACGTGCCTAATGAGAGACTCTAAGTCCTGGAGATACAGACGTATCGGCTCTGCTGCGTCCCTCGAGTCGTCCTCGAAGTCGATGGACTCTCCATCCTCATCACGTCTTCCGAAGACGTGGAAGTGGGTGCCTCTAACCTGTCGGGAGTGCCGGCCTAGCAGACGTCCTATCAGGTCCTGCATAACTACCTCCATGCCTCTCTCCCTGTCATCATGCATAAGCTTGAAGACGATGGCCTCCGTAGTAGGCTTTGTGTGGCGTCCGAGCTGGTTCACCATGAAGCCCCAGAGGTCCTTCCTATCGAACTTGGTGAGTGGATGCACCATGATGGTGGGAAGAGGGAGATTGAGCAAAGTGGTAAGCTCAACGATACGAGGACCAAAGCGAGTAACCTGGAACTCCTCAACAGTGCTGATGGTAATAGGCATCTATTTATAAGATAGAAAGTTAGAACAACACTATTTAAGATAAAACAAAGGCAAACATCACATACATATCCTTGGAACACAAAATCACACAAGTCATGCATATATGAATCCATTACATCAACCAAGGTCCAAACTTATTTAAGGTATCATTTTGGAAAATAAGGTGATAGGTGGTGGTCCAACTAACGAAGTACGTTTACAATCCTATCTCACTGGATCTGTTGGCTAACACAATGTTCCTAGAGGCAATCAGCCTATCTTGCTCACATGATTCCATCACTAAGTCTATAATATCTCCTCTTAAGGTTTGGTTGGTGACTTCCAACTCTTTGGTATGTTCCTTCTCTTTCTCTAAGTCTTTTTGGAGGTTGAGCATTCTGCACTTGACTCTAGTACTAAGTTCTTTGATAGTCCTCCAAGCTGCTTCTCTTGCTGACTCAAAGAATGTGGTATGCACCACAGTGTTGGTGTACATGCAGAATCCTCTTTCTTTGTGGTTGTCTTCCTTGCTTTTGTACAAGTGAAGTTGCACCCACCAGTACTCAACTCCTATATCCATCACCGGAAAGCCTTTGTACACAGCTGCACCATGTATTTCCATTGCCACCATGAGGTCCTTGAGAATTTTGGGAAACTCAGTTTCACACTCCAAGGTCATGGTCATGAGTGGTCCTTTCTTTACGGCTTCGTTGACGGAGTTCATCTACAAATAGAGATGAGAATGAGAAGATTAGAAAAGTTTACGAGAAGAATAGACAAGTGTAGAAGTAGTTGAAAATTTTTCCTTAGTGGTTTCCAATCCTAGGGTCATAATCCTACAGGCAACACAGTGCTCTGATACCATCTGTAAGATCCCTCCTTTTTAAAGGAAAAGCATCCCTGTGATTGCAATGCTAGTCCCTGGATCATTGCTAGCATCCACAGTTTAAGATGAAGTACACAGATACAAAGGTCATTTATTACATCCATTCCAGAGATAAAACATAGTCTTTTACAACTCAAGGCCACAGGCCTAATACAAGAGTTTTGGAATAAGTAAATAAACATAAGTCTTCATCTTCATGTGCCACAGGCAAGCATGTTGAGTGTAGACTCATGACACCTAATCATCATCGAAGTAACCTGCAACATCACAAGTTACAGCCACAGAGGGTCAATACTTTGGAATAGTATTGGCAAGTGATACCTTAGTAAATTTTAAGTGGACTATATTACTACATGCATTTTGGCTAAGTGTAGCTTGGCTTGCTTTGCTCAAAATAAGTTTTTCCCTATTAGTTGAAATCACTAAGTCTTTCTTTGTCAAAACTTTCCCAAGAAACCACCAATAGACATTGGGGTCCTTCACCCTTGTTCACCCACAAGTTTTTACTTAGAAGTTGGAGTGATGAGATTCTTGATAGCTTCCATGTCTTGATGCTCAAATTGTCCATTGCCATGGACTTGGCTAAGTACTTAGATTTTCCATCTGCAGAGGTTGTGCACTTTCCCCCCCAGACTTGGTTTCCCAAGACAGGACCTTTCAGAAGCTTTTCCTTAGACCAAATGGACGCGCTCCAACCTATCATTCCCACTACCACCAACTATCCAAATGGCTAAGTTCTAGCAACTTATGTGATCCAGGCAGAGCCCATATTGCCAAGTGGCTGCACTATAAGCTTCTCAACACTTGGCCTCTAAAATCCCTTTGTGCCTGGGTGGCATACCACAAGTGAGATACACAAGGTAAACCATGTCCATGGGCCTTGTGTAACCACTCAACCAAAAACCACCATTCAAGTCCCATTCCACCCAGGAGGTTCATTGACTTAGTTGTTTTATTAGGAAAACATAAGTCCAAAGACTTAGAAATATTTTCATCATAGCATGTATATACTTTACCAACCCTTGTTTGCTACTAGCTAGGCTAAGCATGGCATAATAACTTAACTTAGGAAATTTCCTAGCAATTCTACAACTACTTAGGATTTCCCAACATAGCACTTAGCAAAAATAGTAACATGCAAGACTTAGAAAAATATTTCTAATGCTTGTACAAAATATGGGGATGGAAATATTCATGAAGTACCACTTGCCTTGGTAATGTGGAGAGTAGCACTCTTCACAATCACAAACACTAGCACCAAAATCTACACAAAGATTATAACCACAATCACATATAATTCATATACAAACAAAAATATGTATGTATGCATGCAAGAATGCTAAGTGATGATTTTTGAAATTCCACCAAGCAAGTGCATGATACTGAAACATAACTAAGTCAAAAACTTGTTAATCCAAACTTATTTAGTAATAAAACAATTACTAAACAAATTCTATACTCAAACTAGTCCTAAACAAGTTTCTGCATAAAAAGTCTTTTTAACAGAAACTTTTTACTAAACACATTGCATAAACAGAAAGAGCTTGTCTCCCTGATTCCAACGACATAAAATTTGCAAAAATCTAACGTGGAAATCAAAAGTTATAGCCATTTCAAAATTGGATCTAAATCTGTTTTCAAATTCTGTTTTAATTCAAACCCTAGCCACGCGTCTTAATCCTATTGGCTGATACCGTTTCGTTCAGGATCACCCTCCCGCGCCGTTGGATCTATTTAAAACTCACAGCTCAGATCTACCCATAACGCTTCGCTAAAAGATCTAATTCTATGCGTTGGATCTAGATCTGATGGCTCTGGATCAAGCGACCAAAACGGGGCGGCGCTGGCGGTGGCTACTGGCGGCGGCGAGTTCTGTCCACGGCGGCGCGGCGCTACAGGTCGTCCGGAGGGGCAGGAGGATGCTTACCAGGTTCGCAGCGTCGAGGAGAAGCTCAACCTAGCAGTGGCTTGACAAGGGGCGCACGAGCACGGTCTCTGGGGCTCGTCGGAGTTGCGGGCGTCTGTTGCTTGCAGTCAAGTTTGTTGCCGAGGTTTGGCGTCGCCCTAACGCGAACCAGAGGGGTCAGGAGACGCACAAGACGAAGGCGAACATTCTCGTATGAAGGAGGGGGCAAGGGGCGCTCGGGTTTTACCTCAATTGATCGCCGGAGTCAAGCGGCGGCGCAGTCGGTTGCAGGCACGAACGGGGACGACGACCTGGGTCACGAGAACGCAAACGAAGGGTATCAGGAGGTGCGCAAGATCAAGCTGGGCACGATTGTTTGAACCAGAGAGAGGGGGGCGGTCGAGGCTCACCGGAATTAGTCGCCGGAGTCGTCAGTACTGCGGGGTTTCGAGGGCAAATGCGCGCAGCCTGGTGGCGGAGTGAGCGAGGAGAGTGGGGGGAAATGACCGCGGCGGCGAGGGGTTTAAGTAGGTTGAAGCGGGGCGAGGATCACGCGCTGAATCAATGGAATTTAAGCGAGTTTAATCGCGGCGTCACTGCACGGTGGTAACGGCGGAGCGGCGTCTGCGCGCGAGAAACTGGGGAGGACGACGCTGACGTGGAGAGGGCCCGCTCGTCAGCGGAATAAGTAGAGGGGGAGTGGGGTCTGGGTGTCAGCAACTCTTTGGGTGTGTCCGTGCGTGCGAGAGAGAGGGAGGTGGCCCGGGTGGGCTAGTTGGGCCGTGTCTGCTGCTGGGCTAGATTAGGGCGCCTGGCCTTTTTCTTTTCTTTTACCCTTTTCTTTTTCGGTTTTGATTTTCAGAAATGATTTTCAAATGAATTCAAAATCCTTTTGAATTCAAATCTTTCTGGGGTTTTTGCAGTGTGCAATAGTCTCAAATATAGGCCTAAAACCATGTGGCTACTTTTCAAAGGCTTGGTCACTCTTGGAGAAACAAAATATCAGGAGCTTGGCACAAGATTTGCAAATGTTTGAAAAATGGGTTTTGAACCATTTCCATTTTGTAAAACTTGGTTCAAATTTCCACACTCAATCCATTCAACAAAGGAGACAAGCAATGTAGGTTTAAAACATTCAAACTCTCAAATGGGGATGGCCATTTGATTTTTAGCTTGCTCACAAAAAATGATAGCACTATGTGCTTTGTTTTTCTGAAATGAGTTTTGAAATTGACCTCAATTCTATATGCATGCATGAATGATATGCAAACTTTAAAATCATGATTTTAGGGATGTTACATACATGCTAGGTGTTGTTTTGACCTTATGCTTAGTGATTATTGCTGTAGCATGTCTTGTTCCAAACAATTGGGATTGCTTAGTGTGCCTTGAAGAAATTATGCGTTGTTTTAGCATGCAAAAGCATAGTATTGTGGTATTCTCCTTTAATGCTTTGTTTGCGTTGACTTGGCACATGCTCACACCATGTTATGACTATGACAAGTCACCATTAGCCTCCATTATCATTTAGTCCTTGACTTGTAGTACCACTCTATGATTTTATTAGTAATGCTTTGTTGCTCTGCATGATTATGGCCATTATGCTCTCTTAGTTGGTTACTCCCAGTCTTTTGCTAGACTCCACTTGTATGAGTAAGCTCTACTCATGCTTCCAACTTCCAAGAAACCAAGTTATTCCAAAGTGTCCACTATAAACTCCTATGCATGGTGTGTTACACCATTCCAAGTATATTCTTGTTTTTAGCTATCTTCCAATTAAAAACTATTTTGTTATGTGAAAACTTAGTGATTAAAGCCCTCACAAACTTCATGGCACACTTTATATTCTTTGACCCTAATAAACTTGAACCATTGTGTCATCTATGTTTTCAGGGGCGAAGCTAGAAAGAAATTCTGATGGGGTCACCTCAAGGGCAATGGGGTCATTCTCTATAAATAAACAGTGTTTGTCTCTAATTTAGTGAAGGATTTGCTAATTTTTGTTGGGGTCAGCTGACCCCAGTGCTAACAAGCCAGCTTCGCCCCTGTATGTTGTATATGCTTGCACTTATACGTTGGAATTAGCAGAACCGTGCTATCATGGGGAATGTTTTCAACATTGCACTTGTACTTTGTACTCAATTGATATCATGCTCTTTTGTCTATGGATGTCACCGGTGTGAAATAAAGAGGGAACTTGTAACTCCATGGAGTTTGTATTTTGTGTTAGAGAAACGCCTAGGCCGCTAGCCTAAGCCATAGTGGAAACTTGCAGCATCACCATAGTGAGATATCTATGAAGCATCCTCAATAAAAAGCTATGCATATAGTAAATAAAAAGATTGCTGAGATGCTCATTGTCTGCTTGCCTTGTCATTTTGGTTATGGGAAAGCTCATGTACCATGTGCAAGGGGTACCTGATACGTCCAAAACGTATCTACTTTCTCGAACACTTTGCTATTGTTTCTCCTCTAAACTTGTGTGATTTGGATACAACTAACACGGACTGACGCTATTTTCAGCAGAATTACCTTGGTGTCTTGTTTTTGTGCAGAAAATGAACTATCAGGAAAAATCCCGGAAAATATGCCAAAAACTATTTCTCACCAGAAGATCCACGGAGCCAGAAGGGGAGACAAAGAGGAGGCCTAGGGGGCCCGGACCCACCCCAAGCGCGGGCCCACCTGACCCCGCGCCTAGGGGAGGTCTGTGTTGGAGATATGCCCTAGAGGCAATAATAAATGTAGTTATTATTATATCTTTGTTTTTATGATAAATGTTTACATTCATGCTATAATAGTATTAACCAGAAACATTAATACTTGTGTGTTTTGTAAACTAAATTAGAGTCCCTAGTAAGGCCTCTTTATAATACTAGCTTGTTGATTAATAGATGATCATGGTTTCTTGATCATGAACATTTGAGATGTTGTTAATAACAAGGTCATATCATTAGTAGAATGATATGATGGACATACTCCTGTAGATAAGCGTAGCATAAAGATCAAGTCATTTTAATAGTTCAATTGCTATAAGCTTTCTGATACATAGTAACCTAATTCCTTCGACCATGAGATCATGCTTATCACCATCACCGGAAGGATGCTTTGATGACATCAAACACCACACCGTAACTGGGTGGCTATAAAAGCGGCATTGAGTGTTCGGAAAGTATGGGTTGAGACGCATGGATCAAGAGTGGGATTTGTCCATCCATATGACGGATATATATACTCTGGGCCCTCTTGGTGGAATGCCATCCAATTAGCTTGCAAGCATGTGACTGGTTCACAAGGGATCAGATACCACGGGAACGAGAAAAGAGTACTTATCGGTAACGAGGTTGAACTAGGTATGCAGAGATACCGACGATCAAAACCTCGGATAAGTAAACTATCGTGAGACGAAGGGAAATTGGTATCGTATGTAAGTGGTTCATTCGATCGCAAAGTAATCGTAGAAATATGTGGGAGCCATATGAATTTCCAAATTCCTCTATTGGTTATTGATCAGAGAAGTGTCTCGATCATGTCCGCATAATTGACGAACCGTAGGGAGACACACTTAAGGATTCGATGTTGTTGAGTAGTTATGGAATGATGAGTAAGAGACCGAATGTTGTTCGGAGTCTCGGATGGGATCCGGGATATCACGAGGAGATCCGGAATGGTTCGGAGAATAAGATTCATATAAGGAAAGTCCTGTTTCGGAGTTCGGGAATGATTCCGTTGTTTTCACCGGGAATGTTCTAGAAGGGTCCGAAAGGTCCGGCACTCCGGAGGGGAAGGGTACATGAATGTGTCATGACAATGTGGAATGGTTGCATCATGTACTAGGTCACTTGGCTGGGAAAAATAAAGAGAGAAATCAAATCCTAGTTTGAAAGTCAAACGCCAATTTGAAAAAGTCAAACGACAAGTTTGCTTGGTGGAGGGAGAGTAGGAAACCTACTTGGGGAGGAAGTCCCCTCCCTCCACCCGTCGGCCAAGGAGGCCGAGTTGGGGGAGGACTCCCTCCTCCCAACCGGCCACCCTCCACCTATATAAGGAGGGGTAGGGCGCCCCCTACCCCTCACACCCAAAACCCTAGCCTCCAAGTCGCCGGCGCCACCACCTCCTTGTGCCGCCGCCTAGGGCACATCCAACTCGACGATTTGGGGTGTTCCCCAAACCGTAGCCGCCGGCTACACCCTCCCCTTGGTGCCCTCTAAACCCTAGATCACCAAGGCCTCTCTCATACTCCACCATACTCGCTCCGGCTTAAGGCAAAGCCCCGCGAGATCTCCCCTCTACTTCCGGTACCACGCCGTCGTGCTGCCGGAATCGCGAGGAGAGTGCTACAACCTCCGCTGCCTGCTGGAACAAGGGAGAGGAAGGTCTTCATCGAGTACCGAACGTGTGACCGACTGCGGAAGCGCTGCCGGAACGCAGCGCCGGAAGGATCGTCTACGCGATCTTGAGATCAACAAGTGTACGACTACATCACCCACGAGAATCCGCTCTCGTTAACCGCTTTGGAATCTTCAAGGGTGAGTTCCTCTATCGACTCGTTGCTACAATCTAGTAGATAGATCTTGGCTTGTTTGTTTGCATGCGGTAGAATTTTTTTGTTTTCCATGCTACGAACCCTTCCAGTGGTATCAGAGCCCTGTCTATATGTAGATCTGCTGCACGAGTAGAACACAATGGTCATTGTGGGCGGTGGTGCTTTTATTATCAATTGCTTCTTTTGTACTTTTCATCTTGTGGTATGATGGGATGAAGCGGCCCGGGCTAACCTTACATGACATCGTTCATGAGACTTGCTCCACGATGAACATGCAACTTGTATTGCATAAGTGGCTTTTCGGGTGCCTGTCTCTCCCATCATAGTATAGATCCAATTTACAACGGGCACTTGATAGTTCAAACATCAACGTTGTGGTTCTTATTCGTAAGTTAGAACGACACTTATTGAAAGCCCCAAACCACATAAAATATGCAAAGAAAATTAGAGGCGTCTAACTTTATTTTGCAGGGGTGTGCTGTGATGTGATATGGCCATGATTGTGATTATATTTGATGTATGCAATGTTCCTTATTGTAAGTTGGCAACCGGCAGGAGCCATATGGTTGTCTTTAAATTCTGTTAAGACCCGCGTGTCTATTCAAAGTAGTTGTAATAGTTGAAGCTGGTGGACGACAACCATGAAACGGCGCCATTGACCTTGACGCTATGCCGGTGATGATGGAGATGATGTTCGTGCTTGAAGATGGAGATCGGAAGCACAAGAAGAAAGGCCATATCATATCACATATTATGAATTGCATGTGATGTTAATCCTTTATGCATCTTGTATTGCTTAGTTAACGACGGTAGCATTATAAGATGATCCCTCTAGCACACAAATTTTAAGTATTAAAGTGTTCATCCTTAGTAAGCACCGTTGCTAAAGCTCGTTGTTTTGAAGCACCACGTGATGATCGGGTGTGTTAGATTCTGCGAGTGTATACAACGTGAGCAAGCCAGATTTGCTCATGCAGAAGCTAAGGTTTGATCTTGACGTGTCTAGCATGTACATACATGGTCTCGGAACACGGATCACCGAAAGGTAAAGCATGAGTCATATAGTAGATATGATGAACATGTTGATTGTTCGCCATTGAAGCTACATCAACTCTCGTGATGATCGGTTTTGATGTAGTGGATTGGGTTCGTGTGATCACTAAAACAATGTGAGGGATATTGTTTTGAGTGGGAGTTCACCTAGATTAATTTAACTATTAATTAGAACTCAATTTGTCATAAACTTAGTCTAAACTATTGCAAATATGTTGTAGATCAATGGCGGCCCCTACCATCAATTTTAATGCGTTCCTAGAGAAAGAAAAGTTGAAAAACAATGGAAGCAACTTTGCGGATTGGTTCCACAATTTGAGGATTGTCCTCAATGCTGGTAATTTGACCTATGTGTTGGATGCACCGCTGGGTGACCCACCTGCAGCCACTGCTACCGATGAAGTAAAGAATGTTTACCTCACTCGGAAGAAGTAGTACTCCATAGTTCAGTGTGATATCTTGTATGGTTTGGAATCGGAGCTTCAGAAAAGGTTTGAGAACCATGACCCACATGATATTGTCCGTGAACTCAAAATGATATTTGAGGCTCACGCGGCAGTTAAGAGTTATGAGGCTTCTGAAAAGTTCTTTAACTGCAAGATGGAAGAGGGAAGCTCCGTCAGTGAGCATGTGCTTAAGATGTCTGGGAACGCAAACAAACTCCAAAGTTTGGGTATAGTGATTCCTAATTCTTTGGGGATTCACCGTGTCCTCCAATCACTACCACCAAGTTACAAGAACTTTGTGATGAACTACAATATGCAAAACATGGACAAGACGTTGCCAGAACTCTTCTCCATGTTGAAATCTGCAGAAGTGGAGATCAAGAAAGAGCACCAAGTGTTGTTGGTCAATAAGTGTCACATCCCAAGATTTTCCAAATCTTGTAATGTGAAAAATAAATGAATAAAATAAAACTTTGTTGATTTTCAGGGTGAGAAGAAACTTTTTGAATCCAATTGGAAATCTTCAAACCAATTTGGATCAAATAAATCTTAAGGGATTTAAAAAGATAAACATTTAATAAAGGAAAAATAAAAATATTTAAAATAACTATTTTGGATCTTTTAAATAAAAAGATTTGGTTTTCAAAGGAAATAGAAGTTTTACAAATAAGGATTATTTTATAAGCCAAATTAAACTTGGCCAAGCCTTTGAAATAAAAATATTTCCATTTGATAAAAATAGTAAAAGTTTATATAAAAATAAATTAATAAGGATTTAATATCCAAGTTTTATAAGTAAAGGTTTTACTATTTTAATTAACCACTAAAACTTATTTTAAATAACCAAGTATTTTGTTTTCTTTCAAATAAAACCTACTGATTTGGTTTTGAAAATAATTAGATTTCAAAAGGAGCATTTAAATAAAACAAATCCTATTTGATTTAATAACAATGGTCTATTTACTTAATTAATAATGGACCCTAAAATTAAATTATTATTTTGGTTTTGGAATTTTGGTTTATGTTACTGAACAGAACCAAATTCAAAGTTGTTTAGTGCGGTGAATGTTTGAATTGATTTGAGTATTGTTTGGTTGTTTGAATTTCAAAATAGAAATTAGAAATAGAAAAAGAAAAAGGTTTTAGGAAGAAAAAAATGGTTTTGGACTCAGCCCAACTGACCAAGCCCAGGAAGCCCAAACAACCATCCCAGTTCCCCTCATCCGCAGAAAAACGCTTCGCACCCGCTCCCTGACCCGTAGAGTGACAGACTTGTGGACCCCAACTGTAGAGGGAGTGGCCCAACCTTAATACAATATAAGGTGGTGTCCCCTGTGTTTACAATGGTAGTCCCTGGATCAATAGCTAGCATCCACAGTTAAGATGTAATATCAAGAAACAAAGGTCATAATATAACTTTATAACCAGGAATAACATAATTTTACTACATCTTACATAGCTCATTTGGCTATTACATTACATTGCAGCGGAATAACAATAAGCATGGGTCCTTCATCTTCAAAGTGCCATAGGCAGATGTTGGTTGTAGACTTTGTAATCCTAATCAATCAATCTTCACTAAAATCAATCAAACCTGCAACATACAAGTTACAACCACAAAGAGTCAATACATTTGAATTGTATTGGCAAGTGATACTATGGTAGTATAGTGGAGTCTATCATCTATATGCATTTGGCTAAGTGGGGTTGAGGCTTGCATTGCTCAAAATAGATTTTTCCTTAACATTTGAAAATACTAAGTTTTGCTTGGCAAAATCATTTTTCTCAATCAAAGATTTGAAGATTTCAAACAACCCTTGTTCAAACCACAATATTTTAACTTAGAAATTGGAATGATGAGATTCTTGATTGCTTCCATGTCTTGATGCTCAAATTGTCCTTTACCAGGGACATGGCTAAGTACTTAGATTTTACACTCTGCAGAGGTGGTGCACTTTCCCCACAAGACTTGGTTTCCCAAGACAAGATCTTTCAGAAGCTTTCCCTTAGACCAAAATGGACGCGCTCCAACCTATCAAACACTACCACCAACTGTCCATATGGCTAAGTTCTTGCAACCTATATGATCATGGCAGAGCCCATATTGCCAAGTGGTTGCACTTGAAGCTTCTCAACATTTGACATCTCAAATCTCTTTGTTCCTGGGTGGCCATCCACAAGTGAGATACACAAGGTAAACCATAAACATGGGCCTTGGGTCGCTGTGGAGCGTTGGATTTAAATTAGATCGAGCGGTTCAGGATCAAACTTACCTCTTCGTCCAGATCTAATCCTAGCCAGTCAAAACGCATCCTACGGCTACAACATGCTTGCCAGGATCTGGCGGTGGCGGGGTCTGTCAGCGGCGGAGCCGGTGATACAAGAAGCGAGAGGGGACGTGGTGTGGCTCACCAAGATCGCCGTGGCATGGGGATGCTCAACCTGCTCGCGTTGGTCGAAGGGGCGCACGGGTTCAGTCGGAATTCCTCGCCGGAGATGTGTCTGTCGACGGCCTCTCTGTTCATCGTTGCTGGCGAGAGCTGCAGGTCACGAGAAGACGTGCGAATAGGGTCATTAGATGCGGGAGAGTTTTGCGACCATGCGTGTGTCATCTCGAGAGAGAGGGGAGGACGGGACTTACGGGGAGAGGTCGTCGGAATGACGGCAGACGGTGGAGCTGTTGTGGCGGAGTCGTTGCTGAGCTTGCAGGGCGAGCGCGAATGAGGGAAAAGTACTGTGAGGTGCAGAGGGTGTTGGCAAGCAAGATCGTGTGCTCAGGAGGTAGTGGGGCTGACGATGGTGGCCGGAATTCGAATGTGAGATCGCCGGAGCCAGTGGGGGTTCGGATATGATTCCGAGCAGCCTGGTGGCTCTCGAGGCGTGAGGTTTGGGGGGAATGGAAGAGAGGAAACGACCGCTTAAGTGAGTGTGGTCAGGGGCGAGAATCACGTGGCATTGATGTGAATTTACCACGCAAATCAATTGGCAGAAACAGGAGAGAGAGGGAGGAAGAACATGTCGCTGCGGTGAGGACGATGGCTAGCGAAGTGGGGCCGTTGCGTCAGTGGGAAAAGGAGTGAGGGGTGGGGGGTCCACCAGTCATTCACTGCACGGGTGTGGGTCTGAGTGAGAAAGAACGGTTCGCTGGGGGAGAGAGGTGGGCTGTTGCTGGGTTAGTTGGGCCGGCTGGGCTGGGTCGACTGTTCTCACTTTTTTTCCTGTCTGATTGATTTATCTTTTTCCATTTCTATTTACTGATTTGAATTTCAAACAAACAATCCAATCAACCAAATCAACTCAAACAAACACCACACTTCACAACTTTTGAACTTGGTTTTGTTCAGTAGCATAATCCAAAATTCCATAATAAAATAATATTTTTATTCATTTTAGGATCCATTCATTATTTAATAAAATGGACCTTTTTTTTATTTAATCAAATAGGGTTTGATTTATTTAATAGAATCTTAATTTGAAATCCAAATACTTTCAAAACCAAATCAGTAGGTTTTATTTGAAAGTAAAGAATACTTGGAAAACTTGTTTAAAACAAAATAACATTTTTGTTATAGGGTCCATTAATAATTAAATACAATGGACCTTAGTTTTCAAATCAAATAGGATTTGTTTTATTAGAATCTTTATTTTGAAATCTAAATAAAACCAAAACACTTCAGTAGGTTTTATTGGAGAAAATAAAATACTTTAGAAAACTTATTTAAAATAAATAAATAAGTTTTAGTGTTTTATTTAAAATGGGAAAAGCCTTTACTTTAAATAAAATTGGATATTAAATCCTTATTATTTTATTTAAATAAACCTTTACTATTTTTAATCAAAAAAAAACATTTTATTTCAAATATTGGCTAAGGTTTAATTTGGCTATATAAAATAATCCTTATTTATAAATCTATCTTTTCCTTTGAAAACTAAATCCTTTTATTTAAATAACCAAAATGGTAATTTTAAATATTTTTATTTTCCTTTAATAAAATTTTATATTTTTTTTTAAATCTCTTTATGATTTTATTTGATCCAAATAGGTTTGAAGTTCCAATTGAATTCAAAATGTTTCTTCTGGCCCTGAAAAATCACACAAAGTTTTATTTTATTCATTTATTTTTCACATAACAAGATTTGGAAAATCTTGGGATGTGACAGGCTACCACCCTTAAAATAAATCTCGTCCCGAGATTTGGGGAGGCTAGGGGTTACAAGTTGGCTCAAAACGACTAGGGTACTACAACCCTTAAAAAATTTCAAACTAAATTACATCTTGGCTTGCTTGGGATCCTGGGGAAACTTCTCTGGGCAACCTTCTGCATAGTGTCCTTTGTTTCCACACTTGACTCATGGGCCAAGATTGAGATCCTTCATGGACTTTTTTAACTTGTTCTTCATCTTTTTTGGACAATTGTTTACATAGTGGCCTAGTTCCTTGCATTTGAAACACATCACTTGGCTGATATCTTTCTTTTCCTTTGGTATCATTGCCTCTTGTTTGTTTCTTTGGTTCTTCTTCTTTTCTGGGTATTCATTGGCATAGTGTCCCATCTCTTTGCAATTGTAACATCGCACTTGAGTAATATCCTCCTTGTTAGGGTTGGGGCATTTCTTCTTCTTCTTTTTGGGTCTCTCCAAAGCTAGGAGTTCTTCTAGTTCATGTTCATAGGTGGAAAATCTTTCTCTCTTCTTGGGGCATTGATCTTCATGTTCCTTGGATGCATGATCCCTGTCTCCACAAATATTGCTAGCTTGGGTTCCTTCTAGATTAACATCTTTGTCATCCTTGTTGTCATTAGCTCTTTGGGAAAAGTTTTCTCCCATGTTGATCATTTGAGTAACCAATCCTTGCAACAATTGGGATTGAAGTTTCAAAATCCTTTGTATGGTCGGGTCTAGTCCATTGTTGTTGGCTAAAAGCTGAGTTGTCTCTTGGATCAACTGGTTTTGGGTTGCTATAAGTTCTTTCATGTTGTCCTCTTGGTTGTTGTTGTTGTCATCAACCTTGATGTTGGAGTTTCTTGGAGAAGTCATCTGTTTGGGTTGGATTGGGATTAGAATAGGCAAGATATTTCTAAGGGAATAATTCTAATCACACACATCACAATTCACACAAGCAATGTGCAAGCAATCACAAACAAACACTCTACTCAAACAACAAGTTTCAAGCACATACTTAGGCAACAAAATATTTTTGTTACACCACATAAGTTGGTGTGTTTGACTTTAACTATAAATGGTGGTCCATCTACATGGTTCACTTGTGATCCTTCCATCCTTCTTGGTTGATCCTTCTTGCATGAGATCATGGTTTCCTTGGGAAAAACTTTTGGATACAAAAGCTTCTAATGAAGTGAACACCTTCCAATTTTGCATTTCCTTAGTCTCCATATCTTGAGCAAGATTTCCTTGTCTCTCTAGTAGTCCTTGGTAGTAAGTTGGAAGTCCTTGGTGAACATGCTGAAGATGTTGAAGTCACTAGAGTTGAAGAAGTTGAAGTCATTAGAGTTGAAGAAGTTGAAGAAGTCCTTTCACATGGTGTAGTCTTTGGCCATGGGTAGGTTTTTCCATCAGTTGAAATAGAAGAGAATGTAGAGTTGAAACCAAAATGGTTGAGGAAAGAGTTTACAAGTGTTTTTGTAAATAAGTTTTGGAACAAGAACAACTCCTATTTTTCTAAGGGTTTTTGTCCAATCCTAGGGTTTACAAATCCTACAGGCAAGACAATGCTCTGATACCATCTGTAGAGGGAGTGGCCCAACCTTAATACAATATAAGGTGGTGTACCCTGTGTTTACAATGCTAGTCCCTGGATCAATAGCTAGCATCCACAGTTAAGATGTAATATCAAGAAACAAAGGTCATAATATAACTTTATAACCAGGAATAACATAATTTTACTACATCTTACATAGCTCATTTGGCTATTACATTACATTGCAGCGGAATAACTATAAGCATGGGTCCTTCATCTTCAAAGTGCCACAGGCAGATGTTGGTTGTAGACTTTGTAATCCTAATCAATCAATCTTCACTAAAATCAATCAAACCTGCAACATACAAGTTACAGCCACAAAGGGTCAATACATTTGAATTGTATTGGCAAGTGATACTATGGTAGTATAGTGGATTCTATCATCTATATGCATTTGGCTAAGTGGGGAGGCTTGCATTGCTCAAAATAGATTTTTCCTTAACATTTGAAAATACTAAGTTTTGCTTGGCAAAATCATTTTTCTCAATCAAAGATTTGAAGATTTCAAACAACCCTTGTTCAAACCACAAGATTTTAACTTAGAAATTGGAATGATGAGATTCTTGATTGCTTCCATGTCTTGATGCTCAAATTGTCCTTTACCAGGGACATGGCTAAGTACTTAGATTTTACACTCTGCAGAGGTGGTGCACTTTCCCCACAAGACTTGGTTTCCCAAGACAAGATCTTTCAGAAGCTTTCCCTTAGACCAAAATGGACACGCTCCAACCTATCAAACACTACCACAAACTGTCCATATGGCTAAGTTCTTGCAACCTATATGATCATGGCAGAGCCCATATTTCCAAGTGGTTGCACTTGAAGCTTCTCAACATTTGACATCTCAAATATCTTTGTTCCTGGGTGGCCATCCACAAGTGAGATACACAAGGTAAACCATAAACATGGGCCCTGTGAACCACTCAACCAAAAACCACCAAGAAAGTCCCATTCCACCCAGGTGATTCATTAACTTAGTTGTTTTATTAAACAAAACACAAGTCCTCAGACTTAGAAATTTTTCCATAGTGTGAATATATATTCCACCCATGTTTTCTATTAGCTAGGCTAAGCTTGATAGTAATAGGAATCTTAACTTATGAAGATTTCCACTAAGGTTTCATCTACTAGGTTTTACTATAGCAAGGTTTATACTTAGCAAAATCCATGCAAGTTTTACTTAGCAAAATCACTAATGCATAGTGAAAGTAATGGGACAAAAAGTATGAAGCATCACTTGCCTTTTTGGTAGAGGGTATAGGTTCACTCCTTGTCCTTGCAACAATCACACTCTTCAAGTCACTACAAATCAATCAAGCAAGGCACAGACTCAATCTACCAATCAAGCAAAACAACACATAAAATGACATAGTCAAAGTAATGCATGCAAACATGTCAAGCTTTGTTTTGTTTGAAAAAGTGGTTCCTAATGGGTCATAAACATTGGAATACACCTAATGGTCATTTTATAAAGTGGCAAAGTCATTTGCAAAAGGTTTCACTACAAAACCATTTTCAAAACAAAGTATCACTTTATGTGTGGTGTAAAAATATTTTTACCAAGGCATTAATCTCCAAGGTTCACCAAATATGTTTTCAAACCATAAAACTTGTTGTTTAGGGTCAGAGAGTTTAAAACAAAACATTTTCCAAAGGTTTTCTTCCAAAATCATTTTTAATAAATAAACCACATTTCTATTTGACTAGAAATGGTTTTAAATCAAAGAATCATATTTTTATTTCACCAAATACATTTTTGAGTCCACAAAGTGTTTCCTAATGTTAGTAGGTTATAATCACACCATTTACCAAAGATTTTATCCCAAAAATCATTTTTAAACAATTTTCACATCCTTAACAAGCATACAAATGTTTCTGCAAAAACAACCATTTTTCCAGAAGATTTTTACTAAACAAAAGGCATGGTTGGCTAGGGCTTGTCTTGCTGATTCCATTGATATAAAATTTGTAATTTTTGGACGTGTGGTTTGAAAGTTATGGATTTTTCAAATTGGAACATCAAATAGATCAATTTTGTTTTTATTAGAACAGATAGGGCCACGTGGCTTGCTCCTATTCGCAAGTACCGGTTCACACGGATCGGTCGCTGTGGAGCGTTGGATTTAAATTAGATCGAGCGGTTCAGGATCAAACTTACCTCTTCGTCCAGATCTAATCCTAGCCAGTCAAAACACATCCTACGGCTACAGCGTGCTTGCCAGGATCTGGCGGCGCTGACGGTGGCAGGTGGCGGCGGCGGGGTCTGTCAGCGGTGGAGCCGGTGATACAAGAAGCGAGAGGGGACGTGGTGTGGCTCACCAAGATCGCCGTGGCATGGGGATGCTCAACCTGCTCGTGTTGTTCGAAGGGGCGCACGGGTTCAGTCGGAATTCCTCGCCGGAGATGTGTCTGTCGACGGCCTCTCTGTTCATCGTTGCTGGCGAGAGCTGCAGGTCACGAGAAGACGCGCGAATAGGTTCATTAGATGCGGGAGAGTTTGGCGACCATGCGTGTGTCATCTCGAGAGAGAGGGGAGGACGGGACTTACGGGGAGAGGTCGTCGGAATGACGGCAGATGGTGGAGCTGTTCTGGCGGAGTCGTTGCTGAGCTTGCAGGGCGAGCGCGAACGAGGGAAAAGTACTGGGAGGTGCAGAGGGTGTTGGCGAGCAAGATCGGGTGCTCAGGAGGTAGTGGGGCTGACGATGGTGGCCGGAATTCGAATGTGAGCTCGCCGAAGCCAGTGGGGTTTCGGAGATGATTCCGAGCAGCCTGGTGGCTCTCGAGGCGTGAGGTTTGGGGGGAATGGAAGAGAGGAAACGGCCGCTTAAGTGAGTGTGGTCAGGGGCGAGAATCACGCGGCATTGATGTGAATTTACCACGCGAATCAATTGGCAGAAACAGGAGAGAGAGGGAGGAAGAACAGGTCGCTGCGGTGAGGACGATGGCTAGCGAAGTGGGGTCGTTGCGTCAGTGGGAAAAGGAGTGAGGGGTGGGGGGTCCACCAGTCATTCACTGCATGGGTGTGGGTCTGAGTGAGAAAGAACGGTTCGCTGGGGGAGAGAGGTGGGCTGTTGCTGGGTTAGTTGGGCCGGCTGGGCTGGGTCGACTGTTCTCACTTTTTTTTTCCTGTCTGATTGATTTATCTTTTTCCATTTCTATTTACTGATTTGAATTTCAAACAATCCAATCAACCAAATCAATTCAAACAAACACCACACTTCACAAATTTTGAACTTGGTTCTGTTCAGTAGCATAATCCAAAATTCCATAATAAAATAATATTTTTATTCATTTTAGGATCCATTCATTATTTAATAAAATGGACCTTTTGTTTATTTAATCAAATAGGGTTTGATTTATTTAATAGAATCTTAATTTGAAATCCAAATACTTTCAAAACCAAATCAGTAGGTTTTATTTGAAAGTAAAGAATACTTGGAAAACTTGTTTAAAACAAAATAACATTTTTGTTATAGGGTCCATTAATAATTAAATACAATGGACCTTAGTTTTCAAATCAAATAGGATTTGTTTTATTAGAATCTTTATTTTGAAATCTAAATAAAACCAAAACACTTCAGTAGGTTTTATTGGAGAAAATAAAATACTTTAGAAAACTTATTTAAAATAAATATATAAGTTTTAGTGTTTTATTTAAAATGGGAAAAGCCTTTACTTTAAATAAAATTGGATATTAAATCCTTATTATTTTATTTAAATAAACCTTTACAATTTTTAATCAAAACAAAACATTTTATTTCAAATATTGGCTAAGGTTTAATTTGGCTATATAAAATAATCCTTATTTATAAATCTATCTTTTCCTTTGAAAACTAAATCCTTTTATTTAAAGAACCAAAATGGTAATTTTAAATATTTTTATTTTCCTTTAATAAAAGTTTATCTTTTTTTTTAAATCTCTTTAGGATTTTATTTGATCCAAATAGGTTTGAAGTTCCAATTGAATTCGAAATGTTTCTTCTGGCCCTGAAAATCACACAAAGTTTTATTTTATTCATTTATTTTTCACATAACAAGATTTGGAAAATCTTGGGATGTGACACCAACCCTCTCTCTCGCTCCATTGACGAAACGGCCCCACACCCGAGCCTTCTTCCTCACCCGCGCGACTTCTTCTCCCCAAACCTCGTCGCCGTTTCTGCTGTTTGAATGCGCGCTTGATTCCTCCTTAACCACGCATCGATTCAGCCTGTGACTGCGTGCACTTAAGCATCTCTCTTCCCTCTCCATTTCCCCTCACTCACTCCTCTCTCCCGGCCACAAGGCTGCCACGATTTCATGCGTAAACCCACTCTGCTCCGACGAGCTGTAGCACAAATTCCGGCCGAGCCTCTCCACCCCGTGCCTCCCTGAGCACACGAACTTACTCCCCACTCCCAGGCGCTCCTGCCAGTAGCATCCATTCAACCGCGGGCACCCTGAGCGTCGACTTCGACGATCTCTGAACGCCGCCTTGTCTGCAAGAAACTCCGGCAACCCTTCTGGTAATCACCTGACCGCCCCTCTTCCTCTCGTTCACGCACGCAAGTTCGCCTTGATCTAGCGCATCTAACTGCGTCTTCATTTTTCCTCGGGGCGAACCACAGCACCATCCACGACGAGCTCCAGGACCATCTGACGCCGACCACGTCTCCGGCGAGCAATTGCTGCTGTCTCTGAGCGCCCCTTGTCAAGCCAACCATACCTTGAGCATCACCACGTCCTTACGATCACGGTGAGCCTCTCCTCCTCTTCTCTCGCTTCCTGTATCGCCGGCGCCGCCACCGTCTGGCCGCTCCGCCGCCAGTAGCCACCGCAGCGCCGCCCATCTATGGCTGGCACGCTGTACACCGTAGGATTTTGATCCGACGCTCACGATAGATCTTTAGTCGAAGGGGTACGATTAGTTCTGTGCCGCACGATTCACTTTAGATCCTGCGGTCCACGTTGTTGATCCGAACGAACCGGTACCGTCCAATAAGAAAGTGACGCGTGGCCAGTTTTTGGTTTAAAAACAGATTTGAGTTGAAAATTGAAATCCATATAACTTTTGATCCACACGTCCAAAATTTACAAACTTTATATCGTTGGAATCAGTGGAGCAAGACCTAGCCAACCATGGAATTTGTTTAGTAAATAGTATCTGTTAGATTGTTTGCTTTTGCAGAAACATTTGTATGCTTGTTTAGATTAGAAAAATTGTTCAAAAATGTTTTTGAGGTTGAAATCTTGGCAAATTAGTTTGTGGTAAACTTACTGACCCTAGGAACCAACCCATGGTTTCAAAAATGAATTTGGTGAAGTTTAGGATGGATTAATTGGTTTATCCCATTTCTAGCCAAATAAAAATAATGGTTTTGTTATGGAAATGTTTTTAGAGTAAAAACTTTGGGAAAATGATTTGGATCAAACCTACTGACCCTAAACATCAAGTTTTGAGAAACAAATTTTGTGAACAACTTAAAGTTGTTGCTTTGATAAAAATATTTTCCACCACATAAAATGATGATTGGATTTAAAAATGGTTTATGGGCAAAACCCTTTTGCAAATGACTTTGCCACTTTGGAAAATGACCACTTTGAACCTTGTAAGTTTAGAGGCCTAGTGGAGACCATCTTGCAAATAGAACCATCTTTTGCATGCTTGCATGCATGACTTAGATCCCATTGTTTTATGTGTGTGAAAAGTTTGATTGATTATTGGTTTGGAATGCTAGTTGATATTGTGTTTGCTTGATTGATTGTAGTGAAAATTAGAAAAGTGTGAGACTAGCAAGATCAAGGAGTGAACCAACATTCCCTACCAAAAGGCAAGTTACACTATCATCTAAAGTCCTACTATTTTCATTATACTTAGTGGATTTTGAAACATGCATGAAAAGAATTTCTATACTATGCTATGCTAAATCCTAATAGGATTCCCTATACATTCCTTAGTGAAAACAATGTAGTTGTTACATGCTTAGCCATGCTATATTTTGAAAAGAGATACATGTTGAGATTTTATGAAGTTGAGAAAAGACTTGTGTTTTTTTATAATAAAACAAGGACTCAATGAACCACCTGGGTGGCCAAGGATACTTTGAGTTTTGGAGAAGGTGGCAACAAAAGGAACCATGTCTATGGCAATCTCTTTGTGTTGTGCTCCAAAGGAAACCACCCAGGAAACTTAGAGATTGAACATGTTTCTCCAATTGTGGCTTTCGTGTGCAACCACATGCTATTTATGGCTCTGGCTTAGTCAACTACATTGGGAAGACCCATGCATTGTCTTCAGCTTACTGGACATGGGGACCTAGAATCCTACATGGGCACTGAAGACAAGCTAGCAATGGTGTATGGGAGGACCCTCTAGAAAGTCTTCGTCACATTCTCAATCTGCCGGTACTCCATCTTGGTGAGCACTAATCCAGTGGCCACTGGTGGCGACAAGATTGGATTGTGACATGTGGGTAAAGTGTGCAACTTCTGCAGAAGATAATAAATCTAAGTACTTAGCCGTGTCCCCGGTTATGGACAATACTGAGCAACTAAAGTTTGAAGCTATGGGAAATCTCGACATTCTAATTTCTAAAAGAAAACTTTTAAAAACTTGATGCACTTGGGGTTACCAAGGAGCTCAAGAGATTTTGATAAAACTTGATGCACTTGGGGGTACCAAGGAGCTAAAGAGATTTTTTTGACAAAGGACTCGAATACTTGGGGATACCAAGTAGTTCAAAGGTTATTGATAAAGAGATTTGACAAAGGATCAAAACCATTTTGAAAAGATAGGATAAAGTATTGCTTTCTGCAAATGAGCCTTAAACCCTACTTAGCCAAAAATGCATGTAATGTTAGGATCCACTTATATTCTACATAGTAGTGAAGCTTGCCAATACAATTCAAATGTATTGACCCTTGTGGCTGTAACTTGTAATGTTGCAGGTTTGATTGATTTTAGTGAAGATTGATTGATTAGGATTACAAAGTCTACAACCAACATCTGCCTATGGCATTTTGAAGATGAAGGACCCCATGACTATAGTTATTCCGCTGCAATGTAATGTAATAGCCAAATGAGCCATGTACGATGTAATAAAATTATGTTATTCCTGGTTATAAAGTTATAATATGACCTTTGTTTCTTGATATTACATCTTAACTGTGGATGCTAGCTATTGATCCAGGGACTAGCATTGCAAACACAGGGGACTCCACCTTATATTGTTTAAAGGTTGGGACACTCCCTCTACAATAAGACCACCAAATTCAAGAAAGGCAAGTCTAAGAAAAGGGAAACTTCAAGAAGGGCGGTAAGAAAGTTGCCGCACCGGCGAAGAAGACCAAGGCTGGGCCTAAGCCTGATACTGAGTGCTTTTACTGCAAGGGAGAAGGTCACTAGAAGTGGAATTGCCCAAAGTACTTGGCGGATTTGAAGAACGACAACATCAAGAATAAAGGTATATCCGATATACATGTTATTGATGTGTATCTCACTAGTACTCGTAGTAGTGCCTGGGTATTTGATACTGGTTCGGTTGCTCATATTTGTAACTCAAAACAGGTGCTTCAGAATAAACGGAAGCTAGCGAAGAACAAGGTGACGATGCGCGTTGGAAATAGACCAAAGGTTTATGTGATCGCGGTCGGCACGCTACCTCTTCATCTACCATCGGGATTAGTTTTATACTTAAATAATTGTTATTTGGTGCCAGCGTTGAGCATGAACATTATATCGGGATCATGTTTATTGCGAGACAGTTACTTGTTTAAGTCCGAGAATAATGGTTGTTCGATTTATATGAGTAATATGTTTTATGCACATGCACCTTTGATAGATGCTCTATTTTATTGAATCTCGATTGTAGTAATACACACATAAATAACATTGAGGCTAAACGTTTGAAATTGAGCGATAACTCGACCTATATGTGGCACTGTCGTCTTGGTCACATTGGAGTGAAGCGTATGAAGAAACTCCATTCTGATGGACTTCTTGAATCACTCGATTACGAATCACTTGAAAGATGAGAAGCATGTCTGATGGGTAAAATGACTAAGACTCCATTTTCTGGTATGATGGAGCGAGCTACGGACTTATTGGAAATCATACATACCGATGTGTGTGGACCAATGAGTGTAGCATCGCGCGGTGGTTATCGTTATGTTCTTACCTTCACGGATGACTTGAGTAGATATGGGTATATATATTTCATGAAACATAAGTCCGAAACTTTCGAGAAGTTTAAGGAATTTCAAAGTGAGGTAGAGAATCAACGTAACAAGAAGATTAAATTTCTACGATCTGATCGTGGAGGTGAATATCTAATATATGAGTTTGGCGAGCATTTGAAGAAATGCGGAATACTTTCACAATTGACACCACCGGGAACACCACAGCGTAATGGTGCGTTCGAACGTCGTAATCGAACTCTCTTAGATATGGTCCGTTCTATGATGTCACTTACAGATTTACCGCTATCGTTTTGGGGTTATGCATTAGAAACAGCCGCATTAACTTTAAATAGGGCACCATCTAAATCCGTTGAAATGACACCGTATGAATTATGGTTTGGGAAGAAACCTAAATTGTCGTTCCTTAAAGTTTGGGGTTGCAAAGCTTATGTAAAGAAGTTACAGCCGGACAAGCTTGAACCCAAAGCGGAAAAATGCGTCTTCATAGGATACCCGAAGGAAACTATTGGGTATACCTTCTATCATAGATCCGAGGGCAAAATTTTCGTTGCCAAGAATGGATCCTTTCTAGAGAAGGAATTTCTCTCGAAAGAAGTGACTGGAAGGAAAGTAGAACTCGACGAGGTTATTGAACCTTCTCTCGAACTTGCGAGTAGCGCATCACTAGAAGTAGTTCTTGTGGCGCCTACACCAATAAGAGAGGAAGCTAATGATGATGATCATGAAACGTCGGTTGAGGTTGCTATAGAGCCTCGCAGGTCAACGAGAACTCGTACCACTCCTGATTGGTATGATCCCGTTATGAGTGTCATGTTGGTGGACAACACCGATGACCCTGCGACATATGAGGAAGCGATGATGAGCCCAGATTCCAATAAATGGCAAGAAGCCATGAAATTCGAGATTGAATCCATGTACGAAAACAAAGTATGGACTTTGGTGGACTTACCAGATGGCCGGAAGGCTGTCGAGAACAAATGGATTTTCAAGAAGAAAACAGATGCTGATGGTAATGTTACTGTCTATAAAGCTCGACTTGTCGCAAAAGGGTTTCGACAAATTCAAGGAGTTGACTACGATGAGACTTTCTCACCAGTAGCGAAGCTAAAATCTGTGAGGATTATGTTAGCAATCGCTGCATATTATGATTATGAGATATGGCAGATGGATGTCAAAACGGCGTTCCTCAATGGAGACATTGATGAAGAGTTGTATATGATGCAACCCAAAGGTTTTGTCGATCCTAAAGATGCTAACAAGGTGTGCAAACTTCAACAGTCCATATATGGATTGAAGCAAGCATCCCGAAGTTGGAATCAACGTTTTGATAAGGTATTCAAAAGTTTTGGTTTTATACAAACTTATGGAGAAGCTTGTATTTACAAGAAAGTGAGTGGGAGCTCTATAGCATTCTTAATACTATATGTAGATGACAAATTGTTGACTAGGAATGATGTAGACCTTCTTAATAGTGTCAAAGATTATTTGAATAATAGTTTTTCAATGAAAGATCTTGGCGAAACAGCTTACATATTAGGCATAAAGATTTATAGAGATAGATCAAGACACCTAATATCATTGTCACAAAGTACATATTTGGACAAAGTTCTAAAGAGGTTTGGAATAGAAGATAGCAAGAAAGGGTTCTTGCCCATGTTGCCCAATACGACCTTGAGTAAAACTCAAAGTCCAGCAACGGCAGAAGATAGAGAAAGGATGAGTAAGACTCCCTATACCTCAGCCATAGGATCTCTAATGTATGCCATGCGATGTACTAGACCCGACATTGCATATGCTGTTAGTTTAACTAGCAGACATCAAAGTGATCCAGGACTGGATCATTGGACAGCGGTCAAAAACATACTTAAGTGCTTGAGAAGAACTAAGGATATGGTTCTTTCTTATGGAGGTGATGAACAACTCGTATTTACTTTGAATGGTGCAGCAGTTAGCTAGTTGGAACACCGATCCAGACGATTCTAAATCTCAATCTGGATATGTATTTACTTTGAATGGTGCAGCAGTTAGCTGGAGGAGTGCAAATCAAAGCGCTGTGGCAAGATCTTCAACTGAATCGGAATACATAGCTACTTTGGAGGCTTCACAAGAAGTGATATGGATGAAAGAGTTCATTACAGAGCTCGGTGTGGTTCCAAGTGCGCTGGACCCAATGTCTATCTACTGTGATAACATGGGCGCCATAGGCAATGCGCAAGAACCAAGGTCACACAAGAAGCTGAAGAACATCAAGCTACGTTTTCACGATATTCGAGAACATGTCCAAGATAGTGACATAAAGATTTGCAAAGTACACACATATCTGAATGTGACGGATCCGTTGACTAAACCTCTCCCGAGGGCAAAACATGACCAACACCAAACTGCCATGGGTGTTCGGTATATAACCATGTAATCTAGATTAGTTGACTCTAGTGCAAGTGGGACACTGTTGGAGATATGCCCTAGAGGCAATAATAAATGTAGTTATTATTATATCTTTGTGTTTATGATAAATGTTTACATTCATGCTATAACAGTATTAACCAGAAACATTAATACTTGTGTGATTTGCAAACTAAATTAGAGTCCCTAGTAAGGCCTCTTTATAATACTAGCTTGTTGATTAATAGATGATCATGGTTTCTTGATCATGAACATTTGAGATGTTGTTAATAACAAGGTCATATCATTAGGAGAATGATATGATGGACATACTCATGTAGATAAGCGTAGCATAAAGATCAAGTCATTTTAATAGTTCAATTGCTATAAGCTTTCTGATACATAGTAACCTAATTCCTTCGACCATGAGATCATGCTTATCACCATCACCGGAAGGATGCTTTGATGACATCAAACACCACACCGTAACTGGGTGGCTACAAAAGTGGCATTGAGTGTTCGGAAAGTATGGGTTGAGACACATGGATCAAGAGTGGGATTTGTCCATCCATATGACGGATAAATATACTCTTGGCCCTCCCAATGGAATGTCATCAAATTAGCTTGCAAGCATGTGACTGGTTCACAAGGGATCACATACCATGGGAACGATAAAATAGTACTTATCAGTAATGAGGTTGAACTAGGTATGCAGAGATACCGGCGATCAAAACCTCGGATAAGTAAACTATCGTGAGACAAAGGGAAATTGGTATCGTATGTAAGTGGTTCATTCGATCGCAAAGTAATCGTAGAAATATGTGGGAGCCATATGAATTTCCAGATTCCTCTATTGGTTATTGATCGGAGAAGTGTCTCGATCATGTCCGCATAATTGACGAACCGTAGGGAGACACACTTAAGGATTCGATGTTGTTGAGTAGTTATGGAATGATGAGTAAGAGACCGAATGTTGTTCGGAGTCTCGGTTGGGATCCGGGATATCATGAGGAGATCCGAAATGGTGCGGAGAATAAGATTCATATAAGGAAAGTCATGTTTCGGAGTTGGGGAATGATTCTGGTGTTTTCACCGGGAATGTTCTAGAAGGGTCCGGAAGGTCCGGCACTCCGGAGGGGAAGGGTACATGAATGTTTCATGACAATGTGGAATAGTTGCATCATGTACTAGGTCACTTGGCTGGGCAAAATAAAGAGAGAAATCAAATCCTAGTTTTAAAGTCAAACGCCAATTTGAAAAAGTCAAACGACAAGTTTGCTTGGTGGAGGGAGAGTAGGAAACCTACTTGGGGAGGAAGTCCCCTCCCTCCACCCGCCGGCCAAGGAGGACGAGTTGGGGGAGGACTCCCTCCTCCCAACCGGCCACCCTCCACCTATATAAGGAGGGGTAGGCGCCCCCTACCCCTCACACCCAAAACCCTAGCCTCCAAGTCGCCGGCGCCACCACCTCCTTATGCCGCCGCCTCGGGCACCTCCAACTCGGCGAGTTGGGGTGTTCCCCAAACCCTAGCCGCCGGCTACACCCTCCCCTTGGTGCCCTCTAAACCATAGATCACCATGGCCTCTCTCATACTCCACCATACTCACTCCGGCTTAAGGCGAAGCCCTACGAGATCTTGTAAGGTTCCCAACCTTTAATAAGGTAGAGATCCCTATGTTTACAATGCTAGTCCTTGGATCAATAGCTAGCATCCACAGTTAAGATGTAATATCAAGAAACAAAGGTCATAATACAACTTTATAACCAGGAATAAAATAATTTATTACATCTTACATTGCTCATTTGGCTATCTCATTACAATGCAGCAGAATATATATAAAGCATGGGGTCCTTCATCTTCAAAGTGCCACAGGCAGACATGTTGGTTGTAGACTTGTAATCCTAATCATTAAACTTCACTAATATCAAACAAACCTGCAACATAACAAGTTACAGCCACAAGGGTCAATACATTTGAATTGTATTGGCAAGTGATACTATGGTAGTATAGTGGAGTCTATCATCTATATGCATTTGGCTAAGTGGAGCTTAGGCTTGCTTTGCTCAAAATAGATTTTTCTTAACATTTGAAAACAGTAAGTTTTTGCTTGAAATCTTTCCCAAGGCATCTCCCAATAGAAATTGGTGATCCTTCAACCCTTGTTCAACCACAAGATTTTAACTTAGAAATTGGGATGAGGAGATTCTTTATAGCTTCCATGTCTTGATGCTCAAATTGTCCTTTGCCAGGGACATGGCTAAGTACTTAGATTTTACACTCTGCAGAGGTGGTGCACTTTCCCCACAAGACTTGGTTTCACCAAGACAAGATCTTTCAGAAGCCTTCCCTTAGACCAGAATGGACGCGTTCCAACCTATCATCCCCTACCACCAACTGTCCATTTGGCTAAGTTATTGCAACCTATATGATCCAGGCATAGCCCATAATGCCAAGTGGTTGCACTTGAAGCTTCTCAACATTTGACATCTCAAATCTCTTTGTTCCTGGGTGGCATTCCACAAGTGTGATACACAAGGTTCACCAGTCCCCTGGCCTTGTGTAACCACTCAACACAAACCATTCCTTCCATTCCACTGAGGTGATTCATTCACTTAGTTGTTTTATTAAACAAAACACAAGTCCTCAGACTTAGAAAATTTTCCATAGCATGAATATATATTCCACCCTTGTTTTCTATTAGCTAAGCTAAGCATGATAGTAATAGGAACCTTAACTTAGGAAATTTCTACTAAGGTTTCATCTACTAGGATTTCCCATGGCATAGTTTACACTTAGCAAAATTCCATGCAAGTCCTACTTAGAAATATCACTAATGCATAGTGAAAATAATGGGACAAAAGTATGAAGCATCACTGTCACATCCCAAGATTTTCCAAATCTTGTAATGTGAAAATAAATGAATAAAATAAAACTTTGTCTGATTTCCAGGGTCAGAAGAAACTTTTGAATTTAAATGGAACTTCAAACCCATTTGAATTAAATAAAACCTAAAGGGATTTAAAAAGATAAACATTTAATAAAAGGAGAAATAAAAACATTTGGAAATACTATTTTGAAACTCTTAAATGAAAAGATTTGTTTTCAAATGAAATAGAAGTTTCATAAATAAAGATTATTTTAAAAAAGCCAAATTAAGCCTTGGCCAAGCTCTGGGAATTAAAACATTTTTATTTTCAATAAAATAACAAAGGTTTATTTAAAAATAATAAGGAATTAATATCCAAATTTTATTCAAATAAAGGTTTTACCAATTTAATGGAAACATCAAAACTTATTAAATTATTTAAAATAAGTTTTCCAAGTATTTGATAATCACAAATAAAACCTACTGAAGTGTTTTTGGTTTTAATTTTAGTTTTCAAAATAAAGATATTAATAAAACAAATTCTAATTGATTTAATTACTAAGGTCCTTTTTATTTGATTATTAAATGGATCCTAAAATAAAGATGTTATTTTGTTTAAAACAAGTTTCCAAGTATCCTTTATTGAACCCACTGATTTGATTTTGAAAATATTTGAATGGAGATTTTATTAATTAAAACAAGCCCTACTTTTATAACTAATGATCCATTTTTAATTAATGAATGGGTCTTAAAATGAATAAAAATATTATTTTGTTTTGGAATTTAGGTTTATGCTGACAAACAGAACCAAGTTCAAATTGTGAAGTGTGGATTATTTAAATTGGTTTGGTTGATAATTGTTTGTTTAAAAAAATTCAAAACAGAATTCAGGAATAGAAAAAGAAAAAGTTACTGAATAAAAAAAAATGGATTTGGACCCAGCCCAGCCGGCCAAGCCCAGGAAGCCCACCTCACCCTCACCCCCGAAACGTTTTTCTTCACCCCAGAAGAAACCCGCAACCTCACTGGCAGGTGGACCTCCTCCTCGTTTCTTTTCCCACTGATCGGTGGACCCCACCTCCACTGTTCTTCCTCCCCACCCGCACGACCTCTTCTCCCTCCTTCGACACCGCTCCTGCCGATGATTTCGCGGCCTTAATTCGCTTTAACTCGACCACCGTTACCAGCTTTGATCACGCAGGATGAAACGCCCAAGCATCCTCTATATTTCCCCTCTGACACCTCGCGCTCGCACGCCCCAGACCGCCTCCAATTCCTTCTCGAGCACCCTCTGCTCCGACGAGGTCCAGTACCGACTCCGGCCAAACCACATCACCCCGAGCCTTCCTGAGCACACTGACAGCTTCCCCATTCCCAGACGCTTCTCCCCGTGTCCTTCACTCGACCGCGGGCGCCCCAGAGCTTCGGCTTGGACTAGCTCTGACAATGCCGCCGCCTGTTTCTTCTCCGACGACAACCCCAGGTAGAAACCGACCGCCTCTCTGCTTCTCGATCATGCTAGAATCTTCTCCTTGGTCATGCGCACCTAATCATGCCCTCCGTTTGGCTTCTCGTGATCGACGGCGTCGCCTCTGACCACAACCAGGACCACCTGACGCAGTTCGCAACTCCGACGAGGAATTCCTGCAACCCTAGTGCGCCCCTTGACCAACCACGAGTACCTTGAGCTTCGCCGTGTTCTTCCGAGCCTGGTGAGCATATCCTTACACTTCCTTGCTTCCTGCTTCGCCAGCGCCGCCGCCATCTGGCCGCTCCGCCGCTCGCCGTTGACATTGCGCCGCCATCTTATGGTCGGGGCACTGGGAACCGTTCGATCTAGATCGGGCGAGCACAATAGGTTCACTTAAACCGCGAAGGGGTATGCGCTCAGTACCGCACGATCTAACTAGATCCAAGGGCTACCGCGCGCGATCCACCCGAACCGGTACCGCCCAGTTAGAAAACGACGTGTGGCTATGATTTTGTTTAAAACAGATTTGAAATCTGATTTAGATAGGAATTTCAAACCCTTGTAACTTTCAAACCACACGTCCAAATTTTACAAATTTTATATCAATGAATTCAGGAGAACAAGTCCTAGCCAACCATGGCCTTAGTTTGACAAATAGTATCTGTTAGCTTGTTTGAATTTGCAGAAACATTTGTGTACTTATTTAGATTAGAAAAATTGTTTAAAATTGATTTTTAGGATTAAAACTTTTGCAAAATAGTTTATAGTGACCATACTGACCCTAGGAACCAACCCTTGGTGTTAAAAAATGATTTTGGTAAAATTTAGGTCGAATTATTTAACTTAGCCATTTTCTAGCCAAATAAAATTATTGACTTTATTATAGAAATGTTTTTGCAAGGAAAACTTTGGGAAAATGTTTTGGACCAAACTACTGACCCAAAACACCAAGCTTTGCCAAGAGCAACTCACTTGGTGAAAAACATAAAGTTTTGCTTTGATAAAAATAATTTTCACCACATAAAATGATGAATGGATTTTAAAATGGACTTGAGATAAAACCCATTTGCAAATGACTTTGTCATTTTGGTAAATGACCAATTTGAAACCTTACAAAGTTATAAACCTAGTAGAGACCATCCTGGCAATAGAACCAACCTTTGCATACTTATGCATGACATAGATTCCATTACCTAGTGTGTGTGAAAAATTGTTTGTTGACTTTGGTTAGAATGTTAGTTGATTTTGTGTTTTGCTTGATTGACTTGTAGTGAATATAGCAAAGTGTGAGATTAGCAAGATCAAGGAGTGAACCACCATTCCCTACCAAAAAGGCAAGTTACACTATCATACAAAGGTCCTACTATTTTCATTATACTTAGTGGATTTTGAAAAACATGCATGAAAAGATATTTCTGTACTTATGCTATGCTAAATCCTAATAGGATTCCTATACACTCCTTAGTGAAAATATTGAAGTTGTACATGCTTAGCCATGCTATGTTTTGAAAAGAGATACATGTTGAGATTTTACAAAGGTTGAGAAAAGGACTTGTGTTTTACATAATAAAACAAGGACTCAATGAACCACCTAGGTGGAGGATACTTGAAGTTTTGGAGAAGGTGGCAACAAAAGGAACCATGTCTATGGCAATCACTTTGTGTTGTGCTCCAAATGAAAACCACCTAGGAAACTTAGAGATTTAACATGTTTCTCCAATTGTGGCTTTCGTGTGCAACCACATGCTATTATGGCTCTGGCTTAGTCAACTACATTAGGAAGACCCATACATTGTCTTTAGTTACCGGACATGGGGATCTGGAATGCTTCATGGGGGCTGAAGACAAGCTAGCAACGATGTATGGGAGGACCTTTTGGAAAGACTTCGTCACATTCTCAATCTGCCAGTAGTCCATCTTGGTGAGCACTAATCCAGTAGGCCACTGGTGGCAACAAGATGGGATTATGTCATGTGGGTAAAGTGTACTCCTTCTGCAGAAGTTAATAAAACCTAAGTACTTAGCCGTGTCCCCGGTTATGGACAATACTGAGCAACTAAAGTTTGAACCATGGGAGATCTCGACATTCCAACTTCTAATATAAAAACTTGATGCACTTGGGGGTACCAAGGAATTCAAAGAGATTTTGTTAAGCTTGTTGCACTTGGGGTTACCAAGGTGCTCCAGAACATGATGTACTTGGGGTTACCAAGGAACTCATGAGTTTTCATAAAACTTGCTGCACTTGGGGTTACCAAGTAGCTCAAGGGATTTTGACAAGGACTTGAACACTTGAGTTTCTACCAAGGAGTTCAAGGAACTTGGAAAAGGGATTTGACAAAGGACCAAAACCATTTTGAAAAGATAGGATAAATGTTGCTTTATGCAAATAAGCCTTAAACTCTACTTAGCCAAATATGCATGTAATGTTAGGATCCACTTATATTCCACATAGTAGTGAAACTTGCCAATACAATTCAAATGTATTGACCCTTGTGGCTGTAACTTGTAATGTTGCAGGTTGATTGTCTTTAGTGAAGATTGATTGATTAGGATTACAAAGTCTACAACCAACATCTGCCTGTGGCACTTTGAAGATGAAGGACCATTATTATTATTATTCCGTTGCAATGTAATGTAATAGCCAAATGAGCTATGTAAGATGTAATAAAAATTATGTTATTCCTGGTTATAAAGATATGTTATGACCTTTGTATCTTGAATAACTGTGGATGCTAGCTATTGATCCAGGGACTAGCATTATAAAACACAGGAGGGATCTACCTTATTAGGTTGAGACCTCTACAATCACTTGCCTTTTTGGTAGAGAATATAAGTTCACTCCTTGTATTTGCAATGATCACACTCTTCAAATCACTACAATTCAATCAAGCAAGGCACAATTTCAATCTACCATTCAAGCAAACATCACATAAAATAATAGAAACAAAACAATGCATGCAAGCATGCCAAACTTTGTTTTATTTACAAAAGTGATTTATAATAGGTTACAAACATTCTAAAACACTTATTGGTCATTTTATAAAGTGGCAAAACTATTTGCAAAAGATTTCACTTCATAAACCATTTTTAAACTAAGTCATTATTTTATGTGGTTGAAAATGACTTTAGCAAAGTAATAGTCTTATAGGGTTCACCAAATACATTTTCAAATCATAAAACTTGGTGTTTGGGGTCAGAGAGTTTAAATCAAAACACTTTCCAAAGGTTTTCCTCCAAAATCATTTTTAACAATTAAACCATATTATTATTTGACTAGAATGGCTTTAATTCAAGGTTTTATTCTTTTGCGTCACCAAATACATTTTTAAAACCACCAATTGATTCCTAGGGTCAGTAGGTTCAAAACAAACCATTTGCCAAAGATTTTATCCCCAAAATCATTTTAGAACAATTTTTTATATTCTAAACATGCATACACAACTTTTTGCAAAAACAATCAATTTAGCAGAAGCATTTTACTAAACAAAGTGCATGGTCAGAAAGTACTTGTCTTGCTGAATCCACTGATATAAAATTTGCAAAATTTGTACGTGTGGTTTGAAAGTTATGAATTTTTCAAATTGTAACATCTAATAGACAAGTTTCTGTTTTTAAAACAAATCACTGGACACGTGGGCTGTTCTGATTCGTCGAAAACGGTTCGTGCGGATCGAGCTCTGTGGTGCGTTGGATCTAATTAAATCGCACGGATCAGATTCCATACCCTGTCGCTTATAAGTGATTCTATCTAAGCCTCAGGATCAAGATCCAGCGGTCCTAGTCTAATGACCTAGAACTGGCGGCGCTGGACTCTTACGCGTGGCGGCGACGCTCGGCTAGCGGCGTCGCGGCGGTTACAGGAAGCAAGGGAGTAAAGGGAGTGGCTCACCAGGTTCTCCGAAGTGTGGGGATGCTCAAGGTGGTACTTGTTGGTGAAGGGGCGCACGAGGATGATCGGAATCGCTCACCGGAGTTCTCGCTGGCGTCGGGTGCGCACGGTCATGGTCGAAGACGAGCGCCTGGGATGCAAGCAAGCGAGGAAAAGTATCAGGAGGATGCGCACGGTCTCGGGGGTTGTAGGGGTACTCACCAGCACACGAGGGGCGCACAAGTTTGGCGTCAGTAGCTCGTCGGAGTTGCGGGGTCGTCTGTGGCGCACTGGTGAAGACGTTGCCGACGTTCTGGCACGCGCGCTAGCGAGCTGATGCTACGGGGAGGTTCGCCAGGAGGTGGGGAGCAAGTGAGTGTGGTCGAGGAGTCAAGGGGAGGTCTGGCTTCGCCGGAATTGTCTGGGGAAGGTCGTCGGGGTAGTGAGGGTGCGTGGAGAAATTCGTCCAGCTTGGGGGCAGAGAGGGGGAGGCGAGTGAGGGGAAATGAGGAGGAGAGGCAGGCGTTTAATCGTGCATGGTTGCGGCGAGGTTTAAATGCGACATTATGGCAAATTGATCGCGAGAAATCTATGGCAGAAACGGCCGGGGAAGGGCGTGGTCGTCGCGCGCGGGTGAAGACGATGCTGACGGGGCTATGGGGTCTGTTGTCAGTGTGAGGGAGAGAGGGGGAGTGGGGTCCATCTGTCATTCGCTGTGTGGGTTCTGTCTGTGGTGAAAAACGATTCACCCGGGGTGAGAGGGAGAGGTGGGCTGGACTGGGCTTAATGGGCTGGCTGGGTTGGGTCGGTCAGATTCATTTTTTTGTTCCTGTTTCTTTTTCTTTTTCCATTTCTTTTATTCTGTTTTAATTTTGATTAAACAATTCAAACATCAATTTGAATTCAAACCTTTGCCAAATTTTGTGTAGGTTCAAATACTGATTAGTAATATAAATTTGAGTCAATTTTGGAATAAAACTTTATTCTTTTTGGGGTCTTTTTAATTATTCAAAAGGCCCTTGTTTTAAATCAAATAAGATTTAATAATATTTTTCAAACACCATTTAAATTCTTAAACCTTCCAAATCTTTTCAGTAGGTTTTTATTTGTTTAATAGGGTGTCAAATAATTCATCTTGAATTATTTGGAAAGTATTTAATCTGATTCATAAATCATTTGAATTGGGTATTTGTTTTATTTCCAATGGTATTAAATATAGTTTTAATTCCATAATTTTTATTTAGAAGATTCCTTTGATCTTATTTAAGTTAATTAAACAACTTTTATTCCACTTGGGTAAATTGCAAAATACTATTTTCTCATGAATTATATAATTATTCTTATTAGAGATTTGTCTTTATTAAAATAGGGATAGAATGGTTAATGCCATTTTATTTTATTTTGGAAATTCTTTATCCTTTTATTTCATTTGGATTTGGATTATAATTCATTCCAGTTGCTTATGGATTTGGCCAAGATCTAATTTGGTCTTTAAATATTCCTTATTTAATATTTCTTTCTTCATCTTATAAAATCCATAACTTTTTATTTAGAGATCCAAACTTGGTGATTCCAATTTGTAAAATCTTATTTAATATTTTTTTATCCTTTTAAATCCCTTTAGGATTATTTGCTCACCATTTGGTATGGATTTCTAGGTGGTTGTTTTATTAGCTTTGGGAAATCAATTTCCTTATGTTATTAAATTCATAAGATTTTATCTATGGTTCCAAATTAAGTGAAATCAATTTCTATGGTTTTATAATATTTCCATTTGTCTTTCTTGATCATTTGTAAATGTTTGTTGTCAAATTTTTATATGGATCAAATCCATAGGCTTGGAGATAACTTGGAAATGATTTTTATTCCATTAGGGTTTTGGGTTTGGATTTATTTTCCAAGTGTTTAAATTTCTAGATGCATTTTATGAGGAATGCATTTCTCTTGATTGGATTTTGTTAGATTCAAACTTTAATTAAAGTTTTGTTCAAGATGGGATTTTAAGTTTCCATTTAGAAACAAAAGTTTCTTTTCACCCTGATTTTCAACAATAATTTATTTTGTTTATTTTATTTTTCACATTACGATTTTGGAAAATATTGGGATGTGACATATCTCCCCTCTACTTCCGGTACCACGCTGTCGTGCTGCCGGAATCGTGCGGAGAGTGCTACAACCTCCGGTGCCTGCTGGAACAAGGGAGAGGAAGGTCTTCATCGAGTACCGAACGTGTGACCGACTGCGGAAGCGCTGCCGGAACGCAGTGCCGGAAGGATCGTCTACGCGATCTTGATATCGGAAAGTGTACGACTACATCACCCACGAGAATCTGCTCTCGTTAACCGCTTTGGAATCTTCGAGGGTGAGTTCCTCTATCGACTCGTTGCTACAATCTAGTAGATAGATCTTGGCTTGTTTGTTTGCATGCGGTAGAATTTTTTTTGTTTTCCATGCTACGAACCCCTACAGTCTGGCCACCCCAGGCATCTCCTCTGCCTCCCTCCACACCTATAAGTTGCCTTCTGACCTAAAAACGCGCGGGAGGGGGGTCGATAGTTTTACAGAAAGAGTTCCACTCCGCCGCTGCCACCAGAAACCAAGATTCGGATCCAGAAACTCCGTTTTGGCACCCTGCCGGGACGGGGAATTTGGAGAGGATCATCGCCATCGTCATCACCAATGCATCTCCATCAACCACCAATGTTTCCCTCATCCATGAGTGAGTAATCCCCCGATGTAGGCTTGGGGATGGTAGGGATTGGATGAGTTCTATCATGTAATCGAATAAGATCTGTTAGGGCATAGTGCCTAGTATCTCTTTTAGTGCTATTTGACTTTGTTGCAACTTGTTGTGCTTAATGCTTGTCACTAGGGCCTGAGTGACATGATCTCAGATCTGAACTTCTTATTGAATCATTATGATAGTATTTTTTGTGATCTTATCTGCAAGTTGTGTACACATATCATTGTCCGTATCCAAAGGCCCCAAAGTGACAATAATTGGGACAACCGGAGGGGATGGCTGTGGTGTGAGGATCACATGTGTTCATGGAGTGTTAATGCTTTGCTCCGGTGCTCTATTAAATGGAGAACCTTAATTTCCAGTAGTTCCATAGAGGCCCTACTGCCACGGGCTGGCTGGACAGAAGATGTTGTGCAAGTTCTCATTGCGAGCACGTATGACTATATTTGGAGCACATGCCTAGGATTGTTTAGTACTTGGATGCTTGTTATTATTTATCTTCAATGCCCTATGTCTTGAAGTTACATGTTTAGACTCGTCCATGCAACGCCCGTCATCCATCCCTATGCCTACCGCACTCGAATCCTATTGTTACAGTTACTGTTACTATTGCTGTTGTTTCACTGTTTTTGTTGTTGTCGTTGTTGTTTTTTGAACCTTGAAGACTGTGAGGCAAAAGCCCCACAACAATTTATTACTCAAAACCAAAGTACAGAACAAAAAGAAACAGACAAAAAGAAAGATAAACCGAAAGAAAAACTACATGTACAAACTAAAAATAGGGTAAACAAAGCTACTGTAAGCTGCCTATCCAGGCCATAAAGTCAGAGTGATGTTTCTTCTTGATCCTATGCCCAAGCATGGTCATATCATGTATAAAGTTCCTTCTCCACCCCATGAAAGAAGGCCTTTCATGGTTAAATTTTTTGTCATTTCTTTGCTTCCATATATGCCAGCAAGCCATAATCACAACTTCCATAAAGAAATGTTTGCCAAAATCTCTCCTAGCAGCAACCATTGCAGTCTCAATATCCTGGCCCATCGACCAATCAATCTGCAGGTAATTCCACACCCGTATACTGAAATTGCACTAAAAAAGAGGTGCATTCTATCCACATAAGCTCTTATTGGACAGAGCACACAATGCTGTCCTCAGTTACCTTCCAATTTCTTCTCTGAAGGAGATCCCTTGTATTCAATCTATCTGACAGTAAAATCCAAGAAAAAACTTTACTCTCATGACACAGGCAGACCTCCAGATCCAACTATAACCTCCCATGACAGTAATGTGTGAGAAAATGTGTTTATAGTATAGGCCAGGAGCATAACCACCCCCCCACACATAACTCCAAGTATCCTTATCCAGTGAAAGCTGATTAGCTTGCATTAAAACAACTAAAGCCTTTTATTCCTCATGGGCCTGAGCAGTTAAAGGTCTGTGGAAAAGAGAGGTTCTGTCTTCAGTTCTAAACACAGCCGCCGCAGAGAGGCTAGTGTCTTGCGCAAACAAAAATAACCCGGGAAATATTTGTGCTAACGGTCTTCTGGACCCTGCAAACTCCCAGCTATCAGTCCAAAACATGAAACTATCTCCACGCCCTGGCTTGACATAAGACACTTCTCTAAAGTTCTCAACAAGCTTCAGGATATCTCGCCACCAGAAGGAACCACATAACTTCTCATCATGAGGCACCGTACCAGAATAATAACTCTCCCAGATTAACTTTACCCAAGGGATTTCAACTCTATTGTAAAACTTGTCCAGGTGCGTCAATAGAAGTGCTTCATTCTTCTTCTTAAGATCCACAATGCCCATGCCGCCTTTGTCCTTGGTTAGAATCAACATATGCCAAGCAGCCAAAGATTGCTTAGGAGTATCTGTGTTACCCCTCCATAAGCATTGCCTCAAAATTCTTTCAATAGGCTTAATAATTCCAGGAGCAATCTCAAACGTCAGAAGGAAAAACAGAGGCATAGAAGACAATGCCGACTTGACAAGCTGCGGTCTTGCTCCTTGCGACAGAAAACTGGAGATGCAGGAGAGCCTTCTCTCAATTCTGCAAACAAGAGGCATCATATCCTTGATATGCGGCTTTGTAGTCCCAAGTGGTAGACCCAAATAAGTAAAAGGAAGGCTATCCACTTGACAACCAAAAGCAGTAGCTAAATCCAGCACCTTATCCTCAGGCACATTTATAGGTACTAAGCTTGACTTGTGATAATTCACCTTAAGTCCAGTAGACAAGGAAAAATCATGTAACAACTCCTTCAGAGCCAATAACTGATCCATTTCAGCAGGTAAGATTAGCAATGTATCATCAGCGTACTGAATTATGGGGAAATCAGGATCACCAAAAGCTATTGGAAGAGAAATCCTCCCTTGTTGTAGCAAATCATTAACCACTGTTTGCAATAAATCTGAACCCAACACATAGAGAGTAGGAGAGAGAGGGTCCCCCTGTCTGACCCCCCCTCTTACAGTGAAACTGCTTGCCTAGGACACCATTCAGTAGGATAGAGGAAGACCCTGAGGAGAGGATGTTTTTGATCCAGTTCAAAAAGGTGCCATCAAAACCTTTATGCTCCAACACTTTCAGAATGGCTTCATGCTCAATAGTGTCAAAAGCTTTAGCAAAATCCAACTTCAGAATGACAATTGGTTTTTTGGAAACTTGACAGAGATGGAGATATTCAAAAGCCCAAGCAATGCAGTCCTGGATAGTTCTTGCCTTCAAGAAACCATATTGGTTCTTGTGAATGCAATTGAGAATCTTTCCTTGCAACCTATTTTCACTAACTTGGTAAGGAATTTGATGCTCATATTAGTTAGAGAGATAGGACGAAAATCATTTACATCCTGTGCACCTTAGGGACCAAAGTAATGTAAGATTCATTAATATTCTGTAAGTGAATAGTCCCAGCATGGAAATCCTTAGCTAGCTAATAAAACTCTTTTTTGACCAGAGGCGAGTATTTTTTTCAAAAATAACCCATTGAAACCATCAGGTCCTCGTGCCTTATCCGAGGGCATTTCCTTGACCACCAGATCCATCTCTTCTTCCAAGAAAGGCTAACCTTCTTAATTAAACTGGATAAGTCAAATTTCATACTTATGCCCTCAGATCTACCCATCCTGTCCTTATAGCAAGTCCATAGCATGCTAGCCATCTCATCATGATCAGTCACCACTCTGCCATCCTCAGCTCTCAACATGGAAATTGTGTTCCTTCTAAATATTTGAGTGGCCATAACATGGAAAAATTTAGTACTGTCCTCTGACAACTTAATCCATCTCACTGTAAACCTTTTCCTCCAATAATTGCACTCAATAAGCAACAACTCCTATAGGTGCATTTTCACAACATTCCTAAAATTAAACTCTGTTTTATAAAGTACCCTTTGCTCCTCAATATTGTCCATAATTAAAATCACTTTATTACAGTTCTGGATCAGAATTTTCAATTGAGAGAGGCTCAAATGCCAGTGTTTCAAAGCATATCTCAATCTCTTCAGCTTGTCAGCTATCACAGCTGTACTATGATGTTTAGACGAGATTTTCTCCCAAGATTGTTTAACACAATTCAAAAAACCAGGCTGATCCACCCAAAAATTCTCAAACCTGAAGATATTACTCTTAGGTATAATAGTGTCAATGTGAACAACACAAGGTAAGTGATCAGACTTTGTATGTTGTTGTTGTTGTTGTTGTTGTTGTTGCTTTGCTGTTGCTACTGATAAACTTCTGTGAGCAAGAACTATTTCCAGGTGCAGCTGAACTGACGACTCAGTTGTTAAGGCTTGCAAGTATTCTTTGGCTCCCCTTGTGTCGAATCAATAAATTGGGTAATACTACCCGCGAATACTGTTGCGATCCCATATACTTGTGGGTCATCAAGACTATTTTCTGGCACCATTGCCGGGAAGCATAACTTTATTTGCAAGTTCACTTGGATCTATTATTGTTCACTGCTACTCCTTTCATCATGGGGAAGTCTCGTGATGGAAAATTCCCTATTTTACCATCCACTACAAGAAGAGGTATAGTCCTAAACACCTCTGCTGCTCTTGATTCACCGTCTGTTATAAGTAAGCTTGTCACACCACCACCACATACACATGCTACACACACTGTTACTACTGCTGAATCTGAAACTGCTTTTGATACTCATGATGTTACTTCTACTGTGCTTGATGCGAGTGGTTCATTAGGTCCTTTTCTAGATGCTACTATGGCTAGTCTAGGAAATACCGAAACTCCTAGTGAATACACTGTTACACCTGTTAGATCACCTAGGTCTAGTGAGAGTTATGATATTAATGATGGTTACATAGAGCTCACTGATGAATTCGTTGAAGAGTGCTGAAACACACATGGTGCTAGTGCTATGAAGAGTCTCCTTGCTAGACGTACCATTATGCCTAAGTTGTCCTATGATCCTAAGTTTGCCACTTATCCCATAGATATTAAAGATAAAGATTATGATTTCTCACTTGATTTGTCTTATCTGGATATTGTTGAGAAAGAACCTTTTTGTGGTACTGAAAATGAGAGTGCTTTGGCTCATATGAATGAGCTTTCTACTATGAGTGCTTTATTCTCTGATGATTTTAAGATGCGCAATTACTTTGTTGCTAAGATCTTCCATTTTTCACTAAAAGGAGAAGCTAGGCCTTGGTTTAATAGATTACCTCCTGGTTCCATTGATAGCCCTGATTGCTTGATTGCTTCTTTCTTTCATAAATATTTTCCTCCTAGTGCTAGACATGGTGCTTTGCATAGACTTTTTGATTTTAAATAGGGAGAAGAAGAGAAATTGCTTGAGTCATGGAAAAGGTTATGTGCCTTGATTCATGCACATCCTGGATGTCCATTACCTAAAAATGAGCTTCTTGATCTTTATTATAATGTACTAACTGATGATTCTAGGACCTACCTAGATAGCTTTGCTGATTGTGTTTTCAGGAAAAGGACTCCTACAGATGCTGAAGAATTAATGACCAAGATAAGCAAGAATTATGATGATTGGACTTCAACTGAGTTGAATGCACCTGAGCCTATTACTCCTGAACCAGTTGTTCCTGAACCAGTTCCAACACAAACAATAAAGAAGAGGGGAGTTATTGCATTAAATGATGAAGTGATGAAGGTAGCTAAGAAGTGTCTAAAGGAGAAAGGTATTAGAGCTGAAGATGTGAAGAATCTACCTCCTATAGAAGAATTATGTAAGCCAATTCCCCACTCATCTACTATTGAGGTACACTATCTCCAACACTTTGATGAAGGTGATATTCCTTATGGTAAACCTCTTGATCAATTTTTAGAGGAACTTGACACATTTATTGTTAAGCAAGGGTATTTTAATAAACAAGTTCAGAATCATTTATTGGAAAACTCTAGGGCTATCCATGAGTTGAAAGATATTGTGGAAAGAACTTCTAATGATATTAAAATGCTTTATAAACACTTTCAAATGGTTCAAATCCAACTTGATCAACTTGCTAAAGTACAAAAGGATATGCTAGTTAATGGTTTAGGAGATAAACATGCTTATGGAATTAGAACTAGGAGTGGTATAGATACTCAAGATCCTTTATATCCTGAAGGACACCCTAAAAGAATAGAGCAGGATTCCCAACAAGGTGAAGATAGTGGTAGTACTCGTAAGAGAAAGAAAAAGAAACATAAGAAAGTTGAGGAACCACTTGAACCTGCTGTAGATCCTAATAGTATATTTGTCTCTGATGCTGAAACTGAGAGTGGTAATAATAATAATGAATCTCCTGATAAGGAGGAAGGTGAGGAAGAACCTGAGAAGCACACTGAGAACACTATGTACACTAAGGAAGATTTTATTGCTAATAAACATGGTAAAGAAAGAGAACCTTGGGTGCAAAAACCTATGCCTTTTCCAGGTAAGAAACACAAGTCAAAGGAGGAAGAACACTACAACAAGTTTTGTGAGTGGATGAAACCTTTATTCTTGCAAATTCCTTTGACTGATGCTATTAAGTTGCCTCCTTATTCAAAATATATGAAGGATATTGTTTCTAATAAAAGGAAGATTCCTAATGAGGAGATTTCTACTTTGCTTGCTAATTACTCCTTCAATGGTAAGGTTCCAAAGAAACTTGGTGATCCAGGTATACCAACTATTCCTTGCTCCATTTAGAATAATTATGTTAGAACTGCTTTATGTGATTTGGGAGCTGGAGTTAGTATTATGTCCTTTTCTATCTACAAGAGACTCCAGCTAGAAAAGTTGATACCAACTGATATTTCTTTGCAAATGGCTGATAAGTCAACTACTATTCCTGTTGGTATATGTGAGGACGTTCCTATTCAAGTTGCTCATAATTGCATGGTATTAACTGATTTTGTTGTGCTTGAAATGCCTGAAGATGATAATATGTCTATTATTCTTGGGAGACCTTTTCTTAATACTGCAGGTGTTGTCATCAATTGCAATCAAGGAAAAGTAACATTCAATATTAATGACAAAGAGCACACTGTCTATTCCCCAAGAAGGTTGTTAGAAGCTATTGCCTGAATTCTATTGAAAATATTGAGAGCATCAAGGTTGGAGAAATATATTGTCCCATTCCACAATTTTTTTTGAAACTATTATGATTGGGACCATTGCTATCAAGTATGCGGTAACATAATCACCTTGTGGAATGCAAAGTTTTGCTTCATATAAGATTGTTTTGGTAACAAGACTTGATCAACCTTGTTAACAAAAGGATTTTAATGAACAAAATAATGTTTTCACTGTGGTTATTCTTGCTCACTTTTACCTTTCTCCTTTCCAAACTTTGCTCTTCGTCGTGCCTAACTTAAAGGCGTTAAAGAAAAGTACTTCTTGGGAGATAACCCAATAGTTTCTTGAGTCTTGGAAGTTATTACTTCTGTAATAACCTCTCCTTATCCTTTTTGTTTGCTTTTTGTGCCAAGAATGACCTCTAATGAGAGGGAAGTAAGATTTGGGGAGTTGTTGTCCCGAAACAGATTTCTGTCCTCCACCATAAAAATTCATTAGGAGTCTCTGTAAGTCAGATTGGGCTGAATATTTACGAATAAATCCCCCAATATGTTAGATAACTTTATTTAGTTCAACACTTTTTTATTTGAGTAACATAAGGTCTTAGAAAAAATTGGTTTCTACTTGCTGGTCCGTTTTGACAGATTTCTGCCATTATTTGCATTTGCTTCTTATTGATTCCTTTTCGGGTTCTTTTTGGGAAATTTAGATTTCTGAGGGAATTGCTACAGTAGTTTGTGTCTTTGGTGAAAGTTTTGTTGTTTTAATACTAAACCCCAAAGGTATATTATCTTTTGAATGCACTAATGTTGCTAATGAAGATTGTGTAAAGTTTTGTATGAAGGAAAATTTTCAGGTGTAAGGAAAGAATGATGTAATGAGATGAAGAATGGACAAAATATCAAGCTTGGGGGGAGCCACACCGTGTCACTCCAAGAAATATTCAAAAGGTACAAGCGTCAAAGCTTGGGGGTGCCCAAGGCATCCCCTTCTTCATCAATAAAAATCTCAGGTCTTTCTAGACACTTCGTTTTTATTGTTTCATGCATAGTTGTGTTGTTCTTGGAGCGTCTTAGTGTTTGTTTTTGGTTTTATTTTGCTTTGTTTGGTTTGCTTTTTCTTTGTTTGTTTTTGCTTTGTTGGCTTGTTTGAAAAATCGAAAACACCAATTTTTTTTGTTGTTTTTCTTTGGTTTTGTGAGTTCTTTGCAGGGTTCAGCCGTCCTTAGTGGATTTTGGTTTCATGTTATTATTCAAGTCACACAAGTGAAGGTCAATAATGAAGATTAAGACAACTTGAGGAGTGGTAAGAGGCTGGTAACAAACTCTATTTGTTTCATTTTTGTACGTATACTCTTCATTGTGAGCATGCTTAGCCTGTTTGTGTAAGGTGTATGTCATTATGGATGCTTAGTAGTTATTACTTGTCTATGATTAGCTCTATCTTTCTAATAGTTTGTATCATGTCATATGAATGTTTGCTTGCATTGTTTTATTCATATTTTGGTATGATATTATGGTATCCTCCTCTGACTGTTCATGTGAATCGACTTGGCACATGCTCACGCATGCGTATGACTGATCAATAGTCAGTAAGCCTCGATGATTTATTTTGTCTCAGAGTTCTTGTATCACTTCCATGTCATAATTAGTCTTTTTTTTGTTGCAAGCATGATTATGATAGCTATTGCTCTCTCGTTTGTCGCTCCCTCTCTATTGCTAGCCTTCACTTGCATTGAGTATGTGCTCTACCTGTACTTCCAACTCCCCAAACCAATATTGTCAGCTGTGTCCACCATACCTACCTATTAATATCATTTGATACTTCAGTGCATATTTTATATATGCCATGTTTTCTTCCAAAATAAAATGTTTGTCTATTTTGAGAAAGTTAGTTAGTAAAGCTCTCACGAACTTGATGGCACACTTTATTCCTTGCGCTTAATAATTCCGAACCATTGTGACTAGTCCATGAAAGTTATATGCTTGCTTATTATATACTGGGAGTCAGTAGAACCGTGCTGTCACGGGGAACGCTTTCAACACTTGTTGGATATCTCATCCAATTCATTCTTTGCTCTTTTGTTTATGGATGTCAACGATGTGAAATAAAAGGGGAAGTTGTTAGTTCATGGAGTTTATACATTGTGTTAGAGAAATGCCTGGGCCGCTAGCCTAAGCCATGCTTAATCATGGTGGAAACTTGCAGCATCACTATAATGAGCATCTATGAAGCTTCCTCAATAAAAAAGCTATGCATATGGTAAATAAAAAGATTGCTGAGATGCTCATTGTCTGCTTGCCTTGTCATTTTGGTTATGGGAAAGCTCCTGTACCATGTGCAAGGGTACCCCGTTGGTGGTTCTCGATGATATGCATGTATTTACAATGACAAGAACTTTCAGGTGACCAACGTTGAGTAGAATGCGGAGCGATCCTCATACTCAAGGGACTTGGGATTTCCAGTCTATGGTCTGTCAAGCATATGATTCAGAGTGGACCTCACTTTCACCTTAACCACATGAAGATGCCTATGATAGGGGCAATGAGAGCTCAAAGCTAATGAGTACCTTCCTTTCAGCATTGGGAAGCCTTTCAAACCTTCACAAAACCGTTTTCACAACCTTGTTGAGTCACCACTTATTCTATGAGCACCTTCTTGAGAGCATAGTTGTAATTTTTGTGTTTGTTCCAAAACTTGGTTAAATTATGTCATGACTTTGATGCTTGTATCTCTGATATCTTTACTTCTAATCTTCATGTGAACTTCAGAGGTGCCTTGGCATTTATATTGTGCTCTTCAAACAAAGGCAAGCGAGATACCACTCTATCATACCTTATTATGAGCATTGCAATGTTGCTTATGTTTATGTTTCATGCTACTTATTATTCTTGAGTTGGTTTCTCTTCATAGATTGCAATGACTATTGAGTAGACTTAGTTGCATACTCCTTATTATGAATTTTCTAAGCATCTACTCCCGTGCTGAGAATATTTACATCATATGAAGCAAAGTGTTCGTGAAAGTTCTTTTATCGCACTCAGTTTTCAACTGAATTGCTTGAGAACAAGCACTAAGCTAAGCTTGGGGGAGTTGATACGTCCAAAACGTATCTACTTTCTCGAACACTTTGTTATTGTTTATCCTCTAAACTTGTGTGATTTGGATACAACTAACACGGACTGACGCTGTTTTTAGCAGAATTACCTTGGTGTCTTGTTTTTGTGCAGAAAATGAACTATTAGGAAAAATCCCAGAAAATATGCCAAAAACTATTTCTCATCAGAAGATCCACGGAGCCAGAAGGGGAGACAGAGAGGAGGCCTGGGTGGCCCAGACCCACCCTAGGCATGGGCCCACCTAACCCCGCGCCTGGGGGAGGTATGGCCACCCCAGGCAGCTCCTCTGCCTCCCTCTGCGCCTATAAGTTGCCTTCTGACCTCAAAACTCAGGGGGGCGATAGTTTTATAGAAAGAGTTCCACTCCGCCGCCGCCACCAGAAACCAAGATTCGGATCCAGAAACTCCGTTCTGGCACCCTGCCGGGACGGGGAATTTGGAGAGGATCATCGCCATTGTCATCACCAACGCATCTCCATCAACCACTGATGTTTCCATCATCCATGAGTGAGTAATCCCCCGCTGTAGGCTTGGGGATGGTAGGGATTGGATGAGTTCTATCATGTAATCGAATAAGATCTGTTAGGGCATAGTGCCTAGTATCTCTATTAGTGCTATTTGACTTTGTTGCAACTTGCTGTGCTTAATGCTTGTCACTAGGGCCCGAGTGCCATGATCTCAGATCTGAACTTATTATTGAATCATTATGATAGTATTGTTTGTGATCTTATCTGCAAGTTGTGTACACATATGATTGTCCGGATCCAAAGGCCCCAAAGTGACAATAATTGGGACAACCGGAGGGGATGGCTATGGTGTGAGGATCACATGTGTTCACGGAGTGTTAATGCTTTGCTCCGGTGCTCTATTAAATGGAGCACCTTAATTGCCAGTAGTTCCCTAGAGGCCTCGCTGTCACGGGCTGGCTGGACAGAAGATGTTGTGCAAGTTCTCATTGCGAGCACATATGACTATATTTGGAGCACATGCCTAGGATTGTTTAGTACTTGGATGCTTGTTATTATTTATCTGCAATGCCCTATGTCTTGAAGTTACAATATTTAGACTCGAATCCTATTGTTACCATTATTGTTACTATTGCTGTTGTTTCACTGTGGCTGTTTCTACTGATAAACTTCTGTGAGCAAGAACTATTTCCAAGTGCAGATGAACTAACAACTCAGTTGTTAAGGTTTGCAAGTATTCTTTGGATCCCGTTGTGTCGAATCAATAAATTGGATAATACTACCCGCGAAGACTATTGCGATCCCCTATACTTGTGGGTCATCAGTACCCCGTTGGCAGTTCTATATGACTTGCAAATACTTATAGTGACAAGAACTTACAGGTTACTGAAGTTGAGTAGCATGAGGTGTGGCCCTCGTATTCAAGGGACTTGAGATTTCCAACTTATACTTCATCAAGCATATACTCCATCTTTGTTCACTTTAACCTTAATCACTTCAAGATGCTTATGATAGGGGCAATGAGGGCTGAAAGCTAACGAGTACCATAATTTTTGGAAGCTCTTTTTGAAACTTGAAATCCTTGCTTCCTTTACAAAAAGGCCTTTCTTCCACCATTATTGAGTCTCCACCTTCAACCTTTAGGCCCCATTAAGAGAGCATAGTTGTCATTATGTGTGCACTGTTCCAAAGCTTATTGATTGATGCATATTGTGATATTACTTGTTCTTGTGCTATTTGTTTCTAGTCACCCTTGTGAACTTTGAATGTGTCCTATGCATCTATATTTCTACTCTATGAGGGACAAGTTGATTGCCACTATGCCATGTTTTCTGTATGTGAAACAAACAAATGTTTTTGAATGCATGTTATTCATAATCTTTGTTTGTAGCCTTTCATGTTGCATGCATAGTTACTATGTCCTATTGTTAGAACTCCATCTTTCATGCACATGTTTAGAGTTCTTTGATCCCAGCTTTCAATGCTTGCAAATGGTTAGATCTTTATTATGAGGGTGCATGTCACCTAAAAAATTATTCTTTTATCACTTACCTACTTGAGGACGAGCAGGAGTTAAGCTTGGGGATGCTTGATACGTCGGAAACATATCTATAATTTTTTATGATCCATGCTTGTTTAGTATATACTTTTCTTTGCTTGTCTACACTTTGAGGTGCTTTTTACATGTTTTCTGGTACTAACCTATTAACAAGTTGCCACAGTGCCAGTTGCCTGTTTTCTGCTGTTTTTGGTTCCAGAAAAGCTAGTAAGGAAATATTTTAGAATTGGATGGGACAAAAGCCAAAGTCAATAACTTTTTGTGGGGAACAAGAAGTCCAGAGGGGATACAGAGAGGCGTGCCAGGGAAGCCAACCCCCTAGGCGCGGCCAGGGGAGGGTCCGCGCCTGGGAGGGGTGTGGCCCCTCTGGCCGCCTCCTCGGCCTCCCCTTTCGCATATAAGAAGCCCCCGATGCAGAAACCTTAAGTACCAGATCAAATCTCCACGAAACCGTCTGTAGCCGCCGCCACCATCGTCCCTAGACCGGGGAGATCTGAAGTTCTTCCCGGCACCCTGTCGGAGGGGAGATCATCCCGGAGGCCTTCTCTCCGGTATGATGCGTGAATAGTTCCACCTTGGACTATGGGTCCATGTAGTAGCCAGATGGTTGTATCTCCTCCTTGTGCTTTCATGTATAGATCTTGTGAGCTTCGTTCATGATCAAGATCTAATCTATTTGTAATTATGCAAGTTGTGTTTGCGGGGATCCAATGGGTATTGAGATTATAATGTTGGTTTGATTGATGGTTTTGTCTTTATGATTCTATCATGTCTGTGTTGTTTGTGATCTTGCATGCTCTCCGTTGTTAGTAGCTATCTTGGCCAAGTAGTTGCTAGTGACTCCAAGAGATGGTATTTATGCTCGATAGTGGGTTCATGCCTCTATTTAATCAAGGGAAGTGACAGAAATATCTAAGGTTGTAGATGTGTTGTTGCCACTAGGGAGAAAACAACGGTCTCTTGTTCATGGAGCAAGTTGGATTGTTTACCTTACACACTTTGCTTAAAGAAGTTGTCTGTTGCTTGCAACTTAATACTCGAGGGGGTTTGAATGATAATCCAAAGGTGGACTTCTAATCATAGATGTAGTTGGATGGCGGTCTATTTATCTTGTTGTATTCCCCAATCGAATCTTATAGGATCTTTCTGACTAGAATTGCATTGTTATGCCATGCTCCGTTCCTGTCAATTGCCATGCTGTAATTTGTTTACCCTTCATGCCATGTCGTTTATCTAAGGAGAGCACCTCTAGTGAACTATGGACCCCGGTCCAATCTTTACCATTGATACATCTTCCACTGTTACTTGTTTACTTGCTGCAAACCATTACCTTCTACACCATACGTTTAATCCTTTGTTACAGCAAACCGGTGAGCTTGACAACCTCACTAATTCATTGGGGGCAAAGTCTTGAGTTTGTGTTGTGCAGGTCTCCGCGTTGCTTGCAACACCTGTGTGACGTTTCCTTCCCCTTCTAGTTTGATAACATCGGTCTCTACTGACGGAAGATGTCACATCCCAAAATTTTCCAAATTTTGTAATGTGAAAATATAAATAAACAAAAGAAATAATTGTTGAAATTTAGGGTGAAAATAAACTTTTTGCTTCTAAATGGAAACATCAAAACCCCTATTGAACAAAACTTGGATGAAAATGGAATCCAATAAATTTCAATCAAGTGAAATGCATTCATCAAAGAATGTATCTTGAAATTTAAACACTTGGGAGAATAAACCAAAACCCTAAAACCCTAGTGGAATAAATCATTTCCAAGATCTCTCAAAGACTATGGATTTGATCCATATAAAAATTTAGCAACAAACATTCATAAATGATCAAAATGATAAATAAAAATATTATAAAACCATAGAAATTGGTTTCACTTAATTTGGAGCCATGGATAAAAACTTATGAATTTAATAAGATAAAAAGAATTAATTTCCAAAGCTAATAAAGCTCTTAACTAAAATCCATACCAAATTGTGAGCAAATTAATCCTAAAAAGATTTAAAAAGATAAACAAATATCAAATAAAAATATACAAATTGGAATCACCAATTTTGGATCTATAAATAAAAAGATATGGATTTTATAAGACAAAGAAGGAAATAAATAATTAAGGAATATTTAAAAAGCCAAATTAAATCTTGGCCAAATCCATAAACAAATAAAATAAAAGATTATTTAAATAAAATCATAAGGATCAAACAACATCCAATTTTATTTAAATAAAGACAAATTGCCTAAACTAAATAATAATAAAATTATTTACAAGACAATTTAAACCTTGAATTAAATCCAGAAGCAAATGGAACAAAGATAATCCAAATCCAAATAAAATAAAGGGATAAAGTATATTCAAATAAAATTATATGGGATTGAACTATATTCAAATTATTTAAATGAAGACAAAATCCCTACTCCCTCTGGACCATATTAATTGACTTTGATTTGTAAAATTTTGGATGAACCTATATAGTAAATATTGTCTAGATTTATTCAAATTTTGACAAATCTAAGTCAATTAATATGGGTCGGAGGGAGTAATAAAAATGATTAAATAAATCATGGAAAAAATAAATGAAATTACCAAAGAGGATTAAAAGTTATCTAATTGACTTCAAAAGAATAAAAGAATTGTTTGAAGAAATAAAATAGATTGGAACCATATTTAAATCTTATTTAAAATAAAGACAAATGTCTAAATTAAATAAATAACAAACCATATGAGAATATAAGAAATATTCTAAAATGGAATATTTAAATACATTATTAATTAAGATTAAACCTACTGAAAAGGTTTGATCGAAATATGAATTAAAAAGTAAGTTTTTGAATCATATTAATTATTACTTGAAAATAAAGCCAAAAGCCCTTTCAAATAAATATTGAATCATATTAAAATATTTTGAATTAATCTATATATGAAATTTCAAACACATAAATAAACAGTACAAACTTACTGAAAAAGTTTGGTCAAAACTTGTATCCAAATTGAAGTTTGAATCAAAAGTTTAAAATCAAAACAGAAAAAAGAAATCAGAAAAAGGAAAAGAATCAGAAAAAAGGAAAAGGGTCCAACCCAGCTAACCTAGCCCAGCAGGCCCAGCTAGCCCACTCTCTCCCCTCCCCAAACCGTTTTCTCTTACTCGCGAATAAACCCGCTCACCCGCTGACGACCCGACCCCACCAAACCCTCCTCTCATTCGCTGACCGTAGGACCCCACTCTTGTTGCATCATCATCTTCTCCAGCGACCCGTTCTTCCCTTCCCTCTCGCTAGTTTCTTCTTTGATTCCGCGAGTTAAATTAACATCAATGCCGTGAGTAATTCCGTCAGCAATCACGCACGATAAATCGCCCCTGTCCCCTCTATCTTTCCCCTCACTCGCCGCACCCTCTCTACCCTAGGGCTGCTCTGATTTTGAACCGCACCACCACAGCACCGACGACCTTCCCCGGCCGATTCCGGTGAAGCCAGACCCTCCCCAATCCCCTAGTGCATGCTAGATTGCTCGCCAGCATCACCCACACCTGCCAGCATCCTCAACTCGCCCACGCGTGCCCCACAGCCTCGGCAACGACAACACCCGAGCGCCGCCACGGTCTGCAGCAACTTCGGTGACCCCTACTGGTAGTCTCTGACCGTGCCTCCCCCTCTCTTTGACACTCACGCCTTCGTCTCTCTCGCGCGCATCTGACGCACTCGTTGTCTTGATTTTCGTGCCGTGCAGCCTCGCCAACAACAACGCCGAGCGCTCCCGTCGCTAGGAGCATCTCCGGCGAGGAATTCCCGCCGCGTCCGTGCACCCCTTCGTCGAAGACGACAACCTCGAGCATCCCCACTCCATGGCTAACACTATGAGATCCTCCTCTGTCTCCTGTGCTTCCTAGATTCACCGGAACATCTCTGCCCGAGCTCCGTCGCCGCTCGCCGCCAAACAGCGTCGCCCACCTATGGTCAAGCCACTCAGGACCATTAGATCTGGATCCAGCGAATAGGATAAATTAACTTAACTGAATTAGTATGATTATATCAGAGCCGCACTATGCCCTTTTAATCCAATGCACCGCATCAGTCGATCCCAGCGAACCGGTATCGTCCAATAGCAATCAACCACGTGGCCTGTGTTTTGTTTCAAAAACAGAAACTTATCTATTAAATGTTTAGATTTGAAAAATTCATAACTTTTAATCTACACGTCCAAAATTTACACCTGGGTGGAATGATGTGAATGGATTATGTTGAGTGGTTACACAGGGCCCCATATTTATGGCCTACCCTAGTGTATCTCACTTGTGGAAAGCCACCCAGGAATAAAGAGATTTGAGATGTCAAATGTTGAGAAGCTTCAAGTGCAGCCACATGGCATTATGGGCTCTGCCTGGATCATATAGGTTGCAATAACTTAGCCAGATGGACAGTTGGTGGTAGGGGTGATAGGTTTGGAACGCGTCCATTTTGGTCTAAGGGAGGGCTTCTGAAAGATCTTATCTCGATGCATGTCGAGTCTTGTGGGGAAAGTGCACCACCTATCGAGAGAGTAAAATCTAAGTACTTAGCCGTGTCCCTGGCAATGGACAATTTGAGCATCACAAAATGGAAGCTATCAAGGATCTCCTCATCCCAATTTCTAAGTTAAAAGCTTGTGGTTGAACAAGGGTTAAAGGATCTTCAATCTTTGATTGGTATATGCCTTGGGTGATTTGACAAACAAAAACTTAGTGTTTCCAAATGATAAGGAAAATCTATTTTGAGCAAAGAAAGCCTAAGCTCCACTTAGCCAAATGCATATAGATGATAGATACCACTACTCTACCATAGTATCACTTGCTAATACAATTCAAATGTATTGACCCTTGTGGATGTAACTTATTATGTTACAGGTTTGTTTGATGTTAGTGAAGTGTGTTGAATAGGATTATGTAACACCCTCAGAATCGACCCTATGCAAGTTTCAGCGCTTCCCGCCAAACCCGCATAGAAACGATTCAAAGGTGCCCACCAGGCACTTTCGTGCGGGTGGAAAACGAAGTAATAACATTACACAACAGTCCTCGATGGAACCCACAGAACAGATATATATACAACACGACTCCATGAGTCAAGAATTCAGATATACAGAACAAAGATCCAAATCACCTTGAAAACGATAGAGCGTCCAGCTACGGACAAGATACAAATGGGGCTAAGAGCCCTGAAGAATAACCAATGGCGTCCATAACCCTGCCTAGGCCAAGCCGGAAGGGTAACCCTGCTAACGACGTCGAAACCTGCTAAAACAAAAGGGGTGCCGACAAAGGGCAAAGGAAAAAGAGGAGAGTCGGTACTGAGGCCAGTACACGGCGAGGCTAGAATTCGGCGGTCCTCGCCTACATAGGTATGGTGGACTGAAGCGGCAGCGCAGCATGCACTAAACAACCTATAGAGACTCGATATAACTGGCGGCTATCAGAGAGGGGCAGGAAAACCCTATTCGGAACCAACCTGATGCTACCATCAAACAAACCCATCCTGGTGTTTCCCCCTCGAGACCGAACGAGGAAGTCAACCGAGGAACTCACACAGTTGGCAGTTTTATTTATTCAGTTATCATTGCAGCAATTACTAGTCAGGTGTAGATAATCATCCTGATAAAATAAGCAGTGGGCCGTTTTAGTTAACCATTCCGTTGTAGTTGCAACACTTACTAGTCAGATACAATTAGCATGAGATATCCCAAAACCAGCAGTTGTTGGTACTTTTATTTAGCCATTCCGTTGTAGTTGCAATACTTACTAGTCAGATACAATGGTCGCAAGCGACAACCCAAACAAGCAATTGTTGGCAGTTTTATTTAGCCATTCCATTATAGTGAAGCTCATTACTAGTCATTTTAAAGTCAAATTTATAGCACTACTTTAGTTATAGTTGTCTATGATCGAGATACTGTGCTCCAAGTCGTCCATAACCGCGGACACGGCTTTCAGAAAGTTTTACCCTGCAGGGGTGCACAAATAGCAACACACACTCGATCAACCTCGGAAAAACCAAATCAAAACCCAACGAGGCCTTCATGACAAAGCAATCACCAGATTCAGAAATATTTCAGGGGGCCACCCCATTAAGTATACCCGCAACGAAGTTAGCTGACTTCGAGACGGACTCAAGGTTTGTGGGGCCGGCTGTAAACGACTGGGAACCCAAAACTGGGCTTGTCGATACCGCGTAAACGGGTCACGATCCTAAACAGTACAGTGTGCAGTACCTCGCACAATTTAAATAAAGCAGTAAAGCATGGCATAAGTACAGGATAGTAAATAAAACCTCAAACTAGTTTGTGGCCCCAAGAAATAAGAATGAATCAAGCTCTGGCTCAGGGGGGTCCCATAATCCTCCCGGATGTGGATAGCGCGAATATTCAAGGAACAGGTATCAAGTACTCGGGGTCCTACGGGACACAAGTGGACGGTTAACAACCAAATAACATCTATTGCCCACCTATGCCTCTGCATTTACCTACTTCAATTTTAGTTATTAAACGATAATTAAAGCCATGATCATCTCCAACAAAAAACACACGGCAATACTCCAACAACTGTGGTACTTGACGACACGCAACAGCACTTGAGCAAGCGACTACGACGCGCAGGTCCAACTATCTATCAAACAACAGGTAATAGGAGGTGTCCAAGGCAATATAAGGCTGCAAGGGATATCACGGGTACGAAAATTAGAGCATCGCAACACAGATAGCAATAGATCAACAGGAGGGAATAAATACTATAAAAGTAAGATAGGTAGACAGGGGGGGATGCTCGCCTGAAAACATTGCCGAAGGTTCATCCGAAGATCGGGTCGATACTCGCATCAACTCATCGGCCTAGTCCGTGAAGAAGCAAAGCACTAGAGGAAACACCGGATACACTATTTATTACTACGGCAGAAGATCGAGCATGATGCATGTATGATGTATGACATGGCAAAGGTGCGATGCAATTAGGCAAGATTAAGCGGAACCGGGGTCCCGACATTTAATTAAACGGTTCAAGTTGTTTAGCTACCCTGCAATTTAAATGTTGTCTTAACAAGGCAAAACATAGTATCGGTTCTCTACACAAATTTAAATGAGGCCAATATAAGACTAGATTTGCCCGCATATGGGCCCCATATTTAATTATAATGTGAATCGGCATAAGGCCCCCAAACCACACAAATATGCATGCGAGATGAATGATTATTATGCAACAGGTTTTATATTTAGCATTTATAAAATAGGGGCTCGGGAAAAGGTTCACACATTAGGGTTCGGAAGATCTTGGGGGTTCCGGAGGGTTCGGGGTTCGGTCTCAGGGTTCAGGGTTCGACGGGATCGGTCTTCGAAGGTCGGATACAAAATGCAGAGCTTGGCGTTCCGGGAAGGACTTGGTGTGGCGTCGGGAGCGCATCGGACTCGCCTGGTCGGTGTCGATCTGGTCAGGCCCGCGTATCAGGTCGGTCTTGGCGTTCGGGGTGAAGAACTTGGCGTCCGGGAAGGAGAATTTGTCGCACCGGGGTCTCGGCGTCCTCGGATCCAAGAGGAAGAACTATGCGTGCCGGGTTCGGTCTTCGGGTTCCGGGAAGAAGATCTTGAGGGTCCATGTCGAAGATCTCGGGTTCTGATGTCGGTGGCCTTCGAGTGGCTCCATGTACAACCTTCGATATCCTCGGCATCAGGCCGTTCTTGTTAGCGAGGAGATCTTAACACATCTTGTTACCGAAACTTTCACGGATCAACAGATAAACAAACGTTCAGGAGCCCCATGAACACACAAGCACATGACGGACACGCGTGTAGAGAGGCACAAGGTCGACATCGGGACCTTGATGGTTGGCTACGGGCGGTACAGGTGGCGGGGCAGAGGCGCTCGGGAAGACCTGCTGCCGGGGAGGAGGGCGGCGCTGCGGGTGCAGAGCTGCTGCAGGGAAGACGCGACGACGACCAGAGGTGGCACTGGGCCATCTTGCAGAGGGCGGCGAGCTCGACGGCTCGCAGAGAGGCAAGGGTGGAGCTCAGGTGAGGACGGGGTGAGCAGGGCGACGCTCGAGCGGTCGGACGCATGGCTGTCGGGGCCGCCTGCGGCGGCAGGGACGGAGGACGGGTGGCGGTCCGGGACCTCGCGGCTTGATGCGGAGGAGGCGCCATGGTGCAGGAGCTCGGGTCAAGGCGGCGCACGGTCGGAAGGAGGCGGCCGGAGTGCTCGCAGAAGGCGGCAGGGAGGCACGGGACCGGCGAGGCCGAGGGAGCGATCGGGCGGAGGAGGCCGCGGGAGGGAGATGACGGCGACGGTAGCGGTGGGCCGAGCTCGGGCTTGAGGTGGAGGAAGGGCGGCTGGGAGGAGCCCTGTAGGCGGGACCGGCTCCGGCGAAGGGGCGGCCCGAGGAAGGCGGCGGCAGGGTGAGCGAGGGAGGAGGGCGTCGGGGTGTGGGTGCGGGACGCGGAGTGGGGAAGAGGAGCGGGACAGGCGGCAGGTGGGTGGGGCCAGGGGAATCCCGATGCTGGGGTTTGCGGCGCGGTCGGTGTGGCGTGCGTTGCGTGCTGGGTGCGTCGCGTGTGTGTGGTGGTGTGATGTTGCGGGTGGGGCCAGGGAGAGGGAGGGAGTAGGTGGTGGCTGGGGTGAGGTGGCTGATGTGGCAGGTGGTGATTGGGTGGGTGGAGAGAGGAGAGGTGAGGTGGCGGTAGGCAATTGGGTGGGGTGAGGTGGAGGGGGGCTGGGTAGAATAGGATTGGGTAGATTTAGGACTAGGTAGGAAAAGATTTAGGTGGCCTGATTTTGTACTGGGGGTGGCCAACTGGGCCGGATCGGCCCGGTACGGCTGCCCCCTAAAATTAATATAAAATTTTATGTATTGTATAAAAGACTTGTGCAGTTTATTTTTAGACAAATAAAATATCCGGAAGGGTTCGGGGATTATTTTGAAATAGAGAGGGATCTTTGTAGAAACCCAAAAGTAGGTTTTAACAAAATAGTTTTAGTTAATGAGATGCATGATGATGTCATGATGGTGCACAGAACAAAAATACCAAGCGATTTTCTAGTAGTGGTTTTGGCGGGATGCCACAATTCGACACCACTAACAATGGATCTCGCCCTCGAGATCCGCCTCATGGTACCGGAAGGAAGGTCGGCGATCTGTGTCTTCTCGCATCGTGTAGATCCTCGCGACACCACTAACAAGAGGTCGTTGTCCGTGATCGTCGAGAGAACACTCCGGGGACAAAAGGTCGAAGGTAGAGGTATCGACAAATAAAGCCACCTCTAACTTCCGCGGAAGGAGTATAACTGCAATGATTCACCATTCAATGTGCAAGAGCGAATGATAAGAATAGTCGGATGGTGATCAGTCCATCGCGCACCCAAACCATTACTCTGCACATGAATAGGAAATTATGCAACCAACTCTTAGAATTCAGACTGAAGATCTCGACAAACGAGGTTCGGAAACAAAGGAGTGATGCAGACTCTGCATCGGATCTAGCATAGATGATGTCGTCGCGTCAGAAAGCACCGGAAGGCACGAGAAGGAACAAAGAGAAGTTCACCAGACGAAGGATTCCTCGGATAGCATGAAGACCAGATGTAGACACACCGTTACCAAAAGAGGGAGCGAAACCCTGAAGGTACGACGGAACCCAACCACGAGAAATCCTGGACTCGAAGAGAGAGAAAAGAGCGGATTCAAAACACGCAGAGGTGAGAGGAGAGCAGCAGAGGGGTAAGGAGTAAAATCAGACCTAATCAGAACTATCCAACCGATTTTGCAAAAATAGTTTTGACACTCTACTTTGGCCGTTAGCTAGGTTATCCTACAGGCTGGACTTGTGGAGTATGGCAACTGCTGAGCTCTGATACCACTCTGTAACACCCTCAGAATCGACCCTATGCAAGTTTCAGCGCTTCCCGCCAAACCCGCATAGAAACGATTCAAAGGTGCCCACCAGGCACTTTCGTGCGGGTGGAAAACGAAGTAATAACATTACACAACAGTCCTCGATGGAACCCACAGAACAGATATATATACAACACGACTCCATGAGTCAAGAATTCAGATATACAGAACAAAGATCCAAATCACCTTGAAAACGATAGAGCGTCCAGCTACGGACAAGATACAAATGGAGCTAAGAGCCCTGAAGAATAACCAATGGCGTCCATAACCCTGCCCAGGCCAAGCCGGAAGGGTAACCCTGCTAACGACGTCGAAACCTGCTAAAACAAAAGGGGTGCCGACAAAGGGCAAAGGAAAAAGAGGAGCGTCGGTACTGAGGCCAGTACACGGCGAGGCTAGAATTCGGCGGTCCTCGCCTACATAGGTATGGTGGACTGAAGCGGCAGCGCAGCATGCACTAAACAACCTATAGAGACTCTATATAACTGGCGGCTATCAGAGAGGGGCAGGAAAACCCTATTCGGAACCAACCTGATGCTACCATCAAACAAACCCATCCCGTTGTTTCCCCCTCGAGACCGAACGAGGAAGTCAACCGAGGAACTCACACAGTTGGCAGTTTTATTTATTCAGTTATCGTTGCAGCAATTACTAGTCAGGTGTAGATAATCATCCTGATAAAATAAGCAGTGGGCTGTTTTAGTTAACCATTCCGTTGTAGTTGCAACACTTACTAGTCAGATACAATTAGCATGAGATATCCCAAAACCAGCAGTTGTTGGTACTTTTATTTAGCCATTCCGTTGTAGTTGCAATACTTACTAGTCAGATACAATGGTCGCAAGCGACAACCCAAACAAGCAATTGTTGGCAGTTTTATTTAGCCATTCCATTATAGTGAAGCTCATTACTAGTCATTTTAAAGTCAAATTTATAGCACTACTTTAGTTATAGTTGTCTATGATCGAGATACTGTGCTCCAAGTCGTCCATAACCGCGGACACGGCTTTCAGAAAGTTTTACCCTGCAGGGGTGCACAAATAGCAACACACACTCGATCAACCTCGGAAAAACCAAATCAAAACCCAACAAGGCCTTCACGACAAAGCAATCACCAGATTCAGAAATATTTCAGGGGGGCACCCCATTAAGTATACCCGCAACGAAGTTAGCTGACTTCGAGACGGACTCAAGGTTTGTGGGGCCGGCTGTAAACGACTGGGAACCCAAAACTGGGCTTGTCGATACCGCGTAAACGGGTCACGATCCTAAACAATACAGTGTGCAGTACCTCGCACAATTTAAATAAAGCAGTAAAGCATGGCATAAGTACAGGATAGTAAATAAAACCTCAAACTAGTTTGTGGCCCCAAGAAATAAGAATGAATCAAGCTCTGGCTCAGGGGGTCCCATAATCCTCCCGGATGTGGATAGCGTGAATATTCAAGGAACAGGTATCAAGTACTCGGGGTCCTACGGGACACAAGTGGACGGTTAACAACCAAATAACATCTATTGCCCACCTGTGCCTCTGCATTTACCTACTTCAATTTTAGTTATTAAACGATAATTAAATTAAACGATAAATAAAGCCATGATCATCTCCAACAATAAACACACGGCAATACTCCAACAACTGTGGTACTTGACGACACGCAACAACACTTGAGCAAGCGACTACGACGCGCAGGTCCAACTATCTATCAAACAACAGGTAATAGGAGGTGTCCAAGGCAATATAAGGCTGCAAGGGATATCACGGGTACGAAAACTAGAGCATCGCAACACAGATAGCAATAGAGCAACAGGAGGGAATAAATACTATAAAAGTAAGATAGGTAGAAAGGGGGGATGCTCGCCTGAAAACATTGCCGAAGGTTCATCCGAAGATCGGGTCGATACTCGCATCAACTCATCGGCCTAGTCCGTGAAGAAGCAAAGCACTAGAGGAAACACCGGATACACTATTTATTACTATGGCAGAAGATCGAGCATGATGCATGTATGATGTATGACATGGCAAAGGTGCGATGCAATTAGGCAAGATTAAGCGGAACCGGGGTCCCGACATTTAATTAAACGGTTCAAGTTGTTTAGCTACCCTACAATTTAAATGTTGTCTTAACAAGGCAAAACATAGTATCGGTTCGCTACACAAATTTAAATGAGGCCAATATAAGACTAGATTTGCCCGCATATGGGCCCCATATTTAATTATAATGTGAATCGGCATAAGTCCCCCAAACCACACAAATATGCATGCGAGATGAATGATTATTATGCAACAGGTTTTATATTTAGCATTTATAAAATAGGGGCTCGGGAAAAGGTTCACACATTAGGGTTCGGAAGATCTTGGGGGTTCCGGATGGTTCGGGGTTCGGTCTCAGGGTTCAGGGTTCGACGGGATCGGTCTTCGAAGGTCGGATACAAGATGCAGAGCTTGGCGTTCCGGGAAGAAGGACTTGGTGCAGCGTCGGGGGCGCATCGGACTCGCCTGGTCGGTGTCGATCTGGTCGGGCCCGCGTATCAGGTCGGGCTTGGCGTTCGGGGTGAAGAACTTGGCGTCCAGGAAGGAGTATTTGTCGCACCGGGGTCTCGGCGTCCTCGGATCCGAGAGGAAAAACTATGCGTGCCGGGTTCGGTCTTCGGGTTCCGGGAAGAAGATCTTGAGGGTCCATGTCGAAGATCTCGGGTTCCGATGTCGGTGGCCTTCGAGTGGCTCCATGTACAACCTTCGATATCCTCGGCATCAGGCCGGTCTTGTTAGCGAGGAGATCTTAACACATCTTGTTACCGAAACTTTCACGGATCAACCGATAAACAAACGTTCAGGAGCCCCATGAACACACAAGCACATGACGGACACGCGTGTAGAGAGGCACAAGGTCGACATCGGGACCTTGATGGTTGGCTATGGGCGGTACAGGTGGCGGGGCAGAGGCGCTCGGGAAGACCTGCTGCCGGGGAGGAGGGCGGCGCTGCGGGTGCAGAGCTGCTGCAGGGAAGACGCGACGACGACCAGAGGTGGCACTGGGCCATCTTGCAGAGGGCGGCGAGCTCGACGGCTCGCAGAGAGGCAAGGGTGGAGCTCAGGTGAGGACGAGGTGAACAGGGCGACGCTGGAGCGGTCGGACGCGTGGCTGTCAGGGCCGCCTGCGGCGGCAGGGCCGGAGGACGGGCGGCGGTCCGGGACCTCGCGGCTTGCTGCGGAGGAGGCGCCATGGTGCAGGAGCTCGGGTCAAGGCGGCGCGCGGTCGAAAGGAGGCGGCCGGAGTGCTCGCAGAAGGCGGCGGGGAGGCACGGGACCGGCGAGGCCGAGGGCGCGATCGGGCGGAGGAGGCCGCGGGAGGGAGATGGCGGCAACGGTAGCGGTGGGCCGAGCTTGGGCTTGAGGTGGAGGAAGGGCGGCCGGGAGGAGCCCTGGAGGCGGGACCGGCTCCAGCGAAGGGGCGGCCCGAGGAAGGCGGCGGCGGCAGGGTGAGCGAGGGAGGAGGGCGTCGGGGTGTGGGTGCGGGACGCGGAGTGGGGAAGAGGAGCGGGACAGGCGGCAGGTGGGTGGGGCCAGGGGAATCCCGATGCTGGGGTTTGCGGCGCGGTCGGTGTGGCGTGCGTTGCGTGCTGGGTGCGTCGCGTGTGTGTGGTGGTGTGATGTTGCGGGTGGGGCCAGGGAGAGGGAGGGAGTAGGTGGTGGCTGGGGTGAGGTGGCTGATGTGGCAGGTGGTGATTGGGTGGGTGGAGAGAGGAGAGGTGAGGTGGCGGTAGGCAATTGGGTGGGGTGAGGTGGAGGGAGGCTGGGTAGAATAGGATTGGGTAGATTTAGGACTGGGTAGGAAAAGATTTAGGTGGCCTGATTTTGTACTGGGGGTGGCCAACTGGGTCGGATCGGCCCGGTACGGCTGCCCCCTAAAATTAATATAAAATTTTATGTATTGTATAAAAGACTTGTGCAGTTTATTTTTAGACAAATAAAATATCCGGAAGGGTTCGGGGATTATTTTGAAATAGAGAGGGATCTTCGTAGAAAGCCAAAAGTAGGTTTTAACAAAATAGTTTTAGTTAATGAGATGCATGATGATGTCATGATGGTGCACAGAACAAAAATACCAAGCGATTTTCTAGTAGTGGTTTTGGCGGGATGCCACAGATTACAAGTCTACAACCAACATGATTGTTGTGGCACTTTGAAGATGAAGGACTCCATGCTATATAGTTATTTCTGCTGCATTGTAATGAGATAGCCAAATGAGCTATGTAAGATGTAATGAATTATTTTATTCTTGGTTATAAAGTTGTATTATGACCTTTGTTTCTTGATATTACATCTTAAATTGTGGATGCTAGCTATTGATCCAAGGACTAGCATTGTAAACACAGGGATCTCTACCTTATCAGGTTGGGACCTCTACAGAAGACTTGCAGTTGTGCTCATCACACCTTTCTCTTGGGGTTTCCAACGAAGTGCTCCATGTCAGCACCATCACCGCTTCATCCCACCATCCTGCAAGATGCAAAGTAAACAAAAAAGCAATCGACAACAAAAGCATCAACGCCCACAAAACCATTGTGTTCTACTTGTGCAACATATCTAAGCATAAACATGGCTCTGATACCACTGTAGGGGTTCGTAGCATGAAAAAAATTCTATCGCATGAACACACAAAATCCAAGATCTAATCTACGAGATCGGTGCAACGGGTTTATAGAGTACTAACCCTTGTAGATCCAAAGTGTTTTAACAAGATCAGATTTTCGTGGTTGATGTAGTCGTTCACTTGTCGATCTCAAGATCGTGTAGACGATCCTTTAGGAGCCACGTTCCGGCAGCGCTTCCGCAGTCGGTCACATGTATGGTATTCGATGAAGAAATTCCTATCCCTTGTTCTAGCAGGCAGCGGAGGTTGTATATCTCCTCGTTATTCCATCAGCACGACGGTGTGGTGGTGGAGGTGGAGGAGTAGATCCTGCAGGGCTTCGCCTAAGCCAGAGCAGGTATGGTGGAGTAGAGAGGGACTCAACATCTAGGGTGTACGCTCCAAGGAGAGGGAGGCGCCGGCGGCTAGGGTGTAGGCGGCGGCAACTTGGAGAGGGGCGGCGACCTAGGTCAAGGGGTGAGAGGGGGTGCCACCCCTCCCCTCTTTATATATGTGGAGGGGAGGCGGCCAGGGTGGTCGAGTCCTCCCCCAACTCCTCTTGTGGCCGGCGGCTTGGGGAGGGAGAGGGAAACCTAGTTTCCCTAGGTCTCCTTCCCTTCCTCCACTAGGACTTTGACTTTCCAAATTGGGATTTGGCTTTTCAAACTAGACTTTGACTATTCAAACTAGAGTTTGATTCCCACTTCCTAGTCTTAGCCGACTTGGCCTAGGGCTTGATGCCGTCATGCCCACTTGGGTATGGCGCATCCATGTGCCCCCCTTCCGGGGTGGTGGACCTTCTAGAACCTTCTAGAAGCTTCTGGTGAAAACACTGAAAACATTTCCGAACCCCGAAATTGGACTTTCCTTATATGAATCTTATTCTCCGAACCATTCCGGATCTCCTCGTGATGTCCCAGATCCAATCCGAGACTCCGAACAACATTCAGTCCCTAACTCATATTCCATATCTACTAAACAACATCGAATCCTTAAGTGTGTCTCCCTACGGTTCAGGAACTATGCAGACATGATCGAGACACTTCTCTGATCAATAACCAATAGAGGAATCTGGAAATTCATATGGCTCCCACATATTTATATGATTACATTGTGATCGAATAAACCATTTACATACGATACCGATTCCCTTTGTCACGCGATACTTTACTTATCTGAGGTTTGATCGTCGGTATCTCCATACCTAGTTCAACCTCGTTACCGATAAGTACTCTTTACTCGTTTCATGATATGACATCCCTTGTGACCTAGTCACATGCTTGCAAGCCATTTGGATGACATTCCACCGATATGGCCTAGAGTATATATATCCGTTATATGGATGGAAAAATCCCACTCTTGATCCATGTGTCTCAACACATACTTTCAGAATACCTAATGCCACCTTTATAACCACCCAGTTATGGAAGTGGTGTTTGATGTCATCAAAGCATTCATCCTATGATGGTGATTAACATGATCTCATGGTCAAAGGATTAGGTTACTATGTATTTGAAAGCTTGTAGCAAACGAACTCTAAATGACTTGATCTTATGCTACGCTTATTATAAGAGTGTGTCCATCATATCATTCTCCTAATGACAGTTGGTGGTAGGGGATGATAGGTTGGAACGCGTCCATTCTAGTCTAAGGGAAGGCTTCTGAAAGATCTTGTCTTGGTGAAAACAAGTCTTGTGGGGAAAGTGCACCACCTCTGCAGAGTGAAAAATCTAAGTACTTAGCCATGTCCCTGGCAAAGGACAATTTGAGCATCAAGACATTGAAGCTATCAAGGATCTCCTCATCCCAATTTCTAAGTTAAAAACTTGTGGTTGAACAAGGGTAAAGGTTCGCCAATTTCTATTGGTAGTTTCTTGGGTGATTTTGACAAACAAAAACTTAGTGTTTTCAACTAAAAAGGAAATCCTTATTTTGAGCAAAGCAAGCCTAAGATACACCTATCCAAATGCATATAGATGTTAGATACCACTATTCTACCATAGTATCACTTGCCAATACAATTCAAATGTATTGACCCTTGTGGCTGTAACTTATTATGTTACATGTTTGTTTGATGTTAGTAAAGTTTGTTGAGTAGGGATTAAAAGTCTACAACCAACATGATTGCATGTGACATATGACGAAGAAGGACTCCATGCTATATAGTTATATCTGTTGCATTGTAATGAGATAGCCAAATGAGCTATGTAAGATGTAATGAATTATTTTCTTCCTGGTTATAAGTTGTAATATGACCTTTGTTTCTTGATATTACATCTTAAACTGTGGATGCTAGCTATTGATCCAGAAACTAGCATTGTAAAAACAGGGATCTCTACCTTATCAGGTTGGGACCTCTACATTTGTGTCCACCATATCTACCTATTAGTATTATTGCTATTCCAAGCAAATTCTCAACCTTCATCTATCTTTCGAATTAAAAATTATTTTGTTATGTGAAAACTAGTTAGTAAATCTCTCACGAACTTGATGGCACACCTTATTTTCTAATAAACTTGAACCATTGTGTCATCAAAGTTGTATATGCTTGCATCTATATGTTGGGATTAGCATAACCGTGTTGTCACGGGGAACGCTTTCAACACTTATGGATACATATCAAGTTGATATTATGCTCTTTTGTTTGCGGATGTCGTCGGTGTGAAATATTAGGGGAGCTTTTAAGTCCATGGAGTTATGTATGTGTGTTAGAGAAACGCTTGGGCCGCTAGCCTAATCCATGCCTAATCATGGTGGAAAGTTGCAGCATAACCATAGTGAGCAATTTATGAAGCATCCTCAATAAAAACCTATGCAAATAGCAAATAAAAAGATCGCTAAGATGCTCATTGTCTGCTTGCCTTGTCATTTTGATTACGGGATAGCTCCTGTATCATGTGCAAGGGGTACCCCATTGGCGGTTCTTTATGATACACATGTACTTACAATGACAAGAACTTATCGGTAACTAAAGTTGAGTAGCATGAGGAGTAGCCCTCGTACTCAAGGGACATGAGATTGCCAACTTATATTTCGTCAAGCATATACTCCATCTTTGTTCACTTTAACCTTAATCACTTCAAGATGCTGATGATATTGGCAATGAGATCTCAAAGCTAGTAAGTACCATAATCTTTTGGAAGCTCTTTATGAACTTGAAATCCCTGTTTCCCTCTATGAAGGGCCTTTCTTCTATTTCTAAGTTGAGTCAGTAAACCTATTTCCTCTTTATCTCCAGCAAGCATTTGAGTTGTTGTGTTTCAAGCATTCATATGATGATTTATCCAATTGTGTTCTTTATCTTCCTTGTTTGCACAAGATTCTTATCTATTGAGTATTAATTTGAAAGCCATCATTGTGAAAAACCTTTTATGTTTGAGCAAAGAGTACTCTTGTTGTGAAAACTTTTACAAAAGCTTTTTGTGAAACTGTTTGCCAGTTGTTCTCTGACCAAGAACAAAGTTTGCTAATTCCAATTATGATTTATCTTTATGCATCTCTATTGTGACCCATCTACTTGTTGCAAGCTAAGTTATATAATGGTGAGTTTCTTTCTTCTATGAGTTGTGTAATGGTAAGTGTGATGCATCTTGTCTGTATTCTTTTATCGACACTTCACTCCATGAACCTGTGGGCATGTTTACTAAGCTCAGTTTTTGCTTGGGGACAAGCGAAGTTCTAAGCTTGGGGGGAGTTGATACGTCCAATTTGCATCACCATTCTATATCATAATTTTCCTCTATTCATTGATATATTTCTTATTAAGAGGTGTTACTTATGTCTTTTCATCTGTTTTTGCATGATTGATGATTCTTGGAGGATGCACTGCCGGAGTCAGGATTCTGATGGAAAAGAGGCGTTTTGATGCAATTTCGTGAAGATCATAAAAATACCAGAAAACTACGGAAAATCATATTTTCCCAGAAGACGAAGAAAGCCAGAAGGGGAGGCGGAGATGGGCCACAGGGGACCCACACCCCCCCAGGCGCGGGCCACCCCTAGGCCGCGCCTACAGGGGGTGTGGCCCATCTGGACCACCTCTGGCTCTGCCCTCTCGCCTATATCTTCCCCTCGAAACCCTAAAACACGGGGAGCAACCACAGAAAGATTCTGCCGCCTCTACGGGGCAGAAAACACCGAGAGAGAAAGAGCTCTCCGGCAGATAGATTTCTGCCGGGGAAATTCCTTCCCGAAGAGGGGAGATCATCGCCATCAACACCGTCATCAAGCTAGACTTCATCGGGATCATCATCCACACCATCATCTCCACCAGCACCATCATTACCTCTCCATCCCGCTTTAACAATTGTGTTGAATACTTGCATAGTTCTTAGGGGAAACTTTCCCGGTGTTGATTACTATTGTAGTTGATGCTTGTGAGTGGAACCATTGGATTATTGTTTATGTTTAGATTGTTATCCATCACCATATCATCTTTGATCTTGATCCATATGATGTCTTGTGAGTAATTTGTTTAGTTCTTGAGGACATGGGAGAAATCATGTTGTTAGTAGTGGATTTGTGTTGAGATATTATTCAATGGTTTAGTATTTAAGTTGTGGTGCTATTCTTCTAGTGGTGTCATGTGAACGTCGACTATAGGATACTTCACCATTTATGGGCCTAGGGGAATGCATTGTGTATTTGGATACTAATTGTGGGGTTGCCGGAGTGACAGAAACCTGAACTCCCGTTAGGACACCATTGCACAAGGGAGCGTAGGATCTCAGAGTTTAAGGCTATGGTTAGGTTTATATCTTAACTGCTTTCATGTAGTTGCGGATGCTTGCAGGGGGTTTAATCACAAGTATGTATTAGTCCAAGTAAGGTCGATACATTAGCACAGGTTCACCCACACAACACTTACAACACCAAAGAAGACTACTCAGCTATTTGAAGCGAAAGCACTTGACAATATTCCCATGTGTCCTTGAGAACGTTTCGCACTTATAAGTATTTCCAACGGCTTGTCCTTTGCTAAGAAAGGATTGGGCCACTTGCTACAATTGTTCGTTGTCTTTATTACTTGCACTTTGTTTCTTTGCTTTATCAGAAAACCCCTAAAAATTCGTTTCCTAAGTATTTTACAGATATTTCCTGCTCCATACCACTAGTCAACACCTTCTGCTCCCCGTTGGGATCGACACTCCTATTTATAGAAAGTACTAAGATACACCCCCTATACTTGTGGGTCATCAAATCTCCACGAAAAAGTCTGTAGCTGCCGCCACCATCGTCCCTAGATCAGGGGGATTCCCTCACTGTTCGTTGGGGCAAAGTCTTGAGTTTGTGTTGTGCAGGTTTCCAAGTTGCTAGCAACACCTTTGAGTCGTTTCCTTCCTCCTACTGGTTCTATAACCTTGGTTTCTTACTGAGGGAAGAACTTATTGTTGTACTCATTATACCTTCCTCTTGGGGTTTCCCAACGAACCTCTATAGTGATCTGAGCCACACCATCAACAAGTTTTTCTGGCGCCGTTGCCGGGGAGGCTAAGGTCGGCTTCACAAGGGGAGTCCTTCACAACCTTTCTCTTTACTTTGTTTTTGTTTTGCTTAGTTTCTTTTGCTTCTTTTTATCAAAAATTCCAAAAAAATAGTTTGGTTTGCTTTTTGTTTTCAAAAACACAAAAAAATTAGTTCTTCCTTTAGTCTTCATCTTGCTCTAGCTCACCATGTTGATCCCTAAGTTCACCCTGAAAGACCTTTCAATAGGTAGTGGCTCTACAATTGGGAAAAAAAATATTGAAGAATTCTTTAATCATATTAGCAAACATGAGGATATTGAGGATAGATCCTTAGCAGAACTTGCTCATAATTATGAAATTGCTGCAGCTTCTTTAGTTCACATGTTGGAGGCTATGTTTGTTAACCTTAACCCCATGATGCAAATAATGTTTCTAAAACTAAAAGAAATTGAGGATGCAGAAAAGAGAGATTTTATCCTAGAAACTTTGCTAAAAGAGTTCAATGATGTTTCTAAGAAAGCCAAAAAGGTCTTTGATCATTTTAATATGCTAGGCTCATGTGTAGAAGTTATTGGTACATTAGAAAAGTTGGATAAAACCAAACCCAGTGGAGAGGAAATTTAAATACCCATACCTTTTAAACTTGTAGGAATACATAAAGCCCAAGAAAAGAATTTTGATTGGATTGTTCCTGAAAACCCATTTGATGAAAGTAGTGAACCCAAGAGAGATGAGAAAGGATCCTCTAAACCTCATTTGGATGAGATAACTTTCCTAGTTGAAGAAATTTAGAGTATTAATCTTAATGCTTCTTCATTTGAAAATACTTGATTATTGCTTCTTGTGCCTAGCTTAAAGGCGTTAAAGAAAAGTACTTCTTCGGATATAACTGATACGTCCAAAACGTATCTACTTTCTCGAACACTTTGCTATTGTTTTTCCTCTAAACTTGTGTGATTTGGATACAACTAACAAGGACTGACGCTGTTTTCAGCAGAATTACCTTGGTGTCTTGTTTTTGTGCAGAAAATGAACTATCAGGAAAAATCCTGGAAAATATGCCAAAAACTATTTCTCACCAGAAGATCCACAGAGCCAGAAGGGGAGACAGAGAGGTGGCCTGGGGGGCCCAGACCCACCCCAGTAGCGGGCCCACTGACCCCGCGCCTAGGGGAGGTTTGGCCACCCCAGGCAGCTCCTCGGCCTCCCTACGCGCCTATAAGTTGCCTTCTGACCTAAAAACAGAGGGGGTTCGATAGTTTTCTAGAAACAGTTCCGCTCCGCCTCTGCCACCAGAAACCAAGATTCGGATCCAGAAACTCTGTTCTGGCACCCTGCCAGGACGGGAAATTTGTAGAGGATCATCGCCATCGTCATCACCAACGGATCTCCATCAACCACTGATGTTTCCCTCATCCATGAGTGAGTAAGCCCTCGCTGTAGGCTTGGGGATGGTAGGGATTGGATGAGTTCTATCATGTAATCGAATAAGATCTGTTAGGCCATAGTGCCTAGTATCTCTATTAATGCTATTTGACTTTGTTGGAACTTGTTGTGCTTAATGCTTGTCACTAGGGCCCGAGTGCCATGATCTCAGATCTGAACTTATTATTGAATCATTATGATAGTATTGTTTGTGATTTTATCTGCAAGTTGTGTACACATATCATTGTCCGAATCCAAAGGCCCCACAGTGACAATAATTGGGACAACCGGAAGGGATGGCTATGGTGTGAGGATCACATGTGTTCACGGAGTGTTAATGCTTTGCTCCGGTGCTCTATTGAAAGGAGCACCTTAATTGCTAGTAGTTCCCTAGAGGCCTCGCTGCCACGGGATGGCTGGACAAAAGATGTTATGCAAGTTCTCATTGCGAGCACCTATGACTATATTTGGAGCACATGCCTAGGATTGTTTAGTACTTGGATGCTTGTTATTATTTATCTGCAATGCCCTAGATCTTGAAGTTACATGTTTAGACTCGTCCATGCAACGCCTGTCGTGGTATTGCCGACGAGTACGCCATGGAGGGGTCCTCACAGTGCGTGTTTAGAGACGTGGGGGAAGGCGGATGGTTGACGGGTACGAGGTAACACAGCTTACCCAGGTTCAGATCACACGACGGTGGCGGAATCCTACTCCTGCTATAAATCACTATAAGGGCAATACGCCAAGTTACACGGATTGGTTCACTGTGCGAGGTTGTCTGAATCGATGCTAAGTTGTGTATGAGATTGTGCCCTAAAGGCTCCCATAGGCCCGACTTATATAGTCGCCTGGTCCTAGGGTTATAGGGAAAAGTCCTAGCCGGACAGCTTACAGAGTCCTACACCGTCTATTACTAGTCTTGTGTATCTTGCACTCCAAGGCTCCGGGTACGCTGGTGACTCCACCGTAGCCTTCCTTTATCTGGCATGGGCCTCCCTTCTGGATCCATCTAACTGGGCCGCCCAGCAGGCCATTGGCCATGCTACCAACTGTGGGCCACCCGGGTTATCCGGATAGGTGACATGCTACGAGGATACCCATATAGCATATCCCCAACAGTATCCCCCGGAGAACTCTGAGATCTTGCGCCGTCTTGCCTCTTCAGATGAATGTTCTGTCTAATTGAATGTCGGCAAATCATCAAGCAATATCTTGTAGTCCTCCTAAAGAACCCTGCAAGGCTTTCTTCCGTCTTCTACTTGTAAGCCAGAGAAATGCTGAATCTTTCATCGTACTCTTCCGTAGCCATTCGATCCGTCTATGTCGGAATCTTCAATGTGACGGCTCATCTTACCATGTCATCTAGGACGACGCAGGCTTAGGTCAGCGATGCCTCGTAACTCACACATGCAGAGAACGCAATCATGTCCGATTTTCCCGTGTGAGCGATACGAACCGTTGGCAGCGACGGTTGGAGACGTGGCGAAATTTCCGCGCACGCTCGCGAACACGTCGTCTACGCGGCAACCGTCCGATCAAGCTGCACGAATCTTGACGCTTGGAGATGATAAATAGTTACCGTGGTGGAATTTTCACTTTTTACCTCATTCTCCTCGCATCGTCTTCTTCCTCCAGTGCGTGCCCCCTCGAGCTCTCCGCGCCCAACTCGTGAAAAAACCCTAGCCTCCAATCTGCACCAGTCGCACCCAGCCTCACTCCATGGCCAGCAGCAGCACTTCTCCCTTCATGGCAGCGTCGAACGAAGCCGCGGCGAAGCCGGCGAGTTCCATCGTCGTTCCTCCAGAGGGCCTAGTCATCCCCGCATCGACGGCTATCGAGTCCGCCGGCGGCGACCTTAATCTGGCGGCGCTGGAGCCGTTGGAGGAGGATCCAGACTCGCACAAGGGCGACTGGCACGGCTTAGATATCACAGATCGTGATATCCAAGAGATGATCGCCGAAGGCTACCTTCCTGCAACGGAGGGGCTCGCTTGGCGGGCGGCACCGGCCGGCGAGGTTACACCTTCTCCCCAAGCCGGAGAAAAAGTGTACCTCAAATACCAACTAGTACGCGGCGTCTCCCTGCCCATCTCCAACTTCTTCCTCTCCATCTTGAATCACTATAGGGTCCAGCCCCAGAGCCTTTCCCCCAATAGTATCTTAGTGCTTAGCAACTACGCGGTGCTCTGCGAGGGATAGTTAGGGATAAGGCCTAGGTTAGACCTCTTTGTGTACTTCTTCACCGTCAAACGTGAAGCCGGACATAGAAAGGAAGAACTTAGGAACTGTGGCACCATAAGCTTCAAGATTCGACCTGGCCGGCGGTTCCCCGACATCGTCGGCCACGAGTCCTGCAAAAATTGGCAACGGACGTACTTTTACGGCCCAGACATCCCTCTGGCTGGCCGACAAGTTACGTACCCGGACTTCGTTAACAGAGCTGCCGCTGAAGCCTCGTCATGGAGATCCCAAGCCTCCCTTCCCTCCGACCTCGACGCTTCTCGTGCCATAAGGCGGATCGAATGGTTCGTAGAGATGGGTTTGACCGGCTTGGACCTAGCCATGTGTTGGTTCATCAGGCGAATCCAACCTCTGTAGCACCACGCGAAGCTCATGCACGAGTATACCAGCGACAGAAGGGATAGTCTCCGCATCTCCGTGGACAACTTCTCGAGCGACTCCGTCAAGCTCCGCCTTAAGGACATCGTCAAGGTGAAGGATAAGAAGCGTGGCTTCACCATCACCTACGACATGTTCATAGACGGCAAGTGCCCAAAGGTAGGTATTTTATTTTCCGTGTACGACATATACTCCAGTTCTTCCGTCTTGCAAATGTCATCTTATCTAACACGGTGATTTCTTACTTAACAGCTTAGCGATCTAGAGGAGGGCAACCTGGCTGCCCAAATCTATGATCCAAAGATGAAGGAAGTCACGGTCGTGTCCGACGACGAAGCTCCGTTGGCGCGGAAGCGGAAGAGCTCCACCTCTGACGCTGCCGACGGAGGCAAGAAGAATAAGACGGAGGGTGGAGCCTCCAAAAAGACTACCGCCGCCCTGGAGGCGGAAAAGAGAAGAGTTACTGGGATCCCCTTTGCCAAAGCACCCCCACTTGTGTAAGCTTCTCATTCTCCGACATTGTCTATTTATCTGTCTTGTTCCTGTACTTATGCATTTTGCACGTTTCAGGAAGAAAGCCACGACCAGCCTCAAGAAGACCTCCAAAACATCGGGGGCTTCTCGAAATATTAAGGACATGCTGCATCGCGACGCCTCCCCCACCATCGCCCCTGCCACTCCTGTCGTCAAGCCCTCGTCTGCCCCCAACAAGCTCACAAGCTAAGGTGGCATCTGTCCCTTCTGCCATGGAAGTGGATTCTGGCGCTTCTACCGAGCTTGCTGTTGTCGGCGAGTAGGCGACGATGTAGATTACCGCCCAACAAATGGCTGAAGCTTCGGCTAAGGATGCCATCGGTGGCGGCAAGGCGGTGGTGGAAGCTGGTACTTCTGCCAAAGGCGGCGCCCTTGCTCCCCAGAAACCTTTTGAGTTACCAAAGATAGTTTACCCGGCACTCACGCTGAGTAGCACAACTCTGGTTCCTGGAGCAGCACCGACATCTCCGACGTGCGGTCTTGAGGAGCTCCTCCGACAAGCAAAAATCTTGCGAGGAAACAACATCTTCTTTGGCAAACTGCTGGCCGAGAGCGCTACAAACCTCAAGATCATTGCACTTGTAAAATTTATTTGCCTTTTGCATTTCATATGAGTATCCCACTGTAGCCCCCGAGGATGTAGACGGAAAACCATAGGCTTTTGCGTCTAGATGCTCTAAGAGTGACTAAGCTAGAAAACTTCTCACTGTATCCCCCAAGCATGTAGATGGAATGAATTATTCCGACTATATGATTTAAGAGTAGCATATTTCAGTATTGTAGCCTCCAAGCTTCTAGTTGTAACTGAATTAGTTCCGACTAGATTCTTAAAGAAAGCTAAGCATATAGCTTAGTTAAAAACTTTATACTGTAGCCCCCAAGATTCTAATCAAAAACTGAATTAGTTCCGACTAGATGCTCAAAGAAAATCTAAGCATGTTGCTAGGTTAAAAACTCTCGCTGTAGCCCCCGAGCATCTAGGTGGAAAATTTCCGACTAGATGCTCCAAGCAGACTAAGCAACGTTTAACTTTGCCATTTTTTCCATAGAACGAGAATGCTCGGAGGGGCATGGCCAATGACAAGTACCATAAGATGCGCGTAGATCTTGAAGCCGAAAAGGGTAAAACTGCCATCTTGAAGGAACATATCATCAAAAACAAGAGTCTGTTTTCTTTTTGCGCTTTCCGTCTTGGTTTTGTGTCTATATTCTCCGAGTACTCACTGTGTACTTTGTTTTCTCTGACTTTGCAGAACATGTTGCCAAGGCCAAGGACATTGTCAAGCAATCCAAGCATATTCAGCATCTGGATAGCGAGAACAAGATCCTTAAGAAGGAGAGGAAAGATATGCTAAAAATGCATGAGGATTCAATGAAGGCCTGCAGGACTCCGCCACCGCGGAAACCGCTCGCTGGAAGGAGGAGATTGCGATCTTAAAAGATCAGAAGCAAGCTGCCGATGAGCAGAATCAACGCCATAGCGAGGCGTATAAGCTCCTCCAACAAGAGAAAGAATCCTTGGCGGACACCCTCTGGCAAGCTGAGGCTAGCATCTTCAGTAAGTTTTCTCCGTCTTGGATTTCTGTAGTCTGGGTACTTTGAATTTTTCGTGGTGGTATCACGGCATATGCCATGGGTAGGATAAAGTTGGGGCCGATGGACGTGGAGGAATCCGGGGAGGGATGATGCAGTGAAGACCGCACTCGTATGAACAAAGAGAAATACAATGTATATAGGATTGAGGCTCTCATGTGGAGATAACACCTCTTTCTCTACATCTAATCTCTCATAATCTTGCCATGCTTGTGGCTACAATCATGCTCCTTGAGTTGTATCTCCTATGCCTCTATCTAGATCTCTCTGTGAGATTGGAGGAGGAAGAAGAAGAGCTCCTATTGAGCAGAGAGGGGAAGAGCCCTTCAGGGCCTCTCTTGTAACGATCCCCCTGGTGCTCCTTATAAAGGGGAGCCCAGGGGACAAGACTTGTTCTACACGTTTGGCATCTACATGGTATATTCTGGGTTTCTTCTAGAGATGCTCAGCATATGCCTTAGCATCTTTGGAGATGCCAGGCATATTCCCTAGCATCTTATTTGATGCCAAGAGCATATCCCTAGAATCTTGTTAGATGCCATGGGCATATTCCATACGTCATGTACCAGTCTGAGCTGGTGGGCTCCCAAGACTGGCACAATACATGTTGGTCTTGTCTTGACTTGATGGTGCATCGAGGTGGATGTTGAAGGCGCATCTGGAAATGAATAAGATGTCGTACAGAACAATATTATTTGGCCTTAGGAAGTGTAATTCGGCCTGGTGGAAGATTGATTCGGCCCAGCCTTGGTCACAGATTAAAGGGCCCAGCCGAGGTATTCTGAGATTCGGCCTAGTGAAACCTAGCCTGGATTCCTCCTTGCTGGCCCATAGTCTGAGGTGCAGGCCGGGTTAATGGGATCCGCTGTGGGCCAAGATTCCTTTGATTCGGCCCACCCGGGGAGGTCGGCAAGGTCGGCGTTGCAGAGCCTGGGCGGTCCCGCGGTGGACCGGGTGTGATGGTTTCCGGCCCAGCCGGGCGAGACGCTGCCAGCCCAGCGTGGTCATGGGGGAAGGCCGGACTCGTAGTGGGCCGAATCAACTAGCTTCGGCCCACCCGGGCGTAGACAAGGAAACTCGGCACGTGGGGAGCCTTGGTCGGTCGAGGCGGGAATGCTGGGGGCGACGTCGGCGGGAGTGGGAGAGGTGAGCGTGACGTTGGCAGGAGCACTGCTTATGCCGGAGGCAGTTCGGAGATGGGCCGGATGCGGTGATTCGGCCCAGCCGTGTTATTCCCGTTTTTGGTCTTGATTCGGCTTAGGAGGCCCAGGACAGGGCCGAGATTTGTATAATTCGGCCCAGGCAGCCTCTTCCTCTATTACTTTCTATTCCTCATATTACTTATCTCGGATGGCGTTCCTTTTATCTCACTTTGTATTAAATCATTCTATATCCTCTTGTATCTTCCGATACCTCATCTTTAGGGTATCTGGGGTCATATCCCCGACATTAGTCCCCGAGGCTATGTGGGACTTGTAGAGTCGTGCATAGGCTTCAAATTCAAATATTCTCCGAGTTACTTTTCGACTTAATATATTTTAGATGTATACTTCTATGTCCCATAACCCTTTCGGGTAAGTTCGTGACACCTAGCCTTTATGGGCGCCGGTCTTTTAACCCCTTTGGATAAGTTATGACTTCCGGCCATTTTTGGCATTGGTCTTTTAACCCCTTTGGGTAAGTTACGAGTTCTGTCCTTCATGGGCACTACTCTTTTAACCCATTTGGGTAAGTCATGAGTTCTGGCCTTCTTGGGCATTGCTATTTTAACCCCTTTGGGTAAGTTGTGACTTCCGGCACATTTTTGGCACTGGTCTTTTAACCTCTTTGGCCAAGTTATGACTTCTGGCCATTTTTGGCACTGGTCTTTTAACCCCTTTGGGTAAGTTACGAGTTTTGTCCTTCATGGGCACTGCTCTTTTAACTATTTTGGGCAAGTTATACTTCGAGTTATTATACTCAAAATTTACTTACGTCTTAAGTCTGAGTCGTTTGACTCAAATCCGAGGTATAAATAACTACAGGGCTACTTGTGTCATGATCTAGCACCCAAGACTGACACGATAGTTGCAGAGTGTGGACCTCCTAATTCGGCCCAGACGGATATAGCAGCTTCATGGATCCTGCCGGATTACTGTTTGAACCGGCCTGGGAAAATGGCCCATCCAGGGCGAAAGAGGCCCAGCCGAGCTCCCTCTCATTCGGCCCGAGCTAGGCAGCAAGGAGAGTAGCCCAACTGGGGCAGGTGTTGCCAGCTCGCGCGGTTATGAAGAAGTGGCCCGTGGTGGGTTGGCTTAGTCCAGTGCCGGCCCACCTAGGGTAAGCTCGGTGACTGGCGTTCGCCCGTGGTGGGCCGAGCTGTTCGTGCCAGCCCACCCGGGGTGGATTGGCGAGGCAACCTGGCGGGACTGATTCGTCCGTCGATGCAGTGTGCAGGAGATCGGCGATGGGAGGCTTGGCGGGAGTAGCACAGGAGCTCAGGAAGCGTCGTCCTGCAGGGGAAGGTTCGGTGAGATGGGCTGGCTTCTCTGTGCCGGCCCATGCGCGGAATTGGTGACGAGATGGCATATGATTCGGCATGTGGAGCCGTTGGGCCAAGATAAAATGATTCGGCCCATAGCAGTTATCTTAATTTGCCCAGGAATAAGTAAATTCGGCCAGGGAAATATCTCTCTGGGCCGAGATATCTTTGATCCGTCCCAGTTTAGCTTTTTTCCCTTTATCCTTTTCTATTTATCCTTTATATTTATTTAAAATATCCTTTTCATATATAAGTCTCTTGATGACTTAGTTATAACTCAACTCTGGGGTACCCGGGGTCGTATCCCCGACATTAGTCCCCAAGTCTATGTGGGATTCGTAGAGTCGCTCATAGACTTTGTATCAAATATTCCCAGAGATGTCTTATGACTTATAACCTCTTCGTTATATACTTATTTTTCACTTCATATGTTTTTGGGCAAGTTTTAGACTTCTGGCCTTCTTGGGCACTGCTCATAATCCTTTTTGGTAAGTTCTTGACTTCTGGCCTTCTTGAGCACTGGTCTTAACCCTTTTGGGTAAGTTCTGAGTTCTGGCCTTCTTAAGCACTGCTCTTTTAACCTCTTTGGGTAAGTTATGACTCCTGGCCTTTTTTAAGCACCGGTATTTCAACCACTTTGGGTAAGTTCTTGACTTCTGGCCTGCTTTGGCTCTAGTCTTATAACCCCTTTGGGTAAGTTCTTGACTTCTGGCATGCTTTGGCTCTGGTCTTATAACCCCTTTGGGTAAGTCATAATCCGAGTCATCTGTTTCCCAATCCAAGTTATTTTACTCAAAATTGACTTATGTATTAAGTCTGAGTCATCTGACTCAAATCCGAGTTATCTGATTCCAAATCCAAGTTACTTTACTCAATTTTGACTTACATCTCAAATCTGAGTCATCTGACTCAAATCCGAGGTATATGACTCAAATCCGAGTTATCTGATGCAAAATCCGAGTTACTTTACTCAATTTTGACTTACATCTCAAATTTGAGTCATCTGATTCAAATCCGAGGTATATGACTCAAATCCGAGTTATCTGATGCAAAATCTGAGTTACTTTACTCAATTTTGACTTACATCTCAAATCTGAGTCATCTGACTCAAATCCAAGGTATATGACTCAAATCCGAGTCATCTGATGCAAAATCCGAGTTACTTTACTCTATTTTGACTTACATATCAAATCTGAGTCATCTGATTCAAATCCGAGGTATATGACTCAAATCCGAGTTATCTGATGTAAAATCCGAGTTACTTTACTCAATTTTGACTTACATCTCAAATATGAGTCATCTGACTCAAATCCGAGGTATATGATTCAAATCCGAGTCATCTGATGCAAAATCCGAGTTACTTTACTCTATTTTGACTTACATCTCAAATCTGAGTCATCTGACTCAAATCCGAGGTATATGACTCAAATCCGAGTCATCTGATGCAAAATCCGAGTTATTTTACTCAATTTTGACTTACATCTCAAATCTGAGTCATCTGACTCAAATCCGAGGTATATGACTCAAATCCGAGTCATCTGATTCCAAATCCGAATCACTTTACTCAATTTTGACTTACATCTCAAATCTGAGTCATCTGACTCAAATCCGAGGTATATGACTCAAATCTGAGTCATCTGATGCAAAATCCGAGTTACTTTACTCAATTTTGACTTACATCTCAAATCTGAGTCATCTGACTCAAATCCGAGTCATGTGATTCCAAATCCGAATCACTTTACTCAATTTTGACTTACATCTCAAATCTGAGTCATCTGACTCAAATCCGAGGTATATGACTCCTTTCGATTCATCTGTCTTCTGAGATATAACTTGATCTGATGAGATGATGTCAATTTTCCTTTGATTTGGATCCGAGATATAGATCCGAGATGAAGTTTTGTGGATACGATATTGGGGCTAATCGCTGAGAGATCCGATTCGAGATGTTGATATGAGATATAGATTCGAGATATGATAAGCTGGCAACTAGTCTTCCGAGATACGGGATAACCTGGCAAGATAGTGAAATATCAATCCGAGTTATAATATAACCTGGCAATCTGGCGAGCTGAATCAAACTTTAGTCCTAATCAGAGATGAGCTAGTACGCCAAGTCCGAATGCAAATCCGAATTATAATATACCCTGGCGAGCTGAATCAAATGTTAGTCCAAATCAGAGATAAGCTACTGAGCTGAGTTAATGGTTAAACCGAGGAATAAATAAACTGACTCAAATTATATCCGAATCATCAATAAGCTGGTTGGTGAGCTGAGTTAAAGGATAATCCAAAGCATAAATAAACTGACTCAAATTCTATCTGAATCATAAATAAGCTGACTCAAATTCTATCCGAGTTATAAATAAGCTGACTCAAATTCTATCCGAATCATAAATAAGCTGACTCAAATTCTATCTGAATCATAAATAAGTTGGCTGGTGAGCTGAGTTAAAGGTTAATCCAAAGCATAAATAAACTGACCCAAATTCTATCTGAATCATAAATAAGCTGACTCAAATACGGATCTGAATCAACATAATGTTCTCTCAATCTAAAGGTTACTCTACGGATACGTTAACTAGTCCCCGAGTTAAGTTATTTTCTCCCCGGGGTGAAGGGTCGAGTGTTGGTGGCTGAGTTATCTGGCACTTACGGTATACTTGGAGAAGTGTTTGAGTGATTCTCGCTAAGTCATACCTGCCCTGCTGAGTTACTTGGTACTTACAGTAAGCTTGGAGAAGAGTTTGAGTCCTTCTTGCTGAGCCTTACCTGCTTTGATGAGTCAGGCTTGGAGAGCTTCTGCGCTTACCTCTATGTTCTCTGTTCGCTTGGTGGAGCTAAATGAGCTCTATGAGGAAGAAGTTGACGAAGATGCTCCCGTCCGGACGGAAACCCAACCAACGCCACTAAGAGGCCCCAAGGTGGGCGCCAAATGTCGTGGTGCTATCACGGCATATGCCATGGGTAGGCTAAGGTTGGGGCCGATGGACGTGGAGGAATCCGGGGAGGGATGATGCAGTGAAGACCGCACTCGTATGAACAAAGAGAAATACAATGTATATAGGATTGAGGCTCTCATGTGGAGATAACACCTCTTTCTCTACATCTAATCTCTCATAATCTTGCCATGCTTGTAGCTACAATCATGCTCCTTGAGCTGTATCTCCTATGCCTCTATCTAGATCTCTCTGTGAGATTGGAGGAGGAAGAAGAAGAAGAGCTCCTATTGAGCAGAGAGGGGAAGAGCCCTTCGGGGCCTCTCTTGTAACGATCCCCCTGGTGCTCCTTATAAAGGGGAGCCCAGGGGACAAGACTTGTTCTACATGTTTGGCATCTACATGGTATATTCTGGGTTTCTTCTAGAGATGCTCAGCATATGCCTTGGCATCTTTGGAGATGCCAGGCATATTCCCTAGCATCTTATTTGATGCCAAGAGCATATCCCTAGCATCTTGTTAGATGCCATGGGCATATTCCATACGTCATGTGCCAGTCTGAGCTGGTGGGCTCCCAAGACTGGCACAATACTTGTTGGTCTTGTCTTGACTTGATGGTGCATCGAGGTGGATGTTGAAGGCGCATCTGGAAATGAATAAGTTGTCTTACAGAACAATATTATTCGGCCTTAGGAAGTGTAATTCGGCCTGGTGGAAGATTGATTCGGCCCAGCCTTGGTCACAGATTAAAGGGCCCAGCCGAGGTATTCTGAGATTTGGCCTAGTGAAGCCTAGCCTGGATTCCTCCTTGCTGGCCCATAGTCCGAGGTGCAGGCCGGGTTAATGGGATATGCTATGGGCCAAGATTCCTTTGATTCGGCCCACCCGGGGAGGTCGGCAAGGTCGGCGTTGCAGAGCCTGGGCGGTCCCGCGGTGGACCGGGTGTGATGGTTTCCGGCCCAGCCGGGCGAGACGTTGCCATACCAGCATGGTCATGGGGTAAGGATGGACTCGTAGTGGGCCGAATCAACTGGCTTCGGCCCACCCGGGCAAAGACAAGGAAACTCGGCACGCGGGGAACCTTGATTCGGTCGAGGCGGGAGTGCTGGGGGCGACGTCGGCGGGAGCGGGAGAGGTGAGCGCGACGTTGGCAGGAGCACTGATTATGCCGGAGGCAGTTCGGCGATGGGCCAGATGCGGTGATTCGGCCCAGCCGTGTTATTCCCGTTTTTGGTCTTGATTCGGCTTAGGAGGCCCAGGACAGGGCCGAGATTTGTAAAATTCGGCCCAGGCAGCCTCTTCCTCTTTTACTTTCTATTCCTCATATTACTTATCTCGGATGGCGTTCCTTTTATCTCACTTCGTATTAAATCATTCTATATCCTCTTGTATCTTCCGATACCTCATCTTTAGGGTATCTGGGGTCATATCCCCGACAGAATTGTTGAACTCATGCGCTCCTTGTCCGAATTTGTAGCTCCTATGGGTTTAACCCGATCGCCTCCTCCGGCCAAGGAATGCATGGTTCTTGTCGGCAACTTCATCAACACCGCCATCACGCAAGCCAAGGAGATTGCCAAGCCCCTCCAGATAAACATCAAAGCATCGGACTCCGTGGTGAAGTACTCGGAGATTTTGCGTCGAGCCCCTGAGCGTATTACAAGCTGGAAAGCTTCATGTGCACGGGCTGGCGCAAGGATGGCACTGTCCATGGTGAAGGCACACTATGAAGATGCCAACATCGACATGATGACCTCTGGCATCCCCGACGTCGACGATGATGGCAAAGAGATTAATCATGAAGCCATCTTGTCATCGCTCGCGGGCTACGACACCAGAGTTGCCAAGTTGGTGGACGTCGACGTCTTCGTGCCCATGAACATCATCGACAGCGGCAACCAAGATTCCTCTGAGTCCCTCCACATCGCCGACTTCGAGGGTGGCTCTCCAGCTGGTGATGATGCTGCTTCCAAGTCACCTGCGCCAAAGGAGTAAAGAACAACTTTGTAATCTTTGTTTCACCTTTGGTGTATATGCGGAAAAAACTTTGTGTATGTAACTTAAGGCGGAAAACAATGGTTGTTATTTCCTGCTGCTCAAGAACTAGTTTCTAGCATGTATATATTTTTAAGCAGGTGCTGGCTTATCCATTACTTTGGTTCTTATGCTTGACTTTTCGTGAGTCGGAAGACTCGTTATCGGAACCATGCACTTAGGTGATGATGCCCAATGGCACCGTCAATAACCTGAGCACAAAATCACCGACAATAAGTGCCAAAAGTCACTACTCTAGAATCCACATAAAAACGACAAAGAACGTGTAGACCAAAAAACTTAAGCTAACGCCCGTAGGTGGAATTTTCACAAGTGCAAACGCAAAGCTTGTGCATAAAGGTTTTACATGATCCAAAAATGAACACTAAAGTAGGTAAAAGACTCAGAAATATGAGTGAACCAGAGAGCTTTATTTCATTGATCATATAAGAGGTACACAATTAGATAAAAAATGTTAAGTGTAAAAAGGACGTAGTTGTGCTATGTTCCATGGCCGATCAAGCTCCAGGTAGTCATCATCCGGGTCACGTCGCTTACGCTTATGATCCTCGTTGGGTCTATCCTTCAGTTCACGATTGTCAACGAGGTAGTAAGACCCATTGAGTAGCGCCTTGCTTATGATGAACGGTACTTCCCATGGCGGGGATAGTTTGTGCGACTTCTTCTGCTTAAGTCGGAGCACCAAATCCCCCTCTTTAAACGAGCGATGCCGAACGCGGCGACTATGCTAGCTGCGTAGCTTCTGCTGGTAGATGGCGGATCTTTGGCAAGCCAAAACGCGCTCCTCCTCGAGAAGGTCCACATCTAGGCGTCTGGATTCTTCAGCATCATCTTTGACGTAGGCGGCAACTCTTGGTGAATCGTGAAGGATGTCGGAAGGAAGGATGGCTTCTGCTCCATATACCATGAAGTAAGGGGTGTAGCCGGTGGATCTGTTGGGTGTAGTTCGTAAACTCCACAGCACAGATGGCAATTCTTCCGCCTAGGCTCCAGCTGCTCTATGTAGCGGTGCCTCAAGACGTGGCTTGATTCCCTGCAGAATTAATCCATTGGCTCGCTCAACCTGACCATTGGATTGTGGGTGTGCCACAGATGCAAGGTCAAGTCGGATGCCTTTCTCCCAACAATAAGCCTCCACTTCTCCGAGTGACAAATTGCTGCCGTTGTCGGTGATAATGCTATGTGGGAGACCAAATCTTACCACTAGATCCCGGACAAACCTAAGGGCAGTTGCCCCATCAAGCTTTCTAATGGGTTTATCTTCTATCCATTTAGTGAATTTATCAACTGCTACAAGCAGATGCGTAAACCCACAAGGTGCCGTCTATAATGGTCCCACCATGTCTAGCCCCCAGACTGCAAACGGCCAAGTTATTGGTATTGTTCGCAATTCTTCAGCAGGAACATGTGGTTGTCGGGCATAATACTGGCATCCCATGCACATCTCAACCATCTTGTCGGCGTTCGCCTTCGCGGTTAGCCAGTAGAATCCTTGCCGGAAGGCTTTCCCGACCAACGATCGAGGAGTGGCGTGATGCCCGCAGTCTCCGAGATGGATTTCACGCAGGATTTCCATACCTTCTAGCTGGGAAACACACTTTAGGTATACACCAGTAGTGCTTCTTTTGTAGAGCTTCCCATTGATTATGGTATAACCCTTTGCTCGTCGTACTATTTGCCGTCTTTCAACCTCGTTGTCGGGCAAAGTTCCATGTTTGAGATATTCCATGAACAGTTTTGTCCAAGCCGGAGGGACCTTAGTCACCATGTTGACGAAAGAGTCAGCTCTATACGGGTTGTCGATGTCGGCTCCCTTCACAGATGGTGTGTGCAGATGCTCTAGGAAAACTCCTGGCGGAATTTGCTTGTGCCCTGATCCAAGTTTAGACATCAGATCAGCCGCCTCGTTTTGCTCCCTAGGTACATACTTGACTTCATAGCCCAAGAAGCTCTTGGCTATCTCGTCCACTTCGTCTCGATATGCCGCCATCATAGGGTTCCGCGCATTCCAGGTGCCAGCCACCTGTTGGGCAACCAAGTCGGAATCTCCACATCAAACTATGCGCTTGATGCCAATATCCTTGGCTACACGTAGTCCGTGAATAAGTGCTTCATACTCCGCCATGTTGTTTGTAGCCTCGAAGTGTAGCTTCTCTCATGTTGGTGAATGTAGCAATACACCAGCCCCCGAGCCGTTGAGCAGCTTTGATCCATCAAAGTGCATCACCCAGTACTAGGGTTCCGGCAACGGAGTAGCATCTGGAATCTCCGTCCAATATGCAACAAAATCCGCCAAGGCTTGTGACTTAATAGCGTCGCATCTCTTGTAGGTGATCTCAAAGGCGGCAAGCTCAATGCCCCACTTCGTGACCCTTCCCGTAGCGTCGCTGTTGTTGATAATGTCGGACAGTGGAGTCTTGCTCACCACTGTGATTGGGTGCTCCTGAAAGTAATGCCTCAGCTTCCGAGAAGTAAGGAATACTCCATAAGCTATCTTCTGGTAGTGCGGGTAACGTTGCTTGGACTCCGTCAAGACCTCGCTCACATAGTAAACTGGTCGTTGAACTCCGTGCTTGTAGCCTGGTTCCTTCCGCTCTACCATGACGACGATGCTGATTACCCGGTTGGTTGCCGCCATGTAGATTAACAGGGGTTCTCCAGGCTCGGGTGCTGCAAGGATGGGCGCTGAGGAAAGAATCTCCTTGAGCTGCTTCAATGTTGCATCTGCTTCGTCCGTCCATGTGAATTTGTCCGCCTTCTTCAGCAACTTTTACAGCGGCAGAGCCTTCTCTCCAAGTCGGCTGATGAACCGACTAACTGCTGCAACACAACCTGTTAGTCGTTGAATGTCCTTTAGGCATGTCGGACGGTTTATGTTTAAGATGGCCTTGATTTTCTCCGGGTTGACCTCGATTCCGCGTTGGGAAATGATGAAACCCAACAATTCGCCGGCTGGAACCCCGAAGACGCACTTCTTAGGGTTAAGCATCATGTTGTATTTACGGAGATTATCAAAGGTTTCTTTTAAGTCAGAGATTAAGTCGCTGGATTTTTTAGACATCACCGCGATATCGTCCACATAGGCGTGAACTTTCCGACCAATTTGGTCATGGAGGAAACGTTGCATTGTCCGCTGGTACGTAGCACCTGCGTTTTTTAGCCCAAAGGGCATCGTGACATAGCAAAACGTGCCATATGGGGTAGTGAACAAAGTGGCCAATTGTTCCGACTTCCTCATCTTGATCTGCTGGTATCCTGAGTATGCATCGAGAAAACACAAAAGCTCCGAGCCAGCCGTCGAGTCAATGACTTGGTCAATGCGAGGCAAAGCAAACGGATCTTTGGGGCATGCTTTGTTCAAGCCGTTGTAATCAACACACATCCTTAATTCATTGGTTCCCTTTTTGGGGACAAGTACAGGATTGGCCACCCATCGGGTGTGAAGGACTTATCGGATAAATCTAGCTTTAAGTAACCTAGCTATCTCTTTGCCAATGGCACGTCTCTTCTCATCTCCAAAGCGTCATAGAGGTTGCTTCACTAGTTTGCATTTTGGATCAATGTTTAAGCTGTGCTCGGCAAGTTCCCTAGGTACACCTTTCATGTCGGCAGGTTGCCAGGCAAAGATGTCCCTATTCTCATGGAGGAACTCGACGAGCGTGCTTTCCTATTTGGGATCCAGGTTCGTCCCAATGGCGGTGACCTTGGAGGCATCGCCTACCACAAGTTCCACCGGCTTGGTCTCGATGGCGGCCTTGAACGCAGGAGTGGAGTCGGAGATCTGCTTCTTCGACGCGGGAGTATCTAAGTCATCGACCTTGCTCTAGATCTCTTTGAATTCTTTGTTGTAGAGGACAGCTTCTGCAACGGCTGCTTCATTGATCTCGCAGTCCCTTGCTTTGGTAAAGCTTACGGATACGGTGAGGACACCGTTTGGTCCGGGTATCTTGAGTTTGTTGTAGACGAAGCATGGCCTGGCCATGAACGTGTGGAATATGTCGCGGCCGAATATGACGTGGTACACGCTCTTGAAGGGGACCACCTCAAAGGTCATGCGCTCTTGGCGGTAATTGTTAACATCGCCAAAGGCAACCTGAAGTGTAATGCATCCAAGGGACCGAGCCTCCCGGCTAGGAACTACGCCGTGGAAGATGGTGTTGATCCGCCTTAGGTTTGCCTCCGTCAAGTTCATCTTTTGCAGTGTATCCAGGTACATGATGTTGATGCTGCTTCCACTATCCACCATAAACTTGGTGAACTCCACGCCGTCAATCAAGGGGTTGATGACCATGGCGTACTGGTTCTCCGTAGGTATAAGGTCTGGGTGGTCTGTCCTGTCCCAAGTTATTGGAACCTCCAACCAGCGCAGGTACTGGGGAACTGGGGGGAGAGTGGCCATCAGGATCCTCAGAGAGGTCTTCTGTTGTCGGACAGTGGGGGTGCCAAGGAAAGTGTGGTATACTGGTGCCTTCTTTGCAAAGGGATTCTTGCCCTTATCGTCGCCCTTGTCGGCGTGCTTGGGGTCAACGTCCTCGTCCATGTCACTTGAATCCTTGGGCTCCTCCTCCTTCTTCTTCCCCTTGCCCTTGCCTCGTGGTCTGTTCTTCCGACTTCGCTTGTAGACGGACTCCGGGTCTTCCTTGAGGTCGTTGACGAACTTGCAGTGTCGATTGGTATGGTTGGCCTTGCCGTTGACATCGAGGTGTACGAGGCACGGCATATCGCGGTACTCCTTGTAGGTTTGGGGAACGTAGAGCGGCGCCGAGGTTGTTTCACTTCCTCGTTGCTGCCCACGGCCAGCTCCCCTTCCTCGGCCACGTTGTCCGCCATCACCTCGTCCTACAAAAGTCATAGCGACCATGTCGGTAGATTGCTTTTCTTCTGGAGCGGTTTTCCTCTTTGTACTGTTGTTCCTCCGAGCTTGAGTTGGAACGGCTGTTGCCGACAAGGAACCACGAGCATCGTCGTCGGCAACTGCAAACTCACTAGCCAACTGAATCATCTGGTTCAAGTCAAGCTGGTGATTGTCCTGCAAGCGCTTCAGCTTATGCCGGAGCAACGTGCCCCTTTCCAACCCGTCGATGAAGGCGGCCATGGCGGTCTGAGCGTGCACTCCTGCGCAGGAATTCTTCATGTCCAGCCAGCGAGAGAGGTAGGCGCGAGATGTCTTGTCTTTCTCTTGCATGCACCGCTGTAGATCACCCACAGTGCAGGGACGCTTGTATGTACCCTCAAAGTTCTTGGTGAACGCTTCTTGCATGTCCAACCAGTTGTAAATAGATTTCTCCGGCAAGTCGTCGATCCATTGACGGGCCGTTCCTGCCAACATTAACGGGAGGTACTTGACAGCGATGTTGGGGTTGCCTCCGGCAATCTCCACCGCTTTGTCGTAGTCCTGCAACCATGTGGCTGGCTTGGCGGTGCCGTCATAGGGCTTGATGGTCTTGTCAATCCGGAAACCTTTGGGGTAAGTTGCGGATCGTATCGCAGGTCCAAAGCAACGTGGTCCCAGGTATGGTCCTTCCCGGGCCTCATGGATCTTATCGATCCGTGAACATGCATCGTATGGCTCCGGGTTCTTTTTCTTCTTGTCAACAGGGGATGGGCTGCATGAACGACGAGGGCCTCCTTCGCCATGGTGACTGCTTGGTGGTGACGGAGGCGGAGGTGGCGGTGGGTTAGCCTTCTTTCCGTTACCCTCCTGCGACGCCTCACGCCTGTCACGGTGGCTTGTCGGACGTGGAGAGCCATGGCGTGACCTGCTCTTGTGTCCTTGGTTGCGCTCTTTGTCATGACAGGTTTGTTCCGTGTTATCGCGGATGATGATGCCGCACTGCCTTGGTGGGGGCATATCCGCACAATGGTGAGCCTTGTAATCTTCGCGATGTCAGGGGGACCGGGACGGTGGCGATGGGCGAAGAGGTCGGGCCTTTTCTCCGTGGTCGAAGGATATAGGGATGGCATCCTTCCTGTTGCGCGCATCCCTTCGTCTTCGTTCTGATGAACCCGTCTGGGACCCGACATCAAGAGGAGATCTGTCCCTTGGCGGCTTGTACTGGCTAGATTGGCAGAGTGCTGGGTCAGACTCAAGCCTCTGAGAGGTGGCCTTTTCCTGCTGCTTCACCTCCTTGGACACTAGGTCATAGACTTGTTCCACTGCCTCGGGCGATCTATCCTGCTCCAGAAGGGTCTTGGCGACGGCGAGGTTAAGGAGTAGGGTGGGCATCACCTGATTGCCTTCACTGTCAATGTATGGCTTGGCTTGTGCCGGCTTCAAGGGAGCCCATCCTAGGTTGCGCCGTACACCAGGATCGTTGATGACGCGAGCCAGAGCTTTCTTAGCCTTCTGCTGCTGTAGTAAAGTCTTGTACTCGGCCTCCATTGATCTATCTTTCTCTATGGACTTCTACGCGTTAACCATATCTCGATCTAGTTTAGTGCCTTGCTCCACGATGGCCTGCGCTTCCTCTAGCAGCTGCTGGCGCTTCTTGTCAAGCTGGGTCACGTTCTGGATATGAGCAACGGTCAGTGGCTCGACGAGAAGATTGTCATACATCACTCTATCGGCTGGAGTAACTTGGGCTCCTGCAGACGTGGATGCCGGAGGCGGCAAGTTTGCGGTGTTGTTGTTGCTCGGGCCGATGCCGAGTTCCTGCGGCTGCTGCACTGGGTTAGGCGGAGGAGGCATGACTTTTGTGCGATCATCGTCAGCAGCAATAAGTGGCATCCTTCCCCTTTTCCAGCGCTGTAGGCGGAGCTCGTCCGGGTTGATCTTCATCCATCGATGTCCCAATGGTGACGAACACCCCTCGAGACGTGACGGCATTGTTGGTTTGCTCGTCGCGCGAGTACTCCTCCTCCATCTCCTGCATAGCGGAGTTTAGCTCTTCTGGACTAAAATCTATCTCCTCCGAATCTGCACTCAAATCAGCATAAAGCGCGTCAATGACAGAGTCGGAGGGTGCCAGGACTTCCTTGATGACGGGCGATGGAGGTGCAACGGTTGCGACAATGACTGGAGGTGGTGGCGCTGCTGCGACGATGGAGGCGGGAGGCGGTGGTGGCAGTTGCTGAATCGGAAGTTCTCCGTCCCTGAGCGCAAGCGCCATCTGGGCTGCTGCCTCAGCTTTCGCGTAGTTGTTGACGGTGCTCACCATATCTTCGAGGGTAAGGCGTCCTGTTGCCTGCTGCCGTCTTAAAGAATGTCGGAGAAGCGTGCCACGGTCCAGTCCTTCCACGAAGTGATACAAAGCGTTATCATCGGGGTAGTGGGCCAGATCGGCTCGTATACGGAGCCACCTGGCCAGGTAATCGCGGGGGTTTTCGCCTTCTCTCTGAATGCAGCGCGCCATATCGAAGATGGTGACCACGCCGACGAACTTGGATCTCTGCTTTCCAGACACACGGGCGAAGCCGGCGTATTTGCAGTGATCTTCCACCTTTATATCCTGCACAGGGGCGGTTTGGGTGGGCCTTGAATTTTTCCCATCTTTGCCGGAAAACTCCGAAGAGAGATCCGACATTGATCCTTCCGCGAACGTATCATGCCCGTAGGCGTTCCGTGCGGGCCTTGATGCTCCTCTGACTCCCAGGGAACTAGTGCCCGAGTCGGTTTCGCCGATGAAGAGGTGGATGTCTCCGATAGGAACGATCGAACACCACGTAGGGTTCATCTTCGCCGGGATCCAGAACTTGTCAGGAGGGACGATCGGAATGTTGCCGGAGAAGAGAACATGACCGATGGCCACGGTTTTGCCGATTCCCGCGAAGATCTTGGTCCTCGCCCGCTGAAGAGCCTTAAGCGTCTCTTGCCCCACGGTGGGCGCCAACTGTCATGGTATTGCCGACGAGTACGCCATGGAGGGGTCCTCACAGTGCGTGTTTAGAGACGTGGGGGAAGGCGGATGGTTGACGGGTACGAGGTAACACAGCTTACCCAGGTTCAGATCCCATGACGATGGCGGAATCCTACTCCTGTTATAAATCACTATAAGGGCAATACGCCGAGTTACAGGGATTGGTTCGCTGTGCGAGGTTGTCTGAATCGATGCTAAGTTGTGTCTGAGATTGTGCCCTAAAGGCTCCCATAGGCCTGACTAATATTGTTGCTTGGTCCTAGGGTTACAGGGAAAAGTCCTAGCCGGACAGGTTACAGAGTCCTACACCGTTTATTACTAGTCTTGTGTATCTTGCACTCCAAGGCTCCGGGTATGCTGGTGACTCCACCGTAGCCTTCCTTTATTCGGCATGGGCCTCCCTTCTGGATCCATCTAACTGGGCCGCCCAGCAGGCCATTGGCCATGCTACCAACTGTGGGCCACCCGGGTTATTCGGATAGGTGACATGCTACGAGGATACCCATATAGCATATCCCCAACAACGCCCGTCCATCCATCCCTATGCCTACTGCACTCGAATCCTACTGTTACCATTACTATTACTATTGCTCCAGTTTTACTGCTGTTGTTGCTACTGATAAAATTCTATGAGCAAGAACTATTTCCAGGTGCAGCTGAACTGACAACTCAGTTGTTAAGGCTTGCAAGTATTCTTTGTCTCCCCTTGTGTCGAATCAATAAATTTGGTAATACTACCCGCGAAGACTGTTGTGATCCCCTACACTTCTGGGTCATCAAGACTATTTTCTGGCGTCGTTGCCGGGGAGCATAGCTTTATTTGTAAGTTCACTTGGATCTATTATTGTTCACTTCTACTCCTTTCATCATGGGGAAGTCTCTTGATAGAAAGTTCCCTATTTTACCATCCACTACAAGAAGAGGTACAGTCCTAAACACCTTTGTTTCTCTTGATTCACCGTATGTTATAAGTAAGCTTGTCATACCACCACCACATACTCATGCTACACACACTGCTACTACTGTTGAGTCTGAAACTTCTTTTAATACTCATGATGTTACTTCTACTGTGCTTGATGCGAGTGGTTCATTAGGTCCTTTTCTAGATGCTACTATGGCTAGTCTAGGAAATACCAAAACTCATAGTGAATACAGTGTTACACCTGTTAGCTCACCTGAGTCTAGTGAGAGTTATGATATTAATGATAGTTACATTGAGCTCACTGATGAATTTGTTGAAGAGTGCCTAAACACACATGGTGCTAGTGCTATTAAGAGTCTCCTTGCTAGACGTACTATTATGCCTGAGAAGTCCTATGATCCTAAGTTTGCCACCTCTCCCATAGATATTAAAGATAACGATTATGATTTCTCTCTTGATTTATCTTATTTAGATATTGTTGAGAAAGAACAATTTTGTGGTACTGAAAATGAGAGTGATGTGGCTTATATGAATGAGCTTTCTACTATGAGTGCTTTGTTCTCTGATGATTTTAAAATGCGCAAGTACTTTGTTGCTAAGATCTTCCCTTTTTCACTAAAAGGAGAAGCTAGGGCTTGGTTTAATAGATTACCTCCTGGTTCCATTGATAGCCCTGATTGCTTGATTGCTTCTTTCTTCCATAAATATTTTCCTCTCAGTGCTAGACATGCTGCTTTGCAGATACTTTTTGATTTTTAAACAGGGAGAAGAAGAGAAATTGCCTGAGTCATGGAGCATGCATATCCTGGATGTCCATTACCTCAGAATGAGCTTCTCGATATTTATTATAATGGACTAACTGATGATTCTAGGACCTACCTAGATAGCTTTTCTGATTGTGTTTTCAGGAAAAGGACTCCTACAGATGCTGAAGAATTAATGAACAAGATAAGCAAGAATTATGATGATTGGACTTCAACTGAGCTGAATACACCTGAGCCTATTACTCCTGAACTAGTTATGCCTGAACCAATTCCAGCACCAACAACAAAGAAGAGGGGAGTTATTGCATTAAATGATGAAGTGATGAAGGAAGCTAAGAAGTGTCTAAAGGATAAAGGTATTAGAGCTGAAGAAGTGAAGAATCTACCTCCTATATAAGAATTATGTAAGCCAATTCCCCACTCATTGATACGCCCAATTTGCATCACCATTCTATATCAAAATTTACCTCTATTCATAGATATTTGTCTTATTATGAGGTATCACTTATGGATTTTCGTATGTTTATGCATGTTGGATGATTCCTGGAGGATGGACTGCCGGAGTCTGGATTCTGATGGAAAATATGGCGTTTCGGTGTAATTTCACGAAGAACGGAAAAATACCAGAAAAATATGGAAACGTATTATTTTACCGAAAGACGAAGGAAGACGGGAGGAGCGAAGGGGGGCCTTAGGGGGCCCACACCCCCCTAGGCGCGGGCCCACCTGACCCCGCGCCTAGGGTGGGTTTGGCCCACCTGTTCGGCCTCCGACTCCGCCCCTTTGCATATATCTTCCTTATGGAACCCTAACACTAGGGGGCGACCACAGATAGACTTTCGCCACCTCTGGGAGGCGGAAAACACCGAGAGAGAAAGATCTCTCCGGCAGACAGATTTCTATCGGGGGAATTCCTTCCCAAAGAGGGGAGACCTTCGCCATCAACATCGTCATCAAGTTAGGCTTCACCGGGATCATCATCATCATCATCCACACCATCATATCCTCCAGCACCATCATCATCACTCCGTCCCGCTCTAATAATTGTGTTGGATATTGCTTAGTTCATTAGGGGAAACTTTCCCGATGTTAATTACTATTGTAGTTGATGCTTGTGAGTGGAACCATTGGATTATTGTTTATGTTCAGATTGTTATCCATTATCATATCATCTTTGATCTTGATCCATATGATGTCTTGTGAGTAGTTCGTTTAGTTCTTGAGGACATGGCAGAATTCATGTTGTTAGTAGTGAATCTGTGATGAGTTATTATTCAATGGTTTAGTATTTAAGTTGTGGTGCTATTCTTCTAGTGGTGTCATGTGAACGTCGACTACATGATACTTCACCATTTATGGGCCTAGGGGATGCATTGTGTATTTGGCTGCTAATTGTGGGTTGCTGGAGTGACAGAAACATGAACCCCCGTTAGGACACCTTTGCACAAGGGAGCGTAGGATATCAAAGTTTAAGGTTGTGGTTAGATTTATATCTTAATTACTTTCCTATAGTTACGGATGTTTGCAGGGGGTTTAATCACAAGTATGTATTAGTACTAGGAAGGGCGGTATGTCAGCACAGGTTCACCCACACAACACTTACAAACACCAAAGAAGAGTACTCAGCTATTTGCAGCGAAAGCACTTGTGTAGAGGTCCCTACCCATTATGGTAGATCCCTCCTGTGTTTTACAATGCTAGTCCCTGGATCAATAGCTAGCATCCACAGTTAAGATGTAATATCAAGATACAAGGTCATAACATAACTTTATAACCAGGAATAACATAATTTTATTACATCATACATAGCTCATATGGCTATTACAATACATTGCAGCGGAATAAATAGAGTCATGGGTCCTTCATCTTCATAGTGCCACAGGCAGATGTTGGTTGTAGACTTTGTAGTCCTAGTCAATCAAACAATCTTCATATAATAAAACAATCAACCTGCAACATTACAAGTTACAGCCACAAGGGTCAATACATTTTGAATTGTATTGGCAAGTTTCACTTTTATGTAAATATGAGTGGATCCTATCAATACATGCATAATTGGCTAAGTAGAGTTTAAGGCTTTTTGCATAAAGCAACATTTATCCTATCTTTTCAAAATGGTTTTGTCCCTTTGTCAAATCTTCTTTTCCAAGTTTCCTTGAACTCCTTGGTAGAAACACAAGTGTTCAAGTCCTTGTCAAAATTCCCTTGTGCTACTTGGTAACCCCAAGTGCATCAAGTTTTTATCAAAATCTCATGAGTCCCTTGGTAACCCCAAGTACATCATGCTCTTGAGCACCTTGGTAAACCCCAAGTGCAACAAGCTTAACAAAATCTCTTTGAATTCCTTGGTACCCCCAAGTGCATCAAATTTTTATATTAGAAGTTGGAATGTCGAGATCTCCCATGGTTCAAACTTTAGTTGCTCAGTATTGTCCATAACCGGGGACACGGCTAAGTACTTAGATTTTATTAACTTCTGCAGAAGGAGTACACTTTACCCACATGACACAATCCCATCTTGTTGCCACCAGTGGCCTACTGGATTAGTGCTCACCAAGATGGAGTACCGACAGACTGAGAGTGTGACGAAGTCTTTCCAAAAGGTCCTCCCATACATCATTGCTAGCTTGTCTTCAGCCCCCATGAAGCATTCCAGATCCCCATGTCCGGTAACTAAAGACAATGTATGGGTCTTCCTAATGTAGTTGACTAAGCCAGAGCCATAATAGCATGTGGTTGCACACGAAAGCCACAATTGGAGAAACATGTTCAATCTCTAAGTTTCCTAGGTGGTTTTCATTTGGAGCACAACACAAAGTGATTGCCATAGACATGGATCCCTTTTGTTGCCACCTTCTCCAAAACATACAGTGTCCACCACCTAGGTGGTTCATTGAGTCCTTGTTTTATTATGTAAAACTCAAGTCTTTTCACAACCTTTGTAAAATCTCACCATGTATCTCTTTTCAAAACATAGTATGGCTAAGCATGTACAACTTCAATATTTTCACTAAGGATTGTATAGGGAATCCTATTAGGATTAGCATAGCATAAGTATAAAACATTTTCATGCATGTTTACAAAATCCACTAAGTATAATGAAAATATTAGGTCTTTTGTATGATAGTGTAACTTGCCTTTTTGGTAGGGAATGAGGATTTTACTCCTTGATCTTTCTAGTCTCACACTTGCTAAATCCACTACAATCATTCAACAAGCATAGTATCAAGTATCATTCCAAACCAATATTCAATCAATATTTCACACACACAAGGCAATGGATTCTAAGTCTTGCATAAGTATGCAAAGGTTGGTTCTATTGCAAGGATGGTCTCTACTAGGCTTATAAACTTTGTAAGGTCCACATTGGTCATCTACCAAAATGGCAGAGTCATTAGTTAGAAGGTTTTGCTCAAGATCCATTTTAAAATCCATTTATCATTTCATGTGGTGAAAATTACTCTTTTCAAAGTAAAACTTTATATCTTCCCACAAGTGAGTTGCCCTTGGCAAGGCTTGGTGTTTTGGGTCAGTAAGTTTGGTTCATAATATTTTCCCAAAGTTTTTCTTGTAAAAACATTTTCATAATAAAATCAATGAGTTTATTTGGCTAGAAAATGGCTAAGTTAAATAATTCAACTTAAATATTTCAAAAATAATTTTTAACACTATGGGTTGGTTCCTAGGGTCAGTAAGGTCACACAAATCCATTTTGCAAAGGTTTTATCCTTAAATTCAATTTTAAACTATTTTTATACTCCAAATATGCTCACAAAGGGATCTGCAAAAACAAGCAAACAAATGGATACTATTTTCCAAACTAAGGCCATGGTTAGATAGGGCTTGTTCTCCTGATTTTATTGATATAAAATTTGCCAAATTTGGACGTGTGGTTTGAAAGTTACAAGTGTTTGAAGTTTGCATATAATTCTGATTCAAAAATCTATTTTAAACCAGAGCTGGCCACGCGTCATATTCTAATTGGCCGAAAACGGTTCGCGCGGATCACGCACTGCAGGCCATTAGATCTAAGTCACATCGCACGGTTCAGAACGCGTACCTCTTCGCAGTAAGTGATCTAATCGTAATCGTTTAAACTAGATCCTACGGTACTGGTTCGCTGGACCAAAAGTGAGCGGCGCCGACGGCGGCTAGCGGCGGCGCACGGCCAGACGTGGGGTTCGCGGTGGTTCTAGGAAGCGAGAGAGAAAGAGAAGAATCTCACCGGGTTCAGGAGGTCACAGTGATGCTCGAGGTGGTGTTGGTCGGGTGAGGGGTACTCTGGTCTTGGCAGGATTTCTCGCCGGAGTGGAGGACGGCGTCGGGTGGTCTCAGTCGTGGTTGAAGTCGACGTTGTAGATCGTCTTAGGACAAAACAGGGGCATGGTTAAGTGCGGGAGGTCACGGAGAGGTCACGTGCATGAACGAGAAAGTACGGGGCGGTCGGAATTAACCTGGGGGCGTCGTCGGAGTTGTGGCAGACGGCGGCGGTACTGGAGCTTGTTGTTGGCGAGGCTCAGGGGTGCCCGCGGTCGAGTTGTGTGCACTAGCAGATGCGCCTGAGAGTGGGGAAGCGGTGAGCTTGCTCGGGGAGGAGAGGGGCGGTGAGGTTTGGTCGGAATCGAAGATGGAAGCTCGTCGGAGCGGCGGCGGTATAGAGAGAAATGGAGGCAGCCTAGAGGCAGAGTGGAGGCGTCGTCTGGGGGAAATGACAGAGGAGAGGGAGGCTTTTAAGGGAGCGTGGTCGCTGCGAGTTAAGACGGCCGTGTTAAAGCGAATTGATGCCGCGAAATTTCAGCAGGAAACGGCGACGAGGTGGGGAAGAACTGGTCGAGTGGGTGGGGAAGGAGAACAGTGACGGTGGGGTCCAGCGGTCAGCGGAAATAGAAAATGTGAGGGAGGTCCACCGGTCAGTGGTTCAGCGGGTTCTTTCCGCGGTGAAGAAAACGGTTCGGGGGAAAAGAATAGGGGGGCTGTTGGGCTTAGTGGGCTGCCTGGGTTGGGTTGGCCCTTTTCCATTTTTTTTTATTCTGAGTTCTTTTTCCATTTCTATTTTATTTTCTGATTTGAATTTCAGCCAACTATTCAAGCATTCAAAACAATTCCAAACATTTGTAATGTGTTTTTGGTTCTGTTTAACAACATAAACAAATTATTAATTAAAATAATATTTCATAACCTTTTATTAATTAAATAAGAGGATCCTTTATTTATTTAATATGTTTTGATTTATTTAATAAACTCCTTATTTGCATTCTAAACATTTTCCTAATCAATTCAGTAGGTTTTATTTGGAAATAAAGAATGCTTGGAACTTGTTTAAAAATAAAAATAACATTTTGTTATATAGGGTCCATTAATAATTAAATGAATATACCCTATTCATTTCAATTCCCATAGGATATTTTTTATTAGATTATTTATTTTGAAATCTAAAATAAACCAAAACATTTCAGTAAGTTTTATTTGAGTATATACTTTACTTAGAAAAACTTATTTAAAATAATTTAATAAGTTTTGATATTTTAATTAGAATGGTAAAACCTTTTATTTAAATAAATAGGATATCAAAATCTCTATTATTTTATTTAAACAATCCTTTATTATTTTTAAATAATCCTTTGTTACTTTATTTTAAAATAAAAATGTTTTTAATTACCAAAGTTTGGCCAAGGATTAATTTGACTTTATAACAAAATCTTTATTTCTAAACTTCTATTTCATCTGAAAACAAATCTTTTCATTTGATTGTTTTTTAAAATAATAATTCTAATTGTTTCCTTTCATGAAATGTTTACCTTTTAAAATCCTTTTAGGATTTTATTTCATTCAAATGAGTTTGAGGTTCTATTTTAATTCAGAAAGTTTCTTCTGGCTCTAAAAATCAAACAAAGTTTTATTAATTTATTTTCACATTACAAGATTTGGAAAATCTTGGGATGTGACAACTTGACAGAATTCCCATGTTTCCTCGAGAACGTTTGGTCCTTATAAGTATTTCCACCGGCTTGTCCTTTGTTAAGAAAGGATTGGGCCACTTGCTCTGTTTGTTCGTTACTTCTGTTACTTGCTATTTTTTTGTTGCTTTGTCAGAAAACCACTAAAAATCTGTTTGCTAAGTATTAACAGGGAGTACCTGCTCCATACCACTATTCAACACCTTCTGCTCCTCGTTGGGATCGACACTCCTATTTATAGAAAGTACTACGATACACCCCCTATACTTGTGGGTCATCAGGACTATTTTCTGGCGCCGTTGCCGGGGAGTGAAGCGCTATTGAAGAGTGGAACTGGTAAGAGAAACTTTTACTATGAGTATTGATTTTTTTACTGCTTGTTACTTTGTTTCCAATATGAATAAACCACTTGGTTTTCTGTTTGGGAAAAGTACTACCACTTCTATGGTAGTAGATGAACCACCACCTGTTGAGATAGATCCTTTTAAGATACCTGCGAGTATTGTTAATCGTGACATGGATAATTATTATTTTGGGGATGGAACTGTCCATCCTGGTGATCACTTGCTTTATATCCATGAATTATGTGGGTTGTTTAAGTGTGCAGGTATCACAGCTGAACAGGTGAAGAGGAAGTTACTCTCCATATCCTTGAAAGGGAGAGCTGAGGCATGGTATAAGCTGCTGAAGAATGGACAATCCATGGAATAGGAGGAGATGGCATCTCTCTTTTACTCTAAATTTTATCCTCCAATTGAAATCCAAAAGGATAGAAGTCTTATATATAATTTTTGGCCTCTTGATGGAGAAAGTACAGCTCAAGCTTGGGGGAGATTGAAGTTGCTAATGCTTAAATGTCCTATTCATGAACTCCCTAACAGTATTATTCTCAATAACTTTTATGTTAGGCTTTCTCTTTAGGATAAAGGTTTACTAGATGCCTCGTGTGCTGGATCATTCACAAGTATGAAGGAAGAAGTTAAATGGGATCTCCTAGACCGTATTCAAGATAATACCGAGGCTTGGGAGAATGACAAAGGAAGAAAGTCAGGTATAAACTATGATTATGAGTGCATTAAATCTTTTATGGGAACTAATAACTTCCGTGATATTAGCAATAAGTTTGGCCTTGATCCTCGAGTTCTTGCAGAATGTTTTAATGCTTTTGCCTCTTATATTGAGATTCCCAAGAAAGAGTGGGAAAAGTACCATGCTCCTTATAAAGACATTGTTACCCACGTTCCTGCCAGCGTAGAGGTTTGTACTATTGATCCTATTTTGCCTGAACCTTATGTTGAGAAGATCCCTTTTCCTTACAAGGTAAGGGAGCACTCTATTTTGGCTAATGTGGTTAGTAAAAGCGCAAAGAAAATCGTAGGTTCCGATGAGCCAGGATAATTATTTAAGAGGATGAGTATATTGTCTTCTGTAGTAGCTATTGTGAAAGATATTGTCACTAGAAATATAGAGGATGAGTATATTGTCTTCTATGAAGATGCTTCTAATATTATCTCTCATCCTAGTAAGGCTAGAAAAGCTAGTGTTCTTGTGCTCTCTATTAAAATTGGTGATCATTGCTACTATGGTTTATGTGATATTGGTGCTAGTTCTAGTGCTATTTCTTATGAGATTTACAGGGAAATTATGCATGAGATTGGTCCTTGTGAGCTTGAAGACATTGATGTGGTTATTCACCTTGCCAATAGAGATCAAGTTTGCCCCATTGGTATTGTAAGAGATGTTGAGGTCCTTTGTGATAAGATTAAATATCCTGCTGATTTTCTAGTACTTGGTAAAGAAGCTAGTAAAACCTATCATATCATCTTTGGTAGACCCTTCCTTAATACTTGTGGGGCTATCATAGATTGTAGGAAGGAAAAAGTTTTGACTAAGTTTGCTGGAGAATCTTATGAGTTTAATTTTTTCAAATTTTCCAAAACCCCTTATGAAAATGAATTACCTGATGAGGATTTCAAGGTTGAACAACTGTCTTCTATTTCTCTTGCTCCTAACAATTCTTTGCAGCAGTTCATGGAAGATCATGAAAGTGATGCAGATTGATGAGGTTTTCCTTCGTTAGCCTGAGTTACTTAAGCATAATTTACCTGTGGAAGATTTGGGTACCACACTACCACCCAAAGCAGATCCTGTTTTCGAATTAAAACCTTTACCTGATGATCTTAAATATGTTTATCTTGATGATAAGAAGATATATCTTGTTATTATTAGTTCTAAACTTTCAGGAAATGAAGAAGAAAGGCTATTGGAGGTATTAAAGAAGCACCAAGGAGCTATGGGTTATACTCTTGATGATTTAAAAGGAATTTCTCCCACTATATGTCAGCATGCTATTAATATTGAGTCTGATAAGAAACTAGTTGTTGAGCACCAGCGCCGTTTAAATCCTAAAATGAAGGAAGTGGTAAGAAATGAGGTATTAAAACTCCTTGGTGGTGGTATTATTTATCCTACTGCTGATAGTCAATGGGTTAGCCCTGTTCATTGTGTTCCCAAGAAAGCAGGAATTATTGTTGTGCCTAATGAGGATAATGAGCTTATACCCCAGAGAATAGTAGTTGGGTATAGAATGTGCATTGATTTTAGAAAGATTAATAAAGTTACTAAGAAATATCATTATCCTTTGCCCAAATGCTTGAGAGGCTGTCCAAAAAGACTCACTTTTGCTTTCTTGATGGTTATTCTGGGTTTTCTCAAATCGTTGTGAAAGCACAAGACCAGGAGAAAACCACTTTCACTTGTCCTATGGTACTTATGCTTATAGGCGTATGCCTTTTGGTTTATGTAATGCTCCTGCTACCTTTCAGAGATGTATGTCTGCTATCTTTCATGGTTTTTGTGAAGAAGTTATGGAGGTTTTCATGGAATATTTTTTCGTCTATGGAACTTCTTTTGATAACTGTTTGCATAACCTTGATAAAGTTTTGTAGAGATGTGAAGAAACAAACCTTGTTCTTAACTGGGAGAAATGTCATTTCATGGTTTTTGAAGGAATTGTTCTTGGACATAACATCTCTGAAAGAGGTATTGAAGTTGACAAAGCCAAAATTGAAGCAATTGAGAAGATGCCTTGTCCTAGGGATATCAAAGGTATTCGTAGTATCATTGGTCATGTTGGTTTCTATATGAGATTTATTAAAGCTTTCTACAAAATTTCAAAGCCCCTTACTAATCTTCTTCAAAAAGATGTACCTTTTGTTTTTTATGATGATTATAAGGAAGCTTTTGAAACTTTGAAGAAAGCTTTAACAACTTATCCTATAGTCCAACCACCTGATTGGAGTTTACCTTTTGAAATCATGTGTGATGCTAGTGACTTTGTTGTGGGTGTTGTCCTTGGACAACGTGTTGACAAGAAGCTGAATGTTATTCATTATGCTAGCAAGACTCTAGATGCTGCTCAAAAAAATTATGCTACTACTGAAAAAGAGTTCTTGGCTATAATATTTGCTTGTGATAAGTTTAGACCTTATATTGTTGAGTCTAAGGTTACTATTCATACTGACCATGTAGCTATTAAGTACCTTATGACAAAGAAGGACGCTAAGCCTAGGCTTATAAGGTGGGTGTTGATTTTGCAAGAGTTTGATCTGCATATTGTGGATAGGAAAGGTGTTGATAATCCTGTTGCTGATAATTTATCTCGTTTGGAAAACATTTCTTTTGACCCTTTGCATGTTAATGATAATTTTCCAAATGAGAAGTTAGCTACAATAAGGGTAAGTCCACATGAGAATCCTTGGTATGCTGATTATGCTAACTTTATTGTTTCCAAGTATTTACCTCCAATCTTTACAGCCCAACAAAGAAGGAAATTCTTCTATGATCTAAGGCATTACTTTTTGGATGACCCACACCTATATAAGGAAGGAGTAGATGGCATTATGAGAAGATGTGTTCCAGAATTTGAACAACAAGAGATATTGAGAAAATGACATGGCAGTGCTTATGGAGGACATCATGCTGGATATAGGACTGCACAGAAGGTTTTACAATCTGGATTTTATTGGCCTACTCTTTTTAAATATGCAAGGAAGTTTATCTTATCCTGTGATGAGTGCCAACGAGTAGGTAACATCTCTAGACGCAATGAAATGCCTATGAATTATTCTCTTGTTATTGAACCTTTTGATTGTTGGGGATTCAACTTTATGGGGCCTTTTCCTCCTTCAAAAGGGTATACTCATATTCTTGTTGTTGTTGATTATGTTACAAAGTGAGTAGAAGCCATACCTACGGGCAGTGCTGATGGTAAGACCTCTTTGAAAATACTCAAAGATGCCATTTTTCCTAGGTTCGATGTACCCAGATATCTCATGACTGATGGAGGCTCCCATTTTATTCATGGGTGTTTTAAAAAACTCTCGCTAAGTATGACGTAAACCACATAATAGCTTCAGCATATCACCCCCAAACTAGTGGGCAAGTAGAACTTTCCAATAGGGAAATCAAATCTATCTTGCAGAAGACTGTCAATAGATCTAGAAAAAAATGGGCTAAAAAGTTGAATGACGCTTTGTCGGCTTATAGAACTGCTTATAAAAATCACATGGGGATGTCTCCTTACAAAATGGTCTATGGGAAAGCTTGTCACTTGCCTTTAGAATTAGAACACAAAGCTTATTGGGCAGTGAAAGAGTTGAATAGAGATTTTAGACTTGCTGGTGAGAAAAGACTACTCGATTTAAGTAATCTAGATGAGTGGAGAGGGGAAGCTTACAAAAATGCTAGGCTCTTTAAGGAAAAAGTAAAAATATGGCATGATAGGAGAATTCTCAAAAGGGAGTTCCATGTTGGTGAGAAAGTTCTTTTGTATAGGTCTCGTCTCAGATTTTTTGCAGGGAAACTACTCTCCAAATGGGAAGGACCTTTTGTTATCAAGGAAGTGTACCGTTCAGGTGCCATCAAAATCTCTTCTCTGAAAGATGACACAACACAGGTGGTTAATGGTCAAAGACTAAAACATTATATTTCTGGAGATTCTTACAATGAAGAAGTGGATGTCATACAAATGGTGACTCCAGAAGAATTTATCAAGAACCAAACACCAGAAACTGCAGAGTTCATCTTCAAATAGGTAAAGAGTGGTGAAAACAAAAGGTTTGTGAATCTCCAATCTTTTTATATTTTTGATGTTTTTAACACATAAGGGAAGTTACGAGACAAAACTAAAGAGGAAACGGAGCCCGGGGTGGACAAACCCACCCCAGGCGCGGGCCCAGCCTGTCCGCGCCTGAGGGGGTGTTCCACCCCCAGACTCCGTCTCTGCTTCGTTTCCGTATCAAAACCTTCCTTATGTATTGATTCTTCATAATATATAACCCCCCGGATCCCCCAAGGTCCGTGCATCATGTTTTCGTCGTATTTTCGTTTCAATCTGTTTCTGTCAGGAAATCTTCTCAATTTTAGAGCACCATGGCCTCCGCCAACGACAAAGGAAAGAAGCCCATGGAGATAGAGTTGGAAGAACACCACCACAGAAGGAGTGAATCGTCATCAGGTTTGAAATCCCCTTGGTTTGTTCCAATCTTGGGGGAGTGTCGCGGTATCACCACCATTATCTTTCATATTTTACCTTTTTTGTGGATTCATATATGTGGTGGAGAAATTATATTATAGTTTGGTTTGCATGTGGAAGTATCTCTCCTTTAGTTGATTATCTATGTATCCCTTAGAGTGAGTGCCTTTATTAGAATATTAATGAGAAGTCTCATCTTTACTTTTTGCACTTCTTATTTTTAGTTTGCAATCTATATTATATGATGGATCTTGTTGTTCAGTATTGGCACCACTTTGGGATCATAAAGTGGATCTAAATTGGTTTTGGCAAACCGAGTTCTGGTCAGTGGCATTAGTTTGAAAGAAAAGAAAGAAAGAAAAAGCTTACAGGTATTTGGTATCATTTGTTTTCTTTCTTGTTGGCTCATAAGCTTGGTATTCTTTATTTAAGATTCTTCTGTGTCTTCGAGGAAATATTGCATGTTTGGCTTTATTACTTGTATGTTTTCTTGTTTCTTTCAACTCTCTTGCTTGCTACCCATCCTTGCTAGCCAAAAACCTGTTTTGATAAGGCATACTTCTCATGTTTCCAAAACCCTTTGAACCAAAAACTTTTGCCACTTGTGTCCACCTTATCTACCTAATAGCTATTGCTATTCCTAGCAAATTCTCAAGCTTCATCTACCTTTCGAATTAAAAAGTATTTTGTTATGTGAAAACTAGTTAGTAAATCTCTCACGAACTTGATGGCACACTTTATTTACTTGCCCCTAATAAACTTGAACCATTGTGGACATCGAAGTTGTATATGCTTGCATCTATACATTGGGATTAGCAGAACCGTGCTGTCATGGGGAACGTTTTCAACATTGCACTTGTACTCTGTACACAGTTGATATCGTGCTCTTTTGTCTATGGATGTCACCGGTGTGAAATAAAGAGGGAACTTGTAAGTCCATGGAGTTTGTATCCTGTGTTAGAGAAACGCCTGGGCTGCTAGCCTAAGCCATGCTTAATCATGGTGGAAACTTGCAGCATCACCATAGTGAGTCATCTATGAAGCATCCTCAATAAAAAGCTATATGCATAGTAAATAAAAAGATTGCCGAGATGCTCATTGTCTACTTGCCTTGTCATTTTGGTTATGGGAAAGCTCATGTACCATGTGCAAGGGGTACCCGATTGGCGGTTGATATGCAAATACTTACAATGACAAGAACTTACCTGGATCCAAAGTTGAGTATGCATGAGGAGTGGCCCTCATATTCAACGGACATGAGATTGCCAACTTATATTTCATCAAGCATATACTCCATCTTTGTTCACTTTAACCTTAATCATCTCAAGATGCTTATGATAGGGGCAATGAGGGATCAAAGCTAGTAAATATCATAATCTTTTGAAAGCTCTTTATGACTTGTAATCCCTGCTACCCTCTATAAAGGGACCTTTCTCCAGTTACCAGTTGAGTCAGTAAACCCACCTCCTCTCTATCTCCAGCAAGCTTTTGAGTTGTTGTGTTTCAAGCATTCATATGGTGATTTATTCAATCATGTTCTTTATCTTCCTTGTTTGCACAAAACTCTTATCTATTGAGTATTACTTTGAAAGCCTTCACTTGTGAAAAACTTTTTTTTGAGCAAAGAGTGCTCCTGTTTTGAAACTTCTACAAAAAGCTTTTGTGAAACTGTTTATCAGGTGTTCTCTGACCAAGAACAAGTTTGCCAATTCCAATTATGATTTATCTTTATGTATCTCTATTGTGACTATTGTACTTGGTTGCAAGCTAAGTTATATAATGGAGAGTTGCTTTCTTCTATGAGTTGTGCAAAGGTAAGTGTGATGCTTCTTGTTCGTATTCTTTTTATCGACACTTCACTCCATAAACCTATGGACATGTTTACTGAGCTCAGTATTCGCTTGGGGACAAGCTAAGTCTAAGCTTGGGGAGTTGATACGCCCAATTTGCATCACCATTCTATATCAAAATTTACATCTATTCATTGATATTTGTCTTATTATGAGGTATCACTTATGGATTTTCGTCTGTTTATGCATGTTGGATGATTCCTGGAGGATGGACTTCCAGAATCTGGATTCTGATGGAAAATACGGTGTTTTGGTGCAATTTCATGAAGATCAGAAAAATACTAGAAAAATATGGAAACATATTATTTTATCGGAAGACGAAGGAATCCAGAAGGAGGAGCGAAGGGGGGCCTCACGGGCCCACACCCCCTAGGCGCAGGCCCACCTGACCCCACGCCTAGGATGGGTTTGGCCCACCTGTTCGGCCTCTGACTCCGCCCCTTCGCCTATATCTTCCTTACGGAACCCTAACACTAGGGGGCGACCACACATAGACTTCCGCCGCCTCTGGGAGGCGAAAAACACCGAGAGAGAAAGATCTCTCTGGCAGACATATTTCTGCCGAGGGAATTCCTTCCCGGAGAGGGGACACCATCGCCATCAACACCGTCATCAAGCTAGGCTTCATCGGGATCATCATCATCCACAGCATCATCTCCTCCAGCACCATCATCATCACTCCGTCCCGTTGTAACAATTATGTTGGATATTGCTTAGTTCATTAGGGGAAACTTTCCCGGTGTTAATTACTATTGTAGTTGATGCTTGTGAGTGGAACCATTGGATTATTGTTTATGTTCAGATTGTTATCCATTATCACATCATCTTTGATCTTGATCCATATGATGTCTCGTGAATAGTTTGTTTAGTTCTTGAGGACATGGGAGAAGTCATGTTGTTAGTAGTGAATTTGTGATGAGTTATTATTCAATGGTTTAGTATTTAAGTTGTGGTGCTATTCTTCTAGTTGTGTCATGTGAACATCGACTACATGATACTTCACCATTTATGGGCCTAGGGGAATGCATTGTGTATTTGGATACTAATTGTGGGGTTGCCGGAGTGACAGAAACCTGAACCCCCGTTAGGACACCTTTGCACAAGGAAGCGTAGGATCTCAGAGTTTAAGGCTGTGGTTAGATTTATATCTTTATTACTTTCCTATAGTTACGGATGTTTGTAGGGGGTTTAATCACAAGTATGCATTAATCGGTATGTTAGCACAGGTTCACCCACACAACACTTACAAACACCAAATAAGAGTACTCAGCTATTTGCAGCAAAAGCACTTGATAGAATTCCCATGTGTCCTCGAGAACGTTTGGTCCTTATAAGTATTTCCACCGGCTTGTCCTTTGTTAAGAAATGATTGGGCCACTTGCTCTGTTTGTTCGTTACTTCTGTTACTTGCTCTTTGTTTTGTTGCTTTGTCAGAAAACCACTAAAGATCTGTTTGCTAAGTATTCACAGGGATTTCCTGCTCCATACCACTGTTCAGCACCTTCTGCTCCTCGTTGGGATCGACACTCCTATTTATCGAAAGTACTATGATACACCCCCTATACTTGTGGGTCATCACTCATCTACTATTGAGGTACACTCTCTCCAATTTAATGAAGGTGATATTCCTTATGGTAAGCCTCCTGATCAATGCTTAGAGGGACTTGACACATTTATTGTCAAACAAGGTAATTTTAATAAACAAGTTCAGAATCATTTATTGGAAAACTCTAGAGCTATCCATGAGTTGAAAGATATTGTGGAAAGAACTTCTAATGATATTAAAATGCTTTGTAAACACTTTCAAATGGTTCAAACCCAACTTGATCAACTTGCTAAGGTGTAAAAGCATATGCTAGTTAATGCTTCAGGAAATAAACATGCTTATGGAATTAGAACTAGGAGTGGTGCAACTACTCAAGATCCTTTATATCCTGAAGGACACCCTAAAAGAATAGAGCAGGATTCCCAACAAGGTGAGGATAGTGGTAGTCCTCGTAAGAGGAAGAAAATGAAACATGAGGAAGTTGAGGAACCACTTGAACCTGCTGTAGATCCTAATAGTATATTTGTCTCTGATGCTGAAACTGAGAGTGGTAATATTGATGAGTCTCCTGATAAGGAGGAAGGTGAGGAAGAACCTAAGAAACACACTAAAAACACTAGGTATAGAAAGGAAGAATTTATTGCTAATAAACATGGTAAAGAGAGAGAACCTTGGGTGCAGAAACCTATGCCTTTTCTAGGTAAGAAACACAAGACAAAGGATGAAGAACACTACAACAAGTTTTGTGAGTAGATGAAGCCTTTATTTCTGCAAATTCCTTTGACTGATGCTATTAAATTGCCTCCTTATTCAAATTATATGAAGGATATTGTCTCTAATAAAAGGAAGACTCCTAATGAGGAGATTTCTACTTTGCTTGCTAATTACTCCTTCAATGGTAAGATTTCAAAGAAACTTGGTGATCCAGGTATACCAACTATTCCTTGCTCCATTAAGAATAATTATGTTAGAACTTCTTTATGTGATTTGGGAGCTGGAGTTAGTGTTATGCCTTTTTCTCTCTACAAGAGGCTCCATCTAGAAAAGTTGATACCAACTGATATATCTTTGCAAATGGCTGATAAGTCAACTACTGTTCCTGTTGGTATATGTGAGGATGTTCCTGTTCAAGTTGCTCATAATTGCATTGTTCTAACTGATTTTGTTGTGCTTAAAATGCCTGAAGATGATAATATGTCTATTATTCTTGGGTGACCTTTTCTTAATACTGCAGGTGCTATCATCAATTTTAATCAAAGAAAAGTAACATTCAATATTAATGACAAAGATCACACTGTCTATTTCCCCAAGAAGGTTGTTATAAGCTATTGCCTGAATTCCATTGAAAATATTGAAGGCATCAAGGTTGGAGAAATATATTGTCCCATTCCACAAGAAAATTTTGAAACTATTATGATTGGGACCATTGCTATCAAACATGAGGTAACATAATCACCTTGTGGAATGCAAAGTTTTGTTTCATATAAGATTGTTTTGGTAAGAAGACTTGATAAACCTTGTTAACAAAAGTATTTTGATGAACAAAGTAATGTTTCCGCTGTGGTTATACTTGCTTTCTTTTTCCTTTCTCCTTCCTAGTATTTGCTTTAGCTTTAGTTTTGCTAGTTGTTTGCTTGTTAGTTTTTCTTAAAGCTCCTGTAGTTTGGCTTTTGGTTTGATTTTGCTTCTTTTGAAAAAACTGTTTCTGCGAGAAAATCAATTTTCATACCCTAAAAATTGGCCAAAAATAAAGTTTCCTGAAAAATCCCAGAAAATTCAAAATATTTTTTCCTCCAAAAAAGGGGCAAATAGGTACTAGAGGTGACCCAGGGGACCACCCCAGGCCACCACACCTAGGGTAGGCGCGTCCTACCTAGGGGTGGCGCCTAGGGGGTTTGGCCCACCTGGGCCCCTCTAGGCTGCCTCCTCAAAGCCACCTTCTTTCTCTCTCCCAAAAAACACCGGAAAACTTTCTCAAGCTCGAGTTCTTGCTGTTCTTGCTCGCGATTTTCGATCTCCTTGTTCATCCCATCTCAAGTGCTGATTTGTGGAGGGATTGCTCCTTGGTATGTGCCTCCTCCACTTGTCCAATTAGATTTGTGATTGGTAGATTATATCTTGAGTATTTTGCTACTGTAGGTGACAGGTTGTTTGAGCTTGAATGCTTGTTCTATGCTTAGAAACTTTGTTTTGATGCATGTGTAGTACTCTAGCAAGTTCCTATAGTAGTTGCTCATCATTTATCAACCTACAAATCACTTGGTTTGATGGTTGTCTAAAAATTTCAGCAAGGAAGATGAGTGCTTATCCACTGAACCAATATGACTTGATGGTGCATGAGCCAATGACGGTTCATCGTGAGGAAGCAGTTTTTCCTTCCATATATCCATGACATGAATTTATGAGAGCTGCGGGGATCCTCCAAGATTTCCAAACTATGGTTACAAATGCAGGGTTGGTGCACTTTGTGGAAGGTGAACCAATCCAATATGTTAAGCTAACCATGGCTTTTGTGTTGGACTTCTGGTTCACTTGGTCTACTTCTAATCCCATGGTCCATTACAAAATATATAATAAACCTATCGACCTGCCTTTTGCTGATTTCTATGCAGCAATTAGAGTACCTCAGTGGGGGTCTTGTGAGAAGATCAAGGAGAGGCCTAAGTCACTTGTGGATTTGTATACTGATATTTGCCAAGGTTTCGACTTCTCAAAGGAAAGTGGTAAAATTCGGAACATTCAGCTCCCAGCTATTAGATACTTTGCCTATTTCATTACCAAGTGCGTTCTTGCTATAAAGACTGCTAGAAAGTTGTCTTCTTTCGATCTAGATTTTATTGCAGCTGCTCTTAGTAAGAATAGTTCCTATAGTTTGGGTGCTTTGATAGCTCACCGTCTCACCACCAACCGTGAGAAGGGTGGAATTTTGTAAGAGGTCCCAACCTTTAATAAGGTAGAGATCCATGTGTTTACAATGCTAGTCCCTGGATCAATAGCTAGCATCCACAGTTAAGACATAATATCAAGAAACAAAGGTCATAATACAACTTTATAACCAGGAATAAAATAATTCATTACATCTTACATAGCTCATTTGGCTATCTCAATACAATGCAGCAGAAATAACTATATAGCATGGAGTCCTTCATCTTCAAAGTGCCACAGGCAAACATGTTGGTTGTAGACTTGTAATCCTATTCAACACACTTCACTAATATCAAAACAAACATGCAACATAATAAGTTACAGCCACAAGGGTCAATACATTTGAATTGTATTGGCAAGTGATACTATGGTAATATAGTGGAGTCTATCATCTATATGCATTTGGCTAAGTGGAGCTTAGGCTTTGTTTGCTCAAAATAGATTTTCCTCATCATGTGAGAACACTAACTTTTTGCTTGACAAAATCACCCAAGGTATATCCCAATAGAAATTGGTGATCCTTCAACCCTTGTTCAACCACAAAGTTTTAACTTAGAAATTGGGATGAGGAGATTCTGGATAGCTTCCATGTCTTGATGCTCAAATTGTCCTTTGCCAGGGACATGGCTAAGTACTTAGATTTTTCACTCTGCAGAGGTATTGCACTTTCCCCACAAGACTTGGTTTCACCAAGACAAGATCTTTCAGAAGCCTTCCCTTAGACCAGAATGGACGCGTTCCAACCTATCATCCCCTACCACCAACTGTCCATTTGGCTAAGTTATTGCAACCTATATGATCCAGGCAGAGCCCATAATGCCAAGTGGCCGCACTTGAAGCTTCTCAACATTTGACATCTCAAATCTCTTTGTTCCTGGGTGGACATCCACAAGTGAGATACACAAGGTAAACCATAGAAATGGGCCTTGTGTAACCACTCAACACAAACCATTCCTTCCATTCCACCCAGGTGATTCATTCACTTAGTTGTTTTATTAAACAAAACACAAGTCCTTGACTTAGAAATAATCCATAGCATGAATATAATCCACCCTTGTTTTCTACTAGCTAATCTAAGAATGGTAGTAGTAGGGATCTTAACTTAGTAAATTTCTACTAAGGTTTCATCTACTAGGATTTCCCATGGCATAGTTTATACTTAGCAAAAATTCCATGCAAGTCTACTTAGAAATATCACTAGTGCATAGTGAAAATAATGGGACAAAACTATGGAGCATCACTTGCCTTTTTGGTAGAGAATATAAGTTCACTCCTTGATCTTGCAATATTCACACCCTTCAAATTCCACTACAATTCAATCAAGCAAGCAAGAATTCAATCTATCATTCAAGCAAACAACACATAAAATAATAGAAACAAAGCAATGCATGCAGGCATGCTAAAGATTGTTTTATTTGGAAAAGTGGTTTCAAATAGGTTATAAACATTCTAAAACACCTATTGGTCATTTTATAAAAGTGGCAAAACTATTTGCAAAAGATTTTACCTATAAACCATTTTTAAACCAAATCAATATTTTATGTGGTTGAAAATGCCTTTAGCAAAGCAATAATCTTTATAAGGTTCACCAAATACATTTTTAACTCCAAACCTTGGTGTTTGGGGTCAAAGAGTTTAATCCAAATCATTTCCCAAAGATTTTTCTCCAAAAATTATTTTTAACATATAAACAACATTTTTATTTGACTAGAAATGCTTTAATTCAAAGATTTATTCTCTTGCTTCACAAAATATGTTTTTGAATCTACAAGTTGGTTTTTATGGTCAGTAGGTTCAAAACAATCCATTTTCCAAAGGTTTTATCACAAAAATAATTTTAGAATGAATTTTATATTCAAATTATGCCTACACAAGTTTCTGCAAAAACAACCATTTTAACAGAAGCAATTCATTAAACAAAGTGTATGGTTGGAAATTACTTGTCTTGGTGATTCCATTGATATAAAATTTGCAAAATTTGGACGTGTAGATCAAAAGTTATGGAATTTACAATTTTGAACAACTAATAGAACAAATTCTGTTTTTAAAACAAATCACGGGCCACGCGTTTGCTTCTGATTGGACAAAAACGGTTTGCACGGATCGATCGGCGTGGAGCGTTGGATTAAAGTGGATAGTGCGGCACAGAGTACTACTTACCCCTTCGGGTTAAGGTTCTATCGTGTCCTTTGGATCTGCATCTAACGGCTCTAATCATCTGGTCATGGATTGGCGGCGCTGGCAACGGCGAGCGGGGGCGGCGCGTTCAGGCGGTGGTGGTCCGGCTAATACATGAATCAAGGGAAGGAGCGGAGAAGCTCACCGAGTTCGCCGCGGCGTGGAGATGCTCGAGGTGGTCCTTGTTGGCGAAGGGGCGCTCGGGGTCGACGGGAATTCTTTGCCGGAGTAGCTCCTGGCGACTGGTGCTCTCGGTTGAAGACGGAGGTGATTCTATGGGCCACGCTAAGAAGAAGAAAGGGTTGCGTTAGGTGCGCACGATGCTAGGGATCACACACACGTATCAATCAGAGGGAGAGGGGAAGATGGGGCTTACGGGGGAAGGTCGCCGGAGTAGACGCGGTCATCGGTGGCGCTCTGATGTTCAAGATGTCGACGTTAGGGGCACGCGCAGGCGAGCTGGTGTTACTACGGGATGCGTAGGAGGGTGGGGAGCAATCTCGAGTGGTTAAGGGGGCAAGGGGCGAGGGTGTATGGCCGGAATCGGAGAAATGGTTCGCCGGAGCCAGAGAGTTTCGAGACGAATTCAAGGCGGCCTGGGGGAGGAGAGGAGATGGTGTCCGGGGGGAAAGGTAGAGGGGAGCGTGGCGAGTTAACGAGAGTAATCGCGGGTTGTAATATCTGCATCATTAAGACGAATTCAAGCAAGGAAATAAACGGCAGAAACAGCGAGGTTTGGGGAAGAAACAACCTCGCGGGTGGAAACGACGAACTGGTAAGTGGGGCCGTGTTGTCAGCGTGAGAGACGGGTCTGCGAAGGGGTCCATCGTCCAGTGAGGGCGTGGGTTGAATTCCTGGTGTGAAACGTTTTCTGCGGAGTGAGGGAAATGGGCTAACTGGGCTTAGTTTGCTGGGCTGGGTTCTTTCCCTTTTTTTGATCTGTTTCCTTTTTCTTTTTCTTGTTTTCTTTTTCTGTTTGATTTTGTTTAAATGTTTTCAAACCTTGTTCAAAAGTTCAGTATAATTCCCTACTGTTTAAACATGTAATTTAAATACTATTTTCGGAATAATTCTTTTATTTTTTCTTATGTTTTATTCTTTATTAAAATAAGCATAAGCCATTATTCAAATGAGATTAAATATATTTTCAAACCCTTATTTAATAATTCAATTTTTCATAAAACCTTATCACTAGGTTTATTTGTTTAATGGGGTGTTTAAATAATTTACCTTGAATTATTTAAAGTATTTAATATGATTATTAATCATTAATTTGAGTACTTGTTTTTATTCCAATGAAAGTAAAATATGGTTTTAATTCCATAATTTTTATTTAGAAGATTTCTTTGATCCCATTTAAGTTAATTAAATAACTTTTATTCCACTTGGGTAAATTCAAATTATTTTTCCCTGATTTACTTAATCTTTTCCATTAGGGATTTTGTCTTTATTCAAATAGAAATAGAATTTGGTAAATGCCATTATTTGAGAATTCTTTATCCAATATTTTATTTGGATTTGGATTGTATTTATTCCATTAGATTATGGATTAGGCCAAGATTTAATTTGGTCCTTAAATATTCCTCATTTAATATTTCTTTCTTTATCTTATAAAATTCATATCTTTTTATTTATAGATCCAAACTTGGTGACTCCAATTTGTAAAATCTTGTTTAATATTGTTTACCCTTTTAAATCTTTTTAGGATTATTTTCTCACCATTTGGTATGGATTTCTAGATAGGTGCTTTATTAGCTTTGGAAATTCAATTTCCTTATCTTATTAAGTTCATAAGATTTTATCTATGGCTCCAATTTAAGTGAAACCAACTTCTATGGTTTTATAATATTTCAATTTGTCATTCTTGATCATTTGTAAATGTTTGTTGACAAATTCTTATATGGATAAAATCCATAGGCTTAGAGATAACTTGGAAATGTTTTCTTCCATTAGGGTTTTAGGGTTTTGGTTTAACTTTTCCAAGTGTTTAATTTCAAGATGCATTTATGAAGAATGCATTTCACTTGATTTTAATTTATTTGGATTCAAACATTAATCAAAGTTTGTTCAAGATGGGATTTAATATTTCCATTTAGAAACAAAAAGTTTCTTTTCACCCTAAATTTCAACAATTATTTATTTTGTTTATTTATTTTTTTCACATTACAAAATTTGGAAAAAAATTGGGATGTGACAAATTTGTGGAGGTCTCATTTCTTCTAGGTTGCTAGCTATCCATGGTTTAGAGCCTCATTATTCAGATTTTTAGTTCCCCATAGAGAGGCTTGATATTCAATCCATGATTCAGCATGGTTTTGTTTCCTTGGGGGCTAATGTGAGAAGTTTACCATATGAATTATCTTTTGCCCAGGAAGGTCGGAGAAAGGGTAGGACTGAGAAAATAGTTTATTTGCCTGCACCTGCTTTGTTTAACTTTGATAACAGGCAAGGATGGTCGCTTACGGAGGAGAAGGTTGACACTTATGTGGGGGAACTCTCCCAGCAAGAGGAGAATGTTGAAGAGGATGCCAAAGACAATTTGGTTCAGCCCTCCAACTCGGGAGAGTCTTCGTACCAGCAGCCCAAATTTGATTGGGGCGCGTCTTCTGCTTCATCGCAGGTGCTTGACTATGATCATTCCTATGATGACCCACTAGTATGGGGTTACCATCCGCGTTATTGAGCCCCACTTAGGCCAAAAGACTAATCTTGGGGAGAGGTATACCGACATCACACGCTCATATATATATCATGTTCGGTCAGTTCTTTGTATATCCATTGTTTCGCTTTCTTTTGGTTCTTGTTGCTGCTTTCTCAAAAACCCAAAATACCAAAATATATTTTCGTTGTTTCTCTTGGTTTGTTTCTTTGCTTCTTTGCTTTGGTTTGCCTTAAAAGAAAAATCCAAAAAGATTTTGCTTTGTTTGGTTTGGTTTGTTTTTGTTTGGTTTTTATTTGTTTGCTTGTTTCTAAAAAATCGAAAACACCAAAAAATTTTGTTTCTCTTCTTTGGTTTTGTGAGTTCTTTTGTCACATCCCAAGATTTTCCAAATCTTGTAATGTGAAAAATAAATGAATAAAAATAAAACTTTGTTGATTTTCAGAGTGAGAAGAAACTTTTGAATCCATTTGGAAACTTTCCAAACCTATTTGGATCAAATAAAATCTTAAAGGGATTTAAAAAGTTAAATAAATAATAAACTTCAAAATATTTAAAATTACTATTTTGGATCCTTTAAATAAAAAGATTTGGTTTTCAAATGAAAAGGTAGAAATTTAAATAAGGATTATTTTATAGAGCCAAATTAAACCTTGGCCAAAATTTTGAAATAAAATGTTTTGTTTTGATAAAAGGATAAAGGTTTATTTAAACAAAATAATGAGGATTTATTAATATCTAAGTTTTATAAATAAAGGTTTTACTATTTTATTTAAAACATCAAAACTTATTAAATTATTTTAAATAAGTTTTCTAAGTATTTTATATTCTCAAATAAAACCTACCGAATTGTTTTTGGTTTTATTTTAAATTTCAAAATAAAGATTTTAATAAAACAAATCCTATTTGATTTAATAATTAGGGTCTATTGTATTTAATTATTAATGGACCCTAAAATAAAAGGTTTTTTTTATTTTAAACAAGTTTCCAAGTATTCTTTATTTCCAAATAAAACCTACTGATTTGGTTTTGAAAATATTTGGATTTCAAATGGAGATTTTATTAAATAAATCAAACCCTATTTGATTAAATAACTAAACGTCCATTTTATTTAATCAATGAATGGATCCTAAAAAGAATAAAAATATTATTTTATTTTGGGATTTGGTTTATGTTGATAAACAGAACCAAAAACTCATTACAAGTGTGGTGATTGTTTGAATTGTTTGAATGTTTGAATAGTTGATTGAAATTCAAAACAGAAATTGATTTGGAAAAAGAAAAAGATTCAGAAATGGAAAAAATAGGAATCTGGTCGACCCAACCCAGCAGCCCAGTTTAGGCCCAACTCCAGCCCACCTTTCTTTCCCTCAGCGAAACGTTTTCTCACTCGAACTCACACCCACTAAGCCAATGACTGGTGGACCTCTTTCCCTCTCACTTCCTCACTGCCAGGTAGACCCCACCGCCAGCTCACCTGTCTTCAACCACGTGACCAGTTCTTCCTCCCCCTCTCTCCCGTTTCTGTGATGAATTCGTGAGCATCAATTCGCGTTAACACAGCAGTTAATCGCTCCTGCAACCATGCTGTCTTAATCGCCTCGCCCTTCTCCTCCTTTCCCCTCAGACTCCACGCTCTGAACGCCACCAGGCTGCTCGAATCGTCTCCAAACCGCCACTGACTCCGACGACGCTCCGGCAAGGAATCCAGCAGCCCCACGCCACCTCTTGCCTCCTCGAGCACCCAGCCGTGATCTCCATCACCTGGCGGACCTTTCTGCAGCCGCAGCTCACTCGCGCGCGTCCCTGAGCGTCGGCAACGTCTTCCCCGAGCCAGCGCCGCCGTCTGTCTTCAACTGCGGTGACGTCTCCCCGGTAAACCAGACCTCCCCTCTCTTCCCCGTGGACACGATGATGATCGCCATGCTCTTGCGAACCTAACAGTGTCTCCCTTTTGTCCTAGGGTGCCCCCCATCCTCGCCCTCGACGACCTCCAGAGCCGCCCGAGGCCCAGCTCATCTCCGGCGAGCAATCAAGCCCGCTCCAGTGCGCCCCTCGACAAGACGGCATCACCTTGAGCTTCCCCAGGCCTCTGCGAACGCTGTGAGTACCTCCCCAGCCACCCTTGCTTCATGTATCGCCGGCGCCGCCACCGTCTGGCCGCTCCGCCGCCAGCCACCGCCGCAGCGCCGCTCGTTTAAGGTCGAGCTCACAGCAACCGTCCGATCTCGATCTGGTGGATAGGATTGAAAGTAAGCGAATGGGTACGCACGCTTCTGAGCCGCATGATTCAACTTGATCCAACGCGCCAGAATAGCCGATCCGAGTGAAGCGGTACCGACGAATGAGAATAGGACGCGTGGCACCAGACGATTTAAAATAGAATTTGAAATCAGATTTAGATGCCATTTTGAAACCCTTGTAACTTTTAAACCACATGTCCAAATTTTGCAAACTTTATATCAATGGAATCAGTGGAACAAGCCCTAGCAAGCAATGCCATTTGTTTAGTAAAAAGCCTCTGGTAAAATGATTGTTTTTGCAGAAACATTTGTATGCTTGTTTAGGTTATAAAAATTGTTCAAAAATGATTTTGGGGTTAAAATCTTTGGCAAATGGTGTGATTTGAACCTACTGACCATAGGAAACACTTTGTGAATTCAAAAATGTATTTGGTGAAACAAAATAATGATTCTTTGTTTTAAAACCATTTCTAGTCAAATAGAAATATGGTTTATTTATTAAAAATGGTTTTGGAAGAAAACCTTTGGAAAATGTTTTGTTTTAAACTCTCTAAACCCAAACACCAAGTTTCATGGTTTGAAAAACATATTTGGTGAACCCTATAGATTAATGCCTTAGTAAAAATATTTCTACACCACATAAAATGATACTTTGTTTTGAAAATGGTTTATGAGGTGAAACCTTTTGCAAATGACTTTGCCACTTTACAAAATGACCATTAGGTGTTTTCAAATGTTCATGACCCATTAGGAACCAATTTTCCAAATAAAACAAAGTTTGGCATGCTTGCATGCATTATCTTAGTTCTATGGTTTTATGTGTTATTTTGCTTGATTGGTAGATTGAACTTGTGCCTTGCTTGATTGAATTGTAGTGACTTGAAGAGTGTGATTGTAGCAAGGACAAGGAGTGAACCTATACTCTACCAAAAAGGCAAGTGATACTTCATACTTTTTGTCCCATTACTTTCACTATGCATTAGTGATTTTCTCTAAGTAAAACTTGCATGGAATTTTGCTAAGTATAAACCTTGCTGTAGGAAATCCTAGTAGATGAAACCTTAGTAGAAATTCCTAAGTCAAGATACTTACTACTATCATGCTTAGCCTAGCTAATAGAAAACAAGGGTGGAAATATATTCACACTATGGAAAATTTCTAAGTCTGAGGACTTGTGTTTTTGTTTAATAAAACAACTAAGTTAATGAATCACCTGGGTGGAATGGTAATTGCTTGGTGGTTTTTGGTTGAGTGGTTCACAAGGCCCATGTCTATGGTTGACCTTGTGTATCTCACTTGTGGATGGCCACCCAGGAACAAAGAGATTTGAGATGTCAAATGTTGAGAAGCTTCAAGTGCAGCCACTTGGCATTATGGGCTCTGCCTGGATCATATAGGTTGCAAGAACTTAGCCATATGGACAGTTGGTGGTAGAGTTTGATAGGTTGGAGCGCGTCCATTTTGGTCTAAGGGAAGGCTTCTGGAAGATCTTGTCTTGGGAAACCAAGTCTTGTGGGGAAAGTGCACCACCTCTGTAGAGTGTAAAATCTAAGTACTTAGCCATGTCCCTGGTAAAGGACAATTTGAGAATCAAGACATGGAAGCAATCAAGAATCTCATCATTCAAATTTCTAAGTTAAAATCTTGTGGTTTGAACAAGGGTTAAAGGATCTTCAATCTTTGATTGGGAGAAATGTTTTGTCAAGCAAAAACTTAGTGTTTTCAAAATGATAAGGAAAATCTATTTTGAGCAATGCAAGCCTCAAATCCACTTAGCCAAATGCATATAGATGATAGACTCCACCATACTACCATAGTATCACTTTCTAATACAATTCAAATGTATTGACCCTTGTGGCTGTAACTTGTATGTTGCAGGTTTGATTGATTTAGTGAAGTTGATTGAATAGGATTACAAAGTCTACAACCAACATGTTTGCCTGTGGCACTTTGAAGATGAAGGACCCCATGCTATAGATATTCTACTGCAATGTAATGTAATAGCCAAATGAGCTATGTAAGATGTAATAAAATTATGTTATTCCTGGTTATAAAGTTGTATTATGACCTTTGTTTCTTGATATTACATCTTAACTATGGATGCTAGCTATTGATCCAGGGACTAGCATTGTAAACACAGGGGACTCTACCTTATTAAAGGTTGGGACCCTTTACATATTTGCAGGGTTCAGCCATCCTCAGTGGTTTTGGTTTCATGTTAATTATTCAAGTCACACAAGTGAAGGGCAATAATGAAGATTAAGACAACTCGAGGTGTGGTAAGAGGCTGGTAACGAACTCTATTTGTTTCATTTTTTTACATATACTCATCATTGTGAGCATGCTTAGCCTATTTGTGTAAAGTGTATGTCATTATGGATGCTTAGTAGTTCTTGCTTGTCTATGATTAGCTCCAGCTTGCTAATAGTTTGTAGCATGTCATATGAATGTTTGCTTGCAAGGTTTTATTCATACTTTGGTATGATATTGTGGTATCCTCCTCTGACTGTTCATGTGAATCGACTTGGCACATGCTCACGCATGCATATGACTAATCAATAGTCAGTAAGCCTCGATGATTTATTTTGCCTCAGAGTTCTTGTATCACTTTCATGCCATAGTTAGTCATGTTTTGTTGCAAGCATGATTATGACAGTTACTACTCTCTCGTTTTTCGCTCCCTCTCTATTGCTAGCCTTCACTTGCACTGAGTATGTGCTCTACCTGTACTTCCAACTCCCCCAAAAACAATATTGCCAGCTGTGTCCACCATACCTACCTATTAGCATCATTTGCTATTTCAGTTCATATTCCATATGCCTTGTTTTCTTCCAAAATAAAATGTTTGTCTGTTTTGAGAAAGTTAGTTAGTAAAGCTCTCACGAACTTGATGGCACACTTTATTCCTTGCGCTTAATAATTCTGAATCATTGGGACTAGTCCATGAAAGTTATATGCTTGCTTATTATATACTGGGAGTCAGCAGAACCGTGCTGTCACGGGGAACACTTTCAACACTTTTTGGATATTTCATCCAGTTGATTCCTTGCTATTTTGTTTATGGATGTCGACAATGTGAAATAAAAGGGGAAGTTGTTAGTTCATGGAGTTTTTACATTGTGTTAGAGAAATGCCTGGGCCGCTAGCCTAAGCCATGCCTAATCATGGTGGAAACTTGCAGCATCACTATAATGAGCATCTATGTAGCTTCCTCAATAAAAAGCTATGCATGGTAAATAAAAAGATTGCTGAGATGCTCATTGTCTGCTTGCCTTGTCATTTTGGTTATGGGAAAGTACCATATGCAAGGGGTACCCCGTTGGCGGTTCTCGATGATATGCATGTATTTACAATGATAAGAACTTTCAGGTGACCAAAGTTGAGTAGCATGCGGAGCGACCCTCGTACTCAAGGGACTTGGGATTTCCAGTCTATGGTCTTTCAAGCATATGATTCAGAGTGGACCTCACTTTCACCTTAACCACATGAAGATGCCTATGATAGGGGCAATGAGAGCTCAAAGCTAATGAGTACCTTCCTTTCAGCATTGGGAAGCATTTAAAACGCTCACAAAACCGTTTTCACAACCGAGTTGAGTCACCACTTATTCTATGAGCACCTTCTTGAGAGCATAGTTGTCATTTTTGTGTTTGTTCCAAAACTTAGTTAATTATGTCATGACTTTGATGCTTGTATCTCTGATATCTTTATCTCTAGTCTTCATGTGAACTTCAGAGGTGCCTTGGCATTTACATTGTGCTCTTCAAACAAAGGCAAGCAAGATACCACTCTATCATACCTTATTATGAGCATTGCAATGTTGCTTATGTTTATGTTTCATGCTACTTATTATTATTGAGTTGGTTTCTCGTCATAGATTGCAATAACTATTGAGTAGACTTAGTTACATACTCTTTATTATGAATTGTCTAAGCATCTACTCTCGTGCTGAGAATATATACATCATATGAAGCAAAGTGTTCATGAAAGTTCTTTTATCGCACTCAGTTTTCAACTGAATTGCTTGAGGACAAGCAATAAGCTAAGCTTGGGGGGAGTTGATACGTCCAAACCATATCTACTTTCTCGAACACTTTGCTATTGTTTTTCCTCTAAACTTGTGTGATTTGGATACAACTAACACGGACTGACGCTGTTTTCAGCAGAATTACCTTGGTGTCTTGTTTTTGTGTAGAAAATGAACTATCAGGAAAAATCCCTGAAAATATGCCAAAAACTATTTCTCACCAGAAGATCCACGGAGCCAGAAGGGGAGACAGAGAGGAGGCTTGGGGGGGCAGACCCACCCCAGGCGCGGGGCCACTAACCCCGCGTATGGGGGAGGTTTGGCCACCCCAGGCAACTCCTCGGCCTCCCTCTGCGCCTATAAATTTCCTTCTGACCTGAAAACAGAGGGGGGTTTGATAGTTTTCCAGAAAGAGTTCCGCTCCGCCTCCGCCACCAGAAACCAAGATTCGGATCCAGAAACTCTGTTCTGGCACCCTGCCGGGATGGGGAATTTGGAGAGGATCATCGCCATCGTCATCACCAACGCATCTCCATCAACCACCGATGTTTCCCTCATCCATGAGTGAGTAATCCCCCGTTGTAGGCCATGGGATGGTAGGGATTGGATGAGTTCTATCATGTAATCGAATAAGATCTGTTAGGGCATAGTCCCTAGTATCTCTTGTGCTATTTGACTTTGTTGCAACTTGTTGTGCTTAATACTTGTCACTAGGGCCCGAGTGCCACGATCTCAGATCTGAACTTATTATTGAATCATTATGATAGTATTGTTTGTGATCTTATCTGCAAGTTGTGTACACATATCATTGTCGGGGGATTTGCACATTTGCCACACTTTTCTTTGCACCTTGCATATTTTCCATTTTCTGTGTCACTGACATGTGGTGGTCAAATGGTCAAAGGCCCCAAAGTGACAATAATTGGGACAACCAGAGGGGATGGCTGTGGTGTGAGGATCACATGTGTTCATGGAGTGTTAATGCTTTGCTCCGGTGCTTTATTAAAAGGAGCACCTTAATTGCCAGTAGTTCCCTAGAGGCCCCGCTGCCACGGGCTGGCTGGACAGAAGATGTTATGCACGTTCTCATTGCGAGCACGTATGACTATATTTGGAGCACATGCCTAGGATTGTTTAGTACTTGGATGCTTGTTATTATTTATCTGCAATGCCCTAGATCTTGAAGTTACATGTTTAGACTCGTCCATGCAACGCTCATCCATCCATCCCTATGCCTACCGCACTCGAATCCTACTGTTATCGTTACTGTTACTATTGCTCCTGTTTTACTGCTGTTGTTGCTACTAAAAACTATTGCTACTGATAAACTTATGTGAGCAAGAATATTTCTAGGTGCAGCTGAACTGACAACTTAGTTGTTAAGGCTTACAAGTATTCTTTGGCTCCCCTTGTGTCGAATCAATAAATTGGGTAATACTACCCGCGAAGACTGTTGCGATCCCCTACACTTGTGGGTCATCAATAACCCAATAGTTTTATTGAGTCTTGGAAGTAATTACTTCTGTATTAACCTCTCCTTATCCTTTTTGTGTGGTTTTTGTGCCAAGAATAACCTTTAATGAGAGAGAAGTAAGATTTGGGGAAGTTGTTGTCCCGAAACAGATTTTTGTGCTTCACTGTAAAAAACTTGAAAATCTCTGTATGTCGGATTGAGCTGTAATTTTCTAAATAAATATCCCAGGTTGTTAGATAACTTTCGTTAGTTCAACACTTTTTGATTTGAGCAACAGAAGGTCTTCGAAAAAAACAGTTTTTACCTGTTGGTCTGTTTTAACAGATTTCTGCCATTATTTGCATTTGCCTCTTTATCGATTTTTTTTTAGTTCTCTTTGGTAAATTGAGCTTTTTGAGGGAATTCCTACAGTAGCTTGTGTCTTTAATGAAAGTTTTGCTGTTTTGAAACTAAACCCAAATGTTTATTACTTTTTGAATGCACTAATGTTGCTAATGAAGATTGTGTGAAGTTTTGTATCCGGGAAAATTTTCAGGTGTAAGGGAAGAATGATGTAATGAGATGAAGAATGGACAAAATCTCAAGCTTGGGGATGCCACCCGATATCACCCCAAGAAATATTCAAGAGGTACAAGCGTCAAAGCTTGGGGATGCCCAAGGCATCCCCTTCTTCATCAATAAAAATCTCAGGTCTTTCTAGACACTTCGTTTTTATTGTTTCATGCATTGTTATGTTGTTCTTGGAGCGTCTTAGTTTTCGTTTGCTTGAATAAAGTAGTAGGACCCCCGTGATACGTCGTAAACGTATCTATAATTTTTGATGTTCCATGCTTGTTTAGTATCCACTTTGCTATGCTTTGTCTACACTCTGAGGTATTTTTATACATTTTCTGGGACTAGCCTATTAACAAGTTGCCACACAGGCAGTTGCCTATTTTCTGCTATTTTTGGTTTCAGAAAAGCTAGTAAGGAAATATTCTTGGAATTGTACGGGACAAAAGCCAAAGTCAATATTTCACCAAGACGAACAAAAAGACCGAAGAGGTGCCACAGGGTGGCCACCCCCCCCCCACACACACACACACACGTGCGGGCCCACCCTGGTCTGCACCTGGGCAGGGTGTGGGCCCCCTGGACGCCCTCCTGCCTCGCCTCTTCGCATATATAAAGCCCTCGATGGCAAAACCCTAAGTACCCGATCATATCTCCATGAAACAGTCTGTAGCCACCGCCACCATCGTCCCTAGATCGGGGGGATCCGAAGCTCTTCCCGGCACCTTGCGGGAGGGAAGAGATCATCTCGGAGGCCTTCTTCATCACCATGCCAGCCTCCGGTATGATGCGTGAGCAGTTCCACCTTGGACTATGGGTCCATGTAGTAGCTAGATGGTTGTCTCTCCTCCTTTGTGCTACCATGTTTAGATCTTATGAGCTCCGTTCATGATCAAGATCATCTATTTGTAATCATGCATGTTGTGTTTGCGGGGATCCGATGGATATTGAGATTACTATGTCAGATTGATTAATGGTTTTGTCTTATTGATTCTATCATGTCTGTGTTGTTTGTGATCTTGCATGCTCTCCATTTCTAGTATCTATCTTGGCCAAGTAGATGCTAGTGACTCCAAGAGGGGGTATTTATGCTCGATAGTGGGTTCATGCCTCTATTTAATCTAAGGGAAGTGACAGAAATCTCTAAGGTTGCTACTAGGGAGAAAACAACAATCTCTTGCTCATGGAACAATTGTATTGTTTACTTTACACACATTGCTTAAAAAAGTTATCTGTTGCTTGCAACTTAATACTAGAGGGGGGTCGGATGATAACCTCAAGGTGGATTACTAGTCATAGATGCAGTTGGATGGCAGTCTATGTATATTGTTGTAATGCCCAATCAAATCTCATAGGATCATGAATGTCTAGTATTTCATTGTTATGCCTTGCTCTGTCCTGTCAATTACCCCGCTGTAATTTGTTTACCTGGCATGTTATGTTGTTTATCTTAAGGAGAACACCTCTAGTGAACTGTGGACCCCGGTCCAATCTTTATCATTGATATTCCATCCACTATTACTATTACTATTACTGTTTAATTTCTGCAAGCTACCATTACCTTCCACACCATACGTTTAATCCTTTGTTTTCAGCAAACCGGTGAGATTGACAACCTCACTGTTTGTTGGGGCAAAGTCTTGAGTTTGTGTTGTGCAGGTTCCAAGTTGCTAGAAACACCTTGGGGTCGTTTCCTTCCTACTACTGGTTCGATAACCTTGGTTTCATATTGAGGGAAGACTTACTGATGTGCTCATCATACCTTCCTCTTGGGGTTTCCCAATGAAGCTCTACAGTGATCTGAGCCACATCAAGACGTTTTCTAGCGCCGTTGCCGGGGAGTTAAGGACGGCTTCACAAGGGGAGTCATTTACAACCTTTCTCTTTACTTTTTTTTTGCTTAGTTTGTTTTGCTTGCTTCTTTTTATCAAAAAATACAAAAAAAATTAGTTTCATTTGGTTTGCCTTTTCTTATCAAAAACAAAAAAAATATTAGTTCCTACTGTAGTAGTAGTTGTTGTTGTCTTGCTCCACCTTTGCAAAAACGAATTCTGCTAAGAACACCAAGTTGTGTGACTTCACTAGCACAAACAACAAGATTTCCTGAGTACACCTATTGCTCCACCTGCTCCTGACGCTACCTTTTATGAAATTAAGCCTTCTTTGTTAAATCTTGTGATGAAAGAGCAATTTTCTGGTGCTAGTTCTGATGTTGCTGCTGCCCACCTTAATAACTTTGTTCAACTTTGTGAGATGCAGAAATATAAGGATGTCGATGGAGATATTATTAAGCTCAAATTGTTTCCTTTCTCCTTGAGAGGAAAAGCTAAAGAATGGTTGCTATACTTGCCTAGAAATAGTATTGATTTTTGGATTAAGTGCAAAGATGCTTTTATTGGAAAATACTATCCTCCTACTCATATTATATCTATGAGAAGTGAAATAATGAAATTTAAACAAATTGATAATGAACATGTTGCTCAATCTTGGTAAAGAATGAAATATTTGGTAAAGAATTGTCCTACTCATGGACTGACTACTTGGATGATTATCCAAACCTTTTGTGCAGGACTGAACTTCTCTTCAAGAAATCTGTTGGATTCTACTGCTGGAGGTACCTTTATGACCATTACTTTGGGTGCTGCAACAAAGCTCCTTGATAATATGATGGTCAACTATTATGAATGGCACACTGAGAGAGCTCCACATGGTAAGAAGGTAAATTTTGTTGAAGAAACCTCCTCTTTGAGTGATAAAATTGATGTTATCATTGATACGTAGTAAACATATCTATAAATTTTTATGTTCCATGCTTGTTTAGTATCTACTTTGCTTTGCTTTGTCTACACTTTGAGGTGTTTTTATATGTATTCTGGGACTAACCTATTAACAAGATGCCACAATGTCAATTGCATGTTTTCTTCTGTTTTTGGTTCCAGAAAAGGCAGAAAAACAATATTCTCGGAATTAGACGGGACAAAAGCCAAAGTCAATATTTTACCGTGGGGAACACAGAGCCAGAATATGAGACGGAGGGGAGCCACCAGGGGGCCACACCCCCTGGCCGCGTGGATAACCCTAGCCCGCGGCTGGGGGGTGAGGCTGCCCTGGGTGCTCCCTGCCTCACCTCTTCGCCTATAAGAAGCCCCCGATACCAAAACCCTAAGGACCCGATCAATCTTCCACAAAATATTCCATAGCCACCGCCACCATCGTCCCTAGATCAGGGGGATCTGAAGTTCTTCCCAGCACCCTGCCGGAGGGGAGATCATCTCGGAGGCCTTCTTCATCATCATGCCAGCCTCCGGTATGAAACGTGAGTAGTTCCACCTTGGACTATGGGTCCATGTAGTAGCAATATGGTTGTCTCTCCTCCTTTGTGCTACCATGTTTAGATCTTGTGAGCTCCGTTCATGATCAAGATCATCTATTTGTAATCATGCATGTTGTATTTGCGAGGATATGATGGATATTGAGATTACTATGTTAGATTGATTAATGGTTCTATCTTATTGATTCTATCATGTCTGTGTTGTTTTTGATCTTGCATGCTCTCTGTTTCTTGTAGCTATCTTGGCCAAGTAGATGCTAGTGACTCCAAGAGGGAGTATTTATGCTCGATAGTGGGTTCATGCCTCTATTTAATCTAAGGGAAGTGACAGAAATCTCTAAGGTTGTATATGTGTCATTGCTACTAGGGAGAAAACAAAGGTCTCTTGTTCATGGAACAAGTGGATTGTTTACCTTACACACTTTGCTTAAAGCAGTTATCCGTTGCTTGCAACTTAATACTGTAGGGGGTTCAGATGATAACCTGAAGGTGGCTTACTAGTCATAGATGCAATTGGAATGCGGTCTATTTATCTTGTTGTATTGCCCAATCAAATGTCATAGGATCATGAATGTCTAGTATTGCATTGTTATGCCTTGCTCAGTCCTGTCAATTGTCCTGCTGTAATTTGTTTACCCAGCATGTCATGTTTGTTTATCTCAAGGAGAACACCTCTAGTGAACTATGGACCCCGGTCCAATATTTACCATTGATACATCTTCCACTGTTACTGTTTACTTTCTGCAAACCACCATTACCTTCCACACCATACAATTAATCCTTTGTTTTCAGCAAACCGGTGAGATTGACAACCTCACTGTTCATTGGGGCAAAGTCTTGAGTTTGTGTTGTGCAGGTTTCCAAGTTGCTAGCAACACCTTTGAGTCGTTTTCTTCCTCCTACTGGTTCGATAACCTTGGTTTCTTACTGAGGGAAGACTTGCTGTTGTGCTCATCACACCTTCCTCTTGGGGACTCCCAACGAATCTCTACAGTGATCTGAGCTACCATCAAGATTTTTCTGACGCTGTTGCCGGGGAGGCTAAGGACGACTTCACAAGGGGAGTCCTTCACAACCTTTATCTTTACTTTGTTTTTGTTTTGCTTAGTTTATTTTGCTTGGTTTTGTTTGCCTCTTTTTATTAAAAATCACAAAAAAAATTGTTTCGTTTGGTTTGCTTTCTCTTATCAAAAACACAAAAAGTTTCTACTCTAGTTGTCACCTTGCTCTAGCTCACCATGTTGATTCCCAAGTTCACCCTGAAAGACCTTTCAATAGGTAGTGGCTCTATAATTGGGAAAGAAAATATTGAAGAATTCTTTAATCATGTTAGCAAACATGAGGATATTGAGGATAGATCCTTAGCAGAACTTGCTCCTAATTATGAAATTGTTGCAGATTATTTAGTTCACATGTTGGAGGCTAGGTTTGTTAACCTTAACCCCATGATGCAAAAAAAATTCTTAAACTAAAAGAAGAAGATGATGCTGAAAAGAGAGATTTTATCCTAGAAACTTTACTAAAAGAGTTCAATGATGTTATTAAGGAAGCCAAAAGTCCTTTGAATGTTTTAATATGCTAGGCTCATGTGTAGATGTTATGGGTATTTTAGATAAAACCAAGCCCAGAGAGGAAATTAAGATACCCATACCTTTTAAACTAGTAGGAATGCATGAAGCCTTAGAAAAGAATTTTGATTGGATTGTTCCTAAAAACCCATTTGATGAAGGTAGTGAACCTAAGAGAGATGAGAAAGGATCCTCTAAAACTCATTTGGATGAGATACCTTTCCTAGTTGAAGAGATTTCGAGTATTGATCTTAATGCCTCTTCATTTGAAAATACTTGATTCTTGCTTCTTGTGCCTAACTTAAAGGCGTTAAAGAAAAGTACTTATTAGAAGATAACCCAAAAGTTTTCTTGAGTCTTGGAAGTTATTACCTCTGTAATGACCTCTCCTTATTCTTTTTATTTGCTTTTTGTGCCAAGAATAACCTCTAATTTGAGGGAAGTAAGATTTGGGGAGTTGCTGTCCCGAAACAGATTTTTATGCTCCACTGTAAAAATTCGTGTAAAATCTCTGTAAGTTAGATTGAGCTGTAATTTTCTGAATAAAACCCCAGTATGTTATATAACTTTAGTTAGTTCAACACTTTTTGATTTGAGCAACAGAAGGTTTTCGAAAAAATCGGTTTCTACCTGCTGGTCTGTTTTGACAGATTTCTGCCATTATTTGTATTTGCTTCTTATTGATACCTTTTTGGGTTCTTTTTGGGAAATTGAGATTTTTGAGGGAATTGCTACAGTATCTTGTGTTTTTAGTGAAAGTTTTGCTGTTTTGAAACAAAACCCAAGGTCTATTATCTTTTGAATACACTAATGTTGCTAATGAAGATTGTGTGAAGTTTTGTATGAAGGAAAATTTTCAGGTGTAGAGAAAGAATGATGTAATGAGATGAAGAATGGACAAAAGCTCAAGCTTCGGGATGCCACACCGTGTCACCCCAAGAAATATTCAAGAGGTACAAGCGTCAAAGCTTGGGGATGCCCAAGGCATCCATCCCAAGGCATCCCCTTCTTCGTCAATAAAAATCTCAGGTCTTTCTAAACACTTCATTTTTATTGTTTGATGCACTGTTGTGTTGTTCTTGGAGCGTCTTAGTTTTCATTTTTTTTCTTAGTTTTCTGGAATAAAGTAGTTTGGACCCCGTTCTTGTTGTGTTGTTTCAAATAAGTTGACTGGTGTTGGAGAGGAGTAGAAAGTTCTTGCTTGAATAGTACAAGAGGAGCTTGCTTTGGCTGTGACTTAGACTTTAGCATGTCATGCTAGATGTTGTTTTGACCTTATGCTTAGTGATTATTGTTGTAGCATGACTTGTTCCAAACAATTGGGATTGCTTAATGTGCCTTGAAGGAATCATGCATTGTTTTAGCATACAAAAGCATAGTATTGTGGTATTCTCCTTTGATGCTTTGTTTGGGTTGACTTGGCACATGCTCACACCATGTTATGACTATGAACAAGTCACCATAGCCTCTATGATCATTTAGTCCTTGACTTGTAGTACCACTTTATGCTTTGATTAGTAATGTTTTGTCGCTCTGCATGATTATGGCCAATATTGCTCTCTTAGTTGGTCGCTCCCAGTCTTTTGCTAGCCTTCGCTTGTGTGAGTAAGCTCTACTCATGCATCCAACTCCAAAGAAACCAAGTTATTCCAAAGTGTCCACTATAAATTCCTATGCATGGTGTGTTACACCATTCCAAGTATATTCTTGTTTTCATCTACCTTCCAATTAAAAAGTCTTTTTTATGTGAAACTTAGTGATTAAAGCTCTCACAAACTTGATGGCACACTTTATTTTTCTTGCCCCTAAATAAATTTTAACCATTGTGTAATCTGTGTTGTATATGTTTGCACTTATACATTGGGAATTAGCAGAACCGTACTGTCACGGTTTCAACATTACACTTGTACATTGTACACAATTGATATCATGCTATTTTGTTTATAGATGTCGTCAGTGTGAAATAAAAGGGGAGCTTGTAAGTCCATGGAGTTATGTATGTGTGTTAGAGAAACGCTTGGGCCACTAGCCTAATCCATGCCTAATCATTGTGGAAACTTGCAACATCACCATAGTGATCAATCTATGAAGCTTTCTTCTTATAAAAAAATAGACATATTGTAAAGAGGAAAGAGAGAAAAAACACAATTTTACCATGGTAAATAAGAAGATTGTTGAGATGCTCATTGTCTGCTTGCCTTGTCATTTTGATTATGGGATAGCTCCTATATCATGTGCAAGGGGTACCCCATTGGCGGTTCTTTATGATACACATGTACTTACTATGACAAGAACTTACAGGTGACTAAAGTTGAGTAGTATGAGGAGCAGCCCTCGTATTCAAGGGACATGAGATTGCCAACTTATACTTTGTCAAGCATATACTCCATACTTTGTTCACTTTAACCTTAATCACTTCAAGATTCTTATGATAGGGTCAATGAGAGATAAAAGCTAAAAAATACCATGATATTTGGAGGCTCTTTTTGACACTTGAAATCCTTGCTTCCCTTTTTTATGAAGGGCCTTTCTTCCACCATTATATTGAGTCTCCACCTTCTATCCTTAGGCACCAGTTAAGAGAGCCTAGTTGCCATTCTTAGTTCTATGTGCATTGTCCCAAAACTTATTGATTGATGCATATTGTTGATATTGCTTGTTCTTGAACTATTTGTATCTAGTCACTCTTATGAACTTTGAAGGTGTCCTAAGCATTTATTTGCTACTCCATGAGGGACAAGCTGAATGCCACTATGCTATGTTTTCTATATGTGAAACAAACAAACGTCTTTCAATGCATTGTTATTCATGATCTTTGTTTGTATCCTTTCATGTTGCATGCATAGTTACTTTGTCTTATTGTTAGAACTCCATATTTCATGCTCATGTTTAGAGTTATTTGATCCCAGATTTTAATGCTTGTAAATGGTTTGATCTTGATTGTGATGGTGCATGTCACCTCAAAAATTATTCTTTTCATCACTTACCTACTCGAGGACGAGCAGAAGTTAAGCTTAGGGATGCTTGATATGTCGTAAACGTATCTATAATTTTTGATGTTCCATGCTTGTTTAGCATCTACTTTTCTTTGCTTTGTCTACACTTTGAGGTGTTTTCATAGGTTTTCTAGGACTAACCTATTAACAAGATTCCACACTGCCAGTTGCCTGTTTTCTTCTGTTTTGGTTCCAGAAAAGGCAGAAAATCAAAATTCTCGAAATTGGACGGGACAAAAGCCAAAGTCAATATTTTACCGTGGGGAACACGAAGCCAAAATACGAGACGGAGGGGAGCCACCAGGGGGCCACACCACCTGGCCGCGTGGCTAACCCAAGCCCGCGCCTGGGGGGTGCGGCTGCCCTAGGTGCCCCTTGTCTCGCCTCTTCGCCTATAAGAAGCCCCCGATACCAAAACCCTAAGGACCCGATCAATCTTCCACGAAACAGTCTGTAGTCGCCGCCACCATCGTCCCTAGATCGAGGGGATCTGAAGTTCTTCCCGGCACCCTGTCGGAGGGAGATCATCCCGGAGGCCTTCTTCATCATCATGCCAGCCTCCTGTATGAAGCGTGAGTAGTTCCACCTTGGACTATGGGTCCATGTAGTAGCTAGATGGTTGTCTCTCCTCCTTTGTGCTACCATGTTTAGATCTTATGAGCTCCGTTCATGATCAAGATCATCTATTTATAATCATGCATGTTGTGTTTGCAGGGATCCGATGGATATTGAGATTACTATGTCAGATTGATTAATGGTTCTATCTTATTGATTCTATCATGTCTGTGTTGTTTGTGATCTTTCATGCTCTCCGTTTCTAGTATCTATATTGGCCAAGTAGATGCTAGTGACTCCAAGAGGGAGTATTTATGCTCGATAGTGGGTTCATGCCTCTATTTAATCTAAGGGAAGTGACAGAAATCTCTAAGGTTGTAGATGTGTTGTTTCATGGAACAAGTGGATTGTTTACCTTACACACTTTGCTTAAAGCAATTATCCGTTGCTTGCAACTTAATACTGTAGGGGGTTCGGATGATAACCTGAAGGTGGATTACTAGTCATAGATGCAGTTGGATGGAGGTCTATGTATCTTGTTGTATTGCCCAATCAAATATCATAGGATCATGAATGTCTAGTATTACATTGTTATGACTTGCTTAGTCCTGTCAATTGCCCTGCTATAATTTGTTTACCCAGCATTCCATGTTTGTTATCTCAAGGAGAACACCTCTAGTGAACTATGGACCCCGGTCCAATCTTTACCATTGATACATCTTCCACTGTTACTATTTACTTTCTGCAAACCACCATTACCTTCCACACCATACAGTTAATCCTTTGTTTTCAGCAAACCGGTGAGATTGACAACCTCACTGTTCGTTGGGGAAAAGTCTTGAGTTTGTCTTCTGCAGGTTTCCAAGTTGTTAGCAACACCTTTGAGTTGTTTCCTTCCTCCTATTGGTTCGATAACCTTGGTTTCTTACTGAGGGAAGACTTGCTGCTGTGCTCATCAAACCTTCCTCTTGGGGACTCCCAACGAAGCTCTACATTGATCTGAGCTACCATCAATCATGGCGATGCTTGTTAATGGAAAAGCTCATATAGATCGAAATAATGTTCCTTTAGCCTCTTTTGTTTCTCAAGAAGAGCAAGTTGATGTGAACTTCATTAGAAATAACAATTTCAACAACAATGCCTATATGAATAATTTTGGTAATAATAATTATAAGCCTTATCCTCCTAATAATGGCAATAATTATGGAAATTCCTACAACAATACTAGGAATGCTCCCTCTAAACTTGAAGTCATGCTTAAAGACTTTATTAGTAAACAAACTACTTTCAACAAAACTGTGGAGGAAAAGCTTTTGAATGTTGAGAAAAATATTTCATCTTTGTCTGAAGCACAATCCTCTTTGATTAATAAAATGGCTGATAAACCTGAAACCTTGGAAAGTACCTTTGCTGCTACTCATGCCATACAAGTTACTATTGATGAACATGTTAGACTGTTAGCTAAACTACATGCCAAGTGGGAAAGAGAAGCTTAAATTGCTAGAAACAATAGTGTTTGCACTATTACCACCACCAATATGGATGCTACCAAACCACAAGAAGTCCCTATTCCTCCTACCACAATGCCTAAACCCAATAAGTCTACTACTTGTGATGCTAAGTTTGATTTTGATCTTGATGGTTGCAATATTTCTGAAGTAATTATGTTCATACAAAAGCTTCTAGAAGTCCTAATGTGTCACATCCCAAGATTTTCCAAATCTTGTAATGTGAAAAATAAATGAATAAAATAAAACTTTGTTGATTTTCAGGGCCAGAAGAAACTTTTGAATCCAATTGGGAATCTTCAAACCTATTTTGAACAAATAAATCCTAAAGGGATTAAAAAGTTAAATATTTAGTAAAGGAAAAATAAAAATATTTTACTACTACTTTGAAATCTTTTTATAAAGGTTTTGGTTTTCAAAGGGAAAAGAATTATTTAAATAAAGATTATTTTATAAAGCCAAATTAAACCTTGGCCAAGCTTTTGAAATAAAATGTTTTGTTTTGATTAAAAATAGTAAAGGTTTATTTAAATAAAATAATAAGGAATTAATATCCAATTTTTTTATTTAAATAAAAGGTTTTACCATTTTAATTAAAAACCTCAAAACTTATTAAATTATTTTAAATAAGTTTTCCAAGTATTTTATATTCTCAAATAAAACCTACTGAAGTGTTTTGGTTTTCTTTTAGATTTCAAAATAAATATTTTAATAAAACAAATCCTATTTGATTTAATATTAAAGGTCTATTGTATATAATTATTAATGGACCCTAAAATAAAAGGTTATTTTGTTTTAAACAAGATTTCCAGATATATTTAATTTTCAAATAAAACCTACTGATTTGATTTTGAAAATATTTGGATTTCAAATGGAGATTTTATTAATTAAATCAAACCATATTTTATTAAATAACTAATGATCCATTTTATTTAATTAATGAATGGATCCTACAAAGAATAAAAATATTATTTTATTTTGGGATTTGGTTTATGTTAATAAACAGAACCAAAAAATCAACACAAGTTTGGAAGTGTTTGAATTGTTTGAATGTTGGATTTGTTTGAATTTCAAATCAGTAAATGGAAATAGAAAAGAATAAATCAATCAGACAGGAAAAAAAATAGAACAAAACGAGCAGCCCAACCATCTGGCCCAGTTCCAACCCAACAGCCCACCTAGCCCACCTCACCCTCGCCCCAAACCGTTTTTCTTCACCGCAGAAGCAACCCGCTAAGTCACTGACCGGTGGACCTCTTCCTCACTCCTTTTCCCACTAACGCAACGGCCCCACTTCGCTAGCCATCGTCCTCACCGCAGCGACCAGTTCTTTCCCCGTTTTGCCGTTGATTTCTCCGGCTTAATTTGCCTTAATGCCGCGAGTAAAACCTGCAGTGATCACACACAATAAATCGTCTTCCTCTCCTCTCTGGTTCCCCTCTGTCGCCCCTCCTCGACACGCCCCCAGGCCGCCACAATTTCTCCCCGAGCGGCTCTGTTCCGACGACACTCCGGTGCCGATTCCGGCGACTCAACACCGCCCCGTGCCTCCCTGAGCACACTAGGAGACTCCCCATCTCCCTACGCATCTCCCAGAACCAACCCCACATCCGCGCGTGCTCTAGAACGCCGACAAGGAACACGACCGAGCGCCGCCGTCTTCTGCCGTTCTCCGACGACGTCTCCCCGGTAAAATCCGACCACCCTTCTCTTCCCCGTGGATAAAATGATGACCGACATGCTCTCGCGGACCTAATAGTGTTATTCGTTTGTCTTAGGGCGCCCCCTATCCTCGCCCACGACGACCTCCTGAACCGCCCGAAGCCCAGCTCATCTCCGGCGAGCGATTGCCGTCCACCCCGAGCGCCCCTTCGACGGAGACGACCACGTTGAGCACCAGCATTCCACGGCGATCACTGTGAGCATCTCCCCACCCTCCTTTGATTCCTGTACCACCGGCGCCGTCATCGACTGGCCACTCCGCCGCCAACCACCGCCGCCAGCGCCGCCACTTTGTGGTTGATTGGATCAGGACCGTTCGATTTAGATCAAACGCGTAGAAACAGATGACTTAAACGAAGGGGTAAGATAGATCATGAGCTGCTCGATCTAATTTAAATCCAACGCTCCACAGCGACCGATCCGTGCGAACCGGTACTGGCGAATAGGAGCAAGCCACGTGGCCAGGTTCTGATTAAAACAGATTTTGAAACCAGATTTAAATACCATTTTGAAACCCTTGTAACTTTCAAACCACACGTCCAAAAATTACAAATTTCATATCAATGGATTCAGTGGAACAAGCCCTAGCCAACCATGCCCTTGGTTTAGCAAAAAGCTTTTGGAAAAATGTTTGTTTTTGCAGAAACATTTGTATGCTTGTTAAGATTATAAAAACTGTTTAAAAATGAATTTGGGGATGAAATCTTGGGCAAATGGTGTGATTTGAACCCACTAACATTGGGAAACACTTTGTGGATTCAAAAATGAATTTGGTGAAACAAAATAAAGATTCTTTGATTTAAAACCATTTCTAGTCAAATAGAAATGTGGTTTATTTATTAAAAATGGTTTTGGAAGGAAACCTTTGGAAAATGTTTTGTTTTAAACTCTCTGACCCCAAATACCAAGTATTTTGATTTGAAAACATATTTGGTGAACCCTATAGGTTAATGCCTTAGTAAAAATATTTCTACACCACATAAAATGACACCTTGTTTTGAAAATGGTTTATGAAGTGAGACCTTTTGCAAATGACTTTGCCACTTTATAAAATGACCATTAGGTGTTTCCAAATGTTCATGACCCATTAGGAACCACTTTTTCAAACAAAACAAAGATTGGCATGCTTGCATGCATTACTTTGACTTTATGATTTTGTGTGTTGTTTTGTTTTATTATTTTATGTGATGTTTTGCTTGATTGGTAGATTGAGTTTGTGCCTTGTTTGATTGATTTGTAGTGACTTGAAGAGTGTGATTGTTGCAAGGACAAGGAGTGAACCTATACCCTCTACCAAAAAGGCAAGTGATGCTTCATACTTTTTATCCCATTACTTTCACTATGCATTAGTGATTTTCTCTAAGTAAAACTTGCAAGAATTTTGCTAAGTATGAACCTTGCTATAGGAAAACCTAGTATATGAATCCTTAGTAGGATTTTCCTAAGTTAAGATTCCTACTAGTATCAAGCTTAGCCTAGCTAATAGAAAACATGGGTGGAAAATATATTCACACTATGGAAAAACCTCTAAGTCTGAGGACTTATGTTTTTGTTTAATAAAACAACTAAGTTAATGAATCACCTGGGTGGAATGGAAGGATTGGTTTATGTTGAGTGGTTACACAAGGCCATGGACTTGGCTTGTGTATCTCACTTGTGGTATGCCACCCAGGAACAAAGAGATTTGAGATGTCAAATGTTGAGAAGCTTCAAGTGCAACCACTTGGCAATATGGGCTCTGCCATGATCATATAGGTTGCAAGAACTTAGCCATATGGACAGAGGGTGGTAGTGTTTGATAGGTTGGAGCGCGTCCATTTTGGTCTAAGGGAAGGCTTCTGAAAGATCTTGTCTTGGGAAACCAAGTCTTGTGGGGAAAGTGCACCACCTCTGCAGAGTGTAAAATCTAAGTACTTAGCCATGTCCCTGGTAAAGGAAAATTTGAGCATCAAGACATGGAAGAAATCAAGAATCTCATCACTCCAACTTCTAAGTAAAAACTTGTGGTTTGAATAAGGGTTGTTTGAAATCTTCAATCTTTGATTGAGAGAAGCTTTGGAAAAGATTTTGTCAAAACAAAAACTTAGTATTTTCAAAATATTAAGGAGAAATCTATTTTGAGCAATGCAAGCCTCAACTCCACTTAGCCAAATGCATATAGATGATAGACTCCACTATACTACCATAGTATCACTTGCCAATACAATTCAAATGTATTGACCCTTTGTGGTTGTAACTTTTATGTTGCAGGTTTGATTGATTTTAGTGAAGATTGATTGATTAGGATTACAAAGTCTACAACCAACATCTGCCTGTGGCACTTTGAAGATGAAGGACCCCATGACTATAGTTATTCCGCTGCAATGTAATGTAATAGCCAAATGAGCTATGTATGATGTAATAAAATTATGTTATTCCTGGTTATAAAGTTATATTATGACCTTTGTTTCTTGATATTACATCTTAACTGTGGATGCTAGCTATTGATCCAGGGACTAGCATTGTAAACACAGGGGGATCTATCTTATTAAAGATTGGGACCTCTACATAATGCTAGTGATATGAATATAGCTTTTACAACACACATTACAGATGCTCTCATTAAAATTAAGGAAGAAAAATTGAAACACAAAGCTTCTATTCCTAGGAAAGTAGAAGATAGTTGGGAACCCATAATTAATATGCAAGTGAATGACTTTGATCTCAAAGCTTCATGTGACCTTGGTTCTAGTGTCTCTATTATGCCTAGAAAGATTTATGAAATGCTTGATTTGCCACCTTTAGAAGATTGCTATTTGGATGTCCCACTTGATGATAATGCTAAAAATAAACTCATGGGGAGTGTTAATGATGTTCTTATTATGTTTAACAATGCTTATGTCCCTGTTGATTTTTATGTTTTGGATGTTGAATGCAATGCTTCTTGTCCTATTACTTTGGGAGACCTTTTCTTAGAATTGTTGGTGCCATCATTGATATGAAAGAAGGCACCATTAAATATCAATTTCCATTCAATAAAGGCATTTAAAACTTCCCTATGAGGAGAGAGAACTTACCCTTTTCTCCTCCCTTTAAAGAAAAAATTGATGTTAATGCTTCTTCATTTGAAAATACTTGATTCTTGCTTCTTGTGCCTAACTTAAAGGCGTTAAAAAAGTACTTCTTGGGAGATAACCCAATAGTTTTCTTGAGTCTTGGAAGTTATTACTTCTGTAATAACCTCTCCTTATCCTTTTTGTTTGATTTTTGTGCCAAGAATAACCTCTAATGAGAGGGAAGTAAGATTTAGGGAAGTGCTGTCCCGAAATAGATTTTTATGCTCCACTTTAAAAATTCTTAAAAAATCTCTGTAAGTCTAATTGATCTGTAATTTTTTGAATAAATCTCCCATGTTGTTAGATAACTTTCGTTAGTTCAACACTTTTTGGTTTGAGCAACATAAGGTCTTCGAAAAAATCGGTTTTTACCTGCTGGTTTGTTTTGACAGATTTTTGCCATTATTTGCAATTGCCTCTATATTGTTTTCCTTTTGGGTTCTCTTGGGTAAATTGAAATTTTGAGGGAATTTGTCGTGGTATTGCACGGCAGATGCTACTGGGGGTAGCTTACGTAGAGGGAGCAAGGCGACGTAGGAGAATCCGGGAGCGAGATTGGCACACGATGTACCCAGGTTCACGTCCCCTCGGTGGAGGATCGCTACGTCCTGCTATCAATCCAGTATATGATCATAGATTGGTTTACATGGGAGCCGCCGTAGGCGGGGGGAGATTAGATCTAATGACAGATGTCGGAGAAGATACCCCGTGGGGGTGCCCCAGGTGGCTTTATATATGCAGCCAGCTAGGGTTTACAAGTATTTGGTGGGCTTTGTATTGAAGTCGCCGTCTTGGGCCTCCAGTCGGCGCCAGTCGTCTGGGTCCAGCACGCGCCAGTCGCCGTATTGGGCGAGTCGACCCGCTCAGGGCTAGGTTCCAGTCGTATCGATCCAGCTGGCGAATCCGCTTCGTGGGTATACCCCGATTGGTATTCCCCCATCAGTAGTCCCCGAGCGCGTTGTCGATTCGACGCGGGCTTGAGGCAGGGCGCAGAGAGTCTTGACGATGGGTCGTGGCGAATCGGCGACGAGCTCCGTGAAGCGTGCCGAGTCCCCGAGCACGTTGAGTACGCGAGGGCGAGTCCGACAAGTGCCGAGTCCCCGAGCGCGCCAAGTGGCGAGGTTGGGTGACCGGCGAGTGGCGTTGTCTATAGCGCGCCGAGTCCCCGAGCGCGTTGAGTACGCGAGGGCGAGTTTGCGGTGGCGAGTCCCCGAGCGTGTTGAATACGCGAGGGCGAGTCCACGGTGGCGAGTCCCCGAGCGTGGAGAGTACGCGAGTGGAGAGTCCACGGTGGCGAGTCCCCGAGCGTGGAGAGTACGCGAGTGGAGAGTCCACGGCGATGAGTCCCCGAGCGTGTTGAGTACGCGAGGGCGAGTCCACGGTGGCGAGTCCCCGAGCGTGGAGAGTACGCGAGTGGAGAGTCCACGGTGGCGAGTCCCCGAGCGTGGAGAGTACGCGAGTGGAGAGTCCCCGAGCGTGTTGAGTACGCGAGGGCGAGTGTCCGCAGCGGTGAGTCCCCGAGCGTGTTGAGTACGCGAGGGCGAGTCCACAGCGGCGAGTTCCCGAGCGCGTTGAGTACGCAGGGGGGAGTCCGCGGTGGTGAGTTCACGAGCGTGTTGATTACGCGAGGGCGAGTCCACGGTGGCGAGTCCCCGAGGTGTTGAGTACACAAGGGGGAGTCCGCAGTGGTGAGTACGCGAGGGCGAGTCCACGGTCGTGGAACCACGCGTTGATGATGAATTTGAGGATCCCGCCCGGATTATCACCCTCCAAGCATCGCTAGCCCCACGGTGGGCGCCAACTGTCGTGGTATTGCATGGTATTCCCCCATCAGAATTGCTACAATATCTTGTGTCTTTAATGAAAGTTTTTCTGTTTTGAAACTAAACCCAAAGGTTTATTATCTTTTGAATGCACTAATGTTGCTAATGAAGATTGTGTGAAGTTTTGTATGAAGGAAAATTTTTAGGTGTAAGGGAAGAATGATGTAATGAGATGAAGAATGGAAAAAAGCTCAAGCTTGGGGATGCCACCCCGTGTCACACCAATAAATATTCAAGAGGTACAAGCGTCAAATCTTGGGGATGCCCAAGGCATCCCCTTCTTCATCAATAAAAATCTTAGGTCTTTTTGGACACTTCGTTTTTATTGTTCCATGCACAGTTGTGTTGTTCTTGGAGCGTCTTAGTTTTTGTTTGCTTAGTTTGTTTGAATAAATTAGTTTGAACCCCGCTTTCACTGTGTTGTTTCAAATAAGTTGATTGGTGTTAGAAAGGAGTAGGAAGTTCTTGCTTTAGTAGTACAAAAGGGAGCTTGCTTTGACTGTGACTTAGACTTTGTCATGTCATGCTAGATGTTGTTTTGACCTTATGCTTAGTGAGTATTATTGTAGCATGACTTGTTCCAAACAATTGAGATTTCTCAATGTGCCTTGAAAGAATCATGCGTTGTTTTAGCATACAAAAGCATAGTATTGTGGTATTCTCCTTTGATGATTTGTTTGGGTTGACTTGGCACATGCTCACACCATGTTATGACTATGACCCAGTCACCTTAGCCTCTATGATCATTTAGGTTTTGACTTGTGGTACCACTTTATGCTTTGATTAGTAATGTTTTGTCGCTTTGCATGATTATGGCCATTATTGCTCTCTTAGTTGGTTGCTCCCAGTCTTTTGCTAGCCTCCACTTGTATTGAGTAAGATCTACTCATGCATCCAACTCCCAAGAAACCAAGTTATTCCAAAGTGTACACTATAAATTCCTATGTATGGTGTGTTACACCATTCCAAGTATATTCTTGTTTTATCTATCTTCCAAATTAAACTTGTTATGTGAATATTAGTGATTAAAGCTCTCACAAACTTGATGGCACACTTTATTTTTCTTGCCCCTAATAAACTTGAACCATTGTGTCATCTATGTTGTATATGCTTGAACTTATACATTGGGAATTAGCAGAACTGTGTTGTCATGGGGAACGCTTTCAACACCTTTAAATATGTACCCAGTTGATATCATGCTCTTTTGTTTATGGATGTCGTCGGCGTGAAATAAAAGGGGAGCTTGTAAGTCCATGGAGTTATGTATGTGTGTTAGAGAAATGCCTGGGCCGCTAGCTTAAGCCATGCCTAATCATGGTGGAAACTTGCAGCATCACCATAGTGAGCAATCTATGAAGCATTCTTCTTATAAAAAAACAGAGATAGAAAAAAGAGATTGAGGAAAAGAAAAAAAAGATGAGAAAAGAGGAAAGACATAAAAAAGCACCATTTTCCCATGGTAAATAAGAAGATTGCTGAGATGCTCATTGTCTGCTTGCCTTGTCATTTTGATATGGGATAGCTCCTGTATCATGGAGCAAGGGGTACCCCGTTGGCGGTTCTCTATGATACTCATGTACTTACTATGACAAGAAATTACCGGTGACTAAAGTTGAGTAGCATGAGGAGCGACCCTCATACTCAAGGTTCATGAGATTTCCAACTTATACTTTGTCAAGCCTATACTCTATATTTTGTTTACTTTAACCTTAATCACTTCAAGATTCTTATGATAGGGGCAATGAGAGCTGAAAGCTAACAAGTAGCATAATTTTTGGAAGCTCTTTATAAGACTTGAAATCCCTGCTTCCCTTTATGAAGGGCCTTTCTTCCACTTTTATATTGAGTCTCCACCTTCTATCCTTAGGCACCAATTAAGAGAGCATAGTTGCCATTATTAGTTCTATGTGCATTGTCCCAAAACTTATTGATTGATTCATATTGTTGATATTGCTTGCTCTTGAACTATTTGTATCTACTCACCCTTATAAACTTTGAAGGTGTCCTATGCAATTAGGTTTTGCTACTCCATGAGGGACAAGCTTAATTCCACTATGCTATGTTTTATTTATGTGAAACAAACAAACATCTTTCAATGCATTGTTATTCATGAATCTTTGTTTGTATCCTTTCATATTGCAGCATAGTTGCTTTGTCTTATTGTTGGAACTTCATCTTTCATGCTCATGTTTGGAGTAATCCCAGCTTCTTGCAAATGGTTTGATCTTGATTGTGATGGTGCATGTCACCTCAAAAATTATTCTTTTATCACTTACCTACTCGAGGACGGGCAGGAGTTAAGCTTGGGGATGCTTGATACATTGTAAACTTATCTATAATTTTTGATGTTCCATGCTTGTTTAGTATCCACTTTGCTATGCTTTGTCTACAGTTTGAGGTATTTTTATAATTTTTCTAGGACTAACATATTAACAAGTTGCCACAGAGCCAGTTGTCTGTTTTCTGCTATTTTTGGTTTTAGAAAAGCTAGTAAGGAAATATTCTCGGAATTGGATGGGACAAAAGCCAAAGTCAATATTTCACCAAGACGAACACAGAGACCGAAGGGCGACCGGAGGGGTGCCACACAAACCCACACGCGGTCCCACCCTGCGCCGCGCCTGGGAAGGGTGTGGGCCCCCTGGCCGCCCTCCTGCCTCGCCTCTTCGCCTATATAAAGCCCCCAATGCCAAAACCCTAAGTACCTGATCAGATCTCTACGAAACTGTATGTAGCCGCCGCCACCATCGTCCCTAGATCGGGGGGATCCGAAGCTCTTCCTAGCACCCTGCCAGAGGGGAGAGATCATCCCGGAGGCCTTATTCATCACTATGCCAGCCTCCGGTATGATGCGTGAGTAGTTCCACCTTGGACTATGGGTCCATACAGTAGCTAGATGGTTGTTTCTCCTCCTTTGTGCTGCCATGTTTAGATCTTGTGAGCTCTGTTCATGATAAAGATCATCTATTTTCAATCATGCATGTTGTGTTTGTGGGGATCCGATGGATATTGAGATTACTATGTCAGATTGATTAATTATTCTATCTTGTCTTCTTGATTATTAATTCTATCATGTCTGTGTTGTTTGAGATCTTGCATGCTCTCAATTTCTAGTAGCTATCTTGGCCAAGTAGATGCTAGTGACTCCAAGAGGGAGTATTTATGCTCGATAGTGGGTTCATGCCTCTATTGAATATGGGGAAGTGACAGAAATGTCTAAGGTTATAGATGTGTTGTTGCTACTAGGGAGAAAACAACAATCTCTTGTTCATGGAACAATTGTATTGTTTACTTTACACACATTGCTTAAAGCAGTTATCCATTGCTTGCAACTCAATACTGGAGGGGGTTCGGATGATAACCTGAAGGTGGATTACTAGTCATAGATGAAGTTGGATGGCGGTCTATGTATATTGTTGCAATGCCCAATCAAATCTCATAGGATCATGAATGTCTAGTATTGCATTGTTATGCCTTGCTCTGTCCTGTCAATTGCCCCGCTGTAATTTGTTTACCCAGCATGTTATGTTGTTTATCTTAAGGAGAACACCTCTAGTGAACTGTGGACCCCGGTACAATCTTAACCATTGATACATCTTCCACTGTTACTGTTTACTTTCTGCAAGCTACCATTACCTTCCACACCATACATTTAATCCTTTGTTTTCAGCAAACCGGTGAGATTGACAACCTCCCTGTTCGTTGGGACATCTTGAGTTTGTGTTGTGTAGGTTACAAGTTGTTAGCAACACCTTGGGGTCGTTTCCTTTCTCCTGCTGGTTCGATAACCTTGGTTTCATACTGAGGGAAGACTTACTACTGTGCTCATCATACCTTCCTCTTGGGGTTTCCCAACGAATCTCTACAGTGATCTGAGCCGCATCACCCCGCTTTCGTTGTGTTGTTTCAAATAAGTTGATTGGTGTTGGAAAGGAGTAGAAATTTCCATGCTTATAGTGGTACAAATGGAGCTTGTTTTGACTGTGTCTTAGACTTTATCATGTCATGCTAGATGTTGTTTTGACCTTATGCTTAGTGATTATTGTTGTAGCATGACTTGTTCCAAACAATTGAGATTGCTTAATGTGCCTTGCAAGAATCATGAGTTGTTTTAGCATACAAAAGCATAGTATTGTGGTATTCTCCTTTGATGCTTTGTTTGGGTTGACTTGGCACATGCTCACACCATGTTATGACTATGAACTAGTCACCTTAGCCTCTATGATCATTTAGTTTTTGACTTGTGATACCACTTTATGCTTTGATTGATAATGTTTTGTCGCTCTGCATGATTATGGCCATTATTGCTCTCTTAGTTGGTCACTCCCAGTCTTTTGCTAGCCTCCACTTTTATTGAGTAAGCTCTACTCATGCATCCAACTCCCAAGAAACCAAGTTATTCCAAATTGTCCACTATAAATTCCTATGCATGGTGTGTTACAACATTCCAAGTATATTCATGTCTTTATATATCTTCCAAATTAAACTTGTTATGAGAAAATTAGTGAAAGCTCTCACAAACTTGATGACACACTTTATTTTTCTTGACCCTAATAAACTTGAACCATTGTGTCATCTATGTTGTATATGCTTGCACTTATAAGTTGGGAATTAGCAGAACAGTTGATATCATGATCTTTTGTTTATGGATGTCGGCAGTGTGAAATAAAAGGGGAGCTTGTAAGTCCATGGAGTTATGTATATGTGTTAGAGATACGCCTGGGCCACTAGCCTAAGCCATGCCTAATCATGGTGGAAACTTGCAGCATAACCATAGTGAGCAATCTATGAAGCATCCTCAATAAAACCGCATGCAAATAACAAATAAAAAGATCGTTGATATGCTCATTGTCTATTGCCTTGTCATTTTGATATGGGATAGCTCTTGTATCATGGGGAAGGGGTACCCCGTTGGCGGTTCTTTATGATACACATATACTTGACAAGAATTTACCGGTGACTAAAATTGAGTAGCATGAGGAACGACCCTCGTACTCAAGGACATGAGATTGCCAACTTATACTTTGTCAAGCATATACACCATATTTTGTTCACTTTAACCTTAATCACTTCAATATGCTTATGATAGGGGCAATGAGAGCTGAAAGCTAACAAGTACCATAATTTTTGGAAGCTCTTTATGAAACTTGTAATCCCTGCTTCCCTTTGAAGGGCCTTTCTTCCACTTTTATATTGAGTCTACACCTTCTATCCTTAGGCACCAATTAAGAGAGCATAGTTGTCATTCTTAGTTCTATGTGCATTGTCCCAAAACTTATTAATTGTTTCATAATGTTGATATTTCTTGTTCTTGAACTATTTCTATCTAGTCACCCTTATGAACTTTGAAGGTTTCCTATGCATTTATGTTTTGCTATTCCATGAGGGACAAGCTGAATACCACTATGATATGCTTTCTATATGTGAAACAAACAATTTTCTTTCAATGCATTGTTATTCATGATCTTTTGTTTTTGTTACCTTTCATGTTACAACATAGTTGCTATATCTTATTGTTAGAACTTCATCTTTCATGCTCATGTTTAGAGTACTTTGATCCCAGCTATCAATGCTTTACAAATATTTTGATCTAGATTATGATGGTGCATTTCACCTAAAAAATTATTCTTTTTATCACTTACCTACTCGAGGACAAGCAGGAGTTAAGCTTGGAGATGTTTGATACGTTGTAAACGTATCTATAATTTTTGATGCTCCATGCTTGTTTAGTATCAACTTTGCTATGTTTTATCTACACTTTGAGGCATTTTTATACATTTTCTGGAACTAACCTATTGACAAGATGTTGCAGTGCCACTTTCCTGTTTTCTGCTGTTTTTGGTTTCAGAAAAGCTAGTAAAGAAATATTCTCGGAATTGGACGGGACAAAAGCCAAAGTTACTATTTTTCCCGACACGACACGGAGCCCGAAGGAGAGACGAAGGAGGGCACCAGGGTGGGCATACCATAGGGTGGCGCGGGCCTACCCTAGGTGGCGCCACCACATGGTGTGGTCCCCTGGTCTACCTCCTGACATTGCCCTTTCGCCTATAAAAAGCTCCCGAGGCAAAAACCCTAAAACAATCGGCATACATCCACGAAAAGTTCCGCAGCGCCGCCACTACCGAAGGGGAGATTCAGGGGACAAAAGTCTCTGTTCCAGCACCCTGCCGGGACGGGGAATTGCCCCCGGAGCCATTTCCATCGATCTCCACCACCATCTCCATCGCCGTTGCTGATTCCCATGACGAGGAGGGAGTAGTTCTCCCTCGAGGCTAAGGGATCTACAGGTAGCTATGTGTTCATCTCTCTCTATGAATGATCATATTGTGATCATGAGCTTTGTAATCAAGTGGATCTACTCTGCTACTCAAGTGCTTTAATTGTAATCTTCGGTTATCCCCACGTGTGTGAAGGTGACAGTGTGCACACCGTGTGGCACTTAGGCTAGAGATTACATAAATACTTATCATGAGTTATATTTTGAGTTTGTTGTCTCTATGAAATTGTGGTGTTTGTTGGAACCATCTAGCGCTCAAAGTGACAGGGTTGGGGTTATCTAGATGGGGAAAGAAAACTTTGAGGTGTGTTGTTATAGCCCTACCATGGATTAGAGTTGTCCAACCGGAGAGTAGTTCAGAGTAGTATCATGAAGAGAAGATATTTATATGAGAGTGTCCACTAGTGAAAGTATGACCCCTAGGCCTTGTTTCTAAGCACTTAAACTCCGTTTACAACTAGATCTATTACTTGTTTGCTTGCTTCCATCTTTATTTAAGATTGCCTTTAGTCTGTTCCTCCTATCAAGCTATTTTCTGGCACCGTTGTCTTATAATCATCCATATCACCTGTATTTCACTATCTCTCTGTCGAACTAGTGCACCTATACACCTTACAAGTGTATTGGGTGTGTTGGGGACACAAGAGACTTCTTGTATCTTGATTGCAGGGTTGCTTGAGAGGGATACCTTTGACCACTTACTCCCTGAGTTCGATAAACCTTGGGTGATCCACTTAAGGGAAACTTGTTGCTATTCTACAAACCTCTGCACTTGGAGGCCCAACACTGTCTACAAGAATAGAGGCGTGCGTAGACATCACTGAGCTTCACTATGAGCAACCTGGGTACGGAGTCTTCTCTAGAATATTTAGAGATATACAACACACTCAGCACGTTGCCAACCTGCAACAACAACAACGACTTGAGAGAAAGATTATAGCAAAGCAGAGTATCTCAGTTTCTGTCCCCTTTGGTAATTAGCAAACTGCTCTTAAACCGCATATCCAATCAGCACCAACCTTGATAGACAAGCTGACATACAAGTACCCAACATACATGCCAAATTTCAGGCCAATCGGACACCGTTGGCCTGCCCAAACTATTCGTCTACCAAAACTGCTTTGTGCTAAAACTGCAGTAGTCCAAACTGAATAAACCGCTTCCAAATCTGATGGTACACTGACCCAAATCTCAAACCATCTAACCAGATCGAAGTAATCAAAGCAAGGAACAAGCTCACCAAGTTTGGAGCCAATCCAATCACGTTTGAGCCTCCAAACACTAGCTTGAAGACATACCAGTCAGATCTCAGAAATCTAGATAGAAATCACCTCTCCTTCTTCCTCTCTTCTCACTAGGTTGTGGTGTTCTTGTGTGTTCTCTCGCCCTCTCTCTTGCTGAGCTCACACACTCTCACAGCGTGTCTTACACACTGATTGAGTCACACACAACCACCAAGGGTGGCTAGGGTTTTCTTTTCTACTCCTCTCGCAAGGAGCACCCCAGCCGTTGGATATGAACGTCGATCAAAAGTTGAAACGTGTTGGACTTTCATGGGCTGTATTTGGGCTGCCAACACACCTCCATGTCGAGGGACACAGCCCAACAGTCTCTCCCGAACTGATTCTACGAACAAGTCCTTGAACCATGGCATCCATGCCCTCGATCGGCGACCGCCACACTTGGGAAGGATGTGATCCAACTGTGGCTTCGAGAATATCAGTCAATGGGAAATAAACTGCCTTGAGGATTCTTGCATCGAGAGACTGGGTTCTAGAGAATTCGCCAAACTTGCTTAGCGGGAAGGGCTAGATTAAAGAGCTCAATGTCATGGAATCCCAAACCTACCATAAACTTCGGCGGACACATTACTTCCCAAGAAGCCCAATGTGTTCTTCTTTTACCTTTCTTACTTCCCCACCAAAAGTTTCGGATCAAAGCATTAATATGTTGGCATAATCCTTTTGGCAACTTGAAGCGGGACATGGAGAAGGTCGGAAATAGCCCGAGCCACCGACTTAATAAGTACCTCTTTCCCTCCTACTGAGAGAAGTTGCTCGAGCCATGCTTGGACTCGCTTCCAAACTATGTCTTTGAGGTATTTAAATGCCCATTAAGAGACCAACCTACATCTGATGGCATGCCCAAATATTTCTCATTCAAAGTCTCATTTGGCACTCGAAGAATATTCTTCACCACCAACTGTGTAGCTTCCGGGCATCCCTTGCTAAAAAACAAAGGATTTATCAAGATTGACTCATTGACCTGATGCTACACAATACTTGTCCAGTAGAGATATAACATCCTGAGTTTCCTCTACACTTCCTTTGAAGAATAACAGGCTATCATCGGCGAAGAGGAGGTGGTTAACTGCTGGGGCAGTACCTGAAGCCCTTGAAGGTGCGATGACAGACGGCCGTTTTAATGAGGCATGAAAGGCTCTCTGCTTCTATCAAGAACAAGAAGATGGAGATAGGATCCCCTTGATGGATCCCTCGTGATGGATGAAATTCCTCCAATGGTTTTTGTGGCATCCCGCAAAACCACTACTAGAAAATCGCGTTGAATTTTGTGCATTGCATCATCATGACATCAGCATACACATTTTGTTTCAAACTATTTTGCTAAGAACCCTATTTTACTTTCTATATTAATCCCCTCCCTGTTATTTCAAATTAACACCGGTGCTTCCGGATTTCTCAGTTGTCTAAAAACAATTTGCAAAAGGCTTTTAAATTAGATTATAAAACCCTAGTAAATGTCTAAACCTAAATCTATTCCCACCCAAACCTATCCTACCCACCTATCCCAGCTCTCCACCTCACCCCTGGACCCAATCCCTACCCACCTTGCCACCTCACCAATCCTTACCCCTTTCCCCCTCTCTCTCTCTTCCTCACAGCCACACCCTCACCCTCTCTCTCTTTCCCCCGGGCCCCACCCGCACCTGGCCTAGTCAGCAGTCCCACTCCCACCCTGTCCCCACCGAGCGGACCCCACACGCACACACACACGCCACACCGCACGCACACGCCGGCCCTCCCCTCTCCCCTGTGGCCCACGTGCCAGAGCCCACCTCACATCCCACCATGGCCCCGCCCCCTGGACCCCGGTCCCACCGCCTACCCCTCTCACTCCCCCGACCCCACCTCCTGGCCCACCACTACCGGCCCTCCCCCAACCACGCGCCCCGCACCCTCCCGCTCGCCTCGCACGCTCCATCCTCTCTCTCTCCTGTGCGCGCCCGCCCCGCCTCTCCTCTGCCTCTGCCTCCCCTCCGGCCACCGCTCCCATCATCCTTCCGCCCCCGTCCGCCGCCAGGGAGCCCCTCGTCGGCGCCCTCCCCTCTCCCCCGGCGCCCGGCCGCTTCAACCGCCGCCGTGGGCGCTCTCTCCCCTCCCTCTGGAGCTCGTCGGCCCCGCCGCCGCTCCCTCCGGCCACCGTGGCGCCCTCTCCGTCGCGCCTCGGAGCTCCTCCCTCCGGCCACCTGCCTCCGACCCCGCGGCGCCGCCTTCTCGAGCGCCGCCCGAGCCCTACCTCGCCGTCGTCCGCCTCTCTCCGGCGAGCCCGCCTCCCGCCGCCACGCTACCGCCGTCCGCCCGTCTCCTCCGCGCCCGGCGCCGCCCGCCCGACGCCGCGCTCCCCGCCATTCCGCTCGCCGCCCCCTCTCCCGCGGACCCTCCTCCGCAAGCCACGGGCCCCGCTCAGAGCTCGCCGCCTCCGGCCGCTCATCCGCCGGAGCTCCCCCTCTCCACGCCGGCCACGTTCTGCCCCGCCGCTCGAGTCTCCTGTCGGCGCTGTGCCGTCCCCTACCTCTCGCCGCCTCTCTCCCCGTCCAGCCCGTGCGGCTCCGCCCTACCTCCTCGCCGGCGCCCTCCTCAGGCCGCCCCTGCTGCCAGAGCTCCCCCGGCGAGCCCGCCATCACCGTGTTCGCCTCCGGCGACAGGCTCCTCCGCCTCTGTTGTGCTGCGGCCGAGCACCCTATAGCTCGCCATGCCCATCCCGTCGGGCTCATGCCGTTACCGCTTCTCGTCCACGCGTCCCCAGCATCCTACCGAACCCGATGACACCGGTACCCCCAAGATCTACCACACGGACGCATCACGGACTCGGAGAAACCCCTCGAAACGACAAGTTCGCCATCCCGGAACCAAAGTGCGAACCCCGGTATCGACTTCATGTTCTCCTTCACGGATGCCAAGACCGAATCTCGTCGAACCCGGACCCCGAAGACCGAACCCGACCAGCCAAGTTCTTCAATCGGATCCGAGGACACCGAGACCCCGGTGCGACAAGTACTTCATCCCGAACGCCATGACCGTCGACATGGAACCGTAGGACGCCGAGCGCCAAGCTCTTCATCTCGGACCCAGTAGCCCTGATCCGCACCTGATTCCCGTCGAACCCCGAACCCCGGAACCCCAAGATCGCCGAACCCTAATGTGTGACCCCTTTTCTCGAGCCCTAATTTATAAATGTAATAAAAAATTGATGCACATTAAATTGTCATACTCGCATGCATAATTGTGTGGTTTGGGGGCCTTATGCCGATTCACCTCATAATTAAATATAGGGCCCATATGCGGGCAAATACAGTCGTATATTGGCCTCATTTAAACTTGTGCATCGAACCGTTGTCATATTTTGCCTTGTTAAGACAACATTTAATTTGCGGGGTAGATAAATAACTTGAACCGTTTAAATAAATATCGGGACCCCGGCTCCGTTTAATATTGCCTAATTGCATTGCACCTTTGCCATGTCATACATCATACATGCATCATGCCCGATCTTTTGCCGTAGTATTAAATAGTGCATCCGGTGTTTCTTATAGTGTTTGCTTCTTCGCGGATAAGGCCGTTGAGTTGATGCGAGTGTCGACCCGATCTTCGGTTGAACCTTCGGCAATGTTTTCAGGCGAGCATCTCCCCCTTTCTACCTATCTTACTTTTATAGTATTTATTCTCTCCTGTTGATCTATTGCTATCTGTGTTGCGATGCTCTAGTTTTCGTACCCGTGATATCCCTCGCAGACTTATATTGCCTTGGACACCCCCTATTACCTGTTGTTTGGTAGATAGTTGGACCTGCGCGTCGTAGTCGCTTGCTCAAGTGCTGTTGCGTGTCGTCAAGTGCCACAGTTGTTGGAGTATTACCGCCTGTTTGATGTTGGAGATGATCTTGGCTTTACTTATCGTTCACTTTAATTACTGTTTAACAACTAAAATTGAAGTAAGTAAGCAGAGGCACAGGTGGGCAATAGATGTTATTTGGTTGTTAACCGTCCACTTGTGTCCCGTAGGACCCCGAGTACTTGATACCTGTTCCTTGAATATTCGCGCTATCCACATCCGGGAGGATTATGGGACCCCCCTGAGCCAGAGCTTGATTCCGTCTTATTTCTTGGGGCCACAAACTAGTTTGAGGTTTTATTTACGATCCTGTACTTATGCCATGCTTTACTGCTTTATTTACGATTGTGCGAGGAGCACACTGTACTGTTTAGGATTGTGACCCGTTTACGCGGTATCGACAAGCCTAGTTTTGGGTTCCCAGTCGCTTACAGCCGGCCCCACAAACCTTGAGTCCGTCTCGGAGTCAGCTAGCTTCGTTGCGGGTGTACTCAACGGGGTGGCCCCCGGAAATATTTCTGAATCTTGTGATTGCTTTGTCGTGAAGGCCTCGTTGGGTTTTGATTTGGTTTTTCCGAGGTTGATCGAGTGTGTGTTGCTATTTGTGCACCCCTGCAGGGTAAAACTTTCTGAAAGCCGTGTCCGCGGTTATGGACGACTTGGAGCACAGTATCTCGATCATAGACAACTATAACTAAAGTAGTGCTATAAATTTGACTTTATAATGACTAGTAATCAGCCTTACTATAATGGAATGGCTAAATAAAATTGACAACAATTGCTTGTTTGGGTTGTCGCTTGCGACCATTGTATCTGACTAGTAAGTATTGCAACTACAACGGAATGGCTAAATAAAAGTACCAACAACTGCTGGGTTTTGGGTTATCTCATGCTAATTGTATCTGACTAGTAAGTGTCGCAACTACAACGGAATGGTTAACTAAAACGGCCCACTGTTTATTTTATCAGGATGATTATCTATACTTGACTAGTAATTGCTGCAACGATAACTGAATAAATAAAACTGCCAACCGTGTGAGTTCCTCGGTTGACTTCCTCGTTTGGTCTCGAGGGGGAAATACCAGGATGGGTTTGTTTGGTGGTAGTATCAGGTTGGTTCCGAATAGGTCTTTCTTACCCCTCTCTGATCGCCGCCAGTTGTATCGAGTCTCTATAGGGTGTTTAGTGCATGCCGCGTTGCCGCTTCAGTCCACCATACCTATGTAGGCGAGGACCGCCGAATTCTAGCCTCGCCGTGTACTGGCCTCAGTACTGACGTTCCTCTTTTTCCTTTGCCCTTTGTCGGCACCCCTTTTGTTTAAGCAGGTTTTGAGATCGACGTCGTTAGCAGGGTTACCCTTCCGGCTTGGCCTGGGCAGGGTTATGGACGCCATTGGTTATTCTTCAGGGCTCTTAGCCCCATTTGCATCTTGTCCGTAGCTGGACGCTCTATCGTTTCCAAGGTGATTTGGATCTTTGTACCGTATATCTGTATTCTTGACTCATTGAGTCGTTGTTGTATATATATCTGTTCTGTGGGTCCCATCGAGGACTGTTGTGTAATGTTATTACTTCGTTTTCCACCCGCACGAAAGTGCCTGGTGGGCACCTTTGAATCGTTTCTATGCGGGTTTGGCGGGTTTCTCTAAAACTTGCATAGGGCCGATTCTGAGGGTGTTATAGTTTTCCATTGAAGAGAACTGAGAAGGAAACCGATGATACCATCTTCATGATTATTTGTATCCATCCGTCATGAAATCCCATACATGCCATGATTGCTTGTAGATAGTTTCTTAGCTCCACTTCTCTTCATGAAGTGCAAGCACTTGTATGCTGAAATTATATTGTTCGTGACTAGCCTGGCAGGAACAATAGCAGACTGTTCCTGTGATATGGTCTATGGCAGTATAACTATCAGCCTATTCGCCAAAACCTTTGATGCAATCTTATAGATGACATTGCACAAATTTATTGGACGAAATTGTCCACACCACCTTAGGAATAAGCATAATAAATATTTTTTTTATATCCTCGGGGCTATCCTCTCCATTCAAAATTTTGAGGACTACTCGAGTCACTTCCTCTCCACAAAGGTCCCATTGTCGCCGGAAAAAGTAGGCCGGGAAGCCATCCATGCCTACTTAATTTCGTTACATTGCTCCCCAGATGTCCAGACCTGCGCTAACATCGGGTCAAAGTCAGTGTGGGATTCCCACATTGTTTCATGCCTGAAAATTGGTTGTTGCTTTAGAGCTCGATCGGGGCTAGGTGCCAACCCAAGCAAAATGGGGATGTAATCCGAACTGGCAACTACCGCGAGGTGCTAGGGGAAGAACACGAGCTGAGCCATGACAGGGGTATGAAGGGCAGTGAGGGTAGTGAGGCCAGCAGGGCCTGGGGCAAATCTGGCCATCGGGCCAGCAAGGCCAGGGCACAACATGGCCCATGCACGGGTATAAGTGACCCGGTTTATTTCATTCTAGACATGCCGGCCCACGCCCGATTGCGGCTCCCTCTCCAGTGCGCGCGGAAATTTCGAAATGACGCTGGTTTGGACTGTTTTTTAACAGTTTTGCGCGGTTTTTGAACAGTTTTGACTTGTTTTTGACCGGTTTTGGTGGAAAAAAAATAGTAGGAAATCCTAAAAATATGAAATAATTCGTGTCCAGGCTGGCTTTTTTTGTGCCGTGCTCGGGCCAGCCCACGGGCTGAATTCCTGGTCCGTTTTTTCCCGTGCCAGGCCGTATGGCCGTGCAACGTGCTGGGCCTAAAAAGCCCGGCCTGATGGCCAGCTTTAGCCTGGGTCCAGCAAGCAAATACACACGTTACCCCGGGCATCAAGGGGCCGGGAACTGGGGCGGAATAGAGTAAACTGCATCAGCGGTCCTAATTCTTTTCATGTGCCTTCACTTTGGTCCTAATTCTTTAAAATTACATGTCTAGATCCTAAATCTTTCAGAATTGAGTCACGCGAGGTCCTAAACAGGTTTGACCTGAGTTGACCGGTGCCACGTCGACAGCGGGACCCGACTAGACTTGTATATTTGCGAAAAGGCCCTCCCATTTGTATTCCTTCCAAATAACATGTCCCTCTTTTTTCCTACCCCTCTATGGCAATTTAATCTTTTAGAAGGAGACCGTTGACGGAGGTGCTGCTCCAATGAAGGTCACATCATCGCCTGACCCGACCTCTCCTCTCCTTCTTCCTCGCCGGGAAACCTTAGTACTGCACAACCCTGTCGCCGGTATCCCCTCAATAGCGGGCGCCTCCGTTGCGGTCCCCTCTGCAATGTTGCTCCCCTCGCTGGCATCCTGGCCGCAGCACGCGCCCGACGCTACATCCCTACCGTAGCGCACCCCTGCAGCCGACATCCCCTCCGTCAAGCTTCCTTCTACAGCGCGCTCCTGTACGAGGCACTCTGCTTGTTGCATTGGCACGTACTCCGGGAGTCCACCTCCACTGTCAGGGGCAGTCAAATCCACCAGGGCACAACCCTCTCTTCCTCGCATTGATAAGGTCCCTAGAGCGTTGGACTATTGGTTCTACCTCATCGCACAAGGTCAAGGGCTGGAGGGTGTCACACCGATGGTGGGAGCCAGGTAAGACAAGGATAAGTGGGGTGATGGGTGGGGCCGAATGGGCCAAGTCCAACTCCACAGGGACCGAATTTTGGAAGAAATACAATATTGAGGGGCTATTAGCAAATATGCAGGGTGGCTTATATGCGTCATGGGCCCTGTTGTTGACGTGGCAGTGGTCAACTTGGGTCAAACCAGTTTAGGACCTCGCGTGACTCAATTCCGAAAGATTTAGGATCTAGATATGCAATTTTAAAGAACTAGGACTAAAGTGAAGGCACGGGAAAAGAATTAGGACCGATGGTGCGGTTTACTCGGCGGAATACAACACACCCCACTTGGTCGTCTGTTCTCTTCTTTCTTCTTAAAAAAGGTCAAAGAAACCCTAACGACGAGGTGGCGGTGCTGGCGGCGGCGAAAAAAATTGCGGAGGGGATCCACGTCCTGCGCTACGATCGAGATGTCGCAGGAACCAACGGCGCGTTCGAATAGGCGGAGGAGGCGGGCATCGCAACACGCTCATCGGTTGCACCAAGAAGAGATGCCCCGTCTGGGCTCAGATCACGATCTGGAACTGAAGTCGGTCTCCTTTGAACCTACCACGGAGCAGAAGCAGGACCAAGAGCAGCAGCAGGAGCAGCAGGAGGGTGAGGACGAAGAAGAAGAAGAAGAAGAAGAAGAAGAAGAAGAAGAGGAGGAGGAGGAGAAGGATGCGGATGAGGATGAGGAAGACGAAGGGGAGGAGCTGGCTCCTGAATCGTCCATGGAAAAGGAGAAGGACGACTTCGCTCTCCACCGTAAGGCCTGGGAATTCTCATTTAAGCGCGGGCGGCTTACCTTCGATACTATCAGTGAGTAACCGCTTGGTTTTCTCCTTGTCCGCCGCACTCAATTAATTGGGTCTGTTGTTGCTGTACTACTGATTCACAGCAGTAACCTGTTTGGGTGTTGTTGATAATTAAGCAGCGTCACTGAGTCCAATGGTCTACACACACTGCACGCCGAGTTGCCTCCCAGGCGAGGCCCAACTCGCCACAAGCCTGCAGATGTGCTCCATCAAAATCGCCCAGATTAAGCATCTCCAGTGGCCGCTTCATGTCTACGGCACTGTCGCCGCCCGAGACTACGTGGACCACAAGCGCAACATTCTATTCTTCCGTCCCAAGAGTCAGAGCCAAACCCTCACAAAAAATGTAAGTGCCTTAATTCTCTCAGTATTATTGTCGCCTCTTGCCCTTTCTTTGATCTAATAGGTGATGATGATGATGCTTGTTGCAGGATCCTTATTTGCACTTGACTGGACCACGCCGCGGGATCCTCTCTGCCGACGATCCCGTGCACATTGAAGTCCAACTCATGCTGAAGAAGCAGCAGGGACAGTCTTGGGCTAAAGATAGGGAGTTGGTCACTCAGGTCTTCCGTTACGAGAATAATTCTTCCAATCGTGATTGCTTCTACTCCCACCTTATTACCAACTACTTGTGCAAAATAGAGTTGTGCTTCCAACAGCTTGAGCGGTCGCGCCAGGCGACTGTTCTGGCTGTTCGTGTTATGCAAGGGGCGCCTTTTAAATACGGCGGACAGGTTTTGTGTTGCGCCCCTCCTTACGAGGAGGAGGAGGAGGATCCTGGCAGCAGCAGCAGGAGGATTGTGCTATTTGATTCAAAGTACGGAACGCCGGACGACGATGGAACGATGTGTATGGATCCAGATGGTTACCTCGATCTGTCGAGGCGCGTCGTTTCCGTGCAAGGAAGGCTCAAGATCTTCGTCAACACCTACTCGCGCTCCGGTCGTTCTATACTTGCTACTGGCCGTGTCTCCTTCACAGCCAAGGACTGCCAAACAAGATCCGCTACATGTTTCCTTCACAACCGCCGCAAGGCCTCTAAAGCTAAAGATCAAGCTGTGAAGATCACTGTTGCTTGGTCCCGCTTTGCTAGACAATTATCTGATATTGAGATTGAACGCTTGTGAATGTTATCAACCTTTTGGTTGGTATCCATTTCTTGTTGACTAGTAGTATAGCTAAACTTAGCTGCTATCTCTTTTGCTATATATGTAAACCTCTAGTGGATCTGTCTAGATTCGTACGTATCTAGACATGTTTTACTGTGTAGATACATTCTAATCTAGAAAAAAGCCAAGTCGCTTATTTCTGGATGGGGGGAGTATTATGTTTGTTTCATCAGTATAAATATGTGGAATATGGTGTATCATTAGTCAGGTTATATATCATGTATATTCTCTTTTGATGTTTTTACTCTTGGTCTCCTGAAATCCTTTCTCAAACAATTAATTTACCAACTAAACCAGACTCTGGAGGGGAGGGGTCGGTAAATATTTCTCTTTTATATATGAAGCAAAACCCTATTAGAGGGTTGTTTAAGTTGTCTATCTTAACATGCCGACTATCTCACATATTCACAGCTGTTTGAATCCAGTCATCTGACTGTTCATTTGTGTCGTCTCCATGGTCAGATTCTCATGCCAGTCCAGGAACAGTAATTGTTTGTACAAAATCTGGCCCACGTCCAACTCAAGGCTTGGTTTTTCATTTTTAAAAAGGTATGACTGTTCACTTCCTCTTCCAAATGTTTTACAGCTAAACTGCACCTACAAGCATTCTTTCTCCCACTCAGTTCTGTAACTGAAGAGAAAGTAAAGTCACAATTTAAGAACATGGGTACTAGATCAATTTTTATCTTCTCTGTCTCCTCTACACCTCTTAACATATAAAAATCTGTTTGATCCCAGCGATCCAGTCACGATTGTGAAGGGTATTTTGATTGCAAGTGATGATTGGCTGCTATGGAAGTATTGGTTAACTGACAGAGCAGCACCTGCTCGCCTGCTACCGAAGTCAGGTGGAAGCAGGACGCGCAAAAGGCTGTTTGATGGATTGCTCAAGCAGCGGTTCGCCTAGACTTATATGATTCGGAGGTACGCCACTCTCACTGCCTAGGTTGCAAGGACTGTGCTTTTGGGTCATTTTAGTTTGCCGACATTAGCTTTCGTTTTCGCATGTTAGCATGGATGATGTTTCAAGCTTTGCAGGAAGAGCTACATTTTACTTATGTTGTATTTCTGATTTTCCTTTCCTGAGGGTATCTATTCTCAAGATGTCAGTATTAGTTTGTTTTCTCGAGAAAACCTTTCAACATTAACTAGCACAAAATGTTAGATAACTTGATATCAAATAGAAAATTTGTGGTAGTGACGAGATCATAGTGTGATAATACTATATTCCATTTTGTCCCCTGGTATGATTATTTCTTACTTTCCTGTTTGATTGATTTTACTAAAATTTCCTGTGGTGTTTCCATTGGAATGAGTGCATAACCGCCGGAGTCTCCGTGGATTTGCACCATAGTTTCTTTCCATGATTTGGTTTTCCTCCAAAGGCTTGAAAAGAACAAGCCATCAACTGCTGCCAACATGTTTATTCGATGATTAATTATAACATGGCAGTTTGCAAAATGTAAGTTGTACTGGTCCTTCAGCAATTTGTTTATTGACACCAAAAATAAATTTCGTAGTTCATTTTTTCGTTGACTAATGTTCAAATTAGTGTGCATCCACTTTTCTCTATGTATGTATGCAGCAGGAGGATAACGACAGCTTGTAATTTGTACAGCAGTGGTGTCAAGTTCCAGCAGAATTTGAAGTCTTCAATTGATTGAACAAATATAAGCCTCTTCAAGTTACCTAAATTTGAAGTCTAATACATGATTTTTATATTTTTTTTCCCAACTCCTTTAGGAGATTCATTCTGCAGTATAAACATTTTTCTAAACCACTTACCGCTGCTGGTGCATTGTATTTTGCACCCGTGCTCAAAGGAGACATCAAATGAGCAACTTCTTCGTGTTTCTTCTGAGTGTATTCAACTCGTTCTTCACTTTTCCTCCTACTACAGACCAAAGACTAACAATTACGCCCAATGAAAAACTCACAGTTTCCATTATGCAAGAAAACAAGAGGCTAGTCTCTGGTTTGAAAAGGAAAGGTATCCCCTCCACCCTTTTTGGCATTTTTACTAGTAGTAGAATATACCGTCCACAATTTGACTAGAAAGTGAAGTGAAAAGAGATCATCTGCGAACCAACCACGGAGAAGGAGGAAGAATACGAAGAGGAAGAAGAAGACGGAGACGAAGAAGCTTCCTTTTTTTCCTTTTCCGGGTGCTTGCGCTCGATTGGGTTTGTAGCTGTATATGCATGTTAATGTTGACATTGCAGCGTCCAATGGTCTTCACGCACTGCACGCCGAGTTGCATCCCAGCCGAGGCCGTTCTTGCCTGAACCCTACAGATATGCTCCATCAAAGTCTATGGTATTGTCGCCGCTCGGGACTACGTGGATCACAAGGGCAAACCTTCTCTTCCACCGTCCGAGGAGTCAGAGCCAAACCCTCACCAAAAAAAGTACTACCTTATTTCTAAAAATTTTATCCATATTGTACTACTCCTTCTGTCACAAAATAAGTGACATTCGCTTTGTCTTGATACGTATGAATCTAGTCACAAAACATGCCTAGATACATAAAGGTGAGTTCACTTATTTTGGAGCGGAGGGAGTATTACTGCTGCTTGCTTTTTATTACTGATGGTGATGATGATAATGCTTGGTGCAGGATTCTTATTTGCGCTTGACTGACTGGACCACACTGCGGGCTCCTGTCTGTGGATGAGGATATACACATTGAAATCCAACTCATGGTAAAGAAGGGACAGTCTTGTTCTGAAGATACGGATCCAGATGCAACAATGAGAATGGATCCAGATGGTTACCTTGATCTGTAGTACTCCCTCCGTTTAGAAATATAAGATGTTTTAGGTTTGTGAAGTAGATGTATCTAAACACCTTTTAGTGTATAGGTTCAAATGAATCTAGACACTAAAATGTGTCTAGATACATCTCATTCATAAACCTAAAACATCTTATATTTCCAAACGGAGGGAGTACTAGGAAGGCTCAAGTTCTTCTATAAATACCTACTCTAGCTCTCTGGTGCTGGACTTGCTAGCTAGTGGCCGTGTCTCCTTCAGAGCCAAGGATTGCCAAACAAGTTGGGCTAAATGTTTCCTTCACAACCGCCACAAGGCCTCTAAATGGATTATTACAGCCTCTAAAGACAGACGAAGCAAAGGTTACTGTTGCCTGGTCTTGTTTTGCTAAAAAAGAAACGATATCTAGCTAGACTGCTTCGGGGATTTTTGATGCTCGAGCTTGTGAATGTTATGAACCTTCGGCATGCATCCATGCCTGCTGAGTAGTAGTATAGCTGTTATCTTTTTGCTATGTACAGCTACTTTTATCATGTGAACCGCTAGTCTCTTTGTTGTCTGAGTAGTAGTATAGCTGTTATCTTTTTGCTATGTAAACAGCTATTTTTATCATGTGAACCGCTAGTCTCTTTGTTGTCTGAACTGCTATTATGTAGGAGTATGTTTAATCAGTGGAAATGTAGTGTATCATTAGTCAGGATATGTATCATGTATTCTCTTTTGCTGTTTTTACTCCTGCAATCCTTTCTCGAACAATTTGTTTACCAACTACTCCCGCCGTTTTAAAATATAAGATGTTTTAGCTTTATGAAGCAAATGTATCTAGACTACTTTTAGTATATAGGTTTACTCAGCTTTGGAGTGAATCTACACATCAAAATATACATTTTCTTCATAAACCTAAAACATCTTATATTTTGAAACAAAGGGAGTACATCAGACTCCAATGATTATTTTGCTGCTGGGGATGATTATTCTTCCCAGCTTAGTTGCATCAAGGGTTAACGAATTATTCTTCCCAGCTCAGTCTTCTCTTGCTGCATAGAGAAAGCAGAGGGATCTACATTAGACTATTATTATTTGTCAATCATAATTCGTTAACCCTTGATGACATGTGTAAACAAAGATATTGGAGTCTTTGACATCATGAATTTGGAAACAACGTTATTAAACAAAGAGCAAAGGCAAACCAGTTACTACTGCCAATGTAATTCAGCTCGGATCATAAAATAGGACCAGCAAAACGATTGCCAGTCCATTGATCAAAATGATAACCATACATTTAGTCAAATGAAGGCAATAAGGCAGCAAATATGTGTTCACAGATTAAAGATCTTTACACGATATGTAGAGCAATGTAGGCCAATTAAAAACATGATTCGAGCTGCTGTCCTCCTATGATGGTGACGACAATGACGTAAGCTTTTGCTCCCTGCCCTCTCCTTCTCAAAAATACCTTGCAATCACAGCTTTTCTTCATTTTTCATCAACTTTTTGGCTACATTATTCCACACAAACACATGGGATAATATCTACTTATTATCATATTATAAATTACAAACCATGTCAAATAGCCTGTCTAGCTATTAAGTGAAATGTAATGATTCGGCAGGACAAGCCTTGACACCTTGGTTCTAGCCAGTTCAAATAAATAAATATAGAACAACACTAAATCACAAAATTGTTTCAACCAAGTAGGCTTGGGTTCAACCAATCCCTGCAAAAATCGCAAGTGAAAAAGAATATAAGCAAACCAGGGGAAAGTAAGCACTCAGAATAATAAGTAATGAAAACTACTCCCTCCGTTTCAAAATATAAGATGTTTTAGGTTTGTGAAGAGAATGTATCTAGACTTGTTTTAGTGTCTAGATTCACTGCACAACTGAGTGAATCTATATACTAAAAGAAATCTAGATACATTTGCTTCACAAAGCTAAAATATCTTATATTTTGAAACAGAGGGAGTATAACTTCTTTGTGGGGTAACTACAACGCTTCATGGCAAGTTGTTCACTCGGAGACTCTTGAACTTACTTGCTAATATCATCGAGGTGGTCATCAAAATCAACGACTTTCTGCCATTTCTTCGTGGTAACATGATCAGCTAAGACCACGTTGGTGGATGGTTCTTTTAGACTGAGCTGACTACTTCCATCTGATCCAGCCTGACGCCAGCTTTTTGATGAATCCCTGGTGTATAGCTGCAAGTGCCGGAAAACCACATGTCATGAATCATGCAAGCTAAAGAAACAGAATGGCTTTGGTGTTTTGCCATGACTCTTAGCCAGGCAATTTAGTCCCTCAAGTGTTCTCTGACATATTCTCATAACTGACGCTATAACTAGTAGTTTGCAAGTTGGATTATTCTGTAACTAATTCAGGGTCTGGTTAGTGGTTGCATAATGCAGGGTGCAGCGTGTAACCAAATATCGAGGAAGCTTTTACTACTTTATACAAGGATCATAACCTCCACATGAAGGTCCTAATATTTATGCCAAAATACACAATGATCAAAATACTTCCGATTAAAACTGTAAATAGCACCCTCCAGGGGGGAGTAATAAAATACTGATCTGCAGTCCATTATTCAAAATATGCAGATTGAGCAAAATCCATGCAAAATATGCAGAATTGCAGGTTAAGCAAAATCCCTGTCAGTTGCCCCTTAGAGCATGTATAATGGGAGGTGCTTAGAGGAGTGCTTACAAAAATAAACCAACCATTTTGCTAAGCATTGGTGCTTATTTCTATAGAAGAGGTGCTTAGTTAGGTATCTACCTAGTATAAATAAGCACCGGTGCTTAAAGAAAAACCGGTTTATTTTTGTAAGCACCATCCTAAGCACCTTGCATTGTACATGCTCTTATATATAGGATTGCAACGATTGCTGTTTAAAAATCAGTAATTGGTGAGCATTTGGAAAGATATGCTACTAACATAGCCCTCTACTGGAAAAAGAACAATTTTCCATGCTTTATCTGATTGTAATGCCCTGCTTATCACTAGATTTATCAACTTGAGCAATGAACTAAAGGTCATAAATTATTTTGTGGTCTTGTGTTTGCTTCCATATATCCAAAATTTGAACCTAACAAGCTAATATGACCGCCCCAAAATTGCTTCTTAAGTAATAAGACAATGAGGGAACAGTGTAACACTGTTATTTTATTTTATTTTATTTTTGCGGGTGTGTAACACTGTTATCTGTTGGTAGGTACAGCACATACGCCCAAAGATATTGCTTCTACTCTCGCTTTTGCACTTAAGGTGAACAGATTGCACCATGATTCATAAACCCAAGCATACTGCTTCTACTATCGCATTTGCACTGGAAGGTAAAGGATTGCATAGAGGATTCTTTCATACAGCAGTGGCTGCTTGCATTTTTGAGTTCTGACATTAAGTGGGGCATATGATATTTTGCATGTTTCTTCAGCAAATTTTCAAAGTTGTGAAAAAAAATTAAAACATATGTGTTGCTCATAGTGGTTAAGTTCAACAAATATGTAATGTGCTTAGGTAATTCACTGGTTAGTGAGATGAGAAAAGGTTACCGTGTGGAGGCAATGCATAGATTAGTTTAAACTTTAAAGTTATAATTCTACGATAATTCAGAAAGCGCACACTTAGCTAGTATATAGGAAGTCCAAAAGTTTTAAAACCCTTTGCTCTGTCTCACTAAGGCCCTAACGAAAAGCAACTGTAAAGCTAACTTTCTCTTCCAAAGCCACTTCCACAAGTAGTTAGCTGCATGTAAAATGGAAGAAAGCAAGGGCTAGGTAGAGGGGGAACATGCTCATATTTGAGCATTCCTCATCTGTCCTACATATTGATTAAGGGGACCTCGCAATGAGAGGAATTCTTTGGGAATTAGTTCCAATTTTAACAAAAATAATTGAGCATTTGAACCCAAATCACGCCCATCCAAACAATTTTCCAAGTGTACCTTTGCATTGAAAAATTCTATTCTCTGCTGTCATTACTTAAATAATTAAGCAACTAACTTGTAATTCAGCATAAAATTTCTCTAGCAAGAAGTGAATATGTCTACTGACCAACGATATAGTTTTACTTTGCAATAAAACACAAGTCAATTACATTGGTGCCACAAGATCCATTTTATCACTAGGTATGGTCACTTTTCGTAGTTACTGGTAAATTTTTAGAAGATATCACACAAGATAAAACTTACTAATCCCTTGGTACCAATGTAAAAGTAAGTAAGGGGTAGTTCCATAGATCAAGGGCGAGTACCTGAACAACAGCATCGCGACTGTTGCCCTTCACCACCTTCTCGAGCTTCTCGTTATCAAGCTAATCAATCAACACACAAAGGAAAAATCATAATCAGGATCCCGATGAGATCTCCACCCTCTAGCTGCGCAGATAGGAAAAAAAAGGACACCACCCACCAGCAGCACGGCGGCCCGTGGGAAGTAGCGGAAGATGTGGTCTCCGACGCGCTTGGCGACGGCGGGGAGCTCGGCGTCTTCGCGGCGCGCGTTGGCGTGGTAGTAGCCGACGACGGCGAGCCCCTGCGCCGCGAAGTGGTCCTCGACGAGGGTGAGCGCGAGCTCGAGCGTGGGGAGCAGCGGGAGGTGGTGCGGCTGGTGGGAGAGCGGGACGGCGTCGACGACGGAGACGACGGCAGGGGACGCGGCGGAGTCGACGAGGCGGCCGACGAGGAGCCCGTTGACGGCGGCGGCGGGGTGCTTGAGCGCGTGCAGCGCGAGCTTGACGTACGCCGCCTGCGCGAGCTCGTACCGGCACTCCACGCCCATCGCGATCCGCTCCGCTCTGCTCTGCCGCCGCCGGGGACGATTCCGATCGGGGAAGGGGGAAGCTTGGATTGGCTCGTTGCTGCTGCTGCCCCTCTCGTGCGCGGCGTCGTCAGATCTGGTTCGAGGAGATCAGATCGACTTTGGTTGGAGCTTGCATCTAGGGGAAAAAAGAGGCTCGTAAAGAAATTGTTTCTTGGCCGCCCGATTCGATTTGGACGATCACGACAACTCAGTTGGGTCATTGGGTGGGACCTGGAGACTGGAAAATTCTTGTTCCGCATAAGTGAATATGTTCTTTCACATTGGTGATTTGCATAGTAAAAGGATGGCATGTGCAAATTTTTAACCCATTATGATGTGAAATGTGCATAAACTTGGTCATTTGGGTGGAAATCATGAAAGTTCATACCCATAAGGCCATTTTGTGGAGCATGTTTTACAAAATTCCAAATCAGTTGGAACTTTCTTTGTCGCACCTTGTAACCATAAAATGACTCCTTGCCAAGTATGTCATCCTTTAAAAAAAATTGAGGTGCATAATAATTTATAATTTCCATCACCCTAATGGATCTTGCATACATTTCTACTTGGATATAGGATATGTTTTTTGATGTTGTTTTAACATTATTTCAAAGACCTCCGGTTCAATTTGAGTTACTTTCGATGTTGTCTTAACATTGTTCCAACAATCAAAATTCTCCTACACAAGTCCTGCAATATGGTTTAGCAGCTTTTTACCCACAGCTAGACTTCTTGACAAATGAGAATTTTCTGACCTTGTTTAAGTATCCTTTGATTATTTTTCAAATTGAGGTGCAAATGCCTCTAGAATTTTTCATAACACTTATGTGTCTTATATACATTTCTACTTGGCATACTTTAATATGATTTTGTTGATTATAGACATTTTGCATATACTAGTTTAAATTTGAACTACTTTCGCCTTTCGGTAAATGCACAAAAGTTCATGTAACCTATGGAAAATATCAAAAGGTCAAAAAGTTGCAATTATCCTAACAAGCAATGAAATATGGTGTAGTGCTTGCACAAAACTTATAGGTGCCATTTTGCATCGTTTTTGTTACTTGCTTCCACATGGTATCCTTTTTAGTCATTTAGAAACAGGCTGAGCTAATTTAGTACGTGTTGGGTGTATGTTTTGCATCAACTATGAATACGTACAGCCTGTTGATTTTTTTTTCGCGAAACCACAGCCTGTTGAAACTAAAAACCGACTCGCGCTATTATTTGAGTCGGTTTCCTGGTCGGACTCGACGTACCTAGTACGTCCGTTCTCAACTGTCAAAGGCTTCATATTCCTTCCGAACCAAATTAACCGCGCGCCCGCCACCACTACCATCACCGATTCGATCATCATGGCCACCGGCGATCACGTCGTGCTGTTCCCGTTCATGGCGCAGGGCCACCTCGCGCCGTTCCGCTGCCTGGCCGCCCTCATCCGCGGCTGCCGCCCAGACGCCCGCATCACCGTCGTCGGCACCTCCGGCACGGCCGACTCCCTTCGCACCCACCTCGCAACGGACGGCATCACCGTCCACGCACTCACTTTCGACACCTCTGCCGGCAGCACCGGCTCCCCCCAGAAGCTCATCGACCTCTTCCTCGCCGCCGAGTCCCTCCGCCCGGCGTTCCACCGGTTCGTCGCCGACCTCAGACGCTCCGACCCCGCCCGCGACGTGCACGTCGTGACAGACATGTTCCTGGCCTCGACGGCGGACGGCGTCGCGCCAGACGACCCCGGCGTCACGCGCTCCGTCCTGCTCACCACCGGCGGCTACGGCGCGGCGCTCTACTTCTCGCTCTGGGACAGCGTGCCGCTCGTCCCCGACGACGACGAGTGCTTCAGACTGACCAGATTCCCGGACGTCCGCGTCCACCGCTCGCAGCTCACCGACCACCTCGCGGCGGCCGACGGCGTCGACGCGTGGTCGACGTTCATCCGCAGGCAGATCGCCGCCTTCTCCCGCGCCGACGCGCTGCTCGTCAACACCGCGGAGAAGTTGGAGCCCAAGGGTTTAAGCATGCTTCGGCAATGGCTCAACAATGTGCCGGTATTCCCGGTCGGGCCGCTGCTCAGGACAGCAAGCTCTTCGTCGCCGTCGCCGGAGGATACGACGACGACGACTAGCCCCATATTGGCATGGCTCGACAAACAACCGCCGGGCTCGGTTCTGTACGTGTCGTTCGGGTCGCAGTACACCATCAGTGCTTCGCAGACGACGGAGCTGGCGATGGGGCTCGAGAAGAGCGGGCACAGGTTCGTGTGGGTGATCCGACCCGCAGCCGACGTGAACGGCGGAGGACCATCATCGGGGCTGCCGGAGGGGTTCGAGGAGAGGATGGAGGCAGCGGGGCGCGGGCTGGTGGCGCGGTGCTGGGCGCCGCAGGTGGAGGTCCTTGCGCACGCGGCCACGGGGGCCTTCCTGACGCACTGCGGGTGGAACTCGGCGCAGGAGAGCCTCGCCGCCGGCGTGCCGATGGTCGGGTGGTCGCTGTCGGCGGAGCAGTTCTACAACGCCAAGACGATGGCGGAGGAGATGGGGGTGTGCGTGGAGCTTGCGCGCGGTGCTGGCGCGGTGGTGACGGGGCATGAGGTGGCGGAGGCGGTGGAAAGGGTGCTCGGCCAGACGTCTGAGGTGCGTGCCGCGATGAGGCGGAAGGCGGCGGACGCGAAGGAGGTGATCGACGCGGCGAGGGACGGCGACCGCGACGAGTCGTCGGTGGGGGTGATGCGGAGGTTCTTGGACGCGATGAGTCGTCGACGTGCTTAATTAAGAAATTCAGTGTAGGAGATGGTAACTGAAATTATAGCACAAAAACATGTCCATTGCAGAAATGACAAATTGTATCTATCGATTTACAGAGCCTGTAGCAGAAATCCATCTTTCTTTTTCCTCACAGAATACAGGCATTTTTGGCTTAGAATTTGTATAGGTTCAAAATCCACACAATGGTGTATGTCGAATATGTTTTGAAACTTCAAAATTTATACATGTGCTGTGGATTATTTGCGCGGGCAGTCACTGTACCGGTAGTTGTATGCATGGTCCTCTCTAAAGTTTACTCCCTGTTTTTACGTACTCTGCACCTAATGTCACCATTTTTTCCATATTTAGTCGTAGACAAGACTACGGAAATACTGAAATTCTGCAAAGTTGCTAAAATGCAGTGAAAATGGCATCGAAAATTTCTGAAACCATAATATACTACCTCTGTTCAGGAAAAAGTAATTTGCATTGTCTAGATTCGCATGTATCTAGACACGTTTTAGAATATAGATATATCTGAATCTAAATAAATCTAAGTCATTTATTTCTGAACAGAGGGATAGTTTAGAAGGTAGTAGGAATCGCAAAAAAAAAAAAAACTACTTTAACCTCTTTCGAAGTTATGCATGTTCAGCTGATAGTTTAGTAAGGAGAACCCCAGCTGATAGTTCTTTTTCCTCCAAATCGAATAGGTTTGGTGGCAACCCATTTCCCATTTGATAGTTACTCCTCCTTCACTAATGTAAGACATTCTAGGTTTTTTTTAAACACATGTATATGGACATGTTTTAGTATATAACTCGCTAATTTTGGAGTGTCTCTGACCCATTTCGAAATATCTAAAAGGTCTTACATCGGTGAACGAAGGAAGTAGAATGTTGTGGCATGCTGAAACTTATATAGGATACAAAGTCAGTACGAAGGATGCAAGTCACTAGTTAATGGGCAATGATCAAGAGATGTGAACTCACTGGGGCCGTTTTAAAATGTACTATAATCACTGCCTCACTGGGGCTGTTCTTTAAATTCTTATTCCATTCGGTATCAATAACTTCACCTCCAGTTCTCAATTGGATAACATGATAGCAACACTTCGGAAATTCCGGAAATTCGAGAGCTTTACAAAAAGAAAAGGAAAGATACAATCAATCTAGTGTTTCCACCAGTTTCCCTTGAGCTGACCCCTTTGCTACGCACCTACCTTCTTCTTACTTCGTTTATCTAACTCTCTGCACCTTACTCTTGCTACTGCAAACTAGTACCCATCTACTGAGCCCGACGAATCCACTGGAACAAGTCAGATAGCTCGATCTAGACAATTCTACCACTTTAGCTTCTTTGGCGATGCTGGGTAACCGCCGCTAGGGCCTTCCACTTGTCGTTTTGTAGGCCTATTATTGTTGCTGCCGCTGCCGCTGTCCATCCAGGTACCCTTGGGCTCAGCCACCCTGAGATCTTCAGCATCATACCTGACAAGGTTGGTCACAAACGCGTGTGCGGATGTCTCGGCTCGTGGCAGACTCTGCCTTTCGAGAATAGCTTGCTGCCCGACGCGATGCTGGCGCTCTGCACTGCACTTCAACTCTTGTAGGACTAGGCTTCTTTCTCTAACAAAGCTCTCCTTTTGCCTCTGCATGAATCACATTTAAATTGCACGGTAAGAAGATCAATGGAATATACTTGGTGTTAACCAACATTTTCACAAGGCATTATGCGAAATAGCCACTCCAAAAAAGTAGGTAGATAATCCTTTGAACATATTTGAAGAATAACAAGAAAAATGGTACTACCAAGTAGTCGAGTAAATTAAGTACATACAGAACTGCTGCCTGTATGGAGTAGCTACCCCATGTATGTGGAATACACGTTACATTATTCCAAAATTTTCAAACTATCAGCGATGCTCTACTTCCTTTGCAAAATAAATAAATAAGGATGCACTACTTCACAAGTACTGCGAACAGGCACAATTTGATTAAATTGAAGAACAAAAAATGACAATGTTGTGTCCATCGGTTGCTTGTCTTTTTAGTTCACTCTACTCTACTCTATGCAGCTTAGTCAGAAAAAAATGACAATAAATAAGGTTGCTTGTCTTTTTAGTTCACTCTACTCTATGCAGCTTAGTCAGAAAAAAATGATAAAGGAGTGTCCAGTTGCAGCTAACCTGAAAATTAACATGACATTCAATTGATGACCTCGAGCAGCCACAACCATCACTGAAGTTCAATGTCAGCAACATGAAAAATGTGCTAGACATTGATGTTTCCCTACAGAAGTAGGCAAATCTCCAATGTGAATGGCACATAATATTTGAAAAATGAAACATTTCTTTTTCTGTGTGATCAGTTGGCACACATTGATTGGGGGATTTTACAATCTCCAATATACCTCTGCAAAGAAAATGGTTGCTCCATAAGCACTACAGGTTTCATGTCAGATCTTTCTGGAAAGGAAACCTATTGATGAATAAGAAAAATTGACCATATATCAGTAAGAGATGCTTTCCATTAGAACACACAGGCGTCTATGTTAAGAAATACTTTATGACCAGCTTTCAATAATCTTGGCCGTTAGCTTACTATAACTTCCATATCATCAGACGAGAAAACAAGCAGCCACAGTCCTGTTACTCAGCTGCAACAAGGCTTGTTGTCATTACGACTATAAAAAATGGTTCAGTGGCATGTCGATGAATTGGTTGGTTACAGAAGCTAGACTTTCTAAGTTTAGAGACTCCAAAGCAGAAGAAAAGATGAGAAATTTTCCTAAAAGTGATGGGTCAGTCTCGTAGATAAAAGTATCTACCTTGCAAGAAATCTTGGAAAAAACATATATGACAAGGCTGCTACAATGATCATCTTTGATCGGCAAAAGGTTGTATAGCTCTTAAGAATGTGCCAGTTTGGGGATTGTACTACTCTCCCTTTAGTTCTCAAAAAGTTGTTGTCATGTATGTAGATTTGTCGGGGAAATATCAGCAATGTCATAATTTATTGGGTATTACAAACATATGATAACAGAAATTAGTAGTCAATCTCATGTTTTGTAGACCACAGTTTCTAGGGAATTGGATGGAGTATTTAGTTAGTGCACACAAACTATGACCCATATCTTGAAGCCAATGATGACACTGACTTCGATTCAATTGATTCTTAACGCAATAATATTTGCACAAACGATTGAATGTAACACAACTTATTATGGATCGGATAGAGTAAGATTATCTCCTTACTGGAGAATTTAATAATGTAGAGTATATAAAAGCATAGTAGTACACAACTATATGGATGTATTATATTATAGTCAAAGTTGCAAAACCTCGATTGACCGAAGAAATGACAGTGGTGCTCGCACGCCATGAATGCTTGTTACTCGCAGAGTCCATCTTACACATTTCTCTGAATAGAAGAGATAATGCAGTATGAGCGAGCATGTGATTAAATGGGTGCGGAAATATGGCTCCCGAGCTCCAGGGAACCCTTTATTGCAAAAAAAAATGAAAATCATGTTCCAAAAAGATTTACACATATGCTATCAACATGCAACATTAGACAAAAATGTGGCTCTAAATATGCATTTTTTTTGTTTGGTCTTCACATTTGTCTTTTTTCTGTAAACCGCAAACAAAAACATAATTCAACGAAACCTTACACATACATACTAGACATCCATATGTACTTGCATCTTTTTCTAGATTTCTTTTAAATGAACTTTCGGATAAAAAAAAAGGCTCCATGGAGCTTGTCCTCCTTTTCGAGTGATTAAATCCATTTTCATATAAAGCCAATTAAACTATTTAGCTGTCCTAGGACAGTTGCACAGAAAGCACTTAATCATAAATCAAAATTCATATGCAATTTACGAATGACATATTGACATCATACAGAATTTCACTGTTTGTATTTGTATGGAGACCATAAGTTTGCAGGGAACTTCATCATCTTCAGTTGCTCAAATATTGGAAATGAGGGACTTTTGATGATGCCAGCATTTAGTTTGTCACTAACTTTGAAAGCAAGAAATTTGCAGAGCCAAGTACGAATGGATATTTAAGAAATGGTGAGATGACCCTACTTTTGACTGTGTGCCGAAGAAGAAGCTGAATGAAGTCAATACGTATATATGGAGGAATGCGCAGATTCAGAATGCACATCACTCCAGCAATGACCTGAGTTGACACAGTAAATTACTATAGCAAGGAAACATAATAGCAACAAAGGAACCTCAAGAAAAACAGACACCTTATCCACAAGCCCATGGATGACAAGGCTTGCCTTTTTATCCTTCGGAGTTGCCTGAAAGTAAAACAGAAACAGAAGAACTTGTAAGGAATCAGATTGCAAACTTGTTGCAGGTTTATCAAATGCCATGAGAAAGTAGCAGTCTTTGGGTCTATTATCCCAAGGATGCATATGCTGCTCTCATGTTCTGTATACACCAAAGCAAGCACAAATTTCAATTAAGGTAAATACCCTGTATTTAACTCTATATTTAATTGACAGATTTCACCTACAAAATTGGTTCTTCAGAAATTATTCACTGTTTCAATTCAAACCTTTGTACTGAATCTAGAATCCAAGTTCTAAATGAAGGCCATGCCACAAAATGAGTTCTGAAGTCAAACTTGAATTTTAAACACCAACTATTTAACTGTGAAATTATAGATTTGAGTGATTTGAACCATAAATTTTAAGAAGGCCTAATGAAAGAACCAAATAAACAGCACTTCAAATTTCTAAAATGGCCCGACAGTACTGCAGTATATAGTGGCACATATGAGTTGAAACACGGTTTAGTTCTACTTCAAAATTGCCAACTTTGTAAAGGTACATGTGTAGCATCAATATTAACAAAAATTTCCCAAGCAGAAGTATGGCATTCCTAGAAAATAGAGACAAGTGTGCAAGTTAGTGCTTTGGTCGATATTTCAAGACAAAAAACAGTATGCTTGTATTCAATTGCACGCACCTGAAGATTAACAATAGCCACTTTTCCCCCATTCTTGATTGACATCAGAGGCATATTACATGCAGGAGTAATCTGCAAGCTGCATATTACTGTATATTAGTAGAAAAGAAACAACAGAAGCACAGGTCATTATTATCATAAAGAACGTTCAACAAGCAGAACTGATTAATAAGGTAGGACATTAAGAACTTGCTACTCCAAAATAAACGATGAACTAACACTAACCAACAAAGTTCAAATTGATCAAATGAGAGGGGGGTGGGACACAATGCTTCAGACTGGATCATGGTGAAGAACAAGTATATGGGAGATAGGGGATCTTAAATTCTTGACTACTATACATGTTAAACATACACTGCACTGCAACATGGCAGAGCATGAAGACATGTCAAAACTCAATAGTTCATTTATCTTTTGATGCATCAAAAGTGACTGTCACAAATAGTGGTCAGACTACTTTTGATCCAGACCAAGGTTCCAATCTTTGAAGGAGACAGGACCTGATCACTTGTTGAAGTTGAACTAGGGATGCACAGACTGGTATCGGTTGATCCCATGCAGCAGCTTAGGTCATCAACCATTATATCTAATCTAGGAAGTCTTCTTGGTGCCACCTGAACCTACAATGGCCTGATGAAACACTTTCCGTTCTTGAAAGATGCATGTATTGTTGGCAAGCATTTTCAGCATAGTTCGCTTGACAAGCTACAACCACACCCATTGAATTGCTGTTTTTCTCATGTCTTATCTTACTCGGTAAGAGAAAGTCTTTTGCTGTGTCAAATGACTCGATTATCCTGGCGCATGTCTGTGCAACTTGGGTAAAGGATGACCCTTGTACTTGTGGTCATTTCCTCAGGCCAAAACATGTGCATGTTGTGGCCAAGTCTTGCACCATCCTTGGGCTGACATTCCACAAAAGGTGTAGTATCCAGAGCACACTCTTCCAAGCACGTCGAGAGAGAAATAGGGATCCCAGGTCCTAACTATAATATACTAAAGGCATAGTTATCATGCATTTAAAATTTTGTGCATCTACATAGCCTTTTGTAGAACTACTAATCCAGCAATTGATGTCCCAGGTCGAACATGAGAATCATGCTTACTAAATACAATTTAGTAAATGATACATATTGCACCCCTTGGGCTTTCAGGCAAGTCCATTAAACCCCCTGAACTACAAATGGTTATTCTACCCTGTAAAGCTGTTAGCTGGCTTTATTGCGGTGTTTGATGGTGCATTGGATAACTGTTTGAAGCGAATGGTACCTGGACAGTTTTCCAAAAAAAAAAAAACAGAGCTATAGCAACTGGAGTTCTGAGTATCTTATCATTATAAACAATTGAAATTTATTGGCAAGTGACAGTTTTGTAACCACAATAACTTCAGTAATGAAGAAGGAAACCGTGAAAGAAATTACAGCTATTGCGTGAGGGTAGCATGACAAACCTAGTTCCTAGACATAGGACAAGATCAGCTGCTCGACACTGCTCCTCGGCAGAATTCATCTCCTCAGGGGGCAAAGCATCCTGAAAAATCGATGGAATTATTAATGAATTGGCAACAACTTCGACGTAGACGTGTAGTAGTTCATCTCTCCCTCTCCTTCTCTAGGAAATTATTTGTATATCTCCTCCATATAGTGTGTGTATAAATATATATGATACATATGACCCCAATGGGACATTAACAAATATAATAAGCTGATTACATAAACACAGACAAATTCAGTCAGGAAACAGCTAGGATTCTTTGTAACTTTGTATATGTCCACCGTGTACTGTGCATGTATTGGTCATGGCAATAGTCACAGAACAGCTCTGTGAATTTTGTTTTCAATGTTGAACATTTTATTTGGAGAGCATGAAGTTGATATATTTTCACTGTTAAACATTTGATTTTGTAAACACAACACCTAAAAAATGAAGTGTTTGCAATTATAATAATCAAGTAAATTCACCAAATATTTTTTTCGAGAAAACGCAATAGACTATTGCGTTTCATTGCATTGAAAAGGCGGAGTTCAGATTTACAACCCTCCTAGGAGGGAACCGACCCAAAGGCAAAAATAGATACACTCTGTGAACATCCCATGTCGTTGGCCAAACATCACGCAGACCCTTGGCACCGGCCAGCACCCATGCCGCCGCTTCCTCCCTGATCTTGCTCAGCAGGTTTGGCAGGGAAGGTTGCGCTCCGTTGAAAGCGCAATCGTCCCGGTGCTTCCAAACCATCCAGGGCATCAAGAGGGTGATGGTGGCCAGCCCTTTCCGCATCGGTTTGGGCAAGCTTGAATGCGCATCACTCCACCAGTCAGTGAGGTTGGCCTCATCGATCGGAGGTTGGCAAGGCAACTTCAGCCACGACAGGACCCCATGCCATACATGCGAGAGAAGGGACAAGCAATGGTGAGGTGGTGCATCGTCTCCGATAGCCGCCAGCCAGTGGTAAAACTTGACTAGCGGTGGTGCCCAAGTCCGCCAAATTAGCTTGCAGCTCTGGGACAGCATCGAGCCGTGGAAGAGGGCTTTGTAGCAAGATTGCGCCGAGTAGACGCCGTTCGCTGTCCATTTCCAGATGAGGTGGTCGGGTTCGATGGTGAGCTCAGTGTGCGCGATGGCTTGCCAGAGGCACAGGTACTGGCCAATCTCGTGCACACCCAACACACCCTGGATATCCCTGGCCCAACTGTTCGCCTCGAGCCCTGCCGCCACGGTTCTGATCTTGCGTCGCCGCTTGGGGATGCAGGCATAGAGCTGCGGCGCAATCTCACTGACTGCGCAGCCATCGATCCATCGGTCTTCCCAGAAGAGGGGGTCTGGCCATTGCCAACGGCCATTGTGGTGGAGGCAAAAAAGACGGCGCGCTTTGCCGCCGGGAAGTGCAAGTCCAAGCCATGCCAAGCTCGCTGGTCATCCGTGCGAGAGAACCACTGCCAGCGCAGGCGAAGTGCGAGGCCGGTTCTCTGCAGGTCAGGCACACCAAGGCCGCCGTGTGAGGTAGGGCGGCAAACTCGATCCCAGTTCACATGGCAGCTGCCGCCGCTGGCTTCCTTACGACCCTCCCAAAGGAAGCCGCGCTGGATACGCTGGAGCTGCTTGTGGATCTTCTTGGGCGGTCCCAGCACTAGCAGCTGGTGCAAGGGAATCGCGCTAAGGACGACCTTGATGTATGCGAGCCTCCCTGCTCTGTTCATGAGCCGCGCCTTCCAGGTGGGCAGACGTGCTGCAACCCTGTCGACGAGCAGTTGCAGCTGCGCAGCCGTGGGTCGGCGGATAGGTTAGGGGTAGCTCAACAACGGGGCAGCCCAGCAGCTCGACCGCCGGCGCGGCGCAGTCGTGTCGCAGTTTAGGAGGGAGGCCGAGCTCTTGCCAAAGTTGACCTGCAGCCTGGATGCCTGACCAAAAAGCTTCAGGATCTCCTTGATCGCGATTGCGTCGCTGGCCGTGGGATGGCAGAAGAGGACAACGTCGTCGGCATAAAGCGAGAACGCAGGTACCCGGCGGCGAGGGTGGAGCGGCTGCAGGATGCCGAGCTCAATGGCGCGCTGAACCAAGCGTCCGAGGGCGTCGACAGAGAGAACAAAAAGCTGGGGCGATAATGGGTTGCCCTGTCGCAGCCCTCGCCGGTGCCAGATGGGTGGCCCAGGGTCTCCATTAATCAACACTCGCATGCTCGAGGAGGAGAGTAAGATGGCAAGCCAGTCGAAGAAGAGGTCGCTGAAGCCGTAGCCTCGAAGCACCTCAAAAAGGAACGCCCATGAGACGGTGTCAAAGGCGCGCGCGAGGTCGAGCTTGAGCAAAAGGCGCGGCGCGCGCAACTAGTGCAGCAGACACGCAGATTGCTTCACGAGGACGTAGTTGTCGTGCAGGCTCCTTCCCGGGATGAAGGCGTTTTGATTAGCACTAACGAGGCGATCCAACTTGGGAGCCAGCATCAGAGAAAGCAGCTTTGTGAAAACCTTGGCGATCAGGTGCACCAAGCTTATGGGGCGATAGTCACCGAGGGAGCTTGTGTCTACGCGTTTTGGGAGCAGAGTCAAAAGGGCCTAGTTGAGGCGGTGGAAACCTCGCCCACGAAGCTCGAATAATTGTTGGAAGGCATCGATGATGTCTTGCCGGACAGTGCTCCAGCATGCGCGGAGAAACTCCACCGTGAAACCATCAGGGCCGGGGGCCTTATGTGTCGGCATCAGCTTTATAGTCGTCCAGATCTCCTCTGCGGAGAAGGGGGCGTCGAGGTCGTGCAGGTCGAGGTCCGGGGCGATTAGGTGCTCGAGGTTGAGCGAGTGCTCACGCTCAGCAGCTGTGCCCAGAAGCCCGTCGAAGTGTGCAAACGCCGCCTCAGCCATATCCGCTTGATCGGAGATGACGCGATCGCCGGATTGCAAAGCATGGATCCGGTTTTTCTGCCTCCTGTGGCTGCACTGCCGATGGAAGAACGCCGTGTTGGCGTCACCATCCTTAAGCCAAGCAATCCTGGAGCGTTGCCGGGCGATGGTTCGCTCCAGCGATGCAAGCCCCAAATACGTGACTTTGAGCTGCTTGTGAAGCCACCTTTCATGCATAGAGAGCAATCTGTTCTCCTGCGCAGCATCGAACCTAAGGGATCAGTTCCCGAGCGATCACGAGCTTGTGCCGCACTCCACCCACCGATTTGGCGCTCCAACTAGTCAGCGCGCGTGCGATGGCCTGCAGCCGTAGCGTGAGACGGCGAAACGGGTCCATGTCGTGGACGGAGTTACAGGCTGTTGAGACCGTGTCGTGGAACCCGTCCAAGCGCAGCCAAAACTCCTCGAACCGAAACCGACGCCTCGCCGGCGGGAGGGGCACGCGGTCAAGGAGCAGCGGGCAGTGGTCTGACACCACCGAGGCTAAACAGCGCAGGTGACAATCGACATGGCTGTCCTCCCAATCCGAGGTGCAGAAGAATCTGTCTAAGTGCACTAGCGTGGGCGGCGTTTGGCCATTCCACCACGTGTATCGCCGCCCATTGAGGTACAGCTCCTTGAGCGCCATGTCATTGAGGAAGCGACGGAACCGCGCCATCATCCGCCGGTTTAGGTTATTGTTACTCTTGTCCTCGTCGCGGTAGATGATATTGAAATCTCCGCAGAGTAGCCAGGGCCCCAGGCATTCCTCACGCACCTCTCGGAGTTCGCGCAGGAACGCGACCTTGTCAGCGTCACTCTATGGCCCGTAGACGATCGTGATCCACCAAGCCGGAGAGTCGAGAGTTGCGGCGATTGTCGCAGAAAGCGTGTTCGTAGAGAACTCAGGGTCCGAAATCGTCACGAGCTGGCTCTTCCAGGCTAGCAGAATCCCACCAGAGGTGCCGACAGCCGGCAGGTAGACGTATTCGTCGAACTCCGGGCCCAGCAACTCAAGAATCACCGACGAACAGATAAGTTCCATCTTTGTTTCTTGGAAACACACAATCGTGGCACCAGCCGAGTCAACTAGAGTGCGAATAGCCAGCCGGCGGGCACGTGCATTCATCCCATGGACGTTCCAACAAATAATTCTAAGGCCGTGATCCATGAGTACAGAAATCGACAGCAAGCTACATACGCCAAGCTAGACCCTCTCCGGGCTAGCCGGCTGCACCAAGGCGACTGATGGTGCGTCCATCTCCACGTCCTACGGCAGCTCGCGGTCTACCAACTTGGCGACAGCAGCGAGTACGGAGAACGGGATCGAGACAGCGAAAAGACCATCATACGTCTTCATCTCCGAGGCACTGATCTTCTAGTTAGCACCGATAATCCCAAGGGTACGCACGATCGTGATCTGAGCCCGGCGCTCCGCAGTGGGCGGTGGTGTACTCTTGCTGCATGCAGCGGACGCGGATCTACCACGACGCGGCAAGAAGTTGAGCGCGCCGGCTAGGGGTGGGGAGGGTGGCGGTGAGGTTCTTGGTGGCCTCGGCGAGAAACTCCCCCAGAGTCCAGGAGCGGGGCTCCGCGCGGCTAGGAGGGCGCAGCGTGATTGGCGGCGTGGCGAACCGACCTAGGTTGCGTACCGGGGTGGCCGTTGTGGGTAGCCACTGGGTGGGCGGTGGGCCATGCTCGCTTGGGCTAACAGGGGCTATGGGCCGCTGCAAGATCACCCTCTGCGGGGTTATGGCCACATCCTCATCGGTACCATGTGCGGCAAAAGCGGTGGTCTCGCCAGCGGTGGCGGCGCCCGTTTGAACCGTGCTGACCTCGTGCGTCAGCGGAGACCGATCATTGGAAGCAGCCAAGTGGGAGGTGGGCGCCGTGGTGGGGGGAAGCGTTGCCAGAGGCCGACCGGCGATCTTCCTCAGAGCCTACGTCGTCCTCTCCAAGCAAGGAGTCTGGCACTTCGCTTTCCAAGGGCGCAGGGCTGCTTGGCGTGTTCTGATCCCGAGACCCAATCAAGGGGGAGGTGGAGGAGGGGTCCCCCTCGCAGCTCCCGTCCTAGGCGCTAGGCGACGCAACTTGTCCACCGGCTGGCACCAACGAAGATGGACCCTGCGCGTCCACCAACGGAGGAGCGCCAGGAGTCGATAGTCCATTGGCCAACGGTACGAAGGCAGAGACGGCATGCAAGGAATCCACCGTGTCCCCAGCTTTTTCAGGCTCCTCTTTGTCCTAGCCTCCACTTTGCCTCTGTCTCCTCTTTCCTTTTATAGCTCTGCGACGAGAGCGGCTAGGCCCACGCTGACCAGGCCAGGGGTCCACCGTTCGAAGCTTGTCGGGACCTTGGCGGCCATGGCCCTGGCACCAGCCACAGTCAACGGCGACACCATCTGCACGCAGCGGACGCGCGGCGGATGTCCAGCCCGAGGAGTCGATCGCGATGCCGTCAGCGCGTCCCTCCTGGGTGGAGCCAGAGCGGCGTCTCTTGCACTCGCGGCCACGACGGCGCTGGCGTCCTGGTCGCTTCGCCGGAGCGCCACCTTGGTTCGCGCCGCCCCGGTTCACGTCACCGTCGTTGTCACTAGAGTCGTTGTTGCCTGCTATGGGGCTGATAGGCGGCGCTGATGTTGATGGAGCTGGCCGATGGGGTACTTGAGGGTTCGCAAGGTTGGCGGGGCGGTGTGGTGGCGTGCCGGGAGGAGCTCGACGATCTCCAGCACCGCACGACGGCGAATGAGCAACGGGTTGCTGGAGCGCGTCGTGAGTCTGAAGACAACGAGGTCGGCACGGGAGCGCGTGCGAGGATGCAGCTGCTCGACCCAGCACCCGGAACCGAGAACGTGCTTGGCAGTTGAGACATGCCATGCCTGGGCGGGGACGCCGTGGAGCTCTAGCTCGACGCGGTGGTCCATCCTTCCCAGATCGGCGTGGGCGAGCTTGCACCATGGCCGAAGCAGGAGGGAGAAACCGAGGTCACTGACGAAGTGCTCGCCGGACAAGCGTGCGAACGCGGCCTGGGAGTGGAAGAGAATTAGGAAATCTTCGGGGTTGTGCAGCAGGACGGAGAACTCGCCAGCGACCAGCTCGAAAGAAGCACACAGCAGCGCCTCGACTTGGTCCACGGACACCTCCGGCCTGGTGCCAGTGATGGTCGCCACGAACGCGCGCCGCAGCACACGCCCCGTTTCCACGATCTCAACCGAGCGGGAGATTATGACTCGGACCGGCTCGTCAAGGTCAGTGGCGGGCACGGTGGCGGCGTGAGTTGGTGCTGTGGAGGTGGAGGTGGCGGCGGGGGTGGCGGTGGCGTCGGGGAGGGGGCGCACCATGCGAGGCGGGTCGCGCGCAATGAGTTGGTGCTTGCGGAGGTGGCGGCGGCGGTGGCGGTGGCGGTGGCGTCGAGGAGGGGGGCACACCACGCGAGGCGGGCCGCGCACAGGTCGTCCAGGGCACGCCGCTCTGGACCAGCAACCTAGCCCTCGTGGGCGCGTTGCTCCGGTGTGCAGCCGCGCGAGCTGTGGCCTGAGAGGAGGCAGTAGCGGCACCGAATCTCGTTGGGGCACTCGCGCACAGGGTGGTCGGCCTCGAGGCAGCGGAAGCAGAGTCCGTCCTCGAACTCCGGCGATTGGCTGCGCCGGTGCTGGGGGTCGCCGCGGCGGGGGGCTGGCGCTAGTGGTTCTTGCGCCGAGGCTGCTCCCAGCCGTCAGCAGCCAGTCCACGCGGCGCGGCGTTGCCAGCATGGTGGACTTCGGAGCGAGGGCCGGGGCAGGGGCCAGGGCGAGCAGCGGCAGGAGCCTCCGTCGTTGCAGCGGCGGCAGCGGGCGCAGGCCGCGGGTCTGGGGCGCGAGGTGGGGAGCGAGCCACGTCGCAGAAGGAGCGGGCGGCCGAACTCGAGGAGCCACCGTCAGCGCCTTACCAGCGGTTGCCACGCTGGGGGGAGAGGGGGTCGTTGTTGCTCCCGTCGGAGGAGGACATGGCGGCGGGGAAGAGGGGGGGCTGGGAGGCTCTGGGGGAGGAGGGAGGGCTACCGGCGAGAGCTCGTCGGCGGCGGGGCTAGAGGTAGGTGGGGTGGGCTAGGGGGCGGCTGCCTCTAGAATCGTGCAGCATTGCGCAGCCTAACCTATTTAAGTTTGTACCATAAGAGCTCCCGGTTCCCTTTGGATTCAAATTCACCAAATATCATGCTAGCTATGAATTAAAAAAGTCATTTTGAGGCAATGCCTTCAGTGACGGATTTCTAAATGGCATGGAGGCAACTATAACCACATTATAACAGAAATACACAAACTTTATAGCAAAGATTAAGCAAGTAAAACAATAAAATCATGTATTGTCTAACAGAACTTTCAGTTAAAATGAAGCACTTTCTTGGTAAAGCAAGTCAGAGAGAGAAATTTTGCAGCTCTTAATATAGTTTATACCTCCCAATCAAGAACTGTATCTTTCAATCTACCTCCACATTTTTTAACGGTGCAGCGCCTCGGAGTATCCTTCAGTCCTATTGTCTCTATTTCAAAATCACGTAGGTACCTTCATAAAGACAAGGACTCAGGGAAGAGCTAAATGAATACATATATAGAAAAAAGGAACTAATATTTTGGTGTTTCCCTAAGAAAACATAATATGAGCAGAGCAAGGTAAGCTTACTCCGTTTTACAGCATGGGCAGATCTCCTTGAAAGAATTCCCATGCAACTCAGCCAGCTTCTCCCTCGGGAAGCCAGAGCGCAGATGTAAGCTGTCAACATTCTGGCAAGCATAACTTCCGTAAGCCTTGCACAAGCTCAAATTACATGGATAAAATAAGTACGATTGTGATAACTGGCAATTTGTTCACCACAAAGAATAATACTGTAATGAAAGGACATAGTAGTAAAATTTGTGAAACACAAAAACAGAGTTCGCATACTAAAATATTGGTATATTTGCTTTCAGTACGTTAATCAGTACTCAGTAGAATATCTGGAGCCCATAGAAACTAATTTTGCAGAAACGTTCCTGAGAGTTAACCTTATAATAGTGACTCGGAGCAAAGTCTAGTTACTCGGAGCAAAAGCTCCCTAAGACTAAGAGTTAATCTTATAATAGTAAGTCATTAATAGTGGTCACAAAAACCAATATAAAACTCCATACAGTAAACTTAGTTCAATAATGCACACCTGACTTATGACAAACTTTAGGAGTCCTGCTCTTTCCAATCCAACTAGCGCCATATGTGTCAAGGTTGGAGCTGCTCGGTGAAATGGGAGTGAAGCATCAGGAACACCTTTTCCTGCACGCTACAAAAAACATGTGACATATCAACTGCTTATTATTTATTCAAATAACGGTTTCTCATGAATGGTAGAATTATCGTATAGGAAATGATGGTAACTACTATGTGACTAAGTATGGTCATTAACATAATAAAACTGCAGATCATAAAGCATAACTTTTTGGGTTACATAAGTCAGATAGTAACTATATGGAAGCCTAAGTTTTCCGTTAAACATGAACCACATGGCATACGAGAACAGTGAAATATGAAAGGTTAGCAATCAAGCATCACAACATATTCTGAAAAGAAAAAGATTCATGCACGGAGGGAACCATACTAAGCGGAAGCAACATAGACAGACTACCTGCAGAGTCCACACACCCTTTGGCCCTCGGAAATCAGGTATACCTGATGAAGTTGATATCCCTGCTCCGGTAAACACCACTAAATGCTTACTCTGAAACAATCAGGGATATTTTGCTGAAACTGCTGCATATAAAACATGACTAGAGATTGTATTGACATCCACCATGGTAGCCCAACCTTTTGCACCATAATTGCAAGCTCTTCTATCTGCACCATTAATCCAGCAAAAGGAACACTTCAACAATGTTTCTTTCTTCAGAAAAGAATGTTAAGTAGTAACATGTCTGCATATCATAACATGGGAGTTTTACACGAGAACTGGACAAATGCCTGCCAAATATTTTTTATATATTGCCAATTAAAGCAAGTTTTCTAAAAGGCATGATTGCGCAAATTATAAACAACCCCCCCCCCCCTCCTCCTCTCCACACACACACACAGAACACACAATTCCCCCGCAGCCATGTCGTCGTCGATGTTGGCATCCGGTTCCCTCAAAGGTCTTTCGCTGCTGCCTGCCTCAACTTACCCCACATCAGAAAATTCCCTTGTAAAAAATAACATTGATATCCAATGATTGCTGCCCTGTTTTCCAAATATCCGTACGCCTTTCAGTACCTAGTAGACTTCTGGATTAGCCTAAACACAAGTCCTCAGGATGAGGACCAAGCTGATGTATGACTAAATTGTACTCCCTCTGATCCATAATAAGTGTTGTTGATTTAGTACTAAATCAGCGACACTTATTATGGAATGGAGGGAGTATGTAACATGAGATCAGAAGACCCTTGCACCCAACCAAGTTGTAGGCCAAAAATATTTCCTTCATTTATCCAACTCTATAACCAATGAACCGTCACACAGTATAATTCCCTGTTTTCCATATATTCGTATGCCTTTCAGTACCTAGACTTCTGGACTATAGCCTAAACACAAATCCTCAGGATGAGGACCAAGCTGGTGTATGATTAAATTGTATGTAACATGAGATTAGAAGACCCTTGCACCCAACCAAGTTGTAGGCCAAAAATGTTTCCTTCATTTATTCAACTCTATAACCAATGAACTGTCACGCAGTATAATTTTTCAACCCAGTAACTACTCAATTTCACGAAACACTGGTGGCTTCATGACATAATCTTTTCAAATTTGATAGTCTTTCATAGGACTTATCTAACCACAACTTCTCCAAGGCTTCTACGTTATAATGTGGCATGCATGGGTCTTGATACGGACTATTAAGGAAAAAAGAAACAAAAGAAAGATTTTCTCTCTTCTGAGACCCATCATATTTTATTATATATTTCTTAGCTAATCATAACTAATTGCATAATACTTTACACAAGCAACAAGTAAGGCTAACACAAGAGAAGAATGAACAATAGGTCACTTACAGCGTAGGTAAACAAAGCGGAAAAGGTTTGGTAGTAAGCAACATGATCTACCTTTCCTTGGAGGAGATTGGGGGAGTCGAACATCTCAGGCATGCCTACGCTGCCCACATCCTCCCGGTACGACAGCTTCTCAGCATAGCCCAGCGACATCTCCCGACCCTTCCCGAGCTTCTCTAAACCCGCCGCTGCCTTCTTGTTTGATCTAATAGATCCAAAAAGATTATTCATTGCATTAACTATTCTATGGGCAATAGAATTTGATTAGGGACTTTAATCATACACCATTTTCTACTTTGGCACTTGACTATATACCACCTTGTACATTGTAATTGCTAAAATAGCACTCTGTAGCTTAGTACTTTGCTAAAATACCAACTTTGTGCACACTCTAGGAGGTTTAAGCACAGTTACTAACCACAACAGGGAAAACAAACCTTGACCTTGTGGCAACTAATAAAACTAAGCAACTTAAAGAAAAACCGTGACTCACCCCTCACCCTGCCCAACCTGAGCAGCGCACAGCTCCCTCAGTGAGCGCCATCGTGTCACCCCTTCCTCCGCCGCCTTCCGCCTCTCTGTTCTTGCGCCTCCACCATGCTGCACCCCACCACCTTCGCCTCTCTCTTGCCTCTCCCGCATCTCCCCTGCCTCAGCGGGACAGCAACCGAGCACGTTGAGGTCAATTATGCCAGGCTCTTTCACCTCCCCCTTGCTCGCCTCCTCGACATGTGACTCGTCCTGATGTACAGTGTCCGGAGCAGAAACCTCGAGCAGGAGCGCCATCTCCTTGGCACCGTCCAGCGGTCGGCCGTGCGCGCACAGTGTTGCCTCGTACTTATTCCGCAGGATGTCTGCCTCCTTGAGAGCGGCCTCCAATTTGGACTTTGCCTCGGCAACCTCACGCTCTTGCGTGCTCGCTGCATCAAGGTCAGCAAGCACGGCCTTTAGTGCAGCCTCGTCCTTGGCAAACTTGCGATCCCGGTCATCAAGGACACACGCGACCGCCTCATAGTCAGCCCTGTGACAGGTGTTGGTTAGGTGGGCGACAAGCTCCCCACCGGAGAGGAGAGTGAGATCGTCCTTGGAGGCACAGGCCATTCTGTTCGGCTGCTCGGAGGTGGACTCGCTGCCTCCGGCTGGAGCTTGGTGTAGGCGAAGCGGAAAATGCCCTAACAAGTAAGGGCTTGGGTCAAACAATTGTGCCCCCAAAATTTTCAGCTCTCGGTGCTTAATTTGGAGAGGTAATCCATTCCCCCCTACTCGTCAGTTCCCACGCTACATCAACATCGCCTATGCGTTTCTTCCCAGATGTCAAAACCCCCATACAGTTCATCGGTTCTTACTTGGCCGGAATGGGAAAATGCTTCGGAATTAAGTGCGCCCCGACCGAGCTTACCGACGAAATCGAAGTCCGGATCTCCAGTCCAGTCCAGTGTACCCGGCAGCGGAGGCGGCCGGGGTTGCTGGATGTGACGTTACCAGCCGCGCGACGGGGAGGAAGGAGAGAGGGTGGAGAAGTGGAGACGGCGGACGGGCAGCCACAGCGGGGCGGTGGTGGGAGACGCGAAGGCGAGGGTGGCCGGTGGCCGGTGGCCGGTGGGCAGGCGGATGCGACTGGTGGTGCGTGCGTGTGGCCCGCCGTGGAGTGAGTTGGACCTTGGACCCAAACCCAAGTAGCACCGGCCTGCTTGGAGGGTTGAGTTTTTTTCCCCTTTTTATGGCTGTTTGGAAGGGGAGTTATTTTTCCTAAAAAATCAGTTTGGGTAGGAGTAATATTTACTGTTTAGTTCAAATTAACTCTTTCTAACAAATATCTTAAATTCAAACAGCCCTTTTTTTCATAATCTTCTGTGTAGAACCTTCTAAAGCCCATTTTTTCTTTTCTCTTCTAAAATTACCTCCCCTAATCGTCGGATCACTCTTCGGGATCAATCCTTCCACAATTAATTCCATTAATCTCGATCTCAAGGTATAAAGTGACACACGCTAAAAATGTACTAGTTAACAATTGTATGTTCATGTACAAGAATATTTATATTATTTGGAGGTTTTGAAGTGTTGTAAAAATCAGGCACATAGAACACTGATCCAACATAGCATTTCGATTATTAAGAGCATCCCCAACAATGGACATGCGGCTAAAAACCCCGATATAGCAAGACATCAACTAGATCTCTAAATTCATGATGCCCCAGTCCTGGAAGCTCTTGAAAGTGCTCCATAGTGTGCTTTCATAATTAATGACATGTAATAAGTGTGTGAATGTCCATAGTCTTAAGGGTACTAGTTTAATCATCTATTGCGGCTAAAAGGTTGATGTTGAAGGATTGGCCTAAAGCTAGAAGATTAAAGATAGTTTTCTATTATTTTTAGTGGTTCCAAAAATCACATTTAGTATAGTACACACACTTTAGTGTAAAGAAAAGTAAGATGTCTAAGTTGGTGGATGAATCTTGTTAAGACTCAATCATGTACCTAACAAATAACATTTGAAACATCCTTGATAACAATGGTTATGACTTTTTGTGGTATCGGTTTGAAGCCACTAGCACCAAGCGGCCTCTTAGAGCTTCAATAACAACATGGTCAGTTTTCAAGTTGTTTTTTTTATTGAGAATGACCTATGGTTTCTTTCCGGGACAGAGGGAGTATTGAACTATGAACCCCTACCTCGTTGCTTTATTTTGGTTTATTTATGTGTTTTTGTTATAGTTTTTGGAAGTTGCAACTAGTTGAGGAAGGATATATTTTCTTTTTTGAGAAAGAGCATAGTTGTTTCTTTCAATGCTTTCTTTTTCTCTGTTTTGTGTGGGGGTTTTGAAGACGGTGAGAGCAATCAGATTTTTTATGTGGGTTTGGCACTCTTTCTCATAAGAAAAGTATAATCACCGAGGCATCCATATATGCTCAAAATGTATCAGGTTTTCCTAAATCTAATGACATTGTTGCATGACTATGTTATATTTCACCGATTACATATATTATAGTTTCCATTTATTGTACAAAAAAGTTGAAACACAAAGCAAAGATCAAATCCTAGTTTTGACATCTTGTCGATCGTTGTACCCGCACCCAAGGATCAAATCCCAAGTTTGAGTCTTGTATGTCGCAATATTAAAAGGATCTATTCTTTCAGTGGAAGTTCATAATCCCGTCGATGGCGAGGCACCAGTTGTGAGCTCCATGAGACTAGTCTTATGTATACATTATGGTCCCGAATTTTGCATCAATTTATGCACGCAACCATTTGTATTGCAAATTTGCAATCCTTGCATAATTTTTAGGCCCTCACAAAAGTTTACGCTAACATGAAGCTTCTATTTTCTATATTCCACCTACCGATGAAAATCGAAGGCCGACAATTGCTAGATCATTCAAAAAACATACTCCGGCAATACATTTATTTGAAAAGGAGATTAAATGTCTATTTGAAATGGAAGGCTTTTTAGGAATACAAAGACAAAGATAACCAACAATCATTTAGTAGGAATATAAAAAATATCAAACTAACTGCCATCAAGAGAACATAAAGCCAACCTAGTGTACCCTTGATTCGCATAGAAGAGTTTGGTTTGTCGGAGATCGGAGAAAATGCCATACAGATGAAAGAGCCTCTAGTTACCATCAACATGGGCATCTTTCAGTTACATCTATTCTTGCAAGGGATCAGCTCGAAGGTGCCCGTGACCACATCGTAAACCATCGCTCTGTTGGGAAGCACAGCCACGCTGTTGATCCAGTAGACGCAGTCTGCTCTCACACCGCGGACGCCTCGCACCACCGTCGGGTCGATGTTTTCGTCGACGAATTCGGAGCATCCTCTAGTGAAGACCCATTCAACATGATTCTAGTGAAGACCCATTCAACATTATATGTAGGGTACCCTTGTATGTACTCATCCATCTCTAGGAGAGGTAAATTTATATGAGCTTCCTTATAGCCTGCCAAACGAACAAAATATCAATATGAGCTCAAATTAGCGCTACTTGTGTTTTTACCCCACAACCTTTTTTATAGATATGATCTCGGGGGCATATATATTGGTATTTTGAGTCGGACTTGTGTATGTCCAAATGCTAAAAGGATATATTCTTCTAGATGAAGTTCATAATCCCACTGAGAGCGAGGCAACGGCTGTGAGCTCCATGAGACTGGTGTTATGTATACATTATATAAGTGTGTGCGCAGCATAGTGGTGCATTTGTGTATGTGTCTATACTGTACTTAGTTTTTCTAAAAGAAAAAGGAGAGAGGGCCAGAAGGAGAAGAGCACTGGTTCTGGATTTTGCATCAATTCATGTGCCCAACCATTTGTATTGCAAAGTTGAATCCTTGCACAACTTTTAGGTCCGGACAAAAGTTTACACTAACATGAAGCTTGTTGATGTCGTAAACATATCTATATTTTTTTATGCTTCATGCTTGTTTAGTATCAACTTTGTTATGTTTTGTCTACACTTTGAGGTATTTTTATACATTTTCTAGGACTAACCTATTAACAAGATGCCGCAGTGCCAGTTGTCTGTTTTATGTTGTTTTTGGTTTCAGAAAAGCTAGTAAGGAAATATTATCAGAATTGGACGGGACAAAAACCAAAGTCAATATTTTACCAGAAGGAACACAGAGTCCGAAGGGCAGCCGAAGGGGGGCCACGAGGTGGCCACACCCTAGGGCCGCGCGGCCCAGGGGGCACGCCGCCACCAGGTGTGGGCCCCTCGGGCGTCCACCGACCTTGCTCTTTCTCCTATAAAAGCACCCCGATGCATAAACCCTAAGCACTCGATCAAATATCCACGAAACAGTCTGTAGCCGCCACCATCGTTCCTAGATCGGGGGGATCTGAAGCTCTTTCCGGCACCCTTCCGGAGGGGAGAGATCATCCTAAAGGCCTTCTTCATCACCATACCAGCCTCCGGTATGATGCGTGAGTAATTCATCCTTGGACCATGGGTCCATACAGTAGCTAGATGGTTGTTTCTCCTCCTTTGAGATATCATATTTAGATCTTGTGAGCTCCGTTCATGATCAAGATCATGTATTTGTAATCATACATGTTGTGTTTGTGGGGATCCGGTGGATACTGAGATACTATGTCAGATTGATTATTGATTTTATCATGTCTGTGTTATTTGTGATCTTGCATGCTCTCCGTTGCTAGTAGCTATCTTGGCCAAGTAGATGCTTGTGACTTCAAGAGGGAGTATTTATGTTCGATAGTAGGTTCATGCCTCTAGTAATCTGGGGAAGTGACAAAAATCTCCAAGGTTGTAGATGTGTTGTTGCTACTAGGGAGAAAACAACAATCTTTTGTTCATGGAACAATAATATTGTTTACTTTACACACATTGCTTAATGCAATTATCTGTTGCTTGCAACTTAATACTGGAAGGGATTCGGATGATAAACTAAAGGTGGATTATTAGTCATAAATGCAGTTGGATTACAGTCTATGTATATTGTTGTAATGCCTAATCAAATCTCATAGGAGTCAAGATGTCTAGTATATGCATTGTTATGCTTTCTCAACCTGTCAATTGCCCCGCTGTAATGTTCATCCAACATGTTATCTATCTTAAGGAGAACACCTCTAGTGAACTGTGGATCCCGGTCCATTCCTTTATCATTGATACATCATCTACTGTTACCGTTTACTTTCTACAAGCAACTATTATCTTCCACGCTATACGTTTAATCCTTTGTTTTCAGCAAACCGGTGAGATTGACAACCTCACTGTATGTTGGGGCAAAGTTTTGAGTTTTTGTTGTGTAGGTTCCAAGTTGTTAGCAATACCTTGGAGTTGTTTCCTTACTCCTACTAGTTTGATAACCTTGGTTTCATAACTAAGAGAAAACTTAATGTTGTGCTCCTTACACCTTCCTCTTAGGGTATCCCAACGAAGCTCTATAGTGAACTGAGCCGCATCGAAACGTTTTCTAGCGCCGTTGCCGGGGAGATAATGACAGCTTCAATCTCTTCCTCCTCGTCAGTCACCTTTCAGGGAGAAAGAAGATTCTCGCAAGGGGAGCCTCTCACAACCATTCTCTTTACTTTGTTTTTGTATTTCTTAGTTTCTTTTGCTTTTTTTTTGCTTGTTTCTCTTTTTCAAAAATACAAAAAAATAGTTTCATTTGGTTTGCTTTCTCTTATAAAAAAAACACAAAAAATAGTTCTTCCTATAGTTGTCACCTTGTTCTTAGCTTACCATGTTGATCCCTAAGTTCACCCTGAAAGACCTTTCAATAGGTAGTGGCTCTGTAATTGGGAAAGAAAATATTGAAGAATTCTTTAATCATGTTAGAAAGCATGAGGATATTGAGGATAGATCCTTAGCAGAACTTGCTCCAAACTATGAAATTGCTGCAACTTCTTTAGTTCACATGCTGGAGGCTAGGTTTGTTAACCTTAACCCCGTGATGCAAATAAAACTTAAAGATATTGAGGATATGGAAATGAGAGATTTTATTTTGGAAACTTTGCTAAAGGAGTTCAATGATGTTGCTAAAGAAGCTAAAAATGTCTTTGATCGTTTTAATATGCTAGGCTCATGTGTAGATGTTATGGGCACATTAGAAAAGTTGGACAAAACCCAACCCAATGGAGAGGAAATTAAAATACACATACCTTTTAAACTTGTAGGAATGCATGAAGCCTTAAAATAGAATTTTGATTGGATTGTTCCCGAAAACCCGTTTGATGAAAGCAGTGAACCCAAGAGTGTTGAGAGAGGATCCTCTAGACCTCATTTGGATGAGATACCTTGCCTGGTTGAAGAAATTTCGAGTATTGATCTTAATGCTTCTTCATTTGAAAATACTTGATTCTTGCTTCTATGCCTAACTTAAATGTGTTAAATAAAAGTATTCATTAGGAGATAACCCAAATTTCGTTAGGATTTTCTTTTGTTGAGCCTTGGAACTTATTACTTTTGTAATAACCTATCCTTATCCTTTTCGTGTGGTTTTTGTGCCAAGAATAACCTCTAATGAGAGAGAAGTAAGATTTGGGGAAGTTGTTGCCCCGAAACAGATTTTTGTGCTTCACTGTAAAAATTCATGAAAAATCTTTGTATGTCGGATTGAGCTTTAATGTTCTGAGATTATGCCCCAGGTTGTTATATAACTTTCGTTAGTTTAACACTTTTTGATTTGAGCAACAGAAGGTCTTCGAAAAAAATCAGTTTTTACCTACTGGTCTGTTTTGACAGATTTCTGCCATTATTTGCATTTGCCTCTTAATTGGTTTATTTTTGAGTTCTCCATGATTACTTGAGATTTTAAAGGAATTGCTACAATAGCTTGTGTTCTAATGAAAGGTTTACTTGTGTTCAAACTAAACCCAAAGGCTTATTATCTTGAATACACTAATGTTGCTAATGAAGATTATGTGAAGTTTTGTATGAAGGAAATTTTCAAGTGTAGGGGAAGAATGATGTGATGAGATGAAGAATGGACAAATGCTCAAGCTTGGGGATGCCACCCCATGTCACCCCAAGAAATATTCAAGAGGTACAAGCGTCAAAGCTTGGGGATGCCCAAGGCACCGTTGCGGAAGTTCGTCGTGTCCAAGCATCACGTGATGATCGGGTGCTATAGACTCTACGCTCACATACAACGGGTGCAAGCCAGTTTTGCACACGCGGAAATACTTGGGTCTAGCTTGACGAGCCTAGCATGTACAGACATGGCCTCGGAACACAAGAACCGAAAGGTTAAGCATGAGTCATATGAATGATATGATCGACACTTTGTTGTCCACCATTGAAACCACATCTCTTCTCGTGATGATCGGATTAGGTGTGGTGAATTTGGATCGTGTTCACTAAACAACTTGAGGGATGTTGAATTTAGTGGGAGTTCATCTAGTAATTTGATTAAGTTGAACTATTTATCATGAACATAGTCTAAATTGTACTTGCAAATACTGTAGATCCCATGGCCAAGTCCAACTTCAACTTCAACGTTTTTGATGAGATAGAAAAGCTTAGAAACAATGGGTCTAACTTCACCAAATGGTTCCGCATTCTGAGAATCATTCTCGCTGGCGGACAAAAGGACTATGTCCTTGAGAAAGCGCTAGGTGACGCTCCTGTTATAGATGCGATGGCTGATGAAAAGGCTGTTTATCAGTCGCGCAAGGATGATTATGATTTGATTAAGATCGCCATGTTGTATGCTATGGAATCGGATCTTCAAAATTGTTTTGAAGAGTATCCCGGGCCCTTTGAGATTCTTGAGGAGCTGAAAACTATGTTTCAGACTCAGGCCCGTTCTGAGAGATATGAGATCTCTAAGAAATTCTTTAACTACAAGATGGAGGAAGGGAGTTCCGTTAGTGAGCACGCCATTAAGATGTCGGGCTACACTCAACGCCTTGAGCAACTGGACTGCAAGATTCCAGAGGAGCTCAAGATTGACACTCCTAGCTACAAAAGTTTTGTAGTTGATCACAATCAGATTGGTTCCACTGATATGATCACTGAGCTCTTCGCTAAGATGAAAGTGGCGGAGGTGAACATCAAAAATAATAATCATGTGTTGATGGTCAACAAGCCCCCCACCTTCAAGAAAGGTAAGGGTGCAAGGAAGCCCTTCAAGAAAGGCGGCGGCAAGCGCGTTGCCCCTGCTGAGAAGAAGCTCAGGTCTGGTCCTAAACCGGACACTGAGTGCTTCTATTGCAAGGACAAGGGTCACTGGAAGCGCAACTGTCCGAAGTACTTAGCGGACAAGAAGGCTGGCACCATCAAAGGTATATTTGATATACATGTTATTGATGTTTTCCTTACTAGCCCTCGTTGTAGTGCCTGGGTATTTGATACCGGTTCAGTTGCTAATATTTGTAACTCGAAACAGGAGCTACGGAATAGACGGCGGCTTGCGAGGGATGAGGTGACGATGCGCGTTGGCAACGGATCAAGAGTTGATGTGATGGCCGTCGGCACGCTCTCCTTAGTTTTACCTTCGGGATTAGTTTTAAACCTTAATAAGTGTTATTATGTGCCTGCGTTGAGCATGAACATTATTTCTGGATCATGTTTATTGCAAGACAGTTATTCATTTAAATCGGAGAATAATGGTTGTTCTATTTATATGAGTAACATCTTTTATGGTCATGCACCTCTTGTGAATGGTTTATTTCTTCTAAATCTCGAAAGGGATGAAACACACTTCCATAACATTGAGGCTAAGAGATGCAAAGTAGATAGTGATAATACTACTTATTTGTGGCACTGTCGTCTAGGTCATATTGGTGTAAAGCGCATGAAGAAACTCCATTCTGATGGCCTTTTGGAGTCTCTTGATTTTGAATCATTTGACACATGCGAACCATGCCTCATGGGCAAGATGATCAAAACCCCGTTCTCCGGAATGATGGAGCGAGCAACGGACTTGTTGGAAATCATACATACCGATGTATGCGGACCGATGAGTATTTCGACGCGTGGTGGATATCGCTATTTCCTCACTTTTACCGATGACTTAAGTAGATATGGGTATATCTATTTAATGAAACATAAATCTGAAACATTTGAAAAGTTCAAGGAATTTCAGAATGAAGTGGAGAATCATCGTAACAGAAAGATTAAGTTTCTACGATCCGATCATGGAGGTGAATATTTGAGTTATGATTTTCTCACGCATCTTAAAGCAAGTGGAATCGTTTCACAACTCACGCCACCCGGAACACCACAGCGCAATGGTGTGTCTGAACGCCGGAATCGAACCCTATTAGATATGGTCCGATCAATGATGTCTCTTACTGATTTGTCGTTATCATTTTGGGGTTATGCATTAGAAACCGCTGCATTCACTTTAAATAGGGCTCCATCTAAATCCGTTGAGACGACACCGTATGAACTGTGGTTTGGTGCTAAACCTAAGTTGTCGTTTCTTAAAGTTTGGGGATGCGAAGCTTACGTCAAGAAGTTGATGCCGGACAAGCTCGAACCCAAAGCGGAGAAATGCGTCTTCATAGGATACCCTAAGGAAACTATTGGGTATACCTTCTATCACAGAACCGAAGGCAAAGTGTTTGTCGCAAAGAACGGTTCCTTTCTTGAGAAGGAGTTTCTCTCGAAAGAAGTGAGTGGGAGGAAAGTAGAGCTTGACGAGGTTATTGAACCTTCTCTTGAATTGGAGAGCAGCGCAGCACCTGAAATTGTTCCAGTGCCGCCTGCACCAACAATAGAGGAAGCTAATGACAAGGATCATGAAGCTTCGGACGATGCTGCTACTGAACGTCGCAGGTCGACAAGGTCGCGTGCCCCTCCTGAGTGGTACGGCAACCCTGTCTTGACTGTCTTGTTAGTAGAAGACAGTGAACCTACGAACTATGAGGAAGCGATGATGAGCCCAGACTCTGAGAAATGGCTAGAAGCCATGAAATCCGAATTGGGATCCATGAGCGAAAACCAAGTATGGACTTTGGTAGACCCTCCTAGCGACCGAAAGGCCGTTGAGTGCAAATGGATCTTCAAGAAGAAAACGAACGCGGATGTAATGTTACCGTCCATAAAGCACGGCTTGTCGCGAAAGGTTTTCGACAAGTTCAAGGTGTTGACTACGATGAGACTTTCTCTCCCGTAGCAATGTTTAAGTCCATTCGGATTTTATTAGCAATTGTTGCGTTTCATGATTATGAAATATGGCAGATGGATGTCAAGACTGCTTTTCTCAATGGCAACATTGATGAAGAGTTGTATATGATGCAACCCGAAGGTTTTGTCGATCCTAAGGATGCTAGTAAAGTATGCAAACTTCAGCGTTCCATTTATGGACTAAAGCAAGCATCTCGGAGTTGGAACCTTCGTTTTGATCAAGTGATCAAGAGCTTTGGATTTGTTCCAAATTGCTACGAAGCTTGTATCTACAGGAAAGTGAGTGGGAGCTCGGTGAAGTTTCTGGTACTATATGTGCATGACATATTGATTATCGGAAATGACATCAACATGCTTAACGATGTGAAGAGTTATTTGAACAAGTGTTTTTCAATGAAAGACCTAGGTGAAGCTGCTTATATATTGGGCATCAAGATCTATAGAGATAGACAAAGACGCCTGATAGCTTTAAGCCAGAGTACATACCTAGACAAAGTTCTGAAAAGGTTCAGAATGGATAAGGCAAAGAAAGGTTCAGTGCCTATGTTGTCAGGTAAGATATTGAGCAAGGCTCAGTGTCCAGCTACGGTAAATGATAGGGAAGCTATGAGCAAAGTGCCTTATGCCTCGGCCATAGGTTCTATCATGTATGCCATGCTGTGTACTAGACCGGATGTGTCCAATGCTCTTAGTTTGACGAGCAGATATCAAAGTGATCCAGGAGTGGAACACTGGACATCCGTGAAGAACATCCTAAAGTACCTAAATAGGACTAAAGAAATGTTCTTAGTCTATGGGGGTGATGAACAGCTTGTCGTAAAAGGTTACGTCGACGCTAGTTTTGACACCGACAAGGATGATTCCAAATCTCAGACAGGATACGTTTATATTTTGAATGGAGGAGCTGTGAGCTGGAGAAGCTGCAAGCAAAGCGTGATCGCGGGATCTACAGTAGAAGCGGAATACATGGCTGCTGCAGAAGCGTCAAGTGAAGGAGTTTGGATCAGAAACTTCATCACTGAGCTTGGTGTGGTTCCAAGTGCATTGGACCCACTGGAGATATTGTGTGACAACACTGGCGCCATAGCACTCGCTAAGGAACCAAGATATCATCCAAAGACCAAACATATCAACCGCAAGTTTCATATAATCCGAGATTATATAGCAGATGAAGATCTGAAGATTAGCAAAGTACATACGGATCTGAATGTCGCAGATCCATTGACTAAACCTCTTCCACGTGTAAAACATGATCAGCACCTCAGTGCCATGGGTGTGAGATTGTTGCCAGATGTAAACTAGATTATTGACTCTAGTGCAAGTGGGAGACTGTTGGAATTATGCCCTAGAGGCAATAATAAAGATGTTATTATTATAATTCTTGTTCATGATAAAGTTTATATTCCATGCTAGAATTGTATTAAGCGGAAACATTAATACTTGTGTGGTTTGTGAACAACGCCGTGTCCCTGGTACGCCTCTAAGGACTAGCTCATTGATCAATGATGGTTAAGGTTTTCTAACCATAGACATGAGTTGTCAATTTATAATGAGATCATTTCATTGGAGAATGATATGATGGACAGACCCAAACTAAGCAAAGCAATTAGATCGTTTCATCGTGTTCATCTTTGCGAAGCTTTTCCTATGTCAAATATTGTATTCCTTAGACCATGAGATAATACAACTCCCTGGTATCGGAAGAAAGCTTTGAGGTCATCAAACGTCATCCTATGAGAGGGTGATCATAAAGGTGTCTCTCAGGTGATCGGAAAGTATCTGTTGGGTTGTATGTATCGAGATGGGATTTGTCCCTCCCAAGTCGGAGAGATATACTTCGGGCCCACTCGGTAATCGATATCAACACCGCTTGCAAGCATGTGGTTAAGGAGTTAATCACAAAGTGATATCGGATTACGGAACGAGTAAAGTAGTTGCTGTGAACGAGATTGAACTAGGTATGACGGTACCGACGATCGAATCTCGGGCAAGTAAAATATCGCGAGACGAAGGGAATATATATATGGGATTGTTTGAATCCTGGCATCGTGGTTCATCCGATATGATCATCGATGAATGTGTGGGAGTCAATATGGGTGCCCAGACCCCGTTGTTGATTATTGATAGAAGATCATGTCTGCATATTCTCGAACCCGCAGGGTCACACACTTAACGTATCTCGACGCTAGGATAGATTGGATAATTGGTTTATGAATTTTTGTTCGGATTCTCGGATGGGATCCGGGACATCACGAGAGGTTCCGGAATGGTCCGGAGAATAAGATTCATATAAGGCAATGCAGTTTTTGGAGTTCGGTGTTCCGGGTTAATCGGTATTGTACCGGAAGCTTCTAGAACCTTCCGGAAGGGGACCAACGTGGCCCCACCTTCCGGGAGGGGGCATGGGCCTATGAGGGAGTGTCCTGGCCGCATTGGGCCAGGGGCACAAGGCCCCATAGGGCCCAGACGATCCTAGAGAGTTTAAATCGTTTAAACTAGAGATATGGTTTCTAGAAGAGGGGAGAGTCCATGCCCCCCACTCCTTATCCTTTGGGCTTGGGGGAGGGGCTAGGGCTGCGCCCCCCCTCTATATAAAGAGGGGTGGGGGCGCACCAACCCCACACACCTCTCCTCCAAACCCTAGCCGCCTTGCTAGCTTTCCTCTCTCCCTCCCGACTGTTTGTAGGCGAAGCCCTGCTGCAGAAATTCTCCACCATATACACCACGCCGTCGTGTTGTAGATCCAATCTATCTCTCCACCATACTTGCTGGTCCGAGGAAGGAGGAGACGTCGAGGTGCTGCACGTGTGCATCTCACGGAGGCACCGCCACTTGTGGTGCTAGATCGGATCGGATCGCGAGGAGGAGAAGCGAGTACGACTACATCACCCACGTTCCGACGAACGTTCCGCTGTGCGAATCTTCAAGGGTATGAAGATCTAATCCAATCTCTCTCGTTGTTTGCATCTCCTAGATTAGATCTTGGCTTTCCCTCTGTTCGCTCCGTAGAAAATTTTGATTTACTATGCCGCGAAACCCTTCAATTTTGACTGTGGCTTAGACTTTATCATGTCATGCTAGATGTTGATTTGACCTTATGCTTAGTGATTATTGTTGTAGCATGACTTGTTCCAAACAATTGAGATTGCTTGATGTTCCTTGAAAGAATCATGCGTTGTTTTAGCATACAAAAGCATAATATTGTGGTATTCTCCTTTGATGCTTTGTTTGGGTTAACTTGGCACATGCTCACACCATGTTATGACTATGAACCAGTCACCTTAGCCTCTATGATCATTTATTTTTTGACTTGTGATGCCACTTTATGCTTTAATTGATAATGTTTTGTCGCTTTGCATGATTTTGGCCATTATGGCTCTCTTAGTTGGTCGCTCCAAGTCTTTTGCTAGCCTCCACTTGTACTGAGTAAGCTCTACTCATGCACCCAACTCCCAAAAAACCAAGTTATTCCAAAGAGTCCACTATAAATTCCTATGCATGGTGTGTTACACCATTCCAAGTATATTCATGTTTTATCTATCTTCCAAATTAAACTTGTTATGTGAAAATTAGTGATTAAAGCTCTCACAAACCTGATGGCACACTTTACTTTCTTGCACCTAATAAGCTTGAACCATTGTGTCATCTATGTTGTATATGCTTGCACTTATAAGTTGGGAATTAGCAGAACCATGCTGTCATGGGCAACGCTTTCAACACTTGTACATATTACCCAGTTGATATCATGATCTTTTGTTTGCGGATGTCGGCGGTGTGAAATAAAAGGGGAGCTTGTAAGTCCATGGATTATTGTAGATGTGTTAGAGAAACGCCTGGGCGGCTAGCCTAAGCCATGCCTAATCATGGTGGAAACTTGCAGCATAACCATAGTGAGCAATCTATGAAGCATCCTCAAAAAAACTATGAAAATAGAAAATAAAAAGATCGCTGAGATGCTCATTGTTTGTTGCCCTGTCATTTTGATAATGGGATAGCTCCTATGTCATGGGGCAAGAGGTACCCCGTTGGTGGTTCTCTATGATACACATATACTTACAATGACAAGAACTTGCTTGACTAAAGTTGAGTAGCATGAGGAACGACCATCGTACTCAAGGGACATGAGATTGCCAACTTATTATTTGTCAAGCATATACTCCATATTTGTTTCACTTTAACCTTAATCACTTCAAGATGCTTATGATAGGGGCAATGAGAGCTGAAAGCTAATAAGTACCATAATTTTTGGAAGCTCTTTATGAAACTTGAAATCCCCGCTTCCCTGTTTGAAGGGCCTTTCTTCCTACTTTTATATTGAGTCTCCACCTTCTATCTTTATGCACCAATTAAGAGAGCATAGTTGTCATTCTTAGTTTTTTGTGCATTGTCCCAAAACTTAAGGATTGATTCATAATGTTGATATTGCTTGTTCTTCAACTATTTGTATCTAGTCACCCTTATGAACTTTGAAGGTGTCCTATTGACGTGGCTCAATAGTAGAGCTTCTTTGGGAGACCCCAAGAGGAAGGTATGATGAGCACGACATCAAGTTTTCCCTCAGTTACGAAACCAAGGTTATCGAACGAGTAGGAGCAAGGAAACAACCCCAAGGTGTTGCTAACAACTTGGAATCCTGCACAACACAAACTCAAGACTTTGCCCCAACTTACAGTGAGGTTGTCAATCTCACTGGTTTGCTGAAAACAAAGTATTAAACGTATAGTGTGGAAGGTAATGATTGCTTGTAGAAAGTAAACGGTAACAGTAAATGATGTAACAATGGTAAAGATTGGACCGGGGTCCACAGTTCACTAGAGGTGTTCTCCTTAAGATAAATAACATAACATGATGGGTAAACAAATTACAACGGGGCAATTAACACGAACTAAGCAAGGCATAACAATGCAAATACTAGAAATTCATGATTCCTATGATATTTGATTGGGCATTACAATAATATACATAGACCGCCATCCAACTGCATTTATGACTAGTAATCCACCTTTAGGTTATCATCCGAACCCCCTCAAGTATTAAGTTGCAAGCAACGGATAACTGCATTAAGCAATGCGTGTAAAGTAAACAATACAATTGTTCCATGAACAAAAGATTGTTGTTTATCCCTAGCGGAAACATCACATCTACAACCTTAGATATTCCTGTCACTTCCCCATATTCAATAGAGGCATCAACCCACTATCGAGCATAAATACTCCCTCTTGGAGTCACTAGCATATACTTGGCCAAGATAGCTACTAGAAACGGAGAGCATGCAATATCACAAACAACACAGACATGATAGAATCAATAATCAATAAGACATGATAGAATCAATAATCAATCTGACATAGTATCTCAATATCCAGTGGATCCCCGCAAACACAACATGTATGATTACAAATAGATGATCTTGATCATGAACTGAGCTCACAAGATCTAAACATGATAGCACAAAGGAGGAGAAACAACCATCTAACTATTATATGGACCCATAGTACAAGAGTGAACTACTCACACATCATATCGGAGGCTGGCATGGTGATGAAGAAGGCCTCTGGGATGATCTCTCCCCTCCGGCAGGGTGCCGGGAAGAGCTTTAGATTCCCCCCGATCTAGGGACAATGGTGGTGGCGGCTATAGACTGTTTCGTGGAGATCTGATCAGGTGTTTAGGGTTTTGGCATTGGGGGGCTTATATAGGCAAAGAGGCGAGGCATGAGGGTGGCCAGGGGGCCCACACCCTGCCCAGGCGCGGCCTAGGGTGGGCTCGCTCCTGGGGGTGCAGCCACCCCGTGGCTCCCCTCCGTATCTCCTTCGGTCTCTGTGTTCGTTACGGTGAAATATTGACTTTGGCTTTTGTCCCGTCACTTTCTGAGAATATTTCCTTACTAGCTTTTCTGAAACCAAAAACAATAGAAAACAGGCAACTGGCACTGCGGCATCTTATTAATAGGTTAGTCCCAGAAAATGTATAAAAATACCTCAAAGTGTAGACAAAACATAGCAAAGTGGATACTAAACAAGCATGGAACATCAAAAATTATAGATACGTTTACGACGTATCAAGCATCCCCAAGCTTAACTCCTGCTCGTCCTCGAGTAGGTAAGTGATAAAAAGAATAATTTTTGAGGTGACATGCACCATCACATTATTGATTAAACTATTTTCAAGCATTGAAAGCTAGGATCAAAGTACTATAAACATGAGCATGAAAGATGAAGTTCTAACAATAAGACATAGTAACTATGCTGCAACATGAAAGGATACAAATAAAGATCATAAATAACAATGTATTGAAAGATGTTTGTTTCTTTCACATATAGAAAACATAGCATAGTGGCATTCAGCTTGTCCCTCATGGCGTAGCAAAACATAAATACATAGGACACCTTCAAAGTTCATAAGGGTGACTAGATACAAATAGTTCAAGAACAAACAATATCAACATTATGAATCAATCAATAAGTTTTGGGACAATGCACATAAAACTAAGAATGACAACTATGCTCTCTTAATTGGTGCATAAAGATTGAAGGTGGAGAATCAATATAAAAGTGTAAGAAAGGCCCTTAAAAGGGAAGCGGGAATTGCAAGTTTCATAAAGACCTTCCAAAAATTATGGTACTTGTTAGCTTTCAGCTCTCATTGCCCCTATCATAAGCATCTTGAAGTGATTAAGGTTGAAGTGAAAAAAATATGTAGTATATGCTTTACAAAGTATAAGTTGGCAATCTCATATCCCTTGAGTATGAGGGTCGTTCCTCATGCTACTCAACTTTAGTTACCGGTAAGTTCTTGTCATTGTAAGTATATGTGTATCATAGAGAACCGCCAATATTGTACCCCTTGCCCCATGACACAGGAGCTATCCCATATCAAAATGACAAGGCAACAAACAATGAGCATCTCAGAAATCTTCTTATTTACCATGGTAAAATGGTGCTTTTTTCACTTCTTTCCTCTTTTTTTATTTTTCTCTTCTCTTTTTTTCTATCTGTCTTTTTTTTATATAAGAAGAATGCTTCATAGATTGCTCACTATGGTGATGCTGCAAGTTTCCACCATGATTAGGCATGGCATAGGCTAGCGGCCTAGGCGTTTCTCTAACACACATACATAACTCCATGGACTTACAATCTCCCCTTTTATTTCACACCGCCGACATCCATAAACAAAAGAGCATGATATAAACTGGATAGATATTTACAGGTGTTGAAAGCGTTCCCCGTGACAGCACGGTTCTGCTAATTCCCAACTTATAAGTGCAAGCATATACAACATATATGACACAATGGTTCAAGTTTATTAGGGGCAAGAAAAATAAAATGTGCCATCAAGTTTGTGAGAGCTTTAATCACTAATTTTCACATAACAAGTTTAATTTGTAAGATGGATAAAACAAGAATATACTTAGAATGGTGTAACACACCATGCATAGGAATTTATAGTAGACACTTTGGAATAACTTGGTTTCTTGGGAGTTGGATGCATGAGTAGAGCTTACTCAATACAAGTGGAGGCTAGCAAAAGACTGGGAGCGACCAACTAAGAGAGCAATAATGGCCATAATCATGCAAAGCGACAAAACATTATCAATCAAAGCATAAAGTGGTATCACAAGTCAAAAAATAAATGATCATGGAGGCTAAGGTGACTGGTTCATAGTCATAACATGGTGTGAGCATGTGCCAAGTCAACCCAAACAAAACATCAAAGGAGAATACCACAATATTATGCTTTTGTATGCTAAAATAACACATGATTCTTGCAAGGCACATTAAGCAATCTCATTGTTTGGAACAAGTCATGCTACAACAATAATCACTAAGCATAAGGTCAAAACAACATCTAGCATGACATGATAAAGTCTAAGCCACAATCAAACAATCTCCCTTTTGTATCACTATAAGCATGAAACTTTCTACTCTTTTCCAACACCAATCAATTTATTTGAAAGATCACAGCGAAAGTGGGGGTCCAACTACTTTATTCAAGCAAATTAAGTAAACGAAAACCAAAAACCAAAAACTAAGACGCTCCAAGAACAACACAAATGTACATGAAACAATAAAAACGAAGTGTCTAGAAAGAGACCTGAGATTTTTGTTGATGAAGAAGGGGATGCCTTCGGCATCCCCAAGCTTTGACGCTTGTACCTCTTGAATATTTTTTGGGGTGACACGGGGTGTCATCCCCAAGATTGAGATTTTTTTCATTCTTCATCTCCTTATATCATTCTTCCCATACACTTGGAAATTTCCTTCATACAAAACTTCACACAATCTTCATTAGCAATATTAGTGCATTCAAAAGTAATAAACCTTTGGGTTTAGTTTCAAAACAGAAAAACTTTCATTAACAACACAAGATACTTTAGCAATTCCTTCAAAAAGCTCAATTTACCAAAGAGAACCCAAAAGGAAATCGATAAAGAGGCAAATGTAAATAATGGCAGAAATCCGTCAAAACAGACCATCAGGTAAAAACCGATTTTTTAGAAGACCTTCTGTTGCTCAAATCGAAAAGTGTTTAACTAACGAAAGTTAGTTAACTACCTGGGGGATTTACTCTTTAAATTATAGCTCAATTCGACATATAGAGATTTTTCAAGAATTTTTACAGTGAAGCACAAAAATCTGTTTCGGGACAGCAACTTTCCCAAATCTTACTTCTCTCTAATTAGAGGTTATTCTTGGCACAAAAATCAAATAAAAAGGACAAGGAGAGGTTATTACAGAAGTAATAACTTCCAAGACTCAAAAAAACTATTGGGCTATCTCCCAAGAAGTACTTTTCTTTAACGCATTTAATTTAGGCACAAGAAGCAAGAATCAAGTATTTTCAAATGAAGAAGCATTAACATAAAATTTTGCTTTAAAAGGAGGAGCAAAAGGTAAATTATCTAACCTCATAGGGAAGTGTTCAATACCTTTCTTGAATGGAAATTGATATTTAATGGTGCCTTCTTTCATATCAATGATGGCACCAACAGTTCTAAGAAAACGTCTTCCCAAAGTGATAGGACAAGAAGCATTGCATTCAACATCCAAAACATAGAAATCAACAGGGACATCGGCATTGTTAACCATAATAAGAACATCATTAACACTCCCCATAAGTTTCTTCTTAGCATTATTATCAAGTGGGACATCTAAATAGCAATCTTCCAAAGGTGGCAAATCAAGCATTTCATAAATATTTCTTGGCATAATAGAGACACTAGAACGAAGGTCACATGAAGCTTTAAGATCAAAGTCATTCACTTGCATATTAATGATGGGTTCGCAACTATCTTCTACTTTCCTAGGAATAGAAGCTTTGTGTTTCAATCTTTCTTCCTTAATTTTAATGAGAGCATCTATAATGTGTTTTGTAAAATCCATGGTCGTAGCACTAACATTAGGAATTCTAGAAAATTTTTGTAGGAACATAATCACTTTAGAAATATTGCATCCATCAAGATCAAAATCAAACTTAGCATCACAGGTAGTAGACTTATTGGGTTTAGGCATTATTGTAGGAGGAATGGGTACTTCTTGTGGTTTGCTAGCATCAATATTGGTGGTAGTAATAGTACAAATACTATTATGTCTAGCAATTTCAGCTTCTCTTTCCCAGTTAGCATGTAATTTAGCTAACAGTCTAACATTTTCATTAATAGTAACTTGTATGGCATGAGTAGCAACAAAGGTACTTTCTAAGGTTTCAGGTTTATCAGCCATTTTATTAATCAAAGAGGATTGTGCTTTAGACAAAGATGAAATATTTTTCTCAGCATTCAACATTTTGGACTGCAAACAAGGAATTTCCCTATTCAAATTCTCAAGTTGATGACTAATATTTTTCAAGGTAGCAGATTGTTCTTCCATAGTTTTAGTGAATATTTTGTTCTGCTCATATTGCATTTGCATGAAGTTTTTAGTGGATCTTTCAACTTCTAGAATCCTATATTCACTAGGCAGTCCAGATCTACCATGATAAGTATTGCTATTATTAGGAGGATAAGGCCTATAGTTATTATTACCATAAGCATTATTGCCAAAATTATTATTCCTAATAAAGTTCACATCAACTTGCTCTTGTTGAGAAATCAAAGAGGCTAAAGGAACATTATTTGGATCAATATGAGCTTTTCCATTAACAAGCATAGCCATGATAACATCAATTTTATCACTCAAGGAGGAGGTTTCTTCAACAGAATTTACCTTCTTACCATGTGGAGCTCTCTTAGTGTGTCATTCAGAATAGTTGACCATCATACTATCAAGGAGCTTTGTTGCAGCACCCAAAGTAATGGTCATAAAGGTACCTCCAGTGGCAGAATCCAACAGATTTCTTGAAGAGAAATTTAACCCTGCACAAAAAGTCTGGATAATCATCCAAGCAGTCAGTCCATGAGTAGGATAATTCTTTACCAAAGATTTCATTCTTTCCGAAGCTTGAGAACATGTTCATTATCAAGTTGTTTAAATTTCATTATTTCACTTCTCATAGATATAATCTCAGCAGGATGATAGTATTTTCCAATAAAAGCATCTTTGCATTTAATCTAAGAATCAATACTATTTCTAGGAAAGGATAACAACCATTCTTTATTTCCTATTGTCGTGGGAATGGTCACGGCAGATGCTGCAATCGGCAGCGAGTAGTAGAACAAGGGGCAAGGGCGGCCAACCATCTGCGGTGCGAGATGAGGGCGGAGACACAGGGTTTTACCCAGGTTCGCCCCCCCGGAGGGTAAAGACCTACTCCTGATAGATTGTATTATGATGGTGGTACAATGGGGTGAGCTCGGCGGCTAGGCGGCGAGTCGCTTGGGTGTCTGATGGAACGTCTCTCTACACGCCCTGTAGGGAGGTTTATATAGACTCACCTCCCCCTAGGGTTTACATATCTCAACCGAATCAGTTAAGGCTTCGGTACTTGTTTAACCTAATCCGCCTGGGCCTATCTACTCGCCTGGGCCTTCAGCTTCCAGTCGCTTGACTCCACACCAGGCCTTGATCTAGTCGCCGTCTTGCAGGCCCACTCGCCAGTTCCTGGGACACTCGGAAACGTCCTGCTGGGTATACCCCGATAGTCATATCCCCATCAGTAGTCCCCGAGGCCATCGTCGATTGGACGCAGGTGGCCGCTGGCAGTCGGAGCATACGAGTTCAACGCGGACGTCTAGTCGAATCGGTGGCGGGCTCCTGAACAAAGGAGTAAACTAGTCATTCTGGTCGCAGCTTTGGCGATCGGTCGGCGAAATATTCAGTCATTGTTGTAGTGATCGGGTCGGCGAGCCGAGTGGCTGAAGTTGGACCGTCAACGCAGTCAAACTAGCCGTTGGGATAACCCAACGGTAACTTTTGGCGTAATCACCGCGTAGTAACGGCCTCCGTGAGTTGGCGGGTAATAACCGCTATATAAAGGGAATGGTAGGCGATCAGAGAACCACCTCCTCGTCATTTCCTCCGATTGCGCGCACCTTTGTTTTCCTCCGCATCGCGAACCAGCCGAACCAAAATCCTCCGACCCCCACAAATTCCTCCGCCAATGGCCCCCTCCAACGAACCATGGGGCAGGTCCAAGTGCACGAGAGCGCAACTGGCGTCCTTCGAGGAGGCCGGGATCCTGCGCACCGGCAGGTGGCGCATCCCTGCGTCCGGAGAGGTGAATCCGGACCCGCGCGAGGGAGAGTTCGTCTGCTTCACCAGCCACCTAGAACGGGGGCTGAGATTCCCAACATCTCTTTTCTTCCGGCGCTTCTGCGCCTTCTACGGGATCCAACCGTCGGACCTGGGCCCGCACAGCATCGAGCAGCTCACCATTTTTGTGGCATTCTGCGAGTGCTACCTGGGCTGCAGGCCCTATTTTCCCCTGTGGCAAGATCTGTTCCACGGGCGGATCAATCGCGAAGAAGCAGGCGGCCCAATGCTTGCCGCGGGGGGCCTGACGTTTCAACTGAAGTCGAAGGCCTCCTTTTTTGATCTGATGCTACCCGCCAAGGCAGCGAGCGAGTGGAAGAAGTCTTGGTTTTACGTCACCGAGGCGGTCCTAGAGGGCGAGGTGGTGATCCCAAGGTACTCCACCGACCGGCCCGAACCGCGCCGTCTCCAAGTCGCCAAGCTTCCAACAGACCAGCGGATGGTTGTAGACGAGATGCTTCAGACCATCTGCGGCCTGAAGAAGAAAGGTCTCCAGCCCATCAACTTGTACAACTGCTGGCTCGGGCGGCGACTCGTCCCTCTGGCCCGTCGTGACCACTACATGTACGAGTACACGGGCCGGGAGGACTCGACAAAATCCTGCCTCGCCGAGTGGCAACTCGAGGATTACCTCCTGGCGTTGAAGAAGATCACCCAGGCGGCGTACCTCGACGCGAAGGCTGGGGTCGCCCCCTACACCGTGAAGCATCCAGCTCCGACGGTAAGTCATCTTTCTATCGTTCGCAGTCGCAGTTAGTGTTGTCGCGGTTATACTGATATCGACTTATGCCTACTGCAGTTGTTTCAAGTGGTGGAAGGGTGGCTCCCGCCCGCGGACGACGAGAATTCGAGCTCATCCGTCCAGGAGGGGGGCGAGTCGCCTCCAGCAAGGGGCGGCGTCGAGAGTGACAGGAGCGTTGATGACGACGAATCCGAGGAAGAGGTCGCCCCGCTGGTCCAGAAAACTCGCGGACAGCGGCAGCAAGATCTCGAAGCGAGCAAAAGCCTCGAACGTCATGACGATGACGACGACGAGCTCCCCGAGCACACCTCGCGTCGCAAGGCCACTCCATCAAAGAAGAAGAAGAAGAATAAGGGGGTGAATGCCCCTCTGAAGAGGAAGACGAAGCCAGCGAGACAGGCATCTCCGCCTCACTCGCCAAGCAGCTCCGACGCCACCAGTCTGGCCGGGGGTGAAGCGCCACAAACGATGGCGGCGCCAGATATCACCGCTGTCCTGAGCGAGGTGCCTCTGGCCTCGATGCCTCCGCCGTTCGCCCTAGTCTCTGGGTCGGGGGCTGCTCCGGTCGCAGCAGCTTCGCCGCCCAGGGAAGCTCCCGCCGGAAACGTTTCGGAAGCCCCTGTCGCGGCCTCGACGACGAAGAAGCCGTCCGTGTCTTGGGCGCATGATGTCCTGGAGATGGGCCTCAGTCGTCGACTGGGCCCCGAACTGGAGAAGCCGGCCGGCATCCGCACGGGGCTATGGTTCATTCCAGTCGCCAAGTGAGTTTTGCTCACCTGCCTTTGTCTTTCATTGTACTCGGATCACTTTGCTCAAGCGATCAATTTGTAGGACTAGAGCTAAGAAGATAGGCCACCCGTCCGTGGCCAAGGTGCCGCCAGTCGTCGCGGAGGAGGACCCCTCTCGGAAGAGGAAGGCTGACGAGGTCGCTGCCCCCACAAATGGTGCCAAGAAGGCCAAGAACGACGAGGTCGTCACGGTGTCTGAAGACACGACGGTGGCCCCGAGTGATCCTGCGGTGGTGGCGACCTCGGCAATCAAGGAAGGTGCTCCTTCGCCAGGGGAGACCGAGCCGGCCTCTTTTGGTGCCGGCGCGTCCATCGCGACCTTCCCACGCTTCATGGACAGAGCGGCCACGGCGAGTGGTACCACACCATCGAGCCGCGCACCCGGAGTCGCCGATATGGAGGTCGAGCAACGGCGCGGGCACACTCTGGCCCTTCTCACCTCCGTGGACGCACTGCAACTTCATGGCATGCTGGGCGCGGCCATCCAGGTATGTCCAGTCCCCGAGGATCAGGCCGCTGACTTGCAGCGGTCGGATTCTTTTAGTGCTCGCGTCCAGTTCCCGAGTGCCTACTCGCTGAATTTCAGCGGGTGGGCACTTAGGATTTTTGATCCCCAGTCCCCGAGTGCCTACGCGCTGAATTTCAGTGGGTGGGCGCTTAGGATTTCATGTTCGTAACTGTTTGTCTTTTTGCGCAGGGTTTGCAGCGTGAGTCAACTGACCGGCTTGCTGCGAAGCGTCGCGTGGAGGAAGAACTTGCCATTGTCCAAGAGGCGAACAAGGGACTCCAGGCGACTGCTGCGAAGGCAGAGGAGGTCCGCCAGGGCCTTGTCCCAGCGAGTGAGTTGACGGCAGCTCAAACTGCGCTGAGCTCGGCTGAGAAGCGGATCGCCGACCTTGAGCGCGAGCTGAAGGAAGCGAAGTTGGAGGCAACTTCGGCGGATGGGCGAGCCAAGGCTGCCGTTACATCCGCCACTGAGGAGCGTAAGGTCTCCGACGCCCTTGTTGCTAGGCTTCAAGATGACTACACTTCTCTTCAGAGCTTCATCACGGATCTCTCCCGTCCCTTGATTGGTGAGTGTGCCCGCTTCTGCCTGTAGCATATGTATTGTGTAATTTTTGGTGTATTCACTATCACCTTCTGTCCGCAGGTCGGATCATTGACAGCGCGGAGGAGGCGAATTCGTTCAACGCACGGCAATGTGTAGCCACGCTGGTCGACTCGGCCACGTTGTCGGCGACATGCATACAGGCGTATCTTCAGGAGATGTCGCCCACGGAAGTAATTCCCAGCGACCTCGTCGAGGTGTGGCGATACTTGGAGAAGGCGCCATCGGTCGTTGAGTTCATGACACGATCGGCGTTCCGACGCGGTGCAGCGACGGCGCTTAGCCTTGGGCTTGCTCACTTCCCGAAGGACTTCGACTTGGACGACGTGACGAGTGGCTACCCGTCGTTGACTGGCTCGGTGGAGATCTCCGAGGTCCTGAAGTTGACGGACCGCTCCGCGGTGTACTCCGAGCGCGTCTGGGCGATGGGAGACCTCCTTCCTTATCAGGAGACGGTCGTCGCACCCAACGACCCCGAGCCAAAGCACCGGGACTTCAAGATCGAGCAGCCCTTCCGTGCGTCGATGGCGGGCGAGTTGACGACGTACCTGTCGAACCCGTATACTCCCTTCATTCGCAACCGCAAGGGTGGCGGTGAGTCATCATCGAAGCCTGCGGAATAAGACATTGTGCCCTTGGGGCGTTAGTAGTAGTGCTGCCGTTGGGCATACTTTGTATTTTGTGATATTTGCGACATGCCATAATGAAATATCGTGGTATTTTGTGAATTGTTGTGTGTTTCTGGTTGAGGGTTGAACGAGTCCCCGAGCGCGTCCGCCCTTTTTATGGGGTTTACCTCGTCTGTTATGTGTTTGCGGTTTTGAATGTTTTGTTATTGAGGTCGACTCGCCCGAACTTGGAAAGCCAGTCGCAAGGCGACTCCCATGAGTGCTCCGTACTTCACCGTTTTCCCTTGCGCGAACGAGGTCGGTTGGCCGAGTCCCCGAGCGTGGTACTTGGTTGTTCTAGGCGCGACTCGAGGGTGGGTGAGGACTTGGCGCGTTAGGGTGGGCGCATCACTCCTGCCTGGCCCGTCGGGTCAGTCGCATGGCGAGTCCTGGGCATGCTCTAATACTTGGCGTTTTCCCTAGCCGCTCGTGCTGAACTGGTCGTTAGTCCCCGAGCGTGGTACTTGGCCGTTCGAGTCGCTATGTCGAGGATGCGGAGGATCATGGTCGCTGTGAGAAGCGAAGGCAGTTGTCTTGGCTCGTAGAGCCAGTCAAGCTAGGCGACTCCAATGGGGCTCCGGGTAGGCGTTTTTCGTGGACGTTACAAGACCTGAGGTGACCTAGTGCCCTTGTAATGCACTACTTGGCCGTGCCGATCGCTGTACCAGAGGCTGACTTCTGCAGTTAGCTTGACGTTGTTATTACGAGTGCGAGTGGCACAAGACACAGAGAGTAGGCGCAATTTGCGGTAACCAATTCTTTTTTATTTCATAGCGACTGGAGGGTACATAAGTGGGGTTCTAGGAGTAGAACTTCCGTAGGAGGTTTACATTCCATGGTCGCTTGACGTCGAGTTTGCCGTCCCCGCGAACGTCGATGAGGTAGTAGGCGTCGTTGCCGAGTACTCGCCCGATGGCGAATGGTCCCTCCCACGGGGGGGATAGCTTGTGCATGCCCTTCTTGTCCTGGATGAGTCGTAGCACCAGGTCGCCTTCCTGGAAGGTGCGAGTTTTCACCTGCCGGCTATGGTAGCGGCGGAGTCCTTGCTGGTAGATGGCAGTGCAAGAGCGAACTAGGTCGCGTGCTTCGTCTAGTTGATCGATTCCGTCCTGCCGTGCGAGTTCGTTCGCCGCCTCCGTGTAGTGGACGACCCTTGGCGAGTCGTGCTCGAGGTCGGTGGGCATGACTGCCTCGGCGCCGTACACCATGAAGAAGGGGGTGAACCCTGTAGACCTGTTGACTGAGGTGCGGATGCCCAGATGACGGAGGGTAGATCCTCGACCCAGCACCCGGCGGTGCACTCGAGTGGTACTTGGAGCCACGGCTTTAGGCCGTGGAGGATGCTCTGGTTGGCCCGTTCCGCCTGGCCGTTGGACTCCGGGTGGGCGACTGACGCGAGGTCGAGCCGGATGTGGTGTTCCTCGCAAAACTTGGCCATGGCTCCTTTGGTGAAGTTGGTGCCGTTGTCTGTGATGATGCTGTTTGGGAACCCGTAGCGATATATGAGCTCGCGTAGGAATTTGGTGGCGGTCTTCCCGTCGCATTTCTGGACTGGCTTGGCCTCCACCCACTTTGTGAATTTGTCGACCGCGACCAGGAGGTGGGTGAAGCCGGAGGGGGCCTTTTTGAAGGGGCCTACCATGTCCATACCCCACACGGCGAATGGCCAGGTGATGGGGATTGTCTTGAGCGCTGAGCTCGGCACGTGTGTCTGGTTGGCGTGCTTCTAGCACCCGGCGCACCGCTGGACAATGTCGACGGCGTCGGCGTGTGCGGTGGGCCAGTAGAAGCCGTGCCGCATAGCCTTGGCGACCAGGGAGAAGGCGCCGGCGTGGTGGCCGCAGTCGCCGGAGTGGATGTCGTGGAGGATCTTGCGTCCTTCGGCGGGTTGGACGCAGCGTTGGAACACGTCGGTCATGCTGCGTTTGTGGAGCTCGCCGTCGATGATGGTGAAGGATTTGCATCTACGTACAATCATCCGGGCATCTATCTCGTCTGCCGGCAAGGTGCCGGCCTCCAGGTAGGCGATGTACGGCTTGGTCCAGTCGTCTGGCTCGGCGATGAGTGCGACCAGGGCGGTTTCTGGCTGCAGCGGGACTCCAATGTCGATCTCCCTTGGGGGAGAGACTGATGGCTTGGTGATCGTGTCGAGGAAGACGCCGGCGGGTGGTGCGAGTCGAGCCGACCCGATGCGGGAGAGTGCGTCGGCCTCCTCGTTCTTCCGCCTGTCGATCCACTCGACGGAGTAGCCTGCGAAGTGTCCCCCCAGCTTGTCTACTGCTTGGCGGTATGCCGCCATGGTGGGGAGACGACGTCGCAAGTGCCAGCGACTTGCCCATCGACGAGGTCGGAGTCTTCGTAGCAGCGTAGGCGGTTGACGTTCATCTCCTTGGCGGCTCGCATGCCGTGGAGTAGTGCCTCGTACTCGGCCATGTTGTTAGTGCAGGGGGTGAAGTCGAGGCAGAGGACGTAGCGGAGCTTGTCGCCCTTTGGTGAAGTCAGCACGATCCCTGCTCCTGCGTCGTCCGCGTTCTTGGAGCCGTCAAAGTGCAGGCTCTAGTAGTGGAGGTATGGCAGCTTTTCTAGCTGCTAGGCCTCTTCCCAGTCGGCGATGAAGTCCGCTAGAGCCTGCGACTTGATCGCTTTTCGTGGCTCATACTTGATTTTGTGGATGCCGATTTCGACGACCCACTTGGCGACCCGCCCAGTCGCCTCACGGTTGCGGATGATGTCCTGCAACGGTGCTGAGGAGACAACCGTGATCGGGTGCTCTTGGAAGTAGTGCGGCAGGATCCGCTGTGCTCTGAATACCGCGTATACCAGTTTTTGGTACTGCGGGTATCGCTGGCGTGATTCGGTGAGGACCTCGCTGATGTAGTACACCGGTCGCTGTACTGGGCGCTCCTTTCCTTCCTCTGACCGTTCGACGACCATGACGGCGCTGACGATGCGCTCGGAAGCCGCGACGTAGACCAGCATGGGTTCTTTGTCGACGGGGGCGGGGAGTAGCGGTGCTGCGAGTAGCACCTTCTTGAGGTCGCGGAGCGCGTCGTCCGCCTCCTTGTCCCACTGGAAGGTGGGGTTCTTGCGCATCAGGCGGTATAGGGGCATCGCCTTTTCGCCCAGGCGGGGGATGAAGCGACTGAGAGCCGCTACTCGCCCGGCCAGCTTCTGGACGTCGCGCAGGCACTCGGGTTTGCCGAGTCGAGCGATCGTGTCGATTTTTGTGGGGTTCGCCTCGATCCCGCGCTTGGAGACGACGTACCCCAGTAGTTGCCCTGCTGGTACGCCGAAGGTGCATTTTCCTGGGTTGAGCTTTATTTTGTATTTCTGCAGGTTGGCGAATGTTTCCGCCAGGTTGGCGAGTAGATCGCCCTGGCGAGCGGACTTCACGACCACGTCATCGATGTATACGTGGATATTGCGGCCAATTTGGCTCGCGAGGCACTCCTGCATGCACCGCTGGTAGGTCGCCCCGGCGTTCTTGAGGCCGAAGGTCATGGCCGTGTAGCAGAAGGCTCCGAATGGCGTGATGAACGCCGTCTTGTCCTCGTCCTCAACAACCATTTTTATCTGGTTGTACCCAGAGTAGGCGTCGAGGAAACACAGCGATTCCGAGCCCGCGGTGGATTCGATTATTTGGTCGATCCGCGGGAGGAGGAACTGCTCCTTCGGGCAGGCGCTGTTTAAGTTCGTGTAGTCGATACACATCCTCCAGGTCCCGTTCTTCTTCTCGACCAAGACTGGGTTTGCCAGCCACTTGGAGTATTTGATTGGCCGGATGAAGCCTGCAGCGAGTAGACCCTGCACCTCCTCGGCGATAGCTCGGCGGCGTTCTTCGTTGAAGGGCCGCAGCGACTGCTTGACGGGTCGCACTTTGGGGTCGGCGTTTAGTTTGTGCTCAGCGAGTTCCCTAGGGACACCAGGAATGTCATAGGGCTTCCATGCGAATATGTCCCTGTTCTCACGGAGGAACTCGATGAGCGCGCCTTCCTAGGCTGGGCTCATGCCCATCTCGATCGTCACCGTCTGGCTGGAGTCGCCTGGGACCAGCTCGACGGTGCGGGTGTGCGTTGTTGCCTCGAAGGCTGAGGTGTTTGCGCCCTCCGAGTTGGGCTTCTTGAGTATGGTGGGGTCGTCGTTGTTGACCCCGCTCGCGTACTTGGCGAGCTCGTCGACGTGGTTGGTCTCTGCCGCGATGACGGCGTCGGCGAGTTCGGCTCCTTTGGCTTCGCACTCGGCGGCCATGTCGGGGTCGCCGTTGATGGTGATGACGCCGCACGGCCCGGGGAGCTTCATCGCGTTGTACTCGTAGTGGGGCGCTGCCATGAACTTGGCGAACGCCTGGCGCCCCAGGACGCAGTGGTAGGGACTGTCGAATGGTACCAGCTCGAAGACGATCCGCTCGGTGCCGAAGTTTGCTGGTGTGCCGAAGGTGACTGGCAGCGTGACCTTGCCGATCGGGTATGCCTTCCGACTGGGGACGATGCCGTGGAACGTGGTGTAGGTCGTCTCGACCATCGACTGCGGGAGCCGCAGTCGCCTGAAGGTGTCCAGGTACAGGATGTTGATGGAGCTGCCGTCGTCCATCAATGTCTTGGGGAGCCAGTAGTCGCCCACCTTAGGCTTGACCACCAGGGCGACTCGGCCTGGGTACTCGATGCGTGGCGAGTGGTCCTGGCAGCTCTAGGTGATGGGCTGCTCCGACCAGTTGAGGAACTGGGGAACGTCCACCTGGACCACCGCGTTGACGGCGACGGCGCGGGCGATGACCTTCTTCTCGCGCTTCGTGTTGAAGCCTGTGAAGGTATGGAGCGAGCCGGCCACATTGCCGAATTTTCCGCCGTTTGCGGGTTGTTGTCGGGGTCCTCCCGCGCTTGCCGTGCCTTCTCAATCTCCCTGAGAGTGTGGCCGTCGGCGGTCGTGTGCGTGGCGGGCTTCCCTGCTGTGAAACGCACAAGGTTGGTTAAGGAGGGCCGCGGGTTCAAACCTTGGTTTCGCCTTGTAGTTGCCGCCGTCGCGGCGTTGCCCTCCGTCGCGGCGGAAGCTCTTGGGCTCGCGCTGCGCGTGCCCGGCGTTGGCGACGAAGTCGACTCGTCCGTCATTGCGGCGCTTGCCAGTGAGGCGAGTGTTGCTGTAGCGTAGGTCGGACCGTCGTCCGCTGTCGTTGCCGCTCGTGCGGCGTTGGCCTCCCGACTCGTCGTCGGTTTCCTGGTTTGGGTTCCTCCACGTACCGTTTGGCGATCTCGAGGAGGTCCGGTATGTTGTCGAGCGTGCGAGAGTGTCGCTTGAGCTTGGCGACCAAGGGCTCGTAGCGGCACGAGGTCTTGAAGCAATGGATCGCGGTGTCCGGGTGGATGCCGACCGCGTTGTACCATAGTTCTTGCCACCGCTGGACCCAGTTGCGGGTCGACTCGCGGGGTCCCTGGACGCATCGCTCCAGGTCCTCGATGGTGGTGGCGCGGGTGTAGGAGCACTCGAAGTGCCTGCCGAAGGCGTCGCGCATCTCCTCCCACGAGTCGATGCTATCCTGGGGGAGGGTATTGATCCACTGCCTGCACGTCCCCTCCATCATCAAGGGGAGGTAACGGGCGGCTAGCAGGTCGGTGTGGCCAGCGATCCCCATCGCCATGAGGTATGTATCCAGCCACACGGAAGGGTCGTACGAAGGGTCGTACTTCTCTATTTCCTTCGGTGCCTTGAAGTTCGCCGGGTATTTTTCTCCTCGGATCATCGGTCCGAAGCACCTGGGCCCGAGTTGGCTTAGCGATTGGTTAAGGTGTGTCGCAGGTCGTCGGGCTGGCGTGCGCGCCAGCTTTGGTTGTTGATGATGTGGGTGCGGGCGTCGACGGGCTGACCGTTGGCAGCGACGAAGTTGGTCGCTGGCCTGGGTTCGTTGGTGGAGAGTGCCGCGTTCGCGGGTCGGTGTTGGAGCTGAAGCGGTTCGGGCAGCGGGCAATTGAGGGTGTTTGCTGCCAATGGGCGGCCGCTTGAGGCCGCTTTGCTGCCCGAAGAACGCGAGTACACCCGACCTTGCGAGTCGGCGCCTGCGTTTTGCTGCTCGACCGCTTTTGCGAGTAGGGCCCTGACATACTGGATCTGTAGGGCGCCGTCGCAGGTGGCCGTGATGTTGTCGGCCGCTGCTCGACCTGCCACGAGGTTGTCCATCGGGGTGGAGAACAGTGGTAGGCCATTTGCGTCGCGCTCCCGTGAGGAGACCACTATCCGCGGTTGATCCCTGGGAGGTGTGCGGTTGGGTGGAGGTGGGGCGCCGTTCGCCGTCGACCCTGGTGGGGGCCGGGCGCTTCCTCCTGGCGGCGCATTCTCGCAGATCGCGCGCTCGGCCACGCGGGCTGGGTCGTTCTCGTTGTCGAAGTTCAGGGCGCGCCCCTGGACGGTGGGGTTCAGGCGCGACCTGATTCGCTGCTGGTGGTAGCGCGACAGCTCTTGTGCCGTCACCTGCTCGAGGCAAAAATTTTCGCGCTCGGCTTGCTCCTTGCGGACTGCCTCCGCCAGCTTTAGGCGAAGTTCCTCGACCTCCATTGCCGTGGCGTTAGGAGGGATCGGGGTGGAGAATGGATCCTCCGGCGGATCGGTGCCAGTCGCCATGTAAGTCACGGCGTGGCGACTGGTCCCGTCACGGAGATCCGCGGATTTTTCCGATCCGGAGTCGAAGTCGAAGATCCCAAGGATGGAGGGATCCTCGAAGTCTCCCATGTTGGAGACCTGGGTGACGGAGCCCGCGGGTGAAGCCGCGGTGATGGATCCGGCGAGTGACGCCAGGGTCGCCGAGTCGGCGTCGTCGTTGAGGGCCGCGTGTTCCGCGACCGCGGAGTTTTCGGCCACGTTGCTGTGGGCCGAGTTGTACTCGGAGGCGAGGCGATGGATCGTGCAGACCTGGCTCTCGGAGAGCCGGTTGCGTCGCGGCGACTCGCGGATGCGAGCCGAGTCCTCCGAGGTGATGACGTCGGTGAGGCCGACGAAGAGGCTGATCGTGCCGACCGGCAAGCTCATGCTGTGCGTGACGGGTCGCGCCGCCGGGACATAGCTGCTCGGCAAGATCTGGAGCATCTCGCCGATCGCTATCATGCGGCCGGTGGCGACCGTCTCGTTGATGGGCAGATTGGATCTCGCCGCAGAACACCGGCCAGATCGGCCAGGCCCCACGGTGGGCGCCACTGTCGTGGGAATGGTCACAGCAGATGCTGCAATCGGCAGCGAGTAGTAGAACGAGGGGCAAGGGCGGCCAGACATCTGCGGTGCGAGATGAGGGCGGAGACATAGGGTTTTACCCAGGTTCGGCCCCCCGGAGGGTAAAGACCTACTCCTGCTAGATTGTATTATGATGGTGGTACAATGGGGCGAGCTCGGCGGCTAGGCGGCGAGTCGCTTGGGTGTCTGATGGAACGTCTCTCTACACGCCCTATAGGGAGGTTTATATAGACTCACCTCCCCCTAGGGTTTACATATCTCAACCGAATCAGTTAAGGCTTCGGTACTTGTTTAACCTAATCTGACTGGGCCTATCTACTCGCCTGGGCCTTCAGCTTCCAGTCACTTGACTCCACACCGGGCCTTGATCCAGTCGCCGTCTTGCAGGCCCACTCGCCAGTTCCTGGGCCAGTCGGAAACGTCCTGCTGGGTATACCCCGGTAGGCATATCCCCATCAGTAGTCCCCGAGGCCGTCGTCGATTGGACGCAGGTGGCCGCTGGTAGTTGGAGCATACGAGTTCAACGCGGACGTCCAGTCGAATCGGTGGCGGGCTCCTGAACAAAGGAGTAAACTAGTCATTCTGGTCGCAGCTTTGGCGATCGGTTGGCGAAATATTCAGTCACTGTTGTAGTGATCGGGTCGGCGAGCCGAGTGGCCGAAGTTGGACCGTCAACGCAGTCAAACAAGCTGTTGGGATAACCCAACGGTAACTTTTGGCGTAATCACCACGTAGTAACGGCTTCCTGATTTGGCGGGTAACAACCGCTATATAAAGGGAATGGTAGGCGATCGGAGAACCACCTCCTCATCATTTCCTCCGATTGTGCGCACCTTTGTTTTCCTCCGCATCACGAACCTGCCGAACCGAAATCCTCCGACCCCCACAAATTCCTCCGCCAATGGCCCCCTCCACCGAACCATGGGGCAGGTCCAAGTGCACGAGAGCGCAAATGGCGTCCTTCGAGGAGGCCGAGATGCTGCGCGCCGGCAGGTGGCGCATCCCTGCGTCCGGAGAGGTGACTCTGGACCCGCGCGAGGGAGAGTTCGTCTGCTTCACCAGTCACCTAGAACGGGGGCTGGTATTCCCAACATCTCTTTTCTTCCGGCGCTTCTACGCCTTCTACGGGATCCAACAGTCGGACCTGGGGCCGCACAGCATCGAGCAGCTCGCCATTTTCGTGGCGTTCTGCGAGTGCTACCTGGGCTGCAGGCCCTATTTTCCCCTGTGGCAAGATCTGTTGCACGGGCGGATCAGTTGCGAAGAAGCAGGCGACCCAATGCTTGCCGCGGGGGGCCTAACGTTTCAACTGAAGTCGAAGGCCTCCTTTTTTGATCTGATGCTACCCGCCAAGGCAGCGAGCAAGTGGAAGAAGTCTTGGTTTTACGTCACCGAGGCGGTCCCAGAGGGCGAGGTGGCGATCCCAAGGTACTCCGCCGACCGGCCCGAACCGCGCCGTCTCCAAGTCGCCAAGCTTCCAACAGACCAGCGGATGGTTGTAGACGAGATGCTTCAGACCATCCGCGGCCTGAAGAAGAAAGGTCTCCAGCCCATCAACTTGTACAACTGCTGGCTCGGGCGGCGACTCGTCCCTCTGGCCCGCCGTGACCACTACATGTACGAGTACACGGGCCGGGAGGACTCGACAAAATCCTGCCTCGCCGGGTGGCAACTCGAGGATTACCTCCTGGCGTTGAAGAAGATCACCCAGGCGGCGTACCTCGACGCGAAGGCTGGGGTTGCCCCCTACACCGTGAAGCATCCAGCTCCGACGGTAAGTCATCTTTCTATCGTTCGCAGTCGCAGTTAGTGTTGTCGCGGTTATACTGATATCGTCTTATGCCTACTGAAGTTGTTTCAAGTGGTGGAAGGGTGGCTCCCGCCCGCGGACGACGAGAATTCGAGCTCGTCCGTCCAGGAGGGGGGCAAGTCGCCTCCAGCAAGGGGCGGCGTCGAGAGTGACAGGAGCGGCGACGATGAAGAATCCGAGGAAGAGGTCGTCCCGCTGGTCTGGAAAACTTGCGGACAGCGGCAGCGAGAGCTCGAAGCGAGCAAAAGCCTCGAACGTCATGACGATGACGACGACGAGCTCCCCGAGCACACCTCGCGTCGCGAGGCCACTCCATCAAAGAAGAAGAAGAAGGAGGAGGTGAAGGCCCCTCCAAAGAGGAAGACGAAGCCAGCAAGACAGGCATCTCCGCCTCACTCGCCAAGCAGCTCCGACGCCACCAGTCTGGCCGGGGGTGAAGCGCCACAAACGATGGCGGCGCCATATATCACCGCCGTCCTGAGCGAGGTGCCTTTGGCCTCGATGCCTCCGCCGTTCGCCCCAGTCTCTGGGTCGGGGGCTGCTCCGGTCGCAGCAGCTTCGCCGCCCAGGGAAGCTCCCGCCGGAAACATTTCGGAAGCCCCTGTCGCGGCCTCGACGACGAAGAAGCCGTCCGTGTCTTGGGCGCACGATGTCCTGGAGATGGGCCTAAATCGTCGACTGGGCCCCGAACTGGAGAAGCCGGCCGGCATCCGCACGGGGCTACGGTTCATTCCAGTCGCCAAGTGAGTTTTGCTCACCTGCCTTTGTCTTTCATTGTACTCGGATCACTTTGCTCAAGCGATCAATTTGTAGGACTAGAGCTAATAAGATAGGCCACCCGTCCGTGGCCAAGGTGCCGCCAATCGTCGCGGAGGAGGACCCCTCTTCGAAGAGGAAGGCTGACGAGGTCGCTGGCCCCACAGATGGTGCCAAGAAGGCTAAGAACGACGAGGTCGTCACGGTGTCTGGCGACACGACGGTGGCCCCGAGTGATCCTGCGGCGGTGGCGGCCTCGGCAATCAAGGAAGGTGCTCCTTCGCCAGGGGAGACCGAGCCGGCCTCTTTTGGTGCCGGCGCGTCCATTGCGACCTTCCCGCGCTTCATGGCCAGAGCGGCCACGGTGAGTGGTACCACACCATCGAGCCGCGCACCCGGAGTCGCCGAGACAGAGGTCGAGCAATGGCGCAGGCACACTCCGGCCCTTCTCACCTCCGTGGACGCACTGCAACTTCATGGCATGCTGGGTGCGGCCATCCAGGTATGTCCAGTCCCCGAGGATCAGGCCTCTGACTTGCAGCGGTCGGATTCTTTTAGTGCTCGCGTCCAGTCCCCGAGTGCCTACTCGCTGAATTTCAGCGGGTGGGAACTTAGGATTTTTGATCCCCAGTCCCCGAGTGCCTACGCGCTGAATTTCAGCGGGTGGGCTCTTAGGATTTCATGTTCGTAACTGTTTGTCTTTTTGCGCATGGTTTGCAGCGTGAGTCAGCTGACCGGCTTGCTGCGAAGCGTCACATGGAGGAATAACTTGCCATCGTCCAAGAGGCGAACAAGGGACTCCAGGCGACTGCTGCGAAGGCAGAGGAGGTCCGCCAGGGCCTTGTCCCAGCGAGTGAGTTGACGGCAGCTCAAACTGCGCTGAGCTCGGCTGAGAAGCGGGTCGCCGACCTTGAGCGCGAGCTGAAGGAAGCGAAGGAGGAGGCAACTTCGGTGGATGGGTGAGCCAAGGCTGCCGTTACAGCCGCCACTGAGGAGCGTAAGGTCTCCGACGCCCTTGTTGCTGGGCTTCAAGATGACTACACTTCTCTTCAGAGCTTCATCACGGATCTCTCCTGTCCCTTGATTGGTGAGTGTGCCTGCTTATGCCTGTAGCATATGTATTGTGTAATTTTTGGTGTATTCACTATCACCTTCTGTCCGCAGGTCAGATCATTGACAGCACGGAGGAGGCGAATTCGTTCGACGCACAGCAATGTGTAGCCACGCTGGTCAACTCGGCCACATTGTCGGCGACATGCATACGGGCGTATCTTCAGGATATGTCGCCCACGGAAGTAATTCCCAGCGACCTCGTCGAGGTGTGGCGATACTTGGAGAAGGCGCCATCGGTCGTTGAGTTCATGACGCAATCGGCGTTCCGATGCGGTGCGGCGACGGCGCTTAGACTTGGGCTTGCTCACTTCCCGGAGAACTTCGACTTGGACGACGTGACGAGTGGCTACCCGTCGTTGACTGGCTCGGTGGAGATCTCCAAGGTCCTGAAGTTGACGGACCGTGCCGCGGTGTAGTCCGAGCGCGTCTGGGCAATGGGCGACCTCCTTCCTTATCAGGAGACGGTCGTCGCACCCAACGACCCCGAGCCAAAGCACCGGGACTTCAAGATCGAGCAGCCCTTCCGTGCGGCGATGGCGGGCGAGTTGACGACGTACCTGTCGAACCCGTATACTCCCTTCATTCGCAACCGCAAGGGTGGCGGTGAGTCGTCATCGAAGCCTGCGGAATAAGACATTGTGCCCTTGGGGCGTTAGTAGTAGTGCTGCCGTTGGGCATACTTTGTATTTTGTGATTTTTGCGACATGCCATAATGAAATATCGTGGTATTTTGTGAATTGTTGTGTGTTTCTGGTTGAGGGTTGAACGAGTCCCCGAGCGCGTCCGCCCTTTTTATGGGGTTTACCTTGTCTGTTATGTGTTTGCGGTTTTGAATGTTTTGTTATTGAGGTCGACTCGCCCGAACTTGGAAAACCAGTCGCAAGGTGACTCCCATGAGTGCTCCGTACTTCACCGTTTTCCCTTGCGCGAACGAGGTCGGTTGGCCGAGTCCCCGAGCGTGGTACTTGGTTGTTCTAGGCGCGACTCGAGGGTGGGTGAGGACTTGGCGCGTTAGGGTGGGCGCATCACTCCTGCCTGGCCCATCGGGTCAGTCGCATGGCGAGTCCTGGGCATGCTCTCATACTTGGCGTTTTCCCAAGCCGCTCGTGCTGAACTGGTCGCTAGTCCCCGAGCGTGGTACTTGGCCGTTCGAGTCGCTATGTCGAGGATGCGGAGGATCATGGTCGCTGTGAGAAGCGAAGGCAGTTGTCTTGGCTCGTAGAGCCAGTCGAGCTAGGCGACTCCAATGGGGCTCCGGGTAGGCGTTTTTCGTGGACGTTACAAGACCTGAGGTGACCCAGTGCCCTTGTAACGCACTACTTGGCCGTGCCGATCGCCGTACCAGAGGTTGACTTCTGCAGTTAGCTTGACGCTGTTATTACGAGTGCGAGTGGCACAAGACACGCAGAGTAGGCGCAATTTGCGGTAACCAATTCTTTTTTATTTCATAGCGACTGGAGGGTACATAAGTGGGGTTCTAGGAGTAGAACTTCCGTAGGAGGTTTACATTCCATGGTCGCTTGACGTCGAGTTTGCCGTCCCCGTGAACGTCGATGAGGTAGTAGGCGTCGTTGCCGAGTACTCGCCCGATGGCGAATGGTCCCTCCCACGGGGGGGGGGGGGATAGCTTGTGCATGCCCTTCTTGTCCTGGATGAGTCGTAGCACCAGGTCGCCTTCCTGAAAGGTGCGAGTTTTCACCCGCAGGCTATGGTAGCGGCGGAGTCCTTGCTGGTAGATGGCAGTGCGAGAGCGAGCTAGGTCGCGTGCTTCGTCTAGTTGATCGATTCCGTCCTGCCGTGCGAGTTCGTTCGCCGCCTCCGTCTAGTGGACGACCCTTGGCGAGTCGTGCTCGAGGTCGGTGGGCAAGACTGCCTCGGCGCCGTACACCATGAAGAAGGGGGTGAACCATGTCGACCTGTTGACTGAGGTGCGGATGCCCCAGATGACGGAGGGTAGCTCCTCGACCCAGCACCCGGCGGTGCGCTCGAGTGGTACTTGGAGCCGCGACTTTAGGCCGTGGAGGATGCTCTGGTTGGCCCGTTCCGCCTGGCCGTTGGAATCCGGGTGGGCGACTACGCGAGGTCGAGCCGGATGTGGTGTTCCTCGCAAAACTCGGCCATGGCTCCTTTGGCGAAGTTGGTGCCGTTGTCTGTGATGATGCTGTTTGGGAACCCATAGCGATATATGAGCTCGCGTAGGAATTTGGTGGCAGTCTTCCCGCCGCATTTCCGGACTGGCTTGGCCTCCACCCACTTTGTGAATTTGTCGACCGTGACCAGGAGGTGGGTGAAGCCGGAGGGGGCCTTTTTGAAGGGGCCTACCATGTCCATACCCCACACGGCGAATGGCCAGGTGATGGGGATTGTCTTGAGCGCTGATCTCGGCACGTGCGTCTGGTTGGCGTACTTCTGGCACCCGACGCACCGCTGGACAATGTCAACGGCGTCAGCGTGTGCGGTGGGCCAGTAGAAGCCGTGCCGCATAGCCTTGGCGACCAGGGAGCGGGCGCCGGCGTGGTGGCCACAGTCGTCGGAGTGGATGTCGTGGAGGATCTTGCGTCCTTCGGCGGGTTGGACGCAGCGTTGGAACACGCCGGTCACGCTGCGTTTGTGGAGCTCGCCGTCGATGATGGTGAAGGATTTGCATCTACGTACAATCATCCGGGCGTCTGTCTCGTCTGCCGGCAAGGTGACGGCCTCCAGGTAGGCGATGTACGGCTTGGTCCAGTCGTCTGGCTCGGCGATGAGTGCGACCAGGGCGGCTTTTGGCTGCAACGGGACTCCGATGTCGATCTCCCTTGGGGGAGAGACTGATGGCTTGGTGATCGTGCCGAGGAAGACGTCGGAGGGTGGTGCGAGTCGAGCCGACCCGATGCGGGAGAGTGCGTCGGCCTCCTCGTTCTTCCGCTTGTCGATCCACTTGACGGAGTAGCCTGCGAAGTGTCCCCCAGCTTGTCTACTGCTTGGCGGTATGCCGCCATGGTGGGGGAGACGGCGTCGCAAGTGCCAGCGACTTGCCCAGCGACGAGGTCGGAGTCTCCGTAGCAGTGTAGGCGGTTGACGTTCATCTCCTTGGCGGCTCGCATGCCGTGGAGTAGTGCCTCGTACTCGGCCATGTTGTTAGTGCAGGGGGTGAAGTCGAGGCAGAGGACGTAGCGGAGCTTGTCGCCCTTTGGTGAAGTCAGCACGATCCCTGCTCCTGCGCCGTCCGCGTTCTTGGAGCCGTCAAAGTGCAGGCTCCAGTAGTGGAGGTATGGCAGCTTTTCTGGCTGCTGGGCCTCTTCCCAGTCGGCGATGAAGTCCGCTAGAGCCTGCGACTTGATCGCTTTTCGTGGCTCATACTTGATGTTGTGGACGCCGATTTCGACGGCCCACTTGGCGACTCGCCCAGTCGCCTCACGGTTGCGGATGATGTCTTGCAACGGTGCTGAGGAGACGACCGTGATCGGGTGCTCCTGGAAGTAGTGCGGCAGGAGCCGCTGTGCTCTGAATACCGCGTATACCAGTTTCTGGTACTGCGGGTATCGCTGGCGTGATTCGGTGAGGACCTCGCTGATGTAGTACACCGGTCGCTATACCGGGCGCTCCTTTCCTTCCTCTGGCCGTTCGACGACCATGATGGCGCTGACGACGCGCTCGGAAGCCGCGACGTAGACCAGCATGGGTTCTTTGTCGACGGGGGCGACGAGTAGCGGTGCTGCGAGTAGCACCTTCTTGAGGTCGCGGAGCGCGTCGTCCGCCTCCTTGTCCCACTGGAAGGTGGGGTTCTTGCGCATCAGGCGGTATAGGGGCATCGCCTTTTCGCCCAGGCGGGGGATGAAGCGACTGAGAGTCGCTACTCGCTCGGCCAGCTTCTGGACGTCGCGCAGGCACTCGGGTTTGCCGAGTCAAGCGATCGTGTCGATTTTTGTGGGGTTCACCTCGATCCCGCGCTTGGAGACGACGTACCCTAGTAGTTGCCCTGCTGGTATGCCGAAGGTGCATTTTCCTGGGTTGAGCTTTATTTTGTATTTCTGCAGGTTGGCGAATGTTTCCGCCAGGTCGGCGAGTAGATCGCCCTGGCGAGCGGACTTCACGACCACGTCATCGATGTATACGTGGATATTGCGGCCAATTTGGCTCGCGAGGCACTCCTGCATGCACCGCTGGTAGGTCGCTCTGGCGTTCTTGAGGCCGAAGGTGATGGCCGTGTAGCAGAAGGCTCCGAATGGCGTGATGAACGCCGTCTTCTCCTCGTCCTCAACAGCCATTTTTATCTGGTTGTACCCAGAGTAGGCGTCGAGGAAACACAGCGATTCCGAGCCCGCGGTGGAGTCGATTATTTGGTCGATCCGCGGGAGGACGAACTGCTTCTTCGGGCAGGCGCTGTTTAAGTTCGTGTAGTCGATACACATCCTCCAGGTGCCGTTCTTCTTCTCGACCAAGACTGGGTTTGCCAGCCACTTGGAGTATTTGATTGGCCGGATGAAGCCTGCAGCGAGTAGACGCTGCACGTCCTCGGCGATAGCTCGGCGGCGTTCTTCGTTGAAGGGCCGTAGCGACTGCTTGACGGGTCGCACTTTGGGGTCGGCGTTTAGTTTGTGCTCAGCGAGTTCCCTAGGGACGCCAGGCATGTCAGAGGGCTTCCATGCGAAGATGTCCCTGTTCTCACGGAGGAACTCGATGAGCGCGCCTTCCTAGGCTGGGCTCATGCCCGTCCCGATCGTCACCGTCTGGCTGGAGTCGCCTGGGACCAGCTCGACGGTGCGGGTGTGCGTTGTTGCCTCGAAGGCTGAGGTGTTTGCGCCCTCCGAGTTGGGCTTCTTGAGTATGGTGGGGTCGTCGTTGTTGACCCCGCTCGCGTACTTGGCGAGCTCGTCGGCGTGGTTGGTCTCTGCCGCGATGACGGCGTCGGCGAGTTCGGATCCTTTGGCTTCGCACTCGGCGGCCATGTCAGGGTCGCCGTTGATGGTGATGACGCCGCACGTCCCGGGGAGCTTCATCGCGTTGTACGCGTAGTGGGGCGCTGCCATGAACTTGGCGAACGCCTGGCGCCCCAGGACGCAGTGGTAGGGGCTGTCGAATGGTACCAGCTCGAAGACGATCCGCTCGGTGCGTAAGTTTGCTGGTGTGCCGAAGGTGACTGGCAGCGTGACCTTGCCGATCGGGTACGCCTTCCGACCGGGGACGATGCCGTGGAACGTGGTGTAGGTCGTCTCGACCATCGACTGCGGGAGCCGCAGTCGCCTGAAGGTGTCCAGGTACAGGATGTTGATGGAGCTGCCGCCGTCCATCAATGTCTTGGGGAGCCAGTAGTCGCCCACCTTAGGCTTGACCACCAGGGCGACTCGGCCTGGGTCTCGATGCGTGGCGATTGGTCCTGGCGGCTCCAGGTGATGGGCTGCTCCGACTAGTTGAGGAACTGGGGAACGTCCACCTGGGCCACCGCGTTGACGGCGACGGCACGGGCGATGACCTTCTTCTCGTGCTTCGTGTTGAAGCCTGTGAAGGTATGGAGCGAGCCAGCCACATTGCCGAATTTTCCGCCGTTTGGCGGGTTGTCGTCGGGGTCCTCCCGTGCTCGCCGTGCCTTCTCAATCTCCCCGAGAGTGTGGCAGTCGGCGGTCGTGTGCGTGGCGGGCTTCCCTTCCCTGCTGTGAAACGCACAAGGTTGGTTAAGGAGGGCAGCGGGGTCGAACCTTGGTTTCACCTTGTAGTTGCCACTGTCGTGGCGTTGCCCTCCGTCGCTGAGAAAGCTCTTGGGCTCGCGCTGCGCGTGCCCGGCGTTGGCGACGAAGTCGATTCGTCCGTCATTGCGGCGCTTGCCAGTGAGGCGAGTGTTGCTGTAGCGTAGGTCGGACCGTCGTCCATTGTCGTTGTCACTCGTGCGGCGTTGGCCTCCCGACTCGTCGTCGGTTTCCTGGTTTGGGTCTTCCTCCGTGTACCGTTTGGCGATCTCGAGGAGGTCCGGTATGTTGTCGAGCGTGCGAGAGTGTCGCTTGAGCTTGGCGACCAAGGGCTCCACCCGGACACCGTGATACATTTCTTCAAGACCTCGTGCCGCTACGATCCCTTGGTCGCCAAGCTCAAGCAACACTCTCGCACGCTCGACAACATACCAGACCTCCTCGAGATCGCCAAACGGTACGCGGAGGAAGACCCAAACCAGGAAACCGACGACGAGTCGGGAGGCCAACGCCGCACGAGCGGCAACGACAACGGACGACGGTCCGACCTACGCTACAGCAACACTCGCCTCACTGGCAAGCGCCGCAATGACGGACGAGTCGACTTCGTCGCCAACGCCGGGCACGCGCAGCGCGAGCCCAAGAGCCTCCTCCGCGACGGAGGGCAACGCCATAATGTCGGCAACTACAAGGCGAAACCAAGGTTCGACCCCGCGGCCCTCCTTAACCAACCTTGTGCGTTTCATAGCAGGGAAGGCAAGCCCGCCACGCACACGACCGCCGACTGCCACACTCTCAGGGAGATTGAGAAGGCACGGCGAGCGCGGGAGGACCCCGACATCAACCCGCCAAATGGCGGAAAATTCGGCAATGTGGCTGGCTCGCTCCATACCTTCACAGTCTTCAACACGAAGCGCGAGAAGAAGGTCATCGCCCGCGCTGTCGCCGTCAACGCGGTGGCCCAGGTGGACGTTCCCCAGTTCCTCAACTGGTCGGAGCAGCCCATCACCTGGGGCCGCCAGGACCACTCGCCACGCATCGAGTACCCAGGCCGAGTCGCCCTGGTGGTCAAGCCTAAGGTGGGCGACTACTGGCTCCCCAAGACACTGATGGACGGCGGCAGCTCCATCAACATCCTATACCTGGACACCTTCAGGCGACTGCGGCTCCCGCAGTCGATGGTCGAGACGACCTACACCATGTTCCACGGCATCGTCCCCGGTCGGAAGGCGTACCCGATTGGCAAGGTCACGCTGCCAGTCACCTTCGGCACACCAGCAAACTTCCGCACCGAGCGGATCATCTTCGAGCTGGTACCATTCGATAGCCCCTACCACTACGTCCTGGGGCGCCAGGCGTTCGCCAAGTTCATGGCAGCACCCCACTATGCGTACAACGTGACGAAGCTCCCCGGGCCGTGCGGCGTCATCACCAATAACGGCGACCCCGACATGGCCGCCGAGTGCGAAGCCAAAGGAGCCGAACTCGCCGACGCCGTCATCGCGGCAGAGACCAACCACGCCAACGAGCTCGCCAAGTACGCGAGCGGGGTCAACAACGACGACCCCACCATACTCAAGAAGCCCAACTCGGAGGGCGCAAACACCTCAGCCTTCGAGGCAACGACGCAAACCCACACCGTCGAGTTGGTCCCAGGCGACTCCAGCCAGACGGTGACGATCGGGACGGGCATGAGCCCAGCCTAGGAAGGCGCGCTCATCGAGTTCCTCCGTGAGAACAGGGACATCTTCGCATGGAATCCCTCTGACATGCCTGGTGTCCCTAGGGAACTCGCTAAGCACAAACTAAACGCTGACCCCAAAGTGCGACCCGTCAAGCAGTCGCTGCGGCCCTTCAACGAAGAACGCCGCCGAGCTATCACCGAGGAGGTGCAGCGTCTACTCATTGCAGGCTTCATCCGGCCAATCAAATACTCCAAGTGGCTGGCAAACCCAGTCTTGGTCGAGAAGAAGAACGGGACCTGTAGGATGTGTATCGACTACACGAACTTAAATAGCGCCTGCCCGAAGGAGCAGTTCGTTCTCCCGCGGATCGACCAAATAATCGACTCCACCGCAGGTTCGGAATCGCTATGTTTCCTCGACGCCTACTCTGGATACAACCAGATAAAAATGGCTGTTGAGGACGAGGAGAAGACGGCGTTCATCACGCCATTCGGAGCCTTCTGCTACACCGCCATGACCTTCGGCCTCAAGAACGCCGGGGCGACCTACCAGCGGTGCATGCAGGAGTGCCTCGCGAGCCAAATTGGCCGCAATATCCACGTCTACATTGATGACGTGGTCGTGAAGTCCGCTCGCCAGGGCGATCTACTCGCCGACCTGGCGGAAACATTCGCCAACCTGCGGAAATACAAAATAAAGCTCAACCCAGGAAAATGCACCTTCGGCGTACCAGCAGGGCAACTATTGGGGTACGTCGTCTCCAAGCGCGGGATCGAGGCGAACCCCACAAAAATCAACACGATCGCTCGACTCGGCAAACCCGAGTGCCTGCGCAACGTCCAGAAGCTGGCCGGGCGAGTAGCGGCTCTCAGTCGCTTCATCCCCCGCCTGGGCGAAAAGGCGATGCCCCTATACCGCCTGATGCGCAAGAACCCCACCTTCCAGTGGGACAAGGAGGCGGACGACGCGCTCCGCGACCTCAAGAAGGTGCTACTCGCAGCACCGCTACTCGCCGCCCCCGTCGACAAAGAACCCATGATGGTCTACGTCGCGGCTTCCGAGCGCGTCGTCAGCGCCGTCATGGTCGTCGAACGGCCAGAGGAAGGAAAGGAGCGCCCGGTACAGCGGCCGGTGTACTACATCAGCGAGGTCCTCACCGAATCGTGCCAGCGATACCCGCAGTACCAGAAACTAGTATACGCGGTATTCAGAGCACAGCGGCGCCTGCCGCACTACTTCCAGGAGCACCTGATCATGGTCGTCTCCTCAGCACCGTTGCAGGACATCATCCGCAACCGTGAGGCAACTGGGCGAGTCGCCAAGTGGGCCGTCGAAATCGGCGTCCACAACATCAAGTATGATCCACGAAAAGCGATCAAGTTGTAGGCTCTAGCGGACTTCATCACCGACTGAGAAGAGGCCCAGCAGCCAGAAAAGCTGCCATACCTCCACTACTAGAGCCTGCACTTTGATGGCTCCAAGAACGCGGACGGCGCAGGAGCAGGGATCGTGCTGACTTCACCAAAGGGCGACAAGCTCCGCTACGTCCTCTTCCTCGACTTCACCCCCTGCACTAACAACATGGCCGAGTACGAGTCACTACTCCACGGCATGCGAGCCGTCAAGGAGATGAACGTTAACCGCCTACGCTGCTACGGAGACTCCGACCTCGTCGCTGGGCAAGTCGCTGGCACCTGCGACGCCGTCTCCCCCACCATGGCGGCATACCGCCAAGCAGTAGACAAGCTGGGGGGACACTTCGCAGGCTACTCCGTCGAGTGGATCGACAGGCGGAAGAACGAGGAGGCCGACGTGTAGGGTTTCATAGCATGGAAAACAAAAAATTTCTATCGCATACAAACAAACAAGCCAAGATCTATCTACTAGATTGTAGCAACGAGTCGATGGAATAACTTACCCTCGAAGATTCCAAAGTGTTTAACGAGAGCGGATTCTCGTGGGTGATGTAGTCGTACTCTTTCCGATCTCAAGATCACGTAGACGATCCTTCCGGCGCTGCGTTCCGGCAGCGCTCCCGCAGTCGGTCACACGTTCGGTACTCGACGAAGACCTTCCTCTCCCTTGTTCCAGCAGGCAGCGGAGGTTGTAGCACTCTCCTCGCGATTCCGGCAGCACAACGGCGTGGTACAGGAAGTAGAGGGGAGATCCCGAAGGGCTTCGCCTTAAGCCGGAGCGAGTATGGTGGAGTATGAGAGAGAACTATTAGTGGTCTAGGGTTTAGACACACCAATTAGAAGGCTCTAATCCGAAGGCTAGGGCAATTAGAAGCTCTAAACCAAAACAGCTCTAAACCGGAGTCTAGGGCTAGGATTTAGATTAGAGGCTAGGAACTTGTGTGTCTAGAGGAGGAGGCCCTGCCCCTCCTTTTATGGGTGGAGGGGGCCGGCGCGCCAGGGGAGGGAGGGGAGTCCCTCCCCAACTCGGCCTAGTGGAGGCGCCACCGGTTGGAGGAGGGATTCCCTCCCCAACTCGGTTTCGCCCTCCTCTTGCTTGTTTCCCACAGTTTCTTGTTTTAGCCGTTTGACTTTCAAACTGGCCATTTGACTTTTCTGTTTTAGGATTCAATTTAATCCTTTATTTGGAACAGCAAGAACACTTAGTACATGATGCAATCATTCCAATATGTAATGACACATTCATGTACCCCTTCCCCTCCGGAGTGTCGTACATTCCGGAACCTTCTAGAACATTCCCGATGAAATCACCGGAATCATTTCCGAACTCCGAAACGGGACTTTCCTTATATGAATCTTATTCTCCGGACCATTCCGGATCACCTCGTGATATCCCGGATCCCATCCGAGACTCCGAACAACATTCGGTCTCTTTCTCATAATACCATAACTACTCAAACAACGTCGAATCCTTAAGTGTGTCTCCCTACGGTTCGTGAATTATGCGGACATGATCGAGACACTTCTCCGAACAATAACCAATAGAGGATTCTGGAAATTCATATGGCTCCCACATATTTCTACGATTACTTTGCGATCGAATGAACCACTTACATACGATACCAATTTCCCTTTGTCTCACGATAGTTTACTTATCCGAGGTTATGATCGTCGGTATCTCTGCATACCTAGTTCAACCTCGTTACCGATAAGTACTCTTTTCTCGTTCCCGTGATATGTGATCCCTTGTGATCCAGTCACATGCTTGCAAGCTAATTGGATGACATTCCACCGAGAGGGCCCAGAGTATATCTATTCGTCATATGGATGGACAAATCCCACTCTCGATCCATGTGTCTCAACCAAAACTTTCCGAACACTCAATGCCACCTTTATAGCCACCCAGTTACGGTGTGGTGTTTGATGTCATCAAAGCATCCATCCGGTAAAGGTGATATGCATGATCTCATGGTCGAAGGAATTAGGTTACTATGTATCAGAAAGCATATAGCAATTGAACTATTGAAATGACTTGATCTTTATGCTACGCTTATCTATAGGAGTATGTCCACCATATCATTCTCCTAACGATATGATCTTGTTGTTGATAACATCTCAATGTTCATGATAGGGAAACCACAATCATCTATCAACCAACAAGCTAGTGAAGTATAGAGGCTATACTAGGGACTTCAAATTAACTTTACAAATCACACAAGTATCAATGTTTCCTTGTTAATACTATTATAGCATGAATGTAAACATTTATCATAAACACAAAGATATAATAACAACTACATTTATTATTGCCTCTAGGGTATATCTCCAACAGTCTCCCACTTGCACTAGAGTCATCTAATCTAGATTACATGGTAATATACCGAACACCCATGGCAGTTTGGTGTTGGTCATGTTTTTCCCTCGGGAGAGGTTTAGTCAACGGATCCGCCACATTCAGATCTGTGTGTACTTTGCAAATCTTTATATCCCCATCCTGGATATGTTCTCGAATAGCGTGAAAACGTAGCTTGATGTGCTTCAGCTTCTTGTGTGACCTTGGTTCTTGCGCACTGGCTATGGCGCCCATGTTATCACAGTAGATAGACATTGGGTCCAGCGCACTAGGAACCACACCCAGCTCTGTAATGAACTCTTTCATCCATATCGCTTCTTGTGAAGCCTCCGAAGCAGCCATGTATTCCGATTCAGTTGAAGATCTCGCCACAACGCTTTGCTTTGCACTCCTCCAGCTAACTGCTGCACCATTCAAAATAAATACGTATCCGGATTGTGATTTAGAATCATCCGGATCGGTGTTCCAACTAGCATCGGTGTAACCGTTAACAACGAGCTGTTCATCACCTCCATAAGAAAGAACCATATCCTTAGTTCTTCTCAAGTACTTAAGGATGTTTTTGACCGCTGTCCAATGATCCACTCCTGGATCACTTTGATATCTGCTAGTTAAACTAACAGCATATGCAATTTCGGGTCTAGTACATAGCATGGCATACATTAGAGATCCTATGGCTGAGGCATAGGGAGTCTTACTCATCCTTTCTCTATCTTCTGCCGATGTCGGACTTTGAGTTTTACTCAAGGTCGTATTGGGCAACATGGGCAAGAACCCTTTCTTGCTTTCTTCCATTCCAAACCTCTTTAGAACTTTGTCCAAATATGTACTCTGTGACAATGATATTTGGCGTTTCGATCTATCTCTATAAATCTTTATGCCTAATATGTAAGCTGCTTCGCCAAGATCCTTCATTGAAAAACTATTATTCAAATATTTTTTGACATTATTAAGAAGGTCTACATCATTCCCAATCAACAATATATCATCCACATATAGTATTAAGAATGCTACAGAGCTCCCACTCACTTTCTTGTAAATACAAGCTTCTCCATAAGTTTGTATAAAACCAAAACTTTTGATTACCTTATTAAAACGTTGATTCCAACTTCGGGATGCTTGCTTCAATCCATAGATGGACCGTTGAAGTTTGCATACCTTGTTAGCATCTTTAGGATCGACAAAACCTTTGGGTTGCATCATATACAACTCTTCATCAATATCTCCATTGAGGAATGCTGTTTTGACATCCATCTGCCATATCTCATAATCATAATATGCAGCGATTGCTAACATAATCCTTACAGACTTTAGCTTCGCTACTGGTGAGAAAGTCTCATCGTAGTCAACTCCTTGAATTTGTCGAAACCCTTTTGCGACAAGTCGAGCTTTATAGACAGTAACATTACCATCAGCATCTGTTTTCTTCTTGAAAATCCATTTGTTCTCGACAACCTTCCGGCCATCCGGTAAGTCCACCAAAGTCCATACTTGGTTTTCGTACATGGATCCAATCTCGGATTTCATGGCTTCTTGCCATTTATTGGAATCTGGGCTCATCATCGCTTCCTCATATGTCTCGGGGTCATCGGTGTTGTCCACTAACATGACATTCATAACGGAATCATACCAATCTGGAGTGGTACGAGTTCTCGTTGACCTCCGAGGCTCTGTAGCAACTTCAACCGAAGTTTCATGATCACCATCATTAGCTTCCTCTCTTATTGGTGCAGGCACCACAGGAACTTCTTCCGGTGCTGCGCTACTCGCAATTTCGAGAGAAGGTTCGACAACCTCGTCGAGTTCTACTTTCCTTCCAGTCACTTCTTTCGAGAGAAATTCCTTCTCTAGAAAGGATCCATTCTTGGCAACGAAGATTTTGCCTTCGGATCTATGATAGAAGGTATACCCAATAGTTTCCTTCGGGTATCCTATGAAGACGCATTTTTTCGCTTTGGGTTCAAGCTTATCCGGCTGTAACTTCTTTACATAGGCTTCGCATCCCCAAACTTTAAGGAACGACAATTTAGGTTTCTTCCCAAACCATAATTCATACGTTGTCGTTTCAACGGATTTAGATGGTGCCCTATTTAAAGTGAATGCGGCTATTTCTAATGCATAACCCCAAAATGATAGCGGTAAATCTGTAAGTGACATCATAGAACGAACCATATCTAAGAGAGTTCGATTACGACGTTCGGACACACCATTACGCTGTGGTGTTCCCGGCGGTGTCAATTGTGAAAGTATTCCGCATTTCTTCAAATGCTCGCCAAACTCGTAACTTAGATATTCACCTCCACGATCAGAACGTAGAAATTTAATCTTCTTGTTACGTTGATTCTCTACCTCACTTTGAAACTCCTTAAACTTCTCGAAAGTTTTGGACTTATGTTTCATGAAATAGATATACCCATATCTACTCAAGTCATCCGTGAAGGTAAGAACATAACGATAACCACCGCGCGATGCTACACTCATTGGACCACACACATCGGTATGTATGATTTCCAATAAGTCCGTAGCTCGGTCCATCATACCAGAAAATGGAGTCTTAGTCATTTTTCCCATCAGACATGCTTCGCATCTTTCAAGTGATTCAAAATCAAGTGATTCAAGAAGTCCATCGGAATGGAGTTTCTTCATACGTTTCACTCCAATGTGACCAAGACGACAGTGCCACATATAGGTCGAATTATCGCTTGATTTCAAACGTTTAGCCTCAATGTTGTTGATATGTGTATTTCCACTATCGAGATTCAATAAGAATAGACCATCTATCAAAGGTGCATGTGCATAAAACATATTACTCATATAAATCGAACAACCATTATTCTCGGACTTAAATAAGTAACCGTCTCGCAATAAACAAGATCCCGATATAATGTTCATGCTTAACGCAGGCACCAAATAACAATTATTTAAGTATAAAACTAATCCCGATGGTAGATGAAGGGGTAGCGTGCCGACCGCGATCACATCAACCTTTGATCCATTTCCCACGCGCATCGTCACCTCGTTCTTCGCTAGCTTCCGTTTATTCTGCAGCACCTGTTTCGAGTTACAAATATGAGCAACTGAACCAGTATCAAATACCCAGGCACTACTACGAGTACTAGTGAGATACACATCAATAACATGTATATCAGATATACCTTTCTTCTTGATGTTGCCGTTCTTCAAATCCGCCAAGTACTTTGGGCAATTCCGCTTCCAGTGACCTTCTCCCTTGCAGTAAAAGCACTCAGTATCAGGCTTAGGTCCAGCCTTGGTCTTCTTCGCTGGCGTGGTAACTTTCTTACCACCCTTCTTGAAGTGTCCCTTTTGCTTAGACTTGCCTTTCTTGAATTTGGTGGTCTTATTGACCAACAACACTTGGTGCTCTTTATTGATCTCCACTTCTGCAGATTTCAACATGGCAAAGAGTTCTGGCAACGTCTTGTTCATGTTCTGCATGTTGTAGTTCATCACAAAGTTCTTGTAACTTGGTGGTAGTGATTGGAGGACACGGTAAATCCCCAAAGCATTAGGAATCACTATACCCAAGCTTTGAAGTTTGTTTGCGTGCCCAGACATCTTAAGCACATGCTCACTGACGGAGCTGCCCTCTTCCATCTTGCAGTTAAAGAACTTTTCAGAAGCCTCATAGCTTTCAATTGCCGCATGAGTCTCAAAAATCAATTTGAGATCCTCGACAATATCATATGGGTCTGAATCCTCAAACCTTTTCTGAAGCTCCGATTCCAAACCATACAAGATAGCACACTGAACTATGGAGTACTGATTCTTCCGAGCGAGGTAAACATTCTTTACTTCATCGGAAGCATCATCTGCAGGTGGGTCACCCAGCGGTGCATCCAGCACATAGGTCAAATTACCAGCTGTGAGGACAATCCTCAAATTGCGGAACCAATCCGCGAAGTTGCTTCCATTGTTTTTCAACTTTTCTTTCTCTAGGAACGCATTAAAATTGATGGTAGGGGCTGCCATTGATCTACAACATATTTGCAATAGTTTAGACTAAGTTTATGACAAATTGAGTTCAAATTAATTAATAAGTTTAATCTAGGTGAACTCCCACTCAAAACAATATCCCTCACATTGTTTTAGTGATCACACGAACCAAATCCACTACATCAACACCGATCATCACGAGAGTTGATATAGTTTCAATGGCGAACAATCATCATGTTCATCATATCTACTATATGATTCATGCTTTACCTTTCGGTGATCCGTGTTCCGAGACCATGTCTGTACATGCTAGGCTCGTCAAGATCAAACCTTAGTTTCCGCATGAGCAAATCTGGCTTGCTCACGTTGTATACACTTGCGGAATCTAACACACCCGATCATCATGTGGTGCTTCGAAACAACAAGCTTTAGCAACGGTGCTAACTAAGGGTGACACTTTATGACTTGAAATTCATGTGCATGAGGGATCATCTTATAATGCTACCGTCGTCTACTAAGCAATACAAGATGCATAAAGGATTAACATCACATGCAATTCAATATATATATGTGATATGATATGGCCTTTCTTCTTTGTGCTTCCGATCTCCATCTTCAAGCACGAACATGATCTCCATCATCACCGGCATTGCATCAAGGTCAATGAAGCCTCTCCATGGTTGTCGTCCACCGGTTTCAACTATTACAACTACTTTGAATAGACACGCGGGTCTTAACATAAATTAAAGACAACCATATGGCTCCTGCCGGTTGCCAACTTACAATAAGGAACATTGCATACATCAAATATAATCACAATCATGGCCATATCACATCACTGCACACCCCTGCAAAACAAAGTTAGACGCCTCTACTTTCTTTGCATGTTTTACGTGGTTTGGGGCTTTCTATAAGTGTCGTTCTAACTTACGAACATGAACCACAACATTGATACTAGTATTGTTAATCACCCGTTGTAAATTGGATCTTAACTATGCTAGGAGAAACAGACACCCGCAAATCCACTTATGCAATACAAGTTGCATGTCAAGCGTGGAGCAAGTCTCATGAACGATGTCATGTAAGGTTAGCCCGGACCGCTTCATCCCAACATACCGCAAGATGCAAAGTACACAAGAAGCAATCGACAATAAAAGCATCAATGCCCACAATGACCATTGTGTTCTACTCGTCCAAGAGATCTACATATAGACACGGCTCTGATACCACTGTAGGGTTTCGTAGCATGGAAAACAAAAATTTTCTATCGCATACAAACAAACAAGCCAAGATCTATCTACTAGATTGTAGCAACGAGTCGATGGAATAACTTACCCTCGAAGATTCCAAAGTGTTTAACGAGAGCGGATTCTCGTGGGTGATGTAGTCGTACTCTTTCCGATCTCAAGATCGCGTAGACGATCCTTCCGGCGCTGCGTTCCGGCAGCGCTCCCGCAGTCGGTCACACGTTTGGTACTCGACGAATACCATCCTCTCCCTTGTTCCAGCAGGCAGCGGAGGTTGTAGAACTCTCCTCGCGATTCCGGCAGCACAACGGCGTGGTACCGGAAGTAGAGGGGAGATCCCGCAGGGCTTCGCCTTAAGCCGGAGCGAGTATGGTGGATTATGAGAGAGAACTATTAGTGGTCTAGGGTTTAGACACACCAATTAGAAGGCTCTAATCCGAAGGCAAGGGAAATTAGAAGCTCTAAACCAAAACAGCTCTAAACCGGAGTCTAGGGCTAGGATTTAGATTAGAGGCTAGGAACTTGTGTGTCTAGAGGAGGAGGCCCTGCCCCTCCTTTTATGGGTGGAGGGGGCCGGCGCGCCAGGGGAGGGAGGGGAGTACCTCCCCAACTCGGCCTAGTGGAGGCGCCGCCGGTTGGAGGAGGGGTTCCCTCCCCAACTCGGTTTTGCCCTCCTCTTGCTTGTTTCCCACAGTTTCTTGTTTTAGCCGTTTGACTTTCAAACTGGCCATTTGACTTTTCTGTTTTAGGATTCAATTTAATCCTTTATTTGGAATAGCAAGAACACTTAGTACATGATGCAATCATTCCAATATGTAATGACACATTCATGTACCCCTTCCCCTCCGGAGTGCCGTACATTCCGAAACCTTCTAGAACATTCCCGATGAAATCACCGGAATCATTTCCGAACTCCGAAACGGGACTTTCCTTATATGAATCTTATTCTCCGGACCATTCCGGATCACCTCGTGATATCCCGGATCCCATCCGAGACTCCGAACAACATTCAATATCTTTCTCATAATACCATAACTACTCAAACAACGTCGAATCCTTAAGTGTGTCTCCCTACGGTTCGTGAATTATGCGGACATGATCGAGACACTTCTCCGAACAATAACCAATAGAGGAATCTGGAAATTCATATGGCTCCCACATATTTCTACGATTACTTTGCGATCGAATGAACCACTTACATACGATACCAATTTCCCTTTGTCTCACGATAGTTTACTTATCCGAGGTTATGATCGTCGGTATCTCTGCATACCTAGTTCAACCTCGTTACCGATAAGTACTCTTTTCTCGTTCCCGTGATATGTGATCCCTTGTGAGCCAGTCACATGCTTGCAAGCTAGTTGGATGACATTCCACCGAGAGGGCCCAGAGTATATCTATCCGTCATATGGATGGACAAATCCCACTCTCGATCCATGTGTCTCAACCAAAACTTTCCGAACACTCAATGCCACCTTTATAGCCACCCAGTTACGGTGTGGTGTTTGATGTCATCAAAGCATCCATCCGGTAAAGGTGATATGCATGATCTCATGGTCGAAGGAATTAGGTTACTATGTATCAGAAAGCATATAGCAATTGAACTATTGAAATGACTTGATCTTTATGCTACGCTTATCTATAGGAGTATGTCCACCATATCATTCTCCTAACGATATGATCTTGTTGTTGATAACATCTCAATGTTCATGATAGGGAAACCACAATCATCTATCAACCAACAAGCTAGTGAAGTATAGAGGCTATACTAGGGACTTCAAATTAAGTTTACAAATCACACAAGTATCAATGTTTCCTTATTAATACTATTATAGCACGAATGTAAACATTTATCATAAACACAAAGATATAATAATAACTACATTTATTATTGCCTCTAGGGCATATCTCCAACACGACGCAGTCTCCCTCATTGGGTCGGCTCGACTCGCACCACCCGCCGGCGTCTTCCTCGACATGATCACCAAGCCATCAGTCTCTCCCCCAAGGGAGATCGACATCGGAGTCCCGCTGCAGCCAAAAGTCGCCCTGGTCGCACTCATCGCCGAGCCAGACGACTGGACCAAGCCATACCTCGCCTACCTGGAGGCCGACACCTTGCCGGCAGACGAGACAGACGCCCGGATGATTGTACGTAGATGCAAATCCTTCACCATCATCGACGGCGAGATCCACAAACGCAGCGTGACCGTCATGTTCCAACGCTGCATCCAACCCGCCGAAGGACGCAAGATCCTCCACGACATCCACTCCGGCGACTGCGGCCACCACGTCGACGCCCGCTCCCTGGTCGCCAAGGCTATGCGGCACGGCTTCTACTGGCCCACCGCACACGCCGACGCTGTCGACATTGTCCAGCGGTGCGCCGGGTGCCAGAAGTACGCCAACCAGACACACGTGCCGAGCTCAGCGCTCAAGACAATCCCCATCACCTGGCCATTCGCCGTGTGGGGTATGGACATGGTAGGCCCCTTCAAAAAGGCCCCCTCCGGCTTCACCCACCTCCTGGTCGCGGTCGACAAATTCACAAAGTGGGTGGAGGCCAAGCCAGTCCGGAAATGCGACGGGAAGACCGCCACCAAATTCCTACGCGAGCTGATATATCGCTACGGGTTCCCAAACAGCATCATCACAGACAACGGCACCAACTTCGCCAAAGGAGCCATGGCCGAGTTTTGCGAGGAACAACACATCCGGCTCGACCTCGCGTCAGTCGCCCACCCGGAGTCCAACGGCCAGGCGGAACGGGCCAACCAGAGCATCCTCCACTGCCTAAAGCCGCGGCTCCAAGTACCACTCGAGCGCACCGCCGGGTGCTGGGTCGAGGAGCTACCCTCCGTCATCTGGGGCATCCGCACCTCAGTCAACAGGTCGAGAGGGTTCACCCCCTTCTTCATGGTGTACGGTGCCGAGGCAGTCATGTCCACCGACCTCGAGCACGACTCGCCAAGGGTCGTCCACTACACGGAGGCGGCGAACGAACTCGCACGGCAGGACGGAATCGATCAACTAGACGAAGCACGCGACCTAGCTCGCTCTCCCACTGTTATCTACCAGCAAGGACTCCGCCACTACCATAGCCAGCGGGTGAAAACTCGCACCTTCCAGGAAGGCGACCTGGGGCTACGACTCATCCAGGACAAGAAGGGCATGCACAAGCTATCCCCCCCGTGGGAGGGACCATTCGCCACCGGGAGAGTACTCAGCAACGACGCCTACTACCTCATCGACGTCCGCGGGGACGGCAAACTCGACGTTAAGCGACCAAGGAATGTAAACCTCCTACGGAAGTTCTACTCCTAGAACCCACTTATGTACCCTCCAGTCGCTATGAAATAAAAAGAATTGGTTACCGCAAATTGCGCCTACTCTCCATGTCTTGTGCCACTCGCACTCGTAATAACAGCGTCAATCTAACTACAGAAGTCAACCTCTGGTACAGCGATCGGCACGGCCAAGTAGTGCGTTACAAGGGCACTGGGTCACCTCAGGTCTTGTAACGTCCACGGAAAACGCCTATCCGGAGCCCCATTGGAGTCACCTATCTCGGCTGGCTCTACGAGCCAAGACAACTGCCTTCGCTTCTCACAGCGACCATGATCCTCCGCATCCTCGACATAGCGACTCGAACGACCAAGTACCACGCTCGGGGACTGACGACCAGTTCAGCACGAGCGGCTAGGGAAAACGCCAAGTATGAGAGCATGCCCAGGACTCGCCATGCGACTGACCCGACGGGCCAGGAAAGAGTGATGCGCCCACCCTAACGCGCCAAGTCCTCACGCACCCTCGAGTCGCGCCTAGAACAACCAAGTACCACGCTCGGGGACTCGGCCAACCGACCTCGTTCGCGCAAGGGAAAACGGTGAAGTACGGAGCACTCATGGGAGTCGCCTTGCGACTGGCTTTCCAAGTTCGGGCGAGTCGACCTCAATAACAAAACATTCAAAACCGCAAACACATAACAGACGAGGTAAACCCCATAAAAAGGGCGGACGCGCTCGGGGACTCGTTCAACCCTCAACCAGAAACACACAACAATTCACAAAATACCACGATATTTCATTATGGCATGTCGCAAATATCACAAAATACAAAGTATGCCCAACGGCAGCACTACTACTAACGCCCCAAGGGCACAATGTCTTATTCCGCAGGCTTCGATGACGACTCACCGCCACCCTTGTGGTTGCGAATGAAGGGAGTATACGGGTTCGACAGGTACGTCGTCAACTCGCCCGCCATCGCTGCACGGAAGGGCTGCTCGATCTTGAAGTCCCGGTGCTTTGGCTCGGGGTCGTTGGGTGCGACGACCATCTCCTGATAAGGAAGGAGGTCGCCCATCGCCCAGACGCGCTCGGAGTACACCGCGGCGCGGTCCGTCAACTTCAGGACCTCGGAGATCTCCACCGAGCCAGTCGACGACGGGTAGCCACTCGTCACGTCGTCCAAGTCGAAGTTCTCCGGGAAGTGAGCAAGCCCAAGGCTAAGCGCCGTCGCCGCACCGCATCGGAACGCCGATTGCGTCATGAACTCAACGACCGATGGCGCCTTCTCCAAGTATCTCCACACCTCGACGAGGTCGCTGGGAATTACTTCCGTGGGCGACATCTCCTGAAGATACGCCCGTATGCATGTCGCCGACAACGTGGCCGAGTCGACCAGCGTGGCTACACATTGCTGTGCGTCGAACGAATTCGCCTCCTCCGCGCTGTCAATGATCCGACCTGCGGACAGAAGGTGATAGTGAATACACCAAAAATTACACAATACATATGCTACAGGCATAAGCAGGCACACTCACCAATCAAGGGACAGGAGAGATCCGTGATGAAGCTCTGAAGAGAAGTGTAGTCATCTTGAAGCCCAGCAACAAGGGCGTCGGAGACCTTACGCTCCTCAGTGGCGGCTGTAACGGCAGCCTTGGCTCGCCCATCCACCGAAGTTGCCTCCTCCTTCGCTTCCTTCAGCTCGCGCTCAAGGTCGGCGACCCGCTTCTCAGCCGAGCTCAGCGCAGTTTGAGCTGCCGTCAACTCACTCGCTGGGACAAGGCCCTGGCGGACCTCCTCTACCTTCGCAGCAGTCGCCTGGAGTCCCTTGTTCGCCTCTTGGACGATGGCAAGTTCTTCCTCCGCGCGACGCTTCGCAGCAAGCCGGTCAGCTGACTCACGCTGCAAACCCTGTGCAAAAATACAAACAGTTACGAACATGAAATCCTAAGCGCCCACCCGCTGAAATTCAGCGCGTAGGCACTCGGGGACTGGGGATCAAAAATCCTAAGTTCCCACCCGCTGAAATTCAGCGAGTAGGCACTCGGGGACTGGACGCGAGCACTAAAAGAATCCGACCGCTGCAAGTCAGCGGCCTGATCCTCGGGGACTGGACATACCTGGATGGCCGCGCCCAGCATGCCATGAAGTTGCAGTGCATCCACGGAGGTGAGAAGGGCTGGAGTGTGCCCGCGCCGTTGCTCGACCTCCGTCTCGGTGACTCCGGGTGTGCGGCTCGATGGTGTGGTACCACTCGCCGTGGCCGCTATGGCCATGAAGCGCGGGAAGGTCGCGATGGACGCGCCGGCACCAAAAGAGGCCGGCTCGGTCTCCCCTGGCGAAGGAGCACCTTCCTTGATTGCCGAGGCCGCCACCACCGCAGGATCACTCGGGGCCACCGTCTTGTCGCCAAACACCGTCACGACCTCGTCGTTCTTGGCCTTCTTGGCACCATCTGTGGGGGCAGCTAGCTCGTCAGCCTTCCTCTTCCGAGAGGGGTCCTCCTCCGCGACGACTGGCGGCACCTTGGCCACGGACGGGTGGCCTATCTTCTTAGCTCTAGTCCTACAAATCGATCGCTTGAGAAAAGTGATCCGAGTACAATGAAATACAAAGGCAGGTGAGCAAAACTCACTTGGCGACTGGAATGAACCGTAGCCCCGAGCGGATGCCGGCCGGCTTCTCTAGTTCGGGGCCCAGTCGACGACTGAGGCCCATCTCCAGGACATCGTGCGCCCAAGACACGGACGGCTTCTTCATCGTCGAGGCCGCGACAGGGGCTTCCGAAATGTTTCCGGCGGGAGCTTCCCTGGGCGGCGAAGCTGCTGCCACCGGAGCAGCCCCCGACCCAGAGACTGGGGCGAACGGCGGAGGCATCAAGGCCAGAGGCACCTCGCTCAGGAAGGCGGTGATATATGGCGCCGCCATCGTTTGTGGCGCTTCACCCCCGGCCAGACTGGTGGCGTCGGAGCTGCTTGGCGAGTGAGGCGGAGATGCTTGTCTCGCTGGCTTCGTCTTCCTCTTCGGAGGGGCCTTCACCTCCTCCTCCTTCTTCTTCTTCTTCTTCTTCTTTGATGGAGTGGCCTCGCGACGTGAGGTGTGCTCGGGGAGCTCGTCGTCGTCATCGTCATGACGTTCGAGGCTTTTGCTCGCTTCGAGCTCTCGCTGCCGTTGTCCGCGAGTTTTCCAGACCAGCGGGACGACCTCTTCCTCGGATTCGTCGTCGTCGCCGCTCCTGTCACTCTCGACGCTGCCCCTTGCTGGAGGCGACTCGCCCCCCTCCTGGACGGACGAGCTCGAATTCTCGTCGTCCGCGGGCGGGATCCACCCTTCCACCACTTGAAACAACTGCAGTAGGCATAAGACGATATCAGTATAACCGCGACAGCACTAACTGCGACTGCGAACGATAGAAAGATGACTTACCATCGGAGTTGGATGCTTCGCGGTGTAGGGGGTGACCCCAGCCTTCGCGTCGAGGTACGCCGCCTGGGTGATCTTCTTCAACGCCAGGAGGTAATCCTCGAGTTGCCACTCGGTGAGGCAGGATTTTGTCGAGTCCTCCCGGCCCGTGTACTCGTACATGTAGTGGTCACGACGGGCCAGAGGGACGAGTCGCCGCCCGAGCCAGCAGTTTTACAAGTTGATGGGCTGGAGACCTTTCTTCTTCAGGCCGCGGATGGTCTGAAGCATCTCGTCTACAACCATCCGCTGGTCTGTTGGAAGCTTGGCGACTTGGAGACGGCGCGGTTCAGGCCGGTCGGCGGAGTACCTTGGGATCACCACCTCGCCCTCTGGGACCGCCTCGGTGATTTAAAACCAAGACTTCTTCCACTCGCTCGCTGCCTTGGCAGGTAGCATCAGATCAAAAAAGGAGGCCTTCGAGTTTAGTTGAAACGTCAGGCCCCCCGCGGCAAGCATTGGGCCGCCTGCTTCTTCGCGACTGATCCGCCCGTGGAACAGATCTTGCCACAGGGGAAAATAGGGCCTGCAGCCCAGGAAGCACTCGCAGAACGCCAGGAAAATGGAGAGCCGCTCGATGATGTGCGGGCCCAGGTCCGACGGTTGGATCCCGTAGAAGGCGCAGAAGCGCCGGAAGAAAAGAGATGTTGGGAATCCCAGCCCCCGTTCTAGGTGGCTGGTGAAGCAGATGAACTCTCCCACGCGCGGGTCCGGAGTCACCTCTCCGGCCGCAGGGATGCGCCACCTGCCAGCGCGCAGGATCCCGGCCTCCTCGAAGGACGCCAGTTGCGCTCTCGTGCACTTGGACCTGCCCATGGTTCGGTGGAGGGGGCCATTGGCAGAGGAATTTGTGGGGGTCGGAGGATTTCGGTTCGGCTGGTTCACGATGCGGAGGAAAACAAAGGTGCACGCAATCGGAGGAAATGACGAGGAGGTGGTTCTCCGATCGCCTACCATTCCCTTTATATAGCGGTTGTTACCCGCCAAATCAGGAAGCCGTTACTACGCGGTGATTACGCCAAAAGTTACCGTTGGGTTATCCCAACGGCTAGTTTGACCGCGTTGACGGTCCAACTTCGGCCACTCGGCTCGCCGACCCGATCACTACAACAGTGACTGAATATTTCGCCGACCGATCGCCAAAGCTGCGGCCAGAATGACTAGTTTACTCCTTTGTTCAGGAGCCCGCCACCGATTCGACTGGACGTCCGCGTTGAACTCGTATGCTCCGACTGCCAGCGGCCACCTGTGTCCAATCGACGACGGCCTCGGGGACTACTGATGGGGATATGCCTACCGGGGTATACCCAGCAGGACGTTTCCGACTGGCCCAGGAACTGGCGAGTGGGCCTGCAAGACGGCGACTGGATCAAGTCCCGGTGTGGAGTCAAGCGACTGGAAGCTGAAGGCCCAGGCGAGTAGATAGGCCCAGTCGGATTAGGTTAAACAAGTACCGAAGCCTTAACTGATTCGGTTGAGATATGTAAACCCTAGGGGGAGGTGAGTCTATATAAACCTCCTATAGGGCGTGTAGAGAGACGTTCCATCAGACACCCAAGCGACTCGCCACCTAGCCGCCGAGCTCGCCCCATTGTACCACCATCATAATACAATCTAGCAGGAGTAGGTCTTTACCCTCCGGGGGGCCGAACCTGGGTAAAACCCTGTGTCTCCGCCCTCATCTCGCACCGTAGATGGCTGACAGCCCTTGCCCCTCGTTCTACTACTCGCTGCCGATTGCAGGATCTGCCGTGACCATTCCCAAGCCTTGGAATGCCCCCCGCGAGTCGGAAACGTCCTGCTGGGATAACCTATCAAGGAGAAAGAAAACAATCTGAGCTTAATAATATCTCCATCTACATCCTTATATTTTTTCAGCTCACAAAGTTCAACAAAGTTATTAAGGTGGGCAGCAACATCATCAGAACTAGCACCAGAAAATTGCTCTTTCATCACAAGATTCAACAAAGCAGGCTTAATTTCATAAAAGGTAGCATCAGGAGCTGGTGGAGCAATAGGTGTACTTAGAAAATCATTGTTGTTTGTGGTAGTGAAGTCACACAACTTGGTGTTCTCAGCAGAATTCATTTTTGCAAAGGAAGAGCAAACCTACAGCAGCAACAACTAGAGTAGGAACTATTTTTTTGTGTTTTTGATAAAAAAGCAAACCAAACGAAACTAATTTTTTTGTATTTTTTTTGGTAAAAAAGCAAGCAAAACAAAGCAAAAAAAATACAAAGTAAAGTGAATGGTTGTGAAGGACTCCCCTTGTGAAGCTATCCTTAAACTCCCCGGCAACGGTGATACGTCGGAAACGTATCTATAATTTTTGATGTTCCATGCTTGTTTAGTATCTACTTTGCTTTACTTTGTCCACAGTTTGAGGTGCTTTTCTTATGTTTTGTGGTACTAACCTATTAACAAGTTGCCACACTGCCAGTTGCTTGTTTTCTGTTGTTTTTGGTTCCAGAAAAGCTAGTAAGGAATATTCTCGGAATTGGACGGGACAAAAGCCAAAGTCAATATTTCACCGAGGAGAACACGAAGTCCAGAGGAGAGACAGAGGGGAGCCACAGGGTGGCCACACCCCCCTAGGCGTGGCCTAGGGTGGGCCCGCACCTGGGCAGGGTGTGGGCCCCCTGGCCGCCTCCCAGCCTCGCCTCTTTGCCTATAAGAAGCCCCCGACGCCTAAACCCTAAGGACCCGATCAAAATTCCACGAAACCATCTATAGCCTCCACCACCACCATCGTCCCTAGATCGGGGGGGATCTGAAGCTCTTTCCGGCACCCTGCTGGAGGGGAGATCATCCCGGAGGCCTTCTTCTTCATCATGCCAGCCTCCGGTATGAAGCGTGAGTAGTTCCACCTTGGACTACAGGTCCATGTAGTAGCTAGATGATTGTATATCCTCCTTGTGCTTTCATGTGTAGATCTTGTGAGCTTCGCTCATGATCAAGATCTAATCTATTTGTAATCATGCATGTTATGTTTGCGGGGATCCGATGGATATTTAGATTACTATGTCAGATTGATTAATGGTTTTGTCTTATTGATTCTATCATGTCTGTGTTGTTTGTGATCTTGCATGCTCTCCGTTTTTAGTAGCTATCTTGGCTAGGTAGTTGCTAGTGACTCCAAGAGGGGGTATTTATGCTCGATAGTGGGTTCATGCCTCTACTTAATCAAGGGAAGTGACAGAAATCTCTACGGTTGTAGATGTGTTGTTGCCACTAGGGAGAAAACGACAGTCTCTTGTTCATGGAACAAGTGGATTGTTTACCTTACACACTTTGCTTAAAGCAGTTGTCTGTTGCTTGCAACTTAATACTGGAGGGGGTTCGAATGATAACCCAAAGGTGGACTTCTAGTCATAGATGCAGTTGGATGGCGGTCTATATATTGTTGTATTGCCCAATCAAATCTCATAGAATATTTTTGTCTAGTATTGCATTGTTATGCCTTGCTCAGTCCTGTCAATTGCCCTGCTGTAATTTTTTTACCCAGCATGCCATGTTTGTTTATCTAAGGAGAGCACCTCTAGTGAACTATGGACCACAGTCCAATCTTTACCATTGATACATCTTCCACTGTTACAGTTTACTTGATGCAAACCATCATCATCTTCCACACCATACAGTTAATCCTTTGTTACAGCAACCAGTGAGATTGACAACCTCACTGTTAGTTGGGACAAAGTCTTGAGTTTGTGTTGTGTAGGTTTCCACGTTGCTTGCAACACCTTTGGGATGTTTCCTTCCTCCTACTGGTTCGATAACCTTTGGGACAAAATCCTTGACGTGGCTCAATAGTAGAGCTTCGTTGGGAGACCCCAAGAGAAAGGTATGATGAGCACGACAACGAGTTTTTCATCAGTTATGAAACCAAGGTTATCGAACGAGTAGGAGCAAGTAAACAACCCCAAGGTGTTGCTAACAACTTGGAATCCTACACAACACAAACTCAAGACTTTGCCCCAACTTACAGTGAGGTTGTCAATCTCACTGGTTTGCTAAAAACAAAGGATTAAACATATAGTGTGGAAGGTTATGATTGCTTCAGAAAGTAAACGGTAACAGTAGATGATGTAACAATGGTAAAGATTGGATGGGGTCCATAGTTCACTAGAGGTGTTCTCCTTAAGATAAATAACATAACATGCTGGGTAAACAAATTACAACGGGGCAATTGATAGGAAATGAGCAAGGCATAACAATGCAAATACTAGACATTCATGATTCCTATGAGATTTTATTGGGCATTACAACAATATACATAGACCGCCATCCAACTGCATCTATGACTAGTAATCCACCTTCAGGTTATCATCCGAACCCCCTCCAGTATTAAGTTGCAAGCAACGGATAACTGCATTAAGCAATGCGTGTAAAGTAAACAATACAATTGTTCCATGAACAAAAGATTAATGTTTTCTCCCTAGCGGCAACAACACATCTACAACCTTAGAGATTCCTGTCACTTCCCCAGATTCAATAGAGGTATGAACCCACTATCGAGCATAAATACTCCCTCTTGGAGTCACTAGCATCTAGTTGGCCAAGATAGCTACTAAAACCGGAGAACATGCAATATCGCAAACAACACAGACATGATAGAATCAATAATCAATAAGACATGATAGAATCAATAGTCAATCTGACATAGTATCTCAATATCCATCGGATCCTCGCAAACAAAACATGTATGATTACAAATAGATGATATTGATCATGAACGAAGCTCACAAGATCTAAACATGATAACACAAAGGAGGAGAAACAACCATCTAGATACTGTATGGACCCATAGTCCAAGAGTGAACTACTCACGCATCATACCGAAGGCTGGCATGGTGATGAAGAAGGCCTTCGGGATGATCTCTCCCCTCCGGCAGGGTGCCGGGAAGAGCTTCAGATCCCCCGATATAGGGACGATGGTGGAAGCGGCTACGGACTGTTTCATGGAGATCTAATCGGGTGTTTAGGGTTTGGCATCAGGGGCTTATATAGGCGAAGAGGCGAGGCAAGAGGGCGGCCAGAGGGCCCACACCCTGCCCAGGCGCGGCCTAGGGTGGGACCGCACCTGGGGGGTGCGACCACCCTGTGGATCCCCTCCGTCTCTCCTTCGGTCTCTGTGTTCATTCCGATGAAATATTGACTTTGGCTTTTGTCCCGTCCAATTCCGAGAATATTTCCTTACTAGCTTTTCTGAAACCAAAAACAGCAAAAAAAGGCAACTGGCACTACAGGAAGTGACAGAAATATCTACGGTTGTAGATGTGTTGTTGCCACTAGGGAGAAAACAACGGTCTCTTGTTCATGGAACAAGTGCATTGTTTACCTTACACACTTTGCTTAAAGCAGTTGTCTGTTGCTTGCAACTTAATACTAGAGGGGGTTCGGATGATAACCCAAAGGTGGACTTCTAGTCATAGATGCAGTTGGATGGCAGTCTATGTATATTTTTGTATTGCCCAATCGAATCTCATAGGATCTTTTTGTCTAGTATTGCATTGTTATGCCTTGCTCAGTCCTGTCAATTGCCCTGCTGTAATTTGTTTACCCAGCATGCCATGTTTGTTTATCTAAGGAGAGCACCTCTAGTGAACTATGGACCACGGTCCAATCTTTACCATTGATACATCTTCCACTGTTACAGTTTACTTGATGCAAACCATCATCACCTTCCACACCATACAGTTAATCCTTTGTTACAGCAACCGGTGAGATTGACAACCTCACTGTTAGTTGGGACAAAGTCTTGAGTTTGTGTTGTGTAGGTTTCCACGTTGCTTGCAACACCTTTGGGACGTTTCCATCCTCCTACTGGTTCGATAACCTTGGTTTCTTACTGAGGGAAATCTTGCTGCTGTACCGCACCATACCTTCCTCCTAGGGTCTCTCAACGAAGTGCTGCTGCACGCATCAAACGGCGCCAGAAAAATCCTTGACGTGGCTCAATAGTAGATCTTCGTTGGGAGACCCCAAGAGGAAGGTATGATGAGCACGACAACAAGTTTTCCCTCAGTTATGAAACCAAGGTTATCGAATGAGTTGTAGGGTTCGCAGCATAGAAAACAAAAAATTTCCTACGATGGGAACATCTATGTACCAAGATCTATCTACTAGATACAAGCAACGGGTGGATATACATCCATAGAATACATATCCTCGAAGACCTAATAGCGTTAACGAGGTTGTACTCGTGGATGATGTAGACGAACGCTTGCCGATCTCAAGATCGTGATGAAGTCCATCTGGTCCAGCCGGTCCAGCATGATCAAGTCCAGCACCTCAAAACAGTGGTGCATCCGTGATCGCACACACGTACGGGTACCCGACAACCTCCGCGCCCTCGCTCCAGCGAAGCAGTGGAAGCAACAAATCCTTCCAGAAAAAGCCACCGGGAACATGTATCTCGCTGATCCGAGACCATGGGGAAATTCTAAAGGGGGGAGAGAGATCCTTCACGAGGAGGTGTGCTTTGAGAGGAGGAGAGGGGGGCCTTTTATAGGGGAGAGGGGGGGGGGCACCCAAGGGGCATGGCGCCCAGCCATGGGTCTTCCCCCACCTCTTCCACATTCATGTGGGTGGAGCTCCCACTCAAAATGAAAAGCCTCCACTGCCATTAAAAAGCCTCCACTCAAAAATCCACTCACATGCATTAAATTTCCACCAAATTTAATGCAAGCTCTCATTTAAATAAAACTCTTTTATTTATTTATTCAGAATTTTTTAATTACTTTAATTAACAAACATTCACATAAAACCCCTTACAACATTTCAATTTCACATGCAGAACCAGTTTCAGCAATTTCAACCGAAACAGTTTCGGTGTCTAGTGAAATAAATTCCTGCGCTTTCCTTTTCTTTTTCTGGCATATCATTTGCTCCGAATGGTGTCGGTATCCCTTAAGTGTGTCCCCCTACGGTTCCCGAATAATGCGGACATGATCGAGACCCTTCTCTGATCAATAATCAGTAGCGGGACCTGGAGATCCATACTGACTCCCACACATTCAACGATGACTTCTGTGATCGTGTGAACCTTTTACGCTAGTATCTTAATCCCTTTGTTTCACGATATATTACATGTCCGAGATTCGATCATCGGTATCTCCATACCTAGTTTGATCTCGTTACCGACATGCACTCTTTTCTCGTTCCCGTGATATAACATTCTAGTGATCAAATCACTTGCTTGCATGCTAACCAATGTGATATCACCGAGAGGGCCCCGAGTATATCTATCCGTCATCGGGATGAACAAATTCCACTCTTGATCCATGGGTATCAACATAACACTTTAGTAGTTCTGAAGCCATCTTTATAATCACCCAGTTACGGTGTGACATTTGATGTCATCGAGAAACTCTTCCGGTGTTAGTGATTGGCATGATCTCATGGTCTAAGGATTAGGATCACTTCGTAAGTTGTTATAGCAATATAAACTCAATGACTTTGATCGTAATGCTATACTTCGGATGAATGTTCATCACATCATTACACTAATGTTGTGACCTCGTTATTAACAACATCCAATGTCCATGATCAGGAAACTTTGATCATCTTGTTAATCAACGAGTTAGTTTATAAGAGAGGCATAACTAGGAACTTCCTTTTTGTTTATTAAACACACATGTATTAACGTTTCCGTATTAATACAATTATAGCATGCAAAATAAACATTTATCATAAATAAGGAATACGATAATAACCACTTTATTATTGCCTCTCGGGCATATTCCCTTCAGTCTCCCACTTGCACTAGAGACAATAATCTAGTTTGAAAACTTTGTGTATTGAACACCTATGGCTTTCCGGTGTTCCAAATACGTAATTGCAAGTGGTTAACATAATCTACGGATCTGACACTTTCAGGTCCGTGTGTATTTGCATGTCTTTGCGTCTTCACGCATCACTCATTCTCCAATGAGATGGCATTGTATAAATTTGGTCTTTTGGTGAGACCTTTAGTTCCTTGGGGTTAAAACACGTCGATACTATTGTCACACAATATATCTTTAGTGTTAGCCCGTTGCGAATCACACCTTAGTTTGATAACAAACTACTTGACACAAATTCCCTCCTTTGCTGCTACTATAGCAGTCATATACTTAGCCTTTTGTTGTAGTATTCGTCACAATGTCTTAACTTTGGAACTCTTCCAAATCCATCATGGAATCTCCTTTCCATTACATTGTGCCACCCATATTTTAAATTGAGATAAACTTAATTTGTATCTTGTGACAAAACTAGTATCAATGTAACTCTTTACAATGAACTATTTGTAATTGTTTGTCACCTCTACACAAATATATTCTTAGTTCTTCCAAAAGATCATAAGAATATCCTTACTATCGTCCAATGATCATTTTATGATTCATTCTGGTATATGCTCATAACACTTAGAGCATAGGACATATCTGGATGTGTACATATCATGGTATGATTGATCAAACAATTCTCGTGATTTCACTCATCAAGTGTCAAAGCACTTGAATCTTGTTTCACTTATCAAGTGTCGATACACTTGAATCTTGATTCAATTCTTTTCCATGCGACAAGAACCGTTTCTTGTTGTTTCTATATTGAACTCCTTCAATATCTCATATATGTACGTTTGGCACAACCATATTAGCGTCACAGTCTATCCACTATAGACATTCATGCTTAAATATTCGGGTTTTGCCTAAGTATTTCATCGAAATGAAATTCTTAACCTTTGTCAATAAAACATACATCATTTCTAATCAACAAGATGTCATCCACATAATGTATTAGAAATGTGTCTCAGCGCTCCCACTTAATTTCTTGCAAATGCAAGCATCTTCATCATCTCCTGCTGAAAACTCCTTTTCATTAAGGTGAAGATTCCAACTCCGCGATGCTTACTTCAACCATTGAAGTTTGCATGCCCTTCTTAGCATCCTTTGAATTAACAAAACCCTTTGGATCGTGTCATGTACACGTCCTAGGTAACCATTCTATTAGAAGAACTTTGTTTTGTTTATTCATCTACCATATACCAAATTATATGTAGTGGTTGCTACTTTAATCCGTCCAGACTAAATATCGCTATGAAAGATCAAATCTTGTCATAGTCAACTCCTTGAACATTGTCATAAAATACTTTACAACATGGCGACTATTTCATAGATGTGAAACATCCATGTCTGTTTCTTTATAGATCCAAATACGACCGATAGGTTTTTACACCTTTCCGGAGGGTCTTCCAAGTTCAAAACTTGATTTATCGTGTATGGACTTATCAGGATTTTATGGCTTCAAGCCATTTGACGGAGTCAGGGCCTATCATCGCTTCTTTGTATGTATTCGGTTCATCATTGTCAAACAATAATGATTTACTCTCAAATCTTAGCATTTGATTGTTTAACCGACCTACTTGGTTCAATAGGAACTTAGATCTCCGTGACCACAACCTTTTAGGCACATAAGCTATGAACATTATGGCATCCTTCGGAACGATTTCCGGCGCTGCGCAACTCAGCACATATAGCTAAGGTTCGTTAACCTTATCAAAGTTCTATTGTCCTCCCACTTAACTTTTACGAAAAATTCCTTCTCCAAGAAACTTCACATTTCAAGCGACAAACCCTTTTGTCCTCGGTGTTATGGAGGAATAACCAATTGTTATTCGAAATAACCTACAAAGACATGCTCATCCAACTTTGGTTGTAAACATCTTACTTATGTTTAACATACCAAAATTTAAGAAAGTACAACTTGGGTTTTACCCCAAACCATAACTCATATGGTGTCATTTCAACGGATCAAGATGGATCTCTTTTCAGTGTAAAAGCGGTAGTCTCTAAAGCTTTAATCTTTTAAAACATAATGGCAGTTTTATCAATAACACCTTTGATCCAACCATGTCAAACAAGGTTTCATTACAAATCTCAAACACTCCATATTCCTATGGTGTTTCAGGAGATGTAAATCTAGGTGTTTTGCTAAACTTGTAACTCAAATAAATCACTTTTATGATAAAATCATAATTCATTTATTTTTCTTGTTACACTTGTAACTCAAATAAATCCCTTATGATAAAATCATAAACCATTTATTTTCTTGTTACAATGATTTTCACTTCATCTTGAAAGTCTTTGAAACGTTTTTCAAATATTTCATACTTCTTTCTCATTAAGTGAACATTCACTCAAATTTCCGGAGAAAGCATATGAAGTTGAAACCCATCGCTTACGACTACACATAATGGACTACATACATCGATATGTATAAATTCCAATAATTTAGTCGTTCGTTCTTCTTTGGCCTTTGAACGAAGTTTTAATTATCACGTGGAAAGTCTCACAAGCGTCACTTGATCAAATCAAAGACTCCAAAAATCCATGAATATGGAGATTCTTCATGTTTTCTTTCCTATATAATTTAAACAACGATGTCACTTCGTAAGTGATCTTTCAATCATTTGTCTTGCGACATTTTAGCATTAGGTTTTATGGATGTGATTTCTCCAACTAGATTTGTAAATCATCCATATATATGGAATACGATAATTATTTGAACAACCTTTGTTCTCATAATACCTGATTCAAATAACAATTATTAAAACAAATCTTGAAGTCAAGCTTTGATGTCAACGAGAAATACAAACAACGGTTTGTTTGTTTTTGATGAACATCATCACATATTCTCTTGCTAGTTATTTAGGCCATTGTGGTTTATGAATTGCGTCGTTCCGTATGAAATTTCATACCAACCAATTCGGTATCCAATACCCAAGAACCACATTGTTTAACAAGCAAAGAATACCACCATAACATGTATATCATTTATATACCTAAATTGGATATTTCCAATCTTTTATTTTCTGCCAAATATATTTTATAGATTCTCTTTCAGCATTTCCTTTTCCTTTTAAAAGAATCTATCAACATCAAAAGTGGCGCCATATACATGACACATAGTCCAAAGCGTGTATATTCAAATAATAATACCTTTGGACTTGCACTTTGTAACTACCTCGGTGAATTACGCTCCTAGTTACAAGCCTGGATGAGCGGAAATGGTTGAAATAGTACGGTGGGGCCCAAATGCCACTCATAGGTAGACCTTTCGGCCGTCCCAACCATTTCCAAACATCGGGACAAGAACGGGCGGCGTAATCGGCAGGCGAAGGGATCAACTACATACACAAATGAGTATGTATGCAAGCCACCATACAACAGTACATCAGAGCCATTCCATCTAAAAAGAAAGGAAATATAGCAACGCCATACGGCAAGATTCAAATGTCCTAGATAGATATAATAGTTTAGGATACCTCCTCATACATCAAACATCAGAGTATCAGGTGGAAGCGACAAACAAGATCCGAGTACGGATAAGAAGCAAATCGGCATAAGATGCCCCATAAATAAACACATCCCGCCCATAGATCTCACGGATCCCCGTTCCCGGAATCTCTACACCGAACGATCGTTGCCCACATCGTCTGCCTCCTCCACCCAGTATCCATCTTGTGAGTGTACCTGTCCATCTGAATCAAACAATTTATCGTGTGAGACCCTAGGGGTACTCAGCAAGTCTTTATGCCTCTAAAGGGGACACAACCTGGGGTGACGCAATTGCAGCAAAAGATAATACCTAGCAATTCTATAGATACTCGCTAACCATCCTCCTAACCAAAGATAGACGGATGTCCGTGAATTAATGACAATAGTTATAACAGTAATATCACCAGATCCATCCTCCTCCTCGCTTACCAACGAGGAAGCGGACGAACAACCCCCCATCCGTTGGCAGTTTTATTATCCATTCCATGAGTGTTGCACTATTTACTAGTCAGTTACTTAGTCAAATTAAAAGCGGTACTTTAGTTATGCTTGTCTATGATCGAGAAACTGTGCTCCAAGTCGTCCATAACCGCGGACACGGCTTTCAGAAAGTTTTACCCTGCAGGGGTGCACAAATAGCAACACACACTCGATCAACCTCGGAAAAACCAAATCAAATCCCAACGAGGCCTTCACGACAAAGCAATCACAGGATTCAAAAATATTTCTGGGAGCCACCCCATTGAGTACACCCGCAACGAAGTTAGCTGACTCCGAGACGGACTCAAGGTTTGGGTGGACGGCTGTAAACGACTGGGAACCCGAAAGTGTGACTGGGCTTGTCGATACCGCGAAATCGTGTCCCGATCCTAAACAGTACAGGTGCTCCTCGCACAATCGTAAATAAAGCAGTAAAGCATGGCATAAGTACAGGATAGTAAATAAAACCTCAAACTAGTTTGTGGCCCCAAGAAATAAGAATGAATCAAGCTCTGGCTCAGGGGGGGTCCCATAAGCCTCCCGGATGTGGATAGCGCGAATAATCAAGGAACAGGAATCAAGTACTCGGGGTCCTACGGGACACAAGTGAGCAGGAAAAACCAAATAGCAGATATTGCTCACCGGTGCCACTTTCATTAGTTATCACATTACTACTCAGGTTAAGTGGTTTAGGTACCTCGTTATCCATCAGACTCTCACATACCCTACACATGCTGTTCTACGACTCGCATGGCTCAAACAACTCCTGCGGTAATGGCTCATGGGATGGAGGAACAAGCTTGGTGGGGTTTAAAAGTAAAGGCTATGCAATACTTGGGATTCAGTTTAATGCAATCGCGACTCCATGATGCAAGAATAAGATAGAGGCAATAGGTACTATATGTATGCAAGCATGTGGTAGTGCTTGCCTGGCAGCTCCGTTGAAGCGAGAGAAGGATCTGGGTAGTGCTCCTGGTTTTCTTGATATATCCCCTGCTCAGTGTCTATTCGAAGAAGAACCAAACAAACAAGGGCCAACATAAATAGAGTGCACAAGCATATGAATAAGATGCGACAAGCAAACAATCATGCCATGATGAATGATGCACAATTTTCATGGCAATAATGTAGCATGGCATGGGTGAGGTGTGGAATACAAGAAATAAACATTTTATTGAGTTTTGGCCACATTTTATCCTCATATTAGTTGTTGTTTACATTATACTTATATTATGCATGCTGCAAAACAGATATGGAATGCATAAACAGAAAGGAATCGTCAAGCTAATCATTTTAGACATATCATTTGTTAAATTTGGAGTTATAAAACGAAAGTTATTAATTTATTAAGAAAAGGGCATTTTATTGTAATTTAATTCAACTTGAAATTTTAAGTGCCCAAAATATATTTTGGATGGCATATTTGAAATCCTCACATTTTTCTGATTCAAAAACATATATCATTTGTATTATTTGGAATTAGAATTCAAAAGTTATTAAAAACAGATTTAAATTTGAAATTTGAATTAATTTGAAAAAGTTTAAATGGAAACAGAAATTCAGAAAACTTTTCCTACTCAAAGGGAGCCAGCCACTGTCACTGACAAGTGGGGCCAACAGCTGACTCAGCAGCAGGTGGGGCGCAGCGGCCGAGCGGGCTTTTATCACCGCGAGCTGAGCTAGCTCATGCGGCTGACAGGTGGGGCTGGCGGTCTCGCGGGTCCACTGCGCGCACGGCCAGCTGGTGGTCGACACGTGGTGGATCTGGGGACTGCGGGTTGAGGAGTGCAAAACTCCGGGATCCTTTTTGCAAAAACGCCAAGGAAGCTGACATGTGGGCCTAGAGGAGCGCGGGTTTAGGCGGGAAAAAGGGGAGGGGGCTATCTGCGAAAACGACGACGCTGCTGCTGACTGCTGACGGACGCGGCGCTGCCGGCGATGAAATCTGGCCGTCTCCCGGCGACGATGGCGACGCACCTAGCGAGAATTAGAAGATGATGCCAAAACAAAAGATGGAGGGGAAAGTCCGGTCTACAACTTTCGTGTTCGGGGTTTCTCCGGAGGAGGGCTACAACGCGCGGGCTTCGACGAGGAACAGAGGCAGGAGCTGCAGCAGCTGCTGCTGTTGCCAGAGCGTGGCGCGCGGCGGCGCACGCGGAGTGCTTGACGGAAGGTGGCGGCGTTGTGGTGCACGAGAGGGAAGGGGACCTTGTCTGAGGGGTAGAGGGGTTCACCAGGAGCGCGTCGGTGCAGACGAAGGAGCTCGGGGCGGTCGCGATCTGGTGCGTAGCTGGCTGGCCGGAGCTCCTGGTGCGCACGGACACGGCGGCGGCGGGGCTTCTCCGGCGAGCTTCAGTGGCGACCTCCGGTACAGCGTGATGTAGGGGAACGAGATGAACCTCCTGGACGCCTTGGACCCCTTCTAGCACAGCTCCAACCGCCCTTCTTCTGGCCTGGACGGTCTAGGGTTTAGAGGGGCATGGGGTGGCCATGGTCATGCTTGGGGAAGGAGGAAGGAGGGAGAGGGGTTCCTGGGGTCTCAGATCTCGATCTGGGGTCTGGGTTAGGTGATGGAGATAAGGAGGGGAGCACATGGGCTGCTTTGATTAGCCTTCCAAGGGAGAGGAGAGGCTCGGGGAGGGTTTTCTTTTCTTGCCTCCTTCTTGTCCTGTAGCTTAGAGAGGGGAGAGAGGGACCAGGGAGCAGGGAAGCTCGTGGGTTGGAGGGCAGGCTCGGGCTGGGGCCCTCCTGGCAGGGAGAGAAGAGAGGAAGAGAGAGATAGGGTAGGAGGGAGGCTCGGCTAGGGTTTGGATAGGGTTGGGTGGAGAGAGAGAAGAGAGTAGGTGGAGTGTGGGGCCAGGGAGAGGGTAGCCCTGTGGGGCATGCATGGTAGAGAGAGGAGAGGCCGAGAGGGAGGGGTAGATCATGTGGGGTCGAGCTAGGGTTAGCTAGAGAGGGTTGGCTCGGGTAGGGTTTTGAGAGAGGGGTGATGGCTTAGGGTTAGCTAGAGAGGGAGAGGGGTTAGGTTAGATGGTTTATCTAGCTTAGGACCTTAGATAGATTAGAGAGGGACAAATGGCCAAAGCACAAGTAGATTTTAGAGAAATAATAAAAGAAGGCTAGAATGCTTGAGTTGGGGTTGGATATGGCAATATGGTATGGTCACACATCATTAAGAAGAGAGAACACATACAAATAAAACTCAAAACCCAACAAGGAGAAAGGGATGATCATGAAAAGGGTATGGTTGCATGGGACATGCATTACATTTAATGCACTCCCTAAGAGGATGTAAAAGGTATGAGTGATGAGAAAACACATGGGATTGAATTAATATTCAAATAAATGAGGGGCCCATATGTAGGGAAATAGAATTGAAGTAAGCGGTGATGTTAACATTTTAGTGGTGAGAGAAACAATAAGAGAGATGCCCCCAACTCAATTTGGGCATTCAAACAATATATCAATATCCAAAAACAATATCAAGAGGCAAATACAATTGATAATGCATATGGGAGAAGAACCAAACCAAAAAGGGTTTTAGATGATGCTTAAATGCAAGGTGGCATGATGACATGAGCATGATATAATGATGATGCAATAATTATGTCTAGGAAGTAGTCATTATATTACTAGATCAAGTAGCATTACAGTTGTTAGACAAATGGGATGCTACAACTCTCCCCCACTAAACAGGAATCTCGCCCCGAGATTCTAGGAAGAAGAAGAAGACTCAAAGAGGGTAGGATAGTTGGCATGGAGCTCATCTTCACGCTCCCAAGTGGCTTCATCAACGGAATGGTGCGACCACTGCACCTTGCAGAACCTGATGGACTTGTTGCGAGTCCTTCTTTCTGCGATCTCGAGGATTTTTGTGGGGTGTTCTTGATAAGACAGGTCTTCTTGGAGATTGATTAGCTCATGATCCACGGTCCTGCCGGGATCCTTGAAGCACTTCTTGAGTTGAGAGATGTGGAAAACATCATGAACCTTGAGTTTTTCCGGGAGCTCAAGAGCATAAGCAACCTCTCCTCTTCTACCACGAATTTTGAAAGGACCGATGTATCTAGGATCCAGCTTTCCTTTGATACCAAAACGGTGCGTGCCTTTCATGGGAGTGACACGAAGGTAAACGAGGTCACCAGGGGCATACACCATGTCCGTGTGCTTCCTGTCATAATTGCTCTTCTGGCGACTTTGAGCAATCTTCAGATTTTCAAGAATGATGTGCACCTTCTCCTCCGCTTGAGTTACAATGTCAGGGCCAAACCAAATTCTTTCTCCTGCACCTGACCAACCAATCGGAGTTCTGCATTTGCGGCCATAGAGAGCCTCAAATGATGCCATCTTCAGACTTTTCTGGAAGCTGTTGTTGTAAGAGAATTCAGCATAAGGAAGACATTCCTCCCACTTCATGCCAAAAGAGATGACGCAAGCACGAAGCATATCCTCCAGAATCTGATTGATCCTTTCAACCTGTCCTTGCGACTGAGGGTGGTAAGCTGTGCTGAAGTTCAATTTTGTTCCCAAAGCATTTTGGAAACTTTCCCAGAACTTGGAAGTGAAGATGCTTCCACGGTCTGAACTGATCTCAAGCGGAACCCCATACAAAGAGACAATTCTGTTGATATAGAGCTCAGCCAACTGAATTCCAGAAATTGTTTCCTTGACGGGGAAGAAGTGAGCCACTTTAGAAAGCCTGTCAATGACAACAAAGATTGCATTGTTGCCCTTCTGCGACCTTGGAAACCCAGTGATGAAGTCCATCTCTACTTTCTCCCATTTCCATTCCAGGGGTTTCAATGGCTGTAGAAGACCGAAAGGTTTCTGATGGACAGCTTTCACTCTGCGGCAGACATCGCACTCCGAGACATACTTGGCACAATATCGTTTCAATCCCGGCCACCAATATTGTGTTTTCAAGTCCATGTACATCTTTGTGCTGCCAGGGTGGATAGAAAGAACGGAATCATGCGCCTCCTTGAGAACTTGCTCTCTCAAACCCGGGTAGTTCGGAACAAACATCCGGTGTTCAAAGAAAAGCGTGCCTTGATCATCGACGTGGAAGGACTCATACTTCGGAAGCTGAAGTTTGGAGATGATCTTTCTGGTGTGCGGATCACCAAGCTGACGAGAGCGAACCTTTTCTTCCAAGAGAGGGGTTGCTAGGAGGTTCAGGAGATACCCTTGTTCCACAATTTCAAGGTTGAGCTGACGGAATTCCTCGCACAAGAGAGGCTGTTGTTCTTCCATCATGAGGTTATTGACATAAGCTTTGCGGCTGAGAGCATCGGCCATGACATTAGCTTTGCCCGGAGTGTAGTTGATGGTCAAATCAAAATCATTGATTGCTTCAATCCATCTCCTCTGTCGAAGGTTGAGATCAGGCTGAGTGAAGATATACTTCAGACTCTTGTGATCAGAAAAGATTTCACAACGGTTGCCAAGCAAGTAGTGCCTCCATAGCTTCAAAGCAAAGACAACTGCTGCGAGCTCGAGGTCATGTGTAGGATAGTTGATATCATGCGTCTTCAACTGTCGAGAGGCATAAGCAACAACTTGTTTTTCTTGCATAAGGACCGCACCCAATCCTTGCAAAGAGGCGTCACAGAATATCTGGAAAGGCTTAGATGTGTCCGGAGGAACCAAGACTGGTGTGGAAGTGAGCTTCTCTTTGAGTGTCTCAAAGCTTGCTTGACATGCAGGAGTCCAAAGGTATTTCTTGCCTTTCTTGAGGAGATCGATAAGAGGCTTTGATATCTTTGAAAAGTTCTGAACGAAGCGACGGCAATAACTAGCCAAACCAAGGAAACTCCGCACTTCTTTGACATTAACAGGAGGAAGCCATTCAACAATTGTCTTCACGGTTTCCGGGTTGACTGCAATGCCCTTGGCAGAGATGACATTACCAAGATAGGTTACTTGAGGCAGCCAAAACTCACACTTTGAGAACTTTGCATACAAGCGGTTCTCACGAAGCTTGTTTAGGACACACCAAAGATGTTCTTCATGTTCTTCCTTTGACTTAGAATAGACTAGGATGTCATCCAGATAGACCACAACAAACTTATCAAGATACTCCATGAAAACCGAGTTCATAAGCCTCGAGAAGGTGGCAGGTGCGTTGGTGAGACCGAAAGACATGACCGTGTACTCATACAGGCCATAGCGGGTGGTGAAAGCTGTTTTAGGAACATCTTCCTTGCGAATCTTGATTTGGTGATAACCACTTCTTAAGTCAAGCTTAGAGAACACCACAGCTCCAGCTAGCTGATCGAAGAGATCATTAATTCGCGGAAGGGGATATTTATTCTTGATGGTTTTAGCATTGAGAGCCCAATAGTCAACACAAAGTCTATCAGTCCTGTCTCGTTTTTTCACAAAGATTGTTGGGCTACCCCAAGAAGAAGTACTGTGTTGAATGAAACCCAACTTCTCTTGTTCATCAAGTTGACGTTTGAGTTCAGCCAACTCAGCAGGACCCATTTTATAAGGCCGCTTGGAAATAGGAGCCATTCCAGGTTCAAGCTCAATTACAAACTCAACCTCACGATCCGGAGGCATACCCGACAACTCTTCAGGAAAGACATCTGGGAACTCACAGACCACCGGAACACTCTGAATAGCTTCCATAGCATCATCATTCAGAGCCGCCAAAGAGAAAAGATGGATAGCAGGAGTCAGACTTGGAGAAAAGACTATATGGCCTTCAGGAATCTTCAAAGAAACCGAGCGTTCAGCACAATCAATCACAGCTGCATTTGCTGTCAACCAATCCATGCCCAAGATGACATCAATGTCAGAATTTCCCAGAACAATTAAGGACGCCGAGAACGAAGAGCCACCAATCTCAATTTGATTGCCATGGCTGATATGGACAGCCCTCATGTTTGCTCCAGGAGAAAGGACCATTAACCGCTTGAGGAGAGGAACCATAGCTAACTCATTTTCATTTGCAAACTTGTGAGAAACAAATGAATGCGATGCACCAGAATCAAACAAAACTCGTGCAGGGACTGAGTTAACGGGAAGCATACCCATCACAACTCCAGGTGCATGCTCAACTTGAGCGACGTTGACACAGTTGGCACGAGCAACAGTAGACCCAGGCTTGGTGTTGATGTTGAGAGCCCGAGGTGGTGGTGCACGAACCATAGGAGAGCTTGCCGCAGATCTTGGAGGTGGTGGCGGAAGAGCTTTGTTTTTCATCGGACAGTTCCAGTTTTGATGCCCAGAGTCTCCACACGTGAAACAAGCACCAGGTGGACGTGGAGCAACGTAGCCAGGGACTCTGCCAGGCGCTCCAGGGTAGTGGTGGTTGTATCCCCTGGGAGCCGCAGTGAGGAAGTTTGTTGGCCTTGCCGCGTAGCTTGAAGGTCTTGGTGGAGCCGGGAGCGACTGTGGGGTGTTAGGAACCCAGACACGACGCTTAGAAGGAGTTGACATAGCTGAAGAGCTTGCTGCCTCGCGGTTGTGTTTCTTTGACTCCTCAAACACTTGCCTACTTGCTTCCTCCTGCAGAGCTGTATGCTGAAGTTCCAGAAAAGATGCCGGCCTTGCATGTGTGATTGCATATTTAATGGATGCGTTGAGCCCTTGCCGGAACCTCTTTTGCTTCTTCTTGTCATCAGAGATCTCATCGCCACCATAACGAGAAAGATTCATGAAGTTCCTGATGTAGGTATTGACATTGTCATTTCCCTGCTTGAGGTTGAGAAACACTTCCTTCATCCTTTCCATGACAATTTCTGACAGATACTGCTCTTTGAAGGCTCCAGTGAACTGTTCCCAAGTAGGCTGAAAACCAATGCAGTTTGCCTTCAGGTAATTCTCCCACCAGAGAGCTGCATCTCCCTTCAGAAGGTGAGTAGCACATTTTACCCATTCTTGCTCAAGAACATCAGCAGTCTCCAGTAGCCTTGACATCTCACGCAGCCAATCATCAGCATCAAGTGGTTGATCAGACACATCAAATTGGCGTGGGTTGAACTTCAGGAAGCTTTTGATGTCTCCTCTCTTGGGAGGTGGAGGTAGCGGAGCAAACTCATTCCTCCGAACACTCTCTTCAAAACGCTGCTGGTTCTTCTGCATTGCTGCCAAGGCATTGGCGATGTTTGACAACGCGGACCCCAGTTGAGGTGGTATGTCCTCATCAGAACGGCGTGGTGGTGCCATCCTGTGATTGATATAAAACACAAGTCAGTACTATAATGGAGAATAATAATAATCCAAAATAGTACCAAGATGGAATTAACCAAGATTAAAGGATACAATTTACTAAGATGATATTAAAATATCAACAAAGTTCAAAGCACCTAGAAGATATTAAGCATATCGCACATGACTGAAAAGGAGTGTGGTACACAGATATATCAAAGAAAAATTTTCCGCAAATTTCGGCATTAAACTACCAATAGATGCGCAAAATCACTTAACGAATCAAGATTAGTGACTCTACCAATTCAATATACAAAAGCGAATGATAAGAGTAGTGGTATGGTCGCGACTCCATCCCGCACTCAAAGCATTACCCCGCACATGAATAAGTAGAACACATATCCTAACCCCTTCTTCTGACGATGAACCTAAAGATTGGTAACTACGGAAACGAACACCCCAAACAAGATAACGCCGGATAACAAATAGTAAGACAAATCGCGGCGGTATACAACGAATCAGATAGATCGCGTCGGTTTGCAAAAGCCTGTCGGTATGGAATGTACCAACAGTTGATAACCAAAAGGCCGATAAAGATAACATGTTGGATGCAACAGATAGACAAAGAATTACACACTCACACTCAACCTATGGTACTACGGAAACCCAGAACACGTGAATCCTAGTTTGAACTTAAGAAGAGGATAGAAAACGTTACACTTCCTTACCAGAAAAGGGTGGGTGGGTGGGTAAGAAGAAAAATGGAAGCAGTCCTACTCTCACGTTTTGTTTTTCCCTAGTATACATAGCTACCAAAATATTTTCTAGACTGACAACGACCATTTGGCTGAGACCCTGAAGGGCGGGATGGCTCTGATACCAATTGTAACTACCTCGGTGAATTACGCTCCTAGTTACAAGCCTGGATGAGCGGAAATGGTTGAAATAGTACGGTGGGGCCCAAATGCCACTCACAGGTAGACCTTTCGGCCGTCCCAACCATTTCCAAACATCGGGACAAGAACGGGCGGCGTAATCGGCAGGCGAAGGGATCAACTACATACACAAATGAGTATGTATGCAAGCCACCATACAATAGTACATCAGAGCCATTCCATCTAAAAAGAAAGGAAATATAGCAACGCCATACGGCAAGATTCAAATGTCCTAGATAGATATAATAGTTTAGGATACCTCCTCATACATCAAACATCAGAGTATCAGGCGGAAGCGGCAAACAAGATCCGAGTACGGATAAGAAGCAAATCGGCATAAGATGCCCCATAAATAAACACATCCCGCCCACAGATCTCACGGATCCCCGTTCCCGGAATCTCTACACCGAACGATCGTTGCCCACATCGTCTGCCTCCTCCACCCAGTATCCATCTTGTGAGTGTACCTGTCCATCCGAATCAAACAATTTATCGTGTGAGACCCTAGGGGTACTCAGCAAGTCTTTATGCCTCTAAAGGGGACACAACCTGGGGTGACGCAATTGCAGCAAAAGATAATACCTAGCAATTCTATAGATACTCGCTAACCATCCGCCTAACCAAAGATAGACGGATGTCCGTGAATTAATGACAATAGTTATAACAGTAATATCACCAGATCCATCCTCCTCCTCGCTTACCAACGAGGAAGCGGACGAACAACCCCCCATCCGTTGGCAGTTTTATTATCCATTCCATGAGTGTTGCACTATTTACTAGTCAGTTACTTAGTCAAATTAAAAGCGGTACTTTAGTTATGCTTGTCTATGACCGAGAAACTGTGCTCCAAGTCGTCCATAACCGCGGACACGGCTTTCAGAAAGTTTTACCCTGCAGGGGTGCACAAATAGCAACACACACTCGATCAACCTCGGAAAAACCAAATCAAATCCCAACGAGGCCTTCACGACAAAGCAATCACAGGATTCAGAAATATTTCAGGGGGCCACCCCATTGAGTACATCCGCAACGAAGTTAGCTGACTCCGAGACGGACTCAAGGTTTGGGTGGACGGCTGTAAACGACTGGGAACCCGAAAGTGTGACTGGGCTTGTCGATACCGCGAAATCGTGTCCCGGTCCTAAACAGTACAGGTGCTCCTCGCACAATCGTAAATAAAGCAGTAAAGCATGGCATAAGTACAGGATAGTAAATAAAACCTCAAACTAGTTTGTGGCCCCAAGAAATAAGAATGAATCAAGCTCTGGCTCAGGGGGGTCCCATAAGCCTCCTGGATGTGGATAGCGCGAATAATCAAGGAACAGGAATCAAGTACTTGGGGTCCTACGGGACACAAGTGAGCAGGAAAAACCAAATAGCAGATATTGCTCACCGGTGCCACTTTCATTAGTTATCCCATTACTACTCAGGTTAAGTGGCTTAGGTACCTCGTTATCCATCAGACTCTCACATACCCTACACATGCTGTTCTACGACTCGCATGGCTCAAACAACTCCTGTGGTAATGGCTCATGGGATGGAGGAACAAGCTTGGTGGGGTTTAAATGTAAAGGCTATGCAATACTTGGGATTCAGTTTAATGCAATTGCGACTCCATGATGCAAGAATAAGATAGAGGCAATAGGTACTATATGTATGCAAGCATGTGGCAGTGCTTGCCTGGCAGCTCCGTTGAAGCGAGAGAAGGATCTGGGTAGTGCTCTTGGTTTTCTTGATATATCCCCTGCTCAGTGTCTATTCGAAGAAGAACCAAACAAACAAGGGCCAACATAAATAGAGTGCACAAGCATATGAATAAGATGCGACAAGCAAACAATCATGCCATGATGAATGATGCACAATTTGCATGGCAATAATGTAGCATGGCATGGGTGAGGTGTGGAATACAAGAAATAAACATTTTATTGAGTTTTGGCCACATTTTATCCTCATATTAGTTGTTGTTTACATTATACTTATATGATGCATGCTGCAAAACAGAACATGGAATGCATAAACAGAAAGGTCTCGTCGAGCTGATCATTTTAGACATATCATTTGTTAAATTTGGAGTTATAAAACGAAAGTTATTAATTTATTAAGAAAAGGGCATTTTATTGTAATTTAATTCAACTTGAAATTTTAAGTGCCCAAAATATATCTTGGATGGCATATTTGAAATCCTCACATTTTTCTGATTCAAAAACATATATCATTTGTATTATTTGGAATTAGAATTCAAAAGTTATTAAAAACAGATTTAAATTTGAAATTTGAATTAATTTGAAAAAGTTTAAATGGAAACAGAAATTCAGAAAACTTTTCCTACTCAAAGGGAGCCAGCCACTGTCACTGACAAGTGGGGCCAACAGCTGACTCAGCAGCAGGTGGGGCGCAGCGGCCGAGCGGGCTTTTATCACCGCGAGCTGAGCTAGCTCATGCGGCTGACAGGTGGGGCTGGCGGTCTCGCGGGTCCACTGCGCGCACGGCCAGCTGGTGGTCGACACGTGGTGGATCCGGGGACTGCGGGTTGAGGAGTGCAAAACTCCGGGATCCTTTTTGCAAAAACGCCAAGGAAGCTGACATGTGGGCCTAGAGGAGCGCGGGTTTAGGCGGGAAAAAGGGGAGGGGGCTATCTGCGAAAACGACGACGCTGCTGCTGACTGCTGACGGACGCGGCGCTGCCGGCGACGAAATCTGGCCGTCTCCCGGCGACGATGGCGACGCACCTAGCGAGAATTAGAAGATGATGCCAAAACAAAATATGGAGGGGAAAGTCCGGTCTACAACTTTCGTGTTCGGGGTTTCTCCGGAGGAGGGCTACAACGCGCGGGCTTCGACGAGGAACAGAGGCAGGAGCTGCAGCAGCTGCTGCTGTTGCCAAAGCGTGGCGCGCGGCAGCGCACGCGGAGTGCTCGACGGAAGGTGGCGGCATTGTGGTGCACGAGAGGGAAGGGGACCTTGTCTGGGGGGTAGAGGGGCTCACCAGGAGCGCGTCGGTGAAGACGAAGGAGCTCGGGGCGGTCGCGATCTGGCGCGTAGCTGGCTGGCCGGAGCTCCTGGTGCGCACGGACACGGCAGCGGCGGGGCTTCTCCGGCGAGCTTCAGTGGCGACCTCCGGTACAGCGTGATGTAGGGGAACGAGATGAACCTCCTGGACGCCTTGGACCCCTTCTAGCCCAGCTCCAACCGCCCTTCTTCTGGCCTGGCCGATCTAGGGTTTAGAGGGGCATGGGGTGGCCATGGTCATTCTTGGGGAAGGAGGAAGGAGGGAGAGGGGTTCCTGGGGTCTCAGATCTCGATCTGGGGTCTGGGTTAGGTGATGGAGATAAGGAGGGGAGCACATGGGATGCTTTGATTAGCCTTCCAAGGGAGAGGAGAGGCTCGGGGAGGGTTTTCTTTTCTTGCCTCCTTCTTGTCCTGTAGCTTAGAGAGGGGAGAGAGGGACCAGGGAGGAGGGAAGCTCGTGGGTTGGAGGGCAGGCTCGGGCTGGGGCCCTCCTGGCAGGGAGAGAAGAGAGGAAGAGAGAGATAGGGTAGGAGGGAGGCTCGGCTAGGGTTTGGATAGGGTTGGGTGGAGAGAGAGAAGAGAGTAGGTGGAGTGTGGGGCCAGGGAGAGGGTAGCCCTGTGGGGCATGCATGGTAGAGAGAGGAGAGGCCGAGAGGGAGGGGTAGATCATGTGGGGTCGAGCTAGGGTTAGCTAGAGAGGGTTGGCTCGGGTAGGGTTTTGAGAGAGGGGTGATGGCTTAGGGTTAGCTAGAGAGGGAGAGGGGTTAGGTTAGATGGTTTATCTAGCTTAGGACCTTAGATAGATTAGAGAGGGACAAATGGCCAAAGCACAAGTAGATTTTAGAGAAATAATAAAAGAAGGCTAGAATGCTTGAGTTGGGGTTGGATATGGCAATATGGTATGGTCACACATCATTAAGAAGAGAGAACACATACAAATAAAACTCAAAACCCAACAAGGAGAAAGGGATGGTCATGAAAAGGGTATGGTTGCATGGGACATGCATTACATTTAATGCACTCCCTAAGAGGATGTAAAAGGTATGAGTGATGAGAAAACACATGGGATTGAATTAAGATTCAAATAAATGAGGGGCCCATATGTAGGGAAATAGAATTGAAGTAAGCGGTGATGTTAACATTTTAGTGGTGAGAGAAACAATAAGAGAGATGCCCCCAACTCAATTTGGGCATTCAAACAATATATCAATATCCAAAAACAATATCAAGAGGCAAATACAATTGATAATGCATATGGGAGAAGAACCAAACCAAAAAGGGTTTTAGATGATGCTTAAATGCAAGGTGGCATGATGACATGAGCATGATATAATGATGATGCAATAATTATGTCTAGGAAGTAGTCATTATATTACTAGATCAAGTAGCATTACAGTTGTTAGACAAATGGGATGCTACACACTTTGAAGTAGATCACCATCATCAAATGATCGGCGTTCGTTCAAAATCCATTCTTTAGTAATCTTTTAGTGTAGTAAACACTTTACATACATCTTCTATTCATCCTTATCATGACGACTTTCATGATCAAGCTATTGTAGCTTATAAAGATGAATCGTGAGTATAACGTTACTTTCCAAAACCCTTTTGGATGATTAGGATGTCTAGCATCTCCAATCTTCGTAAATTCTCATCCAATATGAGAACATATATTATACTCTATCATATTGCAACCAAAACATTGTTTCAGATATCGTTATATCTGCCACACATGATAGTTTCTGAAACAATTCTTTCAGCTCCTAGATAAACTTGATATTAAAACAATCAAGAATCATGGAGGCAAACATGATACTTAAGATACTAATACTGGAATTGTTACTCTCGATTTAATACCAATTATTAAATTTCACAAAGTAAATAGAATTTTGCTGAAAGTTTGCAATAGGACTTTAAACTTTAGATTGACACTCAACACAATACGATACCAGTTCGTAAAGTATATATCCAGAATTCTATAGTTCTATTATCTCAATTACAACTATGCATAAGGTGGTGAACGAATGCCAATGACTACAAAAAATTATGCAAATTCACTTTGATTTAATTTATGATAAATTGAGTTCTACTAATCCAAATTAGAAATGAACTCCCACTCAAAAACGACATCCCTCGTGCCTTTTTGGTGATTACATGAACCAAATCCACTACACCAAGTCCGATCATCACGTGAGTCGGCGTAGCTTCAAAGGCGAGCATCCATATGGTCATCATATCAAAACATATGACTCATGCTTAACCTTTCGGTCCGTGTTCCGAGGCCATGTCTGTACATGCTAGGCTCGCCAAGTAAGAACCTTAGTATTCGCGTGTGTAACTGTCTTACACCCGAGATATGCTCGTGGATTAAAGTACGCCCGATCATCACGTGATGTCTTGAAGCGACGAAACATTGTCGGTGCATACTTAAGGAAGAACACATTTTTATCTTGATATCTAAATGAGGGATCATCTTATTATGCTAATAAAACATCAAACAAGCAATATAAGATGCTATCAAACATCACATGTTTATTAGTGGAATGATATGGTTCCCGCATATGATCTCTATCATGTGCACCGTGGTATGATCTCTATCATACCTTTATGTGTAAGGCCAAGGTCTATGGAACTTACACGCTATGTGTGTTGTAAGAGTATCGTCTCATACTTGTACTTACAACATCACCATATCATAACACTAGCCCAGCAACAATCTAAACTAGACGCCTCTAATTTATCAATTGCAAGTTTTACGTGGCTTAGGGCTTTCGAAGATAGAACCGTTCTTACCTACGAACATGAACCACAACGAGGATAACCAAATTGTTGACAACTCGTTGCAAATTAGATATTGACTATAGTAGGAGAGACAGACACCCGCTAGCCACTTATGCAAAACTAGTTGCATGTCAAGCGTGGAACAGGTCTCATGTGCGAGGACATGTAAAGTTTGTCCGGGCCGCTTCATCCCACTATGCCACCAATATCCAAAGTACAACTAAGAAGCAATAAAATGATCATCATTGCCCACATACTCATATATGTACTACCCGTGCAAAGCATCTACGCATAGATCCGGCTCTGATACCACTGTAGGGTTCGCATCATAGAAAACAAAAAATTTCCTACGATGGGAACATCTATGTACCAAGATCTATCTACTAGATACAAGCAACGGGTGGATATACATCCATAGAATACATACCCTCGAAGACCGAATAGCGTTAACGAGGTTGTACTCGTGGATGATGTAGACGAACGCTTGCCGATCTCAAGATCGTAATGAAGTCCATCTGGTCCAGCCGGTCCAGCACGATCAAGTCCAGCACCTCAAAGCAGTGGTGCATCCGTGATCGCACACACATACGGGTACCCCGACAACCTCCGCGCCCTCGCTCCAGCGAAGCAGCGGAAGCAACAAATCCTTCCAGAAAAAGCCACCGGGAACATGTATCTCGCTGATCCGAGACCATGGGGAAATTCTAAAGGGGGGGGAGAGATCCTTCACGAGGAGGTGTGCTTTGAGAGGAGGAGAGGGGGGCCTTTTATAGGGGAGAGGGGGGCACCCAAGGGGCATGGCGCCCAGCCATGGGGCTGTCCCCACCTCTTCCACATTCATGTGGGTGGAGCTCCCACTCAAAATGAAAAGCCTCCACTCCCATTAAAAAGCCTCCACTCAAAAATCCACTCACATGCATTAAATTTCCACCAAATTTAATGCGAGCTCTCATTTAAATAAAACTCTTTTATTTATTTATTTAGAATTTTGTTAATTACTTTAATTAACAAACATTCACATAAAACCCCTTACAACATTTCAATTTCACATGCAGAACCAGTTTCAGCAATTTTAACCGAAACAGTTTCGGTGTCTAGTGAAATAAATTCATGCGCTTTCCTTTTCTTTTTCTGGCATATCATTTGCCTCGAATGGTGTCGGTATCCCTTAAGTGTGTCACCCTACGGTTCACGAATAATGTGGACATGATCGAGACCCTTATCCGATCAATAATCAGTAGCGGGACCTGGAGATCCATACTGACTCCCACACATTCAACGATGACTTCTGTGATCGTGTGAACCTTTTACGCTAGTATCTTAATCCCTTTGTTTCACGATATATTACATGTCCGAGATTCGATCATCGGTATCTCCATACCTAGTTTGATCTCGTTACCGACATGCATTCTTTTCTCGTTCCCGTGATATAACATTCTAGTGATCAAATCACTTGCTTGCAAGCTAACCAATGTGATATCACCGAGAGGGCCCAGAGTATATCTATCCGTCATCGGGATGAACAAATTCCACTCTTGATCCATGGGTCTCAACATAACACTTTAGTAGTTCTGAAGCCATCTTTATAATCACCCAGTTATGGTGTGACGTTTGATGTCATCGAGAAACTCTTCCGGTGTTAGTGATTGACATGATCTCATGGTCTAGGGATTAGGATCACTTCGTAAGTTGTTATAGCAATATAAACTCAATGACTTTGATCATAATGCTATACTTCGGATGAATGTTCATCACATCATTACACTAATGTTGTGACCTCGTTATTAACAACATCCAATGTCCATGATCAGGAAACTTTGATCATCTTGTTAATCAACGAGCTAGTTTATAAGAGAGACATAACTAGGAATTTCCTTTTTATTTATTAAACACACATGTATTAACGTTTCCGTATTAATACAATTATAGCATGCAAAATAAACATTTATCATAAATAAGGAATACGATAATAACCACTTTATTATTGCCTCTCGGGCATATTCCCTTCACGAGTAGGAGCAAGGAAACAACCCCAAGGTGTTGCTAACAACTTGGAATCCTGCACAACACAAACTCAATACTTTGCCCCAACTTACAGTGAGGTTGTCAATCTCACTGGTTTGCTGAAAACAAAGGATTAAACGTATAGTGTGGAAGGTTATGATTGCTTCAGAAAGTAAACGGTAACAGTAGATGATGTAACAATGGTAAAGATTGGACGGGGTCCACGGTTCATGTCGTGGGAATGGTCACGGCAGATGCTGCAATCGGCAGCGAGTAGTAGAACGAGGGGCAAGGGCGGCCAGCCATCTGCGGTGCGAGATGAGGGCAAAGACTCAGGGTTTTACCCAGGTTCGGCCCCCCGGAGGGTAAAGACCTACTCCTGCTAGATTGTATTATGGAGGTGTTACAATGGGCGAGCTCGGCGGCTAGGCGGCGACTCGCTTGGGTGTATGAGGGAACGTGTCTCTACTCACCCCATAGGGAGGTTTATATAGGCTCACCTCCCCTAGGGTTTACATATCTCAACCGATTCGGTTACAGCTTCGGTAATCGTTTAACCTAGTCCAACTGGGCCTATCTACTCGCCTGGGCCTCCAGCTTCCAGTCGCTTGGTACCTTGCTGGGCCTTGATCCACTCGCCGTTCTGCAGGCCCACTCGCCAGCCCTCGGGCCAGTCGGAAACGTCCTGCTGAGTATACCCCAGTAGGCGTATCCCCATCAGTAGTCCCCGAGGCCGTCGTCGATTAGGCGTAAGTGGCTGCTGGCAGTCGGAGTATACAGCCCCGAAGTAGGCATCCAGTCGAATCGTCGGCGGGCTCCTGTATGAAGAAGAAAATCCGGTGAACCGAATCGCGTCTTGGGCGAGCCGAGCTGACGGAACGCGGTCGCGGCGAGTGACCTAGCGAGCCGAGTGGCTGGAGTTGGACCGTCAGGCGTGGTCAAACTAGCCGTTAGGGCAACTCAACGGTAACTTTCGGCGTAATCATCGCGCGGTAACGGCCCCCTGATTTGGCGGGTAACTCCCGCTATATAAGAGGAATGGCAGGCAATCGTAGAGCCAACTGCCCACCACTTCTTCCGAGTGCGCGCATTCTCTTTCCTTTGCTCCTTGGTCCAATCGACCCGAAATCCTCCGATCTCCAACCAACCTCTCGGCTATGGCCCTTCTCACCGAACCATGGGGCAGGTCCAAGTGCACGAGGGCGCAGCTGGCCTCTTTCGAGGAGGCCGAAATCCTGCGGGCCGGCTGTTGGCGTATCCCCGCAGCCGGAGAAACGACCCCAAACCCGCGAGAGAGGGAATTCGTCTGTTTCACCAGTCATCTCGAGCGGGGGCTAGGGTTTCCCACGTCTTTGTTCTTTCGGCGTTTTTGCGCCTACTACGGGATCCAGCCTTCAGATCTGGGTCCCCACAGCATCGAGCAGCTCGCCATCTTCGTGGCGTTCTGCGAGTGCTACTTGGGATGCCGGCCCTAATTTCCCTTGTGGCAAGATCTGTTCCACGGACGGATCAGCCGCGAGGAGGCAGGCGGCCCAATGCTAGCCGCGGGCGGCCTGACGTTCCAGCTCAAGTCCAAAGCTTCTTTCTTTGACCTGATGCTACCCGCCAAAGCAGCGAGCGACTGGAAGAAGTCATGGTTCTACGTGACCGAGGCGACCCCGGAGGACGAGGCGGCGATCCCGCGGTACTCGGCCAATCGTTCCGAGCCGCGCCATCTCCAGGTCGGCAAGCTCCCCGACGACCAGCGGATGGTCGTCGACGAGATGCTCCAGGCCATCCGTGGTCTGAAGAAGAAGGGCCTTCAGACGATAAACTTGTACAACTGCTGGCTTGGGCGACGGCTCGTTCCGCTCGCCCAACGCGACCACTACATGTATCAGTACACGGGCCGGGGAGACTCGACGAAAGCCTGCCTCGACGAGTGGAGGCTGGAGGACTATCTCCCAGCGTTGAAGAAGATCACCCAGGCGGTGTACGTGGATGCACAAGCCGGGGTCGCCCCCTACACCGCGAAGCGTCCGGCTCCAACGGTAATTTCTTTACCTTGTTCGCAGTCGCAGCGTATGCAGTCGCGGTAATTCTAACTCTGTTTCGTATTCATCGCAGCTGTTCCAAGTGGTGGAAGGGTGGCTCCCACCTTCTGATGATGAGAGCCCGGGGCCATCCGCCCAGGATACAGGCGAATCGCCAGCCGCGAAGGGCAACGAGGACGATGAGGACGAGTCCGAAGAGGAAATCGCCCCGCTGGTCCGAAAGACCCGCGGGCAACGTCAGCGCGAAATCAAAGCGAGCAGGAGCCTCGAGCATCATGATGACGATGACGAGCTCCCAGAAACCACCTCGCGCCGCCAGGCCACTCCTTCGAAGAAGAAGAAGAAGGAGAAGGAAACGAGGGCCCCCCCGACGAGGAAAACGAAGCCGCCGAGGATGGCCTCGCCGCCGCACTCGACGAGCATCTCCGATGCTCACAGCTCGGCCGGTGACGGTGCGACCCCAGCGACAACCGCGCTAGACGCGCCAACTGTGGAAGTGCCGCTGGCCTCGATGCCCCCGCCGTTCGCGCCAGTCTCTGGGCTAGTGAAGGCTCCGGCTGCGGCGACTTCGCCTCGCAAGGAGGTTCCGATTGGGGCGGCTTCGCCCCGCAAGGAGGCTCCGACTGTAGCGGCTCCAATTCGCGAGGAAGCCCCTGCCGAGGGTATCCCAGAGGCGCCAGCTGCGGCCTCAACGACGAAGAAGCCGTCCGTGTCTTGGGCACGCGACGTCCTGGAACTAGGGCTCAGTCGCCAACTGGGCCCCGAACTGGAAAAACCGGCCGGCCTTCGCACAGGGCTACGTTTCATCCCAGTCGCCAAGTGAGTGCATTCGGCCTTCCCTATTTTCCGTAGCTATTTCGATTGTCTTTATTGATTCAACTGATGTGTAGGACCGGAGTGAAAAGGATGGGCCACCCGACCGTGGCCCAGGTACCCTCCACCGCTAGCGAGGAGGATCCTTTCCGTAAGAGGAAAGCGGACGAGGTCGTCGCCTCAGCGGATGGCAGTAAGAAGGCCAAGGGCGACGACATCGTCACCGTCTCTGACGACACGGCGGTCGCGCCGGCCGGCCCCGCGGTGGAGGCAGACGCGTCTACGAAGGAGGGCGTTTCCTTGCCTGGAACGGCGGAGGCGACTTCCTTTGGAGCGGGTGCCTCTGTCGCTACCTTCCCCCGCTTCGTGACCAAGGCGGCCGCGGCGAGCGGGGATGCGCCCCCGAGCCTCGCTCCAGGGACCGCCGATGCTGAAGTCGACCAGCGTCGTGGGCACACGCCAGCGTTACTCGCGTCCGTGGACGCGATGCAACTTCATGGCATGCTTGGCGCAGCCATCCAGGTATATCCAGTCCCCGAGGATCAGGTCGGTGCTTTGCAGCGACTTGATTCTTATTATTTTCTAGTCTTTTATTTTCGTATCCAGTCCCCGAGTGCGCACGCGCTAAATTTTAGCGGGGTGGGCACTTGGGAATTTCTTGATCGCCAGTCCCCGAGTGCGCACTCGCTAAATTTCAGCGGGTGGGCACTTAGGAGGTTCGTTTTTACTGACTTTTTTGATGATATGCAGGGTCTGCAGCTCGAGTCGGCGGACCGATTGGCCGCGCAACAGCGTGCTGAGAAGGAGCTGACCACCATCCAGGAGGCGAACAAAGAGCTCCAGGCTGTTGCTGCAAAGGCAGAGGAAGCTCGCCAGGAGCTTGTCCCTGCTGGTGAGTTGGAGGCGGCGAGATCTGCTCTGGGCGCTGCTGAGCGGCGGGTCGCCGATCTCGAGCGCGAGCTGCGGGAGGCGAGGGAAGAAGCGAGCTCGGCGGACGGGCGAGCTAAGGCCGCCATTGCAGCCGCGGAGGAGGATCGCAAGTTGTCGGAAGTCCTTATTGCTGGGCTTCAGGATGACCACACGTCGCTTCAGTGCTTCATCACGGGACTCGCCCGCCCGTTGCTTGGTGAGTGCATCTTCCCTTTCCGTTAGTTGGGGTTTTCGTGGTGTCCGTCGTACTCATCATTGTCTCCTTCTCGCAGGTCGCGTTATTGGTAGCCAAGAAGAAGCGAGCTCGCTCGACGCGAGGCAGTGCGTAAGCATGCTCGTCGACTCGGCTACGCTATCGGCGACGTGCATCCGCGCCTACCTTCAAGAAATGTCCCCCACGGAGGTTATTCCCAGCGACCTCGTTAAGGTGTGGGAATATCTGGAGAAGGCGCCCGCGGTCGTTGAGTTCATGACGCGGTCGGCGTTTCAGCGTGGAGCGTCGACGGCACTGAGTCTTGGACTCGCCCACTTCCCCGAGGATTTCGACCTTAACGATGTGACGAGTGGGTATCCATCGTCGACTGGCGCGGTGGATCTGTCGAGGTTCTCAAGTTGCAGGAGCGTGCCGCCACGTACTCGGAGCGTGTCTGGGCGATGGGCGACCTCCTGCCCTACCAGGAAACGGTCATCGCGCCGAACGACCCCGAGCCACCGCATCGTGACTTCAAGGTCGAGCAGCCTTTTCGCGCGGCGATGGCGGGTGAACTGACGACGTATCCATCAAACACGTACACCGCGTTCATCCGTAATCGCCGGGATGCTGGCGAGTCGTCATCGAAGCCTGCAGAGTAGGGTAGTTTTGCCTTGAAGTGTTAGCAGCAGTTCTGCCACACGGGCATATTTTGTAACATAAGACAATGCAATATGCGATTGAATGGGACGTCGTTTCTATGTTACTATTTGTTTGTGTGATTTGGATTGATTTTTGGACGAGTCCCCGAGCGCGTCCGCCCTTTTGTGGGGTTTACCTCGTATATGATGTGTGTTGTTATCATGTGTTTTGTTGATTTGGTCGACTCGCCCGAGCTCGGAGAGCCAGTCGCAAGGCGACTCCCTTGAGTGCTCTGTACTTTACCGTTTTCCCGTACGCGAACGGGGTCGGGTGGCCGAGTCCCCGAGCGTGGTACTTGGTAGTTCTAGGCGCGACTCGAGGGTGGTTAAGGACTTAGCGCGTTGGTGTGAGCGCGTCACTCCTGCCTGGCCCGTGGGGTCAGTCGCGTGGCGAGTCCCGGGCATGCTCTCTTACTTGGCGTTTTCCCTGACCGATCGCGACGAACTGGTATTCAGTCCCCGAGCGTGGTACTTAGCCGTTCGAGTCGCTATGCCGAGGATGCGGAGGACCAAGGTCGCTGTGAGAAGCGAGGGCAGTTGTCTTGGTTCGTAAAACCAGTCGAGCTAGGCGACTCCAATGGGCCTCCGGGTTGGCGTTTTTCGTGGACGATGCAAGACCTGAAGTGATTCAGTGCTCTTACACCGCACTACTTAGCCGTGCCGATCGCTGTACCAAAGGTTGACTTCTGCATTTTAGCATACCGCTGTTATTACGAGTGCGAGTGGCACAAGTCATGGAGAGTAGGCGCAATTTGCGGTAACCATTTCTTTTATTTCATAGCGACTGGAGAGTACATGTGTGGGGTTCTAGGAGTAGAACTTCCGGAGGAGGTTTACATTCCATGGTCGCTTGACGTCGAGTTCGCCGTCCCCGCGGACGTTGATGAGGTAGTAGGCGTCGTTGCCGAGTACGCGCCCGATAGCGAACGGGCCCTCCCACGGAGGGGAGAGCTTATGCATGCCCTTCTTGTCCTGGATGAGGCGTAACACCAGGTCGCCTTCCTGGAAGGTGCGGGTTTTCACCCGTCGGTTGTGGTAGCGGCGGAGTCCTTGCTGGTAGATGGCGGTGCGTGACCGAGCGAGGTCGCGTGCTTCGTCGAGCTGGTCGAGCCCATCTTGGCGGGCCAGTTCGTTTGCGGCCTCCGTATAATGGACGACCCGCGGCGAGTCGTGTTCGAGGTCGGTGGGCATGACTGCTTCGGCACCGTAGACCATGAAGAAGGGAGTGAATCCCGTCGATCTGTTAACCGAGGTGCGGATTCCCCAAATGACGGAGGGCAACTCTTCGACCCAGCATCCAGCGGTGCGCTCGAGTGGTACTTGGAGTCGCGGCTTCAGGCCGTGGAGGATGCTTTGGTTGGCTCGTTCCGCCTGGCCGTTGGATTCCGGGTGGGCGACTGACGCGAGATCGAGCCGGATGTGGTGCTCTTCGCAGAATTCGGCCATTGCTCCCTTAGCGAAGTTTGTGCCGTTGTCCGTGATGATACTGTTTGGGAACCCGTAGCGATATATGAGCTCGCGTAGGAATTTGGTGGCGGTCTTCCCGTCGCATTTCCGGACTGGCTTGGACTCCACCCACTTGGTGAATTTGTCGACGGCGACTAGCAGGTGGGTGTAGCCGGAAGGGGCTTTCTTGAAGGGGCCTACCATGTCCATGCCCCATACGGCGAATGGCCAAGTGATGGGGATCGTTTTGAGCGCCGAGCTCGGTACGCGCGTCTGATTGGCGTACCTCTGGCACCCGGCGCATCGCTGGACGATGTCGACCGCGTCGGCGTATGCGGTGGGCCAGTAGAAGCCGTGTCGCATAGCCTTGGCCACCAGGGAGCGAGCGGCGGCGTGGTGGCCGCAGTCGCCTGAGTGAATGTCGTGGAGGATTTTACGTCCTTCAGCCGGTTGGACGCAACGTTGGAACACGCCGGTGACGCTGCGCTTGTGTAGCTCGCCGTCGATGATGGTGTAAGACTTGCATCGGCGAGCGATCATTCGAGCGTTTGTCTCGTCTGCTGGAAGGGTGCCGGTTTCCAGGTAGGCGATGTAGGGCTTGGTCCAGTCGTCTGGCTCGGTGATGAGTGCGACCAAGGTTGCCTCTGGTTGGAGTGGGACTCCGATGTCGATCTCCCTCGGGGGAGAGACTGATGGTTTGGAGATTGTGTCGAGGAACACGCCGGCGGGTGGTGCGAGTCGAGCCGACCCGATGCGAGAGAGGGCGTCGGCCTCCTCGTTTTTTCGCCTGTCGATCCACTCGACAGAGTAGCCGGTGAAGTGGCCGCCCAACTTGTCCACCTCTTGGCGGTATGCCGCCATGGTAGGGGAGATGGCGTCGCAGGTGCCGGCGACCTGCCCCGCGACGAGGTCGGAATCTCCGTAGCATCGAAGGCGATTGACGTTCATCTCCTTGGCGGCTCGCATGCCGTGGAGTAGGGCCTCGTATTCAGCCATGTTGTTGGTGCAGGGCGTGAATTCGAGGCGGAGGATGTAGCGGAGCTTGTCGCCCTTTGGTGAAGTCAACACTATCCCTGCTCCTGCACCGTCCGCGTTCTTGGAGCCGTCGAAGTGCAGGCTCCAGTAATGGAGGTACGGCAACTTCTCTGGTTGCTGGGCCTCCTCCCAGTCGGCGATGAAGTCTGCCAGTGCCTGCGACTTTATCGCTCTTCGTGGCTCGTATTTAATGTTGTGGGTGCCGATCTCGACGGCCCACTTGGCGACCCGTCCGGTCGCCTCGCGGTTGCGGATGATGTCTTACAGTGGCGCTGAGGAGACGACCGTGACCGGGTGCTCCTGGAAGTAGTGCGGCAGGCGCCGCTGAGCCCTGAAGACCGCGTATACTAGCTTTTGGTACTGTGGGTACCGCTGGCGCGACTCGGTGAGGACCTCGCTGATGTAGTACACCGGCCGCTGAACCGGGCGCTCCTTTCCTACCTCTGGTCGTTCGACGACCATCACAGCACTGACTACGCGCTCGGACGCCGCGACGTAAACCAGCATAGGCTCTTTGTCGGCGGGGGCAGCGAGTAGTGGTGCGGCGAGTAGCACCTTTTTGAGGTCGCGGAGCGCGTCGTCCGCCTCCTTGTCCCACTGGAAGGTGGGGTTCTTGCGCATCAGGCGGTATAGGGGCATCGCCTTTTCGCCTAGGCGGGGGATGAAGCGACTGAGAGCCGCTACCCGCCCGGCCAGCTTCTGGACGTCACGCAGGCACTCGGGTTTGCCGAGCCGGGCGATCGTGTCGATCTTTGTTGGGTTCGGCTCGATCCCTCGTTTGGAGACGACGTACCCCAGTAATTGTCCGGCAGGTACACCGAAGGTGCACTTGCCTGGGTTGAGCTTTATCTTATACCTTCGCAGATTGGCGAAGGTTTCCGCCAGGTCGGCGAGTAGGTCGCCTTGGCGAGCGGATTTCACGACCACGTCGTCGATGTAGACGTGGATGTTGCGGCCAATTTGGCTCGCGAGGCATTCTTGCATGCACCGCTGGTAGGTTGCCCCGGCGTTCTTGAGGCCGAAGGTCATGGCGGTGTAGCAGAAGGCTCCGAATGGCGTGATGAACGCCGTCTTCTCCTCGTCTTCGACAGCCATTTTGATCTGGTTGTACCCGGAGTAGGCGTCGAGGAAACATAGCGACTCCGAACCCGCGGTTGAATCGATTATCTGATCGATCCGCGGGAGGACGAACTGCTCCTTTGGGCAGGCGCTGTTCAGGTTTGTGTAGTCGATACACATTCTCCAGGTCCCGTTTTTCTTCTCGACCAGGACTGGGTTTGCCAGCCACTTGGAGTATTTGATTGGCCTGATGAAGCCGGCAGCGAGTAGGCGCTGCACTTCCTCGGCGATTGCTCGACGGCGTTCTTCATTGAAGGGCCGTAGCGACTGCTTGACAGGTCGCACTTTGGGGTCGGCGTTTAGTTTGTGCTCAGCGAGCTCCCTAGGGACACCGGGCATGTCGGAGGGTTTCCATGCGAAGATGTCCCTATTCTCACGAAGGAACTCGATGAGCGCGCCTTCCTATGCTGGGCTCATGCCTGTCCCGATCGTCACCGTCTGGCTGGAGTCGCCTGGGACCAGCTCGACGGTGCGGGTGTGCGTCGTGGCCTCAAAGGTTGAGGTGTTTGTGCCCTCTGAGTTGGGCTTCTTGAGTATTGTGGGGTCGTCACTGTTGACCCCGCTCGCGTATTTGGCGAGCTCGTCGGCGTGATTAGTCTCTGCCGCGATGACGGCGTCGGCGAGTTCGGCTCCTTTGGCCTCGCATTCGGCGGCCATGTCGGGGTCGCCGTTGATGGTGATGACGCCGCACGGCCCGGGGAGCTTCATCGCGTTGTACGCGTAGTGGGGCGCTGCCATGAATTTAGCGAACGCCTGGCGCCCCAGGACGCAGTGGTAAGGGCTGTCGAAGGGCACCAGCTCGAAGACGATCCGCTCGGTGCGGAAGTTTGCCGGACTACCGAAAGTGACTGGCAGCGTGACTTTGCCGATCGGATACGCCTTCCGACCGGGGACGATGCCGTGGAACATGGTGTGGGTTGTTTCGATCATCGACTGCGGGAGCCGCAGCCGCCTGAAGGTGTCGAGGTAGAGGATGTTGATGGAGCTGCCGCCGTCCATCAGTGTCTTGGGGAGCCAGTAGTCGCCAACCTTGGGCTTGACCACCAGGGCGACTCGTCCTGGGTACTCGATGCGTGGCGAGTGGTCTTGTCGGCTCCAGGTGATGGGCTGTTCCGACCAGTTCAGGAACTGGGGAACGTCTGTTTGGGCCACCGCATTGACGGCGACGGCGCGGGCGATGACCTTCTTCTCGCGCTTTGTGTTGAAGCCTGTGAAGGTGTGGAGCGAGCCAGCTACTTTGCCGAATTTTCCACCATTTGGCGGGTCGTTGTCGGTGTCCTCCCGCGCGTGCCGTGCCTTCTCGATTTCCCTGAGGGTGTGGCAGTCGGCGGTGGTGTGCGTTGCGGGCTTCCCTTCCCTGCTGTGGAACGCACGTGGTTGATTAAGGAGGGCCGCAGGATCGAACCTTGGCTTGTTCTTGTAATTGCCGCCATCGCGCCGTTGCCCTCCGTCGCGACGGTAGCTCTTGGGCTCGCACTGTGCGTGCCCAGCGTTGGCGACGAAGTCGACTCGCCCGTCGCTGCGGCGCTTGCCAGTGAGGCGGGTGCCGCTGTAGTGTAGGTCGGTTCGGCGTCCGCTGTCGTTGCCGCCTGTGCGGCGTTGCCCTCCTGACTCGTCGTCGGTTTCCTGGTTTGGATCCTCCTCGGCGTACCGTTTGGCGATCTCGAGGAGGTCGGGGATGTTGTCGAGTGTGCGGGAGTGTCGCTTAAGCTTGGCGACTAGGGGCTCGTAGCGGCACGAGGTCTTGAAGCAATGGATCGCGGTGTCCGGGTGGATGCCGACCGCGTTGTACCAGAGCTCTTGCCACCGTTGGACCCAGTTGCGGGTCGACTCACGGGGTCCCTGGACGCATCGTTCCAGGTCCTCGATGGTGGTGGCGCAGGTGTAGGAGCACTCGAAGTGCCTGACGAAGGCGTCGCGCATTTCCTCCCAGGAGTCGATACTGTCCTGGGGAAGAGTGTTGATCCACTGCCTGCACGTCCCCTCCATCATCAGTGGGAGGTAACGGGCGGCGAGTAGGTCAGTGTGACCCGCGATCCCCATTGCCATGAGGTATGTGTCGAGCCAGACTGCGGGGTCGTACGAGGAGTCGTATTTTTCTATCTCCTTTGGCGCCTTGAAGTTTGGCGGGTACTTCTCGCCTCGGATCATTGGTCCGAAGCACTTAGGCCCAAGTCGACTGAGCGACCCCATAGGCTCGCCATCGCGGCAATTAGTTAGGGTGTGCCGCAAGTCGTCGGGCTGGCGTGCGCGCCAGTTTTGGTTGTTGATGATGTGAGTGCGGGCGTCGATGGGTTGTCCGTTAGCGGCAACGAAGTTGGTCGCCGGCCTGGGATCGTTGGTGGAGAGTGCCGCGTTCGCGGGTCGGTGTTGGAGCTGCAGTGGCTCTGGTGGCGGGCAATTGAGGGTGTTTGCCGCCGCTGGGCGGCCGCTTGAGGCCGCTCTGCTTCCCGAGGAACGCGAGTATACTCGACCTTGTGAGTCGGCGCCCGCTTTTTGCTGCTCCACGGCCTTCGCAAGCAGGGCCTTGACGTACTGGATCTGTAAGGCGCCGTCGCCAGTGGCCATGATGCTATCGGCTGCTGCTCGGCCTGCCACGAGGTTGTCCATTGGGGTGGAGAACAGTGGGAGGCCGTTTGCGTCTCGCTCCCGTGAGGAGACAACTATCCGCGGTTGGTCCCTGGGAGGGGTGCGGTTGGGTGGTGGTGGGGCACCCATCGCCGTTGATCCTGGCGGGGGCCGGGCGCTTCCTCCTGGCGGCGCGTTCTCGCAGATCGCGCGCTCGGCTATGCGGGCCGGGTCGTTTTCGTCGTCGAAGTTCAGGGCACGCCCTTGAACGGTGGGGTTCAAGCGTGACCTGATCCGCTGCTGGTGGTAGCGTGACAGCTCCTGCGCCGTCACCTGCTCGAGGCGAAATTTTTCGCGCTCGGCCTGCTCTTTGCGTACCGCCTCCGCCAGTTTCAAGCGGAGTTCCTCGACCTCCGTTGTCGTGGCGTTAGGAGGGGTTGGGGTGGAGAAAGGATCCTCCGGTGGATCGGTGCCGGTGGCCATGTAAGCCGCGGCGTGGCGATTGGCACCATCGCGGAGGTCGGCGGAGTTCTCCGACCCGGAGTCGAATTCGAAGATCCCGAGGATGGAGGGGTCCTCGAAGTCTCCCGCGTTGGAGACCTGGGCGATGGAGCCCGCGGATGAGGCCGCGGTGATGGATCCGGCGAGTGACGCCGGGGTCGCCGAGTCGGCGTCATCGGTGAGGGCCGCATCTTCTGCGGCCGCTGAGTTCCCGGCCACGTTGCTGTGGGCCGAGTTGTACTCGGAGGCGAGGCGGTGGATCGTGCGAACCTGGCTCTCGGAGAGCCGATCGCGTGGCGGCGACTCGCGGATGCGAGCCGAGTCCTCCGAGACGATGACGTCGGTGAGGCCGACGAAGAGGCTGATCGTGCCGATTGGCAGGATTACGCTGTGTGTGACGGGTCGCGCCGCCGGGACGTAGCTACTCGGCAAGATCTGGAGCATCTCGCCGATCGCTATCATGCGGCCGGTGGCGACCGTCTCGTTGATGGGCAGATTGGATCTCGCCGCAGAACACCGGCCAGACCGGCCAGGCCCCACGGTGGATACAGCTGGATACACCGGCTAGAGGTGTTCTCCTTAAGATAAATAACATAACATGCTGGGTAAACAAATTACAGCGGGGCAATTGACAGGAAATGAGTAAGGCATAACAATGAAAATACTAGACATTCATGATTCATATGAGATTTGATTGGGCACTACAACAATAAACATAGACCGCCATCCAACTACATCTATGACTAGTAATCCACCTTCAGGTTATCATCCGAACCCCCTCCAGTATTAAATTGCAAGCAACGGATAACTGCATTAAGCAATGCGTGTAAAGTAAACAATACAATTGTTCCATGAACAAAAGATTGTTGTTTTCTCCCTAATGGCAACAACACATCTACAATCTTAGAGATTCCTATCACTTCCCTAGATTCAGTAGAGGCATGAACCCACTATGGAGCATAAATACTCCCTCTTGGAGTCACTAGCATCTACTTGGCCAAGATAGCTACTAGAAACGGAGAGCATGCAAGATCGCAAACAACATAGACATGATAGAATCAATAACCAATAAGACATGATAGAATCAATAATCAATCTGACATAGTATCTCAATATCCATCGGATCCCCGCAAACAAAACATGTATGATTACAAATAGATGATACTAAATAAGCATGAAACATATCTCAAAGTATAGAAAAATCATAGAAAAGTGTATAAAAATACCTCAAAGTATAGACAAATCATAGAAAAGTGGATACTAAATAAGCATGAAACATCAAAAATTATAGATACGTTTACGACGTATCACCTATGCATTTATGTTTTGCTACTCCATGAGGGGCAAGCTGAATACCACACATGCTATGTTTTCTATGTGTGAAACAAACAAACATCTTTCAATGCATTATTATTCATGATCTTTGTTTGTACCTTTTCATATTACAATATAGTTACTATGTCTTATTGTTAGAACTATATCTTTCATGATCATATTTAGAGTACTTTGATCCCATTTATCAATGCTTTGCAAATAGTTTGATCAAGATTGTGATGGTGCATATCACCTAAAAAATATTCTTTTTATCACTTACCTACTCGAGGACGTGCAGGAGTTAAGCTTGGGGATGCTTGATACGTCGTAAACGTATCTATAATTTTTTATGCTCCATGCTTGTTTAGTATGAACTTTGCTATGTTTTGTCTACACTTTGAGGTATTTTTATATATTTTCTGGGACTAACCTATTAACAAGATGCCGCAGTGCTAGTTGCCTGTTTGCTATTTTTGGTTTCAGAAAAGCTAGTAAGGAAATATTATCGGAATTGGACGAGACTAAAGCCAAATTCAACATTTTACCAGAAGGAACATGGAGTCCGAAGGGCAGCCGAAGGGGGCCACGAGGTGACCACACCCTAGGGCCACGCGGCCCAGGGGCACCACCACCAGGTATGGGCCCCTCGGGCGCCCATCGACCTTGCCCTTTCGCCTATAAAAGCACCCCGATGCAGAAACCCTAAGCACCTGATCAAATCTCCATGAAACAGTCCGTAGCCTCTGCCACCATCGTCCCTAGATCGGGGGGATCTGAAGCTCTTCCCGGCACCCTGCCAGAGGGGAGAGATCATCCCAGAGGCCTTCTTCATCACCATGCCAGCCTCTGGTATGATGCGTGAGTAATCACCCTTGGACTATGGGTCCATACAGTAGCTAGATGGTTGATTCTCCTCCTTTGTGCTATCATGTTTAGATCTTGTGAGCTCCATTCATGATCAAGATCATCTATTTGTAATCATATATGCTGTGTTTGCGGAGATCCAATGGATATTGAGATACTATGTCAGATTGATTATTGATTCTATCATGTCTGTATTATTTGTGATCTTGTATGCTCTTCGTTGCTAGTAGCTATCTTGGCCAATTAGATGCTTGTGACTCCAAGAGAGAGTATTTATGCTCAATAGTAGGTTCATGCCTCTAGTAATCTAGGGAAGTGACAGAAATCTCTAGGGTTGTAGATGTGTTGTTGCTACTAGAGATAAAACAACAACCTTTTGTTCATGGAATAATTGTATTGTTTACTTTACACACATTGCTTAATTGATAGGGCAAAGGTGTCCGATCTTTTGATGAGATGGCGATAATCGATTTGGTGGAGTTCGGGCTTGACGATCCGACTACACATGCGAGCACGAGCGCCAATGCAATCGCTAGGCCAATCTCCTGGAAGTTAACGATCCTGCGTGAACACGATCAGCCTGACCAGCGAGGGTCTTAATTCCTACCTGAAATCGAGAACAAGTAAGAACCAATATTGCAATCAAGATATTGCGGATTAAGAGGAAAGCTTTATTGAAGAGGTGGGATCCTGAATAGGCGCGAAGTACAAGAGGCCTCTGCGACGCTCGAGCCTTGGCGAAGTTGCTATGATGGCTAACTTAATGTCTAAACAAAATCCGAGTCTAGGGGGTCGACTATGGGGAGTATTTAAGGGCGAAAAGGTGGGGTTTCGTCTAGCCATGGAAGTGGTGGCCGAATCCAACCTTAAAAGTCCTTTTCCCATCAAATACGGACTCTAAAAAGTGGCTAATTAAAATCCTGCGAAAATTACATGGGCCTGGCCCAAAATAAAGGTGTCGCAGCACCATATTAAGCTATGGACGAATTCGTAAAGTATTGATCTTGAATATTTCGTCCAAGCCTTCTTTCTTCATTATGGTGGCCTCAAAGTTCTGAAATCTTCATCCGTGGCCTTCTCTTGGATCATCACATGCTTGCTGCCATCTCCATGCATGGCCATGCTCCAATGCTTGTCCCTCTCATCCATGCTTGGTCCATCATTCCTAAGAGTAAGAAATATATCTGATTTAGGCAGCATCATATTCTCATATATGTGAGGAATAGTTCCAAGAAACGAAAGTACCTGATAGTTAAGTTGTTTGGCACGAGATCTTGTGATGGGTCCTTGTATGTGTGTTGTTGTAGGTACAGCGGTTGTATCAATAGTAGGGATGTCCACATCATTAATGCAATTATCTGTTGCTTGCAACTTAATACTGAAAGGGATTTGGATGATAACCTGAAGGTGGATTATTAGTCATAGATGCAGTTGGATTACGGTATATGTATATTGTTGTAATGCTGAATCAAATCTCATAGAAGTCAAGATGTCTAGTATATGCATTATTATGCTTTCTCAATATGTTAATTGCCCCGCTGTAATTTTTTTACCCAGCATGTTATCTATCTTAAGGAGAACACCTCTAGTGAACTATGGACCCCGGTCCATTCCTTTATCATTGATACATCATATACTATTACCGTTTACTTTCTACAAGCAACTATTATCTTCCACACTATATGTTTAATCTTTTGTTTTCAGCAAACCAGTGAGATTGACAACCTCACTGTACATTGGGGCAAAATTTTGAGTTTGTGTTGTGCAGGTTCCAAGTTGTTAGCAACACCTTAGAGTTGTTTCCTTACTCCTACTTTGTTTGATAACCTTGATTTCATAACTGAGGGAAAACTTACTGCTGTGCTCTTCACACCTTCCTCTTGGGGTATCCCAACGAAGCTCTATAGTGAACTGAGCCGCATCACTTGTATTTTCTATACTCCACCAATACATGGATTTGAAAAGGAGATCAAATGTCTATCGAAATGGAAGGTTTTTTTAGGAATACAAAGACAAAGATAACCAACAATTACTTATAGGAATATAAAAACATCAAAATAACTAACATCAACAGAACATAAAAGGCAACCTAGTGTGCTCTTTCATGATAGGAACACTTGTTTAATGCTTGCTTGTCCTTTTATTTGACGTGATGGTTAATAATTGGACCATTGAAATGAGTAGTTTGCCTTGGGTCCGGTGTGCATCGTGTTCGGTGCGAAGGCGACCTTGCGCACGCGTTCATCGTGAGCCCTCGACGGATATTAGATCTCGACCTCCTCACCAGAGCGAGGATGGAGGAGGAAGATCCTCGTCGTCTAGGGTTTGAGCTGGGATGAGCCGTCCGCGACGCATATAGCCAAGAAATACAATGACAGTGCAATGCGTGGAGTGCATAGAGCCAAGAAAAGCAATGATGGAAAGGAAACAAACGCAATAATGGGAAGGAGGAAAAGCAAACACGTTAAACAACCAACACGGCAAGCAACCGCAGAGAAAGATGCACGCATCAGGAGACCCTCGGTGCTAAGGCCACACAAAAACACACCAAGAAAAAAATCTAGACGAAGCACAAGAGGATGACACATGGGGACCACGTGGACACACAAGCGCCACATCATCACCACCTACGGCCGACCCACCACACAAAAGGCTACACAGCACTAGGAATGCACACAAGAAAATATGCAAACCATACAACTAAACACGGTTGCCTTCTCCTAAATCCCCAAGCCATCTCAAAAATCTCACAAAAAGGAGAAGCTTGCAGTTTTAGGATCTTTAGATATTTTATCAATATTGTTAAATTACCTATTACTAGCTGAATGCCCGTGCGTTGCTACGGGATAATAAAAAATTACATGAACACACAAATGAAACAATTGTCATAATTTTAAAAAATACAGATATGCGGGTGTCTATTCGTACGTCAACAATGTCCAATTCTCTCTCTTTCGTCATTTTTAATATGAGGACAAGGATCTCATCCTGGCTAATCCTTTTCGTCTGTCTCATCTGGTATTTTTTAAGCTGTCAAAAGAACTGACACTAAGCTTTCGTTGTAGACGAGCAATTTCGCACACCTACCAACTCAAAGTTAAGTGGTGTCACACTAGACCTACCGGACTAGAAAGGTATATCTTCTGCATTTCTGTTATATTTGTCTCATGCTTCAAATTTTTAATGAACTCATTTACTTTTTGTAGATCGTTCCCAGACTTAGGAGGTTGGGGCTAGGAAAACAAAATTGCAACGTCAATTTCGTCATCCAGAATTAGGGAACATGCTCTGCACAGACAGTTTGCATCAATAACTCTGATGATGAACATGCTCTGTATAGACAGTTTGCATCTATAACTCTGATGACGATGATCCGAACACACATGTAGTATTCGGATAGCTTAGTTTTGAACTCTCAAATAATGTTCTACTCGAGCTATGTGTCAAATCCATGGAGAGCTGGTCAATTCGAGTCAGCACTGCGGACAGAAATCCCGTTGGAAAATGCGTCAGAAGTACATCCAGTGAAGAGCTCCAGCGGTAGTTCTTTTCCATCATAAAAAAAGAATGTTGTACACACAGTACAAACGAATAGACACTTTCCTGTACTACCGGCTCAAGAAAATCCTCGTTAACTATGTGGACGGAGTTAAAGTCTCGATGGAGTAGAAGGCATAGATAATGCGATAATTTGGACCTGGGAGCCAAATTGCTGCGTCCGTTATGTATACATTATACTCCCTCCGTTTAGAAATATAAAATGTTAAACCTATACACTAAAAGTTGTCTAGATATATCTTCTTTACAAACCTAAAACATCTTATATTTTCAAACGGAGGGAATATAAGTGTGTGCGCAGCGTGGTAGTGCATTTGTGTATTTGTCTATATTGTACTTAGTTTTTTTAAAAGAAAAAGAAGAGAGGGCCACGACAAGGAGAAGAGCACTGGTCCTGGCTGTTGCATCAATTCAATCGCCCAACCTACCATTTGTATTGCAAAGTTGCAATCCTTGCACAACTTTTAGGTCCTCACAAAAGTTTACACTAACATGAAGCTTCTATTTTCTATACTTCGCCAATACATGGATTTGAAAAGGGGATCAAACGTCTATCGAAATGGAAGGCTTTTTGTAGGAATACAAAGACGAAGTTACTTACGGGAATATAAAAACATCAAAATAACTGACATCAACAGAACATAAAAGACAACCTAATGTACTCTTTGATCGGAGAAAATGCCATGCGGATGAAAGAGCCTCCAATTACCATCATTCTGAACATCTTTTTCTCTTCTGTTTCTTGTCGTCGATCAGCGGCAGCATGACGTTGGCATCATCAAAAAACCAGCAGTTAAATCTGTTCTTCTCGCAAGGGATTAGGTCGGAGGTGCCCACGGCCACATCGTAAACCATCACTCTGTTGGGAATCGCCGCCACCTTGCTGATCCAGTAGACGCAGTCGGGTCTCACACCACGGACGCCTCGCACCACCGTCGGGTCGCTGTTGTCGCCAACAAACACGGAGCAGCCTCCGAGATCCTTCACGGCGTCCCAGCACGGGCGGCGTTCAGGGTAGAATCTGAGGACGAGGATCTCATCCTGGCTCATCCTTTTCGTCTGCCACACCTGGTACATGTTGCCGTCGAGGAAGAAGAGGTGCTTGCTGCTCGGATTTTGCTGGATCGCCACGTCGTAGGGAGGGGCGACGTCGTCCGAGACTAGGATGGGCCCGGCGGGGATGACCGGATCCAGCTGCGTGTTCTGGTTCTGGCCGCGACCGGGGATCTTGAGTGCGCGCACGCCCCCGCGTATGTCGAGGCAGTACACCTTGTCGCCTCCGACGGCGTCGAAGGCTAGATCGACGATATGCTCTACCGGCACCATCTTGTAAGGCATGTCGACGGTCGTCCACACCTTGCTTCTGGCTGCGTCGATGTAGGCCACCTTGTCGCGGCCGTACAGGGCCACGACGGTGGGCCAGTCCTTGGGTCCGGCGTGCGGCGTGTTGGGCGCGAAGGCGACCTTGCGCACACGCTCATCGTGGGTCGCCGTCGTCGGAGATCGTATCTCGACCTCCTCGCCGGAACGGGGATGGAGGAGTAAGATCCTCGCCATCCAGGATTTGAGCTGGGACGAGCCATCGCTCTGGTGGATGGCGACGGCCAAGCGGCCGCTGCACGAGCCGACGATGCTAGCACGGCTGATGACGGAGTTGACTGGCCCATAGATGATATAAGGGTTGTCGTATAGGCTGTCATGGAGCCAGGAGGACACTGAGGACACCGAGGACCTCAGGTAGAGGCGGCGGAGCAAGCATCGCCCTGGGAGGGAAAAGGCGGAGGCGTAGACAGGCCCGCTCTGGCCGTCACTGGCGAGGCCGAGGATACAAGGGAACGGAGGCGGAAGGGTAGAGCGCCACGCGGTGCAGACGCGGCGGAGCCGCATGTAGTCTCCTAGAGATATGTTGCCGGCGGCGATGGACGCGAGCATATCCCTGCCGAGATTGGCCCAAGACCCGGTCGCCGCCATAGCCTCCAGTCTCCACCAAGGCCGTAGTGCGTGAATACTTTTGAGGAAATCGGATCGGATCGGGCGAACAAGGTAGGTCACGCGATCACAGGAGATATATACTGGCGTGAAATTTGCACGTACGTTTTGTACTCGGATCCATCGGGGTCTTCTTTTTTCTTTGACCTACCGTAATCCCTGTCGCGTCCACATTTTACAAAGAAGCCCTCGCGTAATTTTCGATAGAACTCGCGGTCCTTCTCTCATCTGGTTACTCATGTCATCTGGTTGCTTCATACTACAAACAATAGTTTGCTTCATGCAATTTTTAAACGAAATTTGCTTCTACTCCCGTACAAGATTATTCTCATCCAAAAAAACTCTGTCCGGGAGCTTCCAACACATAGAGAAAATTATTTTCAAAATTGGAAAATTTGCTTCTAGTGAAACTATTTTCAATCAAACAAAATCTCGTTTCCACTATATATTTATTTTGTCTCCAAAGCATCAAAACTGTGTTTTGATCTTAAGAGAATTTGCTTCCTATGCAAGTAAAATTGTTTCAATCAAATACCACCACATGGCATATGTGGTGAGTAATCTACCCAAAAAAGTCGTCTCAATAACACAAATAGAGGAATTGTTTCCATACATATGGTTTATGATAATACTGTACTTTGTTTCTGTTGGCTCTCAAATTTGCTTCGACTTAACGTTTGTTTGCTTCCAATGTATTTGAATATTTTGTTTCTAACCCACCTAGAAATTGTTTCCTCGTACAAAGAATTTGCTTCCAATACAAATACAAAAAATTGATCTAAAAATATATTTGTTTCCAATCTCGCAACAACTGTTTTCGTCAAAAAGAATTTTTTTGCTTCCAGTATATTTACAACAATTTATCCCCATCAAATATATAGATGCTTCCATCATGTCGTAGCATAGCCAACATTGGAATGCTAGCAGTTGTTCTTGTTGTACATTCGTGAAGGTGCATGCCTATTGCTGGACATTGTCTTGCATCGCTTGTACCGTACCTCCAAAAGCACTAATCATGTGTCCTTGCATAGCTTCTATTGTTGGAAGAACTAAGGAAGCATGCTGTTGAATATAAATACAATGCCTAGCCCTTTTCATCAGATCGGTCTTTTGGGATAATTGGCTAGTGCATAAATCCTTTATGGTATCAGAGTCAAGAGGTCTTGAGTTCAAGACCCTGCTCACGCAGACTTAAAAAAAAGATTCTATGACCTACTTCTATCCTACGCTAAGGACTAAAATAACCTAGACGTGATGGTGATCTTTGGGAGGTTCAACTGGAGAATAAGCTAGTGATGATTCTGAACAGACAAATCGATAGCATGGTACTAACGTGTCCTGAGACGATGATCGTTGGGGCTCGCAGCACGCAGGGCCGGACACGAGGAACGGAGAGTAGTTGAGCCGATCGAGCGCCGGTGGTGAGAGGCCGACCGGCCGGCGAACAGGTTGAGCTTGGAATCCTCTGAATGCTGCTGAGAATGGGGAGGCTGTGGAGAGGCGGCCGGGTGAGGATCGACCACCGCCGTCAACCTCGCGGATTCTGTCGCGGCGGCGCGTCCTAGGTTTAGGCCGTGGAGAGGTAAGAGGGGATCAGGAAAGAAGGACTGAGCCGGTTTGAGACTCGTTGAGAACGGGACGGTTTGAGACTCTGTGGGGTTCAACTCGGCCAAATTATGAACGTTGTTTTGTAGAAGCTGGGTTTTCCTCTTGGACCATGGTCATGCTCTGGAAATTTAGACAAAAATAAACCTAATTTATTATAATTTTAAATAATTCCTCTGATCCATATTAGTTGACTCAAATTTATCTAGATTTGAATGAATCTAGACACTATTTAATACTAGTTGAATGTCCGTGCGTTGCCACGGCTTATTAATTTCATCACCTATAAACATAAAATGCACAAAAATCATACATTATGTATTTACTTAACATAAAATATCATATTTTTTTGAATTTTAATTTTAGTTGTATTCATGGTTTCTTGCACGTGTCGTTCTCATTCACTGGAACATTGACGCGATGGGATAGCGAGGACAAAATCTACAACCCAAAAGAAGCCGAACTCCACCCAAATGTGAATGCTCAATTGCATAGTCAAGTCTCTACTATCTAAAAAGAACTTAGGTGTTCCGTTTTCTGCCAGTACCACTACGTCGTCTCTTTCGTCGCTCTCCCGCACCTCTTTCGTCGCCCACACACACAAAAAAATACAGAACCACACATACGCCGCGATCCTCGCGCGTCCAGATCCTTCCCCTCCCCGCCTCCATCGCCCACATCTCGCCTGCCCCTGGCTACTCCCATACCGTCCCTGCCGCTCCTCTGCTCCGACGCCACCGACCTGGCTGGGATTCCCGGAGACCGCCGCCACCCCATCATGTGAAGGTCATCGATCGTTGGGGAATCAACATAGTACCACTCCAAATCATCTGCGCCATGCTCAATCAGATGATGCACCTGCTGTTTGAGGCATCTTGGCTGGGTAGATGAACCGTGAAAGGGAATAGGCAAATAGAACATGGAGGAGTCAGACATCGGCAACGGTTCCTGCTCTGCGCCATAGAGATGGATCAGATGGGTACGTCCTCCTCCGATCTGATGTTGGCAGGCAGATCAAGGCAAATAGACGAGAAGGAGGAGGAGGAGGAGGAGTACCACATCTAGCGTCTCCCGGCCTATGCGGGCCGGCCGGTTTGTGGCTGTCGTGGCTGCATCCTCTTTGTTCATGACGAATGCTGAATCCCCAAGGTAAGATCCACTACTTCAATCTCTCAATGCATAGCATGGAGGCACGAGGTCTTCCATGCCGTGGCCATCCTAATCGATATCTCTGACCCATCGTGCATAGGTCACACAGGGTTCCGCCTCCGCTGTGTCGTCCTGCCTGCTTCCGAGCCATTCACTCGCTCCTCGGCCCTGCCTCCAGGAAACCGAGATTTGGCGGGAGCACACCACTGGCAATCGTCGAGCGTGAACCTCCTTGGACCATGGTTTCGTGTTCTGGTACGTTTGCCTCTTTAGGACAACTCGTAATTTTATTTCTCTGTGAACTTCACACAGCATCCACGCATGATCTGGATTCACCGTCTACAATATTTGCATAACAGGAGAGTAGAAGGGAAGTGATGGAGAATGACAGAGGTATGCTAAGCTTGATACTTGTGGTATCATATATTTGAATGCCAAAAGAATACCGAAGAGCAAGAATCAACACAAAAAGAGTATGAGCGTGTCATGTATGTGCTTGCCAATTTTTGTGAACCCATACTGGATTTATGTTTGACATGGCTCACATACACGCATATATGTTATATGTCTAAAAACGAAGTGTTATTGCTAAACATGTTTTAGTCATGCTTGCCCAATCCTTATGTAGTGATCATTTTCTCAAATAAGTTGGTCCTAATACTTAGACAGATAACTTATGTCTCGTTTACCATATTTAGTTGATTTGTGCCTGTACTTGTAAGATGTCCGTTTGAATCTCTACTATCTAAAAAGAACTTAGGTGTTCCGTTTTCTGCCAGGTACCACTACGTCGTCTCTTTCGTCGCTCTCCCGCACCTCTTTCGTCGCCCACACACACACAAAAAATACAGAACCGCACATACGCCGCGATCCTCGCGCGTCCAGATCCTTCCCCTCCCCGCCTCCATCGCCCACATCTCGCCTGCCCCTGGCTACTCCCATACCGTCCCTGCCGCTCCTCTGCTCCGACGCCACCGACCTGGCTGGGATTCCCGGAGACCGCCGCCACCCCATCATGTGAAGGTCATCGATCGTTGGGGAATCAACATAGTACCACTCCAAATCATCTGCGCCATGCTCAATCAGATGATGCACCTGCTGTTTGAGGCATCTTGGCTGGGTAGATGAACCGTGAAAGGGAATAGGCAAATAGAACATGGAGGAGTCAGACATCGGCAACGGTTCCTGCTCTGCGCCATAGAGATGGATCAGATGGGTACGTCCTCCTCCGATCTGATGTTGGCAGGCAGATCAAGGCAAATAGACGAGAAGGAGGAGGAGGAGGAGTACCACATCTAGCGTCTCCCGGCCTATGCGGGCCGGCCGGTTTGTGGCTGTCGTGGCTGCATCCTCTTTGTTCATGACGAATGCTGAATCCCCAAGGTAAGATCCACTACTTCAATCTCTCAATGCATAGCATGGAGGCACGAGGTCTTCCATGCCGTGGCCATCCTAATCGATATCTCTGACCCATCGTGCATAGGTCACACAGGGTTCCGCCTCCGCTGTGTCGTCTTGCCTGCTTCCGAGCCATTCACTCGCTCCTCGGCCCTGCCTCCAGGAAACCGAGATTTGGCGGGAGCACACCACTGGCAATCGTCGAGGGTGAACCTCCTTGGACCATGGTTTCGTGTTCTGGTACGTTTGCCTCTTTAGGACAACTCGTAATTTTATTTCTCTGTGAACTTCACACAGCATCCACGCATGATCTGGATTCACCGTCTACAATATTTGCATAACAGGAAAGTAGAAGGGAAGTGATGGAGAATGACAGAGGTATGCTAAGCTTGATACTTGTGGTATCATATATTTGAATGCCAAAAGAATACCGAAGAGCAAGAATCAACACAAAAAGAGTATGAGCGTGTCATGTATGTGCTTGCCAATTTTTGTGAACCCATACTGGATTTATGTTTGACATGGCTCACATACACGCATATATGTTATATGTCTAAAAACGAAGTGTTATTGCTAAACATGTTTTAGTCATGCTTGCCCAATCCTTATGTAGTGATCATTTTCTCAAATAAGTTGGTCCTAATACTTAGACAGATAACTTATGTCTCGTTTACCATATTTAGTTGATTTGTGCCTGTACTTGTAAGATGTCCGTTTGAAAAATTTTAATAATAAATTTTGCCGTCGAGTCAAATATAGTTGTGTCAATAATTATTGACCCCGTAGAAAGTCTGTTAGTCCCTCCGAACCATATTAGTTGACTCCACTTTGTCTAGATACAGATACATCTAGACTAGATACTTAATAACTAGATACATATGAATCTAGACAAAGAGTCAACTAATATGGTTCGGAGGGAGTATTACAAAGAGAATATGAAAATATAGTTGATGCGGAAAATAGTGCCCTTCATCGATGAAAATAAACAAAGGGCTATTTCAGTTCAATTCAAGTATGCTCATCATATTACGACTGAATATTAACATGCCAATGTTGCCTGACGTTGTTTGCCAGTCATACTTAACAGTCTTTGGATGTTGTATTTTGAAATGGGCGATGGCCTACTTTCCTTTTTCTTTTGAAACTGGGTTGCCTACTTTTGTTACCGCATAAAAAATGACACATGAGTAGTGGTTGGTGTTCAGGTGAGAGATTCTGCACACTAAAGCTTAATCATTCATTATGTTTTTTACCTTTTACACTTGTAGTCCAAGAACTATGATTCACTCCAAAAACATCACCACGAGCCATGTACAGACATCGATATTTCACTATTCTTGAAAATTAGACACTGCTTACCTGTGTAAAATTCTATCATGTATAAAGTTCTTGCCTATTTATAAGCACATGGTCGCTTGTAGTAGCTTTTCTCTTATATATGGAATGTTGACCGCTTTGCTTTGTGCAAGTAGGACTTGAGATGATCTTATAATCATCTAATTACCTTTCCCATTTATGGATTCGACTAACTGTCATGTACTTTTCAGAGATTGCAATAATTTTTAGCATAATATATTATATTATTAAAAATAATTTATTTGATTATTCATAGGTGTTATCAGTCATTCTTTTATGGTACTTAGGTCGCTTGGTCCTGACTGTGAAATTGGCTACGATGGCGATGATCATACAGTGCCGGGGAGGTTGCCTCTCCTAAGAAACCAAGCCCACCATGGTCCAAACTATGTTGAACCTAACTTACCTCCCAGGATTGATTCATGTACTGAGTGAATATTAGATGAGGTGAGATGCTTCCCAATAATTAGCTCTTCCTTCTTCACACTGGTTTACTTTCAATCTATGCACTGTTCATAAAGCCTTGCAATTGTTGTTTTTCAGGTTCATAAATAGAGTAAGTTTTTTTCTGTCCGAGTTCTTATAGCAGTCAGCCAGGCACGGACTAACCAGTCCTACTTTTCAAATAACCAATTTACTAAGTCATAGTATAGAGAATGGACATGGTTTTGAAAGTATCTAGAGTCTAGACTCTTTTGTTAGCAATAAGGCCTGCAATCCAACGCTTCTTAGAACCAATGTCACATATGGAGAAAGAACCAGTTATCCTGCATTACGTAGTTGTTTTAAGCAGTGGCACGCCTGATGGCTGGGTCAAGGAAATGTCATACTTTTTCATCATTCAGTGGAGAAGTGTGAAGGGCTTGCATGCATAGAAGAACTGTGTTGTTGATTGGTAGGTACAATTAGCTGAATTATGACTTGTTTTCTTTTGTTTCATTTTCTCTACATTTGACTTGTGTAGATTTTCATCTTATGGGTTCACGTAAGCAACTTTTTATGATGTATTTAGCATCATCAAGAAAATAGTTGATTTAATGCTTCAACAATGACGCTGAGTAATGACATTCTCATTGCAGTATACATACAACAAGTGCAAGCCTGCTGACCCTTCTTAAATAAGAAAACAAGTGTGATGGTGTCAAGTTCATTTTGCTCTGCAGTCAATATATGCTGATCGCTTTCTTATTCACATAAATTTCATTAGTTGAAACCTCTTATCTAAATCAAGTGTAGATTAGACATATATTCTAGGCAGTAAATGGTCCATTTCCATCTTCATCAAGATTTTAAGTAACCATATGAACCGTTTACTTTCATTGTCAAAATAAATATGTTTGGCCACTGTGATAAAAATGCCTTTGTTTCTGCTGGCTTCTGGTAGCATGGTTAATCCGAACTTGTGTGGCAAACAGACCTTCTAAATAGCAGAGTGTGTTCTCCAATTGTTTGCTTGACACTTAATTATATTGCTTGTGAGATCTTTATGTTTGTAATTCTGCATCACTGTGGATCTAAGCAAAGGCGAGGGTGAAGATAACCATCCCTCGAAATTCTAAAAGCAATTTATGCAGTCTGGTATTCCCGTTTCACTTTTTAGATTGTGAAAATTTCATGTTGTTCCAGAGAAGATTAGGCCCCTAAACTTGATTTTCTACAGGTAAGGGTTGGAACTTTTTCAGTTCTGAACCGTAGCGCAAGCTAGGGATATTTATCTTTGTTCAAAGAAAATACTCTTGCAATCCTCACATACTTTTGAGATTTTGTTCCAGCTTATCTTTGTTGGGGTACTATCTGCAAACCCTAATCAATAGTTTTTGCAGTACCTTGATGGTGTGGAGTGCCCTACGGAGCTCTGCGCCGGGACCAAGTGGGAGACCTGCAGCCCTGCACGCTGGCTACCACATCCCCCATCAGCACTTAGGTATGCATTTCTTTGCACATGCTAATTGCTCGACAAAGTTGACTGGCCGGTTGTTGAATTCACGTGGTTGTGTTATATGGCTGCAAGTGGCGTACTGGATTTAGGGTGTGATAAGAGTTGAGTGCCACCAGCTTTCGTTAATTCTTCATTCAGTGCTTACATTACTACTGTACCTACTCTTTTCTTTCTTATTATCATGTATATTACATTCATTTCTAGGAACTTCAGTACTCCCTCCAATCCAGAATAAGTGTCAGTGATTTAGTACTAAGTTGTACCAAATGAATGAAACCTATTATGGATCGGAGGGAGTAATAAAGATGGATTTCTTTTCGATTTAAAAGAGGGATCACAAGAAAATGGTAGCTGTAGGTTGTTCTCCTTTTCAAAAGAATTTTTTCTGTAATTGATAAGGAAGTTGATCAAAAGAACTTTCGACAGTGTTTTGGTATGGAGTTTTCTACTTTACAAGGGAAGTTTTCTAGCTTTAATTTGGCAAACGAATCATTAGGATTTAGAGTTATAAAATTAATTTAATTAGTTGTCTGGTGTTTGATATTTCCACTGCAATTGACCTTGATGACATGTATCTCTAATTTCTGAATGGCTGTGCTGATAGAACCTTGTACGTTGACTTTTTTAGTTGATGAAGTGATTTGCTGAAATGCAGCCTGAGGTGAACTGATGTGAAGAATATGCGTATGTTGTATGATTCGGCTGCTGCTGATCACACCTGACACAGTAGTTCGATTTTTTCAAGCCTGCTTGGTTCATACCTAAATTTTGTTTTTCCAAAACATTGGGAAGCACTTAGTTCATACAGTGTCCAGCTTCCTAGGGGATCCGAAGAAACAACTATGGATTCCTGAATCCATTCCAGAGGAAAGCTACATACTATGAATGTTATATGTAACATAGTGTCAGATTCCACGAAAAGCTTTTTGGCGTTCTGGAATAGGTATGTGATTGAAACTCGTCAAAGATAAGTTATGTGGTCAAGTTACTGCCACCAATTCGAGTAAGAGCTTTTAAATGAGTATTTTGGCGATTGAAACTCTTGAAATACTGCTGCATAGGTAAAATTGTGATGTATTTGGGAAAGCCAACATTTTATTATCTTGTATGGATGAAAGTTTGGTGGCATCTGTTGAGAAAGGGTATGATGTTCCGGTGATTGATTAGAATTGAATTTGACCTACACTCTTCGTTTCAACTGGATGTGAATGGAACCTGGCATAGATCAGTCTTTTGGTAACTCTCTGGAAATATAAAGATGTGTGAATTTCCCTCACTGCCACTGTTGTCGTTGCGTCTGCACTACAATTATGTCCGTATGTCTGTGTACAGAGCCATCTGCCTACTTATATATAGGTTCAAGATTGAGGAGATCACAGAACAAGTTAACAGGGTGAAGATTGCGGCCTGCTACTCAAAACTACTCCGCCAGTAAGTAACACGATTTTGATTTCTGCACTTGATTTGTTTAATCTGAATTTGAAAATCAAGTAAGAGTGTCAATTAATCCTTAAAAAAAGTTCTAGAACTCAATCGACGTTATAATGTGATGGTACAATCCAAGTAATATAATCTTGTGATAGACAAGCTGTTATTTTTTTTCTAGAATTTTATCTGAATTGGCTGACACATGACTATGTGATAATGAAGGAGTCAAGGACACACTTTCGAAAATTGAATGGACTGAGGGATATAATATGGTGACAATAGATGGTTCCTTTTGGCACAATGCAGTCACCAATCTTCGATCACATCATGTCAGCGCATGCTCCAGTGCCCTGCAGGACACAATGTCTCTCAATTGAGTGCATATTCAATTAAATATGCCATGTTAATGAAATATGCAAAATCAAGCTACCTATCCATGAACAAGAAGACTGCCTGACTTGGCACCTAGAGAAGACCGGGTGCTTCACTGTCAAGAGTGCTCTATCTGAATCTCCAAATAAAACAAATGCAGCTGGAAGTAGCCTTGCTGCTGATGGTGAAAGGAAGATTTGAAACACAATTTGGAGTGCGAAAGTCCACCAGTAAGTCAGAATCTTTTGTTGGAGAGTGGCCTCGTCTGCCTTGCAACAAAATTCAATAACATCGCAGCACCTTGGAGACATTAGTGCTTAGAGATCAGTGATACTTGCAATATTTTTGGTTGCGCTCCTCAGAAAGCCTACCATGCCACGATAGAATGTACACAATTTTCTCCTCTTTCACAGAACTTTGAAAATTTGGGATTTGCCACCTGAATCGGCCTTTCGCTACTCGGGTCATGATTAGCTTCAGGTGCTTCTTGATTCAGTCATGGAAGATATGAGATGTAGAATTTTGATGATGCTTTGGCATGCCTGGCACCTACAGAATGACATAATCCATGGTAATGGTAAAGCCCTGTCCGGACCTCTGCCATGTATCTTGAGAGCTATCTAGATTGCATCAGACCAGACCTCGCCTCTGTGCAACTGAACGCTTTGGTTCGGATAAACAACAGTCATGTGCTAAAACTTGTAAGAAACCTAACTGCTGGACAAAGATTAATGTAGATGGATCTTTTCTCCATGCAACTAGAAAGGGAAGTGCTGCTGTTTGGGAAGAAACTACTCGGGCGGTATCCTTTTCTCTACTAGCTTGTACCTAGATGTAAGTATCCACAGGAGTCTGAATTGGCTGCAGTTTTTCATGGCCTGTGTCTTCTACTACACATGAATGCTGGTCCAGTTGTTCTTGAGAACTGTTGTGCTGCTGTTTCGTGCTCTTATCGAATAAGGAAGAAAATCAATCTAGATGGGGCAACCCCAAGAGGCGATCCACATGATTTTACTGCTGTTACGTGCTAGCATTATTTGTGGTTCACATGTTTTTTTAGATAAGAGAGCAACCTTGCAGCTCAAAGCTTGCCAGACTGGGGCGTACTACTTCAGGGAACTCATTCTTATTTCTACTACCCCTTATATGTTTTACCTTTTACATGTAAATGATTGTAGTTGTGGTCGTGATATAATATACAATCTCTCTTTTACCCTAAAAAATGGAAACTGATCATACGGTGATCCATTCAACACATGCCAACCTCATGTTATAAAAAACCTTGCATTTGTTATTTTGTTCGACAACATGGCTGACATTGTTTAGGATCCTTTTAGTCGTATGGCATGATGTATAAAAAAAGACAAATGTAATACTCCGTACCAGATATATCTAATAAGTTTGAAGTCTTAAACTTGTTCAGCTTGTAATTATTTTAGACGTTTTTTCTGTCCCGTTGCAACGCACGGGCATATGTACTAGTTAACACAAAAAACTTCTTCAGCATCTAGACATGTACTTTGAGCATCCCATATGTATTGACATGTTGTCGTTGTGATCCCGGACATTTCAACTTCATTTTTTTTAGAAATGAGCATATATTAATATCAGATGGTACCAATTACACCCAGCCTCTGCAATAACGCATTGCTCTAGTGGTCACGCGGATGCACACAGCAAAAAAAGAATTAAAAAAAAAAAGAAAAGTCCCGCTACAGTGTCTCATTTATTGAAACAGCAGTACTACCACCACCAAAACAGTACTACAGACAATTTTTATGACATATTATGTAAAATTTGTTGACCAAAATTAATGGTCAAAGTTGTTCTTAAAATATCTAATAAACCAGACATGAGGAAATAGCAAAATTCAAGTAGTATGCGCTCAGCTTGCGCGGCTTGAGCTGTGTATAGCAGCAGTGCTCACAGGGAGCTCACAGAGGTAATACAGGTTGGCTTGTTTATCTTTTACATGCTCGTGTAGTTTCTTCACCTTTCTTACTACTCCTTAATTATGATGAAATGCTGGGGTTCGATGGTTTACTCTTTTCTCTCGAACATATTAATTTCAGATTCTAGACAAAAGTGACTACGTCTTGATCAGTGGGAATCTATTCATAAATTAATCAGGTCTGTGCTTTTTACACTATCCTGACTGACTGTGAGTTCTGATCATCTCTCTCGAAACAGGCTTCCACCCTGTTTTATAAATAAAGTCAAATCCAGGTTCATATAACATCCAACAAGACATCCACGGTCTCAGCCAATGACAAATGGGAAAGTAGCGGAAAGACTGCTGGGGCCACAACACAACACGACCCAAAAAACAAAGGAAAAGCGACAGGGCCACAACCAAGCCCTACACACCAGACGGAGCGGAAGTCAGGACGAAGCTTGAGGCGCGAAAGGGGCCGCCCCCACTCTCAAGGCTCCAAAGAAGGCGTCAAAGTCCAACCGGTCACGCTGACGCACCAACGGGGACCACTGCTGGAGGAAAGCAATAAGAGAGAAAAATGACTCAGACGCCCGGGCGGGGAAAATATGGTCAATCACCGTCTTGTTGCGAATATTCCAAAGGGACCAGGCCAGGGCCGCGAACAGGGGCGGATCTAGGACCCAGGCCACCAGGGCCATGGCCCGGGGCGCGGAGACGACGCCGCAGCCTACCAAGGCACCATAGAACACCATTTCAGCCTGTTTTCGACTATTTTCTACAGTTTATTTGAAGGTGGCCCGGGGCGTCGCTCACGGCTGGGTCCGCCACTGGCCACGAAGACCATCCAGAAGAGGAGGCGGCCCCTTCCGGCACGGGTCGCCGCTGCCTGCAGGAACTCTCCAAGCTCCTGGGCCTGCCAAGAAGGTCCCAGTGCTTCCCTTACACAGCTCCAGAGAAATTGAGCCGCCGAATAAGAGAACATAATATGGGCGTAGGTTTCCGGTGTCCCACATAGGGGACACCGACCATTGCCTGGCCCATTATGCTTCGTCACCTCCACACCCGACGGGAGCCGATCCCTCGGGAGCTGCCAGAGGAAGATGCGGATACTAAGGGGGAGGGGGGCCTTCCGTAGAGGGGAAGTCCAGAGCTGCTCTGGGCCCTGAAAGAGGGCCCGGTAGGCCGAGCAGATCGAGAACTACCCTCCCGGTGATAGGCTCCAGGCCACCGAGTCCGGGACCGCGGGCAGCTCACTAGGGAGGGCCACCTCCAGGTGCCGATGTTCCTCTGCCACGGCCTCACTAAAAGTTCGTCGGAACAAGATGTTCCAACTCCCTCCGCGAAAGGCCTCAGCCACCAGGGCCGTCAGGGACGAGCAGATGGCAAAAAGCGCGGGGAACTGCTCACAGAGAGGGACCGACTGAAGCCAGGGGTCCAGCCATAGGCGCACGCCCTCCCCATTCCCAATGGAGAAGGAGACCCCCAGTGTAGCACCCTCAGATCGGCCCTATGCAAGTTTTAGCGATTCCCGCCAAACCCGCATAGAAACGATTCAAAGGTGCCTACAAGGCACTTGCGTGCGGGTGGAAAACGAAGTAATATCATCACACATTAGTCCACGATGGAACACACAAAACAGATATATACAACACGACTCCATGAGTCAAGAATACAGATATGCAGTACAAAGATCCAAATCACCTTGAAAACGATACAATGTCCGACTACGGACAAGATGCAAATGGGGCTAAGAGCCCTGGAGAATAACCCATGGCGTCCATAACCCTGCCCAGGCCAAGCCGGAAGGGTAACCCTGCTAACGACGTCGATCTCAAAACCTGCTTAAACAAAAGGGGTGCCGACAAAGGTCAAAGGGAAAAAGAGAGCGGTCAGTACTGAGGCCAGTACACGGCGAGACTAGAATTCGGCGGTCCTCGCCTACATAGGAATGGTGGACTGAAGCGGCAGGTAGGGATGTAAATGGCACTTAAATGGCATCCGCAAGTCCCATTTATTCAAAATCTTAGTTCTTTGTTTTAGAAAAAAACAAATTTTATTAAACTAGAGTACTAATAAACCGTATTACGCGGGATTAAATGGTGTGCCACTTACATCCCTAGCGGCAGCGCAGCATGTACTAAACAACCTACAGAGACTCGATATAACTGTCGGCTATCAGAGAGGAATAAGAAAGACCTATTCGGAACCAACCTGATACTACCACCAAACATACCCATCCTGGTATTTCCCCCTCGATACCAAATGAGGAAGTCAACCGAGGAACTCACACAGTTGACAGTTTTATTTATTCAGTTATCATTGCAGCAATTACTAGTCAGGTATAGATAGTCATCCTGATATAATAAGCAGTGGGCACTTTTAGTTAACCATTCCGTTGTAGTTGCGACACTTACTAGTCAGATACAATTAGCATGAGATATCCCAAACCCAGCAGTTGTTTGTACTTTTATTTAGCCATTCCGTTGTAGTGAAGCTGATTACTAGTCGTATCGGATACAAGTCAAATTATAACAGTAAAATTTAGTTATAGTTGTTTATGATCGAGAACTGTGCTCCAAGTCGTCCATAACCGCGGACACGGCTTCTCGAAAAGATTTAACCCTGCAGGGGTGCACCAAAGTTTCCACACGCACCTACACCCTTGTTGTCAGATCAGGTAGGTACAAGATCACAAAACATACACCCAACGGTATGTCGACGGGGTTTCGGACACGACGTTTTCCAGACCCAAAGCAAGCACGGGGGGCCACCCCACTAAGCTACCCGTAACGAAGTCGGCCGGTCTCCGAGACGGACCCAGGGTTTGTGTCGACGGTTGTAAACGACTGGGAACCCGAAAGTGTGACTGGGCTTATCGATACAACGAAAACGTATCACGCGGTTCCTAAACAGTACAGGCGCTCCACGCGCAATCGTAAATAAAGCAGTAAATCATGACATAAGTACAGGATAGTAATAAAACCCCAAACTACTTTGTGGCCCCCAGTACAGTACTTTGAAATCAGGTACTAAATCGATGGGGGTGCCCACACACCCCACCTGTGGTTAGCGCGCTCGATCTCGGAACAGGTGTCAAGAACTCGGGGTCCTACGGGACACCAGTGAGCGGTTAAAACCAAATATTGTCTATTACCCGCCGGTGCCTCTGCATTTACCTACTTTCAATTTTAGTTATTAAACGGTAAATAAATCCATGATCATCTCCAACATTAAACATGCGGCATTACTCCAACAACTGTGGTACTTGACGACACGCAACAGCACTTAAGCAAGCGACTACGACGCGCAAGTCCAACTATCTACCAAACAACAGGTAATAGGATGTGTCCAAGGCAATATAAGGCTGCAAGGGATATCACAGGTACGAAAACTAGAGCATCGCAACACAGATAGCAATAGATCAAAAGGAAGAAATAAAGACTAGAAAGGTAAAATAGGTAGAAAGGGGGAGAATGCTCGCCTGAAAACATTGCCGAAGGTTCATCCGAATATCGGGTCGACACTCGCATCAACTCATCGGCCTAATCCGTAAAGAAGCAAAGCACTAGCAGAAACACCAGATGCAATATTTAATACTGCGGCAGAAGATCGGGCATGATGCATGTATGATATATGCCATGGCAAGCATGCGATGCAATTAGGCAATATTAAACGGAACCGGGGTCCCGACAATTATTTAATAGGTTCAAGTTGTTTAGATACCCTGCAATTTAAATGTTGTCTTATCAAGGCAAAACATGTCACCGGTTCGCTACACAAATTTAATTGTGACCAATATTAGACTAGATTCGTCCGCATATGGTCTCTATATTTAATTATTAGATGAGTCGACAGAATACCCCAAAACACCCACAATTTGTATGCGAGTATAAACAATTAAATATGCAACAGTTTATATAGTTGGCAATTTATAAAATAGGGGCTCGGAAAAAGGGTCACATATTGGGATATCGGCGATCTTGGCGTTCACCGAGGGTTCAGGTTTTAAGATCGGGGCTTCGGGGTTCGACGGGGTTCGGTCTTGGTCTTCGGATCTTCAAGCATCCGTGGTCTCGGTCATCGTATCTTCGAACTCACTCCGGGAAGGAGATCTTGTCGCATCCTCAGGTTTAATTCTTACGGGTTCCAACTTGTAGCCCTTGACAGCAGTCTTCATGTTCAACTGCATCTCCCTAGCACGCTATCGTGTCACCATCAGGACATCCACCGAGCAACACTGAACGCCGGAACAAATCATCGCAAACACTGGGCATGACGTTAGTTGACTGGGATAAAACAACAGAGATAACAGGGGCTCTCCCGACGCTGCACGGTTCAATCAGACAAAGGCAGAGGGGAAACCTTATGTGTGGAGACATCCACGCACATCACGACATCTAGAAGAAGGGCGACGAGGAGGTGTTGCACCGGAGGCTCGGGTCGGCAGGGCGACGCAGACCCGATGGCGAACGACCAACAGGAAGGAGGGGAGAACCGCGGCCATCGGGACGATCAGAGGAGGCGCCGGGGTCGGAGACGAGAGTGGGCGACCGACGGCGGGACACCGAGGAGAGGACAGGCGGCGGCTCTGCGGGCGAGGGAAAGGGAAGGCGAGAGCGGCGCCAGGGGAAACTCGCAGGGCGGTGGAACTCCGGCGGCAGGCAGTACAGAGGGAAGGGCCTGGTGGCGGCGGAGGGTGAGGCGAGGCGAGCGAGCGTAGAGGAGGCCACGAGGGGTGCGCTGGCGCGGCCGGCGACTTCCTGGCGGCGAGGGATGGCATGGAGGAGGCAGCGAGTGACGGGAGGTTGGGGACGGGGTTTGGGGAGGAGCAGGGTCGACGAGGAGAGGTGGTGGCGGCGGGACAGAGAGGATGCGAGGGAAGGGGAGCGCGAGGCGAGGAAGGAGCGAGCGTGACGGAGCGTACTCTTGCGCTTGGTGGGGTCGGGCTTGACCGCGTCGGTGTGGTGGTTTGCATGTTGGGTTCCAGGCCAGTGCGTGTGTTGTGTTGCTCGCTGGGTCGTGTGGGTGGGGCCGGGAGAGAGAGAGGGGGGAGTGCGTTGGGTGTATGCAACCAGGGAGCGAGGCGCGGGTAGGCGGCGGCTGAGATGGGTGGTGGGGTGTAGCTGGTAGGTTAGGGTTTCTAGGAATTTAGGGTCAGGGTTTGCTTGGTGTGTTGGGCCGGGCCGCCGGGGTGGTAGGTGGCCTGGCCTACGGGCTGGGTCGCCTCCCCCGGACAAAACATTTTATTATTTATTTTATTTTAAAACATTTTTGTAAATACTTTTTAGACAAATAAAAGATCTAAACAGACTGAGGTTTTAGTTTGAGATTAAAGGATAAGACTGATTAGAAAACAACATAGGCTTTTACGAAAATAGGTTTATGCAAAATATATGCATGATGTCATGATGATGCACAAAATATAAACAACAGGCGATTTTCTAGTAGCGGTTTTACCAGGGTGCTACAATTCGACACCACTAACAATGGATCTCGCCCTCGAGATCCGCCTCATGGTACAGGGAATAAGGACGACGATCTGAATCTCCTCGCTTTAAGTAGATCTTCCTGACACCACTAACAAGGGTTCTTTCTTCATCTTGAAATCGGCGACACCACCAACAAAGGGGCGTGGCTCACGTTCGTCGAGAGAACACTTCGGAGAGACAAAGGGCGAAGGTAGAGGTCGCAAAGGCTAAGGCCACCTTTAACTTCTACGGAAGGAGTAAATTGCATTGATCCACCATTCAACATACAAAAGCAAATGATAAGAGTAGTGGTATGGTCGCGACTCCATCCCGCACTCAAAGCATTACCCCGTACACAAACATCGAACTATGCAACCAACTCTCGGAATTCAGACTGAAGATCTCGACAAGCAAGGTTCGGAAACAAAGGAGGGATGGAGATTTTCATCAGATCTGATGTAGATGACTTTGTCGTATCGGAAAACACCGGAGGAAAGAAAGAAAAAAAAATAGTGAATTTTCGGTCCATTAAAAGTTGCAATAGATGAAAGATTCGTCTGATAGCATGAATGTCAGATGTTGAAGCACCGTTACAAGAGGATGGAAGCGAAACCCTGAAGGTACGACATAAACCCAACCACAAGAAATCCTGGACTCGAAGAAAAGATAAGAGAGCAGATTCAAAACACGTCGAGATAAGAGGAGAATAGCAGAGGGGTAAGAAGTAAAAGCAGACCTAATCAGATCTATCCAACTGATTTTTTTAAAAATAGTTTTGACACTCTACACGTCTGTTAGCTAGGTTATCCTACCGGCTGGACCAGTGGGTATCGTAACTGCTGAGCTCTGATACCACTTTGTAACACCCTCAGATCGGCCCTATGCAAGTTTTAGCGATTCCCGCCAAACCCGCATAGAAATGATTTAAAGGTGCCCACCAGGTACTTGCGTGCGGGTGGAAAACGAAGTAATATCATTACACATTAATCCACGATGGAACCCACAAAACAGATATATACAACACGACTCCATGAGTCAAGAATACAAATATGCAGTACAAAGATCCAAATCACCTTGAAAACGATACAATGTCCGACTACGGACAAGATGCAAATGGGGCTAAGAGCCCTGAAGAATAACCCATGGCGTCCATAACCCTGCCCAGGCCAAGCCGGAAGGGTAACCCTGCTAACGACGTCGATCTCAAAACCTGCTTAAACAAAAGGGGTGCCGACAAAGGGCAAAGGGAAAAAGAGAGCGGTCAGTACTGAGGCCAGTACACGGCGAGACTAGAATTCGGCGGTCCTCGACTGAAGCGGCAGCTCGGAACCAACCTGATACTACCACCAAACATACCCATCCTGGTATTTCCCCCTCGAGACCAAACGAGGAAGTTAACCGAGGAACTCACACAGTTGGCAGTTTTATTTATTCAGATATCGTTGCAGCAATTACTAGTCAGGTATAGATAGTCATCCTAATATAATAAGCAGTGGGCACTTTTAGTTAACCATTCCGTTGTAGTTGCGACACTTACTATTCAGATACAATTAGCATGAGATATCCCAAACCCAGCAGTTGTTGGTACTTTTATTTAGCCATTCCGTTGTAGTGAAGCTGATTACTAGTCGTATCGGATATAAGTCAAATTATAACAGTAAAATTTAGTTATAGTTGTCTATGATCGAGAACTGTGCTCCAAGTCGTCCATAACCGCGGACACGGCTTCTCGAAAAGATTTAACCCTGCAGGGGTGCACCAAAGTTTCCACACGCACCTACACCCTTGTTGTCAGATCAGGTAGGTACAAGATCACAAAACATACACCCAACGGTATGTCGACGGGGTTTCGGACACGACGTTTTCCAGACCCAAAGCAAGCACGGGGGGCCACCCCACTAAGCTACCCGTAACGAAGTCGGCCGGTCTCCGAGACGGACCCAGGGTTTGTTTCGACGGTTGTAAACGACTGGGAACCCGAAAGTGTGACTGGGCTTATCGATACAACGAAAACGTATCACGCGGTTCCTAAACAGTACAGGCGCTCCACGCGCAATCGTAAATAAAGCAGTAAATCATGACATAAGTACAGGATAGTAATAAAACCCCAAACTACTTTGTGGCCCCCAGTACAGTACTTTGAAATCAGGTACTAAATCGATGGGGGTGCCCACACACCCCACCTGTGGTTAGCGCGCTCGATCTCGGAACAGGTGTCAAGAACTCGGGGTCCTACGGGACACCAGTGAGCGGTTAAAACCAAATATTGTCTATTACCCGCCGGTGCCTCTGCATTTACCTACTTTCAATTTTAGTTATTAAACGGTAAATAAATCCATGATCATCTCCAACATTAAACATGCGGCATTACTCCAACAACTGTGGTACTTGACGACACGCAACAGCACTTAAGCAAGCGACTACGACGCGCAAGTCCAACTATCTACCAAACAACAGGTAATAGGATGTGTCCAAGGCAATATAAGGCTGCAAGGGATATCACAGGTACGAAAACTAGAGCATCGCAACACAGATAGCAATAGATCAAAAGGAAGAAATAAAGACTAGAAAGGTAAAATAGGTAGAAAGGGGGAGAATGCTCGCCTGAAAACATTGCCGAAGGTTCATACGAAGATCGGGTCGACACTCGCATCAACTCATCGGCCTAATCCGTAAAGAAGCAAAGCACTAGCAGAAACACCAGATGCAATATTTAATACTGCGGCAGAAGATCGGGCATGATGCATGTATGATATATGCCATGGCAAGCATGCGATGCAATTAGGCAATATTAAACGGAACCGGGGTCCCGACAATTATTTAATAGGTTCAAGTTGTTTAGATACCCCGCAATTTAAATGTTGTCTTATCAAGGCAAAACATGTCACCGGTTCGCTACACAAATTTAATTGTGACCAATATTAGACTAGATTCGTCCGCATATGGTCTCTATATTTAATTATTAGATGAGTCGACAGAATACCCCAAAACACCCACAATTTGTATGCGAGTATAAACAATTAAATATGCAACAGTTTATATAGTTGGCAATTTATAAAATAGGGGCTCGGAAAAAGGGTCACATATTGGGATATCGGCGATCTTGGCGTTCACCGAGGGTTCAGGTTTTAAGATCGGGGCTTCGGAGTTCGACGGGGTTCGGTCTTGGTCTTCGGATCTTCAAGCATCCGTGGTCTCGGTCATCGTATCTTCGAACTCACTCCGGGAAGGAGATCTTGTTGCATCCTCAGGTTTAATTCTTACGGGTTCCAACTTGTAGCCCTTGACAGCAGTCTTCATGTTCAACTGCATCTCCCTAGCACGCTATCGTGTCACCATGAGGACATCCACCGAGCAACACTGAACGCCGGAACAAATCATCGCAAACACTGGGCATGACGTTAGTTGACTGGGATAAAACAACAGAGATAACAGGGGCTCTCCCGACGCTGCACGGTTCAATCAGACAAAGGCAGAGGGGAAACCTTATGTGTGGAGACATCCACGCACATCACGACATCTAGAAGAAGGGCGACGAGGAGGTGTTGCACCGGAGGCTCGGGTCGGCAGGGCGACGCAGACCCGATGGCGGACGACCAACAGGAAGGAGGGGAGAACCGCGGCCATCGGGACGATCAGAGGAGGCGCCGGGGTCGGAGACGAGAGTGGGCGACCGACGGCGGGACACCGAGGAGAGGACAGGCGGCGGCTCTACGGGCGAGGGAGAGGGAAGGCGAGAGCGGCGCCAGGGGAAACTCGCAGGGCGGCGGAACTCCGGCGGCAGGCAGTGCAGAGGGAAGGGCCTGGTGGCGGCGGAGGGTGAGGCGAGGCGAGCGAGCGTAGAGGAGGCCACGAGGGGTGCGCTGGTGCGGCCGGCGACTTCCTGGCGGCGAGGGATGGCATGGAGGAGGCAGCGAGTGACGGGAGGTTGGGGACGGGGTTTGGGGAGGAGCAGGGTCGACGAGGAGAGGTGGTGGCGGCGGGACAGAGAGGATGCGAGGGAAGGGGAGCGCGGGGCGAGGAAGGAGCGAGCGTGGGGGAGCGTACTCTTGCGCTTGGTGGGGTCGGGCTTGACCGCGTCGGTGTGGTGGTTTGCATGTTGGGTTCCAGGCCAGTGCGTGTGTTGTGTTGCTCGCTGGGTCGTGTGGGTGGGGCCGGGAGAGAGAGAGGGGGGAGTGCGTTGGGTGTATGCAACCAGGGAGCGAGGCGCGGGTAGGCGGCGGCTGAGATGGGTGGTGGGGTGTAGCTGGTAGGTTAGGGTTTCTAGGAATTTAGGGTCAGGGTTTGCTTGGTGTGTTGGGCCGGGCCGCCGGGGTGGTAGGTGGCCTGGCCTACGGGCTGGGTCGCCTCCCCCGGACAAAACATTTTATTATTTATTTTATTTTAAAACATTTTTGTAAATACTTTTTAGACAAATAAAAGATCTAAACAGACTGAGGTTTTAGTTTGAGATTAAAGGATAAGACTGATTAGAAAACAACATAGGCTTTTACGAAAATAGGTTTATGCAAAATATATGCATGATGTCATGATGATGCACAAAATATAAACAACAGGCGATTTTCTAGTAGCGGTTTTACCAGGGTGCTACAATTCGACACCACTAACAATGGATCTCGCCCTCGAGATCCGCCTCATGGTACAGGGAATAAGGACGACGATCTGAATCTCCTCGCTTTAAGTAGATCTTCCTGACACCACTAACAAGGGTTCTTTCTTCATCTTGAAATCGGCGACACCACCAACAAAGGGGCGTGGCTCACGTTCGTCGAGAGAACACTTCGGAGAGACAAAGGGCGAAGGTAGAGGTCGCAAAGGCTAAGGCCACCTTTAACTTCTACGGAAGGAGTAAATTGCATTGATCCACCATTCAACATACAAAAGCAAATGATAAGAGTAGTGGTATGGTCGCGACTCCATCCCGCACTCAAAGCATTACCCCGTACACAAACAGCGAACTATGCAACCAACTCTCGGAATTCAGACTGAAGATCTCGACAAGCAAGGTTCGGAAACAAAGGAGGGATGGAGATTTTCATCAGATCTGATGTAGATGACTTTGTCGTATCGGAAAACACCGGAGGATAGAAAGAAAAAAAATAGTGAATTTTCGTTCCATTAAAAGTTGCAATAGATGAAAGATTCGCCTGATAGCATGAATGTCAGATGTTGAACCACCGTTACAAGAGGATGGACGCGAAACCCTGAAGGAAAGACATAAACCCAACCACAAGAAATCCTGGACTCGAAGAAAAGATAAGAGAGCAGATTCAAAACACGTCGAGATAAGAGGAGAATAGCAGAGGGGTAAGAAGTAAAAGCAGACCTAATCAGATCTATCCAACTGATTTTTTTAAAAATAGTTTTGACACTCTACACGTCTGTTAGCTAGGTTATCCTACCGGCTGGACCAGTGGGTATCGTAACTGCTGAGCTCTGATACCACTTTGTAACACCCTCAGATCGGCCCTATGCAAGTTTTAGCGATTCCCGCCAAACCCGCATAAAAATGATTTAAAGGTGCCCACCAGGCACTTGCGTGCGGGTGGAAAACAAAGTAATATCATTACACATTAGTCCACGATGGAACCCACAAAACAGATATATACAACACGACTCCATGAGTCAAGAATACAGATATGCAGTACAAAGATCCAAATCACCTTGAAAACGATACAATGTCCGACTACGGACAAGATGCAAATGGGGCTAAGAGCCCTGAAGAATAACCCATGGCGTCCATAACCCTGCCCAGGCCAAGCCGGAAGGGTAACCCTGCTAACGACGTCGATCTCAAAACCTGCATAAACAAAAGGGGTGCCGACAAAGGGCAAAGGGAAAAAGAGAGCGGTCAGTACTGAGGCCAGTATACGACGAGACTAGAATTCGGCGGTCCTCGACTGAAGCGGCAGCGCAGCATGTACTAAACAACCTATAGACTCGATATAACTGTCGGCTATCAGAGAGGGATAAGAAAGACCTATTCGGAACCAACCTGATACTACCACCAAACATACCCATCCTGGTATTTCCCCCTCGAGACCAAACGAGTAAGTTAACCGAGGTACTCACACAGTTGGCAGTTTTTATTTATTCAGTTATCGTTGCAGCAATTACTAGTCAGGTATAGATAGTCATCCTGATATAATAAGCAGTGGGCACTTTTAGTTAACCATTCCGTTGTAGTTGCGACACTTACTATTCAGATACAATTAGCATGAGATATCCCAAACCCAGCAGTTGTTGGTACTTTTATTTAGCCATTCCGTTGTAGTGAAGCTGATTACTAGTCGTATCGGATATAAGTCAAATTATAACAGTAAAATTTAGTTATAGTTGTCTATGATCGAGAACTGTGCTCCAAGTCGTCCATAACCGCGGACACGGCTTCTCGAAAAGATTTAACCCTGCAGGGGTGCACCAAAGTTTCCACACGCACCTACACCCTTGTTGTCAGATCAGGTAGGTACAAGATCACAAAACATACACCCAACGGTATGTCGACGGGGTTTCGGACACGACGTTTTCCAGACCCAAAGCAAGCACGGGGGGCCACCCCACTAAGCTACCCGTAACGAAGTCGGCCGGTCTCCGAGACGGATCCAGGGTTTGTGTCGACGGCTGTAAACGACTGGGAACCCGAAATTGTGACTGGGCTTATCGATACAACGAAAACGTATCACGGGGTTCCTAAACAGTACAGGCGCTCCACGCGCAATCGTAAATAAAGCAGTAAATCATGACATAAGTACAGGATAGTAATAAAGCCCCAAACTACTTTGTGGCCCCCAGTACAGTACTTTGAAATCAGGTACTAAATCGATGGGGGTTCCCACACACCCCACCTGTGGTTAGCGCGCTCGATCTCGGAACAGGTGTCAAGAACTCGGGGTCCTACGGGACACCAGTGAGCGGTTAAAACCAAATATTGTCTATTATCCGCCGGTGCCTCTACATTTACCTACTTTCAATTTTAGTTATTAAACGGTAAATAAATCCATGATCATCTCCAACATTAAACATGCGGCATTACTCCAACAACTGTGGTACTTGACGACACGCAACAGCACTTAAGCAAGCGACTATGACGCGCAAGTCCAACTATCTACCAAACAACAGGTAATAGGATGTGTCCAAGGCAATATAAGGCTGCAAGGGATATCACAGGTACGAAAACTAGAGCATCGCAACACAGATAGCAATAGATCAAAAGGAAGAAATAAAGACTAGAAAGGTAAAATAGGTAGAAAGGGGGAGAATGCTCGCCTGAAAACATTGCCGAAGGTTCATCCGAAGATCGGGTCGACACTCGCATCAACTCATCGGCCTAATCCATAAAGAAGCAAAGCACTAGCAGAAACACCAGATGCAATATTTAATACTACGGAAGAAGATCGGGCATGATGCATGTATGATGTATGACATGGAAAGCATGCGATGCAATTAGGCAATATTAAATAGAACCGGGGTCCCGATAATTATTTAATAGGTTCAAGTTGTTTAGATACCCCGCAATTTAAATGTTGTCTTATCAAGGCAAAACATGTCACCGGTTCGCTACACAAATTTAATTGTGACCAATATTAGACTATATTCGTCCGCATATGGTTTCTATATTTAATTATTAGATGAGTTGACAGAATACCCCCAAACGCCCACAATATGTATGCGAGTATAAACAATTAAATATGCAACAGTTTATATAGTTGGCAATTTATAAAATAGGGGCTCGGAAAAGGGGTCACACATTGGGATATCGGCGATCTTGGCGTTCACCGAGGGTTCAGGTTTTAAGATCGGGGCTTCGGGGTTCGACGGGGTTCGGTCTTGGTCTTCGGATATTCAAGCATCCGTGGTCTCGGTCACCGGATCTTCGAACTCACTCCGGGAAGGAGATCTTGTCGCATCCTCAGGTTTAATTCTTACGGGTTCCAACTTGTAGCCCTTAACAGCAGTCTTCATGTTCAACTGCATCTCCCTAGCACGCTATCGTGTCACCATCAGGACATCCACCGAGCAACACTGAACGCCGGAACAAATCATCGCAAACACTGGGCATGACGTTAGTTGACTGAGATAAAACAACAGAGATAACAGGGGCTCTCCCGACGCTGCACGGTTCAATCATACAAAGGCAGAGGGGAAACCTTATGTGTGGAGACATCCACGCACATCACGACATATAGAAGAAGGGCGACGAGGAGGTGTTGCACCGGAGGCTCGGGCCGGCAGGGCGACGCAGACCCGGTGGCGGACGACCAACATGAAGGAGGGGAGAATCGCGGCCATCGGGACGATCAGAGGAGGCGCCGGGGTCGGAGACGAGAGTGGGCGACCGACGGCGGAACACCGAGGAGAGGACAGGCGGCGGCTCTGCGGGCGAGGGAGAGGGAAGGCGAGAGCGGCGCCAGGGGAAACTCGCAGGGCAGCGGAACTCCGGCGGCAGGCAGTGCAGAGGGAAGGGCCTGGTGGCGGCGGAGGGTGAGGCGAGGCGAGCGAGCGTAGAGGAGGCCACGAGGGGTGCGCTGGCGCGGCCGGCGACTTCCTGGCGGCGAGGGATGGCATGGAGGAGGCAGCGAGTGACAGGAGGTTGGGGACGGGGTTTGGGGAGGAGCAGGGTCGACGAGGAGAGGTGGTGGCGGCGGGACAGAGAGGATACGAGGAAAGGGGAGCGCGAGGCGAGGACGGGAGCGAGCGTGGGGGAGCATACTCTTGCGCTTGGTGGGGTCGGGCTTGACCGCGTCGGTGTGGTGGTTTGCATGTTGGGTTCCAGGCCAGTGCGTGTGTTGTGTTGCTCGCTGGGTCGTGTGGGTGGGGCCGTGAGAGAGAGAGGGGGAGTGCGTTGGGTGTATGCAACCAGGGAGCGAGGCGTGGGTAGGCGGCGGCTGAGATGGGTGGTGGGGTGTAGCTGGTAGGTTAGGGTTTCTAGGAATTTAGGGTCAGGGTTTGCTGGGTGTGTTGGGCCGGGCCGCCGGGGTGGTAGGTGGCCTGGCCTACGGGCTGGGTCGCCTCCCCCGGACAAAACATTTTATTATTTATTTTATTTTAAAACATTTTTGTAAATACTTTTTAGACAAATAAAAGATCTAAACAGACCGAGGTTTTAGTTTGAGATTAAAGGATAAGACTAATTAGAAAACAACATAGGCTTTTACGAAAATAGGTTTATGCAAAATATATGCATGATGTCATGATGATGCACAAAATATAAACAACAGACGATTTTATAGTAGTGGTTTTACCGGGGTGCTACACCCAGCCCCACGAACAGGCGAGACATAACCAGGGTCCCTATGTAGAACGCCTAGAACATCGGCATGATCACCGGCTGCAGCTGGGCCCAGAAGGTCTGGAAGAAGGACACGGGCAGCCCATTAGGGCCTGGGGATGACCCTGTCCTCATGGACTTCAGGGCCGAGGCCACCTCCTCCGAGGAGAACGGAAGGGTAAGCTCCAGGTTCTCTGCCGGGGAAACGGTCGCCTCACCGACCCAGAAGTCCATGGCCAACGAGATCCCTGAGCACGGCGAACGCAAGAACAACTCTTTGTAGAAGGCATAAATATGGGAGGAGAGTTCCAGCGAAAACTCCAACAGAACGTCCCCCTCCAAGAGGCAGGGGATCGAGCACTTCCTCCTCCTGCCATTGGCAATAGCATGGAAGTAGGCCGTGTTGGACTCCCCCTGGATGGTCCAATTCTGGCAACTACGCTGTCTCCAGAAAGCCTCGTCTCTCTTGTATATCTCCATAATGGAGGTCTCAAGAGAGTACCTATGAGACCAGACCGCTTCCGAGAGGCCGCGCTGGTCGGCCTCCAGGTCTAAGGCCTGAATCTCCCGAAGAATAACCTCCTTTTGTTCCCTAAGGTCTGCCCCCAGGTTGGCCTCCCAGCCTCTCATGAACCGTCGGATAGTCTGGGCACAGTGGTGCCAAACATCTATGGCACAATAAGCCCGCGGGGGGATGTGTCCGCCTCCACCCACTTTGACCGTACTGCTTCCACAAAGCCCGCCTTTTGTATCCAGAAGGACTCAAAGTGGAAGCGATTCAGTCACGGGGGGATGTGTCCGCCTCCACCCACTTTGACCGTACTGCTTCCACAAAGCCCGCCTTTTGTATCCAGAAGGACTCAAAGTGGAAGCGATTCAGTCACGGGGGGAGGGGGGTCCCGAATAAAGGAGGAGTGGGGTGTGATCAGATCCAATCCTAGTGACCGCCTTCAGGGAGCAAAGGGGGAAGCGAATCTCCCAATCAACCAAAACAAAGAAGCGATTAAGGACACTACGGATCGGGGCGAGTTGCTTATTGGTCCACGTATATCTAGCGCCCACATGCGAGATCTCACGGAGGGCAAGATCGGCGATGCGGTCGTTAAACATGCGCATCCTAGGGAGGTCGACATTCGCCGAGCTCTTATCGTTCGAAAAGCGGATCAGGTTGAAGTCCCCAGCAATCACTACGGGGATATCCACCCGTTCCACCTTCGACCGAAGCTCCTGCAAGAAGTCCGCCGACCTTCGATGGTCCGTGGGGCCATAGACAATGACAACCTCCCACTTGAAGCGGGACAGTCTATGTGTGAGGGACATGCTCACAAAGAATTCCCCCGGTCCATATCATCAACCTCGAAGGTTTACTCCTTCACACCGAGGAGGATCCCAACCGAATGACCAACAACAGGGAGCCACGTCCAGGAGAACCTACAACGGCTAAGACCCTCCAACTCAGCAACAGTGAAGTCCTGGCGAATCGTTTCCTGAAGCCCGACAATATCCAGAGCCTCGAGACGAATATACTCTTTAATCTGGCGGCGACGACCCTCGTGCCCGAACCCCCTGATGTTCCAGATGAACGCTCGGAAGTCCCGAAGGATGTTCATCTAGAACACTCAGTGCTGGGGGGGGGGGGGGGGGGCTTAGTGGGGGCGGAACGGGCACGGCTACAGGATTGGGACTTGGACTTCTCAGGAGCCCTGGGTGGTCTCCCGCGAGGCCTCCCCTGGGGGGAAGGCCTCGGGGTGGCCTCCCTGCCATCAGGGGCAGGAGGGGAACCCTCGCTGAGGTTAGGGCCGACAACCCTATCCTCGGCCAGGATTCGGGAGCGTTCGCGCTCCCGAGCATCACGTGCTCGGGCAGCCGCAATCGCACCCTCACCACGGAAGACAATCCCGCAGTCATCCGCCACCTCGGCCAAGTGCGCCAAATAGACCTCGGCAAGATCCGAGAAGCTGGAATCTGACACAGAAGATGAACCTGAAACCAAGAGAGAGGGGAGGGAGGAAGTAACTGAGAACTCGTCACGGGCAGTCACGCGGAGAGTCGCGTGCTCCTCCACCGTCGGCTCAGGGCCGGTCAAGCCAGCCCTGGAACCCGCCAAGCGGACGCTATGACGGGAAGGCGGGGGAGGTGGCGGACGCGGGCCCCGGGGACGACGCAGGGAGGAGGGCGTCGCAGGAGTGGCGCCCAAAGAGGGGGCCGAGTCCAGGACCGCCAAGTCCGGTGTGTCCGGGGCGAGCGCGTAGCACACCACCCCCGGCGAGTGCGGCGAGGTCCGAGGGCACACCACCATCCCCACACTCCCAGAAGTCACCACCTCCGGCGAGGGGGGAGGGGAGGGAGGGACCAGCTGCTCCTGCGCGGACGGGAGGACGACGGAGAGGTTGGAGCCGTACTGAGCGATGTCGAGGCCGATGGAGAGAGGCGGGTCGGGGCGAAAGCACCGCGGCAGATCCACTAGGGCCAGCTTGGCAGGGGCGCTCCTAGAACGGGGCCGGCGGTCCGGGAAGAACGGGCCCCCACCAGCCCCCTCCCCCCTGTTCAACGGCTGATCGCTCGCGGCCTGAGAAGCCACACGGCCGCCCCCTCCCCCCTGAGACGGCTGGGGAGGCGGAGGGGACGCGTCTGTCATCAGAGGTGAAGCCGGGTCGGACCCAGAATCAGTGGTGAGTTCTGATCATAGAGTGAATCTTCATCGTTTAACTTTTGTAACCCATCTCAGGGTGGAGAAAAATATCATGCTTCTACCATATCTCATTTGAATCAGAGACCACTCTATTGAGTTCGATGACAGCCACAATGTCAACCGTGCTGAATTTCTTGTCCGGGCGTCTATGCAGTATGTCATATTGTACACTACTCTTATCATGGTCAACAAATTAAACATCAAACAGTCAATTAGTACTGATAACTATTTTATTGCCCCATTACTTCATGCTAATTAGTCTACAGGCTCTACTTTGGCATTGACAGTATGCTGTATGCCGAAGACACTGAGCAGTAGGGCCGACCTATGAGCAACTACCCAACCGAAACAGAGAAAAGCAGAGCTCGCCTTCTCTGTTTCTTCGTCGTAGACCTACATAGGCGGATTGGCCGCCATCGATTAGCAGCTACTGATATCCATGACGACCTCCAGTAGCAAAGCCTCGAGGACGGCGGCTTCGATATCAGCGCCAACGTCCCTCCGCTCCGGCTGCACGTCGGCAGCGTTCACCCTTGACTTTGGCACCTCCGTGCAGACAAGCTCGGACACCCTGGCCAGCTCCGCTCTATGCGTCTCCCAGTAGGCGACGCCAGTAGCGGTAGTGGTGTTACCGACGGCGGCTGTTTCGTCTTCGTCGTGAAAGTTCTTGGGGCTCGTACCATGGTAGCAGCAGTCGTCGACGTCGTAGTCGAGGTCGGTGGTGTCCTTGATGAGGTCATCGGACTTAGCTAGCAGCTGGGCGAGCAGCGCCGGCGTGTACGCCGCCTCCAGGAGGAGCTCCCGGACGATGGCCATGGCGTTCTTGGGCGAGCCTTGCACCACGTTTGAGCACTTGTTCTGGCTGTGCACAGGTGAGTTCTCAAAGGGGTGCTCCAAGACGGAGACGGGGCTGAACTGCTTCTGGTCGTCGTAGTCGGAATACTCCGTACCCTCGTCACCGGTGAGCTCCTCCGCGTCGGTCCTTATTAGCTTGACGGGCTCGAGGTGCGACGGTGACGGCGCGACCCTCTTGAATGAGTCGGAGCACTGCAGCGCGTTGGGCTTCCGGTTCGCCGCTTTTCCGTGGAGGATCTTGGAGAGCAGCATCCGGAGTAGGCCGGAGCCCGCCGGCGGCTTCTGCTGATTATTGCCCCGGGTGCGTGCCGCCGCGGTAGCCTTCTTCTTCTTGCTGGTGAGCCGCTTGAGCACGGATGCCGCTTCATTGCCGGCGCCGGCGGTTGGCCAGCACATGGTGGCTGTGTCGTAGTCGTAGCCGTCTAGGAGCCGGCTCGAGCAGCCCTTGTCAAGTAGGTGGAGGTCGAGGAAGAAGGGCTCCTGCTTCTCTTTCAGCAGCTCGGAGAGGCGCCGGCCGGATGGCGAGGGGGACAGGCACGCCATTAGCGTGGTAAGAAGAGGAACACAAGCGAGAAGCTTATGAGCAATGAGAGAGAGAGGGGGGAGAGGGAGAGAGAGAGAGAGGGAGAGGGAGAGAGAGAGGACGATGAGGAGCTTAAGAAGGGAAGTGGTTAGAGAAAGAGACGCAGAGATACATAGACAGAGATGAGATGAGACAAAGAATATGTTGTGCAATGAAATGAAGACATGCGTGGAGGTTGAGGAGATACTTTTAAGTTGGTGTTTTTCTTCCCCTTTGTTGTCGATCAGACAAGGTTTGTCTCTTCTGATTTTGTTAACACATGTGATTAGTTCCTTTGACAAAAAAAATCGTGTTCCTTTTGGTGTTTGGGTTGCACGATGAACTTCTGTAAGAAAGAAAGAACAGTATGCTCCCGTGTGACAAACTGTCCATGATGTGGAGGGATTTGTGCAGAAAAGCGATGGGTCAAATCACCAGGTGAAAGAAAGAAAGAAAGAAAAGCTATAGAATGACCACAGCTGGCTCTTGTCTCTAAAAAGCTGTTTCTGTTTGTGGCGAGGACAGTGTTCGTTATACCTTATGCATTGAATAAAAAAGCTGGAGTTCTTTGCGGGTTTTTGAATTCTCAAAACTCAAGAGTCAAGTGCGTTTGTGTATCAAGCCAGCACTTCTGCATCACTAAAAAGGGGCTGATGTTTTCAGTTTCAGCAAGCAGTGGGCACAATTGTTCCCGAGATGCAAATTTGACCACCAAACTCTGCATTACAACAAGGTACTAGCCAAGGCAAGCTAATTAATTACCCATGCAAAGTAAGGTTACTGAATCGAGAAACGATCTATGTTACCTTGGATTCCTATGGCCAATGCGACCTCACAGGCACTCCTTTGTCGGCCTCTGCAGCATCGAATCGCCACTATTCTTTAATGCCCTGGTCTCCCAAGGAGCCTTCATGTCACCTTCATCCCTGCACTTATTTTATTTCCTTTTTCTCACGCAATACACACACATGATGCACCTCAAGTTTATCAAGAAATCATCACAAGAGAAAATAAAAAAAGATAGATAGATACTCCCTCAGTTTCATAATGTTTGCTAAAAAGGCTCATATTATAAAACAGAGTTAGTAGATAGAAAGAAACACTCTGCTTCCTATGGTATCTGGAGGAGGAGGTGACACCTGTGCATGGATCAAGACCACCGCAAACAAACACTCTTGTTTGTATCCTCCCCAAGACCTTGACCACGGTTTGATGATTAACCCTCCAGCTAATCAGGCGATACTCTAATCGTGGTGTGGCTTGATTTGCTGGGAATCCGCGTGATTGTCCTGTTGATTTGTCCCCTAGAGAAACGCATGTGGCGCTGGCTGCCTCTCCGAACTCGCACGCTTGTCGCCTGTCTCCCTGCTGTTGTTGGCATGTGTAGGACAAAAGGCGATGGATCCACTTGGACCAACAGTATGTTTGTGTGTGTACAATACTACCATATGTATGGTGCATCCTTGAGTACTTGTCTGCCGAACATACGGATGTAGATCGAGTCAAATGCGACTTCATGTTGCATGTTGTTTTACAGCTATCACAATGGTGTTCTTCGTTATGATGGACGCCGGACACTCCATCCTTCAATGTTAACCACTTCTAGATTAGGAGTAATTTTGTTTCCCTCTACAAAGTTAAACCTTTTGGTTGCCAATTGTGAGACTTTCGATTCTAATATCTAGGTTGAGGATTGCATGGACAAGTTAGTTGGGGACCTGGTCTTAATCAATTGCGAGCTCAGCAGTCTTTCCATGTATTACAAGCTACTATCTCCGTTTCCATAATGTAAATCTTTTTAGCCGTTTAAATTGAACTGTTAAAAATGCTTACATTTCGAAGCGGAGGAGGAAGTATCTTATATATAGACCAGTTAAATGGTGTATCTCTTATTGGTTCTTTGCGATTAACATCAAGAATGTAGAGCTTACTTGCAAGTGTTTTTTCAGGTATGTAGATAATGACGGGGTTTCATCGGAAGTACCCAAGAATAAAACTTGTTGGCTATGAGACAATCTAGCTAGTAAGGGTTACCGTAGGTCAGTTCCTTCATCTTTCCAGTCCTGAGCAGAAAACAGGGTAAAACAGGGTAAGCTGAGAGTGAGTGCAAATTGCTAGTACGGGTTAATACACTAAGTAACGATCAAGGAATGTGTGGCGTCTGTGGTAGGATCAAGCAAGTAAGCTAGTGATGAAGTGAAAACCCTGGGACGATGATCTTTGGGAGGTTCAATTGGAGAATAAGCTAGTGAGGATTCTGAACAGACAAATCGGTAGCGTGCGCGTACGGTACTAACGTGCCCTGAGACGATGATCGTTGGGCCTCGCGGGGTGCAGGGCCGGCCACGAGGAGCGCAGAGCAGTTGAGCCGAGCGCCGGTGGTGAGAGGCCGACCGGCAGACACGTTGAGCTTCGACTCCGCTGAATGCTGCTGAGAATGGGGAGGCCGTGGAGAGGCGGCCGGGTGAGGATCGACCACCGCCATCAACCTCGCGGATTCTGTCGCGGAGGCGCGTCCTAGGTTTAGGTCATGGAGAGGGAAGAGGGGATCAGGAAAAAAGCAAGAGAAAGGTCCAAAACAAACCTTAAATTCATAGACAAAATTTGAATCAAACCCCAAACTATGAATCCCTGAAATCGGCCTGAACTTCTAAATCCCGGTCTATCCTAAACTTTGATAGTGATTTTCATGCCAGAAAATATATACTATACCCTAAACTAGATAATTTGTTACTCTGGTTGACTACTTTGGCCCACATGTCATATGTATCTTTAACCTCTAGCCAATTTCCTTTTCTCAATTTTTCTTCCTCTCTGGGTTGAATTAATCCCCACCGCGAGCGAAAGTAATCAGCGCATGTTAGCCTCTATTGTTGTATGCGCGTCCGCCTACAAGTGAATCCTGCTAAACACAAGGAAGACAAAGCTAACACCAATGCACCAGGTCTAGTACCCGCTGGCAGATGCTGTCCCTAGATTCTCACTAGTACTTGTCAAAGCAATATCCTTGCTATGCCGTCCCCTATCTCCGACAAGTGCAATGCTTTATTGTATTTGTTTTTTCGGCTAGTGCCTCCACCTATCCTTGCTATGTCGTCCCCTAGGCGATCTCGTGCTCCTAAAGAGGTGGCCACAACGCCTCGTCGGAGTGATCGCATCGAGAAGAAGCAAAAGAGGAAGGATGCGGCCAATTCTTGCAGCACATCTACAACTCAGAAGTTGCTTGCACAAGTTTTAGGCCTCGTGGAAAAGAGCGCGGAGTTCTATGACAACACCCTTGTCGCCTTCACTGGCAAGTTTAAGACCTCGTTGTTGCCTCGCTCCATCATGATGCTTGGTTGTCTAATGAAGAATATAGAGAAGGTGAAAAGGCCAAAATGCAAAAAGAACAACGCCAAGAAGAAGGCGATTGAGATTACATGATGGATGTAGTTGATCCTACCTAATGTGTGAAATTGTCACAAATGTGGGTGGGTGTGGGTGTTAGGTTTTATGCTCTTGTTGTATATTGTTGTTTCAGGTTTTGAGAATAGTCGGCATGTCGGGGGATTCAAGTTCAACTTTTGTATGGTTTTTTATCCGGTTTCCCTTATAAACTGGATCACCAGTTTTCTTCTTAATGAATAGCCAGAGCTCCTGGCGGTTGCTCCAAAAAACCCAAATTTATTATAAATTTAAATACTAAACTTTCTAAAAAACACAATATCTAACACCGCGGGGTAGATTCTAGCACCGCGCGGACGATGCTAGCATGGCGCATGGCGCATGGCGCGCAAGGTGTTGTGAAGATCCAGGGCGGGGGAGAACTCGGCGGCGGCATCGAGATTATGAGAGCATGTCGTTTGGCCCTTAGATTAGATAACAAGAATTATGCATAACAAAAATAATCATTCTTGCATAGAATAATAATAACAATAATCACAAATAGATGGAAATAATAAAAATATATCACATCTCACCAATCCCCTACATCTTCCACACCTATGGGGATTTACTCGCATATGAGAGGAGAATAACACAGTTATATTATCATTAAAGTGGATAGGGTTCATATCGATATTACCCTAGCAAACCATGATAAACCAAATACAAATCCATGTATGAATAGAGTCTCAAATCTTAATATTACAAGTGTGAATCTCTCTCTCTCATGCAAGGGGAATGATGGTGGAGTGGATGATCTAGAGGTTGAAGATCGTGGAGCATATTTGAAGGGCTTCTTCTTCTCTGAATCTCTTCTTTCTCTATCTTGGAATGAATCGTGGCACCCGTGTTGTGTTTTCGTGTATGCCTTCTTCACAAAAGTGTTCCTTTTGATCAGCCGAAGGCGACGGCAGGTGGTACGTATGGAATTTCTTCCAATTAGTAACTTGCTTCATTTGCTACAATTACCTCATAAATGGCTTCATATCCTTCCAAAAGTGCTCATCACCTATAAATCATCATAGAGAACAAGTTTTTTTTTGTTTTTGCAATATTAGCATTAGTTGAAAGGTGAAAATCATCGAAACAAAATGAAAACCAATATAAAAGCCTCAGTAAAATGTGTCATAAATTGGAGCTATCATGGGCACATGACACGTGTGGCGCGGGAGGACCTTGAGGCTCGGGAGTGCCTCGAGGTCGAGGGTGTCGGGGAGGCGTGCATGGCGCAGTGGAGCTCCATGGCTGCTACCGGAGTGCATGGCGGCGGAGCAGCACACATATGACTAGTACGCTGCACATCGAGCCACTAGTCTGTCTGCCACGGCGAGAACTTCATCCACCGCCAACACTTCTACTGCCGCTACCCCTAAACCTTCATCTGTCACCGTGGGTCCATATGTTGCCACCGCCATCGACCTCTCAGGCAAGGACGACTACGACAATGTTGTGTCATTTGAGAGTTGTCTTGGTAGCTTGGATGAGTAGGTGGAGAGGTTTACGCCGACGTCGATACCAATGCCACGAGTTCTAAAAGTAGTTTAGTTTTATAGTTAGTTTAACTATGTATACTTTAATCACTTTTTAGTTGTAGTATGATTCTTCTCTATGTTTGAATCAGGTTTAATTCAATGCTTTTATGTATATTTGTCTCAATATTGAAGTGCATACAAGGTGTTTGAGTCAATATGTGACTAGAATCTATGATTTAGGGAGTTAAAATTAGGAGTTAGGATAGGAAGACTACTTTTTATGAGTAAATTATCTCCACTAAGAGATAGGGAGGCTTTTCCTCATCTAAGTTTTAGGGGTTTGATTAGAGATGCTCTCAAGGAAGAACTTGTGGCTGACGAGGAGGAAGAGCGACCATGGCTTTATTTTACCCAGTTACTCTCCATTGGAAAGCACTGGTATTTTGGAGTGAAATTTCTAAAAGAGGTGGTATTTTGACACTTTGGTTTTTACCAGTTGTATTTTAATTTTTTTGGTTTTGACTAGTTGTATTATGGCTATTAGTAAAAATTCCATTTAGGGACGGCCTTCATTGGAAGAAGCATTGAAACTGCAACTTCCAGACGCTCCAACGAGCCAGCCCAAAAACCGTTGTTTGTTTGGACTCCAGCTTTCACGGCCTAGGAGGTGTTAGAGTAGATGAAAGGAGCCTAAACAAACAAACAGCTAGGCCATCAAGCATGACAAAAGCTGAAAGTGGTACTCTAGTTATGTTCCAAAATATGAGAGCATTGGCTCCTCCATTGAAAATGTCAAAAGTTGAACATGAAGCTTTAATTTTGTAGTTAAAAATGGTAGCATTATCCCACCATTGAGCATATAACCTACTTAGTGGCAGAGAGGAAAACCTGCTTTTATCATGTCATTGGCTTCAATGGCAGCATCAGAGTAAGATAAAACCTTGGCTTTTAGGGCAGTAATCATATATTAAACTCTTGTAAAAAATTATATGATTCTGTTGTGGTTGGGTTGATGCCACATAACGCGGTGTGCACGGAGTCCTAGTCTAATTAGGTTTCTCAATTATCCAAGTGCATGTGGGCAGGGTTGCAAAGCGGCACCCAATCCCTCCACTTCGTAGCCAAAATTTATTAGTCTAGTTTAAAAAAATTAACAAAATTATTCTAGTTTAAACTAAAATTTTCTTTCGCAGTGTTATGCGGGTTGCTGCTTGCAACCCGTGGGTCAGAATAGTAGTACATGTTAGGCTTGGTATGTAAGAAAATATCATTAAAGGTTATTCTTCTCTTATTAATTTTGTTGTTGTTGATATGCCGAAGATGTTATTGCTCATATCATATTAGACTGTCCTTTCTTAAGAACTATTAAATCTTTAATCAATTTGCATGGAGAGAACGTGAAGCTCCAGTTGACTTCGCGGGATCCTTTTCATTTTCCTAGAAAAAAGAAAGCCAAGCAAGATGGAGGCCAACTCATATGGTCTAAGTGAGCAATATCAAGATCAAGCTATTGACCATAAAAGAGCGCTGCATGGGAGGCAACCCATGTGAAATAAAGGTTTAAGTTAAGTTTTTAAGTTTTAGTTTTAGTTTTTAATAGAATATAAGAGTGCTAGAAAACTCCAGTGCGAAGAAGAGATTCAGTGGTACTAAAAATTCTTGTTTTATATATGCCAAAGTTGATCGAAAATTTAGTTTGACATTTTATTGTCAAAACAAGGTGTTTCGCTAAGTTTCACTCTAAAAAGTAATTCTTAAAGAAATAGAATTTTTTGATGTGTACAGAAGCTTTAACGACCAACTATACGGCGGGAATAAAAATTCTCGCTGTATAGCTTCGGCCATATAGATATTCGACCCATCGATAATTTTTCATCTCGGGATACAGAAGGTTTGACGGCAGGAACAGAAGTTCCGGCCGTATAGTTATAGCCACCAGGAAATAAACCCTAGAAACCCTTTTTTTTTTGCCGTCGGACCAACTATATGGCGGGAACAAGTGTTTCGGCCGTATAGTTGCGGCCGACCATTAAAATGCATAGGAAGATACCCAAAACATCAAAACATCAATCCTTTTTCTCTCTTCTACCTCCAAACTCTCTCAAAACATCAAGGGATCTTTACCCCTACTCAATTTCATTCGATTTCCTCGCACACAAGTGATCTACGGTATGTTTCTCCTTCAATCCTCCAATTACTTTTCGCAAATTAATATCTGATCTATTGTCATTATCAATCTATGGTGAGACTTATTTTGAACTATTTGCCACGATTCCCTTGCTTAGATTATTAGAGCATCTCCACTCGGCTACCCAGGATGCCGATCCGGACGCTGAATTTAGGTCCGACGCCGAAAATCGGCTCAGTCGCGTTCCCAGGAACCTCTTTTCATCCAGATTCCGGCGAAATTTGGTCCGGGCTTCCCAGGCCGTACCCAGGATCCCGGGAACGCCCTGGGAACACTGGATGCAGCGAAAACGGGCGTGGGCCAGCTCTGTCGGCGAGAGAAGGCCAAACTCCCACCACTTCGCCGAGCTTCCGCCCTTTTTTCTTTCTCCCCTCCCGCCTTTATTCCCCATTCTCCCCACTCCCGTGACTTCGCCGAGCTCCTTCCCACCATGCCGCCCAAGAGTTTCGTCAAACCCAGATCAAACCTCGGCGAGGCTTAGGCGGAGAAGAAGGCAAGGAAGGCAAGAGCGCCGACGACGAAGCCGGAGGGCATGTCCAGAACCGAGTGGGAGGCCAAGGCGCAGAGCCCGAAGATCGCGTCGGACGACCGAAAGGGAAGAAAGGAGAGGGTGAAGCTCCGGCAAGAACAAGAGCAGGCGGCGGCGGCGGTGGAATAGCAGGCGACGGTGAGGGCGAACCAGGCGAAACAGGAAGCGACGACGACGAGGGCGGCGATGATGGCGGTGCCGTATCCCCCCCACTGGGGAATCCAGGCAAGCATCGGCTCGCCGAACGGATTCTGGCCGATCTCGCCGGCCGGCATCTAGGAGAGCCAGGCAAATGCTCGGCAGAGGTACTCCTCGTCCCCCGAGTTCGACGGCGGGTTCAACCTGAACGTGGTCTTCCCCTGCCCGGCGTCGTGCCCTCCTTCAGCCTTCAAAATCGACATCAACATCCACTACTCCACCTCTCCGACGTACGTAGGCCCCACGCTGTGCCGCAGCCCACTGCCTTTCGGCAGAAGCTCGGCGCAAGCAACCTACGGCGAGGCCGACAACATGTTCAGTGGATTGCCGGTCGGCCTGCCGGCTGGCATGTCGGCCGAGACATACATGGAGGACATGTTCGCCCAAGGATTGGATGCCAACCCCTCCTTCTTCATGCAAGAACAGTCCCGGGCCGATGCCAAACGCGGCATCGAGTCCCAGGATTTCGCCGACATCGACGCCGAGGAGATGCAGGCCGAGGATGCTGAGGATGATGTCGTTCTTTTGGCGAAGGGGAAGAAGAAGCCGGACACTTCGGCGTCGGAGGCGCGGATCAAGTGGACGATGCCCGAGGACCTCTGCGAACCAGAATTCCGACAACTATTGGAGGCGCGTGAAGCTAGCGTTCGACGAGCGTAGCATTTGCGACCCAAAGTATAGCAAAATTCATATGGAGCGAGGGGAGAATGCTATTACCAACCATTAGGGGATCATCCAGCATGCATGTAGCAAGTGGCACGGCTGCGTGGAAGAGGTGGAACGGACAAAAGACAGCGGGGAAAACATGGACAACAAGGTATTTGCGAACACTACCCGAAGTTATGACAAGCTCAAGCATATCTTGACACACTTTGTCTTCTATTTTGCAGCTTCTTCGTGCACTCGCTTTGTATCGAGATGACATGAAGGCGGAGTTCAAGTTCCACCATGTATTCCACGAGATCGAGAACTGCGAAAAATGGCGGGACACTCGTCTGAACCTCTCCAAGACCAAGGACAGCGTGTACAACCCGGAGGCCCCTCCCGCTGCTGACGGTGAAGGAAGACCGGAGATCGGCCAAAAGAAGGTGAAGATGCTCAAAGCCGCCGGACCTCCCGCCGAGCGTCTCCAGGCTTCAATCGAGAAATGCATTGCTGACACGACGGTGCAAGCCGAGAAGAGGGCCGAGAAGAGCGACGAGAGGTGGGTGCAACTGATCGAGACCCAAGGGCAAAAGGTGGCCATCCTCAAGGACAACTACGTCGCCAAGGAGAGGAACACGGATTTCAAGTTCCTGATGGGCGGCGAAGACATGTCGACGATGAGTTAGCCGGTCAAGGCCTGGTACATGGCGCACCGCCAGCCATTCTCCAGGCCGAGATCACGCCTACCGCTGTGCCGAACGCCCCTGCGCTAAACGACACCACTGCTACGCCGAGCTCCGCTTCAACCTCCACCAACCAGTCGGCGTCCGCCGGCGAGACACCCGACCCCGCCGCATCGACCACGCTGCAGGAGCCCATCCCCATCGACGACTGATAGATGGCCGAGCCTTTTTACCTTGTTCTGTAATAATTTGTCACTGAACTTGTGGGCATTAATTATGTCGAACACCTTTTGGCCGAGCTCTCGCCGGTGGGAACGATAAAAATTAAAATATGTCGTTGTTTTCTCTTCGCCGGGGAACTCGGCCTAGGAACACGACTGGGAAACTCGGAGTTCCCAAGCCGAAACGAGTTTCGTCCGGCCAAAAATAGTTCTGGATTTCGTCCTGGAAACGCCCAATGAGTGGGGATGCTCTTATATTGGGGAGATTCTTTAGTGTGCTATGATGAGGTATATGCTATGACTATTATTGATGGATCAAAAAGTTTTATAATTGTCTTTCTTATTTTTAGAAGATGAACACGAGGATCCTGACACGTCCTCTTTCCGCCGCTAGTTCTTCTTAGGCTGTATATTAGGAACGCATGGGGATTCGATTCAAGAACGAGTCCCACGATGATCGTTTCGACAGGATCAAAAACCAAGAAATCAAGGCAACCAAGTGGGCTTGCCCCGTCATATTGAACCAACTCGGTATTTCTGATGACTTTAATTTACTTTGAAATAGGGTTGGCCTGCAAAACTTTGTATTTCATGATGCACCAACCTATCGCCGGTTAACCATTGAATTTCTTAGTTTTTTGAAAAGCACCGTTAAGACATGGCATGGGTAGGATAGAATTTATTTCCGACTCATGAGCAATAATTATTCTTTATCACTTGATGAATGGTGCAATTGTTTTGGTTTACCCAACAATGATCCTAATGCTCTACGCGCAGCTTTAACCAACATGGAACCTTCCCCTGAACGTTGCTATAATATGATGAGCTTTACTTCTAGAGTCACCAAAGGGAAAAATATTCAACATCCTGCTATTTGCTATTTGTTCTATGTTATTGCTAACACCTTGCAGGCGCACAATAAGTTTATAAGACTCAATGAGGAGGACATCTTAGTCCTCGCAAAATCTGCTTTCAACTACGACAACTTGTCACTCAACTTGGGCGCAATTCGTGTGCGCTACTTGGAGTACCAATCCCATCAAAGCCAAGGACCAATCACTTGTGGAGGCATCATCACCGTGCTTGCCAATGCCTTGGGCATCGACCTAGGTGAGTTACAGTCGGTGCTAGGTTAGCAACGTGTTGGTTTCTCTATTTTGAGGGCTTGTGGAATGTTCACTAGGATAAGTGGTGTTTATTATCTACATATTGCTGGAGCTAGGTGTCTCTATCCAGCTCCTTTGCCTAATGGTGTTTTCTCTATCGAGGAAGGACGTGTGCTTTATGACTTGCAGGTTGAGCAACACCAACCCCAGGAGGAAATTCCGGAAGAGGATGAGGACCAACAGGAGGAGCAAGAAGTCCCTCATCAGGAGGAGCATCCACCAAGCCGGTTCGCTACATATCAAGATTTCCAAGAACTTGGAGGAACTATAGAGGGAATGCATAATCTCGCCCTGAACCTCCGAGAAACAACAAGTAACTTATCAACTCAATTTGCGGACTGGAGTTACAATTTTTCCCTCTCACCACAGTGATTTGAAGGGCTTGCAAAAGCCTAAGCTTGGGGAGGTTTTCTATCTATTTTTATTTTGCTTTCATTTGCTTTATTTTATTTCGAGGTTATGCTTTTATTTGAGTTTATAAGCACTCGTGCTGGTTTCCCCAACACTTAATCTTTAGTTACTTTATTTTGTTTGAGATTTTCAAGCCGAGTTTCGCCACCAATTTTCTACTCTTTAATTCCCCTTCTCAAAAATCACAAAAAGATTTCTCCGTCTATCTTTATTTTCCCTCTCTCTCTTTTCCTTTTCGCCTCGAAGTTCTCATATATTTGCAGGAGAGTGATTGACTCCGAGTTTCCAAGAAACAAATAAAAAGGGAAGAGAGAAGTGGAGATATATGCCTTATGACTCCCCACTTTTCAAGTTTGAGAAACCCATGCTAGTTAGTAGTAATGTTGAGATGTTATATTGGTGGAGTGAGTCTCTATATTATAGTAAAATTTTGTTTGCATGGGTATTTAATTGAGTACATTTTGTTCCAGCTCCTGTAGTTAACCAAGTCTTGCCTAAAACTTTGCTAAACAATTGAAATAAGAAAAAGTCTTACAATTGAAGGCTTGGGTGTTGTAGTGTTTAGTCTTGAAAGCTATTCCTAGAGGCACTCAACACCATAGAAAATAATGATTAACTTGATAGCTCTCTTTAAAAGGATTTGTTCAATTGAATAAATGTTTAGCGGTTTTTGTGAGCATGCCAAAGTTTGACTTGTGAATCATAAGAATGATATAGCTTTATGTGTGTCAAACTTCATGGGATGCCAACAACTTCGCTAGCCTACGAACGATCTTCATGGAGGAAACTCCTAGATTTTGGCTGTGAGTTGATTAAACATTTGTAGCAGCAATGCTATAATGGATAAGATTCTTGGCACTCTCGGGTAGTTGTAACATGATGGAATCACTCCTCTGGCTGATATGAGTAATAATTATGCAAAAGGAACAAAACCTTAGTGATGCCACGAGTGTCCATCACAACCGGATAAACTAATGAATTTTTTTGGCATGCTCTCAATTACTTAAGAACTGGAATTTTTGAAGGACAATGAATATAAAAGTAGTGCTTGAAAAGTCTTGACTTATTGATGTGGGAGAATTTAGATATTTTAGTGTATATGCTTTTCATGACAAACTCTCACACTCTTAATTTTACATAATTATACTTTATTGTTCAAAGGCAAGCTTATGAGTTAATTACATGACATGGAATAAAGTTTACTCTTTTGAATCATCCATGCTTATAATAATTTTGCTGCGCTATAAGGATTCATGAAACCCCTATGATATGCTTGTCATTACTCTATCTATGCTGAAGTTTCTCAGATTAATAAAGTGGATAAAACATGAGACTACAAATCATGAGTAACATCATCATCTTGTTATTTCAGTTTAAATGCTGAGTTCCCTTTTGATTTTAGTTTCTTGCTCGAGGATGATCAAGTTTAAACTTGGGGAGGTTGATGGCTATGAAATATAGCCATCCACGTCCATATTTAAACTAGATATTATTCACATATTTGATGAAATATCTCTCTAAATCCTGCCACTAATGCCTAATGATGGTGAGAATCACTACATAAATGCCAAAGACACGAGATTTCCAACACGTCAAAGAAACCAGGAGCCGTGAAGTGAATGCTGAAGCTTTAATGACGAACTATACGACGAGAATTTTATTCCGGCCGTATAGTTGGCACCGACCTCATTAGGTCAAACAGAACAACTTTCGTGAAAGGACCCCTATATAAAGAGGCTTCGGGCGACGGGAAACATCTGCTTCTTTTCGACCTCAACCCACTGCCACCAGAAGCTGCCACGCCGGAGGAATAGATCTAGATCTAAACCTCTAAACCCTTCTCCACCACCATAGCCATCTTCCACCACTTGTAATAGTAGATCTCTTCTCCAATTGGAGACATTGTAAGACTATTTGCTATCAACTTTATGATCTCTATTATAATGTTTATGATTGTCGAATTCATATCTATGTGTGAGTAATTCTCTTTGGGCGAAGGGTTTCCGCCTAGCCATGTAGCTTTTGTGCATGTTATTTATCATAGATGAGATCATGTATTAGTTTGTATAACATGATGATTGTAGTACCCTCTCTTGCCTCAATCTAAGGACTTTTTAGGTACCTAAGACCCCGAGGATTGATCTAGGTAAAGGGAGTGTGAGTAACGACTGATCTGCAGGATAGAAACCCCCGTGACAGAAAGGGTAGTACGGCTGTATGTGAGGAACTTACTTGGGATTAACAGTGACATTACTATGCATATCATTAGTTCTCTTTCTTCTATGGATGAGACTAATAAGTTATTGCTATAAGCGTTTGCGGAGGCGATAACATTTATGGATGCACTGCCCACATATAATTATCTTGCTCTAACAATTACATGCATACTTTAGTATTATCTATTATTTCCATCAGATGTTTTGCATAGCTACTGGTGAAAATCGAAGACCCTAGGCTCTCTCTCTCCATCGTCAACAACAACAACAAAGATCGCAAACTCTTGGTCTGATGAAAATGCAATAGAAATTCTAAAACTCTCGAAGGTCCGTTTAAGTAATCTCACTTTGCTTTCTGCTTCCCGAGGATTCGATAAATCTAGGTCTACTAGGGAAAAAGAGCTATACTCATCCGTAATCCGGATCGAAGGTATCATGCATCCTAGGATGCATAGGCCGGGGTTTAACCCCCATTTCGAAAAAATGTGAGTTTCAAATGCCAATTCGAGTAGGTCCAGACCTTCTAAACTACTCCATCCGTTTCATAATATAAGATGTTTTAGTTTTATGAAGATAATGTACCTAGACGTCTTTTAGTGTATATGTTTGAAAATATTCACTTCGAATCTACACACTAAAAAGTGTCTAGATACATTACCGATACAAACCTAAAACATCTTATATTTTAAAATGGAGGGAGTAATGCAGAACGAAAAACAAACTAATGTGCAAATACATGATCAAGATTAAACCTAATAATAAGGCGAGACCATCCAACAAACTAGTCTTATGTTAAATCTATGACTTCTTTTAGATTCCATAATTTCTGTTAATTTTCTATCAGATATATCTTTAAACTAGACTTGGTACATCAGTCAAAACCATCCTTGCAGGATGATCTCAGAAACCCATTTTCAGTTAGTCTAGCAACAACACAGGCACCAACAACTCGATATTGTAACCCTCGTCTTGGAAGGAATAGTGGTGCATTCTCTTATCTAGCAATTTAGTGATACATACAGTGTATGTATTATTTCTTTATCAGTTACATGTATCCGTGATGCACCTCAGTAGTAGCTCACAAGAATGTCTACTGATCTAAAAGCAAACACAAAAGACGACACGTCATATCTTATGTACTATTGTCAAGAGTGCTAGTTTCAAAGAGACTTTTATGCTAAGTTTCCAATAATTTAGCTGTATGTTTCCTTTTAAATTTCTAGATTTATGTATAATTCAGTTCTACGGCAGAACTATATTTTTGCTAATCCTTCAAGAAATTTGTTTTAAGTACTCTAATATGTGACTCAAATAGTGTCGGCTTCCTTCGAAGTTTGGAACATTTAATTGTCTTGCCATGCAATGCTAGTGGAGACTGCAGCAATTGACCACCTTGTTCCAAATTGGAATGCTGAAAACACAAAGTTCCTGGTATGACATTTGTGGTGATCAAGAACTTGCTCCCGGATGAAAGCGTTGAAGTATAGATTTTGCAACTCTGCATGAGCAAATCTTGGTGGATAATCAATATACGTACAGGAAAAGACAGATGGATATTTGTTTTATATATAGGAAAGATACTCAAGAATATATTTATATCAAATTATGTCAAATTACTGTATTATGAAACGCAATTTTGTAATAAATTATTATCACATAAAACCCAGAGGCTAGGAAGAATGCTAAGATCGATCATCCCAGAGAATTGTACTACTTTCATGAAAGTACAACTACTCAAAGAGAACCTAGGAAGTCATGGAACAAAGGGTTAGTTTATCTTCCTTTCTTGTTCAAGTACACACATAAAATGAGGCTGGTTCCGTTCTATCCGCGCTCTCACTGCCGGTTGCGAGGAGCATATTTTCCGGCTCCAGTGCCACTTCTTGATAATGCTACAACTAAAAGTGACACCCATATCCTACCTAATTCGATGTATTGTCCCGTCATTCGGCTCATCCAACTTTCCTCCCATTGATCGGGGGCGTTGTAGTACCTCCTTGTTGATTTATCCCTTGGGGCTCAGCGAGAACCCCACAAAAAAACCCGTCACAATCCTAATTTATCCCATGAAAAAACCGTTGTTGGAGAGAAATCGCTGCCACTAGGAGAAATAAAAGGCACAGAGCACATGTTTCTTGACATCAAATAAGAGACCATTAACTCGAAGACTAACTTCTATATATAAACATAGGCTACCTTAACAAACCAGTATCTCACACATTTCATATTGGTAAATCAGCCATAAACAATAGAATGCAAATAATGTTTTGTTTCAAATGTTTCAGCCAGTGTTGGCAACAGAAATGAATTTTAGTTGGCTAAGCATGAGCATGCCAACACTTTCGGAAACCATCTAAATAAGATACAACATTTTAGCCACGTCCAAATCTGTAATATATTTATTCTGGTAACGAAACAAACATACCCAGGCCAAGGCAAAGAAAAGTTCAATGGACCCTCCTTGTTGTCCTAGCATGAGGTGGTGGTGGTGGTGGCGGCATCATCTTGACCGTGGCGGACCTTATCAATGCGGACGCTGATATCAAGCATTTCACCAGAAATCAACTCCTGCGGCACCACTAGGAACATCCCCTGTGTCGGCATAGGTGCGCCACCGAGCATCGTGCTGCTGCTCACCGTCGAAGCCATCAATACCACCTTGTCGCCGCCTGGGTGCTCCACCGAGAGCTTACACCAAAACTGGGGCACCGTGGCGGCGGTGCCCTCCGCCCTGACGCACACCAGCGATACCGCAGTGGCCATGGCACCAAGCTTGCCCAGAGTGACCAGGAAGACGCTCTGGTCCTCCTGCCCAACAACCACATGCCAACTCTGTGAAAGTGGCAGGCTAAGGTTCCAGGACACCCCGTACCGGACGATGATGATGGGCCGGAAGTGGTCGGTGCTGAAGTGGTTCAGGAGGCCTAGCGGAGAATCTAGGACTCCGCAGCCAGGCTCCGGGCAATGGAGCGGTGCCATGTCGACCCTCATGTCGATCTGTGATGTTGTATCCTGTACCAACGACACCAAGGCTCCCGAGCCGTCGCCATGGGAAAACTCCCCTTCCTTGAGCGCCTCTCTCACATGTTGTCGCGGCTCTTGCTCCATCATGGTATTCTGGGGCCCTTCTCGGTATTTTTCTCCCTGTTTGACAACAACCGCTTGTCTTGCTGTGCTATGCCTCCTCGGCCTAATTATAACCCAAGCGCACAAGATCTTGTGATGATATCTACATTTATGACTCGGGAGGGGATATTTAGTATTGATACGCCCTAGATTACACCATTTATCATACGCCATATCACTTCAGAAAGAACCACATGTCTAGCTGTCATTGAGTATACTCCCTTTTTACATCCGACAAAAATGATTATTTGCCCTCTCAATTGGTTTTTTGAATATGAATCTCTAGGCTCATATTTTGTTACACCAAAATGACATTTTTGTCCCTTTGGAAACTTTGAAATCCCTCCCCCCCCCCTGTTCTGCAACGCAAGTAGTGGTTACCAACAACCTATTTTTGCCCTGAACCCCATCGACATGATTATACGTCCTTTCAATAGAAAAATTGTTTAAGAGCATATGTTAAAAGAATTGCGGGAGAGGTCCTTACATTGTAATTGTAGTAGATATTGTATTCATATAGATTTGGAAACATCTGGTCATACATACACTCCCTCCACGATAATTCTATATGAGAGACTCTACAAAAATACCTCCCATGTCTGGCATTTTTTTTGTGAGTACGTGCAGTTCTTCTTTTATTCCATTGGCACTGGATTTTGTATTTGGGGGTTTTTATTACTGTTTTTCTCAAAATTTCGTGATTTCTCAACCTCACAACTGCACATTGCTTTTTTACCGGAGGATATCTTTGATCCGAAATGGAACAGGCAACACAACACATTCATTTACTGTCAATGTCCTGACCATGCAATCGCACGGCGATACGTGGCCTATGACAAAATTTAGCATTTCTGAAGTACCGAAGGATATCTTTGATCCGAAATAGAACAGGCAACACGACACGTTCATTTACTGTCAATGCCCTGACTATGCAATCGCATGGCGATACGTGGCCTACAACAAGAACTTCGTAGAGGACATCGGCCGCAAGTTCCTCTCATTTTTTCATCCCAGCGTAGCTTCATACAGACACCTCCAGCAATCATTGCATGAGCTCTGGTGTGGCGAAATCGAAGAAAACGAATGAAGTAGGTAGACCATATACAACTAACACATGGAACATACAATCAACAAAGTGTTAGCGCTAAGTGAGTGGTGCATTAGATTGACCAGCAGGGTGCAAGGCATTATAGATAGGTTGGAGAAGCTTGTTAATAGATGTAATTAGAGTTAATTATGTTATTATTATTAGTTTATAATAATTAATCTTGTAGTAGATCGAGTAATCTATAGTATTTTTTATGGCTTCTTATTTGGACAGTGTATTCGTGCACAAGTACATGTGTAGTGATATTCCCATGTATATGAAATTACTGATATCCCTATTTTGATGTGTTATTTTGATAGTTTGCTAATCAATACTAACGTTAATCAATGTTGAGAAATATGCTATACGTTTGACTTGCCAAAAAAATTATAAGCCTCTCATCATTATCCATAAAAATCATCCACCAAATCTAACCCTAGCCCTATCTCAACTGGGCCGGCCCAGTTGCCACACCCTTCATGCGATGCGCACACCTTGCGCCGCCTGGAGCTGTGTATAGCAGCTCTCTAAATAGAGAGAGCTCATGGAGAGCGTTGATGTAGAGGACGGGGTCCATTTTTCAAAATTGATAATTTAAAGTTTTTATTTGGAAAAATTCTTACATGTAGATAATGATGACTTCTAGAGGTGTGTAAAACATCAATGCGACACATTTCATATTTTAGGCTGTGTAAAAATGACAAATTCTTATATCTGAGGTGATGAACACTGCAAAATTCGAAATCTTCAGATTGTCAGACTTTGTCATGTTTTTTAGGCTGGGATATAAACTATTTTGCGTTGAAGTTTTGCAGGATTGTAGAGTATAAGTCATTGTCAACATCTAGAATTTTATTTTAGTTTTTTTAAACTCAACATGTCGATTTTCAAAAATTAAAAAACGGACTCCATGGAGCCCGTCCACTAAAGTGATTTTCCAGAGCTCCGGCCTGTTTTACCAAAAAAAAATCTGGTAATGGGTACTTTTTTTTTTGAGATATGGTAATGGGTACTGCCTTCTTTTCTTTTGAGGATTAGTACTGGGTCGCATGGACCCAGCGGGCTGTGGACTGCACTGGATGACAAAGCCCATCTCAGCAGGCAGCAGCGAATTGTATTGCTGCGAGAGAGACGAGACGAGAGCGAGAAGCAAATCCCCAATTTCGAATTTCCATTTCAGTTCCACTGCCCCTCGGCCCTCGCCTGCGCCATGGACGACCGCGACCTCGACGACGCCGCGCTCTGGGCCTCCGTCGACACCGTCGCCGAAGCCTCCCAGCGCGCGCTCCCCAGGCCTCCTCCCTCCCCCGCCGTCTCCCGGGGCGGCCGCAGCGACGACCCGCACCGGGGCGAGGTGCTGCAGCCCGCCCGCCCCACCAAGCTCCCGCGCATCGCCTCCCGCGGCCACACCACTCCGCCTCCGCCCTCTCCCTCGCCTCCCCCGCCCTACATGACGCCCGACGCCTCCAGGAGCCTGATGATCGTCCAGAGCCCGCATCCCGAGCTGCCCTGGGTGACGGAGCCCAACGCCGCGAGCCCTGTCGCCGCCGCCGCCGCCGCCGCGCACAGCCTCTTTCCAACCGCCGCCGCTTCCGTGGCCAGCTTCAGAAAGTACCAGGAGGTTGCTCTCTCGGTACGGCCTCTTTCTCTCTCTGTCATCTCCCATCCCACCCCCAGATATTTCTCTCTGCCCGCTTGCTGGCTTCATAGGATCACTATCATCTCGTTAGTTTTTTTTTTGTCGTTGTAACAACTCTACCCGTTAGGGGTTGCAAATTCATCGAGAAAGCTCTATAGAATCACTAATTTGCGATGTTTGAAATACAAAATATAGGCTGCTAGTGATCCGAAATTATTTTCGGCAATATGTTTCATAGGGAAACATGTTTCTCTTCCCTGCAATTGGGGCCTCGGCATTTCATACGGTACATTCTAGTGCAGTTTATTCGCACTTCTTACTTTGCAATGGAAATCTCAGATCTATGGTTTACACTTCTCGTTAGGGGCTGCATTTTTATTAATTGAGAAAGCTTGATCAGATACAAATGAGAGACTAGTTACCAGAAATTATTCCAAGTAATACAGGGACGCTTGTTTCTTACATTACATGCTAGTATAGTTTCTTCCCCCTTTTTTACTTTGCAATGAATAGCTCAGATCTATGGTTACACTTCTCGTTGGGGCTGCAAATTTATGGATAAAGCATAATTGGATGTCTACTACATGAAATTCGAGATATAAATTCTAGTAGAATAGTTATTGAAAATTATTCCAGGTAATATAGGGAGGCTTGTTTATCTTTTACATGCTTACGTTACATGCTCGTGTAGTTTGTTTGCCTTTTTTACTTGTGATGAAATGCTCAGGTTCGATGGCTTACTCTTTTCTCTCAAACATATTAATTTCAGATTCTAGACAAAAGCGACTACGCCTTGATCAGTGGGAATCCATTCATAAAGAAATCAGGTCTGTGCTTTTTACACTACCCTGACTGATTGTGAGTTCTGATCATAGAGTGAATCTTCATCATTTAACTTTTCTAACTCATCTCAGGGTGGAGAAAAATATCATGCTTCTACAATATCTCATTTGAAATCAGGGACCACTCTATTGAGTTTGATGACAGCCACAATGTCAACCGTGCTGAATTTCTTGTCCGAGCGTCTATGCAGTATGTCATTTTGTATGCATTTGCATCTCAATCTGTTTGAAGACTGACTGCCCTTGGTGATAATAACTCAGTTTTTCTTTTCTTTTGTGTATGTATAGAGGTGGCAGGTTCTCAGATGGTTGGGGTTCATGTGATCGACGAGAAAAAAGATTTAACAAGCCAAACAATGATATCCCTTGCACAGCTGAAACCAGAGCTAAGAACAAAGCTTGTCAGGTAAGGAAGAATTTTGTTTTCACCTTTTTCTGATTTCGATTTTGATAATGTATCCTTGTTTAGTTGTATTGTCTTAGTTTTATGAACCAAAAATATCCTTTGCAGCAAATTCTCCTAGGTTTTCTTACATAAGTCCCCTTGCAGATACTATTTTGTAATGACCTGTTACTGTTTGAGTGTAAAAATTACATCAAGTCAGCTAATTATTCAGGTAGGATCTTCCCAAGGGAAAGAATGGTACACTTGCACTTATGTGGTAATCATGTTCCATAAATATGATGCATTTAATGATATACACAAATTTTGTAGTCCAGGATTAAAAACCAGTATGACGCAATGCTGTAATTAAATTGGGAGGCCTGTGATGATGCATTGCCACAGATCCTTCTGAGGTTGTACTGACCCAAGGTTACTACACAGTGATATCAAACATGATCTTGCAGAAATAAGCAAACCCTTTTATAAATAAATAAAAAATCCCTGCAGCCTCCGGTTGTTACTGACATGATGAACAAGTATGATTTTCGATTGCTTACATTTGGTGTGGGGGCAGCCCTCTAAGTGTTTGACATGATATTTCAGAATGATTTCTGACTGATTGCACTAGAAAGTTTAGCTCTTATATCGAGATGTGGTTTCAAGTTTTAACCATGCCCTGTCCGTAGTAGGGCCTTCGGGTTTTTTCAAGTTGTGCGTGCATTCAGTTTGAAATTAGTGCATTATCATTTCTTGCAGTAAACCTATATGCTATATGTGAATGTTTAATTGTCTTTCTGTAAATCTCTTTCCCAGGATCTTCTTGGTATTGGCCATAGTCGTCCAGGATGAGGCATTGGTCTATAAGGTCTCATTGAGATACTAGCAACTCTTCTGTCCTGGTAAACTGAAGACTGTATAAAGACCGTAACACCAGATGTGAGCTGATGCAGACTGCGATATAATCACTCATTTTGGAAGCTTGGAAAAAGCGTGCTGTGTTTGTTCCTGCATTGCTAGTTACACATACACCCCCATATATAGTACTTCTACGTGCTAGCAAAATTCAAGTACTACTAGGAAACATGAGGGAGGCTGTCACTTGCTACATCTGTCTGTGGATTTCTATCCTTGATTCTGGACCAAGGGGTCATGCCTGATGAGCTACTGGATATAAATCAAAGCAACGGATCCATCGATCATGCTGGATGTACTGCTCATCTTCTTGTTTGAAGCAAAACGTTCTCTGTTCCTCTGTTTTCTTTGTTTCTTTTTCTTCTCTCGGCCTTTGATGGAAAGACATGGATCTACTGAACATCACACTGTAACTATATATGTACATGCATATCCAGCACCAGACATGGATCTCCATTACTCGAGTATGCTTGCTGGAAGAACTAGATTCTTACCTGAAAGGGTTCTGGTAAAAATAAATGTGGATGCTGCTCTTTTGAAACCGGCCATGGTTGCAATCTACAGAAGTGATGATTATGGGTGTTTTCTACTCCATGCAGAATACTCAGTCACTCGAGATCCTTAAAGCTACGGCATGCTCGGAAGGCTACTCTTGTCGATGATCGCGCCATCCGCAAGGGTAGTTGCTCTTAGATGATGATCCTGATCAATTAAATATAAGATAAAGGAACGTGACGCTTTTTTTGAGTCCATTCATTTATGTAGATAATGGTGTTACTTCTACCTGATGATGAATAGAGTTCAGCCTTTCTTATTGGAAATACACTCATATAATAGACTGGGATGCGTACATTGTAGTTCTCTTATGCAGGGAGGGACTAGTCCGAACACCTACAACCTGGGGTGTTGGTTCAAACAGTCAGTCATCTTTTTTCTACTTGCTTTGTCCCTGGCTGGTGATCAATGAAGACAATGAACTTGCTGCTATAGGGAAAAAAGAAAAATAAACTAACTTGCTTACTAATTGCAGGTTCGGATTGAACCCAGTGATTTCCAATGCTGATCTTAAAATCAACTCAACAACAAATGTTCCTTTGTTTATGGAATCAATGTTTCAAGCTCTGACTCATAACACAAAACCACAAACTGAGCAAGGAAATGAGTGAAACATTCCTTCAGTTAAACGTAACTCCCATCTATGCTGCAGTACTATAAAATGTGATGACAGTGAGGTCCAGAGGGTTTGGCTTTATTTTTCCCTACCATAACTACAGAATGCAGTGCTTAAACATGAGTGTGAAGCTGTTTACACTAAAGATAACCGTATCACACCAGTGAACCATCTACTGGGAGACCTTGTGCAAGTAAGCCGTCTCCCTGCCTAGATACAATCATGACCATCCACAACAACAATTACTCTCCGCGAATTCGAAAAGAAAGAACGTTAACTAATCATCAGTAACCAGCATGGAGGCATTGGCTTGAGTAATTGGAATGTTGCTTCGGCGTCCATCTAGAAAGCCTCTAACTGAACTTTGGTGATCATTGCTCAATGCCGTAGTCGATGGTGAGCTCGCACATCGGTGGGATGGTTTCCATGGCGAACACCATGAGGTGGGGGCACGACACGTTCTCATCCCCACGGATCACGAACTGGACGAACACATTCGGGACGCTGCTGTGGCAGATGAAGGCGGCGAAGTTCCTCCTCTGGGACACGTCGAGCGCATACCCCGGCGCCGCGCACTGCGGGAACTGGGGAGGTCTCTCTCCCTCATGGGGAAGCAGAGCCGGGGAGGCGTCGCCCCACTCCCTCCATCTCGGCGGAAACTTCCTCGGATCCAATAAGCCGCCCCAGTCCCTGGCATTGCTGCTCGAGTGGCGGCCAATGTCGTCGTCATCCATGGTGACGAGGACTCCGGCGAACTCGCAGATGAAGGCGCCCGGCTGGATGAGGTCGAGCGTCCTGACGCCCCACTCAGTCTCCTCGGACCTGAAGACCTCCAGCCGGTGCGCCATCCCTCGCTGCGTCGCCCGGTTGGGGCAGCTCGAGGGGCACCCGCATTGGGCGCCGCACTCGTACACCACCGGCATCCCCTTGACGAGCGTGCCGTCGGCATTGTACGCTGGGCCGCCCCCGCCGCCGTTCCTCTTCACGCAGGTGCACCTGCCGCCGCACGCCGTCGTCGTGTAAACGCAGCACCTGCGGCGCCTCGCCAGCCTGGGCTGTGCCGTCGCTGTGGACGGCGGGAGTAAAGGGCGCGCAATGTACTCGAATCCGAGGGGGGACCTGTCTTGGTCCACCGTGTTGCAGACGGGGACGCGGACGGCCTCCTTGCCCCTGGACATGTCGAGCATGATGTAGCCGGGCGGCTGGACGCCGGAGCCGAGCGCGTCGGTGAGCTTCTTGGCGTCGCGCCAGATGTTGCTGCCTAGCGCGTCCTGGCCCGGGATGCGCACGAGGTTGAACTTGCAGACGTCCCGGCCGGACTTGCCGGGCCCGTAGGTGGTGGAGTCGACCTTGTAGAGGCCGTCGTAGACGTAGAGCTTGGCGCTGGGGCTGTCGTCGCAGTCGTGGCAGCGCACGACGCGCACCTCGACGCCGTACTTGCAGCTGTAGGCGAGCGCGAGGTTGCCGCGCTCGAAGGCCTGGTCGGCGTGGTGCTCCACGGCGTTCCGCGCGCGGCCGCCGCTCCCCGTGTACACGAGCACGTCGCCGCTGTCGCTGTCGTCGAGGTAGCCACCCGAGGAGACGATGCTGGTGGCGACCGGGTGGCCCTCGCTGACGAGGCTGGCGGGCACGTAGCCGATGCCGGCCTGCGTGTGGTTGTGGAGGCCGACCACGATGAGCTCGGCGCGGTAGCTGAAGACGTCCCCGATGAAGACGCCCGGGACGGCGCCCACGATGCGCTTGTCGCGGTAGAGGCAGAGGTTCTGGGAGAGCATCGTGCTGAGGGCGACCATGTCGGCGCGGCTGCGGCCGGCGCGGTGGTGGAGGCCCCGGAGCGCCTCGAAGGTGAGCCGCGCGCGCCGCGTGACTGTGCGGACCATCAGCAGGTCCGCCCGCGTGGTGACGGTCGCCCGCACGATCTCCGCGCCCGGCGTGCCGCGCGACCGCTTCTTCTTCTTCTTGCCCCTGGCGCTGGCTGTCGAGGAAGAGGCCCGCGCTGGGTTGGCGCTGGTGGTCGGGGACTTCGGTTCGGCGCGTGGCGGGGGAGGTGGCGGAGGCGGAGACTGAGCGCGTGGCGGGGGAGGAGGCGGAGGCGCAGCTTTTGGCGGGGGAGGAGGTGGCGGTGTGGTCAAGAGGCGGGCGGAGATGTCGTCGAGGCGCTGCTGGGTTTGGCGAAGTCTGTGCGCGAACTCGGTGTGGTCGTCTGGGGACGGCTCGAGCTCGCGGCGTAGCATGGCGCAGATCTCGGCGGTGAGCGGCGTCGTCTCGGCCTGGGCGTGGTGCGCGGCGTCACGGTCGGGCTTGGCGTGGCGGAGAGCGGCGCAGGGGTCCGGGGTGAGCGGAATCGCGGGCGGAGCGTCGGGGTCAGGCTTGGGGACGAGCAGGAGGGGACGGCGTGGCGGGGGAGCGGACGACGCCATTGTCGATCGATCGATCGATCGGCAGCTGCTCTGGCTCTGGCTAGGAAGGGAAAATGGGGGTTTTTGGAGGCCGCTCCGGCGCTGCAAGCCGCTTCTTTTCTTACTCCGCCACCATGTGCCACCGAACGCCCTGGTTTCCTGTTCTGGGCGGTTAGGCCTTTGCAGATTCCGTAATTTCTGTTACCATTTCGGTGTGTGTGTCATGGGTGGGTCGATGGTACACGAGCTGAGTCGCTGGTGCTATCCCGCTGTACCCCGCCTGCCTCATTGATTAACCTTTCCCAAGATCTTGTGTCAAAACTCGACAAGCTTATATCCATTTCAAAATACTCGTACTAGTAGAAGTTTTACGTGGAGGTGAACCGTCATTGTCTCCATTTATTTCTCTGCCCCCTCTTTGCTTCTAGTCCTACAATCGGTAAGCTATAGCTAAGAGCATTTGGCCGAATCTAGACCGAAATTCGGACCAAACTTCGGCTGGACGACGCAAGTTTTCAGCTTGCGTACGCCCAGTTTTCCACTCGCATACTCAGACCGAGTTCTCGGGTCGCCCGTTTTCGCTCAAATTCGGCTTAAGTTCGGCTAAAGTTCGTCCAAATTTTAGTTCGTTATACGATGAATACAGAACACTTTAAGACCAAAGTTCGGCGAAATTTTAAACAGAGTTCGGCGTAATGTAAACATAGTTTGGACTGCAATAAAATTACAACATATTTCGGCCAAGTTCGGCCAATTCATGCTCAGCATCTACGTCATGTTGTCCCTGCGTACCCATAGGTGCTCGACAAGATCATCCTACAGCTGTTGATGCATCGCCGGATATCGGATCTCCTGACGCATTGCGATGAATGCAGCCCATGTTGGAGGCACCTGATGATCAGGCTCGGCAAGAGGACCATATAGATGGTATGGCTCGTCCTCCTCGAGCAAACTCATTGGATCCTTCCTCTCATCCTCAATGATCATGTTGTGCAAGGTCACACAACGGTTCATCATTTTCCACATCTGATCTTTCGACCAGGTCATAGCAGGAAACCGGACAACTGCAAACCTCTGCTGAAGCATACCGCTGCACGTCCTTCCTGCAAGCTTTCTGTTCCTTGGCAAAGTGAGAATGCTTGGGGAGCATTGGGCCTAAGATAGTCTTCACAAATGTTGGCCATGTTGGATAGATGTCATCTGCTAGATAGTATCCCTTGTTGTAGTGATGCACGTTGATCTCAAATTCCACAGGGGGAGCATGACCCTCAACAAGCTTAGAAAAGATAGTTGAGAAGTTGAGGACGTTGATGTCGTTGTTCGATCCTGCCATGCCAAAGAAGAAGTGCCAGATCCAAAGATCATGTGTAGCAACTGCCTCAAGTATCACAGTGCATCCTTCTTTGTGGCCTTTGTATATTCCTTGCCATTCAAATGGACAGTTCTTCCACTCCCAATGCATGCAATCTATGCTTCCAAGCATATCAGGAAATCCTCTACTTTCATTGACTGCGAGGATCCGAGCAGTGTCTTCAACAATGGGTGATCTCAAGTACTGTTCCCCGAACACTGCAATCACTGCCCTGCAGAACCTGTACAAGCAATCAAGGGCGGTGGACTCGGCGATGCGGAGATAGTCATCGGCAGTATCAGCCGGCGCTCCATATGCAAGCAACCTCATTGCCACGGTGCACTTCTGAAGCGAGGAAACCCCAACCAAGCCGGTGCAGTCCTTCTTGCAAAGGAAATATGGGTCGAACTCCTGGATGGCATGCACGATCTTGAGGAAGAGCTTCCGGCTCATCCTGAAACGTCGGCGAAACACGTCCTCTCCATGGAGTGGCTAGTCGGCGAAGTAGTCGGCGTACAACATGCAATAGCCCTCCATCCTCTGTCTTGCCTTGCACTTCATGCGACCTGGCGCCGAACCACCGCACTTCGGCTTCGCCATCTGCATGTACAGCTGGGCGAGCGATGCGAGAATCTGCAAGTGCTCTTCACTTTCGGCGACCTCGGCGCTCTCCTCCTCCAGGAGTACGGCGAGCAACTCCTCGTCGTCGGAATCCATGGCGAGTATCTCGCCCTCGTCAGAGTCAGTGGACAGTACCTCGTCTCCGTCGGAGTCCATGGCCGAATCCGGCAAAATGTCGAACACCTAGCGGGCGTGGTGGTGGGCGCGTGGAGCCGAAGCACAGCTACGGCGAGGATAGGTCGGCGAAAGCGGCGGCGGAGAAGGCGTGGAGCTGGGCGGCAACGACGGCGAGCGTAGCTAGAGGCGTGGGCATGTCTCGGCGCGGGGGAGATCCGCCGGCGAATTCATGGCGACAGAGCTCTTCGCTGCAGTCTGGGCGAGTGGAGTGGGTGGGAATGGGACTATCTCGCTGACAGAGCTGGCCCACGCCCTTTTTTGCGGCGCCCGGCGTTCCCAGGGCGTACCCGAGAACCTGGGTTCGGCCTGGGTAGGCCGGACCAAAACACGCCCAAATCCGGACGAAAACAGGTCCCTGGGTACGCGACTGGGCCGATATTCGGTGTCCGGACCGAAATTCGGCATCCGGACGGGCGTCTTGGGTAGGGGAGTGGATGTTAGAGTATTGTACGTATACGATTGTTATGATAGTTTAGGATAGTTAGGACTCTAGCCTAACTTGACTTGTACTCCAAGATGATCCATGTACATCTATATATACTCTCCCATGAGGCTCAATAATACATCCAACATATTACGTCAATCTCATAATCTTACATGGTATCAGCCTAAACCGATCCAAAACCTAGCCGCCGCCGGCACGCTTCCGCCGCGCCGCCCCCGGGGAGGTCGATCTCCATGATCTCCGCCGGGGTCCGCGCAACCCGTACGCAGGGTTCGTCTGCCGATCCGTGATCGGCTGCCTTGCAAGTTTTTTTTCTGATCTCTTGATCGGTTTTCTTTTTTGGTTTACCGATCTTAGATAGGATTGCGTCGCCCATTGCCGTCGTCATCGCCGCGCCTCTACTCCGACCATCGGCACCGACGATCTACCGCGGACGGCTGCTACGCCTTCCTTGGAAGGATGTCGCGGCTTCCCTCCTCGGATCGTCTTCGTCGTCATCGTCCGGAACTTCACCGACAACGCCGCCATCGACTCCGATCTACGCATCGTCCACGCCATGGCGCATACGGCGCATCGTCGGTCTGATCAACCGATCCCGCGTCTGTCTATGCAAGCACGTCCCCGAGCACGCGTCTACCACCGATCGAGCTACGGGCTGCCGCTGCGCCGCCCGTGGTTTGGTCCATGATACCAGGCTTCCAACACGCCTTCCTTGGCGTGTACATCGCTGGTGGTCTCCCAGCCGCTGCACCGACTTGCGCCCTGCAGCTATGCCGCCCCCTCGGGTCATAGCATCGCTGCACGCAGTCTACTTCGCCGTCCCAGTGCATCGACGTCCTCGGCTTTTACCGCGCCTACTCATACAGGCGTGTATCGCCGCCGTCTGCACATGGTCTTTGTCACGTCGTCGGGTTCTTTTTCGCCTACTTCGAGTACCGCCGTCGCGCCTCTCTAGGCGTCCAGCATGACCACTTCAGGTCGCCATTGGTTTCGCCGCCTTCTATGTCTTCTCCACATCGAACTCGTGAGCATTGTTGTAACATCCCAAAAATACTAAGCTTGGATCATCAAACTCTAATCATCAAAATTAGGGTTAACAAAAACTTTTCTAAATAAAATTATGAATGCATGCATATGTGTATGCATTGATTTTGAATTCTTTTAAAACCACCTTGTTTGTTTGTTTCATTGCTTGTAAAATGTTTCTTAGGTGAAATAAACATCATCTAAAACATTTCCCACACTTTTCCTAAGGACAAGTAAATCAAAACACATATATTAAATGAATGGTCGGTTTGACCAATTTAACTCACATGCCTACTTTGGCTGTCTCAAATTTTCAAAACCTAACAGAAACTTTTCTGGATCTTTGCACCCCTTGAATGTACTCATAACAAAGTATCAAGTCCCACTTTGTGATCATCCAGAAACTTTCAGATGCATAGTTTAAATGACAATTCAAAATTGAATCTTTATCATATGGGAAGATCCCACTTTTTAAAAAACCACTCAAACAAGCTCAACTTTCAAAACCCAAGCATCTGCAGACTCACCAGCACCAATCTAGCAAACCCATCAAAAATCTTTTCAAAATTCAAAACTTGATTTCATGCGGCCATTTCATCAAACAGGTTGCAGACACAAATCAAACAAACATCAAACACTATTGTGAGCAGTGATTCTTGTCTAACTAATTCCCCATTTAGCTCACAACCAGCTCAGTAGATCATCTAGAAATATTAACCAAGCACTAGCACCACCGTGAGCTTGCCATTGCCATCAATGGTGAACAGCCGAGCACACCCTTGCCACCCCATAGTCGACAGCAAGCTAGGAGCAGCAGCAAGCCTAGCCAGCATGTCTGGGAGGCATCCCACCGTCCACCGCCACCTCCTGTCCCAGCCGCGAGCGTTGCCAAGCCCTGGACCACCCGCACGGACCGTTCCCAGACCGCCAGAGACCATGCCGAGCGTGCGCCAGAGCACCACCCTCGACCGAAGCCCACAGACCGCGCGCCGCCCTCGCCGCATGCATACACAATCCCCACCGACCCAGGAGACCGCCAGACATCCCCGTTCGCCGCCCCGTGACACATAGCCACCGCTCGCCGTCGAAGACGCCGCCTCTGCCGCGCAGAACATCGCCCGTTCTAGACTAAACCGTACCGCCCCATGCCTCGAAACCATGTCGTTGAGCATCGCCAGGAGACACCACACCGTCCCCGGTAGGCGCCTGTAACACTGCCCCCGACGAGCTCACCTTGCGCCCCGTAGGTCCCCTCACTCGACTATAAATAGAGGCCACCCCCGCTCGATTTCTTCACACCATCTCACTCCCCTCTCCTCACTGATCGTGCCACACCGTTCTCAGAGCAAGGCGAGCACCACCCCGCCGGTTCACCGGAGCCCGCCGCCTCTGGAGAAGAAGGGAGACATCGATTTCGTCCACCCCAGGAGCTGCCGCGACCACCCCTGAGTTCGTCGTCGTCGACTTCGTCGTTCGCCCGCCTCGCCGACCCTCGCCCGTACCCCGGTGAGCCCCCAGCACCCCCCACTGTCCGCGCTAGGTTTAGTTCTCGCCGGTGTTGTCTCGCGTCGACGATGACTCCCAGCCGTTGGATTAGAATCAGATCGAACGACCCACGTTGCCCCATACCGCTTCGCCCAGCCCCGTGTCACTGACGAGTGAGGACACCCACTTAAGCAGCCCGCGGGAGCACTGCGCTTAGCAGGCCGGCCCAGTAACTTTTTCCGCACAGCCCAGTTATTTGAATTAAACCTTTTCTATTTTATTTCAAACTCACTTCTGTACCCAACTTAAAAAATCAACCCAGATCAATTTAGTGCACCAATTTGAATGAAACCATTTTTTTTGGAAAGGTCGGTGCATGCTGAATCCAAGCCCGTTGGATTCAAGTCATTTGGATCTATAGATCATCCTTAGTAAAAATAACAAGGCAGAAGCTTTTCTGCATTCAAACATTTTTCAAATTTAAACCATAATAGCTTTTGAGTTGATTCCAACTCTAAAAAATCACATTTAACCATAACTTTTAGAATATATAAAAATATATAGGTTTACTTGCAGAATAAAGTAATAAAAGAATGCTACATAGGCATTTCTAGCCACTTTAATTAATTAGAATAAAGGGGTAAAACCTTATTAAATTGTGACACCACTTTAAATCACATTCCCATGGACTACAATATGTGGTGATGACATGTGTCAACATGATCCCATGTTTGGTTTGGACAATATTAAATCTTAAGTAGTTTTTCAATGAGTAGAAATTACTTTTCTAAAAATAAAAGGAATTAAATCAAGCCTTAACCTTGTAATGTTAGAGATGATGCTAGATCATCTATAGGACCCTTGTGTGTGATGATTGCAAGTAGTTAAGTATTGTTTGGTGATTGTGTACCTCATATTTATTCATAGACGGTAGTACCGACCAAGGATACGAGGAGAAAGGAGGATACTACGAAGAAGAAGCCGAGGAGAATTTCAACCACTGCTCTGCACAAGACAAGTCTTACTAATCAAGTTTACCTATGCAAGCTAACACTTGCAATTTAGCAAGCTTATACTGATTTTGTGCAAGCAAAAACTTGCTTGTTACTATGCCTACTATATGCCTTAAGCATATGTGATCATACCCACTTGATAAACCAATCCTAGTTTTGTTTTCAAGCTTTTTACTTTATTTCTTTATCAAAGCTTTAACTTAGAGTTGACTTAAGTGACTTGTAGATACTAGAAAGATTCTGAAGGTTGCATAAAGAGCATAAAATTTGGCCTAAGTTAAAAACCTTGATATCATCCTAAGATATAAGGTTGTACTTAGTTGAAACTCCACTAGTTTACCACCCCTCATTAGACTACCCCCACCTGTAGATGCTAGTGCTAAGCATAAAACTTGATCAACTTTAGATGGGAATACTTGGTGGAAAAATGGTTATGAAAACCTTGGAATGATGGATCATTCTATTGAAATGTTTTGGACATGTGTTTCCGAACACCTGATGATTTTGGTGATGAAAATGTTGAGGCATGAGCCTTAGCCCTTTTTAAAACTGATGGTTGTCTGGATGCGATACCATTCCAATTTTATCGTACAACCACAATACCCGAATATTGGGTAGGGCTTGACTAGAAACTTATATACCTTAGTATTCGTTCCCACACGGCCAAGGTCTGAGCTGAGGCTACCTTGTGAAGATTGTCCACCTGTGCAGTATCCAAGATGACAGTTGGTCATGGTTGGGAGGCCAAACTCACAGGAGAGGTGCTTATACTAGGGCGTGTAATTGAAATGTTAGGATTGATTATCCGCATACTGAGTATGGTGAATTCAGGATTTGTTCCTGACGGATGTATCGAATGTTATGGTAAAAGTGTACAATCTCTGCAGAGTGTCAAACTATTCGAATAGCCGCGTCCGCGGTTATGGACAGTTGGAGTGGCCATACAGTTCCTCCGTCAGACTTTTCAAAATTGACTTGTGAAATGAATTGAGACTTTGACTTGACCACAACAGAGTTGTGACATGAGTTACAAGATCCCACCTAGGAGTTATAAAATTGTGACTAGCTTCGGAACTTAGTAGAGATAAATCTAGCTTTTGCAAAACAACCCTAGAGCCTAGTGTCCTATTATTCAAAAAAAACCTTTACCTGTTAGTATTAGCTTGCGAGTACTTAAAGAGTACTCATGGCTTTGTCCCTGGCTATTCCCATGGCCAGACCATAAAGAGGAGTACCTAGAGGATGGACCCCAGGAAGTTTACGACAACTAGGATCATCTCTCATCGTCAGCATTGCCTGTGACCCCGAAGATGTAGCTTCGCCTACGCTACCGTTATTATTCCGCATTCCGCTGCTTGAAGTTGTATTAAGAACTGGATCATGAGATCCCTATTTGTGTAAGAACTTATGTATCGTTTATAATGGATGATGTACTATGGTATCCAATTCTGTTATGTCTCGCAAAAATGATAATCCTGGGATTGCGATGTATGGCATAACAGGCATCTAGGATTGAAAAATCCGGGTGTTGACAATTGTCTTACGATACTGGTGCTCAGGTTCATGATGGCAACTACCCCTACACGCCTGGTACTGGCAACACCGGTGCGTGCCTTCGTCCCGACGCGTTCCCGAGTCTGGCAAACTCGCGTCGGACCCCTCGTCTTCGTCGGCATGATAACGTCTTCTTCGGCATCGACACCTTCCTCTACGACTGCCTCGACCGCATCATCGACGCATTCTTATTGGCATACTAGGTTCTGGCAGAACCAAGATGTGCCTTCATCCCCGACGTGCGCCTAGTTCTGGCAAAACTTTGGCGCCGATCGTACCCGACGGCTCAGACTGCATCGACTCCGGCATTGATCGACACCTTCGACCTGCCTCGACGCGTCTCCGTCATCCTCTTCGCGTACTATGCGCTTGCGGCTTCATGTGCGGCTACATCGACACCGGCAACCCCGACCACGATATCGACCACGGCGACCCTTCGCATGGCTACATCGACCTCGGCACCGCTCCACGCTCTCCTCTCCCTCGACATCGGCACAAGGGCTTCCACCTCGCTTGAGCATCATCAGCCTCCTCTATAGTCCAAGTATCCGCGCCGCGACATCGTCTATGACACTCCCGCTGCGACTGCGGGGGGATGTCAGCCTACTGGTCTACTTCGGCACTCCAGTCTGACCGTTTGCGATGTTCTTGTTGTTCACGACGCTATCGCAACGACTGCAGGGGAGTGTTAGAGTATTATACGTATACGATTGTTATAATAGTTTAGAATAGTTAGGACTCTAGCCTAACTTGACTTGTACTCCAAGATGATCCCTGAACGTCTATATATACTCGCTCACGAGGCTCAATAATACATCCAATATATTACGCCAATCTTATAATCTTACAGTGAAGATGCTCTAAGGAGACGCGAAACGCATGCTGAGAAGTGAGCCAGCACGTAACCACCAAGAGCAACCGGAAATAGCAGCGGCAGCAAAACTTTTCATATGGAGGAAAACTTGGGAATCTTTCGGGGGTGCATTTAAAGTGGCTCTTCTGTCATTGTTTGAACAAATTCAGGCATGAGGACAACCATTTTATAAATGTGATTTTGTTCCCTATTAGTAGTATTGGCAGCAGCGATGAAGCACAACTATACACCCAAACTCTGTGTTGTAAGTTAGGGGAGTTTCATTTGAAATATCTTATAAGACACCTTTGCATTTTTAGAAAAGTTAGGAAAGCGACTTTTGCAACCCGTCGAATGATAAAGTCATCAAAAAATTGTGACTTGCCCATGGTTGATGATGAAAGCTCAAAAGTTTTGTTAGTTGGAGAGGGGAATTAACTTTTAAAATGAATATAAACAATCTTCCTTCGCAAATTACACCTTGTTATTGTTGGGAGGCGGGGTTGGGGCCCCCTCTTCTCCGGTGGCGGAGTGCTCTAGGCGGCGGAGGTTCGGCGGCGGCCGGGCGATGACAAAGTGGCGGCGGGGCAGCACGTCACGCGGCAGGCGGTGACGAGGCTTCTCTAGTCGGGCTCCCTAGGCCCAGATCTGGGCCCTTAGGGCTCCATCTGGCCAAGGGCGCATGGGTATGCCTTCCTCAACGCATGATCTGCTGATGGTGGCACTGCAGCTTTGTGCAGGGTCCAACGGTGACCTCGTCCGGTCGGTTGTAGCGTGACTACGGGCTTTCCAAGCCCGTATGGGCCCGGTTGAACCCTCGTGAGACTGGTGTGCCCCCGTGGGGGCTTTACGGGTCCGTTGGACCTGGCCGGACCTAATGGGGACCGGTGTGCATATGGTCGCGTACGATCGACTACCACCCTTGGTGGTGGAGGCAATTCCCCCCCCCCCCCCCCCCCCCCCCCCCCCCCCCCCCGCACAGACGCGGTTCTGCTGGCCCTGCTTCAAGCTATGTGTGCCTCATCTTGTAGACCTCACGACGGTAATCTCGGTGAGATGATGATGACGGAGTCGGGACCGGCGTGATGCATGCTTGTGGGCGGCAAGTTTTGTGGTGGCGAGGCCTCTCCCTCGCGGGTCTCATGTGCAGCGGCTCGTCCGAGGCTTGTGGATAGGGTCTTCGGGAGAAATCCTTATAGGCGTGACCGACACTGACGCGGTGCTGCCCGTGGGTGGCATCTTCCTTCCTGAAGGGCGTCGTGGGTACCCTTCATCCACTCCCCTCTGTGTGTCGGAGGAAACCCTAGGGCCAGTCTCCTGTCCGGGCAGCAGCGGTCGCTTTCCCTCTTGAGGGTCCTGCTTGGTGCTTGACGAGTCGGGGCTAGGAGCGGGGTAGGCATTCTTCGGAGGGCGCAGTTGTTGCGGTCTTCCTCGTCTAGTCGATCCGCCTTCGTCTCTATTTCTTTTTGTTTTTCCTCGTTTTAGTTCAGGCATGTGTGCTGCTGTTCCAGCATTGTGTATCGTGTTGTGTCTTTTTTTGGACATTGTGTTGTCTGGCCGATGGCGGTCTTACCTATGTGCTTTATTTTATAAAGCGGGGCGAAAGGCTAATTTGAATAAGAAGAAGAAATTACACTTTGTTATTGTTGCGTGACACGTATTATTATTGGCTAGTTGGTTAGAGATTGTGCTACATATTAGGAAAATGATACCCTCCCTCCGGGGGATATCGTGTTTGCATCCCTCGGGTCGTTGACTGCCAACAGCCCATGCGCACACGCCCTGGCCTACCTTATCGTTTCGTTAGTTTTTTTCATCTCGCGATTCCTTTCTCCGCCGCCGTGCGCCTGCTGCCGGACCGCTTCTGCCGCCGCCTCCCCGTGGCTACCGCCGGCGCCACTGCGACCATAGTTCACCGGCGTTAGGCCCCCTCCACAGGGCGGCGACCCACGTACCTGTTATGGCTCTTCTTCCTTGGACCCTCGTGCCAGAATCCACTGTCGCCGCGCTGCCAAGGGATCCCTGCACGCCCGGACATGCTGCCGCTGGACTAGAAGTCTGATGCCCCGAGATCCCGCCACCGTGCTGCCATGTGGATTGCCTCCCTCGTCTCACTCCACGATGATCTGTGCCACCTCCCTCAAACTCACGGAGTCATGGAGTCCACGGCGCCATGGAGTCCAAGGCAGGCATGCTTCTCTGCGAGGAGCGGCTATGGCTTCTGCAACCATGACATCGAGGTTTGTTATTTGCAGTCGACAGCGGTGCTACCTGTGGCCAGCGGTGATGCTACAAGAAGCGTCCGATGTTGCTACGTACGGCGTGTGTCTACCTGGAGGTGCTACCGACGACGAGAGTTGCGTTTGGATTTTTTTTGATGTGGTGGGGATTTGCTACATGCATGTATTTGTTTTGCTAGAACTGTTTTATGTGTTCGCTATAATATTATAAAAAATATGCTACATGATGTCCAGCGAAGTAGTTTTTGCTATGGTAGCAAAAAAATTTGCTACAAAGTCCCGGCGATGTCTCCGGTAAAATGGATTTTTTGCTATATTTTACAATTTTTTTGCTACAATATTTTTGTGATTTTACTACACTAGCACAAAGTTTTTGCTACAAGGTCTCGGCGAAAGTCTCGGCGAGGTCAAGTTTGCTATATTAGCACGACTTTTTTGCTACAGGTCGCCGGCGAGATCTCCGACGAGGTCCAGTCTATTTTTCTATTTTTTTGTCTACTACATGTAGCAAAAGCGGAACTATTTTATAACAAAACGGGTGTTTTTTAGCAAAAACGGGACGACGACACGGGAGGAAGATCTGATCGTTTATTTCGTTTGATCGGATGGCTAGGACCGGGAATGAAAAGTTTCCATTCCCGGAGAACGCCTAGCACTGTCCTATTAGGAAAATGATACCCTCTTTCAAAAGCGTAGAAGTTTTACCTGGATGTGAAGTGTCATTGTCTCCATCTATATTTCTTTCTCTGCCCCCTCTTTGCTTAATTGGTTAGTTAGCTCAGGAGACGCGAAACGCATGAAGAGAACACACTATAAGTGAGCCAGCAACCGAAAATAGCAGCGGCAGCAAGGCTTTTCATATAGAGGAAAATTTGGAATCTTGCGGGGTGCATTTAAAGTGGCTCTTCTGTCATGGTTTGAACAAATTCAGGCATGAAGACAAGTTTTTTATAAAATGTGATTTTGTTTCCCCATTAACATTGACAGCGATGAAGCACAACTATATACTCAATTTCTGTGTTGTAAGCTAGGGAGTTCCCTTTGAAATACTCCCTCTGGCCCATATTAATTGACTTGAATTTATCAAAATTTGAATGAACCTATATACTAAATAGTGTTTAGATTCATCTAAATTTAGACAAATGTGAATCAATTAATATGGGCCGGAGGGAGTATCTTAAGACACCTTTACATTTTTTGAAAACTTAGGGAAGCGATTTTGCAATCAGTCGTTGATAAATAACGTCATAAAAAAAGCTAGAGGCTAGAGAGGGAAGGTGTTTTCACTCGTAAAAGCTTTTCGAGATAGTGCCCCAGCCTACTTGTTGAGTGTTAGGATCAGATTTCCAAAGTGAGCTGTCACATTTATTAGCTCCCAGATTTTTTTTGAACGAGTATTAGCTCCCAGATAGCTCATTGCCCCAGCCTACTTGCTGAGGTTTTTTTACAAATATGACCCTTTGCAATTCGACATCGTTAAAAATACCCCTCGCGCCGCAAAAGCCAAAAATATCCTGACGAGAGGCTGAAAAGGCGACACGTGTCACCTCCGACCATAGAGGTGGCGGGATGTTCCTTCTGCCAGGGGGAATGGCGAGATGAGGTTGAAATGGATCGTATGGGCACCTAGAGGGGGTGAATAGGTGCTATCCAATTTTTAGTTCTTTTTATATTTTAGGCTTGACACAAAGTAAATTCTCTAGATATGAAACTACGAGAATTTCCCTATATGCAAACCTATCTACTAAGCACGTAAAGAGACGAGCGAGGGAACCGTAGTGGAGCACGCGGAGACACAGGGATTTGTTTTACCGCAGTTCCTTCCTTGTTATGTGAAGTACATCTGCGTTGGAGGGGTGGGCGGTTCTAAGACCACCATGCCACAATAGGCCTCACCCTATTCTCCGATGGATCTCGCCACGAAAGGCCTGATCCACCTTCTCCACTATTGGTACCCTTCGAGGCAGGAACCGATGCTTTTACAACGCTACCGGGGCATACACCCACAACTGAATTGGGGGCTCCCGAGATGACAACAAGCTGTTACAAGAACAAGGTTTATCAATATAAACAAAACAAGGATCTAGGTATTTGCAAGAAATACTAGATCGGTGATTCTCCAACTGAATGGAGAGGAGATGAAGCGCTTGATTGCAGTTGATGAAGATCGAGTTCTCCTCCTTTGATTCCCCAAGGTACGGGGCCTTTGGGTGGATCTAGGTGGAGCTCTCTTGGATGAAGGTTGCAGATCAGATATTGACTTTTTCGAATGAACCAAGAGATATGGCAGGAGAGGGAAGGCTGGCTTAAATACCTCATGCACAGATCTGGCTGTTGAACAAGTTTGGAGGCGGATTATCCGCCCCCCACTAGGGGCGGACTATCCGCCCCCTGGGAAAACTCTGCCCCCAGGGCGGATATTCCGGGGAGAAAATCCGCCCCCTCTCTGGGGATGGCGCCTGAAGAACTTGATGAAGACCTTGGGGGGCGGATTATCCGGCATGGCCGAAAAGTCCGGCCGAAACTCCGCCCCCCTTTGGGGCTTGCGCCTTGGCAATGAGCATAAGGGGCGGATTATCCGACCCCCTTGAGGGGCGGATTATCTGACCCCCTTGAGGGGCGGATTATCCAGCGGGGCCGGAAAATCTGGCCGAAACTCTTCCCCCTTCTGGGGCTTGCACCTATCTGGGAAAAGGGTGGGGCGGATTATCCGCCCCTGGTGGGGGCGGATCCGCCCCCAAAGGCAGATTCCTTTTCCTTTTATCTTTAGAGAGAACTACAACACCTCAACACACATTAAACAATCCTTGATATTGTTATCTAACACACAAAAACACTAGGGATTATGAAATGTTCTTTCAATCCCCCCCTTTTGGTGTTAGATGACAATACTAGGATTTGCAATGAAACCGGCTAACGCCACCTTAAAAAAATGAAAGAGGCTCCCCCTAGATGTGTGCATATTTACAATTTGCATTTGAATACAAATACACACACTAGAGAGAACGCAACTTTCATAGCAACGATAATTGAAACAAGGTGGGTTAGGAAACAAGGTCATACCACCGGGATGTGATTATAGCCAAGGATAATAATGAGATTGTCAGGCTCCAAGCACATCCCATAATATTGATGCATACATTAGATAATCCCATGATTCTATATGCCATCAAATAGACTCCATAGATAAATCCAGAGTTCCATGAGTAGACCCACAATATAAATCCAGAATTCCAGAAGACCAAACAAAGTCAAGCACGACATAGTCTTACATAAACCACGCGCAAATAACAAATAAGTTCACACTAAAAGGGGCACAAACAAGCAAATAAAACGACTGAAAGACAAGTGCTTGCACCCGACCCTTGCAAATCCACGAGACCTAATAGAACTACTTCTCCCCCTTTGGCATCGAAACGCCAAAAAGGAAGAAGAGCGATGCTAACGCCCCAGAAGATCACGCCTCCTCATCCTCGTTGTAGTCATCCCCGTCCCCTTCCTCTTCATCATACTCATCATCATCGTCATCAGCTGGAGAATTAGGAGACCTCGGAGGTGGAGGAAACAGGCAACTCTCGAGCTCACCATAGTTGATCCCTGATGTGTTCCACTAAGCATATGGTTCCGGGGCAGTGGGAGGAGGTGGATGGCCAGTGGCACCGGAAACATGATGAAGAATAAGCTGTTGAGTGTGATCCCTCTCATGGCTCCTCCGGTACGCCTCATATTGGCCCCTGTGAGTGTCAATGCCCATGCAAAGGATGTGCCGCTGAAACCAAGTGAGCTGCTTAACCTCGCGTGCCATTGGGGACACCGCGGAACGACGAACACTAGCCCGTGCATCACGCATGAAGGACTCAGGGGCAGTGGAAGGGTGATGGGTCTTCTTGAGCCTTATTGTAGATTTTCTTGGGCTTGTGAACACCATTCAAATCAGTGCCAAAATCCTCAAGGGGCAGCATATGCTTGATGAGCATCATAATGAAAGGAGCATATGGGATAGAGAGCCTGTTGATCATAGCATCCGTCATCTCATGATATATGTAGTCCATGACATCCAGTTTGTAACCTGTGGCTGAACCAGAATTAGTGGCACACTCGTGAGCAAAAGCAAGGAGAGGAACCAGGTGGTCGCGGATCTTGTCGTTGTTGCCACCACTAGGAGAAATGTTTTCCCTAAATATGCCAACAAGGGAGACACACAAGGGAGAAAGTCCAGGAAAGGTACCAGCAATACCATCAGAAGTAAGACAAGGGGCGAGCAAAGTGTCCTTGGATGGCTTCAGTGGAGAAATGATGCGGTGGCCAGAAGGAGTGGCACGGCCATGGAAGGCATACCCAAGAACCTGCCCAAAAATGCGGAAGTCCGACTGAATCATTGTAGTCCCGGTCATCCACTTCATGGTGCGGCGCTCATCACCGCAAATCACAAGTGTCGAGAAAAACTATCTCACAACGGAGGAATCATAGTTGCATTGAAGAGTCATAAGGTGGTGAAGCCCCGTCTTATTGGTCACATCCAATGCCTCAAGGAGCCTTGCCTTGGATTGAACCTCGGTCATATTGATGGGGTGCATGGGCTGAAGCTTGAGAGTGGCATACACATCATCATGAATAGCCTGAAAGTGTGCATTCCAAAATATAGAGTCCTCTGGGGGACCATCACTGTTAGCCTCATCATAGTAATCAATCTGGCGAATGGAGGCATACTGAATACTTTCCATAGCCTTGTCGTTGGGCCGAGACTGTTTGCCCTTGCGAAATGCAGTCCTCTTTGTTTTCTTTCCTGCCTCTACCATCCGTTCAGCCTCTCTTGCTGCTCTGGTAACTTCGGTTTCGTCAATGAACGTCCCTTCTGCAGTGGGCTTGAGATAACGGGCACGGGGACGACGAGAGAAGGTCTTAGTAGCCTTGGAACCACCTGTGAAAAGCATGAGAGGGATAGCATGGAGATAAGAACACACACAAGTCCAAGATAAATGGTAGAAATAGTAGAAAAGCAATCCATAAGCCAATGATGTGCCTTGCAGAAATCAGGACCAAACCAGACCAGATGTAAATCTCCAGGCCGGATTATCCGGCCCTACAGGGGCGGATAATCCCCCCCCCCCCCCCACAGAAAAATTCTGGAATGGCCCAGATTTACCATGGCAAAACAGATCGGGCACTAGGGTTGCAATACTACTGATTCTACCATGCAAGGAAAACACCAAGGATCTTCTACAACGATATTTCCACCAAAAAATAATGAATCCCATACAAAAAGGAGAGAGATGAGGGAGTTACCCTCACTCATTGGAGGAAAATCGCGGAGGAGAATATACCCGGAGGCGAGGTGAAGAAGATCCGGGGAGGGCCCGGAGAATCCGGTGGTCAAATCGACTCCGGGGAGGGGCGGAAGCTCCGGCGGCGACTGGGGGCAGAGCTAGGGTCGGGGGAGGGTTGGCTGCTCTGTTTGAGCCTGGCCTCCCTGACCCAGCCCTTAAGAGACATAATTCGCCCGGGGCGGATAATCCGCCCCCCACTTGGGGCGGATAGTCCGCCCCCCCTCTGAATTTTCTTTTTACAACAGATTCAGGCCAGAGCACCCTTGCAAAACCCCTCGATGGTGTATAGAGGACTTGTGTGCAAGAATAGATGGTTCAAGGAGGGAAAGAAGGCTTGGGTTTAGAGCAACAAACTGAGATGGTACTACACACCCAAATTTGCAAGAACCAAATCAAACAAAAACCAAAGTTGAGTGTGTTTTCCATAAGAACAATAAATATGCAAGAAAATCCAAAGAGAGCCATTAGAAACCAACTCTTCTCAAGGAAGAGGGCGGTGGCCGAAGCTACCATGTTGGAGCGCATGGCATGACACCGCGAAGATGTATCTTGAGTTCAAAACCAATGCTCATCAATAACCCACATATCACTAAATGATATCAAGGGAAAAGATTTTCCTTACTTTCGGCATTATGGGGGGAGGGTTAGCCCAATCTATTAGGACCACACTCCCCCTATTTATATGCCCGCATCTAAACCAAATACATGAGAAGAGTAAGTGAGTATGCAAGGGTAGTCAAGCCAAGCTCCTTGAATATATGATATTTAGCTCATTCCTCAAATAATAAAATCTTGCTTCATCAAGAGGCTTCGTGAAAATATCAGCAAGTTGGTTCTTCGTGCTCACAAAGGATAGGGCAATATCGCCACGAGCAACATGATCCCGAATGAAATGGTTGTGAATCTCAATATGTTTTGTTCTTGTATGCTGCATGGGATTGTAAGCAATTTTGATAGCACTTTCATTGTCGCATAATAGAGGCACTTTGTCACAATTGACATCATATTCCTTTAAAGTTTGCCTCATCCATAATAACTGTGTACATGCACTTGCAACAGCAACATATTTAGCTTTGGCGGTTGAGAGTGAAATGCAATTCTGTTTCTTGGAAGACCAACACACTAGAGACCTGCCCAAGAATTGACATGCACCAGAAGTTGATTTTCTATCATCTTTTTCACCAGCCCAATCTGAATCAGTGTAACCACATAGAGAGAAACTTGAACCTTTGGGATACCATAACCCAAAATTTGGGGAATGAACCAAATATCTGAAGATTCGTTTGACCGCCACTAAGTGGCTTTCTTTAGGAGCGGCTTGGTACCTTGCACACACTCCTACACTTAACACGATATCGGGCCTAGATGCGCAAAGTTAAAGGAGAGAGCCGATCATGGATCGGTATACCTTTTGGTCCACGTCTTTACCCTTGGGATTGAGCTCAAGATGACACTTTGTTTGCATTGGAGTAGCAACGCCATTGAGATCTGTCATCTTGAATCTCTTGAGCATGTCTTCGATGTACTTAGCTTGATTAATAAAAGTTCCCTCTCTAAGTTGTTTGATCTCGAATCCAAGAAAGAACCTCAATTCACCCATCATTGACATCTCAAACCTGTCAGTCATAAGCTTTGAAAATTCATCGTTAAAAGCTTGGTTAGTAGAGCCAAAAATAATGTCATCTACATAAAGTTGGCATACAAAAAGCTCCCCATTAACCTTCTTAGTAAAAAGAGTGGGATCGATTTTCCCAACTTTGAATCCACGGTCTAACAAAAGCTCTTTAAGGTGCTCATACCACGCACGTGGGGCTTGTTTAAGGCCATAGAGCGCCTTATCGAGTTTGTAGACATGGTTTGGAAATTTGGGGTCCTCAAAACCCGGGGGCTGCTTGACGTATACCAACTCATGTAGTGGACCATTAAGAAACGCACTCTTAACATCCACTTGCTGTAATTTAAAATTATGATGGGCAGCATAGGCAAGAAGGATACGGATGGACTCAAGACGAGCCACAAGAGCATAAGTCTCGCCAAAATCAATTCCTTCCACTTGAGAGAATCCTTGAGCCACGAGTCTTGCTTTATTCCTCACAACAATGCCATTTTCATCTTGTTTATTCTTGAAAATCCACTTGGTGCCGATAACATTGCGGTAATCCTTGGGTTTCTCTACGAGCTTCCAAACTTTGTTGCGCTCGAAGTTATTTAATTCTTCATGCATGGCAACAACCCAATCGGGATCTTCAAGAGCATCAAAGACCTTCTTCGGTTCAACCATAGAAATGTGAGCTTGATGATCACAAAAGCTTGCAAGTTCTCTTCTAGTAGACACCCTTCTTCGAAGATCACCGACAAACTTGTCAAGAGTGTGTCGTCTAAGCTCAAGATTCCGATCGGCACGAGATTTGCGACGAGTCTCACTATCTTTATTGTTTCTACGAGGAGTTGATTCAACATTGGCATCCTTGTCTTGACCACTACCTTGACCTTGATCCTGTTCTGATTTGACAACAGTAGCTTGCTGCTGAACATTTTCTTCAGGGCCGGATAATCCGCCCCTAGGTGGGGCCGGACTATCCGGCCTGGGTGAAGCAGCAGCAACCGCCTCTTCCTGAGAGTGCCTGACGATGCTGGGAGATCCAGGGCCGGATAATCCGCCCTCGGGGGCCAGAGAATCTGGCCTGGAATCTTCTTGACTGATTTGTTCCTCTTCTGATCCCCTGTGACGATTTGGAGTGCCAGGGGCGGACTGTCCGCCCCTCGGAGGGGGCGGATATCCCGGCCCGGAACTATCATTTTGCCCAGAAGACTGATGATCTTCAGCAGGTTGTGGTGTTGGTGCAGGGATTTCTCCAGCAGTAGGGGCTTGTTGATCTTGTGTAGATGAGGGCTCCACTTGAGTGGAGCATTGTCCTTTCTGATCTGCCACAAGGGGTTCCTCAATGGGGCGGAAAAATTCCACGCCCATTCTTCCTATGGCATGTTGGGGTATTTCAACATCTGCATCACAAACATCAACTTGCCCTACATAGGAGCCGTTATTTTCATCGAACTGCACACTACAAGATTCTACAACAGTCCCGGTGAGCTTGTTGTAGACTCTATAAGTGTGGGATTCGGCACCCTAACCAACAAAAAAACCTTCTAAATCCTTGAAATCAAATTTAGACAAGTGGACACCTTTAATAAGAAAGAAACACTTACAGCCGAATACTCTGAAGTATGAGATGTTGGGCTTGTTACCGGTAAGTATTTCATATGGCGTCTTGTCCAAAATCTTTTGGAGGTAGAGCCGGTTAGATGAGTGACACGCGGTGGATATGGCTTCAGCCCAAAAGTTGTAAGGAGACTTGAATCCAGCTAACATTGATCTTTCCATGTCCATCAAAGTCCAGTTCTTCCTCTCGGCTACACCATTTTGTTGAGGGGTGTACGCAGCGGAATATTGATGTCTTATCCCCTCTTCACTTAAAAACTCATTCAAAGTGTAGTTCTTTAATTCGGAGCCGTTGTCACTTCTTATTGCCAAGATAGGGACATTGTGTTGACGCTGAACTTCATTGGCAAAGTCAATGACCATTTGTTGAGTCTCACTCTTTAGCTTGAAGAAATAGACCCATGTATATCTTGAGTAATCATCGACAATAACCAAGAAATATTTCTTCCCACCAAGACTGGCATGAGATGGAGGACCAAATAAATCCACATGAAGTAATTCCAAGATTCTCTTTGAAGACACAATAGTCTTCCTCTTGTGGGGAGAGTCATGCATTTTGCCTTCAACACAAGCCCTGCAAACACGATCTTTGGCAAAGGAGACATTGTCTTTTAGTCCAAGGATGTGGCCACCCTTGTGGAGACTTTGCAAAGTTCTCATGTTGACATGGGCTAAACGGCGATGCCATAACCAGCCCACGTCGGCCTTTTCGAATAGGCACATCGGACCCTAAGTGGTTTTCCCTGAAAAGTCCACCACATACAGGTCATTTTCGACATACCCAACGAAAGCGACCTTTAGAGACTTGCTCCACAAGAGTACCACCAAATCATCATCAATGAAAACAGCAAAGCCCATCTTGCCAAGGGCACGAACAGAAAGAAGGTTGTAACCGAGGGTCTCAACAAGCATGACGTCCACGAGAGAGATATCGTGAGCAACCACAACCTTGCCAAGACCCAATACCTGAGATTTAGACTTATCACCATAGGAGACCGTAATATTATCATGATTGGGACGCATCTCCGTGATGATCTCCTTGCTTTCGGTCATATGACTAGTGCATCCACTATCCAACACCCATTTCGACCCACCAGAAGCATAGCCCTGCAAGAGAATTACTTTTTGGTTTTAGGTACCCATTCTTCAATGGATCATTTCATGTTAGTAACAAGGGTCTTTGGAACCCAAATAGACCAAGCAATATATTCATCAAACGAATCGACATAATAAGCATAAACATCGCCATAGTCATCACAAAAGAGTTCATAATTTGGATTGTGAGACCCTGCAAAACCAATATTGTTAGTTTTGTCTTTTGTGACATTCTTCTCAGCAGTGCTTGTCTTTGATTGAACATTCTTGGTCTTGTTCTTCTTGTTTTTCTTCTTCTTGGACTTGGGAACATATCCAAGTCCCTCTTTACCATGATTTGACTTCTGCTTGCCAAGAACTTCATCATGAGCACTCTTATCTTTGGGAGTGATGTCCTTGACAGATTCTTCTTCCACACTAGTATTTTCCTTGTGACTATATGTTGAGCTGGATGTGCTAGGAACATCATACTTGGCCAATCGAATTTGGAGCTGATCATGTGACTCATTGAAAATGGAGAAATCGCTTTTCAATGCCTTGTGAGCGATGTCAAGTTTCTCCAATTCCTCGGAGAGTCTATCATGAGCAGCCCCAAAGTCAATCTTTTCCTTCTTTAACTTCTTTGCTTTGGCGACCGCATTGTCATGTTCCTTAACAAGTTTAGCCAATATTTCTTCATGTGACTCCTCAATGGACTCAAGCCCGAGCCTCTTCTTCTTCTTCTAGAGCATTTTTTAAGGATGCAATTTCCATTGCATCCTCTCTTTCAATTCTGCCCTTTTCTTCGAGGAGAGCTTCATTTTGTGCAAGTTGGTCCATGAGAGTTTCAAAACATATTTTGTGCTCACCTTGCAAGTTAGTGAAGAAATAGTCCAAAGCAATAATCTCTGCTTTAACCTTAAGACTAGTAGGATCATCCATGTCAATCATAGCCTTAGGAAAAGAAGAGTTAGAATTAGTTACCTCAGAACTTCTTGCCATGAGACAAGTAACATTCTTGTTGATGACGTTTTCGTTCGGAGAGTCGAAGAGAGATGTTGATGTAGATGTGGTGACTATAGCAGCCACCTCTTGAGAGCTATCATCCTCGTCCTCATTTTCACTTCTCGAAGAATATTCTTCTTGAGCTACTAGAAAAATCTTTGGTTGCTTCTTGAAAGGAGCATTCTTCTTTACAAACTGTTTCTTGCATGGAGCCTTTGACTTGTCTTTGAAAATGAGTCTTCCTTCATTATCTTCCCTACTTTGATATGGACACTCAGCTACAAAGTGCAGCCGGTCTCCACAACTGAAATAGGTTCTTATCTTGGGACCATTTTCTTTTCTTCCATAAGCTCCACACTTGCGTTCTAGTTCAGCTTTTGCCTTGGCCGGGTCGTTCCAAAAGTGTCGTGGTGGTGGCACGGCAGATGCCATGGGTAGGCTAAAGTTTGGGGCCAATGGGTGCTAGTGGGATCTGGGGAGGGAAGATGCAACTGATTCTACACTCAAGTGGTTAAGGTAAAGATCTTTATTTCTCTTCTTTTGGGTTACAAGTGCTCCTCGAGCTGTATACAGGGAGACCAGATGAATCTTACCAGCCTAACGGTACTGAAAAGAGTCGATGCCCTTCTCAGGGTCCAAACCTCCCCTTATAAAGGGGTGCCTTGGGTGCCCTTAGGGCTAACGAGGCAAGCATATTCGAGGAATATGCTTGTCCCAAAATAGTAGTTCGGCGGCCTCCTTTCCTTGTCGCCCTTCTAACGATGGCAAGGCTCCAGAGGACCCCTCCTGCGTGCCTCGGGCTCCAGGACTGTCACCCTCGTGACCTCCTTCTGCCCCTCTGACGTCCTGCATCTTTGTCTCTTGTGCTTGGCTCCGCTCTGATTCCTTCTAGCCTGCAGCTATAGTTTGACCTTGGGTTTCTCCTTCTCCTGCAAGCTTCGTATCACTCGGCCTTACCTTACCTTGCGTAACTCGGCTTGTCCTTTACCTGCATCGAGATCACTCGGGCCAACCCGGCCGACCCTCGCAGTAACTCGGCCGGGTAGCTGCTTGATACACATACACGGGCTTCTTGCCTCCGTACCTCGGCCGACATATTCATGATCCGGCCGACCTAGACCGTAACTCGGAAACTAGACGGGGATTGTACCTCTGTCTTTCCCCGTCTCTGACCTACCCGAGGTCAACCCCCCGACATTAGTCCCCGAAGCTGGTGTGGCCCCGTCGATAACTTCGGCCGGGTCGTATCAGCTTCATTATATTCTTCAGTTTTGTTTCCGAGTTACATCTTCTTCATCTGAGGTTTCCTCATTCCTTCTCTCATACGCCATGTCCTACGTGTCACCCCATCATCGTTCTTCTAGTTTTCTGGTCCCTCTACAGTACTCACTGACAGGCTACAGTTAACTTTGTACCTGCCGCGCCGCCGCTGCGATGCCTCGGGTGTCGTTCCCCTTGGGGATCGTAACGCTCTTACTTCCTGTGTGGCCGTTGGTGTGGCTCCACTTATCGTCGTGCGTTCGTGCCGCACCCACGATCTACACAGTCAACCGCAACACCCGCGATCCCACTACCTTGTTCGTGGCTCGATTATAAAGAGGGGGATGGCGTTTGGGGAATTCACTTTTCCCCTTCTCGCTCGTCTCCGTCTTCCTCCTTCCTTCCGCCGGCGCGTCCTCTCGCAGCTCCGCCGCCGCGCGCTTGCCAGAGCCTCCGTCGGTGAAGACTCCGCCGCGCCGTTCTGCCTGCCTTGCCTGCGCTCTGCGGCTTTGGCTCCGTCGCCGGTGAGTCCTCTCCGGTCGCATTGCCTGGGTTTGTCCCTCGACTCATCTGTTTCGATTTCGTGCTCGTGCGACGGTTCTTCTGGTTCTTCGCCATTGTTCTCGTGCAAAGTCCCGACGGGGCCTTGTAGCTCTAAACTCCCCTTTGCCGCCAATCTTTCCTCCGGTGATCTTTCCGGCGCACATATGTCTAGTTCGTTTAGCGGCGCTCTGGTGGAGGACGACGACGCTGGCTCCGGGCCCGAGCGAGGCTCGTGGCAGGGCTCTTCTGTCACACGCCGTGAGATCGAGTGGCTCATCCGGACTCAAAGAATTCCCGCTGAGGTTTCTTGCCGTTTACCCGGCAACGAATCCTCTCCGGATGTTAGGGAGGGCGAGTATGTGGTTTTTATGTCGCACTTCGCGCGTGGCTTCGGTCTCCCTCTTAGCGATTTCGCTAGAGAATTCCTCGACTACTTCGGCCTTCAGCCGCATCATCTTCCTGCGAACGCTATCGCTTCTCTTTCTGCTTTCATCTCCGCATCGGAGGGATACTTCGGCCTGTGGCCGTCGGTGCATGTCTGGTCGAAGTTCTTTCAGATTCGCTCCAACGTAGTTCCTGACAAATCTCTGCACCCTTCCGAGAAGTTGCTTACCCAATGTGGGGCAGCGTCTATCACACCTCGGAGGAAGTCCGTGTTTCCTCGTGTCACTGGGTTGGAGTCGTGCAAGAAGTGGCACAAATCATTCTTTTATGTCAAGAACAGAGGGGCAGAGGACAAGATTCGGCTCCCTGCATTCTCAATTGGCCCACCTTCTAAAGTGAACTGGCTCTACAATCCGAGGAAAACTCATGCCTTGGCCGAGGCCTTCGAGATTCGGCTTAAAGAGTTGATTCGGGCCGGGTTATGCGGCGAAGACCTGATGGCTACTTTCATTAGTAGCCGGATCTACCCATTCCAGAAGCGGACTCACAAACTGTGCTAAATGAGTGGTCCCCTTGACCCTAATCGAGTCTCGACCGTGGAGCTGGACAACTACCTTATCTATAAGCGCGTCCGAGCTATCTTTAAGACGGAGATGCCTGAGGATTGGGCTTGGGGATTAAAACCGTTCACCCGCGATCATCCGCCTCCCGAGGTGAGCTTGATTAATCAACGCTCTGCTATTCCATTGTTTTTGTAACAGGTTTATCTAACTTTCTTTTTCCTCGTCTTGCAGAGGTTCGCAGAGCAGAAGAACGAGGACGCCGAAGTTCTGCTGCCCCCTTGGCCCGCGGACAGGAGTACCCCGGATTCTGGTGAGCCGGATTCCGAGGAGTTCGTCCCTAAGTCAGATCCTGCCCCGGCTCGAGCTCGCGGCAAGACTTCGGCGCACGAGGAGGAAGGTGATTCGGACGAGGTCCAAATTCTTGAGGTAGTTGCCGCCATGCCTATTTCTTATGCATTTCCGGCTTCTACCTTCCCAGCTAATCCGGCCGGTCAGGTTCACGACGCCGAGCCTATTGCTACTCGACCCCCTGTTACCTCGGGGAAACGCGGGGCTCCTGCTAGTGCCTCGGAGGCGGTTCCCAAGAAACGAATGAAGAAATCCGCTCTGAATCCTCCCAGGCGCAAGACTATGCCTGGGGTCGCCGGGTAAGTTCCTTTTGCTTATATTTCTTGTTTCTCTCTTTCTGTTTTTCATACTGACGATTCTTCTTTCTTATTTTTGCAGTGCTCCTCTTTCTGTTAAACCCGGCGGTCCTAGTATGACTAGCCGCCCGATTCGGCCTCCGTCTCCTCCTCCCGCTGATGATACCAGGATTCCTAGTCCTATTCGTCCTGCTTCTCCTCCAGCTCCGAATATGTCGCCTCTTCGTCACGATGTGCCTGAGACCCCTTCCATTGACTTGGATTCGAACCGGCCCTCCGAAGTTTTCGTCGAACCCGCCGCCCCTTCTATGGGCCCCAGCGCTGCTACTGAGTCTCTATCTACCCCGACAGTTTCTATAGACATTCCAACCTCGGCCGAAAAGGTCGTTATCTCGGCGCCCTCTGCGACCATAACCCCTGCTGCTCCTAAAGACGCCGTCCCCACCTCCGAGGCGTCACTTCCTGCTGATGCCTCCTCTAAGGCGAGAAAAACTGTTGTCGCCAAGACTTCCTCTTCTCAGAAAGGTCTTGTCGGCTCTTCTCAGCCGAGTATTGCCGACGTGCTGCGTAAGGGAGATGCGCCTACTAAGGTCCCCGTTGCCTCGGCCGCCGGCACCCAGCTCGCTCTTCATAAGAGCCCTGCGACCGCCGTGGTCGATCAGCCTGTCCGGGGTAAGGTCTTAACTCGGACAGCCAGTGGGAACAGCCTCGGAGCGCTGGTGGAGTATGCGAATAATTGGAACGCTGCTGATCAGTTTGAGGGTAATCCTATGAATCAGCCCTTTCAGCTTTCTGACATCAGCGGCCGTTTTGACCATGCTGCCAAGTTCATCGTTGATACCAACAAGATGAATGAGGTAATTACTGTTTCTCTGAGTTTTAAATTATTCCTCAGATGTTACTATATGCTCTAGTCCCCGAAACTTGCAAGGAAATAACTTGTTATATACTTGTAAGTTTAATGATCTTTGACTTAATTTTATTCCTAGGGTTCGTTAATCCGGCCATCTAGATCCGAGTTAAGTTTTGTTTGACTCGGATGTGCTGTAGCTTTGAATATCCAGCCGCCTAGATCCGAATTAAGTTCTGCTTGATTCGGATCTAATTTAGCTTTGAATATCCGATCACCTAGATCTGAGTTAAGTCCTGCTTGACTCGGATCTGGTTTAGCTTTGAATATCCAGCCACCTAGAGCCGAATGAGGTTTTGCCTGATTCGGATCTAATTTAGCTTTGAATATCCAACCACCTAGATCTGAGTTAAATCCTGCTTGACTCGGATCTGGTTTAGCTTTGAATATCCAGCCACCTAGAGCCGAATTAAGCTTTGCTTGATTCGGATCGAATCTAGCTTTGAATATCCAGCCACCTAGAGCCGAATTAAGCTCTGCTTGATTCGGATCGAATTTAGCTTTGAATATCCAGCCACCTAGATCTGAGTTAAGTCCTGCTTGACTCGGATCTGGTTTAGCTTTGAATATCCAGCCACCTAGAGCCGAATGAAGTTTTGCTTGATTCGGATCTAATTTAGCTTTTACTGTCGATTTAACATTTTGCCTCATTGTTCAGGTTGCACATGACCGGCGGACCGCCGAATTCTAGAGGTTGCTTTTTTCGCACCGCAAGCTGGAGGAAAAGTACGAGAAAATTCTTCCAGTGGTGAAGAAGGCTGGTATGTCGATAGTTCCTTTTCCTTATTTTCAACGTTCTCATGTATTTGTTCACGGAATGCCGGCTTACTTCTTGGTGAATAGGTAACATTAATAACCTCAATATTCGCCTTGAGAAGAAGGTCAAGAGCCTGGAAGGTTAGTTTCCTTTCTATTTTACACCTTCTCCCTTTTAATATATATGCTAAGTTTCCTTATTGCGTTTGGCTCTGGTAAAGCCGAGTTGCAAAACTTTGCAGTGTCACACCAAGATTGCATGCCCATGCCTGACGTGATGCTGCATTTTTTAGAACAAAACGCTATTCATTCGGCGCAACTACAAGAAAAAGATGATGAAATAGCTCGCCTGCGATCCGAGGTGGATACCCTCAAGCTTTCTCAGAAATCCGAACTGGAAAAGGTCGACCAAGAATTTTCCGAGGAGAAGAATCGGCTGACTTTGGAGCTGTAGAAGAACAAAGAACTTCTCGAGGCTGCCGAACTTAAAACTCAGGGTTTGAGCGAGGAAGTTGCTCGTTTTGAGAAGAGTAAGGTCGATTGGACCAAAGACCTTCAGATAATGATGAGATACATTCATCGTAAGCTACTTGGCATGGCTGAATTATATTTTTCTTTTTTGTTCCCGTTACCATCTGACACGTTCATGCTTTGCGCAGATCATTTCCCCGAGGCCAAACCCGTGAGTTCTAAAGCGGTTCTTGCAGCTCGCGTGCGCCGAGGTGAACCTGTCACCGTTGATTCGGAATATTCAATGGAGGATTACTTGGTTGCCGTTGGTGCTGCAGTTGGTCCGATGAAAATTATGGGCCGGGACTTGGTGCAAGCCGCTATCCGAGATTACCATGTGCTCTGGCCGAATACTTCGGGGACTCCTGACATCAACGAAATCAAGTTATTGGTGAAAAGACTGATGGCATCTGAGAGGCAGTTGAGTCTTTGGAGGGAATCTGCTGGGCGTGCTGGTGCCGATATGGCTCTTACTGTCATCATGTCATGGTATGAAGACATCTCTCTTGACATCCTGAGAAATTTGCGCACTGGTTTTCGCTGGGTTGAGGATCCCACCTTTGTTGCTCTTCGGCAAGCTCGGGCCTTCCAACTTGTCGAGTACGCCGACGTGCACACTTGGAATGAAGGGCCGAGTTTTCTTCCAGACCCGGATGAGGAGGTTGTATCCGAGGATGCTTCGGATGATAATTCGGCTGAGCAGGGGGAGGGTGAAAATGATTTGGCCACATCTGATAGCTCCAGCTCAAGCTCAGACAGCAACGGCGACGTGCGGTCCTCTTCCAAAGGTACCGGGCATTCTACCGCACAAACTGATGCTCCTGAGCAACCTCGGACTTCCGCTGAAGTTGCACCTGGGTCGGCGGAGGGCGAAGCAACCTCAGTCCAAGTTCCTCCTACCTCGGAGTGCCCCGCACCTGAGCCAGCTGCTGCCTCCCCGACGCACAATGCCTAAGTTATTTCCGATCCCTGGCATGCCGGGCGTATGATGTATGCGAAATATTTGTCAATTCTCTGTATGACTCAAATTTCTTTTGATGTGTACTGCTATGACATTCGGTTAAGTGAGTGTTCGTCCGAATTCTTCCTTTGTTGGCCCTCAACTTCCTGACCTTTTGGGATTTATCTTTGCCTCTATTCTTTACGGTTTTATCCAGGCGTGAGCTCTGAATATAATATTGATCTGTTCTGAACAGAGATCGACTACTTTGTTTGTGAAAATATATAGCAATCGCTGGATCATTGTTTATTGCGCGAGACTTCGGTTTGTAAATCAAGTTTCAGAGGTAGTATAAGACTAATACGGGTGCGCTCAGCATAAGATTGAGGTAGCATACGGTAGTCCGCGAGTCGCTGCTTTAGATGCCGAGGTTTAGATATTACTATGAGATTGATATATCATATGGCAGTCCCCGAGTTACTGCTCTGGGCGATGAGGTTCAGATATATAACATGAAGTTGATATAAGATACGGCAGTCCCCGAGTCACTGCTCTGGGCACCGAGGTTCAAATACATAACACGAAATAGATATAACATATGGCAGTCCCCGAGTTACTGCTCCAGGCGCTAAGGTTCAAATACATAACACGAAATTGATATATAAAATACGGCAGTCCCCGAGTTGCTGCTCCGGGCGCCGAGGTTCAAATACATAACACGAAATAGATATAACATATGGCAGTCCCCGAGTTACTGCTCCGGGCGCCGAGGTTTAAATACATAACATGAAATTGATATAAAATATGGCAGTTCACGAGTCACTGCTCTGGGCGCCGAGGTTCAAATACATCATTGGATCTCGACTTTGAGATATAATGCTACGAGTAGAATGGCCAAAGTAAAGCCACATTCCAGGGACGCTTCGTTTCTTCGCCAGCTTTGTCTGCCTTGTTCCCTCCGGGGGACTGAGCTTCGATTAGATAATAGGCATCATTGTGCAACGCTTTGCTCACAATAAATGGTCCTTCCCATGGGGGTGACAACTTGTGCATGCCGGCCGTGCGTTGCACGAGTCGGAGGACCAAATCTCCTTCTTTGAATACTCTTGGATTCACTTTCTTGTTGTGATACCGCCGCAAGTTCTGTTGATAAATAGCCGATCGTGATAATGTCAACTCTCTGGCTTCTTCCTACGGCATCTTGCCGAGCTATCTCATTTGTCTCTGAGGTTGTGTACTGAGCAACTCTTGGCGAGTCATATATTATGTCGGCTGGAAGTACGGCCTCTGCCCCGTACACCAGAAAGAATGGCGTATAGCCTGTTGATCTATTCGGAGTAGTCCGGAGGCTCCATAGTACGGCTGGGATTTCTTCGATCCAACATCCTGCCGGCCTTTGCAATGGTTCGACAAGTCGTGGTTTTATTCCTGATAGTACCAGCCCATTAGACCTTTCTACTTGCCCATTGGATGCTGGGTGAGCCACAGAGGCAATGTCTAGTCTTATGTGCTTCTCTCGGCAAAATCTAGCAAAAGCTCCTTCTGCAAAGTTTGTGCCATTGTCTGTAATAATACTGTGCGGGTACCCATATCTTAAGATGATATCCTTGAGAAATTTCACTGCTGTGTGCCCATCACACTTTTTAATTGGTTTTACTTCAATCCATTTTGTGAACTTGTCCACCATAACCAATATGTGGGTCATTCCTCCTCGCGCCGGCTTGAATGGTCCCACCATATCTAAACCCCATACAGAAAATGGCCAAGTGATGGGTATTGTTTTTAACTCGGCCGACGGCATATGTGTTCTGGTTGCATATCTCTGACATCCATTACATTTCTTAACTAATTCTTTTGCTTCTTTCAATGCCGTTGGCCAATAAAATCCATGCCTGAACACCTAGGCTACTAAGGCGCGAGATGAGGCATGGTGCCCACATTATCCTTGGTGTATGTCTAGAAGGATTTCCTGACCTTCTGTCGAACTTACGCATTTCTGCAATACGTTTGTGACGCTTCTTTTATACAGCTCATCATTTATGATTGTATAAGCTTTTGCTCTTCTTACGGTTTGTCTAGCTAATACCTCATTACTCGGCAACATCGCGTCTTTTAGGTAAGAAAATATGGGTTGCGCCCATAACGGCGTTACTTTTTCTGATGTGATCTCACTGTCTATCTCCATGTTCTCTGCCGACATATATATCTCGGCTCTCTCCATGATTGCGCTTACCTCAGCTGTCCCCCTCTTTAGGGGTCCCGAGTCATTCTGCGGATCTATCTCCATTGGCGTGTGATCTTCTGCAGAATTTGCTGGGATAAAGATAGATTCGGATTCTGGTGATGGGATTATGGATGGTTTCCTGAGATGCTCCAGGGCAATACCTGGAGGAATTGATTGCCGGGTTGATCCTAATTTTGACAATGTGTCGGCGGCGTCATTTTCTGCACAAGGTATGTGGTGGAATTCACATCCTTCAAAGTATCCACTGATTTTTTGCACATGGAATCTGTATAACGCCATATTAGCATCTAATGCGTCCCAACTGCCTGATACTTGTTGTACTACTAGATCCGAGTCACCATAGCATAAGATTCGGCGTATACCAATTTCTTTTGCTACTTTCAATCCATGGACTAGCGCTTCATACTCGGCTACATTGTTGGACGCAGCAAAATGTATTTGCAATACATATTTCAATTGGTCTTTTTTAGGCGAGGTTAACACTATTCCTGCTCCCAAACCATTCCTTAGTTTGGAACCATCGAAATGCATTGTCCAGTAATTTGGATCTGGCAATGGTGGCTCATACTACACCTTGGCCCAATCCACGAGAAAGTCGGCGACAGCCTGAGATTTGATTGCATCTCTTCTATCAAACTGTGGTGCCTATGGTGATAACTCGATCGCCCATTTTGCTATTCGGCCACTTGCGTATTTGTTGCTCAATATGTCGGCTATGGGTGCCTCACAGATTACTTTGATGGGATGCTCTTCAAAGTAATGTTTAAGCTTTTTCGCCGACATATATACTCCATAAGCCATCTTCTGATAATGCGGGTAATTTTGCTTTGAAGTGGATAACACCTCACTTAGATAATATACCGGCCTCTGAATCGACTTACCATCTTCAAGTCGTTCCACTACGACTACAGTACTAACTACTCTATTGGTAGCTGCTACATAGAGTAACATAGGCTCTTTTGATAATGGAGAAGCTAAAATGGGTGCCGTAACTAACATCTTTTTCAACTCACGAAATGCAAGGTCCGCCTGTGGAGTCCAAATGAATCTATCCGACTTTCTCATCAGCTGATAGAGCAGCGGTGCTTTCTCTCCTAGCCGACATACAAATCGACTAAGCGAAGCCAGGCAGCCCGTGAATTTTTGTACATCATTCAAACATTTTGGCAATTCCATTCTTTCTACTGCTCTTATCTTTGTTGGATTAGCCTCGATACCTCGGCTAGATACAAGGAAAACGAGTAATTTTCCTGCCGGCACGCCAAATGTGCATTTCTCTGGATTAAGCTTCATTCGGAACCTTCTCAGGTTCGCAAAAGTCTGCCGTATATCTTGTAATAATGTTTTTCTCTCTTTAGTTTTGATGACCACGTCATCTACATATACTTGTACATTTTTTCCTATCTGATCATGCAGGCATTTTTGCATGCATCTCTGATATGTTGCTCCTGCATTTCGCAGGCCAAATGGCATTGTGCGATAACAATAAGCCCCGTACGGGGTAATAAATGCAGTCTTTATTTGATCGACCGGATTTAACGGTATCTGGTGGAAGCCAGAATACGCGTCTACAAATGATAATAGCTCACAACCAGCGGTCGAGTCAATGACTTGGTCTATTCTAGGCAATGGAAAAGGATCTTTCGGACATGCCTTGTTCAGGTTGATGTAATCGATACACATTCGCCATACAATGGCTACATTTGGATCATCTTTCTTCTTTTCTACTAGCACCGGATTCGACAACCAATCCGGGTATAGCACTTCCATGATGAACCCGGCCGCGAGGAGCCGAGCTATTTCATCTCCTATTACTTTTCTCCTGTCTTCGGCGAAGTGGCGGAGAGGTTGCTTCACCGGCCTTGCTCCTGGTCTCACGTTCAAAGAGTGCTCAGCCAACTCCCTCGAAACACCTTGCAGATCTTGAGTTGACCATGCAAATATGTCCCGATTCTCACGGAGGAAGTTGGTGAGCTCGCTTTCCTATTTAGCGTCCAGGCCTGCACCAATGGTAACAGTCCGCTCTGAGAATTGCTCATCGATCTGAAATTTCTTCGTTTCTTTAGTCGGCTGAAAGGAGACACTGCCATGCGGGTTGGCCAACGCCGGCATATTCAGCTATGCCGACTGAGCGAGGGCCGCTACCTCTTGAATCCTTCTCTTTTCTCTTGCTATGACCAATGATTCGGCCAAATTTGACCCGGCTGAAGCACATTCCATTGATTTCTTGTAATCCCCTGTAACTGTTATTACTCCTTGTGGCCCGGGTAGCTTCATCTTTAGATAACTTATATGACAACTGCTCATGAACTTGGCCAGCGCGGGCCGTCCGAGTAGAGCGTGATAGAAACTTTCCAGATCTACCACTTCAAATTCTAAGTTCTCTGCTCTGCAGTTATCTCTTGTGCCGAATAACACATCAACTCGGATTTTGCCGATGGGCTCGCATGAAAGTCCCAGCACTATCCCATGAAAAGTGGTCCTTGTGGACTGCAACATATTCTGCGATATTCCGAGTTTGTGCATAGTATCCTTGTACATGATGTTGATACTGCTTCCATTGTCAATGAGGACTTTTGAAAATTTCACATTGATGCTCGGTCCAACAAATGTCGGATCCAATACTAGTGCATATGATCCTGGATTTGGCATTATTTTAGGGTGGTCCTTTATGCCCCAAGTCACCTCCTGATCTGACCATGGCACATATCTGGGTACTGTCGGCATGACTGCATTTACTTCCATATGCCGGCGTTGCACACTCTGCTTGTCTTGCTGTTCTGTCGTGAACACGTAATAAGACTGATGATGCTCTCTGTAATCGTTATGTCCTGTATTTGCTGGGTTTATCCTTCCATCCTGAACTTGATTCATTACTTGATGCACCGCATCTCTCCGATCCGAGTTGTCATACCTCGGGGGAGGAGGTGGTAACATCAGTTGTCGTGCATTTGCTCCAGTCAATTGTGGTTGATGCTGCTGATGTACTTGATGGGGGGCCTAAACTCCCGTGGGGTTTCCCATTGCATTTTTCATCCATGCACATTGGCGGGTCGTATGATTGGCTGGTCTGGATGGGTTTGATGTGTGAAATTTGCACGGCTGATCTAACATGGATTCGAACGTGTATTTCGGCCTCTCCTGCCACTGCTTCTTTTGTTCTGGGGTCCATTGCCTTTTTCCTTCATTCCTTGGTGTCCACTGCTGAGGTCCATTCTTCTGCCGTTGAGTTGCTCCGTGATTCGGCTGATCTTGCGCTACTGCCGCCACCTGGGCCGAATTATATCTATAATCCGGCCTTTCCTCTCTTCTTCTTCCTCTGAAATCATTGCGCCTGGATGATCCGGCCAAATCTCTCGCATAATGATCCTGTTGCTCGCGATGATCTGCCGACATTAGTTCTGGTTGTGTTGGGTCCCCTAGTGCATAGGAGTCTGCTATTCTGATAGTTTCTGCCAGTGTGGTCGGCATATCTCTTTGCAGACGTTGCCACAACACGCTGCCATAACGGCAGCCTTGCGCGAACCAAGCTATTGCTTGTGATTCTATAACCCCTTCGCATGAGTTTTTCAGGTTGCACCATCGAGTTAGAAACTCTCTATCTGTTTCATTCGGCCTCTGTTTGCACATGGCTAATTGTTGCGGCCTGTTTGGCCTCTTGTATGTGCTGGTAAAGTTGCTGACGAACATTTCTTCAAAATCTAACCAACAATTGATGTTGCCTGCTGGTAGATTATTCAGCCATACCCTGGCTGGTCCTTCCAACATTTGAGGTACATACCGTACTGCCCATCGTAAGTTCCCACCCGCTATTTTCACAGTTGTGGCATAGTCAATTAACTAGTCTTGTGGCTTGGTGCTCCCATTATATGTTTTTGTGCCTCTTGCTAGCTGAAAGTTCGGCACGGGTGGTTCACCCATTATCCGTGGTCCAAAGCAAGCCAGACCCGGTGGACCCTGTTCTTCCAACAACTCGGACCGGTATAGTCGGTCCAGCTTCACTCTTGCATCACTTGATGGCAAATCTCTGTACAGAATTCTGTCTTGCATTCCATAATGGTTATTTCCACCATGGATCGCATATTCCATCTCGGAATAACCATCATTGTACCTTTCATTCACTTGATTATGGCGAACTGGCCTCGCTTCTCTTTCCTGCCGGGGGTTCATGCCTTGGTTGTGGGTTGAGCGGCTGCTCTCTCCTTACTTCAGCCGGGTATGGTTCTCATGATTGCCCCTTGCGGGTTCTCTTCTGCCGAGATCTCCATTACCTCGGCTTCCGCCGTCTTTCTCCACACGGCGGTGGTTCCTCTCCCCACTGTTACCTCGGCTTGCATTGCCTCCATTCTCATTCGCCTTTCCAGCTATCGCCGGATCATACGGAACAATTTGTTTGTTCCTCTTTCCTGAGGTTACTGCCTTGTCTCTTCGTGCGTTGTTTCCGGGTGAAGAAGCTGCTGCCGCGAACAAGGCAGGTGGTGCTCCTGCTGAGTGAACCATCCGCGAGGCTCCTGGCCTTGCCGGGTTTGTTCTGAGTATTTCCTCATTTTGCTGGTTTGCTATGCGCACCAGCTCATTTACTCTTTCTTGTTGTCTCTGCCGGGCTTCCCCGGTAAACCCCTCTAATTCCAATGCTGCGGCGTTTGCCGCTCTCAAGTTCTTCGCCGGGGTATTGTACCTCGGCAAACCCAAATCACCTGATACTGCTCTATGAGCTTCATGCTCTCTGTTAATATCATCTATGAGGTTCTTTCCTCTCAATCTTAATTCGTCCACCCGCTCGGGTGCGACATCAAGCTTATTAGCTTTAGCATATTCCCTCAGGGTCCTATTCAAGGACTCCCGCAAGGCCGATACTTTCTTTGCCTCTACCAGCACCTTTTGCCTGGTTTCCTCTAACTCTGCCTGAGCATTTGCCGGATCAAGTATCGGTGCTACAGGTGTAGTCAAGTTTTCTATTGTTGCTTGAAGAATGTTCTCTGGCCTTTCTAGGGGCGGCCCTCTTACTCTTGGTGCCTTTGGTGTGGTGTCCTGCGGCTCGCTCGGGTGAGTCACTGGTGGGATTACCTCGGTGGGTGGAGGTGCGGTCTGCTTGGGCGCGCCTTGCGCGCCTGCGGCGGGTTCTCTGCTTGGCCCGGCTACTGCTGCTTCCGCCTGCGCTCCTGCAGCGACCATCACCTCGACGCTGCCTGCGAGACGCGCTTTGGACCGACGGCTTGCTGCATTAAGAGGTGGCTCTCCTGCAACAACAACTTGGTGAGGATAAACGTCGGTGATGTCGACGCCGACGTAAACCTTGTGCTCGCCCAGGCTGACGAAAACACCATTGCGTGGGGGAACTTTCCCCTTGAAGCTCCCTACATTGTCACTGACATAGTCGCAGAGACCAAATCTCTGGACTAATCCAGAAACAACGCGCTCGCCCGTGTTGATGAAGTTTCCCGTCCGGATCATAACTCCAGCTAGCACCGCTGCTGGCCCCACGGTGGGCGCCAACTGTCGTGGTGGTGGCACGGCAGATGCCATGGGTAGGCTAAAGTTTGGGGCCAATGGGTGCTAGTGGGATCTGGGGAGGGAAGATGCAACTGATTCTACACTCAAGTGGTTAAGGTAAAGATCTTTATTTCTCTTCTTTTGGGTTACAAGTGCTCCTCGAGCTGTATACAGGGAGACCAGATGAATCTTACCAGCCTAACGGTACTGAAAAGAGTCGATGCCCTTCTCAGGGTCCAAACCTCCCCTTATAAAGGGGTGCCTTGGGTGCCCTTAGGGCTGACGAGGCAAGCATATTCGAGGAATATGCTTGTCCCAAAATAGTAGTTCGGCGGCCTCCTTTCCTTGTCGCCCTTCTAACGACGGCAAGGCTCCAGAGGACCCCTCCTGCGTGCCTCGGGCTCCAGGTCTGTCACCCTCGTGACCTCCTTCTGCCCCTCTGACGTCCTGCATCTTTGTCTCTTGTGCTTGGCTCCGCTCTGATTCCTTCTAGCCTGCAGCTATAGTTTGACCTTGGGTTTCTCCTTCTCCTGCAAGCTTCGTATCACTCGGCCTTACCTTACCTTGCGTAACTCGGCTTGTCCTTTACCTGCATCGAGATCACTCGGGCCAACCCGGCCGACCCTCGCAGTAACTCGGCCGGGTAGCTGCTTGATACACATACACGGGCTTCTTGCCTCCGTACCTCGGCCGACATATTCATGATCCGGCCGACCTAGACCGTAACTCGGAAACTAGACGGGATTGTCCCTCTATCTTTCCCCGTCTCTGACCTACCCGAGGTCAACCCCCCGACAAAAAGTTTCTAGCGTAAAGAGCCAGGTATTGTCCGTGGATCCTCTTTATATCCTTGGGACAGTCATACCTTCTATGGCATATTCATCATGATCATCCACACTAGTCTTCAAGGCCATATTGACCCCCTTTTGCATCCCCATAGCTCGTGCACGAGCATCTTCGGCATTCTTGGCAGCCACTTTGAAAGCAGCCATTTCTTGCATTACCTCATTGGATGTCATAAGGTGATAGTTATGCCTACCTTGGAGACTTTTCAAATCTGTGGGCTCAAATGGCATAAGAGCACTGACATACTTGCGCTTGATCCATGCATCATCAACCTGAGAGGCACCATGATTCCTGAAGGTTGTGGCTATTTCCTTGAGCCTCCTATACATGTCCTCGTGATTTTATCCATCCAACATATAAAATCCTTTAGCTTCATTGCTCAAAGCATCATATTTATTCCTTCTCATACTTTCATTTCTGATGAAGAGCTCGGTGAGGGGTTCCCAAGCTTCCTTAGCTATACTAAGATGTTGAATGTGTGGCATGTCTTTATCACCCACACCAAGTTGTATCATGTGTAGAGAAGTAGCGTTGAGTTGGCTATCGACAACCTCTCTTCTTGTGAGATTGTTGGGATTTGTAACATGAAGACCATTCTCGATGATTTTCCACAACTCAATGGAGGAACTGCACACATGAGACTTCATAAAAAATTGTCATTGAGTAAAAGTAGATGCAGAAAGTTTGGGTGGATCACCCCTATTATGTATATGTGGGTGAGGGATACACTACTAGAGAAAATGCTATAGGAGACATGCTTATAGGAGGCACATTTAGACCATATGCGCCTCCTATAAAATAGACGAGGCGCACTCCTTCTCCATGCGCCTCTAGTATAAAAATAGGCGAGGCGCATATGATAAGAATGCGCCTCCTATAATCCCTGTACGGACGAAATCAAGCAGCCCCAGATTATGTGAGCTAATCATATGCGCCTCCTATATATCAGATATGCGAGGCGCATATGGGCAAAATGCGCCTCGCATAAGTTGCGTGGACCCAGATGAAAATTGGTGGTTGAATATACGAGGCGCATATAGTCATATACGCCTCCTATAGTTGACAATATGTGAGGCACGTATTGTCACATGCGCCTCCTATACGCTGCCGGCCCCACCCCATCTCCTACCACAGCCACATGACCCCACCCCGCGTGTCCACCTCGTCCCTCACCAACCATGTTCGCGACCCCTCCCTCGCTCGCTAATCCCCGCCGCCGCCAGGCTCCCTCGCCTTCCCTCGCTCGCTGTCCACCCTCGCCGCATCCTCGTGGCCGCACCCGTAGCAAAGCTCCCCCGCCCCGAGCTTCTCCCCCGAATCCAAGGCACTCCGTCGCGTTTTTTTCCTCCCTCTCTCACCCGAGATCGGGATCAGAGATCGTTCTCCTCAGATCAGGAGGCGGCAGCTGTACTCGGCGGCGATCCGTCCAGCGGATCGGGAGGCGGAAGCCTGACCCCGAAGGTGATACTCCGTCCCTCTCCTTCTCGCTCTGATTGGTTTCACCGCAGCTGCTCGTCGAAACCGATGCATCTGCACCACTTGATGGCCGCTGAAGAAATTGTCTGCTCCGCCTCTCTCCTTCATGGGTTGTTATCAAGATGGCTAGTGAATAAATTGTCTTCCTTGGTGATCAATTCCTATGACAAGTTAACTAAGCCATCCACCATCCACTACCCCACCAGCACCCATGGAAATCAGCTTCCGAGCATCATCCGATTGGGGCGACGACACCTCGGGTGGGCGAGCAGTATCCTTTTTCCAGAGTGCATGGTTGCCCGGCGTCTGGGGCGCCGCGTGATCTGGCTCGAAACCATCATTAGCGCCTCCCCCCCCCCCCCTCATGTTCTTCGGCACCGCCAGGACACGCTCCCGTTACCAGCCTTTTTCTCTGGTGGTGTTACGGCCAGATGGGTCGAGCCCGTCTGAATCCTGAATGCTCCAGGCTGGACACGCTCATCGACCTGTCTGCTTACTGCTGCTGATCTATGCGTGCCACTGAACCATGTGAAGGTCAGCTTTCTTGCACACCACTTTTTCTTCACCTTTTATGCTCGTAATGCCAGCTCCAAAGGTTTCACATATGATCCAAGTGCTTTTCATAGACGCCTCAAAGCTACCATCTACCTAGCTAGCTATGTAGTTAGCTTGGCACTAGTTGATACATGTAGTTAGCTTGGCACTAGCTGATATATGTAATTAGCTTGGCACACTGCTGGTACTAGCTGGACATAACTATAGAACCCATGAAAATGCAGGAAACTAAATCTCTCCTGGGGTATCTTTTCGAATGTCCGGTCATTCAGCCGTCCGTTTCTTCGTGCTCGAAATCCCGCCAGATATGCTTCTACGCGTATTCGCGTAGCTACGACAACAATGGGATGTTGTTCAACAGCGACCTCGCATCAATCACTATAAGTCCTTACAGGGAACACCCCGACCATTTTCATGTACTGGTTTTGCAGTAATTGTGGGTCTGCAAACAAACAGCCCATCCACTTTTCCCCACAGCGAAATGCTGCCTTCTTTAGAGAAGAGACATTGTTCTCGCAGTTATTGTTCTTCGGTCAGTGCCTATCCTTATTCTTCAATCACACACTTCCTTGGATTTTTCAGATTGGAACAAAAGAGTGAATGGCCTTCTCAAGTCATGTGAATAGAAATATATGGGGAATCACACAATAGTAACTGGAGTCATCAACATCTTAGAGTATATCCAAGCATACCAAAATCCATTATTTATACCCACGTACATAATGTATCAGGCACTGTAGTACCACTCCTGGTTTGATGTTTCCCTTTTTGCAGTAGTCTACTGTTTACAACTATACATGGTTTGATTACCACAACATTATAAATATTTGTTATATGATGTTGCAATTAAATATCTTATCTTAGGAAATTAAATTAACTTTTTATAGGACTTGATTAAACATGATTTTTCAATTATGTCTTAGTTATAGGACTTGATCACGAAGCTCACTAGACTTTGAAATGTTTGATATATAAAAATTGTAGGACAATGTTTATTAACTTGTTAAGTAGTTTTTCTATAGCATCCTTTACAAGGAAGATCCAAGTTTTGAATTTCCTTCAGGTTCTTATCTTCATTGTTCGTGTCTACCTACCTTCAAGGTTTATGGTTTACTAAAGGTTAATTTTTGCTTTGCTATGAAATAGAAAACCTCTCTTCGTTGCTAAATAATGTTTTATATTTTTTGTAGCAGATTGTGATCAATCATGATAATATTATGGAGCGGGAGCAGCAGCTGCACCAGGTGACCCTCGCTAGGCTCCCGACGATGGCGCTGGAGCAAAGGTTCTTAGTGTGTTGGATCTTGAAGAATTTTTGCCTTAGAAGAATTTGTATTGCCTATCTTGTTGTGAACTTGTACTCGGAGGTGTGAACTTGTGGCACAAACACTTGGTGTTGTGTGAAAACTTGGCACTTGTTGATTTTAGTTTATGTATGAACTCGTATGTCGCGATTGATGTGCAATGTACTTGTATTCATGTTGGTTCTATTATGCTTTGGCCAATTACAAGTTTCTGGAAAATTTTGTGCTATTTATACTGTATTCTGGATTGTATTGTATATTTGAATATCCGTATACTGTTATTTATAGTGATCTGTAAAACTTGAATTTTGAAAATATTATAGGAGGCACATATAAGACACTATAGAAGGAGCATATACAATAAATATACGAGGCGCATTGTGAAACATATGCGAGGCGCATATGATATGAGCCTCCTATATTTCACATATGTGAGGCGCATATCGATATGCGCCTCCTATATATATAGGAGGCGCATATCATATGCGCCTCGCATATGTGAAATAGGCGAGGCTTGAAGCTAGAGGCACATACGATATGCGCCTCGTATATGCTTTTAGGTGCGTCTCGCATAAGGTTTTCTCTAGTAGTGATAGGTGGATCAGGAGAATACACATGGGAAACCTCATTGTATCCTTCCTTACCACCACCCTTTTTCGAGGAGGAGCTCTTGCTAGTGTCATCACCAACCAGTTCGTTATCTTTGGAATCGGTTTTACCCGTTTCCTTGGATTGCGGAGTGGTAGCCTTAGAGTTAGATGGAGGTGATGCTGGGGATGTGGAGAGACGCATTATCAATTGACGCATCTCTTCCATCTTAGCCTCCATTGAACCCACCAAGGTTGTTTCCAACGTCTTGAGATTGTTCATGGTGACTACCTCCGGAGCATCACTCCCATATACCTTGGAACCCATACTTCTCTTAGGTGGTTAAGCCCAAAATAAGAGCCGAGGCTCTGATACCAATTGAAATGGATCGTATGGGCACCTAGAGGGGGGTGAATAGGTGCTACCCAATTTTTAGTTGTTTTTCAATTTTAGGCTTGACACAAAGTAAATTCTCTAGATATGAAACTACGAGAATTTCCCTATATGCAAACCTAGCTACTAAGCACGTAAAGAGAGGAGCGAGGGAACCATAGTGGTGCACGCGGAGACACAGGGATTTGTTTTACCGCAGTTCCTTCCTTGTTAAGGGAAGTACATCTGCATTGGAGGGGTGGGCGGTTCTAAGACCACCATGCCACAATAGGCCTCACCCTTTTCTCCGATGGATCTCGCCACGAAAGGCCTGATCCGCCTTCTCCACTATTGGTACCCTTCGAGGCGGGAACCGGTGCCTTTACAACGCTACCAGGGCACACACCCACAACTGAATTGGGGGCTCCCGAGATGATAACAAGCTGTCACAAGAACAAGGTTTATCAATATAAACAAAACAAGGATCTAGGTATTTGCAAGAAATACTAGATCGGTGATTCTCCAAATGAATGGAGAGGAGATGAAGCGCTTGATTGCAGTTGATGAAGATCGAGTTCTCCTCCTTCGATTCCCCAAGGGACAGGGCCTTTGGGTGGATCTAGGTGGAGCTCTCTTGGATGAAGGTTGCAGATCAGATCTTGACTTTTTCGAATGAACCAAGAGATCTGGCAGGAGGGGGAAGGCTGGCTTAAATACCCTGCACAGATCTGGTCGTTCAAGAAGTTTGTGGGCGGATTATCCCCCCCCCCCCCCCACTAGGGGCGGATTATCCGCCCCCTGGGAAAACTCCGCCCCCAGGGCGGATATTCCGGGGAGAAAATCCTCCCCCTCTCTGGGGATGGCACCTGAAGAACTTGATGAAGACCTTGGGGGCGGATTGTCCGGCGGGGCCGGAAAGTCTGGCCGAAACTCCGCCCCCCCCCTCTAGGGCTTGCGCCTATCTGGGAAAAGGGTGGGGCAAATTATCCGCCCCTTTTCGTGGTGGTATCACGGCATATGCCATGGGTAGGCTAAAGTTGGGTCCGATGGACGTGGAGGAATCCGGGGAGGGATGATGCAGTGAAGACCGCACTCGTATGAACAAAGAGAAATACAATGTATCTAGGATTGAGACTCTCATGTCGAGATAACACCTCTTCATCTACCTCTAATCTCTTATAATCTTGCCATACTTGTGGCTACAATCATGCTCCTTGAGCTATATCTCCTATGCTTCTATCTAGATCTCTCTGTGAGAGTGGAGGAAGAAGAAGAAGAAGTAGAGCTCCTAGTGAGCAGAGAGGGGAGGAGCCCTTCGGGGCCTCTCCTTGAACGATCCCCCTGGTGCTCCTTATAAAGGGGAGCCTAGGGGACAAGGCTTGTTCCACACGCTTGGCATCTGCGTAGCATATTCCTGGCATCTTCTTAGATGCTCAGCATATGCATTGGCATCTTTGGAGATGCCATGGCATATTCCTTCGCATATTCTTGATGCCAAGGGAATATTCTCTAGCATCTTCTTGATGCCAAGGGCATATTCCATATGCCCATGTGCCAGTCTGATCCATGGGCGTCCCAAGACTGGCACGATACTTGTTGGTCTTGTCTTGATCCGATGGCGTGTTCTTGTGGAGACTGTGGAGGCACCTGGAGATAAATAACAAGGTGTCTAGGTCATTATAACTCGGCCCAAACGCCCTGGGATGATTGGAGATTCGGCCTGAGGGAAGCTTGATTTGGCCTGTGAGAGGAAGGTCCAGCCGAGATGTGTTATGGCCCGGCCGGATTAGCCCTTACTCGGCCCAGCGGGGAGAGTCGGCATGATGCTGTAGTGGCCCAGCCGGGTTTGAGGTTCATCCCAGCCAAGAGCTGGCCACAAGGCCTGGCCGGTTTGACGAGAAGGTCCCAGCCGGGTCACCTGTCTCGGCCCAGGCGAGGCGCGGACGAAATGAAGCCTGGTGTGGGCCAAGCCTCGCCAAACTCAGCCCTCCCGGGGGAAGTGGTTGAGGAAACGAGGTACAAGAGCTAGGGATCATTGCGAGGGCGATGTTAGCGGGAGACTCGGCGAGTGGAGCAGGTGTGTTGGCGTCGAGGAAGATCGGAGGGAGATGGCTCGGCGCTGTGTGGTGCGGTCGAGGCAGGAGGCCCGCGGTGGTCCGACTAAGGCTTAGGTCGGACCACCCGGGGGGAGTGGCTTGACGAGAATGATTCAGCGTGGTGGGCTGACTAAATTGTTCTCAGCTTTGATTCGTCCCATGTATATTCTGAGCAGGCTTATTCTTGTTTAATTCGGCCCAGGTAATGTCCTCTAAGGCCGAATTAACCCTAATTCGGCCCAGATTCGTTTTTCTTCTTCTTTTACTCATTCTGTTTACACTTTTCATCTCTAATTGAATAATTCAATGTTTTATTGATTTACTTTATACACTAACTCTGGGGTACCTAGGGGTATACCCCCGGCATTAGTCCCCGAGGCTATGTGGGACTCATGGAGTCGCTCATAGGCTTTAAATAAAATATCCCCAGAGTTATTATCTGATACATGTTTTCTTTGATATATATATCTTAGCCATATAACCCATTTGGGTAAGTTCTCGAATTCCTGCCATTTTTGGCGCTGCTCTTTTAACCTCATTGGGTAAGTTGTGAGTTCTAGCCTTCTTGAGCACTGCTCTTTTAACCACTTTGGGTAAGTTACAAGTTCTGGCCCTATTGGGCACTTCTCTTTTAACCACTTTGGGTAAGTTATGACTTCTGGCCTTTTAAGCACTGGTCTTTTAACCCCTTTGGGTAAGTTTTGAGTTCTGGCCTTCTTAGGCACTGCTCTTTTAACCCCTTTGGGTAAGTTATGACTCCTGGCCTTTTAGGCACTGGTCTTTTAACCCCTTTGGGTAAGTTATGACTTATGTCCATTTTAGGTGCTGGTCTTTTAACTTCTTTGGGTAAGTTATGACTTCTGACCATTTTTGGCACTGGTCTTATAACTCCTTTGAGTAAGTAATGACTCCTGGCCTTTCTGGGCACTGCTCATAACCTTTTTGGGCAAGTTTTTGACTTCTGGCCTTCTTGGGCACTGGTCTTAACCCTTTTGGGTAAGTTTTTGACTTCTGGCCTTCTTTGGGCACTGTTCATAACCTTTTTGGGTAAGTTTTTTGACTTTTGGCCTTCTTGGGCACTGATCCTTTAACCCCTTTGGGTAAGTCATAATCCGAGTCATCTGTTTTTAGATCCGAGTTATTTTACTCAAAATTGACTTACGTCTTAAATCTGAGTCATCTGGCTCAAATCCGAGGTATATGACTCAAATCCGAGTCATCTGTTTCCAAATCCGAGTTATTTTACTCAAATTTGACTAATGTCTTAAGTCTGAGTTATCTGGCTCAGAATCCGAGTTATATGACACAAATCCGAGTCATATGTTTCCAAATCCGAGTTATTTTACTCAAATTTGACTTACGTCTTAAGTCTTAGTTATATGGCTCAAAATCTAAGTTATATGACTCAAATCCGAGTCATTTGTTTCCAAATCCGAGTTATTTTACTTAAATTTGACTTATGTCTCGAATCTGAGTTATCTGGCTCAGAATCCGAGTTATATGACTCAAATCCGAGTCATATGATTCCAAATCCGACTTATCTTACTCATATTTGACTTATGTCTCGAATCTGAGTTATTTGGCTCAGAATCCGAGTTATATGACTCAAATCCGAGTCATCTATTTGCCACGATATAACTTGATCCGATGAGATGATGTAAATTTGCCTTTGATATGGATCCGAGATATAGATCCGAGATTAAGTTTTGGAATATGATAATAGGGCTAATCGCTGAGAGATCTGATTCGAGATGTTGATATAAGATATAGATTTGAGATATGATAAGCTGGCAAATAGTCATCCGAGATATGAGATAACCTGGCAAGATAGTGAAATATCAATCCAGGTCATAACATAACCTGGCAATCTGGCGAGCTGAATCAAACTTCAGTCCGAATCAGAGATATGCTTAGTACGCCGAGTCCGAATATAAATCTGAATTATAATATACCCTGGCAAGCTGAATCAAATGTTAGTCCGAATCAGAGATAAGCTACTAAGCTGAGTTAAAGGTTAATACGAAGCATAAATAAATTGACTCAAATTATATTTGAATCATCAATAAGCTGGCTGGTGAGCTGAGTTAAAGGTTAATCCAAAGCATAAATAAACTGATTCAAATTCTATCTGAATCATCAATAAGCTGGCTGGTGAGCTGAGTTAAAGTTTAATCCAAAGCATAAATACACTGACTTAAATTCTATCTGAATCATCAATAAGCTGGCTGGTGAGCCGACTTAAGGGTCAATCCAAAGCATAAATAAACTGACTCAAATCCTATCTGAATTATAAATAAGCTGACTCAAATTCTATCCGGATCATAAATAAGCTGACTCAAATTCTATCCGAATTATAAATAAGCTGACTCAAATTCTATCCGAATTATAAATAAGCTGACTCAAATTCTATCCGAATTATAAATAAGCTGACGCAAATTCTATCCGAATTATAAATAAGCTGACTCAAATTCTATCCGAATTATAAATAAGCTGACCCAAATTCTATCCGAATCATAAATAAGCTAACTCAAATTCTATCCGAATCATAAATAAGTTGACTCAAATTCTATCCGAATCATCAATAAGCTGGCAAATACATACCCAAATCAACATAAGTTTTTCTCCATCTAAAGGTGATTCCATGGATACGCTGGCTAGTCCCGGGGTTGAGTTATTTTCTCCCCGGGGTGAAGGATCGAATGTTGGTGGCTGAGTTATCTGTCACTTACAGTATGCTTGGAGAAGAGTCTGATTCATTCTTGCTGAGTCTTACCTCCCTTGCTGAGTCAGACTTGGAGACCCCTTTGCTTACCTTTCTGTTCTCTGTTCGCCTGGAGGAGCTGCAGATGCTCTATGAAGGTGAGGTTGATGAAGATGCTCCCGTCCGGATGGAAACCCAACCAACGCCACTAAGAGGCCCCATAGTGGGCGCCAAATGTCGTGGTGGTATCACGGCATATGTCATGGGTAGGCTAAAGTTGGGGACGATGGACGTGGAGGAATCCGGGGAGGGATGATGTAGTGAAGACCGCACTCGTATGAATAAAGAGAAATACAATGTATCTAGGATTGAGACTCTCATGTGGAGATAACACCTCTTCCTCTACATCTAATCTCTTATAATCTTGCCATACTTGTGGCTACAATCATGCTCCTTGAGCTGTATCTCCTATGCTTCTATCTAGATCTCTCTGTGAGAGTGGAGGAAGAAGAAGAAGGAGAGCTCCTAGTGAGCAGAGAGGGGAGGAGCCCTTCGGGGCCTCTCCTTGAACGATCCCCCTGGTGCTCCTTATAAAGGGGAGCCCAGGGGATAAGGCTTGTTCCACACGCTTGGCATCTGCGTAGCATATTCCTGGCATCTTCTTAGATGCTCAGCATATGCCTTGGCATCTTTGGAGATGCCATGGCATATTCCTTAACATATTATTTATGCCAAGGGCATATTCTCTAGCATCTTCTTGATGCCAAGGGCATATTCCATATGCCCATGTGCCAGTCTGGGCCATGGGCGTCCCAAGACTGGCACGATACTTGTTGGTCTTGTCTTGATCCGATGGCGTGTTCTTGTGGAGACCGTGGAGGCACCTAGAGATAAATAACAAGGTGTCTAGGTCATTATAACTCGGCCCAAACGCCCTGGGATGAGTGGAGATTCGGCCCGAGGGAAGCTTGATTCGTCCTGTGAGAGGAAGGTCCAGCCGAGATGTGTTATGGCCCGGCTGGATTAGCCCTTACTCGGCCCAGCGGGGAGAGTCGGCCCGATGTTGTAGTGGCCCAGCCGGGTTTGAGGTTCAGCCCAGCCAAGAGCTAGCCGCGAGGCCTTGCTGGTTTGACGAGAAGGGCCCAGCCGGGTCACCTGTCTCGGCCTAGGCGAGGCGCGGACGAGATGAAGCCTGATGTGGGCCAAGCCTCGACAAACTCAGCCTACCCGGGGGAAGTGGTTGAGGAAACGAGGTACAGGAGCTGGGGATCGTTGCGAGGGCGACGTTAGCGGGAGACTCGGCGAGTGGAGCAGGTGTGTTGGCGTCGAGGAAGATCGAAGGGAGATGGCTCGGCGCTGTGTGGTGCGGTCGAGGCAGGAGACCCGCGATGGGCCGACTAAGGCTTAGGTCTTTTAATATTGCCAATGTTTCTTAACCTACCCTCCATTTTCATCCTGGATTCGCCACTAAGTCTTTTAATCTAGCTATTTAGGTTTGGAACATGTACATTATTGTTAATGAACAAAAATCCTCAATTGTTGATGATGGTACCCAACTTTAATTTACTTTTAGGAGATGTGTTGATCAGAATCTCCTTCTTAAATGGTATGATCTCTTGCACATTCCTAAATCACTTCATCTGAATGAAGAAGATGATACTATTATATGGATGGTAGAATATAAAGGGATCTATTCAATTAGCTCCTTATATTCAGTTATGAACTTCAGGAGGATTGTTCATGTACACATTCTAGTTGTATGGAAATTATATGTCCCTATGATGTTGCATGTTATACTTTGACTGCTAGTTACTTTTCTATAACAATATATAACCTAAGCAAAACACAGAATTTATATGATGTTACTTGTCTATTTTTCTTTAAAACTGAATCTTGTCTGCACCTTTTCTTTGTGTGTGTTGTAGCAAAAGAGTTTTGACAAACCTATCTCCATTACCAGGGATAGAAGAGCTAGTTGTTGTGCTATTTGTTTCTTGTTGGTGGATTGTTGATAAAAACACAAAGTTCAGAATATTGATCATAGGACTGCCTTATGGTTGCTATGGAAACTAAGAAACGATATGTTCTTTAACAGATGTGTATGGTTTCGGATGCAGGTTCTCTTTCCGATGGTGGATTATACCCTTGCTCTAGAACTTCTTGCACTAGAACTTCTTGCAAGGCATACCCCCTATTGTTGTGGCCGAAATTTGGATGAGGGAGGTTGACAACAATATTCATCAGCTAAGTCAAAAAACTAGATGATGAGTGGAGTGGCCCATGGGAGATGTCTACTGAAGATGACTGGGAAGCTACCATGAAGAACCCTAGCATGCAACCTAGAAGCAAACTCGTTGCATCTGGCGGAAGTAAATGGATAACTGCAAGTTGTGCGAAAGTGTGAGTAGCTTGCATAAGAATTTGTTGCAACATGTGTGTGGGTGTGTTTTAGTGTTGGATGTTAAATGTACTTATGTTCTGGAGTTTGCCCGGTTGTATGCTCCTGAGATCTTAAACTAAATTACTTGTGTGTTTTCTTCAATGGATCTAGGGCACTTATGTAACTACCTCGGTGAATTACGCTCCTAGTTACAAGCCTGGATGAGCGGAAATGGTTAAAATAGTACGGTGGGGCCCAAATGCCACTCACAGGTAGACCTTTCGGCCGTCCTAACCATTTCCAAACATCGGGACAAGAACGGGCGGCGTAATCGGCAGGCGAAGGGATCAACTACATACACAAATGAGTATGTATGCAAGCCACCATACAACAGTCCTTAGAGCCATTCCATCTAAAAGAAATAGAAATATTGCAACGCCATACGGCAAGATCCAAATGTCCTAGATAGATATAATAGTTTAGGATATCTCCTCATACATCAAACATCAGAGTATCAGGCGGAAGCGGAAAACAAGATCCGAGTACGGATAAGAAGCAAATCGGCATAAGATGCCCCATAAATAAACACATCCCGCCCACAGATCTCACGGATCCCCGTTCCCGGAATCTCTACACCGAATGATCGTTGCCCACATCGTCCGCCTCCTCCACCCAGTATCCATCTTGTGAGTGTACCTGTTCATCTGAATCAAACAATTTATCGTGTGAGACCCTAGGGGTACTCAGCAACTCTTTATGCCTCTAAAGGGGACACAACCTGGGGTGACGCAATTGCAGCAAAAGATAATACCTAACAATTCTAAAGATACTCGCTAACCATCCGCCTAACCAAAGATAGAGGGATGTTCGTGAATTAATAACAACAGTTATAACAGTAATATTAACAGATCCATCCTCCTCCTCGCTTACCAACGAGGAAGCGGACGAACAACCCCCCATCCGTTGGCAGTTTTATTATCCATTCCATAAGTGTTGCACTATTTACTAGTCAGTTACTTAGTCAAATTAAAAGCGGTACTTTAGTTATACTTGTCTATGATCGAGAAACTGTGCTCCAAGTCGTCCATAACCGCGGACACGGCTTTCAGAAAGATTTACCCTGCAGGGGTGCACAAATAGCAACACACACTCGATCAACCTCGGAAAAACCAAATCAAAACCCAACGAGGCATTCACGACAAAGAAATCACAAGATTCAGAATTATTTCAGGGGGCCACCCCATTAAGCTACCCGCAACGAAACTGGCCGGCTCCGAGACGGACTCAAGGTTTGTGGGGATGGCTGTAAACGACTGGGAACCCGAAAGTGTGACTGGGCTTGTCGATACAGCGAAAACGTGTCACGGCCCTAAACAGTACAGGTGCAGTACCTCGCACAATTTAAATAAAGCAGTAAAGCATGGCATAAGTACAGGATAGTAAATAAAACCTCAAACTAGTTTGTGGCCCCAAGAAATAAGAATGAATCAAGCTCTGGCTCAGGGGGGGTCCCATAAGCCTCCCGGATGTGGATAGCGCGAATATTCAAGGAACAGGAATCAAGTACTCGGGGTCCTACGGGACACAAGTGAGCATGAAAAACCAAATAGCAGATATTGCTCACCGGTGCCACTTTCATTAGTTATCCCATACTACTCAGGTTAAGTTGTTTAGGTACCTCGTTATCCATCAGACACTCACATACCCTACACATGCTGTTCTACGACCCGCATGGCTCAAACAACTCCTGTAGTAATGGCTCATGGGATGGAGGAACAAGTTTCGGTGGGGTTTAAAAGTAAAGGCTATGCAGTACTTGGGATTCAGTTTAATGCAATCGCGACTCAATGATGCAAGAATAAGATAGAGGCAATAGGTACTATATGTATGCAAGCATGTGGTAGTGCTTGCCTGGCAGCTCAGTTGAAGCGAGAGAAGGATCTGGGTAGTGCTCCTGGTTTTCTTGATATATCCCCTGCTCAGCGTCTATTCGAAGAAGAACCAAACAAACAAGGGCCAACATAAATAAAGTGCACAAGCATAAGAATAAAATGCGACAAGCAAACAATCATGCCATGATGAATGATGCACAATTTGCATGACAATAGAGTAGCATGGCATGGGTGAGGTGTAGAATACAAGAAATAAACATTTTATTGAGTTTTGGTCATATTTTATTCTCGAATAAGTTGCTGTATACTTTATATTTATATGATGCATGCTGCAATTCAGAACATGGAAAGCATAAACAGAAAGGTCTCGTCGCGCTGATCGATTTAGACATATCATTTGTTAAATTTGGAGTTATAAAACAAAAGTTATTAATTAATTAAGAAAAAGGGCATTTTATTGTAATTTTAATCAACTCGAAAATTAAAGTGTCCAAAATATATTTTGAAGGGCATATTTGAAATCCTCACATTTTTCTGATTTCAAAACATATACCATTTGTTTAATTTGGATTTATATTTCAAAAGTTATTTAAATGCAGATTTGAATTTGAGTTTAAAATAAATTTGGAAAAAGTTTAAATTGAACAGCAAGCAGAAACCATTTTGTACTCACACAGACCTAGCCACTGACACCGCCAAGTGGGTCCAGGCCGATCTGGCGGTAACAGGCGCACCGAAGGGTTTTCTGTACCGCGGCCTTAGCTAGCCCAGGTCGCTGACCGGTGGGTCCGCCGGTGGGGCCGGGCCCACATGACAGCGAGAGGGGAGGGTCAGCCACGTGTCGCGGCGAAGGGAGCGCGGGTTGAGGCGGTGGAACCTGGGGTACCTTTTTGCAAAACGGCTGGGAGGCTGACAGGTGGGAATAGCTGGACCGCGGGTTGCGAGACAAAAAGGTGGGGGGGTATCTGCAAGAATGCCATTGCTACTGTTTTTCTTCTCTCCGTTTCTGACGAAACTGTCGGCGGAAAGTCGCGACGCGGTGGGGCTCGATCCCGCGGCGCGGTGCGTACGCGCAGGCGGCGGAGACCACTGCGGTGGGGTGGGGTTGCTGACAGGGAGTGGCTAGGCGGCTAGATGAGCTTCTGCGACGCCACGGCGAGGAGATCCGACCGCGACGCCGGCGCACAGAGGGCGTTCGATGGAACGTCCGGCGCGACCAGGGCAAGACTGCAACGACGAGGATGTCTGGGAGGTCGGATAGCTCACCGAGGGTTCGCTGGAGGGCTTGGATCGGGGCGGGGAGCAGCAGACCGACGGCGATGCAGAGGCCGGTGGATCTAGGGTTTTGTCGTCGGCGTCTGTGTCCAGCGGCTAGCGGGGACCGTCTCCTCCTCGCTGGCATGCACAGGGTGAGGTCGGGGCCTCGCCGAGCTTCCTCGTCAACCCAATAACCACGCCCGCCTCCTGAACTGTGGTGATCACCGACGGCCGACGGTGGTGGCCGGATTTGGAAGAAGAAAGGGGTAGCAGGGGTAGCGGCAGGTGGTGGTGGGAAGAAGGGCGAGGCCCTGGTAGATCTGGGCGTCGACTGCAGAGAGGAGGGAGTGGTTAAAGCAGAGAGGGAGAGGGGAGACGCCGTGGGGAGGCTCGGGGGGAAAGTAGCCTCCACGCCACCTTTCTCTCCTCCTCCCTCACGTGCTCGGCCTGGGGGGCAGGTAGGCAGGGCAGGGCGAGGTGGTGGAGACAGCCGGTGGGGTTAGGGCGAGGCCAAGGTGGCTGGCTCAGTGTGGGGTCGGCCTGGCAGGGATAGAGAGAGAGAGAGAGAGAGAGAGAGAGAGAGAGAGAGAGAGAGAGAGAGAGAGAGAGAGAGAGAGAGAGAGAGAGAGAGAGAGAGAGAGAGAGAGAGAGAGAGAGAGAGAGAGAGAGAGGTAGATGGCATGGGGTTCGGTCTAGGGTTAGGGTAGGGGTGGTGGCTCGGCTAGCTAGAGAGAGGAGAGATGGGGCCTTAGGTTTAGAGATAGAAAAAGAGAGAGGGGTAAGAGAGATTAGGGTTTAGAAGAACTAGGCTAGGAGAGAAAGAGAGAAGAAAAGAATAAGCCTCATATGATCAAGCATAAGAGTTTTATTTAAAAGAAAAGATATGGGTTAGATAATGGGGTGATGGAATGGATGGAGATGGGTGTAGGGTTTTAGATGCTTGCATGCATCAAGCAAGATCAAGCATGAAGAGGGGTAGAGAGAGATATGGGGATGATCCACTCAAAGATTCAAATAAATCCCTAAAGACTAGAATGTGGTGGTACCTGCATGGCCCATGCAAAATATTTAATGCCATGTTTATTCTTGTGAAAACAATAATATTAACATGGCATTATTCCTTTGCATTCCCAAAAGTGGAATAAAGCCAAGCAAAAGGATTTGAAGGAAAGTTCCAGATGGAGTAGATGGAGATGATCACATTTGATTATAACTGGGACTTGCTAGTGTGTATATTCCACTAGATGTTTAATAGTCCTAAAAATATCCCAACATGAGCATAATTCCATAATAATCCATATGAAAGCTAGGAAAAAGGAGCACTACTCCTAATGCATCCAAAGGTGGCTTCACATATCCATGATGTGAGAACAACATGATGCTAATATGAGAGCATGTGGAAAAAGAATTGGATCCCTCCCAACCCACATGAGCTAGAGGTAAAACCAAATAAGTTGCAATGCTCATATATGGTGGAATGGTGGAATGATGGGGTGATGACAAGAAAGGTGGTGGAGTTAATAAAAGATATGCCCCCAACTCAACTTGGGCATTTAAACAATATATCAAGAACCAAATATAATATCAAGAGGCAAATACAATTTACAATGCATATGAGAGAAGAACCAAAGAAAGAGAGTTTTATATGATGCTCAAATGCAAGGTGGCATGATGACATGAGCATGATATAATTATGATGCAACAATTGTATATAGGAAGTAGCCATTATATTACTAGACCAAGTAGCATTACAATAGTTAGACAATTGGGATGCTACAACTCTCCCCCACTAAACAGGAATCTCGCCCCGAGATTCTAGGATGAAGAAGAAGACTCAAGGAGGGTAGGATAGTTGGCACGGAGCTCATCTTCACGTTCCCAAGTGGCTTCATCAACAGAATGGTGCGACCACTGCACCTTGCAGAACTTGATGGACTTGTTGCGAGTCCTTCTTTCTGCGACTTCAAGGATTTTTGTGGGGTGTTCTTGATAAGACAGGTCTTCTTGGAGATTGATAAGCTCATGGTCCACGGTCCTGCCGGGATCCTTGAAGCACTTCTTGAGTTGAGAGATGTGGAAAACATCATGGACCTTGAGTTTTTCCGGGAGCTCAAGAGCATAAGCAACTTCTCCTCTTCTTCCACGAATTTTGAATGGACCGATGTATCTAGGAGCCAGCTTTCCTTTGATACCAAAACGGTGCGTGCCTCTCATGGGAGTGACACGAAGGTAAACGAGATCACCAGGGACATACTCCATGTCCGTGTGCTTTCTGTCATAATTGCTCTTCTGGCGACTTTGAGCAATCTTCAGATTTTCAAGAATGATGAGCACCTTCTCCTCCGCTTGAGTTACAATGTCAGGGCCAAACAATATTCTTTCTCCTGCACCCGACCAACCAATCGGAGTTCTGCATTTGCGGCCATAGAGAGCCTCAAATGGTGCCATCTTTAGGCTTTTCTGGAAGCTGTTGTTGTAAGAGAATTCAGCATAAGGAAGACATTCTTCCCACTTCATGCCAAAAGAGATGACGCAAGCACGGAGCATATCCTCCAGAATCTGATTGATCCTTTCAACTTGTCCTTGCGACTGAGGGTGGTAAGCTGTGCTGAAGTTCAACTTTGTTCCCAAAGCATTTTGGAAACTTCCCCAGAACTTGGAAGTGAAGATGCTCCCACGGTCTGAACTGATCTCAAGCGGAACCCCATACAGAGAGACAATTCTGTTGATATAGAGCTCAGCCAACTGAATTGCAGAAATTGTTTCCTTGACGGGGAAGAAGTGAGCCACTTTAGAAAGCCTGTCAATGACAACAAAGATTGCATTGTTGCCCTTCTGCGACCTTGGAAAACCAGTGATGAAGTCCATCTCTACTTTCTCCCATTTCCATTCCGGGGGTTTCAATGGCTGTAGAATACCGGAAGGTTTCTGATGGACAGCTTTAACTCTGCGGCAGACATCACACTCCGAGACATACTTGGCACAATATCGTTTCAAACCCGGCCACCAATATTGTGTTTTCAAGTCCATGTACATCTTTGTGCTGCCAGGGTGGATAGAAAGAACAGAATCATGCGCCTCCTTGAGAACTTGCTCTCTCAAACCCGGGTAGTTCGGAACAAACATCCGGTGTTCAAAGAAAAGCGTGCCTTGGTCCTCGACGTGGAAGGACTCATACTTCAGAAGCTGAAGTTTGGAGATGATCTTTCTGGTGTGCGGATCACCAAGATGAAAGGAGCGAACCTTTTCTTCCAAGAGAGGGGTTGCCAGAAGGTTCAGAAGATACCCTTGATCCACAATTTCAAGGTTGAGCTGACGGAATTCCTCGCACAAGAGAGGCTGTTGTTCTTCCATCATGAGGTTGCTTACATAAGCTTTGCGGCTGAGAGCATCAGCCATGACATTAGCTTTGCCCGGAGTGTAGTTGATGGTCAAATCGAAGTCATTGATTGCTTCAATCCACCTCCTCTGTCGAAGGTTGAGATCAGGCTGAGTGAAGATATACTTCAGACTCTTGTGATCAGAAAAGATTTCACAACGGTTGCCCAGCAAGTAATGCATCCATAATTTCAAAGCAAAAACAACTGCTGCGAGTTCGAGGTCATGTGTATGATAGTTGATCTCATGCGTCTTCAACTGTCGAGAGGCATAAGCAACAACTTGTTTTTCTTGCATAAGGACCGCACCCAATCCTTGCAAAGAGGCGTCACAGAATATCTGGAAAGGCTTAGATGTATCCGGAGGAACCAAGACTGGTGTGGAAGTGAGCTTCTCTTTGAGTGTCTCAAAGCTTGCTTGACATGCAGGAGTCCAAAGGTATTTCTTTCCTTTCTTGAGGAGATCGGTAAGAGGCTTCGCTATCTTCGAAAAGTTCTGAACGAAGCGGCGGCAATAACTAGCCAAACCAAGGAAACTCTGCACTTCTTTGACATTAACAGGAGGAAGCCATTCAACAATTGTCTTTACAGTTTCTGGGTTGACTGCAATGCCCTTGGCAGAGATGACGTGACCAAGATAGGTTACTTGAGGCAGCCAAAACTCACACTTGGAGAACTTTGCATACAGGCGGTTCTCACGAATCTTGTTTAGGACACACCGAAGGTGTTCTTCCTTTGACTTAGAATAGACTAGGATGTCATCCAGATAGACCACAACGAACTTATCAAGATACTCCATGAAAACCGAGTTCATGAGCCTCGAGAAGGTGGCAGGTGCGTTGGTGAGACCGAAAGACATGACCGTGTACTCATACAGGCCATAACGGGTGGTGAAAGCTGTTTTAGGAACATCTTCCTTGCGAATCTTGATTTGATGATAACCACTTCTCAAGTCAAGCTTAGAGAATACCACAGCTCCAGCTAGCTGATCGAAGAGATCATTAATCCGCGGAAGGGGATATTTATTCTTGATGGTTTTAGCATTGAGAGCCCGATAGTCAACACAAAGTCTATTAGTCCTGTCCCGCTTCTTCACAAAGATTGTTGGGCTACCCCAAGAAGAAGTACTGTGTTGAATGAAACCCAACTTCTCTTGTTCATCAAGCTGACGTTTGAGTTCAGCCAACTCAGCAGGACCCATTTTATAAGGCCGCTTGGAGATAGGATCGGTTCCAGGTTCAAGCTCAATTACAAACTCAACCTCACGATCCGGAGGCATACCCGGCAACTCTTCAGGAAAGACATCTGGGAACTCACAGACCACCGGAACACTCTGAATAGCTTCCATAGCATCATCATTCAGAGCCGCCAAAGAGAAAAGCTGGATAGCAGGAGTCAGACTTGGAGAATAGACTATATGGCCTTCAGGAATCTTTAGAGAAACCGAGCGTTCAGCACAATCAATCACAACTGCATTTGCTGTCAACCAATCCATACCCAAGATGACATCAATGTAAGAATTGCCTAGAAAAATTAAGGACGCTGAGAACGAAGAGCCATCAATCTCAATTTGATTGCCATGGCTGATATGAGCAGCCCTCATGTTTGAACCAGGAGATTGTACCACCAGACGATGTGATAAGGGAACCTTATCCAGATCATGCTCTTGCGCAAACTTATGTGAAACAAAAGAATGCGAAGCACCAGAATCAAACAAAACTCGTGCAGGGACTGAGTTAACGGGAAGCATACCCATCACAACTCCAGGTGCATGCTCAGCTTGAGCGGCGTTGACACAGTTGGCACGAGCTACAGTAGACCCGGGCTTGGTGTTGATGTTGAGAGCCCGAGGTGGTGGTGCATGAACCATAGGAGAGCTTGCCGCAGATCTTGGAGGTGGTGGAGGAAGAGCTTTTTTTTTCATCGGACAGTTCCTGTTTTGATGCCCAGTGTCTCCAGACGTGAAACAAGCACCAGGTGGACGTGGAGCAACGTATCCAGGGACTCCGCCAGGCGCTCCAGGGTAGTGGTGATTTTAGCCCCTGGGAGCAGCAGTGAGGAAGTTTGGTGGCCTTGCCACGTAGCATGAAGGTCTTGGTGGAGCCGGGAGCGACGGTGGGGTGTTAGGAACCCAGACACGACGCTTAGAAGGAGTTGACATAGCTGAAGAGCTTGCTGCATCACGGTTGTGTTTCTTTGACTCCTCAAACACTTGCCTACTTGCTTCTTCCTGCAGAGCTGTATGCTGAAGTTCCAGAAAAGATGCCGGCCTTGCATGTGTGATTGCATATTTAATCGATGCATTGAGCCCTTGTCGGAACCTCTTTTGCTTTTTCTTGTCATCAAAGATCTCATCGCCACCATAAAGAGAAAGGTTCATGAAGTTCCTGGTGTAGGTATTGACATTATCATTGCCCTGCTTGAGGTTGAGAAACACTTCCTTCATCCTCTCCGTGACAATTTCTGACAGGTATTGCTCTTTGAAAGCTTCAGTGAACTGTCCCCAAGTAGGCTCAAAACCAGTGCAGTTTGCCTTCAGGTAATTCTCCCACCAGAGAGCTGCATCTCCCTTCAGAAGGTGAGTGGCACAGTTTACCCATTCTTGCTCAGGAACATCAGCAGTCGGCAGTAGCCTTGACATCTCACGCAACCAATCATCAGCATCAAGTGGTTGATCGGACACATCAAATTGGCGTGGGTTGAACTTCAAGAAGCTTTTGATGTCTCCTCGCTTGGGAGGTGGAGGTAGCGGAGCAAACTCATTCCTCCTGACACTTTCTTCAAAACGCTGCTGGTTCTGCTGCATTGCTGCCAAGGCATTGGCGATGCTTGACAACACGGCCCCCAGTTCAGGTTGTATGTCCTCATCAGAACGGCGTGGTGGTGCCATCCTGTGGTTGATATAAAACACAAGTCAGTACTATAATGGAAAATAATAATAATCCAAAATAGTACCAAGATGGAATTAACCAATATTAAAGGATACAATTTACTAAGATGATATTAAAATATCAACAAAGTTCAAAGCACCTAGAAGATATTAAGCATATCGCACACGACTGAAAAGGAGTGTGGTACACAACTATCAAAGAAAAAATTTCCGCAAATTCCGGCATTAAAATACCAATAGATGCGCAAAAACACTTAATGAATCAAGATTAGTGACTCTACCAATTCAATATACAAGAGCGAATGATAAAAGTAGTGGTATGGTCGCGACTCCATCCCGCACTCAAATCATTACTCCGTACATGATTAAGTAGAACACATATCCCAACACCTTCTTCTCACGATGAACCTAAAGATTAGTAACTACGGAAACGAACACCCCAAACAAGATAACGTCGGATAACAAAGAGTAAGACAGATCGCGGTGGTATACAACGAATCAGATAGATCGCGTCGGTTTGCAAAAGCCTGTCGGTATGGAATGTACCAACAGTTGATAACCAAAAGGCCGATTGTGATAACAACTTGGATGCAACAGATAGACAAGGAATTACACACACACACACACACACACACACATACAACCTATGGTACTACGGAAACCCAGAACACGTGAATCCTAGTTTGAACTTTTTAAGAAGAGGATTGAAAACGTTACACTTCCTTACCAGAAAAGGGTGGGTGGGTGGGTAAGAAGAAAAGTGGAAGCAGTCCTACTCTCGCGTTTTGTTTTTCCCTAGTATACATAGCTACCAAAATATTTGCTAGACTGACAACGACCATTTGGCTGAGACCCTGAAGGGCGGGATGGCTCTGATACCAATTGTAACTACCTCGGTGAATTACGCTCCTAGTTACAAGCCTGGACGAGCGGAAATGGTTAAAATAGTACGGTAGGGTCCAAATGCCACTCACAGGTAGACCTTTCGGCCGTCCTAACCATTTCCAAACATCGGGACAAGAACGGGCGGCGTAATCGGCAGGCGAAGGGATCAACTACATACACAAATGAGTATGTATGCAAGCCACCATACAACAGTCCTCAGAGCCATTCCATCTAAAAGAAATAGAAATATTGCAACGCCATACGGCAAGATCCAAATGTCCTAGATAGATATAATAGTTTAGGATATCTCCTCATACATCAAACATCAGAGTATCAGGCGGAAGCGGAAAACAAGATCCGAGTACGGATAAGAAGCAAATTGGCATAAGATGCCCCATAAATAAACACATCCCGCCCACAGATCTCACGGATACCCGTTCCCGGAATCTCTACACCGAATGATCGTTGCCCACACCGTCCGCCTCCTCCACCCAGTATCCATCTTGTGAGTGTACCTGTTCATCTGAATCAAACAATTTATCGTGTGAGACCCTAGGGGTACTCAGCAAGTCTTTATGCCTCTAAAGGGGACACAACCTGGGGTGACGCAATTGCAGCAAAAGATAATACCTAACAATTCTAAAGATACTCGCTAACCATCCGCCTAACCAAAGATAGACGGATGTCCGTGAATTAATAACAACAGTTATAACAGTAATATTAACAGATCCATCCTCCTCCTCGCTTACCAACGAGGAAGCGGACGAACAACCCCCCATCCGTTGGCAGTTTTATTATCCATTCCATAAGTGTTGCACTATTTACTAGTCAGTTACTTAGTCAAATTAAAAGCGGTACTTTAGTTATACTTGTCTATGATCGAGAAACTGTGCTCCAAGTCGTCCATAACCGCGGACACGGCTTTCAGAAAGATTTACCCTGCAGGGGTGCACAAATAGCAACACACACTCGATCAACCTCGGAAAAACCAAATCAAAACCCAACGAGGCATTCACGACAAAGCAATCACAAGATTCAGAATTATTTCAGGGGGCCACCCCATTAAGCTACCCGCAACGAAACTGGCTGGCTCCGAGACGGACTCAAGGTTTGTGGGGACGGCTGTAAACGACTGGGAACCCGAAAGTGTGACTGGGCTTGTCGATACAGCGAAAACGTGTCACGGCCCTAAACAGTACAGGTGCAGTACCTCGCACAATTTAAATAAAGCAGTAAAGCATGGCATAAGTACAGGATAGTAAATAAAACCTCAAACTAGTTTGTGGCCCCAAGAAATAAGAATGAATCAAGCTCTGGCTCAGGGGGGGGGTCCCATAAGCCTCCCGGATGTGGATAGCGCGAATATTCAAGGAACAGGAATCAAGTACTCGGGGTCCTACGGGACACAAGTGAGCATGAAAAACCAAATAGCAGATATTGCTCACCGGTGCCACTTTCATTAGTTATCCCATACTACTCAGGTTAAGTTGTTTAGGTACCTCGTTATCCATCAGACACTCACATACCCTACACATGCTGTTCTACGACCCGCATGGCTCAAACAACTCCTGTAGTAATGGCTCATGGGATGGAGGAACAAGTTTCGGTGGGGTTTAAAAGTAAAGGCTATGCAGTACTTGGGATTCAGTTTAATGCAATTGCGACTCAATGATGCAAGAATAAGATAGAGGCAATAGGTACTATATGTATGCAAGCATGTGGTAGTGCTTGCCTGGCAGCTCAGTTGAAGCGAGAGAAGGATCTGGGTAGTGCTCCTGGTTTTCTTGATATATCCCCTGCTCAGCGTCTATTCGAAGAAGAACCAAACAAACAAGGGCCAACATAAATAAAGTGCACAAGCATAAGAATAAAATGCGACAAGAAAACAATCATGCCATGATGAATGATGCACAATTTGCATGACAATAGAGTAGCATGGCATGGGTGAGGTGTAGAATACAAGAAATAAACATTTTATTGAGTTTTGGTCATATTTTATTCTCGAATAAGTTGATGTATACTTTATATTTATATGATGCATGCTGCAATTCAGAACATGGAAAGCATAAACAGAAAGGTCTCGTCGCGCTGATCGATTTAGACATATCATTTGTTAAATTTGGAGTTATAAAACAAAAGTTATTAATTAATTAAGAAAAAGGGCATTTTATTGTAATTTTAATCAACTCGAAAATTAAAGTGTCCAAAATATATTTTGAAGGGCATATTTGAAATCCTCACATTTTTCTGATTTCAAAACATATACCATTTGTTTAATTTGGATTTATATTTCAAAAGTTATTTAAATGCAGATTTGAATTTGAGTTTAAAATAAATTTGGAAAAAGTTTAAATTGAACAGCAAGCAGAAACCATTTTGTACTCACACAGACCTAGCCACTGACACCGCCAAGTGGGTCCGGGCCGATCTGGCGGTAACAGGCGCACCGAAGGGTTTTCTGTACCGCGGCCTTAGCTAGCCCAGGTCGCTGACCGGTGGGTCCGTCGGTGGGGCCGGGCCCACATGACAGCGAGAGGGGAGGGTCAGCCACGTGTCACGGCGAAGGGAGCGCGGGTTCAGGCGGTGGAACCTGGGGTACCTTTTTGAAAAACGGCTGGGAGGCTGACAGGTGGGAATAGCTGGACCGCGGGTTGCGAGACAAAAAGGTGGGGGGGTATCTGCAAGAATGCCATTGCTACTGTTTTTCTTCTCGCCGTTTCTGACGAAACTGTCGGCGGAAAGTCGCGGCGCGGTGGGGTTCGATCCCGCGGCGCGGTGCGTACGCGCAGGCGGCGGAGACCACTGCGGTGGGGTGGGGTTGCTGACAGGGAGTGGCTAGGAGGCTAGATGAGCTTCTGCGACGCCACGGCGAGGAGATCCGACCGCGACGCCGGCGCATAGAGGGCGTTCGATGGAACGTCCGGCGCGACCAGGGCAAGACTGCAACGACGAGGATGTCTGGGAGGTCGGATAGCTCACCGAGGGTTCGCTGGAGGGCTTGGATCGGGGCGGGGAGCAGCAGACCGACGGCGATGCAGTGGCCGGCGGATCTAAGGTTTTGTCGTCGGCGTCTGTGTCCAGCGGCTAGCGGGGACCGTCTCCTCCTCGCTGGCATGCACAGGGTGACGTCGGGGCCTCGCTGAGCTTCCTCGTCAACCCAACAACCACGCCCGCCTCCTGAACTGTGGTGATCACCAACGGCCGACGGTGGTGGCCGGAGTTGGAAGAAGAAAGGGGTAGCGGCAGGTGGTGGTGGGAAGAAGGGCGAGGCCCTGGTAGATCTGGGCGTCGACTGCAGAGAGGAGGGAGTGGTTAAAGCAGAGAGGGAGAGGGGAGACGCCGTGGGGAGGCTCGGGGGAAAAGTAGCCTCCACGCCACCTTTCTCTCCTCCTCTCTCACGTGCTCGGCCTGGGGGGCAGGTAGGCAGGGCAGGGCGAGGTGGTGGAGACTGCCGGTGGGGTTAGGGCGAGGCCAAGGTGGCTGGCTCGGTGTGGGGTCGGCCTGGCAGAGAGAGAGAGAGAGAGAGAGAGAGAGGTAGATGGCATGGGGTTCGGTCTAGGGTTAGGGTAGGGGTGGTGGCTCGGCTAGCTAGAGAGAGGAGAGATGGGGCCTTAGGGTTTAGAGATAGAAAAAGAGAGAGGGGTAAGAGAGATTAGGGTTTAGAAGAACTAGGCTAGGAGAGAAAGAGAGAAGAAAAGAATAAGCCTCATATGATCAAGCATAAGAGTTTTATTTAAAAGAAAAGATATGGGTGAGATAATGGGGTGATGGAATGGATGGAGATGGGTGTAGGGTTTTAGATGCTTGCATGCATCAAGCAAGATCAAGCATGAAGAGGGGTAGCGAGAGATATGGGGGATGATCCACTCAAAGATTCAAATAAATCCCTAAAGACTAGAATGTGGTGGTACCTGCATGGCCCATGCAAAATATTTAATGCCATGTTTATTATTGTGAAAACAATAATATTAACATGGCATTATTCCTTTGCATTCCCAAAAGTGGAATAAAGCCAAGCAAAAGGATTTGAAGGAAAGTTCCAGATGGAGTAGATGGAGATGATCACATTTGATTATAATTGGGACTTGCTAGTGTGTATATTCCACTAGATGTTTAATAGTCCCAAAAATATCCCAACATGAGCATAATTCCATAATAATACATATGAAAGCTAGGAAAAAGGAGCACTACTCCTAATGCATGCAAAGGTGGCTTCCCATATCCATGATGTGAGAACAACATGATGCTAATATGAGAGCATGTGGAAAAAGAATTGGATCCCTCCCAACCCACATGAGCTAGAGGTAAAACCAAATAAGTTGCAATGCTCATATATGGTGGAATGGTGGAATGATGGGGTGATGACAAGAAAGGTGGTGGAGTTAATAAAAGATATGCCCCCAACTCAACTTGGGCATTTAAACAATATATCAAGAACCAAATATAATATCAAGAGGCAAATACAATTTACAATGCATATGAGAGAAGAACCAAAGAAAGAGAGTTTTATATGATGCTCAAATGCAAGGTGGCATGATGACATGAGCATGATATAATTATGATGCAATAATTGTATATAGGAAGTAGCCATTATATTACTAGACCAAGTAGCATTACAATAGTTAGACAATTGGGATGCTACAACTTATGACCTCTTTATCTAAAAAATATAGGAGCGGCAAAATAGGACCGTAGTCCTACCATTCTCTTTGAAATGAGAGAACTAGAGAAACGTCTTGACGTGTAATTCCGAAGCTAGCTCGGTGGGATGAATCCAGGGCCGCTTGGAATCAAATAAAACGTAAACAAAAGGCACAAATATGGTTGCAATACAAACTTATCACCACCTGAAGCTGGCAGTTACTCTTGATCTTGTCCTCCTCAAGATGGAAATTCTTTCTTGATTGCTCTTACTCACGCTTGCTTGATGAAGACTTGTGAATTGCTCCCCCATACACCATGGGGAAACCACTTCTTTGAACTTGTATTCATAAATTCATGAACACCGAGGATGGCAAGCTTCAAGCATGAGATATTTTAGAGATGGCACATCTTGAGCTTGCACTTTATTTCTTCTAACTTCATTTGGATGATATCTTGAAGATACACATGAGGAACTCCATCTTATTTTTCAAGACAAACTTGATCTTCTTTTCTTTATTCTTCTTCTTCTACATTATTCCAATAGGCCCAAAGCCATTGGACATTGCTTCTTCTTCTTCTTCTTCATTTCTTCTACCTTGAAGCCAACAAATGCTCCAAGCGATACCAATGGAAAATTCCTACAAATGCAACTTAATGAAAATATTAGTCCATACTGATTGTCATTAATTACCAAAACCACACATGAGGGCCCATATGCTCTTTCAACGGGAAGGAAGGATCATTGTCCTGGTGCTAGAATAGAAGAAGGCATGAGGACCATCGTTGTGCTTGGCGATGAATAAGTCATGACGATCTAAAAAAGATTTCACACCTAAACCATAGAGCTCAAAATCCACACCGACCATCACGACTTCGTCCTATTATAAGCATTGAACTACTAAGGTGTGTCAATCAACATAGATCTACGAGCGTCCATAGCAATCTTATAGATCTAATCGACCACATTAAGGGTTAAAGCTTTGCTTACTGATAGCAAAAGAGGATTCATCACACGAGCTAGGGAAGATGGAGAAGGCATGCTGGCGACCGCTAGTGCCGAGATCTTCGTCCAAGCCGGTGAACAAGCTCCCGTCGGCACCATGGATCTCGAGAGAGTGGAGAGTTCGATTGGGAGGGGATGGTGGATTTGGAATTCAGCAGTGAGAGAGCGGCGCTAAATACAGGGTTGAGTTTCGGCGGGCGGTGAACGAATTTCTTCTGTCAGAATTTCTATGAAATGGTGGAGCTCGTGCCATCTCCCTCGGTTGCATATGCGCGTATGTCGCATTCTCCAAAAAGCTCACAACGAGGGTGGTTCTGCGGAATCGCTCGATTTGGCCGTTTTTTCCTGGATCTGGCCCTTTGCTGTTTTGAGAGGTGTGTGGGCCATAATGTGGAAGGAGGGCAGACTTGTTAGAATTTTTATGAAACGGTAGAGCTCGTGCAATCTCCCTCGGTTGCATATGGGCGTATGTCGTGTTCTCAAAAAAGATCACAGCGAGGGTGGTTCTGCGGAAACGGCCATTTTTTCTGGGTCTGGCCCTTTGCTGCTTTGAGGGGCGGGCGGGCCACAACGTGGAAGGAGGGCGGTCATCTATCGGCCCGAATTTGCATCCACTTTGCACTCCACGCGAGCTACCAAGCACGCCCTAAAATACGATTTTTATGCTGGATATGCCCTAAGTGGAGCTTCGGCGCTTAATTTCTACAAGCCTACTTCTTAGATTTTGAAGGAAAAAAGAACTACATTTATCTTTTCAATTGACAAGGGAGTGCCCGTTCTCAAATTCTCTTCTAATACCTCAACACGCATCCTGAGTGCATCGCCAATCAACACGCACTGAACAAATAAATAGAGATCAGCATGCCCCGCTGTGTCGCTGCCCTCGCCATCGCCTCCAAAGCATCCAGCGAGGCAGAGGAAAGATGAGGAGCAAAATGCAACAGAGAAAGTAAAGTGAAACCAGTAGCCCTCCGTCTCCGGTTTCGCTCTCGACCTTGTCACTCCCCATATGCACGATCGACACGCAGCTCATGTACTGTATATATAGGGCGCGGCCTGCAGCCGCAAACCACACCAAGTGATCAAACCAAACCAAGAACAGCAGCATTTTCTGACCAGTGTTAGTCATCCGCGCCGTCTGATTTGTGTATATGGCGGAGACCAAGGCAGTGGCGACGGCGACTCCGGTGCCGGAGGAGGAGGGGAGGAGCAAGACGGTGGTGCTGGTGGGCGTGGACGACAGCGAGCACAGCTACGGCGCGCTGGAGTGGGCCGTGCGGTACGTGGCGACGGCCGAGGTCGCCCTCGTCGTCGTCCACGCCAAGCAGGGCGCGTCCTCCGTCGTCAGCGTGGGCGGCGCCGGTGCGTCCGTCCGTCCACCTCTCTACTTTAATCCTTCAAAACATCGTTCAATCTTCCGGTTCTGACTAGATTCTGGGCCGGGTTCGGTCGTTTCAGCCGTTGTCGGGGACGTGGTGAGCCACGTGGAGGCGGACCTGCGCAGGAAGGCCGAGGATGTCGTCGAGAAGGCGCGCAGCCTCTGCGTCGCCAACGGGGTAACATCCATATCCACTACCAATAACTCTTCTGATTATTCCTCGACCACTAGCTAGCAGTAACCTGTACTACTGATTATTCGCAGGTGGAGTGTGTCGTGGAGGTGACGGAAGGGGAGCCGAAGCACGCCCTCTGCAACGCCGTCGAGAAGCACGGCGCCGACCTGCTCGTCGTCGGCAGCCACGGCTACGGCGCCATCAAGAGGTACTTTCTCTGGTGGTCTGTTGCTTCAGTCCTCCCGTGATTCTGCTGGTTTCGTCTGAGCTCTGAAGCTAATGCTGATGGATTCCGTCTGCTGTACCCTGAACCCATTGCAGGGCATTTCTCGGGAGCGTGAGCGACTACTGCGCCCACCACGCGAACTGCTCCGTCGTGCTAGTGAAGCAGCCAAAGCCCCAGAAATGATCGCCATTTTCACCGAGGGATCGTGTCCAATCCCAGTATCAAGACTGTGCGATCTGCGTGCCGTGCCGTGCCGACCTACTGTATCACTAGCTACTTAACAGTATCCATCTTATGATACTACATAATCCTCACTAGTACTGTACCTCTTATTCGAGAGACTCACCGTTCAACGCCATGAAACTGTTCCGATAATACCATCATCATCATCGTTCGCTCTATGAAAATAGTATATGCCGAAAAAGAAAATGTATGCCAAGGCAAGGTCACTCGATTTCCCTACGCTGAATATTGCTTTTGAGCATGATCTTTTTTCAACTATAGTATCCCTCCGTTTTAAAATAGATGTCTCGGGTTTTCAAATTTAAGATAAATCTATATACTAAATACTTTTTAAATTTATGCAAATTTTGACAAATTTGAGACATCTATTTTGAGACATAGGGAGTACAAATAATAAATTTGCGCACTACAAAAACCCCGAGAAATACTTGGTCTCTAAATTTTTTTGAGCAACCGGCAGGAGTACTGCCTATTCTATTAGTAGTGGAGAAAAAATTCACTGTACAGGAAGACATTTTATAAAGGTGAAAAAATACCAAAATCACGAAAATGCCAAAAAAAAAAGCAATCTAGCCAGGCTCGGGAGGGATAGCCGGCACATAGGTGGCAAACAGGTGGCAAACGCACTCTCCCTTTGGTGGATGTCGTCCCTACCGATGGAAGCCAACTCGATGTAGGTAAGGTGTTTCCCTGTAAAGACTCCGCGGTTTCTTTCCTTCCATGGTTCCAAAGGATGTATAGCAACCGTCCGCTAAGTCGGTGTTGTCCGTCTTTAGTCTTCCCCTTGAGCATATCGTCCCACCAAGTAGAGATGGAAGAGAATGTTTGGCCGTGGTTTCCTCGCTGTCCCAATATTGCGTAGTGGTTCGGATCATCGTCGTGAAGGGGCAGTCTTTAAAAAGATGGCAGCAGTTTTGGGGGCAGCTCCACAAAGCATGCATGTGGGATCATGAGGCTATCCTCTGGCATAAAAGCATGTCCGCGGTCAATAATTTGCCATGCAGTGCAAGCCAGGGGAAGAGCTTACATTTTGGCTCAGCATGTGCGGACCAAATCTTCTGGGCCTTAAACTTTGGAAAGCATCCGTTGAATTGTGCATGGTAGGCCTAAGTAGCACTGTAGATACCGTCTTCGGTCAGCGTCCATCCAATGAAATCAGGTTGCGTCGGTAGCAATTGAGTATCTTGGGTGAGATCCCATACTTGTAGATATTGAGGTAGCTGGATTGGTGAGTTGAGACGAGCAACCGAGCAAATCCAGTTGTTATTGCTAAGCTCTTTGCCAACCGTCATTTTATTCCTCGTGACTATCTTGTATAGGTTGGGGGCCAGAGCCGGATAGGGCCCATGTCACTCCAGTTGTCGTGCCAAAAAGAGGCATTTTCGCCATTTCCTATTGTGATCTTTGTGGATACTCTGAAAAGTGCCATATCCACCGAGTTGCAGGGAATCTTTGAGCCATCCCAGATGCGCTTGGGGTCAGTCCATTGCAGCCATGGCCATCGAAGCCTTAGCGTCCTCCTAGTACGCTCCAGGTTCGGCAGTCCAAGGCCGCCCAAGTCCTTTGGTCTATATACCGTCTTCCAGTTGACAAGTGCCTTGCCTTTAGCTGTGTGTTCCCCTTCGTCGCCTGCCAGAACGAAATTCCGGACGATCTTTGTAATTTGCTTACGCGCCCACTCGGAGAGTGGGATAGCGGTAGCATGGTATGTTGCAGTGGCCATGAGGACAGACTTTGCCAGGGTTATCCGTCCTGGCCACGCGATGTTCTTACCGAACCATCCCGGAAGTTTCCCAGCGATTTTGTCGAAGAGAGGCTGGAAGTCCACTTAGCGAAGGCGACGGATGTGATGCGGAAGGCCTAGATACTTTCCAGGGAACGAGGCAATCTTGGCAGGGAAGGCGGACAAGACCTCCTCAATGTTGATTTGCCCACACTGCACCGTGAAGACCTCCATCTTAGCCACATTGGTGACCAGTCCGAGCAGTACCGAAATTGTTAAGGATCGCGGAGATGGCATCAAGATCCTCTTTTATTGGGTTGATAAAGATTCCGACATCGTCGGCGTAGAGGAAGACTCTGTAAGTCGCCACTCTAGAGAGTATAGGGCCAAGGATTCCGCTGGTAGTGGCTTTGGACAGGATGCGTTGGAGCGGGTCAATGGCCAGAATGAAGAGCATGGACGATAGCGGGTCACCTTGCCTTAGTCCCCGGGCATGCCAAAAGGGCGGGGTTTTCATTGAGGAGAACACTCTAATTTTTACAATTAGTTTCACGGTGTTTCCCCTTATACTTAAGGTAAAGTGACAAACAGTGCTACAGTCTTATTAGCAGAAACGCCACACACTCAACATAAAACGTTCTCCCTCCGTCCTAAAAAAGGATGTCTCAAGTTTGTTTGAACTTGGATGTATCTATATACTAAATAGTATCTAGATACATTCAAGTTTAAACAAACTTAAGACATCTTTTTTTTAGGACGGAGGGAGTACTACATTTAAAGGCACAGTCAGTTCGTCTGTCACTCGGCGCAGCTGGTTCCAAATGTTACTGCCGGATATATATTGCCTTTTGACTCGCAACATTCAGTCGATTTTTATTAGAAAGGAAAAGGACTGAAATTTGTGCACAACAAAATCGGAGAGAGGCGCCAAATCTCGCACATACTCCTTTTTTTTTTTGAACGGTCGCACATACTCCATGAGAGCGGCTGTGGGGTTGCTCATTGTCAGGGCGGTAGACTCACGCACGCCCAATGATTGGACATTTGGAGTTCGGATTTGGCTAGCAGATCAAATGGCCCCTTGTGAGGCAGCTCCTAGTGTTGGTGTTCAGAAAGGCAGAGGATTTGGCCGGTAGTCGACACATGCCTACTACTAGATCAGAAATCCTGCGAGCCTGCTTCGGTGATCTCATTCTGAGAGGACGCCGTTCCCTTGGACTTATCCGGTGGGCGCTCCTAGGATGTGTTTGGATGACTACCAATTCCAATCTTACCAAAATATTGGTTAGCCCATAAAATTTGGCTATTGTTTGGACCATCGCCAAAAATTTTGGCTCGCCAACCTAGCCGACCGCGTGCCGTGTAAATCAAGCCAACGCGTGGGCGGATCGTGGACGCGCAAAAGCTGCGCCAAAAATTTGGCACAACAACCTGCCCCTCCTGTCAGGGCGGGTCCTAGATGTTTTTCTTTTTTATTGTTACTATTTCCTCTGTCTTAAATTACTCTGCGTTTTAAGTTTAGTCAAAGTTAAATTTTATATATTTTGACTATGAATATAAGAAAAAATATCAATATCTAAATATGCAATAAATATAGTTAGACTCGTCATAAAACATACGTATACAATTTATATTATAAATATTATTATTCTGTTAAAAATATTTAGTCAAATTTTAATATGTTTGATTTTTACTAAACCTAAAACGCAGAGTAATTTGGGACGAAGAGAGTATTAGTTTAGCAAAATTTCTTCACGTACGAAGTTACACGTCCCATAAGTGTACGACACACCCTTCCTTTCTAATCGTTCGTAGCTAATTATTCCTGCCCATGTCAAGGCCCAGGCCAAAACCAAACCCCTGCTACTCTATGTTCAAAACGAAAAAAAAAACATGCTACTCTGCTTTTTTTAACCCTGCCAAAATCTGTCCACGACCAAAATCTCTGAAGAGTTCACGAAGCTAGCTTCCACTCACCTCTTTCTTGGAGCTTGTTTGATAAAAAAAACTACGAACGCACCACCTGATATGTTGTGGTCCATCTCTGAAAAACTCAATTATCATCATCTCCGAAGAACTCATCTCGACCTCCACCTCCTCGGCCAACTCCATCACCACCTCCAAAACCTTGAAGGATTGGCCGCAGCGGACGCGAGGGGGGGGGGGAGGGTTCGCCAGAGAGGCCTTCTGAGCTGCTGGAGTCGGTGCTGCCTTCGGAATCGTTGTCACCGCTTTCTTCCTCTTCTTGGTAGCCACCACTTCGGCGAGCGCCGTTTTTACCGGAATTGGCTTGCTCTGCCACCAACCGGACACAGGAGCTAGCAGAGGACGAGGAGCCACCTTCGGAGCCGCTAGCTCTAGCCACCGGCCTCACAGTCGTGGCGACGGGCCAGACAACATTGTTTGGCCCCAACCTTTTCCTTCTGACGAACTCGACGGAGATGCTTGATTGCGGTGGCCCACGCCGTCGGAGCCATCAGGGATGGCTGGCAAGGGTGCAGAATCGACTTGCGCGTCGATTGCGGCCAGAGTCAGCGACATCGGCACCGGCGGGAAGGTGGTCGGGCACGAACGACCTGGGACGGGCCTTCTGAGCTGCTGGAGTCGGTGCTGCCTTCGGAATCGTTGTCACCGCTTTCTTCCTCTTCTTGGTAGCCACCACTTCGGCGAGCGCCGTTTTTACCGGAATTGGCTTGCTCTGCCACCAACCGGACACAGGAGCTAGCAGAGGACGAGGAGCCACCTTCGGAGCCGCTAGCTCTAGCCACCGGCCTCACAGTCGTGGCGACGGGCCAGACAACATTGTTTGGCCCCAACCTTTTCCTTCTGACGAACTCGACGGAGATGCTTGATTGCGGTGGCCCACGCCGTCGGAGCCATCAGGGATGGCTGGCAAGGGTGCAGAATCGACTTGCGCGTCGATTGCGGCCAGAGTCAGCGACATCGGCACCGGCGGGAAGGTGGTCGGGCACGAACGACCTGGGACGGGAACCACCAGGCGGGAGACGGGAGGAGGCCGAAATTATTTTCTGGTGCGGTCAACGACTTTTATATTTACTACTCTACTGCCTTTTTGGGAGCTGACTTCTATAATTTTTACTCCTCTAACATTCTTAGGGGTGCAACTATCTCATATTTTTACTACTCTAAACACTTTTGGAGGATCGATTAGAGATGCACTTACACGACATTAGCCGTGTCTGCTGGCTTGCTAGAATACTCCATTCAACCGTGAGCAAAGGGAGTGAGTAAAAGGTAAAAAAATAGTTATCTAGGTGGGGCCTAGCATCAGAAGAGCAGTTCCGATCCAAACCCCAGCCCAAACGCCAACCAAAACAGCTCGCTCGCCCCGCGCGAGGAACAGATAGCTAGCTGCCACATTGAATCGTACAGAAATCGTTGGCACATCGTCGTACCTATAGCACCGCCGTTAGTTTAGAGCAGGCGTGTGTTTTGGTTTGTTGGATGCTAATTAATCTATAGCCCTTACACGATTAATAATAGGAAGTGCATGCGGCAGGGTAGTCCGTGTGTGTGGCACTCGCAAATAGTACTACAGTTCTTTTTCTCTTTGACTGCATATTAGTATTGTTCCGTGTGTATCTCTCAAATTTAGATAAAATATCAAATATCTCAGGGACTACTAGTATATACTGTTGTTGTTTTTTAAAGAAAGTCTACTGTTGGTTGCAACCAAACAATAGACTATTTTGCTAAAATATTGGTTAGTGCAGTGGCTGCAATCCAAACATGAATACTTTACCAAAATTTTGGTCATGCCTTTACATTGGTCATGCCAAAAAATTGGTAGGGTTAGTTGGGGCTCAAACCAAACACACCCTAGTGTTGGTGTTCTATCGGCCTTGGTGTCATGCTACAGATGGCGTGTACTGACAGAAGGGTTTGGCGGTGAAATCCATGTCCAAAAATTCTCGGTGCTAGCAGCGACGAAAACCGTTGGGGCTCGAGGACGGGGGTATAGGGTTTAGGGTTTAGAGTTTTGTCTCCAGAGACTTAAGCCCATTTGTTTTTTGGCCGGTGTTTCTTTGGTGATGGGGGTATGGTACGGGCTCTCGTTCCATTATCGTGCTCCATGTACTTTCCATGCTGGTCGTGTTACGAGAACCGTATACGAGCTCCGTCGTAAGCTTATCTGTAATTCGACAGTATGCTCCCTTTGAACTAGGGATAGAAGCAAGGGGGACCTCTTTGACAGCTGAAAAAAATTGGGTAGCATCAAGATATCTTAATATTTTGGTGGTGGTCCTTCTCTCACATCAAGATTCTCCATCCTCCTTTACTTTCCTCAACGGTCGTTGTGCCTTCAAAAGGGCTTTGCCAATTGCAAAATCCTCTTTAGTTTTATTTTCATGTTTGATACACGTATGTTATTCTCTTCAACACTTTGTATCTTGATTTTGCGCATTGTGGCTTTATTTATTTATATAGTCCGCCTTTATGTGTTTTTCCTAAAGATTGTTGTAGACTTTGTTAGAATGACACATAAGATGTGAAAGCGTCTTTCTCCATATAAGAGGAGTGTTTTCCGAAAGTGTGAAGTGGGAGAGATGGGACTTGATGGTTTTGTTTTTAGATAAGACGGCCCTTGCATTTTAGATTTGGATCGTTTTCGTATTTCAAAATAATGAAATGGTCAAATAAGAAGTGTTAAACAGGAAAATCGCTTTGGATCCCGGGCTACATGGAGCCCTATAATTTTCGAAATTGAAAACTTGATTTCGAAGTATCAAAAAATTATGAATTTTTTTTTGCACGTTGTTAATGTTGTACTATACCAAACACACAAAGTCTCAACCCAAAATACCTTATATTTTTTGTCCCAACAAAAGTGACAAAATTTGACCGACATTGCTGGTTTGAAAATTGGCACCGTTCATTACTTTAGATGTCAGATTTTTTTCAGAGTGGTAGATCACATTATTTCCTACATCTAGAATTTTGCTCAGAAATTTTTTGAAACTTCAAAATACAAATTTCCAAAGGTTCAAAAAAAAACTGGCTCTGTTGGTCCCGAGACCCAAACGTCCGCACTCGTACCATTAAACTTTTTATCATTATGACATTGAGCTATCCTTTTTTTTTAGGGCTAACATTGAGCTATCTTGCCAGAGGAGCTAAGAGTTGGAGGAAATAAATAAAGAATCTAAAATTAGTTGAACCAAGGGAGCCTTTGGTGTCTTCGGCTCCTGATTTTATTTCCCCGTCCCCAACCCCAACACGCATCTCTTGCCAAAAGCGATGTGATCACCAGATCATCTGACGAGTGCATCAGGGATCACTCAGCCCGCACTACACTGACTGGGCCGTTGCTGTACTAGCTAGCTGTCGTTATCCACTAGGACGGAGTTGCAAGGCATCTCCAAGCTAAAACCAACAAAGCGAAACGAAAACCGGGGCACTTCCACCCTCGTGTCCTGTCGTCCCTTCCCGCCGCCAGTATTCAGTATCCTCCACTCCCGCCGCCAGTGAAACCCCCGCCGGTTTCGCCCGCGTCCATGTCGAGCTGTGGCTCTGTCCCGTACGCCGACATAAGTATCGCCTCGATCGCGCTGCACATAGGCCACAAACAGCAAACCTGTAAGCTAGTGCCAACAACTTCTCGGATCAGTTACCTCGCATTGTTTGCCTACTATGGCGGAGACCAGAGCTGCACCCGCAGTGGCGGCCGAGGCGGAGGAAAGGAAGAAGGTGGTGGTGGTGGTCGGCGTGGACGACAGCGACCACGCGCTCGAGTGGGCCGTGCGGCACGTGGCGGCCGCCGCCGCGGAGGGGGCCGAGCTCGTCGTCGTCCACGGCAAGCCGTCCGCGTCCTCCGTCGTCAGCTTCGGCAGCCCCGGTGCCGGCCGTAAACCCCTTTTCCAGCTCGCAATCCCCGTCTTTCGGTTCAGAGTTTTCACCTCATCACTCATCAGCCTCTGACTCGGGATTCTGTTTCAGCCGCTGCCGGGGACGTGGTGAGGATCGTGGAGGCGGACCTGCGCAAGAGGGCAGAGGACGTCGTCGACAGGGCGCGCAGCCTCTGCGTCGCCAACTCGGTAACATCCGATTCCCCCATTCGCCCATCACACATTGCATTGCTGTAATTTGTACTGCTGCTTCGAAATCGCAGGTGCACTGTCTGATAGAGGTGATGGAAGGGGAGGCGAGGTACGTCCTCAGAGACGCCGTCGAGAAGCACGGAGCCGATCTGCTCATCGTCGGCAGCCACGGCTACGGCGCAATCAAGAGGTACCTCATCTTGCTTTTCTTCACACATGATTCTGCAGGTTTCAGCTGATGAACCGAAGATAATAGTACTCCCTCCGTCCAAAAATAGATGTCTTAGATTTCAAAATTTAGATGAATCTAGACACTATTTAGTATATAGATTTATTCATTTATTTTAGGACAGACTCTGTCCAAAAATAGATGTCTTAGATTTCAAAATTTAGATGAATCTAGACACTATTTAGTATATAGGTCTATTCATTTATTTTAGGACAGAGGGAGCAGTAGTAATAAATTATGTCTCAACTCTTTGCTTGAGGGGCTTTTCTTGGGAGCAAACGTGAGCGACTACTGTGCCCACCACGCGCACTGCTCCGTCGTGATCGTGAAGCAGCCAAAGCCCAAGATATGATGCCTGCAGTGCCAATTCCACTGTCAAATCGTGGCATTTTGTGATCCGAGCTTAATGTATATCTGCACACCTATATATTTGTTTTGTCCTCTTGTACTCGTACATGGTTATGTCATCGTGAGTGCCACTTGATTACTCGTGTCAAACAGGTGTACCGAAATACAAACCACCGTATATGCCAAATCCACCTTTTATTTTACATTACTGGTTTTCAAATGTCTTCCCACGCCCATGAATAATCAAGGTAACGGCTCACAATGAAGAAACTTCGTAAAATTTCAAGAGAACATCCAAATGAGTTTTACAAAAATATATCATGCGGAACCTAGAATAACAGACATAATATCGGGATAGCACTTCAACACCAGGACGGCATGTGTACATGGTTATGTCGGTGTGGGGTTCAAATGTATTCCCTCCGTTTAAAATATAAGATGTTTTAGGTTTGTGAAGAAAATGTATCTAGACTTGTTTTAGTATCTAGATTCACTATAAACCTTAGTGAACCCTACATACTAAAAGTAGTCTAGATACATTTGCTTCATAAATCTAAAACATCTTATATTTTGAAACGGAGGGAGTAAAACACATGTACCAATAGTACGAACCACCATATATGTCAATCCCAGCTTGCATTTTACGTTACTGATTTCAAATATCTTCAAGTGACAATAAATAATCCAGGAAAAGGCTCACAATGGAGAAAATACGTAAGTATCGAGAAATATCCATCCAAATAAGTTTTACAGAACTGTCATATCCAGGTACCTAGAATAGTAACAGACATAACATATGGATAGGACTTCAACATCAGATTCCGAAGTTGACGAGGACGACAAATATGAAGTATTTGAAGACCATGCCTCTATTCCCCCACTGCCCCCTGCAGCGTGTCAGTTTTATTCTGATTTGGCCTGAAAAGGTGCGATTGGATCAGTATAAGAGTAACAGCCACCTCACAATCAATACTAAGGTACCAAAAGTGATCAACAAAAATCAGCACAAACATATAATTATATTACATCAGGAGATCGGGAACGTGATGGGCTCCTGCTTGGGCTACGTTTCTTTGGGCTTGCTGCTACGCCATTGGCAGGCTGAGCAAAAACAACTCAAGTAAGTCCAACAGACAAATTTTACAAGAAAACAAGGTTCAGAATACTTACAGATGCAATAGGGGATAGGGATTTTGCTGGTGATCTGCAAAAAGTTCCAGAAACAACAGAATTCAATATCCAGAATGGAGCTTTAACGGCTTGATTCCAAAAAAACCTCGGTGCCTCCCAAGCGTTGAAATGGCCAAATGCAAGTAAAATGAGCTCATTGAATAAAAACAATCATTTCCAAATGTCAAAAACGTGCAGTACTGAAAGTGTTTTATGTAAGTTTGAGCATATACACTAGAACAGCCCCGCCAATTTGAAGCCTGAGATGGAGCCAAGGGAGCTCGATCCTTGCGAACTCAAATCCGAGCAAATACCATAGAGCCGTCATAGTCCAAACCATCCTTAATGCTCTACTTCAAGAGTTCCAAAACAATCCTCTATGCCCAGGCTCTGATGTAATCAGTTACAGTACATTAGGTAAAAAAACAATAGATCATTTTTAGCTTCCAGTTCAGCTCCCAGTTTATTACCATACCTCAGTCAACCAATGGAGCTGGTGCAAACTGACCAAATCCCCATCCTGAATTTCCTAATACGCAATCCCTAGATCGCCGCACAATCCCTTATCTAAGGAGAAAATGATTCGAGACTTTGAGAAACACCGGATACTAGCCAATTCAGTTAGACAAGAAACATGTGACACCAGTGTGATAAAACTGCGACAGTTTCCAATCAATCAGATATTTAGCATGCCTCTAGTTTTCCATCCTACACTTGAAAAAAAAGCAAGTTTATTTACTTAATATTTAGGATTTTTAGCATACCTCTAGTATCCTCTAGTGTACTGGCACCTCTCAACATGGATAGTTGGATACATATTTTGTTGACAATGGTTGCATCTTAAGTTATAATATTTAGGATTTTTAGAGTATTATTACTGTCAAGTTTCAACCAGAGCATACTTTGTGCAGATGTGCCAAAATATCAAGCAGCATTTGGTTATAAACAATATTGCAGTGATATCCAGATTTTTCCATTTTACTTTTCCTTGGGAGTGGAGGAGAGGAAATTTACTTCGTAAGTTGAACTGACAAGGGGCTCAGTTACCTTGATGGAGAACGTCCCTTTGATGAATGAGAAGAAACTGATCTCGACCGAGATCTTGACGCTGAACGGCGTGATGGCTTTTTCTTTGGAGACTTGCTGAAAGCATATCCAATTTTGCTTAGTGGTTTTTTACATTATCCAGGGCCAACAGAATATGACCAAAGCCTGAGGCTAACCTAGGACTCCTGCTTCGGCTGTAGCTGCGACTTCGGCTTCTGCTGCGGCTTCGTGAATAGGAGCGGCTTTTTTTGCCAGCATACTCCTTCACCTTCAGAAAATAATATCACGGTGCATTGGTTAATTTCATAACAAGTCAATGCCAAAAATTGAACTAAATATAGACATATGAGGGTACCCTTATAGGAGCTCGAGAGAAGGCATTCTTAAATTCAGTATCATCAAGCTTCCTTATCTGCAAACCATTCATTACAGAAAATTATTTCTTCCTCTCTAAGAAAAAGTAAAGGCAAAAGAGATACCAGTGCTCGAAAACCACATATTCAGCAAGATTAAATGTGTAAGAAAAATCAGCATCCATTTAATAAAAATTAGCAAGGCACCAGAAGTGACTCTAAAGAGGGGAAGCAGAACGTGGTAACTTACAGCATACTTCATATCATCATAGTTTGTATAATCAACAATTCCAATCGTACCTATAGCAAACAAAGATGTATGTCAACAAATGGTAGTAGCAACATAGCACATATGACTTCACTGAAACAACAACATGAGAACGACTTTTTCAATATACCGAAATAATGGTGTAAAAAGTAGCCAGTGTAAATAACTAGATCGAATGCATTAACAATGAGCCTTCTTTTGCACTCAGCCTGTCAATGCACATGCCAGCAATTATAGTCACAGTGCACATCATGAACACTCATATGCTCGAGGATCCAATGCCATGAATACATTGTAACCATTTGCCATGCGATGAAGAAAGATATCATCATTCCCTAAACAACAAGTAATAAAAGACTACAACTGAATTTAAATCTGGCACTAAAAGCAGGTGAAGTGTGATTTATCTAATAATGCTTGCAATTAATTTGCAAACTGTTTGTCTAAGCCATATGGAAATTTTGATGATCTCTTGTGAACACAATGCAAACAGTTTGAAGAAACTGAAGCAAGGATCCAAAATAACTCACCACCACCCTCACGATACACCTCAGAGAAGCAAACATCACCAGCCTTTCTCATGTGATCCTGACAAAACATTTAGAGAGCCTCAGAAAGGGGAAGGTAAAAAAATATGTAACACGAAATAGAGCTGAAAAGTTGACAAATATATGGTATTGCAGTCCTCCTGCAGACCTTTAGATCTTGCCATGATGCAGAAGAAGGTAGTCCAGTAACCAGAACTGCCAAAAGGTGTGCATATGAGTCCAGTTTATACACGGAAAATTTAAGCAACAAGTACAGGATTTGGGTATTTTGGCATACCACGATATTCCGTGTGCCTAGAGACACCACCACGGCGCCCTCCACCACCACCACCACCACCATAGCTGTTCGGAAGGGACGAAGAGTTAGCCCTCCCGCCATGTGCAAGTTCGACCTGTGCATAGCAAGGATTAGGCATGCGAGCTTAGAAGAGCAAGCCACAAAACTCACTGCACCTACCCTAAGCCGATTCCCATCAAAGTTGTAGCCATCTCGACCATGAATCGCATCTTCAGCATCACGGGGATCTTCAAACTAAATCACAGAAAAACAAATGTAATGAGTTAGGATATATTGTACACTAATCAACGATAAGTAAGTAGCTCATACAAAATCACAATTCACAACAATTGGGCGTTAGTGACCTCCACCAATCTAGTACTAATGATTAGGAGGGCCAGCAAATATGAAACATATTAAGCAAGTTACCTCCACGAAAGCAAAGCCAGGTGGCCTCGGGGGGACCTTCAAGTCAATTTCAACTATCCGTCCATACTGCATGGAAAAATTCAACATCAGATAATCACACGTAACTGGAGTAAAATATAATTCCAAATTACAGAGCAAATTAGGGACTGCAGATAACTTTCTTACTAGCGAATGGCACAACGATCGATGTAACTTTGTATTAGTCCAGTTTGATTAAAATGGACTTTAAAGTACTATTACAGCAAAACTATTGTATTCCAATGCCAGGAAACAGTACAGTAATAAACCAGAGCCCTAGAGTATAAAAAGTAGAGAACCTACAATAGAACTGAAATACCAACCTTGTAGAACAGATCCTCCACCTCCCTCTCCCTGATATCCCCGGGGAGGTTCCCAACATAAATGGTCCGGCTCCAGCGCCTACTCATCCTTCCTTACTGCGACAGATCACCCAAGAGAGCACAGTTGTCATTAGAAAGATGATTTACAGGTACAGCAAACAAAACAGAGTGACCGGACACAACTGAAAAAAAAACGAAGAGCAAGCGCACCGGGTAATTGCTGCCCTCAGCTGGGAAAAAAACTTCGCCCCAACAAATACAGAAAAAACGAAAGATTGAGATTTCCACAGAAAATACGACCTAACATTTCAGTCCCCACGGTTCATTTAAGACCCAAGAGCTTCCCCGCCTCTAGCAGCGACGTACCCGCGAACCCTAGAACACCGAGAATTCGAACGGGAATCAAAGCACGAGAGGCGCCGCCCCAGATCCACAAACCGTACAAACCCTAGATAAACAGAACACGGCGCCGAATAAACCCTGACAGATTCACCTCGAGAATAGAGTAATCGGCGCGAGAGGAGAAAATGGATGAGAGATCGTACCGGAGGAACGGGGAACGGCGGAGGGCTGGGTCTGCGCGCAGGCCGTCGCGTCGCCGGTGACGAAGGGAACAGAAGAAGAAGATAGGGTTTACGGCTTTGCTTTGACCTCACGAGCGCAACGACAGCAGCGGGTTTGGTCGGTCCGCACCGCTATGTACACACGGGTGCCGCAAACCAGTGTCGAGCTCGATTTGGGGGCCTCTGATCCTTGGGCCGAATGGGCTTCCTGGTGAGGGCAATCACTAATCGGTGTACAACAACAAGGTCCATTCACTCACAATCACAAACAACCGTAAAAAAACTCACAATCACAAACTAAACCAACTAGTTGAATGCCCGTGCATTGCTACGGTCTATTAAATTTGCTTAGTAGTCTACCTAGTGGTTACAATATTTCAATAACATCTTCACTGTACCTATCGTCTTCCGACTCGAATAATATGTCACTTGTCTATGTGCGCTAATGTTTTCTCCAACTCTGTCGAATTGCCTTTGCCCCCATATATATAGCAAGGCTGCTAGGGCTTGGAGGAAGGTGTGTGGGGGGAGGGGGCGCACCACCCCTCTATATATAGAGGGGGGGCGGCCAGCCCTTGCCCCTCCTCCAAGCCTATCTCTAGTTTAAACAATTTAAACTCTCCCTTATCTAGAAATCCTATCTCTAGTTTAAACGATTTAAACTCTCACTTATCTAGAAATTCTATCCTGAGATTTAAACGAGTCAAATCTCTCTAGAATCGGCTGGGCCCTATGGGGCCTTGTGCCCCTGGCCCAATGCGGCCAGGACACTCCCTCATAGGCCCATGCCCCCTCCCGGAAGGTGGGGCCACGTTGGTCCCCTTCCGGAAGGTTCTAGAAGCTTCCGGTACAATACCGATTAACCCGGAACAATTCCGAACTCCAAAAACTGCACTGCCTTATATGAATCTTATTCTCCGGACCATTCCGGAACCTCTCGTGATATCCCGGATCCCATCCGAGACTCCGAACAAAAATTCATAAACCAATTATCCAATCTATCCTAGCGTCGAGATACGTTAAGTGTGTGACCCTGCGGGTTCGAGAATATGCAGACATGATCTTCTATCAATAATCAACAGCGGGGTCTGGGCACCCATATTGACTCCCACACATTCATCGATGATCATATCGGATGAACCACGATGCCAGGATTCAATCAATCCCATATATATATTCCCTTCGTCTCGCGATATTTTACTTGCCCGAGATTCGATCGTCGGTACCGTCATACCTAGTTCAATCTCGTTCACAGCAAGTACTTTACTCGTTCCGTAATCCGATATCACTTTGTGATTAACTCCTTAACTACATTTTTGCAAGCGGTGTTGATATCTATTACCGAGTGGGCCCAAAGTATATCTCTCCGACTTGGGAGGGACAAATTCCATCTCGATACATACAACCCAACAGATACTTTCCGATCACCTGAGAGACACCTTTATGATCACCCTCTCATAGGATGACGTTTGATGACCTCAAAGCTTTCTTCTGATACCAGGGAGTTGCATTATCTCATGGTCTAAGGAATACAATATTTGACATAGGAAAAGCTTCGCAAAGACGAACACGATGACACGATCTAATTGCTCTGCTTTGTTTGGGTCTATCCACCATATCATTCTCCCAATGATATGATCTCATTATCAATTGACAACTCATGTCTATGGTTAGGAAACCTTAACCATCATTGATCAATGAGCTAGTCCATAGAGGCGTACTAGGGACACGGTGTTGTTTACAAACCACACAAGTATTAAAGTTTCCGCTTAATACAATTCTAGCATGGAACATAAACTTTATCATGAACAAGAATTATAATAATAACATATTTATTATTGCCTCTAGGGCATAATTCCAACAGTCTCCCACTTGCACTAGAGTCAATAATCTAGTTTACATCTGGCAACAATCTCACACCCATGGCACTGAGGTGTTGATCATGTTTTACACGTGGAAGAGGTTTAGTCAATGGATCTGCGACATTCAGATCCGTATGTACTTTGCTAATCTTCAGATCTCCATCAGCTATATAATCTCGGATTATATGAAACTTGCGGTTGATATGCTTGGTCTTCGGATGATATCTTGGTTCCTTAGCGAGTGCTATGGCGCCAGTGTTGTCACACAATATCTCCAGTGGGTCCAATGCACTTGGAACCACGCCAAGCTCAGTGATGAAGTTTCTGATCCAAACTCCTTCAATTGACACTTCTGCAGCAGCCATGTATTCCGCTTCTACTGTAGATCCCGCGATCACGCTTTACTTGCAGCTTCTCCAGCTCACAGCTCCTCCATTCAAAATATAAACGTATCCTGTCTGAGATTTAGAATCATCCTTGTCGGTGTCGAAACTAGCATCGACGTAACCTTTTACGACAAGTTGTTCATCACCCCCATAGACTAAGAACATTTCTTTAGTTCTATTTAGGTACTTTAGGATGTTCTTCACGGCTGTCCAGTGTTCCACTCCTGGATCACTTTGATATCTGCTCGTCAAACTAAGAGCATTGGACACATCCGGTCTAGTACACAGCATGGCATACATGATGGAACCTATGGCCGAGGCATAAGGCACTTTGCTCATAGCTTCCCTATCATTTACCGTAGCTGGACACTGAGCCTTTCTCAATATCTTACCTAACAACATAGGCACTGAACCTTTCTTTTCCTTATCCATTCTGAACCTTTTCAGAACTTTGTCTAGGTATGTACTCTGGCTTAAAGCTATCAGGCGTCTTTGTCTATCTCTATAGATCTTGATGCCCAATATATAAGCAGCTTCACCTAGGTCTTTCATTGAAAAACACTTGTTCAAATAACTCTTCACATCGTTAAGCATGTTGATGTCATTTCCGATAATCAATATGTCATCCACATACAGTACCAGAAACGTCACCGAGCTCCCACTCACTTTCTTGTAGATGCAAGCTTCGTAGCAATTTGGAACAAATCCAAAGCTCTTGATCACTTGATCAAAACGAAGGTTCCAACTCCGAGATGCTTGCTTCAGTCCATAAATGGAACGCTGAAGTTTGCATACTTTACTAGCATCCTTAGGATCGACAAAACCCTCGGGTTGCATCATATACAACTCTTCATCAATGTTGCCATTGAGGAAAGCAGTCTTGACATCCATCTGCCATATTTCATAATCATGAAACGCAGCAATTGCTAATAAAATCCGAATGGACTTAAACATCGCTACGGGAGAGAAAGTCTCATCGTAGTCAACACCTTGAACTTGTCGAAAACCTTTTGCGACAAGCCGTGCTTTATAGACGGTAACATTACCATCCGCGTCCGTTTTCTTCTTGAATATCCATTTGCACTCAACGGCCTTTCGGTCGCTAGGAGGATCCACCAAAGTCCATACTTGGTTTTCGCTCATGGATCCCAATTCGGATTTCATGGCTTCCAGCCATTTCTCAGAGTCTGGGCTCATCATCGCTTCCTCATAGTTCGTAGGTTCACTGTCTTCTACCAACAAGACAGTCAAGACAGGGTTGCCGTACCACTCAGGAGGGGCACGCGACCTTTTCGACCTGCGACGTTCAGTAGCAGCATCGTCCGAAGCTTCATGATCCTTGTCATTAGCTTCCTCTATTGTTGGTGCAGGCGGCACTGGAACAATTTCAGGTGCTGCGCTACTCTCCAATTCAAGAGAAGGTTCAATAACCTCGTCTAGTTCTACTTTCCTCCCACTCACTTCTTTCGAGAGAAACTCCTCAAGAAAGGAACCGTTCTTTGCGACAAACACTTTGCCTTCGGTTCTGTGATAGAAGGTATACCCAATAGTTTCCTTAGGGTATCCTATGAAGACGCATTTCTCCGCTTTGGGTTCGAGCTTGTCCGGCATCAACTTCTTGACGTAAGCTTCGCATCCCCAAACTTTAAGAAACGACAACTTAGGTTTAGCACCAAACCACAGTTCATACGGTGTCGTCTCAACGGATTTAGATGGAGCCCTATTTAAAGTGAATGCAGCGGTTTCTAATGCATAACCCCAAAATGATAACGGCAAATCAGTAAGAGACATCATCGATCGGACCATATCTAATAGGGTTCGATTCCGGCGTTCAGACACACCATTGCACTGTGGTGTTCCGGGTGGCGTGAGTTGCGAAACAATTCCGCTTGCTTTAAGATGCGTGAGAAAATCATAACTCAAATATTCGCCCCCACGATCGGATCGTAAAAACTTAATCTTTCTGTTACGATGGTTCTCCACTTCATTCTGAAATTCTTTGAACTTTTCAAACGTTTCAGATTTATGTTTCATTAAATAGATATACACATATCTACTTAAGTCATCGGTAAAAGTGAGGAAATAGCGATATCCACCGCGCGTCGAAACACTCATCGGTCCGCATACATCGGTATGTATGATTTCCAACAAGTCCGTTGCTCGCTCCATCATACCGGAGAACGGGGTTTTGATCATCTTGCCCATGGGGCATGGTTCGCATGTGTCAAATGATTCAAAATCAAGAGACTCCAAAAGTCCATCAGAATGGAGTTTCTTCATGCGCTTTACTCCAATATGACCTAGACGACAGTGCCACAAATAAGTAGTATTATCACTATTTACTTTGCATCTCTTAGCCTCAATGTTATGGATGTGTGTTTCATCCCTTTCGAGATTTAGAAGAAATAAACCATTCACAAGAGGTGCATGACCATAAAAGATGTTACTCATATAAATAGAACAACCATTATTCTCCGATTTAAATGAATAACCGTCTTGCAATAAACACGATCCGGAAATGATGTTCATGCTCAACGCAGGCACATAATAACATTTATTAAGGTTTAAAACTAATCCCGAAGGTAAAACTAAGGAGAGTGTGCCGACGGCCATCACATCAACTCTTGATCCGTTGCCAACGCGCATCGTCACCTCATCCCTCGCAAGCCGCCGTCTATTCCGTAGCTCCTGTTTCGAGTTACAAATATTAGCAACTGAACCGGTATCAAATACCCAGGCACTACAACGAGGGATAGTAAGGAAAACATCAATAACATGTATATCAAATATACCTTTGATGGTGCCAGCCTTCTTGTCCGCTAAGTACTTCGGACAGTTGCGCTTCCAGTGACCCCTGTCCTTGCAATAGAAGCACTCAGTGTCCGGCTTAGGACCAGACCTGAGCTTCTTCTCAGCAGGGGCATTGTGCTTGCCGCCGCCCTTCTTGAAGGGCTTCTTTTGAAGGGAATATGCCCTGAGAGGCAATAATAAAGTGGTTATTATGTGTATTCCAAGTATATGATAGATGTTTATTTTGCATGCTATAATTGTATTAATACGGAAACGTTAATACATGTGTGTTTAATAAACAAACAGAAAGTTCCTAGTTATGCCTCTCTCATAAACTAGCTCGTTGATTAACAAGATGATCAAGGTTTCCTGATCATGGACATTGGATGTTGTTAATAACGGGATCACAACATTAGTGTAATGATGTGATGAACATTCATCCGAAGTATAGCATTACGATCAAAGTCATTGAGTTTATATTGCTATAACAACTTACGAAGTGATCATAGTCCTTAGACCATGAGATCATGTCAATCACTAACACCGGAAGAGTTTCTTGATAACATCAAACGTCACACCGTAACAGGGTGATTATAAAGATGGATTCAGAACTAACAAAGTGTTATGTTGAGGCTCATGGATCAAGAGTGGAATTTGTTCATCCCGATGACGGATAGATATACTCTGGGCCCTCTCGGTGATATCACATTGATTAGCTTGCAAGCAAGTGATTTGATCACTAGAATGTTATATCACAGGAACGAGAAAAGAGTGCATGTCGGTAACGAGATTAAACTAGGTATGGAGATACCGATGATCGAATCTCGGACATGTAATATATCGTGAAACAAAGGGATTAAGATACTAGCGTAAAAGGTTCCGACGATCACAAGAAAGTCATCGTTGAATGTGTGGGAGTCAGTATGGGTCTCCAGATCCCGCTTCTGATTATTGATCTGAGAGGGGTCTCGATCATGTCCGCATTATTCACGAACCGTAGGGTGACACACTTAAGAGACACCGACATCCAATTGGAGCAAAAGTTTCATGCCGAAAGAATGAACAAGCGCAGTAATTTATTTCACTAGATACCGAAACAGGTTTTCGGGTGAAATTGCATAAAGTGGTTATGCATGTGAAATAGAATTCTAGCAAGGGGTTATTTGTGAATGTTTGTCATTAAAGTAATTGACAAAATTCTGAATAAAATAAAAGAGTTTTATTTAATGAGAGTTTGCATTAAATTTGGTGGAAATTTAATGGGAATCTTGAGTGGACTTTTGAGTGGAGGGAATTTAGAGGAGTTTTGTGAGTGGAGTGTCCACCCACATGAAGAGGGGAGGGCAAGGGGGCAGCCCCCATGCGCCGGCCACCCCCTTGGGGTTCCCCCCCTCCTCCTATAAAAGGAGCCCCTCCTCCTCACTTGTCTCTCACACCTCCTCGTGAAGGATCTCTCTCCCCCTCTAGAATTTATCCCCCATGGTCTCGGACTAGCGAGATACATGTTCCCGGTGGCTATTCGGCAAGAAAGAGTTGTGCTTCCGCTGCATCGCTGGAGCGAGGAGGCGGAGGTTGCTCGGTGCCTCGAACGTGTGTGCGAGCACGGATGCGCTGCTGATTTGCGGCGCTAGGACTTCCTCTCGATCTTGAGATCGGCAAGAGATCGTCTACATCAACCACGAGTTGAACTCGTTAAGCTTTGTCGGTCTTCAAGGGTATGTTCTCTACGGATATACATCCGCCCGTTATTTGTATCTAGTATATATAGATCTTGGTATATAGTTCACATCGTAGGAAAATTTTTGTTTTCTATGCTGCGAACCCTACAGTGGTATCAGAGCCGGATCTATGCGTAGATACTTTACACGGGTAGTACACATATGAGTATGTGGGCGATGATGATCATGTTGTTGCTCCTTTGTTGTGATTTTGGATATTGGTGGCATAGTGGGATGAAGCGGCCCGGACAAACTTTACATGTCCTCGCACATGAGACCTGTTCCACGCTTGACATGCAACTAGTTTGCATAAGTGGCTAGCGGGTGTCTGTCTCTCCTACTATAGTCAATATCTATTTTGCAAGCGAGTTGTCAACAATTCGATTATCCTCGTTGTGGTTCATGTTCGTAGGTAAGAACGGTTCTATCTCGAAAGCCCTAAGCCACGTAAAACTTGCAATGGATAAATTAGAGGCGTCTAGTTTAGATTGTTGCTGGGCTAGTGTTATGATATGGTAGTGTTGTAAGTAGAAGTATGAGATGATACTCTTACAACACACATAGCGTGTAAAATCCATAGACCTTGGATTTACACATATAGGTATGATAATGATCATACCATGATGCACATGATGGAGATCATCTGCGGGAACCATATAATTTCACTAATAAACATATGATGTTTGGTTGCATCTTATATTGCTTGTTTAGCGCTTTGTCAAGCATAATAAGATGATCCCTCATTTAAATATCAAGATAAGAATGTGTTCTTCCTTTAGTATGCACCGATTATGTTTTCGTCGCTCCAAGACATCACGTGATGATCGGGTGTTCTTGGATCCACGACCATATTTCGGGTGTAAAACAGTTACACACGCAAATACTAAGGTTCTAACTTGGCGAGCCTAGCATGTACAGACATGGCCTCGGAACACAGACCGAAAGGTTAAGCATGAGTCATATAGTTGATATGATGCCCATTTGATGCTCGCCTTTGAAGCTATACCAACTCACGTGATGATCGGACTTGGTGTAGTGGATTTGGTTCATGTAATCACCAAAAGGACACGAGGGATGTCGCTTTTGAGTGGGAGTTCATTCGTAATATAGATTAGTTGAACTCGATCTATCATACACTTAGTCTAAACTTTACAAATTCTGTTGTAGATGGCACCACCTGCTTTTAATTTCAATGCGTTCATGGAGAAAGAGAAACTAGCAACGAACGGTAGCAACTTTACTGAATGGGCCATGAATTTGAGGATTCTCCTCTCTGCTGCACAAAAGCAATATGTGCTAGAAGCGCCGTTAGGCCCCCCACCTTTTGATGATGCCCCTGACGAGGAGAAGAATGTCTATCAGACTCGTCAGGAGGACCACAACTTAGTTCATTGCGGCATATTGTATGGGCTAGAGCCGGAACTTCGAAAGCGTTTCGAAAACGACAATGCATTTGATACAATGGGTGAGTTGAAAATGATTTTCGACACACATGCTGCTGTAGAGAGCTACAATGCTTCAGAAAAGTTCTTTAGCTGCATGATGGAAGAGCACAACTCCGTTAGTGAGCATGTACTCAAGATGTCGGGTTACGCCGATAAGCTTGTGTCCTTGGGAATAACGATTCCCATTGACTTAGGCATCCATCGTGTTCTGCAGTCTCTGCCACCTATCTATAAGAGCTTCGTGATGAACTATAATATGCAAGGCATGAAGAAGTCTCTCCCCGAGCTTCTGTCAATGCTTAAAACTGCAGAAGTGGAGATCAAAAAGGAACATCAAGTGTTGATGATCAATAGGAACACTGGTTTCAAGAAAGACAAGAAGGAAAAACGGAAGGGAAGTAAGGGCGGCAAGCCTGTTGCCGCGCCTGAAAAGAAACCCCGAGTTGGACCTAAGTCTGATTCCGAGTGCTACTATTGTAAGGGGACTGGCCACTGGAAGCGCAACTGCCCCAAGTATCTGGCAGACAAGAAGGCCGGCAAGGCAAACAAAGGTATATATGATATACATGTTATTGATGTGTACTTAACTAGTGCTCGCAGTAGCACCTGGGTATTTGATACCGGTTCAGTTGCTAATATTTGTAACTCGAATCAGGGGCTGCGGAACAAGCGACCGCTAGCAAGGGGTGAGGTCAAGATGCGTGTCGGCAATGGATCAAACGTTGATGTAATCGCCGTCGGAACGATGCCTCTCCACTTACCGTCGGGATTAGTCATAAACTTAAATAAATGTTATCTGGTGCCTGCACTGAGCATGAACATTGTATCTGGATCATGTTTGATGCAAAGTGGTTATTCATTTAAATCCGAGAACAATGGTTGTTCCATTTATATGAATGAAATCTTTTATGGTCATGCACCGATGATGAATGGTTTATTTCTGTTAGATCTCAATTATAATGTTACACATATTCATAATGTTGATGCTAAAAGGATTAAACTTAATGATGATATATCCGCATATATGTGGCACTGCCGTCTAGGTCATATTGGCATTAAACGCATGAAGAAGCTCCATTCAGATGGACTTTTGGAATCACTTGATTATGAATCATTTGATACATGTGAGCCATGCCTTATGGGCAAGATGACTAGAACGCCGTTTTCCGGTTCAATGGAACGGGCAACAGATTTATTGGAAATCATACATTCTGATGTATGTGGTCCAATGAGTGTGTCGGCGCGAGGTGGATATCGTTATTTTGTTACTTTCACGGATGATTTGAGTAGATACGGTTATATCTACTTGATGAAACACAAGTCTGAAACCTTTGAAAAGTTCAAGGAATTTCAGAATGAAGTGGAAAATCATCGTAATAGAAAGATCAAATTTCTACGGTCTGACCGTGGAGGTGAGTATCTAAGTTACGAGTTTAGCACTCACATGAAAGAGTGTGGAATTGTTTCACAACTCACACCTGCCGGAACACCACAGAGAAATGGTGTGTCGGAACGTCGTAATCGTACTTTATTAGATATGGTTCGATCTATGATGTCTCTGACGGACTTGCCGTTGTCATTTTGGGGTTATGCACTAGAAACTGCTGCATTCACTTTAAATCGGGCACCATCTAAATCCGTTGAAAAGACACCGTATAAATTGTGGTTTGGAAACAAACCTAAGCTGTCATTTCTTAAGGTTTGGGGATGCGATGTTTATGTGAAGAAACTTCAACCGGATAAACTCGAACCCAAAGCGGAAAATTGCGTCTTCATAGGATACCCTAAAGAAACTATTGGGTATTCCTTCTATCACAGATCCGAGGGCAAGGTTTTTGTTGCCAAGAATGGATCCTTTCTAGAGAAAGAGTTTCTCGCGAAAGGTGTGAGTAGTCGGAAGGTAGAACTCGAAGAGGTTGTGGAACCTTCTCTTCAAAGTATGGCGAGTAGCGCAGCGCCGGAAGTTGTTCCGGAGTTGGCTCCACCTGTTGAAGAGGGAACTAATGATAATGATCATGAAACTCCGAAAGAGAGTACTACCGAACCTCGCAGGTCAAACAGGACGCGTGCAGCTCCCGAGCTGTACGGAAATCCTGTCATAAATTTCATGGTTGATGAAAATAATGACCCTGCGACGTATGAAGAAGCGATGATGAGCCCGGATTCCAACAAATGGTTAGAAGCCATGAAATCCGAGATGGAATCCATGTATGAAAATCAAGTTTGGAACTTGGTGGAATTACCTCACGACCGAAAGGCCGTGGAGAACAAATGGATTTTCAAAAGGAAAACTGATGCTGATGGTAATGTGACCATCTATAAAGCTCGACTTGTCGCAAAGGGGTTTCGACAAATTCAAGGAGTTGACTACGATGAGACTTTCTCTCCCGTAGCGATGCTAAAGTCAGTTAGGATTATGTTAGCAATTGCTGCATATTTCGATTATGAAATATGGCAGATGGATGTCAAAATCGCGTTTCTCAATGGTAATATTGAAGAAGAGTTGTATATGATACAACCAAAGGGTTTTGTCGATCCTAAGGATGCTAACAAGGTGTGCAAGCTTCAGCGATCCATCTATGGATTGAAGCAAGCATCAAGAAGTTGGAATCTCCGCTTTGATGAGGTGATCAAAGAGTTTGGATTTGTCCAAACTTATGGAGAAGCTTGTATTTACAAGAAAGTGAGTGGGAGCAATGTGGCATTTCTGATATTATATGTGGATGACATATTATTGATCGGAAATGATATAGAACTTTTAAACAGTGTTAAAAGTTATCTAAACAGCAAATTTTCAATGAAGGACCTAGGTGAAGCGTCATACATATTAGGCATAAAGATCTATAGAGATAGATCTAGGCGCCTAATAGGGCTATCGCAAAGTACATACCTTGATAAGATTTTAAAGAAGTTTAAAATGGACGGAAGTAAGAAGGGGTTCTTACCTATGTTGCAAGGCAAGACATTGAGTAAGACTCAAAGTCCGGCTTCGGCGGAAGAAAGAGAGATAATGGACAAAGTCCCCTATGCTTCAGCCATAGGCTCTATAATGTACGCCATGCTATGTACAAGACCGGATGTGGCACACGCTATTAGTTTGACTAGTAGGTACCAATCGGATCCAGGTTCGGAACACTGGATAGCGGTCAAGAATATCCTTAAGTACTTACGAAGAACTAAGGATATGTTTCTTGTATACGGAGGTGAAGAAGAGCTCGTCGCTAAGTGTTATGTCGACGCTAGCTTTGACACCGATCCGGATGACTCTAAGTCTCAATCCGGATACGTATTTCTCATGAATGGCGGAGCGGTTAGTTGGAGGAGCTCCAAACAACCTGTGGTAGCGGGATCAACAACGGAGGCCGAATATGTTGCTGCTTCGGAAGCGGCTCAGGAAGCAGTTTGGATGAAGGAGTTCATATCCGAACTAGGAGTTGTGGCAAACGCGTTGGACCCAATGGTGATCTATTGTGACAACAATGGTGCCATTGCCAATGCCAAAGAGCCAAGGTCTCACAAGCATTCCAAGCATATTAAGCGCCGGTTTCACTCCATCCGCGAGCATGTCAAGGATGGAGATATAAAGATTTGTAAAGTACATACGGATCTCAATGTAGCAGATCCGTTGACTAAAACTCTCCCTAGAGCAAAACATGACCAACACCAGAACTCAATGGGTGTTAGATTTATCACTATGTAACTAGATTATTGTCTCTAGTGCAAGTGGGAGACTGAAGGGAATATGCCCTGAGAGGCAATAATAAAGTGGTTATTATGTGTATTCCAAGTATATGATAGATGTTTATTTTGCATGCTATAATTGTATTAATACGGAAACGTTAATACATGTGTGTTTAATAAACAAACAGAAAGTTCCTAGTTATGCCTCTCTCATAAACTAGCTCGTTGATTAACAAGATGATCAAGGTTTCCTGATCATGGACATTGGATGTTGTTAATAACGGGATCACAACATTAGTGTAATGATGTGATGAACATTCATCCGAAGTATAGCATTACGATCAAAGTCATTGAGTTTATATTGCTATAACAACTTACGAAGTGATCATAGTCCTTAGACCATGAGATCATGTCAATCACTAACACCGGAAGAGTTTCTTGATAACATCAAACGTCACACCGTAATAGGGTGATTATAAAGATGGATTCAGAACTAACAAAGTGTTATGTTGAGGCTCATGGATCAAGAGTGGAATTTGTTCATCCCGATGACGGATAGATATACTCTGGGCCCTCTCGGTGATATCACATTGATTAGCTTGCAAGCAAGTGATTTGATCACTAGAATGTTATATCACAGGAACGAGAAAAGAGTGCATGTCGGTAACGAGATTAAACTAGGTATGGAGATACCGATGATCGAATCTCAGACATGTAATATATCGTGAAACAAAGGGATTAAGATACTAGCGTAAAAGGTTCCGACGATCACAAGAAAGTCATCGTTGAATGTGTGGGAGTCAGTATGGGTCTCCAGATCCCGCTTCTGATTATTGACCTGAGAGGGGTCTCGATCATGTCCGCATTATTCACGAACCGTAGGGTGACACACTTAAGAGACACCGACATCCAATTGGAGCAAAAGTTTCATGCCGAAAGAATGAACAAGCGCAGGAATTTATTTCACTAGATACCGAAACAGGTTTTCGGGTGAAATTGCATAAAGTGGTTATGCATGTGAAATAGAATTATAGCAAGGGGTTATTTGTGAATGTTTGTCATTAAAGTAATTGACAAAATTCTGAATAAAATAAAAGAGTTTTATTAAATGAGAGTTTGCATTAAATTTGGTGGAAATTTAATGGGAATCTTGAGTGGACTTTTGAGTGGAGGGAATTTAGAGGAGTTTTGTGAGTGGAGTGTCCACCCACATGAAGAGGGGAGGGCAAGGGGGCAGCCCCCATGCGCCGGCCACCCCCTTGGGGTTCCCCCCCCTCCTCCTATAAAAGGAGCCCCTCCTCCTCACTTGTCTCTCACACCTCCTCGTGAAGGATCTCTCTCCCCCTCTAGAATTTATCCCCCATGGTCTCGGACTAGCGAGATACATGTTCCCGGTGGCTATTCGGCAAGAAAGAGTTGTGCTTCCGCTGCATCGCTGGAGCGAGGAGGCGGAGGTTGCTCGGTGCCTCGAACGTGTGTGCGAGCACGGATGCGCTGCTGATTTGCGGCGCTAGGACTTCCTCTCGATCTTGAGATCGGCAAGAGATCGTCTACATCAACCACGAGTTGAACTCGTTAAGCTTTGTCGGTCTTCAAGGGTATGTTCTCTACGGATATACATCCGCCCGTTGTTTGTATCTAGTATATATAGACCTTGGTATATAGTTCACATCGTAGGAAAATTTTTGTTTTCTATGTTGCGAACCCTACATCTTTGCTCCCTTACCTTTCTTAAAGGAGGGCTTGTTGACCATCAACACATGATTATCCTTCTTCATGTCCACTTCCGCAGCCTTCAGCTTTGCGAAGAGCTCGGTGATCGTATCAGTGGAACCAATCTGATTATGAGTCACTACAAAACTTTTGTAGCTGGGAGGGAGTGATTGCAGAACCCTGTCAATCTTGAGCTCCTCTGGAATCGTGCATTCCAGTTGCTCAAGGCGTTGAGTGTAGCCCGACATCTTTATGGCGTGCTCGCTAACGGAACTCCCTTCCTCCATCTTGCAGTTAAAGAACTTCTCAGAGATCTCATATCTCTCAGAACGGGCTTGAGTCTGAAACATGGTTTTCAGCTCCTCGAGAATCTCAAAGGGCCCGGGATAGGTTTCAAAACGATTTTGAAGCTTCGGTTCCATAGCAAACAACATGGTGCTCTTAATCACACCATAATCATCTTTGCGCGACTGATAGACAGCTTTCTCATCAGCCGGCGCAGTTGCAGCAGGGGGGTCACCTAACGCTTTACCAAGGACATAGTCCTTTTGTCCGCCAGACAGAATGATTCTTAGATTGCGGAACCAATTGGTGAAGTTAGACCCATTGTTCCTAAGCTTTTCTTTCTCAGCAAAAACGTTGAAGTTGAAGTTGGATTTGGCCATGTGATCTACAGTATTTGCAAGTACAATTTAGACTATGTTCATGATAAATAGTTCAACTTAATCAAATTACTAGATGAACTCCCACTAAATTCAACATCCCTCAAGTTGTTTAGTGAACACGATCCAAATTCACCACACCTAATCCGATCATCACGAGAAGAGATGTGGTTTCAATGGTGGACAACGAAGTGTCGATCATATCATTCATATGACTCATGCTTAACCTTTCGGTTCTTGTGTTCCGAGGCCATGTCTGTACATGCTAGGCTCGTCAAGTTAGACCCAAGTATTTCCGCGTGTGCAAAACTGGCTTGCACCCGTTGTATGTGAGCGTAGAGTCTATAGCACCCGATCATCACGTGATGCTTGGACACGACGAACTTTCGCAACGGTGCATACTTGGGGAGAACACAGTTTTTATCTTGATCTTTAAGTGAGGAATCATCTTATAATGCTACCGTCGCGATCTAAGCATGATAAGATACATAAAAGGATAAACATCACATGCATATAACTTTATGTGACATGGTATAGCCTATCTTCGCGCAATGATCTCCATCTTGTGCGTTCCGGCATGATCTCCATCACTCCACCATGATTGCCTCCACCACGAATAGCAACTACAACTATTGCTAACTACTTAGCGATAAAGTAAAGCTATTACATGGCGTATAAGAAGTTGACTCGCAGGTCATACACAATTATAAAGACAACCATATGGCTCCTGCCGGTTGTGTACTCATCGACATGCAAGTCGTGAAACATTACAAAACATGATCATCGCATACAATATACACATCACATCTTGGGTCATACCATATCACAGAAAACACTCCCTGTAAAAACAAGTTAGACGCCTCTACTTTGTTGTTGCATGTTTTACGTGGCTTATGGGAGTAGATGCTAAGAACGATTCTTACCTACGGAAAGCCACAACGGTGATATTATGGTTGCCAAACTCCGGTGTTAATCCCATGACAACTATAGTGAGAGAAACTGACATCCACCAGCCGCATGTGTGGAACAAGCCACACGTCAAGTGCGGAGCCGGTCTCGCGAGCGACGTCGCGTAAGGTTGGCCTGGACCGCTTCAATCTCACTATCCCGCGTCATAAGAAGAACACAAACAAGAGGCTTGCAACAGAAAATATCAAAGCCCGCAACAACCATGTTGCGTTCTACCCGTGAAACACATCTACGCATAGATCTAGCTCTGATACCACTAAAGGGTTTCGCGGCATAGTAAATCAAAATTTTCTACGGAGCGAACAGAGGGAAAGCCAAGATCTAATCTAGGAGACGCAAACAACGAGAGAGATTGGATTAGATCTTTATACCCTTGAAGATTCGCACAGCGGAACGTTCGTCAGAACGTGGGTGATGTAGTCGTACTCACTTCTCCTCCTCGCGATCCGATCCGATCTAGCACCACAAGTGGCGGTGCCTCCGTGAGATGCACACGTGCAGCACCTCGACGTCTCCTCCTTCCTCGGACCAGCGAGTATGGTGGAGAGATAGATTGGATCTACAGCACGACGGCGTGGTGTATATGGTGGAGAATTTCTACTGCAGGGCTTCGCCTACAAACAGTCGGGAGGGAGAGAGGAAGATAGCAAGGTTGCTAGGGCTTGGAGGAAGGTGTGTGGGGGGGAGGGGGCGCACCACCCCTCTATATATAGAGGGGGGGCGGCCAGCCCTTGCCCCTCCTCCAAGCCTATCTCTAGTTTAAACAATTTAAACTCTCCCTTATCTAGAAATCCTATCTCTAGTTTAAACGATTTAAACTCTCCCTTATCTAGAAATTCTATCCCGAGATTTAAACGAGTCAAATCTCTCTAGAATCGGCTGGGCCCTATGGGGCCTTGTGCCCCTGGCCCAATGCGGCCAGGACACTCCCTCATAGGCCCATGCCCCCTCCCGGAAGGTGGGGCCACGTTGGTCCCCTTCCGGAAGGTTCTAGAAGCTTCCGGTACAATACCGATTAACCCGGAACAATTCCGAACTCCAAAAACTGCACTGCCTTATATGAATCTTATTCTCCGGACCATTCCGGAACCTCTCGTGATATCCCGGATCCCATCCGAGACTCCGAACAAAAATTCATAAACCAATTATCCAATCTATCCTAGCGTCGAGATACGTTAAGTGTGTGACCCTGCGGGTTCGAGAATATGCAGACATGATCTTCTATCAATAATCAACAGCGGGGTCTGGGCACCCATATTGACTCCCACACATTCATCGATGATCATATCGGATGAACCACGATGCCAGGATTCAATCAATCCCATATATATATTCCCTTCGTCTCGCGATATTTTACTTGCCCGAGATTCGATCGTCGGTACCGTCATACCTAGTTCAATCTCGTTCACAGCAAGTACTTTACTCGTTTCGTAATCCGATATCACTTTATGATTAACTCCTTAACCACATTCTTGCAAGCGGTGTTGATATCGATTACCGAGTGGGCCCGAGGTATATCTCTCCGACTTGGGAGGGACAAATTCCATCTCGATACATACAACCCAACAGATACTTTCCGATCACCTAAGAGACACTTTTATGATCACCCTCTCATAGGATGACGTTTGATGACCTCAAAGCTTTCTTCTGATACCAGGGAGTTGCATTATCTCATGGTCTAAGGAATACAATATTTGACATAGGAAAAGCTTCGCAAAGACGAACACGATGACACGATCTAATTGCTCTGCTTTGTTTGGGTCTATACACCATATCATTCTCCCAATGATATGATCTCATTATCAATTGACAACTCATGTCTATGGTTAGGAAACCTTAACCATCATTGATCAATGAGCTAGTCCATAGAGGCGTACTAGGGACACGGTGTTGTTTACAAACCACAGAAGTATTAAAGTTTCCGCTTAATACAATTCTAGCATGGAACATAAACTTTAACATGAACAAGAATTATAATAATAACATCTTTATTATTGCCTCCAGGGCATAATTCCAACAAAAAGGGGTGCCGACAAAGGGCAAAGGAAAAAGAGGAGCGTCAGTACTGAGGCGAGTACACGGCGAGGCTAGAATTCGGCGGTCCTCGCCTACATAGGTATGGTGGACTGAGCGGCAGCGGCAGCATGCACTAAACAACCTATAGAGACTCGATACAACTGGCGGCTATCAGAGGGGGATAAGAAAGACCTATTCGGAACCAACCTGTTTTTACCATCAGACAAACCCATCCTGGTGTTTCCCCCTCGAGACCAAACGAGGAAGTCAACCGAGGAACTCACACAGTTGGCAGTTTTACTTATTCGGTTATCGTTGCAGTAATTACTAGCCAAGTATAGATAATCATCCTGATAAAATAAGCAATGGGCCGTTTTAGTTAACCATTCCGTTGTAGTTGCGACACTTACTAGTCAGATACAATTAGCATGAGATATCCCAAAAACCCAGCAGTTGTTGGTACTTTTATTCAGTCATTCCGTTGTAGTTGCAATACTTACTAGTCAGGTACAATGGTCGCAAGCGACAACCCAAACAAGCAATTGTTGGCAGTTTTATTTAGCCATTCCATTATAGTGAAGCTGATTACTAGTCATTATAAAGTCAGGTTTATAGCACTACTTTAGTTATAGTTGTCTATGGTCGAGATACTGTGCTCCAAGTCGTCCATAACCGCGGACATGGCTTTCAGAAAGTTTTACCCGGCCGGGGTGCACCAATAGCAACACACACTCGATCAACCTCGGAAAAACCAAATCAAAACCCAACGAGGCCTTCACGACAAAGCAATCACAAGATTCAGAAATATTTCCGGGGGCCACCCCGTTGAGTACACCCGCAACGAAGCTAGCTGACTCCGAGACGGACTCAAGGTTTGTGGGGCCGGCTGTAAGCGACTGGGAACCCAAAACTGGGCTTGTCGATACCGCGTAAACGGGTCACAATCCTAAACAGTACAGTGTGCTCCTCGCACAATCGTAAATAAAGCAGTAGCATGGCATAAGTACAGGATCGTAAATAAAACCTTAAACTAGTTTGTGGCCCCAAGAAATAAGACGGAATCAAGCTCTGGCTCAGGGGGGTCCCATAATTCCCCGTATGTGGATAGCGCGATAAATCAAGGAACAGGTATCAAGCACTCGGGGTCCTACGGGACACAAGTGGGTGGTCGGAAACCAAATATTATCTATCACCCACCGATGCCTCTGCTTACTTACTTCAATTTTAGTTGTTAGACAGGAATTAAAGTGAACGATAAGTAAAGCCATGATCATCTCCAACATCAACATGCGGCAATACACCAACAACTGTGGTACTTGGCGACACGCAACAGCACTTGAGTAAGCGACTACGACGCGCGGGTCCAACTATCTACCAAACAACAGGTAATAGGAGGTGTCCAAGGCAATATGAGGCTGCAAGGGATATCACGGGTACGAAACTAGAGCATCGCAACACAGATAGCAATAGATCAACAGGAGGGAATAAATACTATAAAAGTAAGATAGGTAGAAAGGGGGAGATGCTCGCCTGAAAACATTGTCGAAGGTTCAACCGAAGAACGGACGACACTCGCATCAACTCAACGGCCTTATCCGCGAAGAAGCAAACACTAGAATAAACACCGGATGCAATATTTAATACTACGGCAAAAGATCGGGCATGATGCATGCATGATGTATGACATGGCAAAGGTGCAATGCAATTAGGCAAGATTAAGCGGAACCGGGGTCCCGACAATTAAATATATGGTTCTAGTTGTTTAGATACCCCGCATTTTAAATGTTGTTTAACAAGGCAGAATATATCACCGGTTCGCTACACAAATTTAAATGAGGCCAATATGAGACTAGATTTGCGCGCATATGTGCCCCATATTTAATTATTAGGTGAATCGGCATAAGGCCCCCAAACCACACAAATATGCATGCGAGTATGACAATTTAATATGCAACAGTTGTATTATATTATAAAATAGGGTTTCGGGAAGGGGTTCACACATTAGGGTTCGGCAGATCTTGGGTTCCGGGGGTTCGAGGTCGGTCTCGGGGTTCAGGGTTCGACGGAACGGTCTCGGCGGGAACGTTCTCGGACAACGGGGCAGATCTTGTCGTGCTTCAGGTTCGGGAAGGAGAACTTGTCGTCCAGGGTCTCGGTGTCCGGGGTGAAGTACTCTGCGTCCTCGAGGGAGTACTTGGCGTTCCGGGCTCTCGACGAATCTTGGCGTCCGAGAAGAAGATCATGTCGCATCCGTGGCCTTCGGGTACGGGTTCTCCGGGCTCCCATGTAGGAGATCTTGTCGCCGCGTCGAAGAACTCGGGTTCGGTGTCGGGTGTCGGTGGACTACTTGATGTTTTCCCTTAGAAGATCTTCGGGTTCCGTGAAGGAGGTCTTGGGGTTTCGAGGCTTCAATTGTCGATGGCGAACTTGGACTTAGCAGCGCATGTTCGGGTGGCTTAACGGGGTATTAGTCCGGCTTGCAGCTCTTGTTCACCGGACGGATTGTATGCAGAGTTAACATCTGGCAGCATCATCAACACCACCGTAGGACCCCTGCTGACAACACCAGGAGAGTGCCCGTGTGTCTTGATGCTGCACACGCACGGCAGCAGTGCGGCCCAGGGAAGGCCGAGACCGTCCAACGCGGCCAGGAACGCGCAGGACACGGGGCAGCGGGGCCGAGGCGGCTGCGCAGGCGCTCGATGCGGGCTTGAGGAGGCGCTCGGGGCGTTGCCGACGGGGACATGGCGAGGCGCGGGCCGACGAGGGGGAGACCTGGGGCAGCGGCCGACGACGGCGGAGCTCGGACGGGGACGATGACGAGGTGCTGGAGCCAAACGGCGTGGTCGGGGCGGAGCCGCGCGACCTTGCCAGCGAAGGAGGGAGGTCGGCGTCGCGGCGGCGGCGGAGGTCGACGAGGGGCAGCGCTCGCTGGGGAAACGCGGGCGTGGCGGCGGGGCACGTGGTTGGGGAGGCTCGGGCGATGGAGGAGGGGAGTCCGACGAGGTGTAGAGGAGGCGAGGCGGGCCGGAGGAGGTTGGGCGGCGGGGCGCCGGCGAGCGCGTCGGGGACGAGGCGGCTCCGGCGGGGTCAGAGCGGGGCGAGGAGGGACGGGGACGGCCGGAGGGCAGCGGCCGCTGGGCTCGGGGAGGCGCGGACGCGCGGTCGGGGGGGAAGAGAGCGGCCGGGAAGGGAGAGAGGCGGGAGCCGGCGCCAGAGGTGGAGAGGAGGACGAGGGGCGAGGTCGCGAGCGGGGTGGGGAGGTTGGGGAAGGGAGGAAGGGGCCAGGCGGGGTGTGGTGCTGGTGGGGCCAGAGAGGTGGGGCCGGAGGTGGGGTGGTTGGACGCGTTGCAAACGCGGGGTGGAGGGAAGCTGCATGCGACCGCGTGGGCAGAGGGAGTGGGTGGGTCCGGCGGGTCAGGGAGAGGGGTTGGTGGCGCGTGGGCCAGGCGCGGGTGGGTCGGGTGGAGGGGAGAGGGGGTTTGGGGGGCGAGGTGGCAGCAGGAGAGTGGCTGGGGGTGAGAGAGAGGATGAGGTGGCAACAGGAGATTGGGTGGGGTGAGGTGGAGGGGGGCTGGGTAGAATAGGACTGGGTAGAAAAAGGGTCTAGGTTGGACCGTTTTTAATCTGGGGGTGGTCGACTGGGTCGAATCGGCCCGTTCGACTGCCCCCATTAAAATAATTAAATAATTTATTTATTTCAAACAGACCTTTTGCAAACCGATAGCAGATAAAATAAAATAATCCGGAGACCCGGGTTTTGCGTTTGAATAAAGACGGGCCGTGTAGAAAACAAATTAGGTTTTCCGAAATAGTTTTATGCAAGCAAATGCAAGATGATGACGATGCTCAAATGCAATGTGACATGATGACATGAGCATGCGGTCATGATGATGCAATGCACAAAAACAGCGCAATTTTTTTAGTAGTGGTTTTGCGGGATGCCACACTTCTCTAAGAGTGTATCCTCATTCCAAATTTGAAAGATCACGGCTATTCCATCTCTACTTCTCCTGTATTCCTTAGGCTTTGCAACCGGCACCCATAATCCCACACTCATATACAATTCCACGATCTTATTTCTCATGTTACGCTAACCGCACGTGGACACAATGGATCCACATCCAACGAGGCCTCAATATACATAATGACAATCAACAAACCATAATGATACTCCTAAAAAATAGCGTTGGTTTAAAGTAAGTAAGAATGTTCACCGGTAGTAAAAGATCATAAAAGCTCATCTATTTTTTTTAACTTTTGCAAAGTGCAACAAAGAATATTGACACCACGGTAATCTTTCTAGCATCATATAAGCGGTCTTGATATATACCTCACATACTGTGGAATGCCAACTTAGAATGGCTATAGGACTTATGCAAAGCACATGGAACATTACCAAAGCGGTCTTCCTCTATCCCTCACATAGCAGTGTTTCTCCGAGATTCCTAAACACCAATTCAACAAAGTAATCACAAAAGCTAATTACTGAAAATTCGAAATTATCATGGTTCTCGTACAAATCAATCTTATAATTTATATTTTAAGATTCTCAAACCTTACCTAGCCTAAATGTGTCATTATACAACACATCCCTACCCGGTTTAAACACATTTTGATAAATGAAATGTCATGACAACCCCACTGATCATCGACTTCAAACAATTAAACGAAAGAGGATCGTGCGAGTCATCTTCCACGAGCACGAAGCAACCAGTATTAGCAGAACTTCAGGAATCAAGAACTGGTAATTTAGAGATGGATTGCTCCTCTTGTTCAGAGATGTTCAAAGAAAAATGACCATTAGAGACGGAATTTTACAGGAAGAAAATCAAGAAGCAAGAAATCTCACATTGATACCTTGTTATTCTGCCTCCTCGTAGTTTTGGTGTCCTTGCAGACCTCCATGTCATTGCTGACGACGCACCACACTATCTATCTACATCCCCTTGTGCAGGTACTTGTCGTAGTTCTCCCCCATGCATGTGTTGCTTTCGTTATCCTACCGTCCGCTGCAAGACCGCTATTACCGATGTCGTCCTTAACGATGCCAATGTTAAGGAAATAGAGACATAATATCACTATCTTAAGAATAAATGGTAGCATGGTAGATTCAGGGTTTAGAAACATCAATTGTACTTTTGAATCATGGTAGTTTATAAGATATGTTAATAGTGGTAATATTTCCTACCGTAGTAGCACATAGATACTATCGTATGTATTACTATTTTACAAGTTTAATGCCCGTGTGCGCCAACTCTGCTCAAATTTCTTTACTCGATGCTTATGTAAATTGAGTCAGTTAACTTGGAACAGAGGGGGTAATAAATATGTATATTGACATATTAAAAAAATAAGATTACCTTTGTTAGAAATATTTTATGATGGAATATATAACTTGACTATGTGTACAGAAAGAACATAAATTTACTCCATGTTAAATGTAAAATAGGGCTGTAGTCACCCAAACGACGAGCACTTTGCCCAACCAAACACACACTTCTGCTTTCATCGTTCACTCTCTAGCCCATCTCCACAACCCTAGAACTACCGCCAGATGAGACATCTCAACAATTTCCCTCGTTGCATGGCCCATTGCACCAGTTCATTCTCTGGACCGTCTCCACAACCCTAGAACTATCGCCAGATGAGACATCTCAACAATTTCCCTCGTCGCACAAACCCTTGCATCCCAACTCGCTGACCTTGTTTCCACTGAGCTTGAGCCGCCCGGATTCTCTCAGGCTGCCAGAACGTATGGGGGGATCTTCTACAAAGAGACGATGGAGCACCTTCGGCCATACTCAAGCAAGGTAGGTGTTCAAATGTCAGGGGTGGAGGAGTTTGCAACTCACAGATCTTGCTGTCCTATCTGCTTTTTTCATGTTCTATTTGCACATTTCCAACCTATAGAAAAATTTATATCCTAATCTTTAGGTGAGACAGGTCAGACATTTAGATTTCCAAAATGATATACAATTGTTTTCACATGTTTTTTACATACGATGTTTCTCGTATTGTTACCAAAAGAAACTTTTAGCGTTTTTTAGAAGAAAAAAACAGCTTCTCTTATGTCAGCATATAACACATAATGCGCTCCCTGAAACATCAAAGGTTACTCAAAAGAAAATCTGAAAAATATACATGGTTATACAATGAATACTAAATACAATTTCTCCTAGAATACCAAGTACCATTTATCCTTCGATAATGGAAAAATATATCAGTGAACATGCAAAAATTAATCTAGCTAGTAGAAGTAGAAAACAAAATATGTAGGAAATGTAACACACAGATGAATATAATTTCGATGAAAAGGAGCAAAAATTCTAAAGTGGCCTTGTTGTGGCCTAGTTGGAGTTAGAAATGAAAAGGTTACATAGCTGAATGAGTCATGGATAGAAACATAACTTACTATGACGGAAAGAAACGATCCTTGCAATGAATTGTATTGTCAAGTCCTTGCACTTTGATCCAAGCATATCAGCTACATGCTTTCATTCTCTAGCTAGAACTTCTAACTGCATAGACTGCCTACTTTGTTAGGGTCTTAAATCTAGAAGAATGAACACCACATCAACCAAATGGGAATCACTATGAGTAACTTTTTTAAATAGACCATATTAATCAGAATTTAAATGGGTTTTGACAAGTGACGTTCACTAATAAGCTGAATCAGATCATTTGTGATAGGCAAGTGCATGCTTTCGACAAGTCAAAATATGTTTCATCATTTTCCTAAAATTAGAATGCTTTCAGAATGGAATATTTAGCTACACAAAATAACCACTTTATATATAAAAGACATACTTTATCTGAATCTCTATCAAGGTTCCCAATGACGTTATCCATGGAATAGTGCTTCATTTAGTGAATCGTCTTTGAATCTGTAGTACCCAAATAAGATCCACATTTGGTTAGAGCGATGATGGCTAGTAGTTAGATTTCCCTCCAGTCTCCGCATCCAACAAATGGTCGACCCCTGCAGTACATGGTCAAATCAATTAATTTCCTAAACTGCTAGGATGTCGAAGCTGATCTAACGATAACGAAAATCATGCTGGGGCATTATGTGCCGAGTAGGACACAAGCCTTAAACCTTAAGCCCGCCAAACAAGGGCATTTTCCATAGCCTTGCAATGGCATCTTCGCGCCTCTCATTGCTACCAAGTGATCTTCTCACCAAATATATGATACAGGGGAGAAAATAAATCAATTAGACATAATAAATCATCAAATATCAAGCATTGGAAAAAATAATTGAAGCAACAATGTTATGGTTTGGATATAGACATTGGTACCTATTCTGTATAGTTAGGACAAAATTATTGAAACAATATTACATGCATAGATCCTACAGAATTTATTGGTCGGTCCTCATCAAATATACCTTTTCAACCACAAGCAACAATTAATTGCCCAAATGCTGCCATAATAAGGAATAATGTAGAAAAGTACGGATTGCTGAGGGTGGTCTAAGCGTGCGAACAAGAGAAAAATACCTAGATACTCCAATGGACATGCATTTGAAAAGGGCAGTACTACGCGTCCCCTGGGGATTTGTGTTTTTTATCCCCCGGGTCCCCAGCCAACCACGTGTCCTCCTTTTGGTTTAAAATCCCGCTTTTGCTATAGACATACCCGTTTTTGCTACAAATAGTCCCGTTTTTGGTACAACGTAGCAAAAAACGGTTCGACCCAGAAAATAGAAAATTAGACTGGACCTCACCGGAGAGTTCACCGGAGACATCGCCGACGACCGTGTAGCAAAAAAGTTGTGCTAATGTAGCAAACCCGACCTCGCCGGAGATCTCACCGGAGACTTTCGCCGGTAGACCTCCGGACACCGTGTAGCAAAAATTTTATGCTATTGTAGCAAAACCACAAAACTGTGGTAGCAAAAAAAAGTACTAATGTAGCAAAAAAACAATTTCACCGGTGATCTGAATTTATCGACTTGCAGCAGCAGGGCATCCATGGCGGACTGCTCGTAGCAGATGTTGTCATTTGTAGCAGCGTTGGACGGCCTTTGCAGCAAACGATAGCAGTGTTTATAGCAGCGACGGAGATGGCGTTTAGCGATTGCAGAGCCGGCGGCCATGGCATTCGGCTTGCAGCAGATGTGCCCATCTTTTGTAGCAGCGTCTGCCGGCCTTTGTAGCAAGCGATAGTATACTCGTCGGCATCGGTCGGTAGGAAAATTTCATGCCGTACGTAGCAAAATCCTCCGGTCGTCGCTAGCAAAATTCATTGACGGAGAAGACATCTGCTCGTAGTAGGTTGTAGCACTTTCATCTGCCGCTCGTAGCAGCGTACGACGTGCTGTAGGTAGCACCACCGCACGTCGTGGGTAGTAGCACGGCGTGCCATAGGTAGCACCACCACGCGTCGTGGGTAGCACCGGCGCCTGCTGTACGTAGCACCGCCGCGCGCTGTGGGTAGCAGCACCGCTCGCCCCAACGTCCCCATTGATGCAGCACTTGCTTCTACTGCTCCGACGGATTATTCGAGCCAGAGAGAAAATCCGGCCATCACGCGAAGCTGGGAGTCGCGCGCTGCGCCAGCGATCCGACGTCGGAGCCCATGCCGGCAACGACGGGGGATCAGGTCGGCGTCGTGTGGGAATGGATGGCGGAAAAGAGCGGGCAGCGCGAGGGAGGATCTTGCCGGAGGCGGGGCTCGGTCCGGCGGGATCTCAGTCCAACAACGACAAGCAGCTCTGGTGAGAAAGGTCATGGCGTGAGAGTACAGGAGGGAAAATACAGATACACGAAGGAGAGCAACGAAAGGATAAGCTTTATGGGCGGTGGGCTGGTGGGACCAAGCAACACGTGTCGCACGCGGGAGCCGGGGGGACGCGAGACACGCGATCCCCCGGATGATGTCTATCATTTTCCATTTGAAAATCGTATTGGCTAGCCAAAAACACAGTATGCAACAAAACGAGTGTATAGCATGTTCATCGTTAGGAGGAAGTGTGTATTCATGATCTCACCTCGTAATCAACAAAAACATATAATCAAAGGTAGAATTTGGAAGGCTCTTTTAACCGATCTTTGCAACTATTTCCATTAATGAACCACCTTTTTCTTCCTGACCACTATTGTTCGCTCTTCTACGTTGACATAACCCTATGGCAAAACAAAACACATCAAAATATTCAAATCTATGTGCAGAAATTCAGTGTGCCACCGGACAGTAAGCAATAATTAGGGTAGTGTAGAACCAATGTTGTTGATCCAAATATAAAATCTATACTATTAAAAAATCTGTACAGAAAATCTATACATCTCAAGGAACTTGGCACAATACAACAAATACAAAATCTGTGCAGAATCATGCATCCTATCAGTATCTCACGGATCAACAAATATATGTAAAAAAGCATCATCCATTGTATAATACAAGATCTCATCGAATCATGTAATGGAAAGCCAACCTTGGCGGGGAACCCCTTGTTGCTGGATGCAGTTGTAGCACGGACTGGCCGACGGTAGACATCGAACAACATCGACTTGGGTCTTGGCCTTGGGAAAGAGGTCGAAGGCTGCGAACGACGGCGACCTAGGTGTCACGAGAAGTGGGTAGAGGCAGACATACAATGGCGACCTAGGGAGAGCAGAGGCCAGAGGCGGACCAACGAGCGGCGGCGACCTTGGCTCGTGTCTGGCAGCTACTTGGGTGTGAGGTGGCGGCTTACAGTGAAGTTCCTGTGGGGCGCGTCCGACAACGGCGCTGGCGCCAACGAAACCCTAGCCTCTTGCGCTCGGTTTGCTCGAGATATAGAGGAAACTCAAAAAAATCTAGTTGAATGAGGCCAACCTGTCGTCGCCCAGTTTTGTTCGTGGAGAGAAGAGCAGGGTCGTCGTACTACCGAACCAAATCCAGTTGAATGGAGGGCGACAGAGTCTGCGCCATCCCCGGCAGCGCGGAGGAAGGGCGACATCGTTTGCGTCATCCCTTGCCCATGGAGGAACAGCGGCAGCGCCTGCATCTCCAACCGCATGGAGGAACGACTGAAGCGGCGCGACGCCATTATCGTTGCGAGGATGGGCGGCGGCGCATCCCTAGCCTGCGAAGCAATGAAGGCAGATGCAGGTTTTGCATCCCGATGCGCAGGGGAACCACAAAGGAGCTCATCCCTAACACAGGACGGAACGTCATGGATCGGCCAGTGGGATCTGGCCCGTGTGCAGTGGAGTGTAGAGGCCATGATTTTCTCAGATCTCTAAGAACTGAAAAGAGGAGAAGATGACCGAACTGCAGGTTAGTTGGTTCTGGCGTGAGGGAGTAACATCGATAATTTCGGGATTTAGACCGATGACTGCGTGCATGCGTTAAACAAGGGAGCGCGGCCAAGGAGGAGGAAACATCGTGATTAGCGTAATTGTGAATTAGTTGTACATCATAATTGCGAGCAGTTACCAATTTTTTTGACGCGCCTGGAAACTGGGACAGCGGAGAGAAGGGGGGATCTGATGGCCCTACTTCTTCCAATGTTTGGTGAGTGTTTTTGACGGTCATGATTGCTCCAATGTTTGAAGTTTGATGGCGACCTACGATCACCAACATTCTTTTAATAGTAACTAGTTGAGTGCCCGTGCGTTGCTACGGTTTCATTTTTCTTGTTACAATATGAAATTTATGCAAATGAATCTTCACATGCATAGAAAGAGACATCAACATAGTATTCTAAAAAACTACTATTCCACTTTGCTTAACATGTAATTTTATAAAATGCTACTCCTTCTGTTTCTAAATATAAGACATTTTGACAAGTCAATTTGAATGGACAAATCAACTTATCATTGAGATGCCACGTGCAACCCATAAATCACATAAAAATTTATATAAAAAAGTAGAGTGATTTCTTGAAAATTTGAAATTTCCACGCACCCTTATTTCTAACTCATACAAATATCCTGAAATACCGTTCATCTTTAGGAAAGAACATGCTTCCTGTAATCAAATACAACACATTACAAATGTATCTTGCAGAAATTATATTATCTGTTATCTAAACGCCCACTTTCTCCATATGTATACGCTTCAATCGTTAATATTCGTTAATATTCTTATGTGTCTCCTCAGCGTATGAATATTCTTCAAGCAACTTCTGCCTAGTATCTTTATAGTATAATCAAGTGAAAATATAGAATCTCCTTGTTGGAAAGTCAAAATCATTTAAAACAATTATCACCACCACACACATCAATTCAGGCGTCCTTCACAAAAAGCGAGATACCATTCTCAGAACTGCAGAGGTAATCAAAAAGTGAGATGCCATTCTCAAAACTGTGGAGGTAATTGCCTTCAGACACTATGATAACTAATCTGGCAGATCAAGATGGATATATTAAGACTGGAAATATTGACACCAAATCGCATTCATAGAACATGACAACCGGAGATGCGCAAATATTCTCGGTTGGAAAATATATGAATGACTCAAACATCTCTTCTAGCCTTTATAGGTGTTACAATAAAAAACCAGGTACATAGTAGTGGTATAAAAGGAAGTGAAAACAGTACTTGAATAAATCATGCCTCCCATTTTGAAGGGCAACTCCTCCGGGCATGTAGTTCCTTGTATAACAGGAGCTTCTTCGAGTGTCGTAGTATCGTCAGGTACTGAGGCATGGCAAGCACTCCGAACAAAGCAATAAAGTGCATACCATCTTGCTGAGGATATTCTTAATTGATAGAACAACCTGGCAGAAAATAGTTAGCAAACGCTAACAGACAAAGATTCCATGCACATTTGTTCTCTATGGACAAGCACTATTTTCAATCAATTGAGAGTTAGCTGTCAAGCTTGCCCTTTTAACCATGCAAGAAGCAATTAAATATATGATAATATGTCTTACCTAGAAAGAAAATAATTGGTTTGTAAGTCATTAGTGTATCCTGATTTGATAAAGTTGCACTTGTATTACATAGCAGCCAAACTTGAAAGCTTGAAAGCCGGAGAAACCGAAAGGCCAATGTATAGTCTAGAGCTATCGGGAACATGAGATGCCAAAATAATAAGCACGCAAAAAAGATATATCACTCTAAAGTATTGGAACACACATAAAAAATAATTGGACAATTTTTCAAGATGATACTTTTGTGTGACAAGAAACGGCTTAACTTGCAACCAGTTAGTTACATGATTATAGTCATTCTTCATATATAACATAGCCCACCAACATCATGCAAAATTTATAAATGTAGACACATCATCTACTTCTACTTCTTCAAGATAGTTTTTGAGATAAAAGAATATATCTATACACAGAAACTATTAGGAGACATCAAAAGCTGCTACTACACAAATAGAAAGACAAAATGATCTGCAAAATACACCAGCTAAAGATGATTTCAGACGTGTCATCTGGTGAGCTCGCATGTGTATGGTAAACAAAAATTATCCATACCTCGGCGGAGTTCCTACTGGGAGAAGCTCAACAGGAAGGAGTCGAGCGGGGCGGTGGCAGAGCAGGGAAAGGCGAGGGCGGAGCTTGTATGAGAAAATCACAAAGAATGGCCGTGTACCCTCCAAGAAAATACAGCAAAGGTTTATAGTTTTCTTTTTTGTTGTCTTCTTAAACCTGCATTGAACCAAAAAATTACTCACTTTTATGAAACTAAAATAAATAATCAAAGAGAAGTTTGAACAACCGCAAAAAATAGGGGCATGCTTGATTAAACAAATTCAGATTGCAAAGAGGTAGAAAATATATTCAGATATAAAGATGGAGAGCATAAAATAGAGTCATAGCCTCATAGGGAAGCATCATATTTAAAGTGATCATGATTTGTAAATGCAGAGAACGCTCCAGCTTAATTCGGATGCTAAGTAATCTGAAATCATGGGGCCTTCCTGAGATGCAAATTGAAAAAATAATTCAGTGTGGCTGCATAAACAAACCAATAAGTTGGTCATCTTAAATTTAGAATATTGTATTGCAATAAAAGCATAAAATACTACTGTAAAAAGGCTTAAGAAAAATATTGCTTCAGAGTTATTCTTCCACACAATAAAAAAATATGTTCATTGCTCAAAAAGGCACATGTTTACGCTAGGAAAATATCTTTTATGTCAATCTAAGACCATAGCTAGAAACCTATGGCCGAAGCATAAAAGGTAATAACATAATTCGAGGAAAAGGCAATGAGCATCGACATCGTGCTTACCAACTGCACGTCGTGGGCACCGTAGGATTTCAAGGAGCATGAACACTGTAGGATTTCAAGGAGCAAGTCTCTACCACTCACAACACAAGGCCCACCCAGTACCTTATTTATCTTCCACATCTACTTCAACTCCTTTTACTTTAGGAAAATCACTCCTACCTGCTTCTCCTCCCTCTCTAGCCTCACACAAGCTAACACACCTCCAGGTTTTGGCAGAATGATACATCCGGTCTGGCGCTCCATATGGGGAAGGTCAGCGTTGTCATATGTTGTCTGCTCCCCTCCCGCACAGAAGCATGTGGAGGATACAATGGCAGCGTTCTTTGCAAAATATAAGCTTAACAAAACTGCAAGCATAAAAGACATATATCAAACTATACTGTGCTAATCAACAAGCCCTATTACCAGTAAAAGAAGCATACTGGAGCGTGTGATCTATGCAAATAAAATCAATAGCAGCACAACACGACGTCTCGTCTTTGTCTACATAAAACATAAGTACCAACATGAACACTCAAAACGACTAACTTGGGCTTACAGCCCAAGCATATGATATGCTTGACCAAAAATATTTTCTCCTATAATAGTACATCAGAGGAAACATTTGTTATTTTTAGTACACTGGACATAGAGGTGGAAATCAAAATAAAGTTGGTAAAATACTAACTCCTCCAAAAGCATTTATCGAAAGCAAACAGAGCATGTTCAAATCCATAATTACTCCACCAAGATCAAAAAAAGGTACATCCTAGAGTGCTGTTTCTGAATTTTTGCACCGAACAAATTTAATTATTTGACCAAGAATAGCAGAAAAACCAATGGTTAGAGATAACATGAGGTATTTGGGGAGAATACAATACCATAACGAGGTGGTACTGTATATGACGCAACAAATGATAAATCCTAAAAGTTGTGTCGTCTGACATATATGTACATTGAGAGGGTCACAAAAAAGCATGGGATTTTGCATCGATGGTGGTCATTGCTCAAAACAGATTCATTTACTCAAGTTGCGCATAGTAGTCATCGTACCAAGTCAATTGATGTTTGCTTGACACTTCTGGTACATGGCATCAGGCAAGCCCCACCACATCTGCTGCTTAGAACGCATCCAGTACCACACCTCAGAGTCATTCATCTCGTCATGCCTCTTCCTGATGTATGCCACCTACTAATATTTTCCAAATAGTTGAATGTGCCATACATGAATCATGATGAAAGATTGCATATAGTATTTGCCTAGGTAGGCAGAAAATTAAGAAAAAAGTAACCCAACCATGATATTTTGATGGACTTTCCTGTCAGGTGACTCACAAATTATATTCTGACGATAACTGGTCCTGTCGAGCTTTCATAAAATCGTAAGTAAGAAAATATGAAACAAACCTATCACAACAACATATGTGTATGTCGGTAAACTAAAGATAATAGATATATCGGTAAGCTGAACAAACATAATCATAGAATCAAAATCAAGATCACAAAAGGTCACATGCAAAAGTTGTGCCATGTCTTGAAGCACACAACACCGACGGGGAAATAAAATTCGTCTAATTACAACATGGCAGTGTGTCTTTAGTATGCATTTTAGTGAAAATATTTTTTTTATAAGAACAGTCCCATAATTCAGTTAGAGTTTTAATTTTAAGACTGAGCTTACGATCGAGGGATCAAAATGGCATACTTATACACATGTCCTGTGACGAGGAAGATCGGATGGACCAGCGTGAACGCCAGCTTGTACAGTCGATTCGCGGAGCACTGAACCTTAATCAGGAGGCGGTTGCAGTGGTCGCGCACGGTGACGACGCCGCGTCTGATGTGGATATCGTACCAGCTTTCGTCTTGCTGGCCAAGTCTCACGACGTTGCTCCAGAGAGCGGGGATGAAGAATACTTCCGTGAACACGCGGTGGTCTCCCCCATCGACGGAACACCACTGTGCCGTGTCCGTGGATGTCGACCACAAAACCATCCGCGAACCGCACCTTTCCAGAGACGGATCGATCCAGCTCGGCGAAGGCATCCATGGATCTGGTCATGTGGTTCATGGCTCCAGTATCGGGGAACCACACCTAGCCATCACGGTCGCCTCCATGAGAGGGAGTGATGGCGGCACGCTCTTCGTTGAGGAAGATACTCGTGCCAGTGCGTGTGACGACGGCGTGCGATGTGAGCGCGACGCCATCGGCAGGGTGCTCGATTACCTCCTCGGCGCACGCCATCATGAGCCTAGGGCCATCGTCCTCCTCGGCCTGGACCAGGTTCACGGCCGGCGGCGCCGCCGCTGTGGCAGTGACAGGTTCTTCCCGTCCGTGGCGCGGCCATTTCCACGGCCGTCGCCCTTGCTGCCAGATCCGCTCCCGCGTGGCTGCTTCTTCCTCGCCTCCCAATACTCAGTGAGAAGAAGCTGGGCCTCCGAGTTGTTGCCATGTTCTCTGTCCAGCCTCTCCTCAACGGCGCACAAGTGGCCACGACTTCCTCGAGCGTGAACATGGTCGGATTGAGCATAGTCTCGATAGAGAATGCGATATGCACGAAACGCGTGGGCACGATAGACAAGAATTTCCTAACAACCTTCTCCTCACTGACCGTGTCACCGAGGGAGCATAGGGCGGAGGCGAGGGTGGAGAATTGATTGGCGAATTCGTCGATTCGTTCGTTGGCCTTGAATGCGAATGACTCGAACTCAGTTCGCAGCCGTTGCACGCACGCGTCATGCACGCGGTCGTTCCCCTCGTACTGCAGCCGGATCGCCTCCCAGGCTGCCTTGGCACTCCCCTTCCCGATAAGCATGCAGTGCATCTCGGAAGGGGTGGAACAGAGCAGCACCGCCAGCGCCTGCTTATCCTCGCGTCGGGAAACTCTGCCGTCCTCGATCCCCGGAGGTTGACCTCCATCACCATGGCCGAGTTGGTGTAGCTGCTCCACATCAGCATCGGGAACGAAAGGCTAGTGCCTCTACTACCGCCAGTCTCGCGCACCACCTCACACTGGAGGATGATTTGGCTGCTACCGCCACCGCGCCAAACTCTGCTACGCCCACGACTCGGCGAGTGCCTTCGCTGCTCAGGTGGTGGGGTTACGGATTGGCGCGGCGGCAGAGTATTGCCAGTGTGCTCTCCTTGCGACATTGCAACGTGGCTCTGATGCCAATTGTCACCCTGAAATCAAAACAAATCGAAACAAGAAATCGAGGGAGATAGACTTAGGTGTTTTTGTGCTGCGCAACGTTCTGCAGCTTTTCTTCCTTCCTTTTATTCATAGGCAAAGGGAAAACATGCCAAGCTTTGTGCTCCATGACCGACAGTGTCATCCCATGATCCGCGCAACGCGCTCAACCACCTACATCGAGCTAGTGGTGCACAATTCGCAACCAACCAGCGAGCTAACAAAACAAACTGCTAACACTAAGTGACGAAATTGACGAAGTGTCACGAAACAACACTTGCCAGAAACTTCAGAGGCGAGAGAGACAGGGTTTAAGCAACATACTAAACTATTAAAATTTACCTTCCAAAAGTCATTAGATTCTTCTATTATCCAAGTCAATAATTATGTTTTTAGTAGTGAAACATCAAAAAAAAACTACAGAAGGGTGCTCGAGTAAAACATCAAAACAAAGTACCAAATGGTGCTCAGTTGAGTAACGTGAAAGATATGATTAGTATATAAGAGAGCCAAAATTAATTCCGTCATGTGCCTTTTCTTCCTGATCTATGGCGTCCATATCCTACAAGTGAAAACACCAACTATTTAAAGCATAGCCAGAGAGGTGCCGACAAGCAAAACTACCATACCAGAAGAGAGAGATGCAGATTTAGCAATTCAGCCGGAATAAGCACGCCTATATAACCACGAACCACACACTGGATTACTAAAGATACTGACCGGATAATTTGAGGGAAGTTGACGCTGCGCCTGTAGGATTTCTTATCATCGGAGGCGCCACCCCATGCCCTTGCAGATGAAATTGAGATTCTCGTGGTGTAGCCGCCGGAGATGTAGGTGATGTAGGATGCCCTCCAGCGAGAGGACGGCTGGGCGTGGGGCTGGGGGCTGGGGGAGCGGAGGATACGGGAGGGATGGCGGCGACGGGACTGTGCTAGGGCTTCATGGGAGAGGAGGTATTTTTAGATGATGGGAGAGGAGGTTGGTTCCATTTTTTTTTTCGGGTACCTGTATTTTTCTAGGCCAAAGAGAGTCCGTAAGTTTGCTCCGTAGAGATTCGTCCGTACGTCTAGAATTTCCGATTTTTCTACTAATCGGTGGCAGTGGATTGTAATTAGCTAAGCAAAGAAATGACGATGTACCATCAGCCGATCTAGACCATTGGACGTGGAATGAACGGTTTTGATGGATCTAATGTTTGACGTCAAACTTGTCGAGACGACCTACGATCACCAATATCCTTTTAATAGTAAAGATAATTCCCAAAAAGGAAAACCAAAACAACCATGTGCTCCCTCCGTTCACTGACATTTAAGCTTTTCACTAACATGCACTTGTGTAGACATGTCTTAGTGTGTAAGTTTACTTATTTTAGAATGTATCTAATCTACTGTGAAATAGCTAAAATGTCTTATATTAGTAAACGGAAGGAGTACAAGTAAATCACAAAAGTTGCCAGAGATTGTGGCTGCGGGGCCTCAAGTGTTCGTTTTTCACGGTCGTTGGGTATTGTCGAGGATATTTCATACTTCCTTCATTTCCAATTAGATGTTAGAGATTGTCTAAATTCGCATATATCTATATAAAATGTGTCTACACGAGTGTGAATCTAGACAAATTTCATACTCTATTCGGTTTAGATGTCAGAGATTTGTCTATTCACATGTATCCATATATAAAAACGTGCTTAGATACATCTGAATCTAGATAAATCCGTGACATCTAATTCGAGACAGGATTCCACGAAGCAAGCCATGATAAAGCTTGTCAAGTGCAATATGTTCAAACAGGTTCAATCCTTAAATCAGGCATATGTCACACACACATAAAGTGGCAAACCATTAGGTTTTGCGATCCATGGTCGCATGGATAAGATAATTTGCATACTAATCGGGATTACCCCTTAGGACATTACACATATAAGGACAAGTCATGACTCAACTCAAGTGGCTCAAACTTCAGAACCCTTGTTTCAAAGGAGCCCCACCATTCCATCAAGGAAATCATGATCAAGCTAGTGAAGATCTCATCCAGTTAGTTGCATCTCCATTGTAATCCTTTCGATAACTAAAAAAAAAAGTAAAGTAAGATGTAGGTATTGCTTGAACCTAGGTGTATTATTGTCTCTGTCATCTACTTCCTCCGTTTCAAAATATAAGATGTTTTAAAACGGAGGGAGTATTATAGAGTTCTAAGGGTGTCCCCTCTTTGCCTCGCTTAACACCCAGATATATGTAGGGTACATCGATATGTAACATATCATTAACATCTCCTTAGGTTGTTTGATCTTTGCTTGTCATTGCTTCTCATATCACCTACCTCTCTTTTTCGTTCTCTCTTCCTCACCAATGGCCAACCACCACGAGTGTGTAATGGCGAGGCACCAAACAACCACAAGCACACATCTCCATTCCCTAAGCATGTGTATTTCGTGTTGTGTAATTGTGTTCTTAAAAAAAGTCAAGACCCACAAGCATCTTCCTAAGCATGTGGATCGGGCACACCGATGAATTCATCGGGTATAGAAGCATGTTAACTATAGCCTCGGGGATTTCTGTCAATTTCTGTCAACGCTGGATGTGGTCGGCCACCCTCGCCCGCTCCTTTATCCTTGTGCTTATCCTTCCTAGATGGATGATAATGGAATGTTCTTTGGGAAAGATAAGAACCAAAATTCGACTCATAGACATTCTGGATAAAAGCCGAGTAAACATTTCAAGTGCAAAATAGATATTATAAGTACTTAACAAAAGCATCAGATAAAGCAGACGAGCAGAGTATACACAACCATTTAATCAGAACTCCATTGCCATGGATCTCTTCTACGTACAGCAGAGTCTCCGAATAAACACGGCCGCGCCAGGGATTTGTGGCGATACAGATAAAGCGAGGGCGTACGTGCACCGCATCACGATCATTAATTAGGTCCTCTTGACGGGGTCGAAGTTGGAGACGGCGACGACGGCTCCGGCGATGCCCGCGAAGACGACCCCGCCGGACACGATGCTGAGCAGGAAGTTCTTGAGCGACGGGGACAGCCCCGGCCCGGCGGCCTCCGCGACCTCGGGCAGCACCAGCGCGGCCGCGACGGCCGCCGCGGTGAGCCCGGCCGTCAGCTTCTCCTGCACGGACGCCGACGACGCCCTGACGGCCGTCATCCTCGCCGCGGGCCTCGGCCGGATTGCCAGGGGCCGGAACGACGACGCGGCGCCGAGAGGCTTCTTGAGCCCGGCGACGGAGAGGGGCGCCGCGACGGCGGACAAGGACGCGGTGGCCATTGTTGCGCGCGTGCGTGGGTGCGTGGTGGCGGCGTCTCCTTGGCTGGCTGGCTGGCTGGCTGGCTGGCGCGAGGTGTGTGGTCTGTGTGGGGGACGGGATGGTTGGCGCGGAGGAAGGTTAAAGTAGGACTGGTGGAGGCGGAGGGGAGATCGCGGCGTGCCAGGTCGGCGCGGGAGTCCGACGTGGGGAGCTCCCGTCGCGCCGTTGCGGGATAAGGCTTATCCTCGGAGGAGCCATGTGGCTGCGCCTGTTCCAGGTTTGGATTTCCAGGCCGGGTCTCGTTGGCGGAGGTCCCCCCCGCGCCGCGTCCCTGTTATCTTTTCACCTCGGTAACGTGTGAAAATGTGAGTGTATCGCGGAAGAATACGAAGCCAGCGAGAGAAGAACTGCTTCTGGGACGTGTTCGCTTTACATTCGGTTCAATATATTGCTCTGCAAATTTGCTGTCGAAACTCTCGTTGCAAAATTACGTGGGTGCACAAGGCACCGTGTGTGTTTACCCAGACGCAAGTTCCACAAAATTCTCACAAACGTTGTTGCATTTACACCGTGTGATGGAATGTGGGGCAAAATTTTAGCAAGAAGATTATTCCTTTTCTTGAATTTTATTTTATTATGTATAGCACAGAACAGTAACAAATTTGCACACGTACAACCACCTGAATCGTTCTAAAAAAAACCACCTGAATAAAAAATTTCAGTTTTTATATAGTCTATAAATTGTAAATATGCAATTTTGGCAAACAATCTTTACTTATAAAAATACCGGATTTAACAAATTAAACAAATCCTGAGCGTTGTTTTTAGTGTCTTCAAAATGGCGAGACAACGGCTACATCTTAAAGTTAGAATAATGTTTTTTTTGCCTTATCCTCGCATTGGTCATGTGTCTAGCGTTGATTGGGCGCGTGGAGTCACATGTTTGAATCTCCTCGGGTTCACTCGGTTCCCGTGTTCGTTGTTGTGGTTTTGGTCGGTTTCTTTTGATCTACGTTTGTCATACTACTCTGGTGTGTTGGTCCTTCGGGGTTTTTGCATGGCAATTTCATGTCTCTCTACTAAAACAAGCTCTACTACGACAAGTTTTATCGACGTTTTAAAAGATCACGGTAAGTCGCCCATCCAAACAGTCGAAGACTTATTTTCCTCAATAACGAATATTTTCCAGTGATCCCTAACCTCTTAAATGCATTGTGCATACCAACTTATCGATTCCACGCAAAATTCATGCAAAAGAAAAAGGTTCATCAAATGATCATAAAAAAGCGGTCCAAAACATGGATACAAAGTTTGTCTTCGCCGAAGGTGTGCCAACTAGTACCAAGTGGCAACAAATATGTGAGAATCCTACAACCTTTGAATGACAAATAGTTACCACTGAACTCCATTTTCTCTATGTGTCAAGACAAGAAATCCTCTCCTCCAAGAAAGAAACCCCAAGAGATGATTGTTGAAGATATGTCCTAGAGGCAATAATAAAAGTAGTTATTATTATATCTTTGTGTTTATGATAAATATTTATATTCATGTTATAATTTTATTAACCGAAAACATTAATACTTGTGTGATTTGTAAACTTGTTAGAGTCCCTAATAAAGTGAAAGGATAGAGATGTCGCCTAGAGGGGGGTGAATAGGCAATTTTAAAACTATTACGGTTTTGGCTTGATAGAATGCGGAATTAAACTAACGTTTACAAGCACAAAACCTAAATACACTAGGCTCAACTAAGTGCACCAACAACAACTTAAGCTAAGCAAGATAGCACAAGATAAATATACCACAAGTGATAAGCAAGATATAAGTACTTCAAGCTTGATGGCTATAACAAGGAAAGTAAGCTCGGATATAGAGATAACCGAGGCACGGGGAGACGAAGATGTATTCCTGTGTTCACCACCTTTGGGAAGGGGGGCTACGTCACGTTGGAGAGGTGTGGGGTTCCACGAAGGATTCCTCACGCGCCACAAAGGCTCACCTTCTTCTCCGAGTCGATCCCACAAACAAAATAGGTCCTTTCCTTATGGCTAGCTTTTCCTCCACTCCGGAGATGCCAAGCTCCACAACCACTTCACAAGCTCCACAAAGGGGAAGCCCGGGCCTCTTCACAATCTTCCACGAAGAGGACACCGCGACACCAACCGTCAAGCCAACTAGGAGGTCACCCTCCAAGAGTAACAAGCTCACGGTCTCTCACTCGAACAAATCGTAATGGAGAGCGCAACACTTATGCAAGAATGCAAAGCAAGAACACCAAGGGTGCTCAAATCCTTCACTCTCAAATCCCACAAAAGCAACAAGTGCTAGGGAGGAATTAGAGAGGAAGAACAATGGTGGAAACCAACAAATGACTCCAAGATCTAGATCCAATGGGTTCCCCTCACTTAGAGGAGGAATTGATTGGTGGGGATTGTAGATCTAGATCTCCTCTTCCAAAGCCCTCAAAAAGATGCAAGAATCATAGGAGGGAAGGGAGAGGAAGAAAGCTCAAAGGGATCAACAATGGAGGTCAAAAAACGTGCTCAAGAGCCTTAGAACTTTGGGGAAGAAGCCCCCTTTTATACCCCTTCAAGGGGGTCACCGTTGGAAGCAAGATGCGCTAGGCGAACACGTTTCGGCAACGAAACCGGCGCCGCCGGATCAGCCGCCAGAATTTCCGGTGAAAACCGAAAGTTCCGGTACAAACCGAAACAACATACAGAACAGTTTTTCGGCGGTTTGCCGGAAATTTCCGGCGATCACCGAAATTTCCGGCCATAGACTCAGTCCGCCGAATTCCCGCCGGAATTTCGTTGGAACCAAACAGGGCACACAAAAAAGACGATAACTTTTGCGTCCGAACTCCGATTTCGATGATCTTGGGCTTGTTTTGACGAGGACAACAAGCCCTACAAGATGGTGCAGAGAAACATCATAGTCCAGCAAATAAGGATAGAACCAAATAAAGAAAGGTAAGAATCCTCCCTACACGAAGAACCGATAAAACCTTCAAACTCGAAAATGCCGTAGAAGATGCATACGGATTCCGTTTTCGAGGAACTTGGGCTTGTTAAAGATATAGAAACAAGCTCAAGAACCTCACATGGAGAAACACCAAGAAGCAACAAAATAGGAAGATGCAAAGTATGCAAAGGATTGAGCTCCCTATGACGATGTGATCAAGTTACCAAACCGAAAGCCCCTCTTAATAGTGCGGCTATGTATCCTATAACCCGGTCTCCCAACAACCACCTTGAGACCGGTAAAAGGAAAACCTAGCAAGTCCATACCTTTGCCTTACGCATCCCGCTTGATATTGATGACAACACTTCAATCTCCATCCAAGCCGGAATGCATCACTTGATCATTGTTGCTTCGTGAAGGCTCCTAATTTGCTCTCCCATACACCATTATTGGATAGCTTCATTAATACATGTCTTCACATGTCCATTATCACCAATATGGATGGCAAGCTTCAAGCAAATGATCTTCTCGAGATGCTTATCTTGAACTTGCCCTTCTCAACCTCGATGACGATCACCACTTGATGTCATCCTCTCATGGGCTATATAAGATCTTCACTTTTGAAGCATACCCATGGAAATATACCTATCCCATATAGAAAACGCAAAAGCATATATATAATGGGTTAGTTCGTGATGCATAATTGACAGGACTTACCATACCACAAGATCATGTGGTACATTCTTTATGCTTCATTTGTTGACCAACTTGAAATCACTCTTTACTCTCTGTATAGGTCAACTATGTATCTTATCATGATCCATCTCAATATCTTGAGGTATATAAAAAACTCTTAATCTAATTATATGCTTTAAATCTTAGTCAATCATAGATCAACTAATGAGGCTATCATGACACCGTCTTAGAGTCATATCTTGGATTCTTCTATTGAAATCACACTCTCAAGATCTTGATAATATCATATTCTTCTCTTCAACTCGATGATCCTGATGCCAATACTCAAGGTATATCTTTATCTTCATGGCATCCATACTTGAATCCAACATATAGACTACAATCATGACCTATGGAATATTCCTTCATATAAAACTCAGTGAAAACATTAGTCCATAGGGATTGTCATTAATCACCAAAAACACACATAGGGGCACTTACTCTTTCAATCTCCCCCATTTTGCTAATTGATGACAATCACAACAAGAGGGTTTATATAATGAATATTAGAAACAAGTACGCAGCTTATCCGAGAATAAGTTGTGTACAAGAGGTTGCATTTGATATGGTCAAGTAACATAAAGCTACTAGCACATATCAAAACTGATTCTACTTACACAAACTACAACTAATGTAAGAGATGTGAGTAGAACCAACATATATAGAGCAACCTCCCCCACAATATATGCATGTGTGATGAACTTAAATTTCATTGCATACATTGTCAAGAATAAACTTTGGGAGAGTTTACACTATATATACAACCATGCAAAACATAATAAAGATGAAATGCATGAAAGGTAAACAGATGAAATGCATGGAAGGTAAACACTTGAGAACAAACCAATCTTAAGTATAAAACCATTTCCCTTAAACCCTCTAAACTTCTCCCCCATTGACAACAAATACCAAAATGGATGACAAAGTTAGAAGGCCAATATAGTATGAGTTCATCCCCAAGGTGTGCATTTCTCATAATTTGAGTGAAATCGAATGCACGTATCCAATGATGAATATTTGGAGGAAATCAAGCTATATTGAGGATCAAAGTTTGCTACAAGGATAAAACGGTGAAGAAACTTCAACGGATGAAGCAAGCAATCCAATGATCCAAAAAATCAAATGGACAAATAGTGCTCCAAATGAAATAAGGAAGCTCCCCAAGGTTCGTGCATAGATTTTAATTATTGTATTTGAATACAATATGCACAAACATGGAATCCTCACTCCCTCTATATTATTTAGAACACAACCAAGATACAAGGAGTAGATATAAATAAATACACTTATTAAGACAAGCTTAAGTCCAAAAGAAACCAAATATGATATATGAGTGAGTGAAGATGCAATAAAATTAAACCAAGCACTCATAAATCAACACCTTACCAATATCATTAAAAACCAAGAGGATAAGAGATATGGTCGGCAAAGAGTGATGATATCAAGGCGAGAGATTAACACTCTCGTGTATATAAGTTTATAAGTGGACAAAACATGAGAATAATCCACAAATAAACAACCATACATAAAAGGTTAATAAAATAAGAAAACATGATATCCAAGAGGAAGTCATAAGATATACCAAACATGATATTTTTTACTTAAGTACATATATAGCCCATGGCTCTATTTTCTCTTATGGTATATCAATGAAATTCACCAAAGAAAAAAGAAAAACCTCAAAAACATCACAACTAACACTAAGGGAACAAATGCTAGTTGGGATACTTTGAGAAAGGCAACAAGTAGCAAAAGGAAGGATTCAAAGCAATTTCAACAATATTGCACGTGAGAGTACCTTGAGGAATTGATATGCAATAAATTGCTAGAAGGCATATTTGTAATTGGTGAATCATGAACATGATTTTATATACTCCCCATTATATGCATCATCTCAAAGTACTCACATAAGCAATAAGGATAAATAAGTCTTTAAAAGATCCTTGCAAGAACCGCAACATTTACAAACGGATAAATTCATGCCAAGATGCAACCTACAAGAGATTGAATGAAAGAATAGTATGCATGAATAAGATACTTGTTACCGAGATAGCAATGGTATGATGTAGTAGATAAGAATTTTTTGATCATCCTAGCTTGGATCCAATTATCATGTGGTGATAACACTTTCCTTATAAACGATACAAGCGTCCATTGCATCTCTAATGTACCTAAAACAACATTCAAGTACATCTTGGTCCCCAAACTTATTGGGTCCAAAGTGGTTGACTAACCACAACACATAGGATACACTCCATAAAAATATGTTCATATTTAGAGAAGAAGTTTGAATTTCATTCACATCTTAGTTGTTTAAGGATTTGATGGAGTATACCCTATATATTGGATCAAAGAAAACAAAAAATGATATAAGATATACATTTAGTACAGATGCATGCGCAAGACTTTCAAGATCCAACGAAGATATAATTTGGACAAATCACCAAAAAATTCAAGAAGGCATACAAGGTGTGACAAAACACATTTGTTGTCCAAACTATATCAAAGAATCAAATCAACACAAGATTGTTCAACAAAGTTCCACAAATGAACCAAGCAAAAACTATTGAGCATAAAAGATAAAATAAGAACACAAATGCTCAAAGATTTATCTCATTCAACCAAATAAGATAGAGAAGAAAGAGATAACAAACTCCCAAAGAGCAAGGTTTTAACAAATAAACCAAACCTTTAACACTTTTCACAATGGCACAAGGTTCCGAGTAGAAAAGGTTTGTCTTCCACTAAAACACATTTTATAATAATCAAAAACATCATCAAAGAGATGTTCAAAAGCCAAGGAAGACAACGGGAGCCACAACAAATTTTTGGAAAGAAAATAAGGCAATAAGAGGTAAAATCCAAGGTGAAGATGATCCACAAATGCTACCACACATAAGTACATCAACTGTCGAAGATAATGAGTGTATTGGAATTGATTTTTGGTGGTATATTACACGGATATTAAAGATAAATCTTCACAATAAAAAGCATAGGATAGGAATAAAAATATTAAGCATTATGCAAAGATAGAGATTCTTGATAGCTTCAATATAGTCACACAATCATGCAAAGCAATGATTATAATAACTTTAAGCAAATGGTATCCCAGATAAGATATAGAGATATGTATTTGAGGAAGACCGCATCAAGAATTTCTTACTCAAACAAAGACCAAAAAGACGAGCAATAAAAGCTTCTAACAAAAATAGGACCTTGTTTGAGCCAACATGCCACCTAGAAACAAGATAATCAACAATATCAACTCTAAGTGGCACTACCTCATATGTTCATATTTCCTAGGATTGTGATATGCAAAATAAGCATATTACTCCCCCCATAATGTGATATTCAATTTTTCTTAATAAGAGGCAAAGCAACCTCAACTAGAGATAATTAATGGAAACTTAGAATTTGAATTTCTCATGAGTATGACACACCACATAGTGACTAGATAAGCTTGTAGTATCAATACTAAGTGGTAGTACTCACGTACACATTTTAAGGTTTGAGAGATGCGCGAGGCATATCACTCCCCCAAAATGGGATGTTCCATTAACCACTCAAAAAGAGCCAGATAAGATATCATCAAGGTGAATTAGAGGCTCAAAACAAGACACACGGGTAAATGATGTGCCAAACACCTAGACATACTTGAATACACAAAATAAGCAAGCATGAGAAACACCAAATACAAACACATACTTGGTACAAAACCAAAACATGTAAAGGGGCAAGTAACTTCCAATGTAAACGAGTTTAGTACAAGTTACCACGAAGAGGCGCATTGGATAGAAGATAGGGATAAGATAATCCTAATGACCTGGCTTGATCAAATATAATATATGAAGATCCCTTAATTCTTCATGAGTTATCCAAGTATCCAATGCCCTCCAAAAACACATATTGATCAAGTTTGAGCTTGTTGGTCCCTAACTAACTTGGGTCCTAAGAGGTTAGTCAAAATAGGCTTGGCAACCCAAATGGTTCTTTTCTTGACACCATTTTGAGTTCCAACAAACTTGGCAAACACATTGCCATCCTTATCCTTCCTAAGAGAATAATCATCAATAACAATGATAGAGTTAGATAAGGTACCGTTTGAATATGAAAAGGCAAAGTGCCCCTTCACATGGCATATGTAGCAACAAGTGCTCCCCTTTCTCTTCTTCATTGATTTCTTTGCTTGGGGAGAATTATCTTGATTCTTCTTCGGAAGTGGCCTAACTTCAACTTGGGATTGAACTTGTACTTGTGGCCGCTTCCCTTGTTGCTTCTCACTCAAGTGCTTTTTCTTCAATGGATAAGATCTTACATGATGTCCTTCAACCTTGCACTTGAAGCAAATAATCTTGGCCGGATTCTTGACTTGGTTTTGGCCCTTCTTGTTGTTTTTCTTGGACTTGTTCTTGTTATTGGAGTTGAATCCAAGTCCACTTTTATCATTAGGGGATTTTTGCACACTCAAAATATTATCGAGTGTGGATTTCCCTTCATGACTCTTTTCCAAGTCATTCCTCAAGGAAGTAACTTGGGCCTTGAGCTCTTTGATTTCCTCTACATGGTTAGTAGAAATACAAGTACTAGAGTAAGTAGAAGCTTCATTGTTAGAGAAACAAGGCAAAGCAAGTAATCCAACACAAGGTTTATCAATAGTATGGCTAGATGGATTACTAGGACTAGCACACGGAAAAATAGAATTTTGAGTAGAAGTTGTGTTAATGTCCAAAAGAGGCCCACAATATGTTACCTTGGTAATACTTGCCTCACGATCTAACATTAGCCCATCATGGGAGATTAGAAGATCATTATGAGAGCCCGAGAGCTTTTCATGACTTTCTTCCAATTTCCTATACTTGTTAGTTAGCAACTCAAGTTGAGCCCTTAGCTCAACGTTCTCCTTTAGGGTAGATGCTTCACGAGAATTAGAGTTAGTATCACAAGCATCATTAATGGAATTTTTCATTTCAAGCTCATAAGATTCAATTTTTTGTGTGAGGAGACAATTAGTGTGCTTCTCCTCGGAAAGCTCTTGCTTAAGAAGATTGAATCTCCAACTCCCATCATCAAGTTGATACAACTCCTCTATGGTTCCCGTTTGTCTAGTTATGGTGTCCATAACATGTTTGAGACAAGTAACGGCCTTATTATTACCACGAAGAGAGGTACACAAAAAAGTCAACTCAAGCAAGAGAGCACTAGTATCCTCATCAATGTCATCATCACTATCATTATTATCATTGCTATTAACTTTAGAAGATATATTGGGATCCAAGTAGGAGATACCTTTGATCCTCTTGCCATAAGGCACATGTGAGTACGGGTGGATGAATATGAGGATATTCTTGAATCTTCATTCATGATCATGTCTTGATCCACAGAATGTTTGATTTCCTCTACATTGTTAGATAAACAACTAGAGGAAATAGAAGCATTTTTTTCATGGGGACAAGGCAAATAAATCATATCATATAGTACTAAAATAATTTCTAGATGATAAAGAAGGACTAGCAACACAAGGGGATGTAGGGTTCGCAGCATAGAAAACAAAAAATTTCCTACGATGTGAACTATATACCAAGATCTATCTACTAGATACAAACAACGGGCGAATGTTTATCCGTAGAGAACATACCCTGGAAGACCGACAAAGCTTAACGAGTTCAACTCGTGGTTGATGTAGACGATCTCTTGCCGATCTCAAGATCGAGAGGAAGTCCTAGCACCGCAAATCAGCAGCGCATCCGTGCTCGCACACACGTTCAAGGCACCGAGCAACCTCCGCCTCCTCGCTCCAGCGATGCAGCGGAAGCACAACTCTTTCTTGCCGAATAGCCACCGGGAACATGTATCTCGCTAGTCCGAGACCATGGGGAATAAATTCTAGAGGGGGAGAGAGATCCTTCACGAGGAGGTGTGAGAGACAAGTGAGGAGGGGGCTCCTTTTATAGGAGGAGGGGGGAACCCCAAGGGGGTGGCCGCCGGCCATGGGGGCTGCCCCCTCCCCTCCTTCATTCATGTGGGTGGACACTCCACTCACAAAATGCCCTTTAAAATCCCTCCACTCAAAAGTCCACTCAAATTCCCATTAAATTTCCACCAAATTTAATGCAAACTCTCATTAAATAAAACTCTTTTATTTTATTCAGAATTTTGTCAATTACTTTAATGACAAACATTCACAAATAACCCCTTGCTAGAATTCTATTTCACATGCATAACCACTTTATGCAATTTCACCCGAAAACCTGTTTCGGTATCTAGTGAAATAAATTCCTGCGCTTGTTCATTCTTTCGGCATGAAACATTTGCTCCAATTGGATGTCGGTGTCTCTTAAGTGTGTCACCCTACGGTTCGTGAATAACGCGGACATGATCGAGACCCCTCTCGGATCAATAATCAGAAGCGGGATCTGGAGACCCATACTGACTCCCACACATTCAACGATGACTTTCTTGTGATCGTCGGAACCTTTTACGCTAGTATCTTAATCCCTTTGTTTCACGATATATTACATGTCCGAGATTCGATCATCGGTATCTCCATACCTAGTTTGATCTCGTTACCGACATGCACTCTTTTCTCGTTTCTGTGATATAACATTCTAGTGATCAAATCACTTGCTTGCAAGCTAATCAATGTGATATCACCGAGAGGGCCCATAGTATATCTATCCGTCATCAGGATGAACAAATTCCACTCTCGATCCATGAGCCTCAACATAACACTTTATTAGTTCTGAATCCATCTTTATAATCACCCTGTTACGGTGTGACGTTTGATGTTATCAAGAAACTCTTCCGGTGTTAGTGATTGACATGATCTCATGGTCTAAGGATTAGGATCACTTCGTAAGTTGTTATAGCAATATAAACTCAATGACTTTGATCGTAATGCTATACTTCGGATGAATGTTCATCACACCATTACACTAATGTTGTGATCCCGTTATTAACAACATCCATTGTCCATGATCAGGAAACCTTGATCATCTTGTTAATCAACGAGCTATTTTATGAGAGAGGCATAACTAGGAACTTTCTGTTTGTTTATTAAACACACATGTATTAACATTTCCGTATTAATACAATTATAGCATGCAAAATAAACATCTATCATATACTTGGAATACACATAATAAACACTTTATTATTGCCTCTCAGGGCATATTCCCTTCAGTCTCCCACTTGCACTAGAGACAATAATCTAGTTACATAGTGATAAATCTAACACCCATTGAGTTCTGGTGTTGATCATGTTTTGCTCTAGGGAGAGTTTTAGTCAACGGATCTGCTACATTGAGATCCGTATGTACTTTACAAATCTTTATATCTCCATCCTTGACATGCTCGCGGATGGAGTGAAACCGGCGCTTAATATGCTTGGAATGCTTGTGAGACCTTGGCTCTTTCGCATTGGAAATGGCACCATTGTTGTCACAATAGATCACCATTGGGTCCAACGCATTTGCCACCACTCCTAGTTCGGATATGAACTCCTTCATCCAAACTTCTTCCTGAGCCGCTTCTGAAGGAGCAACATATTCGGCCTCCGTTGTTGATCCCGCTACCACAGGTTGTTTGGAGCTCCTCCAACTAACCGCTCTGCCATTCATGAGAAATATGTATCCGGATTGAGACTTAGAGTCATCCGGATCGTGTCAAAGCTAGCGTCGACATAACACTTAGCGACGAGCTCTTCTTCACCTCCGTATACAAGAAACATATCCTTAGTTCTTCGTAAGTACTTAAGGATATTCTTGACCGCTATCCAGTGTTCCGAACCTGGATCCGATTGGTACCTACTAGTCAAACTAATAGCGTGTGCCACATCCGGTCTTGTACAAGGTATGTACTTTGTGATAGCCCTATTAGGCGCCTAGATCTATATCTATAGATCTTTATGCCTAATATGTATGACGCTTCACCTAGGTCCTTCATTGAAAATTTGCTGTTTAGATAACTTTTAACACTGTTTAAAAGATCTATATCATTTCCGATCAATAATATGTCATCCACATATAATATCAGAAATGCCACATTGCTCCCACTCACTTTCTTGTAAATACAAGCTTCTCCATAAGTTTGGACAAATCCAAACTATTTGATCACCTCATCAAAGCGGAGATTCCAACTTCGTGATGCTTGCTTCAATCCATAGATGGATCGCTGAAGCTTGCACACCTTGTTAGCATCCTTAGGATCGACAAAACCCTTTGGTTGTATCATATACAACTCTTCTTCAATATTACCATTGCGAAACGCGGTTTTGACATCCATCTGCCATATCTCATAATCGAAATATGCAGCAATTGCTAACATAATCCTAACTGACTTTAGCATCGCTATGGGAGAGAAAGTCTCATTGTAGTCAACTCCTTGAATTTGTCGAAACCCCTTTGCGACAAGTCGAGCTTTATAGATGGTCACATTACCATCAGCATCAGTTTTACTTTTGAAAATCCATTTGTTCTCCACGGCCTTTCGGTCGTGAGGTAATTCCACCAAGTTCCAAACTTGATTTTCATACATGGATTCCATCTCGGATTTCATGGCTTCTAACCATTTGTTGGAATCCGGGCTCATCATCGCTTCTTCATACGTCGCAGCGTCCTGTTTGACCTGCGAGGTTCGGTAGTACTCTCTTTCGGAGTTTCATGATCATTATCATTAGTTCCCTCTTCAACAGGTGGAGCCAACTCCGGAACAACTTCCGGCGCTGCGCTACTCGCCATACTTTGAAGAGAAGGTTCCACAACCTCTTCGAGTTCTACCTTCCGACTACTCACACCTTTCGCGAGAAACTCTTTCTCTAGAAAGGATCCATTCTTGGCAACAAAAACCTTGCCCTCGGATCTGTGATAGAAGGAATACCCAATAGTTTCTTTAGGGTATCCTATGAAGACGCATTTTTCCGCTTTGGGTTCGAGTTTATCCGGTTGAAGTTTCTTCACATAAACATCGCATCCCCAAACTTTAAGAAATGACAGCTTAGGTTTGTTTCCAAACCACAATTCATACGGTGTCTTTTCAACGGATTTAGATGGTGCCCGATTTAAAGTGAATGCAGCAGTTTATAGTGCATAACCCCAAAATGACAACGGCAAGTCCGTCAGAGACATCATAGATCGAACCATATCTAATAAAGCACGATTACGACGTTCCGACACACCATTTCGCTGTGGTGTTCCGGCAGGTGTGAGTTGTGAAACAATTCCACACTCTTTCATGTGAGTGCTAAACTCGTAACTTAGATACTCACCTCCACGGTCGGACCGTAGAAATTTGATCTTTCTATTACGATGATTTTCCATTTCATTCTGAAATTCCTTGAACTTTTCAAAGGTTTCAGACTTGTGTTTCATCAAGTAGATATAACCGTATCTACTCAAATCATCCGTGAAAGTAACAAAATAACGATATCCACCTCGCGCCGACACACTCATTGGACCACATACATCAGAATGTATGATTTCCAATAAATCTTTCGCCCGTTCCATTGAACCGGAAAACGGCGTTCTAGGCATCTTGCCCATAAGGCATGGCTCACATGTATCAAATGATTCATAATCAAGTGATTCCAAAAGTCCATCCGAATGGAGCTTCTTCATGCGCTTAACGCCAATATGACCTAGACGGCAGTGCCACATATATGCAGATATATCATCATTAAGTTTAATCCTTTTAGCATCAACATTATGAATATGTGTAACATTATCATCGAGATCTAATAGAAATAAATCATTCATCATCGGTGCATGACCATAAAAGATTTCATTCATATAAATATAACAACCATTGTTCTCGGATTTAAATGAATAACCACTTCGCATCAAACACGATCCAGATACAATGTTCATGCTCAGTGCAGGCACCAGATAACATTTAATAAAGTTTATAACTAATCCCAACGGTAAGTGGAGAGGCAGCGTTCCGACGGCGATCACATCAACGCTTGATCCATTGCCGACACGCATCTTGACCTCACCCCTTGCTAGCGGTCGCTTGTTCCGCAGCCCCTGATTCGAGTTACAAATATTAGCAACTGAACCGGTATCAAATACCTAGGTGCTAATGCGAGCACTAGTCAAGTACACATCAATAACATGTATATCATATATACCTTTGTTTGCCTTGCCGGCCTTCTTGTCTGCCAGATACTTGGGGAAGTTGCGCTTCCAGTGGCTAGTCCCCTTACAATAGTAGCACTCGGAATCAGACTTAGGTCCAACTCGGGGTTTATTTTCAGGCGCGGCAACAGGCTTGCCGCCCTTACTTCCCTTCCGTTTTCCCTTCTTGTCTTTCTTGAAACCAGTGTTCCTATTGATCATCAACACTTGATGTTCCTTTTTGATCTCCACTTCTGCAGTTTTAAGCATTGACAGAAGCTCGGGGAGAGACTTCTTCATGCCTTGCATATTATAGTTCATCACGAAGCTCTTATAGCTAGGTGGCAGAGACTGCAGAACACGATGGATGCCTAAGTCAATGGGAATCGATATTCCCAAGGACACAAGCTTATCGGTGTAACCCGACATCTTGAGTACATGCTCACTAACGGAGCTGTGCTCTTCCATCATGCAGCTAAAGAACTTTTCTGAAGCATTGTAGCTCTCTACAGCAGCATGTGTGTCGAAAATCATTTTCAACTCACCCATTGTATCAAATGCATTGTCGTTTTCGAAACGCTTTCGAAGTTCCGGCTCTAGCCCATACAATATGCCGCAATGAACTAAGTTGTGGTCCTCCTGACGAGTCTGATAGACATTCTTCTCCTCGTCAGGGGCATCATCTAAAGGTGGGGGCCTAACGGCGCTTCTAGCACATATTGCTTTTGTGCAGTAGAGAGGAGAATCCTCAAATTCATGGCCCATTCGATAAAGTTGCTACCGTTCATTGCTAGTTTCTCTTTCTCCATGAACACATTGAAATTAAAAGCAGGTGGTGCCATCTACAACAGAATTTGTAAAGTTTAGACTAAGCGTATGATAGGTTGAGTTCAACTAATCTATATTACGAATGAACTCCCACTCAAAAACGACATCCCTCGTGCCTTTTTGGTGATTACATGAACCAAATCCACTACACCAAGTCCGATCATCACGTGAGTCGGTATAGCTTCAAAGGCGAGCATCAAATGGGCATCATATCAACTATATGACTCATGCTTAACCTTTCGGTCCGTGTTCTGAGGCCATGTCTGTACATGCTAGGCTCGCCAAGTTAGAACCTTAGTATTCGCGTGTGTAACTGTTTTACACCCGAAATATGGTCGTGGATCCAAGAACACCTGATCATCACGTGATGTCTTGGAGCGACGAAAACATAATCGGTGCATACTAAAGGAAGAACACATTCTTATCTTGATATTTAAATGAGGGATCATCTTATTATGCTAACAAAGCGCTAAACAAGCAATATAAGATGCTATCAAACATCATATGTTTATTAGTGAAATTATATGGTTCCCGCAGATGATCTCTATCATGTGCATCGTGGTATGATCACTATCATACCTATATGTGTAAATCCAAGGTCTATGGATTTTACACGCTATGTGTGTTGTAAGAGTATCATCTCATACTTCTACTTACAACACTACCATATCATAACACTAGCCCAGCAACAATCTAAACTAGACGCCTCTAATTTATCCATTGCAAGTTTTACGTGGCTTAGGGCTTTCGAGATAGAACCGTTCTTACCTACGAACATGAACCACAACGAGGATAATCAAATTGTTGACAACTCGCTTGCAAAATAGATATTGACTATAGTAGGAGAGACAGACACCCGCTAGCCACTTATGCAAACTAGTTGCATGTCAAGCGTGGAACAGGTCTCATGTGCGAGGACATGTAAAGTTTGTCCGGGCCGCTTCATCCCACTATGCCACCAATATCCAAAATTACAACAAAGGAGCAACAACATGATCATCATCGCCCACATACTCAAATGTGTACTACCCGTGTAAAGTATCTACGCATAGATCCGGCTCTGATACCACTGTAGGGTTTGCAGCATAGAAAACAAAAATTTTCCTACGATGTGAACTATATACCAAGATCTATCCACTAGATACAAACAACGGGTGGATGTATATCCGTAGAGAACATACCCTTGAAGACCGACAAAGCTTAACGAGTTCAACTCGTGGTTGATGTAGACAATCTCTTGCCGATCTCAAGATCGAGAGGAAGTCCTAGCGCCGCAAATCAGCAGCGCATCCGTGCTCGCATACACGTTTGAGGCACCGAGCAACCTCCGCCTCCTCGCTCCAGCGATGCAGCGAAATCACAACTCTTTCTTGCCGAATAGCCACCGGGAACATGTATCTCGCTAGTCCGAGACCATGGGGAATAAATTCTAGAGGGGGAGAGAGATCCTTCACGAGGAGGTGTGAGAGACAAGTGAGGAGGGGGGCTCCTTTTATAGGAGGAGGGGGGGACCCCAAGGGGGTGGCCGCCGGCCATGGGGGCTGCCCCCTCCCCTCCTTCATTCATGTGGGTGGACACTCCACTCACAAAATGCCCTTTAAAATCCCTCCACTCAAAAGTCCACTCAAATTCTCATTAAATTTCCACCAAATTTAATGCAAACTCTCATTAAATAAAACTATTTTATTTTATTCAGAATTTTGTCAATTACTTTAATGACAAACATTCACAAATAACCCCTTGCTAGAATTCTATTTCACATGCATAACCACTTTATGCAATTTCACCCGAAAACCTGTTTCGGTATCTAGTGAAATAAATTCCTGCGCTTGTTCATTCTTTCGGCATGAAACATTTGCTCCAATTGGATGTCGGTGTCTCTTAAGTGTGTCACCCTACGGTTCGTGAATAATGCAGACATGATCGAGACCCCTCTCGGATCAATAATCAGAAGAGGGATCTGGAGACCCATACTGACTCCCACACATTCAACGATGACTTTCTTGTGATCGTCGGAACCTTTTACGCTAGTATCTTAATCCCTTTGTTTCACGATATATTACATGTCCGAGATTCGATCATCGGTATCTCCATACCTTGTTTGATCTCGTTACCGACATGCACTCTTTTCTCGTTCCTGTGATATAACATTCTAGTGATCAAATCACTTGCTTGCAAGCTAATCAATGTGATATCACCGAGAGGGCCCAGAGTATATCTATCCGTCATCGGGATGAACAAATTCCACTCTCGATCCATGAGCCTCAACATAACACTTTATTAGTTCTGAATCCATCTTTATAATCACCCTGTTACGGTGTGACGTTTGATGTTATCAAGAAACTCTTCCGGTGTTAGTGATTGACATGATCTCATGGTCTAAGGATTAGGATCACTTCGTAAGTTGTTATAGCAATATAAACTCAATGACTTTGATCGTAATGCTATACTTCGGATGAATGTTCATCACACCATTACACTAATGTTGTGATCCCGTTATTAACAACATCCAATGTCCATGATCAGGAAACCTTGATCATCTTGTTAATCAACGAGCTAGTTTATGAGAGAGGCATAACTAGGAACTTTCTGTTTGTTTATTAAACACACATGTATTAATGTTTCCGTATTAATACAATTATAGCATGCAAAATAAACATCTATCATATACTTGGAATACACATAATAAACACTTTATTATTGCCTCTCAGGGCATATTCCCTTCAGGGGATATAGCATTATTGTTGCAAGAAGTGCTTAAGTCCAAACTCTCTACACCACTATCATTTGTAGAATAATAATCATTGGTGTAAAGAGAAACACTACCATCATGACATATGATTTTCCACTCACCATGTCATTACCTTGTGACTTATCACATGTAAGTGAAGTGGAAAGAATTGCAATTTCATCGCGGCCGGAGGTGGAAGCAGCTTGGAGCTCTTCATGATGTGTAACATCCCAACATTTAGGAACTAACGAAGGGTAGATTTAGGAATTTGGAATGTTTCATGCATTCATTTGTAAAAATGTGGGTAAATTTTTCGTCAAATAAAAACCTAAAGTGATCAAGGTTTCTTTCATACTTTGAGATTAGGTTTAGTTTTAAAGGATGATTGTTATAGACTTTGATATGATCTTTGAGGAATTATGTGTTTTGGGAAATGAAATTTGAATTTAAATCTGGAGTGTTTGAATTATAATTCAAATGATTTTTGAATAATGTTTGAATCTTGATTTAATTAAGAGTTAACCAATTTAACTCAAACTTTATTTAAAGGAAGCAATTAAGAATATGAATATCTATTTCATATTTTCATTCAATAAATAAGTTACAAAAATGTAACTTATTAAAATCATCCACAATCTTCACCATAGCAAGAATATTTATTTATTGATAATAGTATAATCTTTATTACAAAATAATAAAATGAAGCTTACAAAAGAATTGAACAAAAATTACAAATGAATAAAGAAGATTACATATGACTATTCTATAAATAAACCTAAACTAAAATCTTGAATTCCCAAGTCTGGTACCTGCAAAATAAACATAAACTAAATAGAAAAAGGAAAGTTAGGATTAACATTGTTTTACTCTAAGACTTGTCAGTGAAGTGCACTGATCAAGATTCATCATGGAGTAAACTTATAAAAGGGGCAAGTTTCACCAATATGAAAAGATGAATCTTTCATAATTTTAAGCCAGAAGTCAAATGACAGCAAGGAGGGGCAAGTTTCACCAGCCAGGTAAAAGTAAACTGATAACAGTAACTCTCAAATTCAGAGCATATCCACAAGTTGCACAACAAGCACACAAGCAGGACACACACCAAAGTGCATGGTGTGTGTGCTGTCAGCACCTTAGCAACAACCCAGCAACACAAAACTGCTCAACACAGCCATGGAGAGGCACTAGTGCATCTCTTCACTGCTCACACACACAAGAACAACTAGTTTAGCCAGAGCCAAATAAACCAACCACACCATCTCACATCAGATCAAGCCACATATCACCTAATGGTGACATAAGGAGGGGAAGGATCAGGTGAATAGCAAGGCCACACTCACAGGAGATAGGAGGAGCAGAGTTCCTCGAGGCCAAGCACAAGCATCAAGGGAACACAAGAGCAGCATCAAGGGGAGAAGGACTGGATCAGACCAGCAAAACCACCAGCACATCAAGCCATCACCAACATAGTTTTTGTGGTGGGCATCATAAACAACCATGTGATCTATTTATCTTATCCAAGCAAAGTATATATGCTGATGCATAAGGCAACCTCTCAATAATCACCCAAGTGGGGTGAAGCTATCCTAGAGGTTTTAAACATAAAGATCAAGATCAAACTCTTTTCAAAACACCAAATTCTCGAACCAGCCTCACAGAATTGGTGATACCAAAGGCAACCTCTATATTCTATCATTTGTTCTTACAAAATCTGGTCACATCTCCAAGAAGGAGTAGCACCTCAGATTTTATAAGCCACAAACAAAACAATATATAATTAAGGAAATCGGTAATCGTTAGCTACTCGGTTGGCTTGAGAGTAACGATTAATTGGAATTCAGACGATTAAATGATTTAATCGGTCAGCTATTAATCGGTGCATCCTACAAAAATTATCACCTAAAACACGTATGAATCCTCGGCCTTAAGCTCCCAGATGAGATCCTCAAGGCGCTCGAGCTCTTGTATCTGAGGCCTCGTTGGCAACTACGAGAAACTGGTCAACAACGACAAGGAACTAGTTGGTGATGGCTAAAATCAAGCTCCTAGAGGCAGGAATCGAACGGGAGCTTCGCAAAACCTACTTCACTAGGCGGGCTATCGGATGGATGGGCGATATGTGTTGATTATTTTGCAACTTTTTTGACCAAGTGTAGTGGTTAATCGGGAACATACCTAGTAATCGGAGTGTCAGACCTATTAATCGGGCCAAACGATTAACACAAAGGATTAGTGGTAATCGACACGGTCAGGTCCCTAGTAGCGATTAATCGGCCTATTAATCGCTGATTCGGCCTATTTTTTGAACAGTGATATTAACCAACTAGGATCTAAGATCTAGTAAGCAGTTGATGTCTTAACGAATTTGGAAAATGACAGCAACATAGAAGCTTAGTTCCTAGAACCTCAGACCAGCATCATTGGCTAGGTTAAACACTAAGTTTTCCAACTTATCTATCAACATCCATCAAATCCCAGAAATGACTTTAAGCCTAGTCAGTAACAAAATCTACTTATGTACCATCTTAAGAAGGTTTCATAAGCACCGACCTTATCACAAAGACAAACAAATAGTCCAATCTTCACAAATCACCTATCAAATCATCTCCCTGGAATTAGATATAGGGATCAGAACCTAGTTATTTATTCATGATCAAAGAATCATTAGAGTCTACTGAATAAAATTTAGAACAAACATCACCTGGCAAGCCAACAATAACTAAGTCAGTAAATTCTCAATGACTAGATCATTGCCAGTATCAAGATACTGACAATAGATAAACACATCAATTCACCAGAGTACCAGCCAGAGGCAATAATATGCAACCCTTGCATTTCATCCAACCTTAATCACACATCAACAATAGCATCACACAATCAAATAGTGGTGGTCACTAACAATGAGGTGCCGAGCACCCCAAATCCCCATTAAACAACACAACCATATCATAGGAGCATCTTACAAGTACCAGAGATGAACCCTAATAGCAAAACAAGCACAGACTATAACTGGACACTAGATACACACAAAGGAATCCAAGGTGAGAAGATGAACTAGGATCCACGAAGACATAGCTCACTAGGGTCCTCGCTGACGAGTTGAAGAGGAAGCAGAATGGCCGACGTGCCCGCGGTGGCACAGGGAGCACCCCAGAGGGCGCTGCAACCTGCACCAACCACGACGACGGCCACAACAGTACACGGGCACCACACCTCACCGAGGGAGAGTCCGCGGCGGCGGCAGCAACACTTTCCCAAAACCCTAGGGTTCGGGAAGGGGCTAGCCTGACCAGGGTAGGACCCCAGAATCAAATCGAACTAGACCAGATGGACGTGCGTGGTCGATAATCTCATCCCGCACCACGGCGGCGACCAGAACGGTCCACGACGGCGGGAATCGTCGGCGGCAACATCAACGACCACGGGGTCGGGGATGGAGGAGGAGAGGAGTGAGTTCGAGGGTGAGAGACAGCGAGTGAGTGGGATAAGTTGGGCCAGAACCCTTCGGTGGCTGTTTTTACTATGCCTAATGGGCCAAAAGGGCCCAATAAGAATAAGCGAGCCCAAAAACCTTTAAGGCCTATTTTAATAAATAGAAAAGACCAAAATGCCCTTAAATTTAATTAAGTTCTAGAAAATAAAATAAAAGTCCAAAAATTATAAATAAAATAATTTTGGATTCACAATAATCCAAACTATCTAAATAAATTAAGAGATAAAATTTTAGACATATAAATTTTATTAAGAATTTTGTAATTTATATATTCCTTATGGAATTTTACAAAATTATAGAAAGATGATAAAAATAAATAAAAATCACTTTCATCGTATATTAATATTGTAGTATTTTATAAAAATACTAAACAAATATTTAATAACAATTTTTTATATTTAAGTAATAATTCTTAAAAAGAATTATTAAATCAATAAGAGTCAAATCAAAGGGAAAAAATAAAAGAATACAATATTCTATTATAAAAATTAAAAAGTGAATATTTATAAAGCCTTTATTATTAAAAAAATAATTTTATTAATAATGAGGAGAATGCATATCAAGTTAAATAATGCATTACATTACTTTGCGTAATCATTTTGCTTCTTTAAATATTGTCCTTACCGGGTAATAATGATGTTTTTGTAGACATGGAAGCTCAAGGTCCAGTGCAACCATCAGACTTTACTACCTTGCCATCACAAGGCAATTTCATCACTTGCTCATGTCCTTTGAAAGTATTTGCAAATTGTGTGTTATCATCTATACTATAGAAAAAGAAAACACTATTTTCTCAAGATACTAAATCTTAGATATCATCCTAAGTGATGATATGATGGAGCAATAGAACTTAGAGTTCTACTTGCACTAATGATGAACAAATAGGAATTAATAATCCATGACATCAGTGATTCTAGCGCCGTATATTACACGTTAACCATGAGATATGGAATGGGACAGAGAAGTCAGTTGTATCCTTTTCCTCTTGTATGGAGGCAAGACGATCTTAACGTGACGTTGTGATTCCATGTGTGGATCCAACATATGGGTGGGCACCCTTACGCCCCACACTTTCGGTGTCTAGATTATCTATGAATGGTGTTTAGGGACACAGTCCATGTAAATGGTACTAATCCGGGCATCACTAGGTCATAGAGTCTTCGGAAACTCATCAGGGTTTTAGCCTGCCCGAAAGGGGGCTTAACAAAGGTGAGCTAGCCGAAGGATCGTGCAGACATATGAGGTCACGGAGAGGGCAGTGATTGGCTTGGACCAACTACTGGGCCCCACATCATGGAATTGTGGACGGGAAAGTACGCCCGGTTGTGCAACAAGGAGTTGATCTCTTATGGGAAAAGTAACGCACCTCTGCAGAGTGTAAGAACTGTAACTTGTTACTCCCTGTTCCGGGAAGGATCCACGAACGATGCAGGAAAGGAACTCCATGAAAGTTATGGTCAACCTGTGAAGGCTGATGGTCATAGATTTTTATAATAAAAACAATCTTTGAAGAAAGATTTACAAAAATTGCATAATGCCAAAGACTGATAGTTCGAGGTGGTAGATAGAGCATCAAACCTTCTACCTTTCATATAATAAACTTGTTGGGTAATGCTGTTACTCATCCTTTCCTTTGAATCCTTGCTTAGACTCTGAGAATCCCGAAGGTATACCGATGTACGCATCTGAGAATAAAGAGGAGGTCTTCTATGAAGAGTCCAACTTGTATGGAGCCGTAGAAGGGGAAGATTACGACATCGTCTACGGAGGAGAGTTCTAGGAGTCCGAATAATTACTATAGTTCTAGTAACCACTTGAGCCGAGCATCATGGACAATATATAGCAATAACACTACAAAAAGATCACCCATGTAGCAACAAATATTTGGCAACGCTCTAAATATGTGTTGCAAGGAATTACAGTAGATACTGATACTATGTGTTGCGGCAAGAGTCGTTGTAGAACCTTCGCCTTGGCAAGAAAGGATCCGCAGTCCGCACGTCCCCAATCTTCCTAAAAAACTGCTCCCACGCATGGTTACAGTTGTGCAAACAGAACCGCCAGAGCCTTTTTTTCCCAAGGCCGTCTTTTCACTTCAGATATAAGAGAAAAAGAACACGCCGCCGCCGCACGACAGATTACGCGCCAGCGCCGCCGACGAGAAGTTGGATGCCTAAGGATTCGAGGACGACGCCCTTCTGAGCACCCACGGTGGTACACCACTACACCATCTCGACCTCGCCGATGGTCCAGCCAACACCCCATCGTGTATGCAGGTAGTCAAAAATCTCTTTTACCCCTTTAATTTTCTGTTCAATTATCCCAGAAAATTATTTATGAATGTCATCAAAAAGAATTTCATTGATCTCCAGTAATTGCGACCTTGCGGAGTTGCCATGGATTCCTTTTACCTCCATGCCAATGGATTTTAATCAAGTGCAGTCACTCTGTCGGTATAGTTGGCCTGGGTGCGGAGGCCAACCACCTCCACTTATCCATGTTCTTCGTTGTCAAGCATGTGGCGATATCTCAGTACATTTATTGTAATTTATTTTCACGTGTGATCAGACAATGCACTGGGAGATCAGTTCTGTTAAACTTTTGCTTTTAATCCTGTGATCTAGGTGTGAAGATCGTATATGTTACTGTGATATCACTATGGGTACCAAATTATTCTAAATCTTGGTACTCCCATGCATTCCAAAATAATTGACTTGAGTTTGTCTAGATTCACTTATATCTATATAGATGTGAATTTAGATAAACCCAAGTCAATTATTTTGAGACGGAAGGAGTAGTAATTATCCAAAAAACAATACATTTCTTGGTTAGTATACATGTTTAAATAGGTTAAGCGATATGATTAATTACTGTATCCTTCTTATACCGACAGCTCCACTAAAGTTCTGTTTGTACCAATAACGATATGATTTTATCATTCTATGCAGCATCATTCCATGAAAGAATGACTATGTCGAGATGCAACTTAACAAACAGATAAAAGTTTCTTTTGGAAGTTTCAGATGAAAATTTAAAAGGTTGATTCTTCCTAGTATCAAAAGGAGAGATGAATCACATGAATCATCCTGAGGCTATTTTCGGATGTACAACGTATTTCATGGATTATTCGATTACTAGCTGGGTCACAGATTGGGAACGCCTCTTTGATTAGTAATTCAGATCACGTATCGTCGCTATATCCCACAACATGCGAGAGACCTAATTGTAGAATTAGACAAAAGCTGCAACTTAAGGTGAATGCCTAATTGAGTGTATAGATTTATACCTGACACTATTTTTGGTGCTTTATACTTGACACTGCGTTGTGCTTTAAATCTGGACATCATATTAATTTCTTTGAAGTCCTCGATTATTTATACTTGACACTGCGTTGTGCTTTAAATCTGGACATCATATTAATTTCTTTGAAGTCCTCGATTATTTATGCTTGACTTGATTTGTAGGGTATTCTCCACATGTCAACCATTGCAAGGAAGTTGTTGTCCATTGTATTGCAATGTATTTGCCATCAGCCAATTTAGCATTAGAGACAAAAAAATGGTCAAGGTATCACCTTTTGTTTTTCCTACTTCATAGAACCATTATATCTACTCCCCGTCCAAAATTATTTGAGTGAACTTTGTCTAGATACGCATATATCTTAATGGTAAAGAGTGTCTAGATACAGTTGAGCCAAATATTTTGATACGAAGGGAGTAGTTAATTAATAATATTAACCTTTTGTTAGCTATGTTATTTAGTAAAAATTTATTGTTTGTTTGATGGATTTGGCGAGGTTATTTTTTTAATCTAGATTCCCTTTTGTACTTTCATCTTTGTGGTAACCACTATGACTTGTACATCTGACAAGCTATTTCAAATGCACAGGATAGCAAAATGTCTTCCGTGTTGACTTAGCTTTGGTGTGCCACCAAGGTGCGTATACCTATTTACATATTTTTATCAAGTATACATAGTAGAATTAACTATACCACTACCTTTGGACACTTTGATATTGAGAGAAATTTTGTTTTTGCATATCCCATAGATTGGCAAGACTTGCTATATACCGATATCAGCTCTGGACATTTTAGGAAAAATATTGCAAGGAATATAAGTAGATTTCAGTAGAATATTGTATTTTGATGCAACATTGTACATTGTCTACTCTTTAAACAATTTCCGTTTATGATGGTATTCCAACAATAAATATTAAATTTCTTTTCACTATAGTCATGTTCTATTTTGTGATTTCGTTTGCTATTGCTCGGTTCTCTCGCCGATAAAAATATCTACTTATCTTTCGGAGCGATCAATCCATCCGATATAAAGATATTAACCTTTTGTAAAAAATATTTGAAACAAATATTTTGATCTGTATAGGCTGTGTCTACCAACGCATACAATTGTTGTTTCAAGTCTGTAGCTACTTTGCAACGCTTATTCTATTGGCTACCAACGCAAGTATATGTGTTGCATTATGTGGTAGCAACACCCAAAAATGCAACACATTTTTATCTGTTGGTATAGTCTTTAGCAACGCCTATTTGTACATTTAGATACGCATATATGTGTTGTTGTAGAGGGGGTCCTCTTGTAGTGTAAGTTGTTGAGCTCAATTTGGAGTTTAAGTTTTAAATTCGAAACTTCCGCTGAAACACTTATATTTTAGTTTGTAAGTTGAATCTTTTGGAAGTCTTGAACTTCCGGAATTGTAATAATAATAACGTGTGTATGTTTGTAATATGGACCTGCAATGTTTCTGTTGTACCACTTTAAGGGATGTGATATTTACGGAACGGTGTTATGTGGATGCCATGTCAACGACTATACTGTACTACACATGCAGTGGTATGCTGGGTCACCATAGTTGGTATCAAAGCAAATTGCTTTGACCTTAGGTTGAAAACCTAGTAAAGGGTATTACCTATAGGAAAGCTTAGCAACAATAAAGAATTCTCTAAAAGTAATATAATGGGTATTCAAATGACAATATTCCGTTATATGTTTTAGTGTGATAATTCTTTGTTATGATGCAATATATTATTGGTTATTAATTAAAATTATTTTTTCTGATATATAGAGCTATGGCACCAAAGTTTCCAAAACAGACTTTGGTAAGGAAAGAGGAGACTCTTGATGATTATCAAGGATCATTCACAGACCAACTTCGTCAACTTTTAAAGACCTTTAGTTGTCCAACTAGAATTCTAGTTAACACTATCACTTATCTTGATGGCCGGATGTTATCCAAGTATCGTGTGAGTATCCAACTCCCAGAGAAGCTTGGATTATATCACGATCTACTTATAGGAGAAGGTAGGAGTCATTTAGCAGCATATCATGTTGTTGTTGTGGAGGCGATAGCTAATATCCGGGATCATAAAGCCAATGAGTTAGAAGGTAGCACATTTTCGGTGATACCTCATGATTCTATAGACTCGGAGCCTATACCGGATCATTTTACGTTGGTTAAGAAGCATCCAAAGTTAGCTTCCAAGTTTATGGATAGATATCGAACACTCGTTGCGTCTTTTTATAAGACACATCAAGTGACTGTTGAAGATAAGAATGACATGTTAGAGGATCTAACTGATCCGGAAAGGAGGAAGCAGTTAGCATTTCAGTTAGAGAAGGAAGCAAGTAGTAGTGCAACACCTATTTTTAAGGATATACCTATATATCCTGAATCTTTTATACCATGCCCTTATTCACCAAGACCTGAACCTATACACGATCCTACTTTGGATATGAGGTATGCAGTACCACAAGGCTCAGAGGATGGTTCTGATTCGGAACTTCCTATTGAGAATTCTGATGGTTGGAGAAGGGATCATATGAAGGATCTCATGAACACCATATGTCCACAGATGGTTCTGACAGAAATGTTGGACAATCTAGTTGGATGGGTGCAAGGATTAACCCTAGTAACAGTAGTAGAAATACCATGTCAATAGATAATCAGGATGAAGAGAAAGATCCTGAGGAGAGAGTGTTTGAATCCTCAACATCTTCTCAAAACCCAGGGAATATACATTATCCGATGTTTAATTATCTTGCCCAAAGGAGCACCTGGGAAGCAGCATGATCTGCATATCCTGTTGACAACTCAAGGAATGAAGCTCAGGAAATGCAAGCGGGAGATAATGTTGAATATGTTTCTGAAGACTTTTCAGCTGAGCAGGAGGGAGTCAATACGCTTAGGTTGAGTAATGACTCAAGTCCTGACACTTCAGATACAGAGTATGTTCCTTCTGGAAGGCCATTTGTTCCACAAATTGTGCGACGAACAACACGTCATCACGGTTGGACATCAGACATGTATGATGAGCGTAGTTACTACTAGAAGGAGGCAACTAGTTAGTGATATCAAGTACCTTGTATTGTACTCCAAGCAATAAGATAGTAGAATGAATAAGATAGTTCTGTGGTTATACCTATATGGTATATGTTGTAATGACTTTGTATTATTATGATATTATGTATAATATCTGAAATGCATATTTGGATTTTTTTTGGATCTTCATTGTGTGACTGGTTCTGTGCGTAAAGTCGAGCTCAAAACACATGTGCATGATGTAATTATGAGTATTAGCTTTATGTTGCAGGATTAGAGGGTCATGGATACGGGTGTAGAAAACAAAACTGAGCAGCAGCGGATGGAACAAGAGGCCAAGGAGAAGGCCGATGCAGATGCAGCAAATCAGGGAGCATTACCACCACCACCACCAATGAGGCCGTTAATGGAGCAGAATTTTATGTAGTGCATGCAAATGATGCAAGAGACTCAGAACAAGTTCATGGAGGAGTTGCTGGGACGAGCAAATCAGAGGGCACCTGAAGGTGGAGGAGTAAGTCTATACGACTTATAGAATGCAAGGCCGTTACCTTTTGCATCAGCTTCTGAACCAATGGATGCAGAAGATTAGCTAGCAGATACAGAAAGAAAGCTGAAGACTGTAGGTTGCAATGAGGAGGAGAAATTTAGGTATGCAACCCATCTTCTGACAGGACCTGCAGCATCTTGGTGGGAAAATCAGTTGGCTATGCAACAACCAGGAAGGGAGCATACCTGGGAAGAGTTTTAACAGAGAATCCTTGAATATCATGTTCTGGAGAGTGTTATGGAATTGAAGCGGAGAGAATTTGAGGAGCTGCAGCAGGGATATACAAGTGTTATGAAGTATATCCGGGAGTTTAGTCAACTATCTCGTTATACTGAGGAAGAGGTTAACACGGAGGAAAAGAGGAAGAAGCGTTTCCTGCGTGGATTAAATCCATTTGTGAAGATGCAATTGAGGTTGGCTAATAAGCAAACTTATCAGCAGTTTCTAGATGCAACTATTACCTTCGAAGATGACTACAAGAATTTCCAAGAAGATAGAAGGAAGAGAGCTAAGAAGGAAACCAATAGGATACAAGCAGGCAAGCCCAAGCCCAATCTGGAATTCAAACCAAGGAATAGGCCCTATAACAACAACAATCCCAATCGAAGTGCAAATCCAAATTCAAAGAATATTATATGTCACAATTGCAAACTCCCAGGACATATTAGTAGGGATTTTCCGAAACCAGTAATTGTATGTCACGCTTATGGTCAGAGAGGTCACATCAAGCCCAATTGTCCAAGTAAACCACAAGGTGGTTGGCCGGCTCGAGATGGAAGGCAAGACAGTGGAGGAAATGGACAGCTCAATAAAGGAGGAAATAATGGCAAGAACAACAATGGTAAGAGGAACAGACCTACCGGGAAACTGAACCGTGCAACCCTCGAGGAGGTGGATAATTCGGAGCATGCAGTGATAGGTACGCTCAATATCCTTACCAATCCCGGCAAAGTTCTATTTGATACTGGTGCAACTACTTCATTTATTTCTGAAGAATTTTGTGATAAGTTCGGGATTAGAAGGGCAACGTTAGAAAACTATATGACCGTAGTTACGGCAGGGGGAAATGTGATTGTACGTCACATCAAACAAGATCAGGTTATCTCGATCTGTGGTTGTATGTATTTCACAGACCTTTATGTGATTCCTTTGAAGGGAATTGCAGTAGTGTTGGGAATGGATTGGATGATGGAACACGGAGCTCAGATAAATTGTGAGGAGAAAACCATCTCAATCAAAACTCCAAGCGGAGCAAGGATAGTTTGCCAAGCAGATAAGCACAGTCATATCATGGTGGATCTGCAGTTGAACTCGATGAAAGAGGTCAAATTAGAAGAGATTCCTATAGTAAATGAGTTTCAAGACGTTTTTCCAGCAGAGCTACCGAGAATGCCACTAGACCGGGAGATAGAGTTCACTATTGAACTAATTCCTGGTACAGCACCAATAGCTCAAGAACCATATAAGATGGGACCCAAAGAGTTAAAAGAACTCAAAGAGCAAATTGATGAGTTAGCTAGAAAAGGATTTATTCGGGAAAGTGTATCTCCATGGGGAACACCAGTAATCTTCGTGGATAAGAGAGATGGTGGTAGAAGGATGTGTGGAGATTATAGAAATCTGAACAACGTTACTATCAAGAATAAGTATCCTTTACCAAGGATCCAAGATTTGTTTGATCAAGTGAAAGGAGTTGGAGTATTTTCAAAGATCGACCTAAGATCTGGATACCATCAAATCAAAATCAAACCAGAAGATATTCCAAATACAACATTTGTCTCAAGATATGGACACCATGAGTATCTAGTAGTACCATTTGGTTTGACCAATGCACCTGCAATATTCATGAATATGATGAACAAGATCTTCATGCCATATTTGTACAAGTTCGTCATAGTCTTTATTGATGATATTCTGATATATTCCAAGGAAAAGGAAGAGCATGCTGATCATTTGAGAATAGCATTACAGACTCTAAGGGAACACAAACTTTATGCTAAGTTTAGTAAGTGTGAATTTTGGCTAGATGAGGTAGAATTCCTCGGTCATGTGATCAGTAAAGATGGAATTGCTGTAAATCCATCTAAAGTTCAATCAGTACTAGAGTGGACTGCACCAACCAATGTGAAGCAAATTCAAGGTTTCTTAGGAATGGCTGGTTATTATTGGAGATTCATTGAAGGTTTCTCCAAAATAGCTGGACTAATGACCAAATTGCTAAGAAATAATACACCATTCAATTGGGATGAGAAGTGCGAAGCAAGTTTTCAAGAGTTGAAGACCAGGTTAACCACATCTCCAGTCTTAATAGTTCCTGAAATAGGGAAGGACTTCACAGTATACTGTGATGCATCTAAAGAAGGTTTGGGTTGTGTATTAATGCAAGATCAGAAAGTGATTGTTTATGGTTCAAGACAACTGAAACCACATGAAGTCGACTATCCAACTCATGATTTAGAGTTAGCAGCAGTAGTATTTGCGCTAAAATGATGGAGGCATTTTCTTTATGGAGCCAGATGTGAGTTATACACTGACCATAAAAGTCTAAAAAAATTCTTCACTCAAAAGGAATTGAATATGAGACAGAAGCGTTGGTTGGAACTAATCAAGGATTATGATTTAACAATCAACTATACTCCAGGGAAAGCAAATGTTGTAGCTGATGCTTTAAGCAGAAAAAGTGCAGATATTCAGCCTAGCAATCGGGAGCTACCAAAAGAGTTACAAATGGACTTGGAAAGATTAGAGCTTCAATTCATTAGAACAGAGGTTCTTGGAGGATTAGCTACTATGCAGGTAGTTGTAGAGCAGGATAGTGACCTTAAGCAATAAATTCTTACACATCAAGCAGAAGATCCTTTTATTGCTGAGGAAATTCGGAGGATATCCCAAGGGCAAAAAATCAGTTTTTTGCCTTGGAGATTATGAGTCTTTATAGTTTCAAGACCGTCTATGTGTTCCAGATGTGACTAAGATTAGATATGTCATACTCAGAGAAGCACATGAAACACCATATTCGATACATCCAGGAAGTACTAAGATGTATATGGATTTGAAAGAACTATTCTGGTGGAATAACATGAAAAGGGATATTGCTAAATATGTATCTGAATGCCATATTTGCCAAAGGGTGAAGGCTGAACATCAAAGTCCAGCAGGACCATTACAACCTTTGGATATTCCCGAATGGAAGTGGGAAGAAATAGGTATGTATTTCATCACAGGATTGCCCATGACACCTAAACGGAAGGATATTATATGGGTAATTGTGGACATACTCACTAAGAGTGCACATTTTATTCCGGTAAATCAGAAAGATAATGTCGAGAAGCTAGTTGAAGTTTACGTCAAAGAGATAGTAAGTAAACATGGAGTACCCAAGAAGATCGTAGCTGATAGGGGATCTGTGTTTACTTCCGCATTTTGGAAGCAATTACATGAAACACTTGGTTCAGAGTTAGATTTCAGCACAGCATATCATCCTGAGACAGGAGGTCAAACTGAAAGAACAAATCAAATACTAGAAGACATGTTAAGAGCTTGTTGTAGGGGTTCGTAGCATGGAAAACAAAAATATTCTACCGCATACAAGCAAACAAGCCAAGATCTATCTACTAGATTGTAGCAACGAGTCGATAGAGGAACTCACCCTCAAAGATTCCAAAGCGGTTAACGAGAGCAGATTCTCGTGGGTGATGTAGTCGTACACTTCCGATCTCCAGATCGCGTAGACGATCCTTCCGGCACTGCGTTCTGGCAGCGCTTCCGCAGTCGGTCACACGTTCGGTACTCGATGAAGACCTTCCTCTCCCTTGCTCTAGCAGGCAGCGGAGGTTGTAGCACTCTCCTCGCGATTCCGGCAGCACGACGGCGTGGTACCGGAAGTAGAGGGGAGATCTCGCAGGGCTTCGCCTTAAGCCAGAGCGAGTATGGTGGACTTTGAGAGAGGCCTTGGCGATCTAGGGTTTAGAGACACCAAGGGGTTTAGAGCAACCAACAGCTAGGGTTTATCTAGACGGCGGTTTAGAGGAGCTCTAGGGCAGCCGCATCTAGAAGGGGCGGCGGCTGGCCTAGGGTTTAGAGGGGCGCCGGCTAAGGGACAAGGTGTAGGGAGAGGGGGCGCCCCCTCCCTTTCTTTTATAGGTGGGAGGGGCGACTAGGGCTAGACGAGTCCTCCCCCAACTCCCTTGCTGGCCGACGGTTTGGAGGAGAGAAGGGAAACCTTCTCTTCCCAGGTTTCCTTCTCTCCCTCCACTTCCCAAAATAGCCGTTTGACTTTTCAAATTAGCGTTTGACTTTTCAAACTAGGATTTGATTAAATCCTTTATTTTGTTCAGTGATGACACCTAGTACATGATGCAATAATTCCAACTTGTTATGACACATTCATGTACCCTTCCCCTCCGGAGTGCCGGACATTCCGGAACCTTCTAGAACATTCCCGATGAAAACACCGGAACCATTCTTCAACCCCGAAACAGGACTTTCCTTATATGAATCTTATTCTCTGGACCATTCCGGATCTCCTCGTGATATCCCGGATCCCATCCGAGACTCCGAACAACATTCGGTCTCTTACTCGTCATTCCAAAACTACACAACAACATCGAATCCTTAAGTGTGTCTCCCTACGGTTCGTGAATTATGCGGACATGACCGAGACACTTCTCCGATCAATAATCAATAGAGGAATCTGGAAATTCATAAGGCTCCCACATATTTCTACGATTACTTTGCGATCGAATGAACCACTTGTAGGGTTTCGTAGCATGGAAAACAAAAAATTTCTATCGCATACAAACAAACAAGCCAAGATCTATCTACTAGATTGTAGCAACGAGTCGATGGAATAACTTACCCTCGAAGATTCCAAAGTGTTTAACGAGAGCGGATTCTCGTGGGTGATGTAGTCGTACTCTTCCCGATCTCAAGATCGTGTAGACGATCCTTCCGGCGCTGCGTTCCGGCAGTGCTCCCGCAGTCGGTCACACGTTCGGTACTCGACGAAGACCTTCCTCTCCCTTGTTCCAGCAGGCAGCGGAGGTTGTAGCACTCTCCTCGTGATTCCGGCAGCACAACGGCGTGGTACCGGAAGTAGAGGGGAGATCCCGCAGGGCTTCGCCTTAAGCCGGAGCGAGTATAGTGGAGTATGAGAGAGTACTATTAGTGGTCTAGGGATTAGACACACCAATTAGAAGGCTCTAAACCGAAGGCTAGGGCAATTAGAAGCTCTAAAACAAAACGGCTCTAAACCGGAGATTAGAGGATAGGAACTTGTGTGTCTAGAGGAGGAGGCCCTGCCCCTCCTTTTATAGGTGGGAGGGGGCTGGCGCGCCAGGGGAGGGAGGGGAGTCCCTCCCCAACTCGGCCTGGTGGAGGCGCCGCCGGTTGGAGGAGGGTTTCCCTCCCCAACTCGGTTTTGGCCTCCTCTTGCTTGTTTCCCACAATTTCTTGTTTTATCCGTTTGACTTTCAAACTGGACATTTGACTTTTCTGTTTTAGGATTCAATTTAATCCTTTATTTGGGACAGCAAGAACACTTAGTACATGATGCAATCATTCCAATATGTAATGAAACATTCGTGTACCCCTCCCCCCCGGAGTGCCGGACAATCCGTAACCTTCTAGAACATTCCCGATGAAAACACCGGAATCATTCCCGAACTCCGAAACGGGACTTTCCTTATATGAATCTTATTCTCCGGACCATTCCGGATCACCTCGTGATATCCCGGATCCCATCCGAGACTCCGAACAACATTCGGTCTCTTTCTCATAATACCATAACTACTCAAAACAACGTCGAATCCTTAAGTGTGTCTCCCTACGGTTCGTGAATTATGCAGACATGATCGAGACACTTCTCCGAACAATAACCAATAGAGGAATCTGGAAATTCATATGGCTCCCACATATTTCTACGATTACTTTGCGATCGAATGAACCACTTACATACGATACAAATTTCCCTTTGTCTCACGATAGTTTACTTATCCGAGGTTATGATCGTCGGTATCTCTGCATACCTAGTTCAACCTCCTTACCGATAAGTACTCTTTTCTCGTTCCCGTGATATGTGATCCCTTGTGAGCCAGTCACATGCTTGCAAGCTAATTGGATGACATTCCACCGAGAGGGCCCAGAGTATATCTATCCGTCATATGGATGGAAAAATCCCACTCTTGATCCATGTGTCTCAACCAACACTTTCCGAACACTCAATGCCACCTTTATAGCCACCCAGTTACGGTGTGGTGTTTGATGTCATCAAAGCATCCATCCGGTAAAGGTGATATGCATGATCTCATGGTCGAAGGAATTAGGTTACTATGTATTAGAAAGCATATAGCAATTAAACTATTGAAATGACTTGATCTTTATGCTATGCTTATCTATAGGAGTATGTACACCATATCATTCTCCTAACGATATGATCTTGTTGTTGATAACATCTCAATGTTCATGATAGGGAAACCACAATCATTAATCAACCAACAAGCTAGTGAAGTATAGAGGCTATACTAGGGACTTCAAATTAAGTTTACAAATCACACAAGTATCAATGTTTCCTTGTTAATACTATTATAGCATGAATGTAAACATTTATCATAAACACAAAGATATAATAATAACTACATTTATTATTGCCTCTAGGGCATATCTCCAACAGTATCCCACTTGCACTAGAGTCATCTAATCTAGATTACATGGTAATATACCGAACACCCATGGCAGTTTGGTGTTGGTCATGTTTTACCCTCGGGAGAGGTTTAGTCAACGGATCCGCCACATTCAGATCTGTGTGTACTTTGCAAATCTTTATATCCCCATCCTGGATATGTTCTCGAATAGCGTGAAAACGTAGCTTGATGTGCTTCAGCTTCTTGTGTGACCTTGGTTCTTGCGCATTGGCTATGGCGCCCATGTTATCACAGTAGATAGACATTGGGTCCAGCACACTAGGAACCACACCCAGCTCTGTAATGAAATCTTTCATCCATATCGCTTCCTGTGAAGCCTCCAAAGCAGCCATGTATTCCGATTCAGTTGAAGATCTCGCCACAACGCTTTGCTTTGCACTCCTCCAGCTAACTGCTGCACCATTCAAAATAAATACGTATCCGGATTGTGATTTAGAATCATTCGGATCAGTGTTCCAACTAGCATCGGTGTAACCATTAACAACGAGCTGCTCATCACCTCCATAAGAAAGAACCATATCCTTAGTTCTTCTCAAGTACTTAAGGATGTTTTTGACCGCTGTCCAATGATCCACTCCTGGATCACTTTGATATATGCTAGTTAAACTAACAGCATATGCAATGTCGGGTCTAGTACATAGCATGGCATACATTAGAGATCCTATGGCTGAGGCACATGGAGTCTTACTCATCCTTTCTCTATCTTCTGCCGATGTCGGACTTTGAGTTTTACTCAAGGTCGTATTGGGCAACATGGGCAAGAACCCTTTCTTGCTTTCTTCCATTCCAAACCTCTTTAGAACTTTGTCCAAATATGTACTCTGTGACAATGATATTTGGCGTTTCGATCTATCTCTATAAATCTTTATGCCTAATATGTAAGCTGCTTCGCCAAGATCCTTCATTGAAAAACTATTATTCAAATATTCCTTGACACTATTAAGAAGGTCTACATCATTCCCAATCAACAATATGTCATCCACATATAGTATTAAGAATGCTACAGAGCTCCCACTCACTTTCTTGTAAATACAAGCTTCTCCATAAGTTTGTATAAAACCAAAACTTTTGATCACCTTATCAAAACGTTGATTCCAACTTCGGGATGCTTGATTCAATCCATAGATGGACCGTTGAAGTTTGCATACCTTGTTAGCATCTTTAGGATTGACAAAACCTTTGGGTTGCATCATATACAACTCTTCATCAATGTCTCCATTGAGGAATGCTGTTTTGACATCCATCTGCCATATCTCATAATCATAATATGCAGCGATTGCTAACATAATCCTCACAGACTTTAGCTTCGCTACTGGTGAGAAAGTCTCATCGTAGTCAACTCCTTGAATTTGCCGAAACCCTTTTGCGACAAGTCGAGCTTTATAGACAGTAACATTACCATCAACATCTGTTTTCTTCTTGAAAATCCATTTGTTCTCGACAGCCTTCCGGCCATCCGGTAAGTCCACCAAAGTCCATACTTGGTTTTCGTACATGGATCCAATCTCGGATTTCATGGCTTCTTGCCATTTATTGGAATCTGGGCTCATCATCGCTTCCTCATATGTCTCGGGGTCATCGGTGTTGTCCACCAACATGACATTCATAACGGAATCATACCAATCTGGAGTGGTACGAGTTCTTGTTGACCTCCGAGGCTCTGTAGCAACTTCAACCGAAGTTTCATGATCACCATCACTAGCTTCCTCTCTTATTGGTGCAGGCACCACAGGAACTTCTTCCGGTGCTGCGCTACTCGCAATTTCGAGAGAAGGTTCGACAACCTCGTCGAGTTCTACTTTCCTTCCAGTCACTTCTTTCGAGAGAAATTCCTTCTCTAGAAAGGATCCATTCTTGGCAACGAAGATTTTGCCTTCGGATCTATGATAGAAGGTATACCCAATAGTTTCCTTCGGGTATCCTATGAAGACGCATTTTTCCGCTTTGGGTTCAAGCTTGTCCGGCTGTAACTTCTTTACATAGGCTTCGCATCCCCAAACTTTAAGGAACGACAATTTAGGTTTCTTCCCAAACCATAATTCATACGGTGTCGTTTCAACGGATTTAGATGGTGCCCTATTTAAAGTGAATGCGGCTGTTTCTAACGCATAACCCCAAAATGATAGCGGTAAATCTGTAAGTGACATCATAGAACGAACCATATCTAAGAGAGTTCGATTACGACGTTCGGACACACCATTACGCTGTGGTGTTCCCAGCGGTGTCAATTGTGAAAGTATTCCGCATTTCTTCAAATGCTCGCCAAACTCGTAACTTAGATATTCACCTCCACGATCAGAACGTAGAAATTTAATCTTCTTGTTACGTTGATTCTCTACCTCACGTTGAAACTCCTTAAACTTCTCGAAAGTTTCGGACTTATGTTTCATGAAATAGATATACCCATATCTACTCAAGTCATCCGTGAAGCTAAGAACATAACGATAACCACCGCGCGATGCTACACTCATTGGCCCACACACATCGGTATGTATGATTTCCAATAAGTCCGTAGCTCGCTCCATCATACCAGAAAATGGAGTCTTAGTCATTTTTCCCATCAGACATGCTTCGCATCTTTCAAGTGATTCAAAATCAAGTGATTCAAGAAGTCCATCGGAATGGAGTTTCTTCATACGTTTCACTCCAATGTGACCAAGACGACAGTGCCACATATAGGTCGAATTATCGCTTGATTTCAAACGTTTAGCCTCAATGTTGTTGATATGTGTATTTCCACTATCGAGATTCAATAAGAATAGACCATCTATCAAAGGTGCATGTGCATAAAACATATTACTCATATAAATCGAACAACCATTATTCTCGGACTTAAACAAGTAACCGTCTCGCAATAAACATGATCCCGATATAATGTTCATGCTCAACGCAGGCACCAAATAACAATTATTTAAGTATAAAACTAACCCCGATGGTAGATGAAGGGGTAGCGTGCCGACCGCGATCACATCAACCTTTGATTCGTTTCCCACGCGCATCGTCACCTCGTTCTTCGCTAGCTTCCGTTTATTCTGCAGCACCTGTTTCGAGTTACAAATATGAGCAACCGAACCAGTATCAAATACCCAGGCACTACTACGAGTACTAGTGACATACACATCAATAACATGTATATCAAATATACCTTTCTTCTTGATGTTGCCGTTCTTCAAATCCGCCAAGTACTTTGGGCAATTCCGCTTCCAGTGACCTTCTCCCTTGTAGTAAAAGCACTCAGTATCAGGCTTAGGTCCAGCCTTGGTCTTCTTCGTCGGCATGGTAACTTTCTTACCACCCTTCTTAAAGTGTCCCTTTTGCTTAGACTTGCCTTTCTTGAATTTGGTGGTCTTATTGACCAACAACACTTGGTGCTCTTTCTTGATCTCCACTTCTGCAGATTTCAACATGGCAAAGAGTTCTGGCAACGTCTTATTCATGTTCTGCATGTTGTAGTTCATCACAAAGTTCTTGTAACTTGGTGGTAGTGATTGGAGGACACGATAAATCCCCAAAGCATTAGGAATCACTATACCCAAGCTTTGAAGTTTGTTTGTGTGCCCAGACATCTTAAGCACATGCTCACTGACGGAGCTGCCCTCTTCCATCTTGCAGTTAAAGAACTTTTCAGAAGCCTCATAGCTTTGAATTGCCGCATGAGTCTCAAAAATCAATTTGAGATCCTCGACAATATCATATGGGTCTGAATCCTCAAACCTTTTCTGAAGCTCCGATTCCAAACCATACAAGATAGCACACTGAACTATGGAGTACTGATTCTTCCGAGCGAGGTAAACATTCTTTACTTCATCGGGAGAATCATCTGCAGGTGGGTCACCCAGCGGTGCATCCAGCACATAGGTCAAATTACCAGCTGTGAGGACAATCCTCAAATTGCGGAACCAATCCGCGAAGTTGCTTCCATTGTTTTTCAACTTTTCTTTCTCTAGGAACGCATTAAAATTGATGGTAGGGGCTGCCATTGATCTACAACATATTTGCAATAGTTTAGACTAAGTTTATGACAAATTGAGTTCAAATTAATTAATAAAGTTAATCTAGGTGAACTCCCACTCAAAACAATATCCCTCACATTGTTTTAGTGATCACACGAACCAAATCCACTACATCAACACCGATCATCACGAGAGTTGATCTAGTTTCAATGGCGAACAATCGTCATGTTCATCATATCTACTATATGATTCATGCTTTACCTTTCGGTGATCCGTGTTCCGAGACCATGTCTGTACATGCTAGGATCGTCAAGATCAAACCTTAGTTTTTGCATGAGCAAATCTGGCTTGCTCACGTTGTATACACTTGCGGAATCTAACACACCCGATCATCACGTGGTGCTTCAAAACAACAAGCTTTAGCAACGGTGCTAACTAAGGGTGAACACTTTATGACTTGAAATTCATGTGCATGAGGGATCATATTATAATGCTACCGTCGTCTACTAAGCAATACAAGATGCATAAAGGATTAACATCACATGCAATTCAATATATATGTGATATGATATGGCCTTTCTTCTTCATGCTTCCGATCTCCATCTTCAAGCAAGAACATGATCTCCATCATCACCGGCATTGCATCAAGGTCAATGACGCCTCTCCATGGTTGTCGTCCACCGGCTTCAACTATTACAACTACTTTGAATAGACACGCGGGTCTTAACATAAATTAAAGACAACCATATGGCTCCTGCCGGTTGCCAACTTACAATAAGGAACATTGCATACATCAAATATAATCACAATCATGGCCATATCACATCACTGCACACCCCTGCAAAACAAAGTTAGACGCCTCTACTTTCTTTGCATATTTTACGTGGTTTGGGGCTTTCAATAAGTGTCGTTCTAACTTACGAACAAGAACCACAACATTGATACTAGTATTGTTAATCACCCGTTGTAAATTGGATCTTAACTATGCTAGGAGAAACAGGCACCCGCAAAGCCACTTATGCAATACAAGTTGCATGTCAAGCGTGGAGCAAGTCTCATGAGCGATGTCATGTAAGGTTAGCCCGGGCCGCTTCATCCCAACATACCGCAAGATGCAAAGTACACAAGAAGCAATCGACAATAAAAGCATCAACGCCCACAATGACCATTGTGTTCTACTCGTGCAACAGATCTACATATAGACACGGCTCTGATACCACTGTAGGGTTTCGTAGCATGGAAAACAAAAAATTTCTATCGCATACAAACAAACAAGCCAAGATCTATCTACTAGATTGTAGCAACGAGTCGATGGAATAACTTACCCTCGAAGATTCCAAAGTGTTTAACGAGAGCGGATTCTCGTGGGTGATGTAGTCGTACTCTTCCCGATCTCAAGATCGTGTAGACGATCCTTCCGGCGCTGCGTTCCGGCAGCGCTCCCGCAGTCGGTCACACGTTCGGTACTCGACGAAGACCTTCCTCTCCCTTGTTCCAGCAGGCAGCGGAGGTTGTAGCACTCTCCTCGTGATTCCGGCAGCACAACGGCGTGGTACCGGAAGTAGAGGGGAGATCCCGCAGGGCTTCGCCTTAAGCCGGAGCGAGTATGGTGGAGTATGAGAGAGTACTATTAGTGGTCTAGGGATTAGACACACCAATTATAAGGCTCTAAACCGAAGGCTAGGGCAATTAGAAGCTCTAAACCAAAACGACTCTAAACCGGAGATTAGAGGATAGGAACTTGTGTGTCTAGAGGAGGAGGCCCTGCCCCTCCTTTTATAGGTGGGAGGGGGCTGGCGCGCCAAGGGAGGGAGGGGAGTCCCTCCCCAAATCGGCCTGGTGGAGGCGCCGCCGGTTGGAGGAGGGTTTCCCTCCCCAACTCGGTTTTGGCCTCCTCTTGCTTGTTTCCCACAGTTTCTTGTTTTAGCCGTTTGACTTTCAAACTGGACATTTGACTTTTCTGTTTTAGGATTCAATTTAATCCTTTATTTGGGACAGCAATAACACTTAGTACATGATGCAATCATTCCAATATGTAATGACACATTCGTGTACCCCTCCCCCCCGGAGTGCCGGACAATCCGGAACCTTCTAGAACATTCCCGATGAAAACACCGGAATCATTCCCGAACTCTGAAACGGGACTTTTCTTATATGAATCTTATTCTCCGGACCATTCCGGATCACCTCGTGATATCCCGGATCCCATCCGAGACTCCGAACAACATTCGGTCTCTTTCTCATAATACCATAACTACTCAAAACAACGTCGAATCCTTAAGTGTGTCTCCCTACGGTTCGTGAATTATGCAGACATGATCGAGACACTTCTCCGAACAATAACCAATAGAGGAATCTGGAAATTCATATGGCTCCCACATATTTCTACGATTACTTTGCGATCGAATGAACCACTTACATACGATACCAATTTTCCTTTGTCTCACGATAGTTTACTTATCCGAGGTTATGATCGTCGGTATCTCTGCATACCTAGTTCAACCTCGTTACCGATAAGTACTCTTTTCTCGTTCCCGTGATATGTGATCCCTTGTGAGCCAGTCACATGCTTGCAAGCTAATTGGATGACATTCCACCGAGAGGGCCCAGAGTATATCTATCCGTCATATGGATGGACAAATCCCACTCTTGATCCATGTGTCTCAACCAACACTTTCCGAACACTCAATGCCACCTTTATAGCCACCCAGTTACGGTGTGGTGTTTTATGTCATCAAAGCATCCATCCGGTAAAGGTGATATGCATGATCTCATGGTCGAAGGAATTAGGTTACTATGTATCAGAAAGCATATAGCAATTGAACTATTGAAATGACTTGATCTTTATGCTACGCTTATCTATAGGAGTATGTCCACCATATCATTCTCCTAACGATATGATCTTGTTGTTGATAACATCTCAATGTTCATGATAGGGAAACCACAATCATTAATCAACCAACAAGCTAGTGAAGTATAGAGGCTATACTAGGGACTTCAAATTAAGTTTACAAATCACACAAGTATCAATGTTTCCTTGTTAATACTATTATAGCATGAATGTAAACATTTATCATAAACACAAAGATATAATAATAACTACATTTATTATTGCCTCTAGGGCATATCTCCAACACCACTTACATACGATACCAATTTCCCTTTGTCTCACGATAGTTTACTTATCCGAGGTTTTGATCGTCGGTATCTCTGCATACCTAGTTCAACCTCGTTACCGATAAGTACTCCATTCTCGTTCCCGTGGTATGTGATCCCTTGTGAGCCAGTCACATGCTTACAAGCTAATTGGATGACATTCCACCGAGAGGGCCCAGAGTATATCTATCCATCATATGGATGGACAAATCCCACTCTTGATCCATGTGTTTCAACCCATACTTTCCGAACACTCAATGCCACCTTTATAGCCACCCAGTTACGGTGTGGTGTTTGATGTCATCAAAGCATCCTTCCGTTGATGGTGATAAGCATGATCTCATGGTCGAAGGAATTAGGTTACTTTGTATCAGAAAGCTTATAGCAAATGAACTATATTAAATGACTTGATCTTTATGCTACGCTTAACTATAGGAGTATGTCTATCACATCATTCTCCTAATGATATGACCCTGTTGTTAATAACATTTCTATGTTCATGATCAGGAAACCATGATCATATATTAACCAACAAACTAGTTTAACAAGAGGCTTTACTAGGGACTCTTTTATGTTTACAAATCACACAAGTATTAATGTTTCCGGTTAATACAATTATAGCATGGTATGTAAACATTTATCATAAGTATGAAGATATGATAATAACCACTTTATTATTGCCTCTTGGGCATATCTCCAACACTTGTGCACTAGATTTTGGAGGTACATGGGAAGATCATCTACCATTGGTAGAATTTTCCTATAATAATAGCTATCAGAGTAGTCTGAAAGCAGCTCCATATCAGGTTTTGTATGGAAGGAAGTGTAGATCACCAATATGTTGGTATGAGCCTGGAAGCAACAAAGAATATGCGCCAAATTATATAAAGTAAAGACAAGATATCATTGATAAGATCAGGGATAGACTGAAAATATCCCAGAGTAGGCAGAAAAATTATGCTGATCAAAGTCGAAGATCATGGCATCTAGAAGTGGGAGATATGATATATTTGAAAGTAAGTCCAATGAAAGGGGTGAAAAGGTTCGGAGTTAAAGGAAAATTGAGTCCAAGATACATCGGACCATTCAAGATATTGAGTCAGAACCGAACTATAGCTTATTCTTTAGAGTTACCATCAAGATTAGCTCAAGTGCATAATGTTTTTCATGTGTCACAACTTCGTAAATGTTTGAAAGTTCCGGATGATGCAATCACACACCAGGAGATCGAACTACAAGCATACTTGACCTATATTGAAAAGCCATGTAAAGTTTTGGAAGAAAACTGGAAAAGGTTGAGGAATAGAGCAATCAAGTACTGCAAAGTACAGTGGGAACATCACCCTGAAAGGGAAGCTACTTGGGAGAAAGAGGAGGATTTAAGAAAAGCCTATCCAGAACTATTCAGGTACATCTTAACAAACTTCGGGACAAAGTTTAATTTAAGGGGGGGAAGTCTGTAACATCCCAACATTCAGGAACTAACGAAGGGTAGATTTAGGAATTTGGAATGTTGCATGCATTCATTTGTAACAATGTGGGTAAATTTTTCGTCAAATAAAAACCTAAAGTGATCAAGGTTTCCTTCATACTTTGAGATTAGGTATAGTCTTAAAGGATGATTGTTATAGACTTTGATATGGTCTTTGGGGAATTATGTGTTTTGGGAAATGAAATTTGAATTTAAAACTTGAGTGTTTGAATTATACTTCAAATGATTTTTTAATAATGTTTGAATCTTGATTTAATTAAGAGTTAACCAATTTAACTCAAACTTTATTTAAAGGAAGCAATTAAGAATATGAATATCTATTTCATATTTTCATTCAATAAATAAGTTACAAAAATGTAACTTATTAAAATCATCCACAATCTTCACCATAGCAAGAATATTTCTTTATTGATAATAGTATAATCTTTATTACAAAATAATAAAATGAAGCTTACAAAAGAATAGAACAAAAATTACAAATGAATAAATAAGATTACATATGACTATTCTACAAATAAACCTAAACTAAAATCTTGAATTCCCAAGTCTGGTACCTGCAAAATAAATAGAAACTAAATAGAAAAAGGAAAGTTAGGATTAGCATTGTTTTACTCTAAGACTTGTCAGTGAAGTGCACTGATCAAGATTCATCATGGAGTAAACTTATAAAAGGGGCAAGTTTCACCAATATAAAAGAGATGAATCTTTCATAATTTTAAGCCAGAAGTCAAATGACAACAAGGAGGGGCAAGTTTCACCAACCAGGTGAAATTAAACTGATAAAAGTAACTCTCAAATTCAGAGCATATCCACAAGTTGCACAGCAAGCACACAGGCAGGACACACACACACCAAAGTGCATGGTGTGTGCTGTCAGCACCTTAGCAACAGCCCAGCAACACAAAACTGCTCAGCACAGCCGTGGAGAGGCACTAGTGCATCTCTTCACTGCTCACACACACAAGAACGGCTAGCTTATCCAGAGCCAAATAAACCAGCCACACCATCTCACATCAGATCAAGCCACATATCACCTGATGGTGACATAAGGAGGGGAAGGATCAGGTGAATAGCAAGGCCAAGCTCACAGGAGCTAGGAGGAGCAGAGTTCCTCAAGGCCAAGCACAAGTATCAAGGGAACACAAGAACAACATCAAGGGTAGAAGGACTGGATCAGACCAGCAACAACACCAGCACATCAAGCCATCACCAACATAGTTTTCGTGGTGAGCATCATAAACAACCATGTGATCTGTTTATCTTATCCAAGCAAAGTATATATGCTTATGCATAAGGCAACCTCTCAATAATCACCCAAGTAGGGTGAAGCTATCCTAGAGTTTTTAAACATAAAGATAAGACCAAACTCTTTTCAAAACACCAAATTCTCAGACCAGCCTCACAGAATTGGTGATACCAAAGGCAACCTCTATATTCTATCATTTGTTCTTACAAAATCTGGGCACATCTCCAAGAAGGAGTAGCACCTCAGATTTTATAAGCCACAAACAAAACAATATATATTAACCAACAAGGATCTAAGATCTTGTAAGCAGTTGATATCTTACCGAATTTAGAAAATGACAGCAACATAGAAGCTTAGTTCCTAGAACCTCAGACCAGCATCATTGGCTAGGTCAAACAATAAGTTTTCCAACTTATCTATCTGTAGGGGTTCGTAGCATGGAAAGCAAAAAATTTCTACCGCATGCAAACAAACGAGCCAAGATCTATCTACTAGATTGTAGCAACGAGTCGATAGAGTAACTCACCCTCAAAGATTCCAAAGCGGTTAACGAGAGCAGATTCTCGTGGGTGATGTAGTCATACTCTTGTCGATCTCAAGATCGCGTAGACGATCCTTCCGGCGCTGCGTTCCGACAGCGCTTCCGCAGTCGGTCACACGTTCGATACTCGATGAAGACCTTCCTCTCCCTTGTTCCAGCAGGCAGCGGAGGTTGTAGCACTCTCCTCGCGATTCCGGCAGCACGACGGCGTGGTACCGGAAGTAGAGGGGAGATCTCGCAGGGCTTCGCCTTAAGCCGGAGCGAGTATGGTGGACAATGAGAGAGGCCTTGGTGGTCTAGGGTTTAGAGGAACCAAGGGAGGAGCTTGGCCGGCGGATAGGGCTTGGGGAAGCCCCAAGTCGGCGACTTGGAGAAACCCTAGGGCGGTGGCGACTTGGAGGAGGCCGGCGGCTAGGGCTATGGTTTTAGGTGTGTTGGGTGTGAGGGAGAGGGGCAGCCCTGCCCCTCCTTTTATAGGTGGGAGGGCGCGGCTTGGGAGGAGGGAGTCCTCCCCAATTCGGCCTCCTTGGCAGGCGGGTGGAGGGAGGAGACTTCCTCCCCAAGTAGGTTTCCTACTCTCCCTCCACCAAGCAAACTTGTCGTTTGACTTTTTCAAATTGGCGTTTGACTGTCAAACTAGGATTTGATTTCTCCCTTTATTTTGCCCAACCAATTGACCTAGTACATGATGCAACCATTCCATATTGTCATGACACATTCATGTACCCTTCCCCTACGGACTGCCGGACCTTCCGGACCCTTCTAGAACATTCCTGATGATAACACCGGAATCATTCCCCAACTCCGAACAGGACTTTCATTATATGAATCTTATTCTCCGGACCATTCCGGATCTCCTTGTGATATCCCGGATCCCATCCGAAACTCCGAACAACATTCGGTCTCTTACTCATCATTCCATAACTACTCAACAACATCGAATCCTTAAGTGTGTCTCCCTACGGTTCGTGAATCGTGCTGCCGGATTCGCGAGGAGAGAGCTACAACCTCCGCTGCCTGCTGGAAGAAGGGAGATGAAGGTCTTCATCGAGTATCAGACGTGTGACCGACTGCGGGAGCGCTGTCGGAACGCGGCGCCGAAAGGATCGTCTACGCAATCTTGAGACCGGCAAGTGAACGACTACATCACCCACGAGAATCTGCTCTCGTTAACCGCTTTGGAATCTTCGAGGGTGAGTATTCTATCGACTCGTTGCTACAATCTAGTAGATAGATCTTGGCTTGTGTGTGTTCATTCGGTAGATTTTTTTTGTTTTCCATGCTACAAACCCCTACAAGGATTAGTCCTTGTCTCATGTTAGCGCTGATTTGCCTAGCTCATGTCGCTTTAGGGCTATAGAGGCATGATGATTCCTGGTCCTTGTCGGCAGGAGAGCTCTCTCCTTTGATGTTTTTCTCTCGGAATGTGTCCTACTCAGGAAGACATGGCAGTAGCGGCTCTCTAAAGATGGAATAAAGTTCTCCCCGTATAGCCCCTGTTTCGACGACGCATGTAGCATCGTCGAAGGGCGTGTGGAGGCGTGTCTTCGGTGTATCTCGCTAGATTTGGTTGGTGTTCCTTCTGATCTACGCGACGACGATCGGTGTTCTCGTGCGCTGGTCCTTTTGGAGGCTCGTCTGACTCCACCAAGCTAGGGCGAGGATGAAGGTGGACCTTCGGCTCATTTGAGTGCTTGATGTCGTGCTAGGTGGTCTAAGGACATGTTTGTATTTTTTATTATTTTTGGGTTTTCTTGTATTGTGTTGAGAATTATGATTAGGTTGGTCGACTTTTCACAAAAAAGAAGACGAGAAACAAAAAATATTGACAGCTCCAAACCCAAACACACTTTATGTACCATCATCACCACAATTGTGATATAGGACTGAAGCGTTGAGAGATGATCTATGAAATCACAATACTCCCGAGCAGTGCCATCTTCACCGTCGAAACACTGCTACTAAAAATCCCTAATAAACATATCAGAAACTATGATATCAAGATTACTCTAAATCTTGTTTACAACGTTATTACTACTCTATGTTGACTTGTTGTGTTAGTGTGTTTTTACTATTTCTTTTTTGAGGATTTGGGGTGTCTTTACTTTTTTTTTTAGGATTTGGGGAGAAGACGAGTGTTTCGATTTTTGGGGGAAAACGCCTGGTGTATGAACTGAACTCCATCCTGGATTAGCCCAGCCCATGTTTAGTTCCAGAAGCCTGAAGCCCATGTCCTCTCTCTTGGGCTGGGAACCTGGAGAAAGAAATGGCGACCTACAACGCATCGTGCTAACCCTCAAAAAAAAAAAAAAGACGCATCGTGCTTCGTCGAGATCTCTGCTTCGTCCCCTATCCATTCCCCGGCGGAGGCGACCTGCACCAACGACTACGGCGAGCCATGTCCGCCGCATCGGCCTCTTCGCCTCACCCGCCGGAAGAAGCCATCCGCGGAAGCCTCATACCTGTTCTGCCCGACGACCTGGCCCTCCACTGCCTCGCGCTCCTTCCGCGCGCCGCTCACCCTTCCCTCGCCCTCGTCTCCCGCGCTCTGTACGCCCTCCTGTGCCGCCACCCGGAGCCCCTCCTCGCCGCCCGGCGCCGCCTCCTCCGCTCCGACCCCCACGTCATTATATCAGTTCGGCCTCCCTACTCCGCGTCCCCTCGCTTCTTCCTGCTGCTACCTCACCCCGGATGGCCCCCTCTGCCTCTCCCCTCCCCTCCGATCCCTGTCTCTTCCTCCTCAGTGGTCGCCGCCGCCGGGCACCGGCTCTTCCTCGTCGGCGGATCCGTAGTCGGGATCCCCGCTCCGGCTGTGCAAATCCTGGACGCCCGCACCAGATCCTGGTCCATCGGCCCGCGTCTCTCCTCTCCGCGGGAGTTCGCCGCCGCCGCGGTCCTTCCCGACGTGCTGTTCGTCGCCGGAGGATGTGTTCCGTCGTCCCCCTTCTGGGCGGAGGCTCTCGATCTCGCTTCCCCGTGCGCCAAGTGGTCCCCGGTCCCCAGCCCGGACCACCTCCGGGAGAAGTGGATGCACGGCTGCGTGTCGCTCGCCGGGAAGGTCCTTGCAGTGGCCGACCGCGGTGGCTTGTTATACGATCCGGCGGCACCACCTGGCGAGGCGTGGGCGCTGGTTTCTCCGGTCCTTGACATGGGGTGGAAGGGCCGTGCTGCCGTGGTCGGTGGAATCCTCTATTCCTACGATTACATGGGGCAGGTCAAGGGCTATGACCCGGACACTGATGTCTGGAACACAGTGGAAGGTTTGGCAAAGGAGCTGCCAAGGTTCCTATGTGGCGCCACTCTTGCCAATGTTGGCGGTCTGCTCTACCTGGTTTGGGAAGCGAGGTGTGAAGGGAAGGCGAGTAATGAACAAGGCCAATCAAAGGGCATGGTGGTGATTGAATGGGCTACCATTGAGGTGATGAGGGCTGAAGAGGGGCGGTTAATTGGGAAGGTACTATCCAGGGACACTGTTATGTTCACAGACATGCCGAGGGGGTCAGTAATCACACATTGCATTGCTTTGGATCTATGACATGGTTGCTGCAGTTGCCAAGCAATGAGCATGCAACATGCAAAGGTAAAATATGAGTTGTTGATTTTCTGTAAATTCTGTTTTGTGCCGGTTGCTTACTCAAGTGGTTCAATAGATTGCTTATTTACTAACTAGCAATGCTTACATTTGGCTTGATTGCTGTTTCAGGTTCACTGTGGGCCAAGGCTTGAAAAGCTCACAATGCAGTCTAACATGTGCGAGGAATGCTTCGCTGAAGGTAGGCATATATTTCAAGTATCGCAATAGAGTACACATATATGTGGAATAAGAAAAAAAATCGGTGATGGATGCAGTGAGTGCATTATTTGAAGTGAATGCGACATTTTAGTGGTCTTAACTCGTAGTTTGATATAAAGTTGCTTTATGTGAATACAATCCCATTCGTGTAGCTTGGTCTGATCACATAGGGGGTCAGGCATTGCTGATAAGCTAGTGGAGGGATGATGGATTTTGGTTTCAGTTTGACTTATATATCAGATCAACGTGGTCTAGTGTTCATGGAAGGTTGGTTTTGTCAGTTTTGTGGAAGTAATTTGGAAAATAAAAGCAAGATCGGCAGTGATGTTGTTTGTGTGAATCTTGTGTCCAGTTAAATGCCTTCTAGTATCGAACTTTGACATACTTGACATAGTGTTGGGCTTGAGTAATCAAGATACAAACCTGCAATTGCAAGGATAGCTTATGGCAAGAAGCTCATGTGATTATACAGTCTGTTTTCATGGATCACATCTTGGCACCGTTTAGTGAGGTCAAATGCATCGTTTCAGTAGTAGCAATGATTATTATACCATAAAGATTTCCTCACGAGATGTGTACTTAGCATTGGACGGAATTTGCCATATCACCAAATGAAGAAACAATATTTCATCATCTTACCATGTATCCCTGCTCTGGTCTTTGGACAGCGAATAATATGTATAAGAACGAGAAGTATATAATTCTTATCTGCGCGTGTACGTAATCAGTCTACATCTTGTTAGTTTTTATGTTAATTATTGTTATAATTGTTGCTTGCAGGAAACCAAGGAAACGACGTATCTCGTTGTGTAGCTTCACCAAGTTTTGTGTATATAGACGAGGTACGTAAGAATTGAGGGCCTGCATTTGCACACCCAGATCTGTAAAAAAAAAGGTTATGGCTAGCCAGACCATGAATCTTGATCTCTTTGATTTGTCATCGTTACCGTTGAAGCTCTTAAAACAATGCATGACTGCTAAGGCACTGTCATTGGGTTTGACATTGCAAACAATACTTGGTACCCTGCAGCGGACAAGTTGTTTTTGTGTTGGTAGTTGCATTGTTTTAAGGCTTCTACTATAGCCATAATATAGTGTGACCAAAAGCTTCAACTTGTCCGAGCCCTTAGAGCATGGACCTCGAGTATTTCGAAACCAACATGATACCCAAACCATTCTCCAGAGTGATGTGTAGGCAAAGTATCTGCAAAACAAACATGCAAATTTTGTTTTGGGAATTAATCACTGCTTCATTAAATATGAATCTCTGGTTCCATTTTTTTTTTGCCTTTGGGGGCTTTGGCTTTGGGAATTTAGCTATGATCTCTTTCATGATTCTTAATAGTTCCGCACTCAGGGAAAAACAGTAAGTACTAGTTATTATGCTATCAGACTATTCTTTGAACTGTTAGTTTCCAGAACGATGTTGTGCTGCAGAAAACTTGGCAAGTCCTGTGGCGGTAGAGATATCCTGGACCCAGTGTTGTTATTAGCCTGATCATCATGTTTGAGGAATTGAAAATGCCTTGATGACGCCTATGGCCTTGGAACCTCCCTGTAATGACCTTAACAATTCAGCCCACTCACCATAGCCCTTTTGCCAACTGGTATAATTTTCTCGTCCCTGGTGTCAATGATGAGCCAGTACCATCTTTTGTGTCGGATGGGTTGGCCAATGCCGAGTCATCATCATTCTTTGTATCTCTGGATGGATATGTGCTTCCATGTCCGCTTGATGGTAGGGCTTCATCTTTTTTCGTCATCAAAGAAATCTTCCATCTTTTCATCATCAGTTGGGTCATCTTCCATCTTTTTGTCATCCACATCTTCCTTCTTTTTGTCATTAGATGGGCACTGGTGCATGTAGAGCTTTGTTTGTTGTTAAGGTGGTAGAGAGGTACAGTACAATTTTTCTTTGCAAAATATCAACACCTTATCTCCTATTATAAGGCACAACATTTAAATTGTTATTGTTACTTGAATACATGAATATAACTATTATTGTTCCTTCAAAGACACAACATTTACCTAGTCAATATTCTATATCTTGGATCTTTTAAAATTCTTCAGTGTAGAGTAATACATGGTAACCAAAATCTAAGCCGCAACAACCATTGAACAATATAGCCACTAAATTTGAGGTATAAAGAATAAAGGAACTTGCAAGGTTATATTAGTATAAACATGAGGGAATTACCTGTTAACATTTAGTACTTTTTCACAGACCATAGACGTATCAATGTTGTGCTTTCTTTGCAAGTACTTCTCTGATTGAGACAGCACATCCACCATCACTTTATCACTTCGTTATGGTAATTTGGCATGACGTTAAGCTTATATTTGATTTTTCTCTCAAACTCCAGTGCTTAGAATGAATGATAGGGGTAAATATCTAGGAAAACATATATTGTCAAACTTAGGATCTAGTAATATGAAATTAGGAAAAAAATGCAAAAACCTACTTTGTCTGTTCTAGAATATTCGCTGTAAGCTCGATGTCAAGTTGTCTAGTTTTTCCGGATGAATCAGTTCATTCTAAAATAAAATCAAAGACATGAAGAATATGGATAAGAAAATCACAACATGAAAAATATCCATGTGCTGATTTCTTAAATTAGTACTTACAACAGCTTTTGTAGAAAACAAAATGTCATCCGATTCTTGTGTCCACAAATACTATCGTAAATTTAGTACATATGATTTCATATAGCAACGTGATTCAAGTCATTCGTTGAAAGCAGATTCACATATAGTATGTTCGAAAATGCCCAATACAATTGTATTCTTGGTTCTTACTAAAACATGTCTTCTCCACACTATTTGAATCGTTCACGTTTTCAAAATTACAAAAAACTTTAAGCAGAGGTTAGGTAAATTTGCAATATAGTTAGAGAACTGCTTATGCAGCGAGACCACCTCTTATAGTTTACCTCCCGTCACCAGGAGACCCCTCCTTGTTCCTGGATGCCATAAATCACCAGAAGATCCCTCCTTGGATGCTATAAAGGTGGTACAAAGTCATGATAACATCAACGTGTTAAATACCGTGTCATGCTCAAGCACCATTATCATGTTGTCGTAGTAGGTGTTCTCCAACTCTTAAAATGGAGTTTGTCAAACAACGTCATTGTCAACATTGCAGGCGTATTTAGCGGCTTTTATCAGCTGTTGCATCATGGTTTAGCAATATTGGTTAATTTTAGGAGCGACGAATCCGATGTGGCTTTAATGGTTTCGTAGGTACAAGGTTGTATAAATAAGCAACCTATGAAGTTTAATTCTACAATTAGAAACACACAATTCCTACAATAAACAGCATAATTCTACAGTTAGACACGTGGTTTCCTACCGAAAATGAAAAAAGTGATGAAGGTACTAAACATTGGTAGAATTACACAACCATCAATTTTTGCCTTGTGCTTCTGCTGGTTTCCTTCATTTAAGAACAACTTGCTTCAAATGTCATAGACTAGTATACAAAAATTTGAATTTTTTCTTAATAAGAAGAAAACCGGTAGCAGCACAAGGCAGATTGGTGCTTGTGCAATTCCACCAATGGTAACTACATTCATAGCCTTTTCATTTTGGGTAGTAAACCATGTTTCTAACTGTAGAATTATAACTGTAGAACTATGTTTAATATACGGAGTACTTATTTGAACAACTTTGTTGCCATGAAAAAATGAAGCCCCACTGTATTCCTTCTCCACTCGTAATATTAACCAATATATGACAAAACAATGATGCATCACGGATGATAAGCACACCTGCGATGATGGCCAAATGTTGTTTGCCAAGCTCCATTTTAAGAGCTGGAAGAACACATGCCACAACAGCATGGTAATGATGCGTGAGCATGACAAGCTCGAGTAAGCATCGCTGCCTTTTCATCTCAAGATCGGGGAGCATAATCAGTTTATCGCATCCAAGAAAAAAAAAGGAGGTCTTCTAGTGACTTCATGAAATCCAAGAACAATGAAACATCTTCTAGTGACGAGACATAATCTTGAAGAGTTAGTTTCACAAAAAGCAATTTTCCAACTCTATTACAAAATTTCCTAACTTCTGCTTGAACTTTTCAGGAATTATGACAATGCAATCGATCCTGGTAGTGGGTACGAAAAACATGTTTTCAGCAAGAACCAAGGACAACATTGTATTTGACCATATATTTTCTAAGAGCATGAGAACATAGTTTTATAAAATTCTTCAAATCACTTGATTGTATGAACTCGTGTATACTATGTTTACAAATCTACTTGAGGACATGAGAATTAGATGGTAAAATTATCCGTTTCGAGAAGGATGTTGTAAGTACTAAGTTTAGAACTTAACACATGCATATTTTTAGTGTTGTAATTTTCTTTGTCCATGATCGCCATCTCTTTGATATTATTATAGAATAAATTGATTTATCTTGGGAATGAAATTGGATAACTATGCATCGAGTTTAGAGTAGATAAACTAGAGTGAACGAAGCAGGTTTGCGCTTTTTTAATTTTTTTGTAAGTCTGTTATCGGGTCCATGAGTTTGAGAATAGATATTTTTTAGATATTTATCCTTTTTGTCATTCTAACCATTAGTCCTTGGCTGTGGCTTCCTTGAGGAAAAATAATAATCAAATACTAGCTTATCCTCGTGCCAAATTACCACAATTGATGGTGGATGTGCTATCTCAGCTGCAGTAATATTCCCATAGTGGGCGCAGCATTGATATCTTGTTGTGAAGAAGTACCAAAAGTTCAGATACAAAATAGAATGTAGTTTGTTCATCTTTATAAAAAAATAACATTTATTATACCCCAAGTTTCTTCATAGCCATCTGGAGACACAAATGATGATGCTGGCTCATCATTGGCCAGCCCATATGTAGACGCAAGGATACTGTTGAGCTAAGATTCAGCACGATCATAGTCTACCTTTGTGGAGCCAACCTGCACGCGATGAGTGAAAACAAAGGAGTGTAATTTAATTAGTGAAATCCAAAGCTCAGTAAACCATTAGGCAACATCTTGCCCTACCTAGCCTGACGTGCTTCTTTGGAGTATAAAAAAGCAGGGCCATATGGCCTTTTTTTAAAGGACTCGAGTGGCAGTCTTGCGTGAGATACTAGTACTCCCTCCGCCCCATATTAATTGACTTGGATTTATTAAAATTTGGATGAACCCATATACTAAATAGTGTTTAGATTCATCCAAATCTAGCCAAATCCAAGTCAACTAATATGGGTCGGAGGGAGTAGTTTATTTTAGACGACCCGGACACATTTTGAAGGAGACTTCTCATTACCAAAATGGCAAGTCCAATTTTGTTTGCCAGTCTGGGCAGGGCAGCTGGGTGCCGAGTAACCTGTCTCGGAGGTGGTAAACAATTGTTTTGAACTTTTCCTGCTTCTCGGGACTAGATCTAAGAGAGCTTCAGGTCGTCTCCCGTCGAACAATTGAAGTTAGGCTGAGGTAGAGCAAATGGAGTCCAGTAGCACCCAGCAGGCAAATGCCAACGGCGAAAATGAGAGGAAGTCTATGGCGGAGCTGGCCGAGCGCATCCTGCTGCTGGCGACGTTGGTGGCTACGGTGACGTACGCTGCAGCGTTCAACACGCCTGGGGGGTGTCTGGCAGGACACTGCCGGCGACCACCTCCCCGGCGACCCAATCATCAGGTCCACCCAGTACGTGCGGCACTTTGTGTATTGATTTGACCCTCATGAAAAGTATATATAGACCTACACAGAGTAGGTGAAGACTTGGAGTACAAGATGTAGAGTCCTAGTCTATTTCTAGTTGATACCTGTATACATATTCTAACATCCTCCCTCAGTCGGAACGGAAGTGAAGCGGACGCTTGCGACTGGATTTGAAGTCTTGCGCTTCCGTCGTCTTCACCTCCTTATCATCATCACCTGCGTGGACATGATCATGAGTGACACCTAGGAGCGTCCCGTTCCAGTGTCTCTCTTCCCTCCCGCAGTCACAGCGGGAGTGGCGTGGACGCAAGTGACGACGCGGACGCTGTTGACTGGAGTTCTTAAGTTGCTGTAGACGTTGTTCTTGATGTCGATGTCGAGGTAGCCAATCGTGATGTAGTCGTGGTTGATGTAGGTGTGGTCGATGTCGTAGTCGTCGTAGTGGTGTGGCCGCCATTGCCGGAGGCGCAAAAAATTGCGCGGTTTTTGTTGTTGTTGACGAAGCTGCAGTTGTGGACGTTTTGCACCTTATAGAGGTACCGTCGGGGGCGTCTCTTGGACGCGGTCATAAGTGAGACCACCGGTTTTGCCAGGACCGGAGGAACCCACCAAGCACACAAGATTTTGCCAGAACCATATGCGCGGACGTAGGGGCGTCACAATTGTGATGCCGGTTTGTTGTTGCAGTCGTCGGGGTCGTGAACGCGGCGATGTTGTCGTCGTGCCTTGTAGTTGTATTGTCAGAGGGCGTCGTAGTTGTATGTCCATCATGTGGACGGGTATAGCGGCGGTGGCAATGTGTCGACGAAGATGTTGATGAAGACCACGTTGATGTAGACTTTGGCGATGATTTGTCGGTGATGTCGTAGTAGGCGTGTCGGCGATGATCGTCGCTCGAAGGCGTCCCTTGTGGTGGCGATGATGTGGAAGCCTTGATGTCGGAGAAGTCGGCGATGTAGTGTCCCACACCGGCCTGGCGTGTGGATGATGTTGATGTCGCTTCTCCGTGGATGTGCTCGACGATGATCTTAGCTCGTAACCTGATGTAGTCGTACAGCTCGATGTCGTTGTTGCGGCTCGGTGTAGTTCTGGTTCAGGTGGTGTGGATGGGATGGTACATCTGCCTGTGTTACATAAAGCTAGAAAAAGGAGAAACAATTTGCGTATGTCCGCAACATAGCCATAGTGGTCACGTGTCTCCTTCTCTTTCTTTTGCCTGCGTGGACATGATCATGAGTGGCACATTGAATCCCTAATATTTTGATGTGTATTGATTTGACCCTCATGAGGAGTATATAGACCTACACAGGGTAGGTGGAGACTTGGAGTACAAGATGTAGAGTCCTAGTCTATCTCTAGTTGATATCCGTATACATATTCTAACATCGTCATCCCGCTGATGCTGGCCATGCTACTGGGCCTGCTCAGCCTCATCGGGGCCTACACCGCCGGGACATTTCAGGACCGTTCACAGCCGTCTACACCTCGCTGCTGGTGATCGCCGTCTTCAATTACGTCGGGATTCAGAGGGTGCAGGCCCCTGCCTCGCCAGAAGGCGGCGCGTCAAAGGTGCGCCCGGATCCCTGAGCGGAGAACGGCTCCGCGAGATGCTGATGCAGCTCGCCGCGCACGTACGTGGGCGGGCTGAGCACGCCGGGTGGCTTCTGGGACAGCACTGAGGATGGCCACCGACCAGGAGATGCCATTATCAAGGGCGCACGCCTGACCGCATTCTTCGTCTGCAACACCACGGCGTTTGTGGCGTCACTGCTCATCGTCATGGTCCTGCTGGTGAGGAGGATTAGCCAGACAATACCTGCATTTCTTGGCAGCATGGTCATGCTCTTTGGCCTCCTTGGCTCGTATTTGGCTGGCAGCCACTGGGAGAAGGCCGTGTTTTTCGCAAGCTTGATAGGTGCGATTCTGGCATACATCGTAGTCCAGGTTTTTGTTGTCAGCATTGCCATAGAAGTTATAAGAGCATCTCTACCGGATACCGGGAAATCACGAACTGGAACGCGCGTTCCTAGATCGCGTTTGGCGGGGTTTTACAGGCCGCAAGGGAGAGGGCGGAATAGACCCCTCAAAACCAAACCAGAAAAGAAAATATTCCCTTTTTACAGTTTCGCGCACACGGTTTCTGCCAGGCAAAAACGATACGAAATCGTAAAACGAAACCACAAATGACAGAATTTAAAAAAAATCGACCGTTCAACCGCGACAATCATCAAGTTTTAAGCAAATTTAACAAAGTATCTCCACCTCCACCTCATCGTCTTCACCTTCACCGTCGACACCACCATCCGCCTCGTTGTAAATTTGTGACCCATCCAACTCATCTCCATAGTCGTCGAGCCGAGCCGTGCCGATGTCCACCGCGTTGTTATTCAACAAATCGACGTAGGAGGTCAGAACCTCGTGCAAATCGCTGTGTATAAGCGCCAATTCGAATCAATTGTATACACAATTGGTGGCGGTTGCGGCGGAAGGGGGGAGGGGGATTGTTCATACCTAGATCGGCTAGCCAAAGCCGTTTTGGCTGATTTTGCAGCGGCGGATGGTTTCTCGAGGCCTTCCTTCCGCTCCGCGACCGCGCTCCTCGCCTTGCCCGACGCCGACTTCGACTTGGAGGCGGCGGCACTCGCTGGAGCGTGGGGAGCAGCGGGACCGGCGGGAGAGGCCGGAGCACCCACACTGCCATCTTGGATGAGGACGGAGCCCTGCCGCTTCCGCTTCGTCGCAGCAGCAGCCCCGGCTGGGGGACCGGCGACGGGGACGGAGACGACGATGGTGGCTATCAGATCTGGCAAACCCACCGGGGGGGGGGGGGTCGCCTGTGCTGGCGCGACCTCGCCGGAGCTCACCAGCGGCTGCTGGACGTCCATGGCGACCTTTCGTGAGGCTCGATGGAGGTGGGAGGGGCGGGGACGGTAGATCGAGCGTGGCGGCGGCTGAAACTTCCCTCCCGCCAACGAAAACTGGGGATATGGTTCGTGTCCAGGTCGGGCTCGAAAACTGAGTTTTCTCGGTTCTAGGGGGAGGGGTGTGTGTTTTCTCTGGGGCCCTAATTTTTTTTCGGTTCAGTCGATTTTGAGGCGTCTGTTGTGGCCACTTTTCTCACGCGAAACCGAGAAGTGGCGGTTATTTTCTCGGTTCTGTCCTTTTACGGTGTCTGCTAGAGATGCTCTAAGTAGGCGGGCAGGGGATAATAATTTTTGGGCAAAGCTTTAAGATTTCCACAGGGTTATTTCAAGCTTTTTCAAAGCTGCAAAGAAAACTCAAGATGATAGGTAATTTTTCAAAGCTACAAATACTATTGTCCCTATTTTTCTTCCTCTGCAAACCATCAAGCCTTCCTATATATTCCAGTCTGCGATTGAACCAGGTTTCTCTTCAATTTACAGGGAAAAAGAGGAGGAGGTTGAGCAGAATTACTCCAGTTATATTCAGTACCTCGCCGCTCTTGCGTTAACCATCACTTACCAGGCGGGACTGGATCCACCCGGTGGCCTTTGGCAGGAAAATGGAGACGGGCACAAGGCCGGCGACCCCATACTCCGAACAACGAACCCGAGGAGGTATAACGGCTTCTTCTACTGCAACTCCGTTGCTTTCGTGGCCTCCTTGGTCTGTATCATCCTGGTCCAGATAAGGCCTCTGCTCCAGCACCGCGCGCTGGAGCAGGCCATGATACTGTACCTGCTCAGCCTTGTCGCTGCATATGCCATCGGGAGCTGCCGGGATGAAACGATCATCGTTTACGCCATGGGCATTGGCGGTGCCGCTCTGGTCTATGTGGTCCTGCATGTTGTCTTGCTGGACCAGACGGACATCCATGGCCAGAGAAAGGATGAAGACGATGTGCCGCTGAATAGCATGGGCTATGGGTTGTTCCTGTTTGCGCTCTTGGTAGCGACCATAACTTACCAGGCCGGGTTGATCCCTCGCTCCGGGCGGCTTCTTGCTCAAGGACGATGAATCCGGGCACCATGCAGGCGACCCGGTCCTCCTGTACAACTATCCACGCCGCTACAGCGTCTTCTTCTACTGCAACTCCACGAGATTCATGGTGTCTATCGCCATCATCATACTCCTGGTGAACCCCAACATATACTCCCTCCGTTTAGAAATATAAGATGTTTTAGATTTGTGAAGAAGATGTATCTAGACACGTTTTAGTGTCTAAATTGAATTTACACACTAAAACGTGTCTAGATACATCTCTTTCACAAACCTAAAACATCTTATATTTACAAAGGGAGTACAAGCCAGCCATGCGAACCCATGCGCTATCAATCTGCTTGGCGGTGAGCTTTTTTTTGTCTCCTGGCTGCCTTTGCTGCACCGGATTGATGAGCACAATGCCATTAGCTCGGCAGACGAAGCGCAAGCGCGCCTCAAATGGAGAAAAGAGACGAGAGCACAAGCCAACCGGATGTACCTGATGACGGTCGGGATCCTGGTGGCGAGTGTCACTTACCAGGCAGGCCTAGACCCGCCGGGCGGATCTTGGCAGCGCAGCGGCGACGGACACAACGCGGGCGAGTCAGTAATGCAAGACAACAGGAGGCGACGTTACCAAGCCTTCTTCTATGCCAACTCCACCTCCTTCGTGACTTCGATTTTCCTCATGCTCATGTTGCTGATGCTGGCAAAGTCGTCATCCCTGAAGCAGAGCAAGGCGTTGTCTAGGGTGATGTACACGATGATCGTGCTGGATTTTCTCGGACTCCTAGGAGCCTACGCGGCGGGTTCAGGCAGGGAGTGGAAGACGTCCGTGGATGTTGTTGTAATAGTCCTCTCCGTGCTGGTCTATTTCAGCGTCCATGTACTGATATCACTCCTTCGGCAGGAGGAGGGTGGACAGCAAGATGCAGATGCTGCTTTTGCTGGCAACTAGTAGTTGGACAAGCAATTTCCTAAGTATGGTCTCATTAGCATTTCATTGTTCTCTGCAGCTCTTGCCATGTTGTACAACTCTAGTTATATTATTTCTCCCAGTTTCTAAAGGTTTCATGAGCTTTTAGATGATATTTATGGGTCTGTCAAGACGAGTCTGTTTGTTTATGCCGATTTTACCAAATTTGAAGCAAACTTGACCTGTCAATCCAACAAGTTCTTTATTGTTTTCTGGTTGAGCATAGGAACTTTCCACCCCGAGTTCATAGCTCAAACTGATAGCCAAAATTAAATTTAAGATTGTAAGAGGTACTCCCTCCATCTATAAATATGTGGCGTATAAATTGAGTAAGAAGTCCATACATTGTAAGTTCTACCGAATTTAAGTTTATGAGAGCTACTCCTTCCATCCGAAATTTATGTTGGGGGGGGGGGGGGGGGGGGGGGGGGGGGACTTGGACAAAACGCTCAAGTCTGTCACTCCTGGGACTTCATCTCCAGTGAGCCGAGCAAATTGTCCTAGTTCACCAAATCCTGGAAAGGAGCGTTTTTTGAACTCATGACTGCCATGGCACCTTCACTGCCGCCGCCGCGTCGGGCTCACCTGCCCCAGACGTCCCTGATGGCAGCGTCAGCGCCTGAGAACCTCCCCTCCTCGCAGGAGGTCACGGCCTTCACTGGGCGGACGTTGAGGACACACGGGAGCAGAGGCTAATCTCACGGCGTCCCCCGCTCCGCCACGCCTACAGATGCGCTGCACCGTGAACACTAGCCTTCAGGTGGGGGACTTCTCCTACATGTAATAAATACTCCCTCCGTTCTATATTAGGCTGCGCATAATTTTGCGTGCTAGTTAAATTATACAAAGTTTAATCAAAATTATATAAAATAATATAAATTTGTATGATATAAAATTTATATAATATGAAAGTATACAGTAATCCAATTCTAATAATATTATTTTTGTATTTTATAAATTTATATTTGTATCAAACTATTTGGTCAAACATTGCAAAGTTTGACTTTGATAAAACCTTATACGCAATGTAAATTGGGACGGAGGGAGTATAGTCAAAATTAGTTTGTTTCATCTTGTGATGTGTCCGGTAAGTCCCACATGTAAGAAACCAGTCCAACTAGACGACAATTTTGTGTAGCCTAATGGCGGCTGGCGTCAAGTGCATCCAGTGGTATATAAGTAACGTAGTCACAAGAGTTTGTGGCTTTTACACAGTTCATTGAATTCAAGTGGCACAAATCAAATTCTGCTTTTTGGTGTAGTGACAAGGGTCATAATATTTTGTAGAAATTAGGCGTCAATAAGTACATGTGCAAATAGAAGAGAACGAACATTTGAGGGTTGGATGATGGATGGAGTTTTAGCGTTGTTAACACCAAGTACAACCCGTCCCTCGCGTCGCTCGCCTCGGGCGGTCCGGGGGAGAACCGCCGCCGCTGCCCCTAGTTCCCCGGCTTCCCTTCTTCCCTGCCGCCGCTGCCGTTGGCCTCTCTGCGGTGGCGGCGGCCCCCGCCTCCAAAGGTGGCGCGGGAGCGCAGCGGTGGACGCGGCGTCGGCAGGCGCGGAGGAGTGGCGGAGTGGCTGGTCGGCGTGGCCGACGGCTGCTGCGCTGTGGATCGTTGGGAAGGCGGCATGGAGTTTGGCGTAGCTGGCGCTGCGCGGCGGCGCGCCATCGCTTCTGCGACGGCGGCGTCTCGGGCCCATCTGGGCCCGATCTGGGCTCCCAGGGCCACGCGTGCTACAATGCTGAGGGTGCCACGGAGGCGTCCAGTGGTTGCGTCGGAGCTAGAAGAGCGGGAGGGGGTTGCGGCAAGGATTCTTGTTTTGGCGTTTGATCTGCAGCCTGGCTTGGTCTGGCAGCGGCTCGGTGCTATCCCGGAGTGCTTGGCCTGGAGGAGCGGAGTTTGCTTCGGCTTGGGTGATGGTTGGTGGGTTTCGGCGCACATGGTGGAGGTCCAAGGGCGGCCTTTCAGGTTGGAGGTGTCTGAGCTTCTCAGGAGAAATCCTTGCTTCGGTTTGGCCGGAGCCGACGATGGTGATGCCTGCGGGTATCGTGGTCTTTCTTGGGAGCATCGTTGAGAGGTGCTCGATCCTCCTCCTATGGCCATGACTCCGGAGGGAAACGTCATATCTTGGATCGGGCGATGGAGGCGCTTCTGTGTCTCATTCCTTCTTGGGGGCATCGTCTCGGAGTCGCCCACGGCCGGGGTTCTGTGAAGAGGGTTGTTGCCAAGCAACTTTGCAAGGTCCAGGGTTGAAGTTTGGCAAAGATGATGCCTCGAGTGGAGGTCGGGTCGCGGCTGAGCTTTGGTAGTCGGTTTTCCCGGCGTGTTCGAGGATTTCTCCTGCTTCGCTGTGCTGTCATGGAGTCGGAGCTGCGGTGGATGGTGTCCAGGCGGCGACGATGACCGGCAATCAGTGTCTCTGCAGGTTCTTGGTCGGCGCAAGATCAGCATAATTCCCTTGTGAAGTTCGTCGTCTGAGTCGGAGCTGTCTCTCCTTGACGCGTGTGGCCAATTGATGGCATAGGCCGACATGGTTTCAGACGCCGTCTGGGAGGTTCTGTTTTGGAAGTCGCTGGCAAAGTCAGAGTCGCTGGCTCGTGGAGGAGTGATGACGATGAGGCTATGTGGCAACCTCAAGCTAGGTCCCTCTTGTGTGTTTGTGTTTCGTGTGGGTAGCCAGGTTGGCTGTGGTGGTGTGCCCAATATGGTCGTGTTCCATGACGATATTGGTGTACTTGTACGGGTTTTCGGCCGGTTTTCCTGCAAATGAACCGGTCAATTCTCTTCGACTTTTTTTAAATAAAATGAGGCAAAATTGCCCATTTTGTTTTAAAAAAAAATTGAGGGTTGAGAAATGAGGAATATCGTTGGAGTTGGAACGAAAAAATGTTGGAGATGCTACCATGAGTTGTATAAAAGATTCCTGCCAAGAGTTGCCAAATATACACCTAAGATGAAATACAAGGGGAAGAGGTTGAGGGAGACCAGCTAAAAGAAGCTTCATTTATCCCGCCGGTTTGCTAATTCGTTGGCAGCGTTGAGAAGAACTCAGTAAGAAAATACGCGTTTTGTTTGGATTCTCGCCAACATTTGTTGGCCATGTATGGTAAGCAAACAAGAAATATTGGTCAAGTGGAACAGCACAAACACACATGATCGATATGATGCAGCACGACGGAAGCTTCTGGTATGTTCCAACGACCATGTTACTTTCGGATATTACAACTAAGCAGCAGCAGCAGTTGGCTGCCGATCGATCGATCGATCGAGCACATGCACATGCACACGGTAGCGCTACTCGTCGTCGTCGCCTCCGAAGAGCGACGACGACCTGTAGTAGACGACGAGCAGGAAGAGCAGGAGCGCGAGCGCGGCCCCCGCGGGCGACCCCCTGCCGGCGCGCTGCGCGGCGTCGAGCGACTCGCCCAGCGCGAACCCGAAGACGTCGACGAGGCGGTGGCCGGAGGAGAGGATCCGGATGAGGAGGATGAGGCTGATCGGGAGCAGCAGGAGCCCCACGGGGCCGAAGAGCTCCGCCACGGCCTCGAGGATCGCGTCGCCGCCGTCCACCATGAAGACCGGCCCCGCCACCACGATCCCCACCACCACGGACAGCGGCAGCCCGTAGTGGCGCAGGTCGTGCCCGCGCGCTTCCCCTATCGTCTCCGGCATCATCATCGTCGCTCCTCCGATCCGGTGGTGGTCGTCTCGATCGGGCTGGGCTACTAATTAACTCGGATGGAAGACGGCGTGCTGCAGCGTGTAAACTGAGATACTACTACTTGCTGGTGGTCCGGCCGCTTGGCCATTGACAGGGGCACATTGCCGATTCTTATCGTTCCCAGCTGCTTGCTGCGACCGTTCCGTATGTGTATTTTATATGATCGTTCGGTAATCGCTATGTACTTGTATATTTGGATCCGAAAGTGAAATGATACCGGCGATCGACGACCTTGACCGAGCAGTACTGAGCCGAGAGGTTGAGAGCTCCGCCCTACTATAAGCTACATAATATACATTGCTGACGAGGTATATATGTATATATAGCTCCAATCTCCATGGATATGCTTGAGTATATATGTGCGTACATGTACAGTTGAAATTGTCCCTCCGATGACACCGCGATGACACAGCGTTTGCTCATCAGATAGTATACTATAAGAGGCGCACAATTGTAGGGGAGAAAAAGAAGGAGATAAAAATGTGTCGCAATTTGCCGTCCCGGCCGTACGTGATATCGGTTACGGCAAAGCGAACGCGGTGCGGGAGCCGATCGCCGCGGTCTCCCCGGAAGGCCTGTGGTCGTGGTGGAGGGGCTTGGTGGTGGCCCCCGGCTTCAGCAAGGTGGACACCTGCGGCTTGGTGGCCAAGGAGACGGCCACCTGGAAGGCCTCGCGGGAGGCTGACCGGAGCAGCTCGGCGACCATCCTCCTCGCCGGCATTATTGCCAGGCGAAAAGGCTGGTCGGAGGTCTGAACGGGCGCGCGCGGGAGACGAGTGGACGAAGGCTGCGTCTGCGATGGAAATGGAATGCAGCTTTTAGAGGAAGAGGGGGGCTCGCCGGGCCTAAATTTGGGGGGGGGGGGGGGGGGGGGGGGGGGGGGGGGGGCAGAAGGGGCGGTTACGCGTACGAAGGGGGCTAGCTGGTCCATTCCCAGGCCTCAACTTTTTTTAGTTCGTAGAAGAACGACAATATGCCGTGTGCACCACACACGTGGTTGATTGTTTCAAGTTCAGCGCAGAAGCGTTTTCGTGCCCACTTAAATTTTGGCTCACACCGGCCCAATAGGCCGAGTTGGGAGTGCCAGCACTCCACATCGGATTTTGTCCGCGGCCCCGGGCCAGCCACAGGCGAAAACCTTGCTTTTTCCCTCCATTTTTAATTGTACTTTTCCCATTTTCACTCCATATTGCCTCTTCCTCTTCCTCTCGCTCCAGCCGCTCCAGTTTCTTGGCCGAAGCTCCAGTTCCTGTATGTTTCCTAGAGCTCGCCGATCCTCCCCTCCCTCGTCGGCAATATGCCTCTTAAAAAGAAGCTGACGGGGATAGCATAGTCGCGCCAGCCGACGCTGAAGGAGGAGTCTCCCACCGTGTATGAGAAGGAGTGGGAGGAGGAGGCCCCCAGGGTCAAGTACGCAACGTTGTACTGCAAGAGGTGCCGACACACGTCCTTGGAGGTAGCTGTTGAGAAGGCCTCAGCGGCGTTGTCCGGCCTCGACATGGCAACTCCGAAGGCGATCACGTGTACCATGCCACCCTGGAGGCACGCAAGGGAGTATGAACTCTCCGACATACCCGGCATACTACTCGACGCCGCTCTCATAGATCCAATTCTCTCCTGAGATAAGCGACATCGATGTGATAGCTGATCCGAACTCCATGTACTCGCTTGTCAAAGCGGCTCAACGCCGCCTCGGTTTCATACTCAACCTCTCCTACTCCGGCTCGCCTACTTATGTCGGGCTCCAGTCACGCTCGGCCACGTGACCAACGACACCAGCCTTCCCCTTAGCCTGTTCAAAAATATGCCAACAATGTTGGCAACGTGTTCAAGCAAATGACCGGCAGGCGCTATGAGTACGATGAGGTATGAGACCACCACCGTACATGTGTTTGTCCATTGCGTGAATGTGTATTTTTGTGACATCCACGCCGGTGATATGTTTGACCATCTATGCATGTACAGTCCAAGGGCGCCGAAATCTTGAGCGGCATGTGGCAGGGCCAAGGCACCCACCGTTGGAATTATGCCCTAGAGGCAATAATAAATAATAAAGATGTTATTATTATTATTCTTATTCATGATAAAGTTTATATTCCATGCTAGAATTGTATTAAGCGGAAACTTTGATACTTGTATGGTTTATGAACAACACCGTGTCCCTAGTACGTCTCTATGGACTAGCTCATTGATTAATGATGGTTAAGGTTTCCTAACCATAGACATGAGTTGTCAATTAATAATGAGATCATGTCATTGGGAGAATGATATGATGGACAGACCCAAATTAAGCAGAGCAATTAGACCGTGTCATCGTGTTCATCTTTGTGAAGCTTTTTCTTATGTCAAATATTGTATTCCTTAGGCCATGAGATAATGCAACTCCCTGGTATCGTAAGAAAGCTTTGAGGTCATCAAACGTTATCCTATGAGAGAGTGATCATAAAGGTGTCTCTCGGGTGATCGGAAAGTACTTGTTGGGTTGTATGTATCGAGATGGGATTTGTCCCTCCCAAGTCGGAGAGATATACTTCGGGCCCACTCGGTAATCGATATCAACACCGCTTGCAAGCAAGTGGTTAAGGAGTTAATCACAAAGTGATATCGGATTATGGAACGAGTAAAGTACTTGCTGTGAATGAGATTGAACTAGGTATGCCGAGGCCAACGATCGAATCTCGGGCAAGTAAAATATCGCGTGACGAAGGGAATATATATATAGGATTAATTGAATCTTGGCATCGTGGTTCATCCGATATGATCGATGAATATGTGGGAGTCAATATGGGTTTCCAGACCCCGCTGTTGATTATTGATAGAAGATCATGTCTGCATATTCTCGAACCCGTAGGGTCACACACTTAACGTGTCTCGACGCTAGGATAGAATGGATAATTGGTTTATGAGTTTTTGTTCGGAGTCTCGGATGAGATCCAGGACATCACGAGAGTTTCCGGAATGGTCCGGAGAATAAGATTCATATAAGGGAAAGCAGTTTTTGGATTTCGGAATTGTTTCGAAATGTTCGGTATTGTACCGGAAGGTTCTAGAAGCTTCCGGAGTGGGACCAACGTGGCCCCACTTGTCGGAGGGGCGCATGGGCCTACGAGGGAGTGCCCTGGCCGCATTGGGCCAGGGGCACAAGGCCCCATAGGCCCAGCCGGCCAAGCCCTAGGGGAAACCCTAGGGAGAGCTTCTAGAAGGGGGGGACTTGCCCCCCACTCCACCCATGTGGCCGCTGGCCCTAGGTGCTTGGAGGAGGGGCAAGGGAAGACGGCCAGCCCTCTATATAAAGAGGGCAGGGGCGCACCCTCCTTACACACCCCAAAAACCCTAGCCTCCATACTACTGCCCTCTCCTCTCTCTCTCTCCCGACTACGCGTAGGCGAAGCCCTGCCGCAGAAACTCTCCACCTTTGCACCGCGCCGTCGTGTTATAGATCCAATCTATCTCTCCACCCCACTTGCTGGACCGAGGAAGGAGGAGACGTCGAGGTTCCGTACGTGTGCATCTCTCGGAGGCGTTGCCACTTGCGGCGTTGGATCGGATCGGATCGCGAGGAGGAGAAGGCTAGTACGACTACATCAACCACGTTCTGTTGAACGTTCCGCTGTGCAATTTATTCAAGGGTATGAAGATCTCATCTATCCCTCTCGTTGTTTGCATCTCCTAGATTAGATCTTGGCTTTTCTCGTTCGCATCCGTAGAAAATTTTGATTTACTATGTTGCGAAACCCTTCAGTGGTATCAAAGCTACATCTATGCGTAGATGTGTTTCACGAGTAGAACGCAACATGCTTGTTGCGGGCGTTGATGTTTTCTGTTGCAATCCTCTTGTTGTGTACTTCTTATGACGCGGTATAGTGAGATCGAAGCGGTCTAGGCCAACTTTACGCGACCTCGTTCGCGAGACCGGCTCCGCACTTAACGTGTGGATTATTCCACACATGCGGCTGATGGATGCCAGTTTCTCTCACTATAGTTGTCATGGGATTTACACCGGATGTTGGCAACCATAATATCATCGTTGTGGCTTTTCGTAGGTAAGAATCGTTCTTAGCTTGTTACTCTCATAAGCCACGTAAAACATGCAACAACAAAGTAGAGGCGTCTAACTTGTTTTTGCAGGGAGTGTTTTTGTGATATGGTATGGCCGAAGATGTGATGTGTATGTTGTATGCAATGATCATGTTTTGTAATATTTCACGACTTGCATGTCTATGAGTACACAACCGGCAGGAGCCATATGGTTGTCTTTATAATTGTGTATGACCTGTGTGTCAACTTCTTACACGTCATGTAATAGCTTTACTTTATCGCTAAGTAGTTAGCAATAGTTGTAGTTGCTATTCGTGGTGGAGGCAATCATGGTGGAATGATGGAGATCATGCTGGCACGCACAAGATGGAGATCATTGCGCGGAGATTGGCTATACCATGTCACATAAAATTATATGCATGTGATGTTTATCTTTTTATGTATCTTATTATGCTTAGATCGCGACGGTAGCATTATAAGATGATTCCTCACTTAAAGATCAAGATAAAACTGTGTTCTCCCCATGTATGCACCGTTGCGAAAGTTCGTCGTGTTCAAGAACCACGTGATGATTGGGTGCTATAAACTCTACGTTCACATATAATGGGTGCAAGCCAGTTTTGCACACGCGGAAATACTTGGGTTTGACTTGACGAGCCTAGCATGTACAGACATGGCCTCGAAACACACGAACCGAAAGGTTAAGCATGAGTCATATGAATGATATGATCGACACTTTGTTGTCCACCATTGAAACCACATCTCTTCTCGTGAAGATCGGATTAGGTGTGGTGAATCTGGATCATGTTCACTAAACAATTTGAGGGATGTTGAATTTAGTGGGAGTTCATCTAGTAATTTGATTAAGTTGAACTAGTTATCATCAACATAGTCTAAATTGTACTTGTAAATTTTGTAGATCAAATGGCTAAGTCCAACTTCAACTTCAACGTTTTTGCTGAGAAAGAAAAGCTTAAGAACAATGGGTCTAACTTCACCAACTGGTTCCGCAATCTAAGAATCATTCTCGCTGGCGGACAAAAGGACTATGTCATTGAGAAAGCGCTAGGTGACGCCCCTGCTGTAGATGCGTCGGCTGATGAGAAAGTTGTTTATCAGTCGCGCAAGGATGATTATGGTGTGATTAAGAGCACCATGTTGTTTGCTATGGAATCGGACCTTCAAAATCATTTTGAGGAGTTCGCCGGGCCCTTTGAGATTCTTGAGGAACTGAAAACTATGTTTCAGACTCAGGCCCGTTCTGAGAGATATGAGATCTCTGAGAAATTCTTCAACTGCAAGATGGAGGAAGGGAGTTCCGTTAGTGAGCACGCCATTAAGATGTCGGGCTACACTCAACGTCTTGAGCAACTGGACTGCAAGATTCCAGAAGAGCTCAAGATTGACAGAGTTCTGCAATCACTCCCTCCTAGCTACAAAGGTTTTGTAGTTACTCATAATCAGATTGATTCCACTGATACGATCACTGAGCTCTTCGCTAAGCTGAAAGCTGCGGAGGTGGACATCAAGAAAGATAATCATGTGTTGATGGTCAACAAGCCCCCCAGCTTTAAGAAAGGCAAGGGTGCAAAGAAGTCCTTCAAGAAAGGCAGCGGCAAGCGCGTTGCTCCTGCTGAGAAGAAGCTCAAGTCTGGACCTAAGCCGGACACTGAGTGCTTCTATTGCAAGGACAAGGGTCACTGGAAGCGCAACTGTTCGAAGTACTTAGCGGACAAGAAGGCTGGCACCATCAAAGGTATATTTGATATACATGTTATTGATGTTTACCTTACTAGCGCTCGTTGTAGTGCCTGGGTATTTGATACTGGTTCAGTTGCTAATATTTGTAACTCGAAACAGGAGCTACGGAATAGATGGCGGCTAGCAAGGGATGAGGTGACGATGCGCGTTGGCAACGGATCAAGATTTGATGTGATGGCCGTCGGCACGCTCTCCTTAGTTTTACCTTCGGGATTAGTTTTAAACCTTAATAAATGTTATTATGTGCCTGCGTTGAGCATGGACATCACATCTGGATCGTGTTTATTGCAAGACGGTTATTCATTTAAATCGAAGAATAATGGTTGTTCTATTTATATGAGTAACATCTTTTATGGTCATGCACCTGCTATGAATGGTTTATTCTTCTGAATCTCGAAAGCAATGAAACACACATCCATAACATTGAGGCTAAGAGATGCAAGGTAGATAGTGATAATATGACTTATTTGTGGCACTGTCGTCTGGGTCATATTGGTGTAAAACGCATGAAGAAACTCCATTTTGATGGACTTTTGGAGTCTCTTGATTTTGAATCATTTGACACGTGCGAGCCGTGCCTCATGGGCAATATGATAAAAACCCCGTTCTCCGGTATAATGGAGCGAGCAACGGACTTGTTGGAAATCATACATATCGATGTATGCGGACCAATGAGTGTTTCGACGCGCGATGGATATCACTATTTTCTCACTTTTACTGATTACTTAAGTAGATATGGTTATATCTATTTAATGAAACATAAATCTGAAACATTTGAAAAGTTCAAAGAATTTCAAAACGAAGTGGAAAACCATCGTAACAGGAAAATTAAATTTCTACGATCCGATCGTGGAGGTGAATATTTGAGTTATGATTTTCTCACGCATCTTAAAGCAAGCGGAATCGTTTCGCAACTCACGCCACCCGGAACACCACAGCGCAATGGTGTGTCTGAACGTCGGAATCAAACTCTATTAGATATGGTGCGATCAATGATGTCTCTTACAGATTTGTCGTTATCATTTTGGGGTTATGCATTAAAAATCGCTGCATTCACTTTAAATAGGGCACCATCTAAATCCGTTGAGACGACACCGTATGAACTGTGGTTTGGTGCTAAACCTAAGTTGTTGTTTCTTAAATTTTGGGGATGCGAGGCTTACGTCAAGAAGTTGATGCCGGATAAGCTCGAACCCAAAGCGGAGAAATGCGTCTTCATAGGATACCCTAAGGAAACTATTGGGTATACCTTCTATTACAGATCTGAAGGCAAAGTGTTTGTTGCAAAGAACGGATCCTTTCTTGAGAAGGAGTTTCTCTCAAAAGAAGTGAGTGGGAGGAAAGTAGGGCTAGGCGAGGTTATTGAGCCTTCTCTTGAGTTGGAGAGTAGCGCAGCACCTGAAATTGTTCTAGTGCCGTCTGCACCAATAATAGAGGAAGCTAATGACGAGGATCATGAAGCTTCGGATGATGCTACTACTGAACGTCGCAGGTCGACAAGTTCACGTGCCCCTCCTGAGTGGTACGGCAACCCTGTCTTAACTGTCTTGTTAGTAGACAACAGTGAACCTGCAAACTATGAGGAATTAATGATGAGCCCAGACTCTGAGAAATGGTTAGAGGCCATGAAATCCGAATTGGGATCCATGAGCGAAAACCAAGTATGGACTTTGGTGGACCCTCCTAGCGACCGAAAGGCCGTTGAGTGCAAATAGATTTTCAAGAAGAAAACAGACGCAGATGGTAATGTTACTGTCTATAAAGCACGACTTGTCGCGAAAGGTTTTCGACAAGTTCAAGGTGTTGACTACGATGAGACTTTCTCTCCCATAGCGATGTTTAAGTCCATTCGGATTTTATTAGAAATTGCTGCGTTTCATGATTATGAAATATGGCACATGGATGTCAAGACTGCGTTCCTCAATGGCAACATTGATGAAGAGTTGTATATGATACAACCCGAAGGTTTTGTCGATCCTAAGGATGCTGATAAGGTGTGCAAACTTCAGCGTTCCATTTATGGACTGAAGCAAGCATCTCGGAGTTGGAACCTTCGTTTTGATCAAGTGATCAAGAGCTTTTGATTTGTTCTAAATTGCTACGAAGCTTGTATCTATAAGAAAGTGAGCGGGAGCTCAGTGACATTTTTAGTACTATATGTGGATGACATATTGATTATTGGAAATGACATTGATATGCTTAACGATGTGAAGAGTTATTTGAACAAATGTTTTTCAATGAAAGACCTAGGGGAAGCTGCTTATATATTAGGCATAAAAATCTATAGAGATAGACAAAGACACCTAATAGCTTTAAGCCAAAGTACATACCTAGACAAAGTTCTAAAAATGTTCAGAATGGATAAGGCAAAGAAAGGTTCAATGCCTATGTTGTCAAGTAAGATATTGAGCAAGGCTCGGTGTCCAGGTACGGTAAACGATAGAGAAGCTATAAGCAAAGTGCCTTATGCCTCAGCCATAGGTTCTATCATGTATGCCATGCTATGTACTAGACCGGATGTGTCCAATGCTCTTAGTTTGACGAGCAGATACCAAAGTGATCCAGGAGTGGAACACTGGACAGCCGTGAAGAACATCCTAAAGTATTTAAATAGGACTAAAGAATGTTCTTAGTCTATGAAGGTGATGAACAGCTCGTCGTAAAAGGTTACGTCGACGCTAGTTTCGACACTGACAAGGATGATTCTAAATCTCTGACAGGATACGTTTATATTTTGAATGGAGGAGCTATGAGCTGGAGAAGCTGCAAGCAAAGCGTGATCGTGGGATCTACAGTAGAAGCGGAATACATGGTTGCTGCAGAAGCGTCAAGTGAAGGAGTTTGGATTAGGAACTTCATCACTGAGCTTGGTGTGGTTCCAAGTGCCTTGGACCCACTGGATATATTGTGTGACAACACTGGCGCCATAGCACTGACTAAGGAACCAAGATATCATCCAAAGACCAAGCACATCAACCACAAGTTTCATATAATTCGAGATTATATAACAGATGGAGATCCGAAGATTAGCAAAGTACATACGGATCTGAATGTCGCAAATCCGTTGACTAAACCTTTTCCACGAGCAAAACATGATCAACACCTTAGTGCCATGGGTGTTATATTGTTGCCAGATGTAAACTAGATTATTGACTCTAGTGCAAGTGGGAGACTGTTGGAATTATGCCCTAGAGGCAATAATAAAGATGTTATTATTATAATTCTTGTTCATGATAAAGTTTATATTCCATGCTAGAATTGTATTAAGCGGAAACTTTGATACTTGTGTGGTTTATGAACAACACCATGTCCCTAGTACGCCTCTATGGACTAGCTCATTGATTAATGATGGTTAAGGTTTCCCAACCATAGACATGAGTTGTCAATTAATAATGAGATCATGTCATTGGGAGAATGATATGATGGACAGACCCAAATCAAGCAGAGCAATTAGATTGTGTCATCGTGTTCATCTTTGCGAAGCTTTTTCTTATGTCAAATATTGTATTCCTTAGACCATGAGATAATGCAACTCCCTGGTATCGTAAGAAAGCTTTGAGGTCATCAAACGTCATCCTATGAGAGGGTGATCATAAATGTGTCTCTTAGGTGATCAGAAAGTACTTGTTGGGTTGTATGTATCGACATGGGATTTGTCCCTCCCAAGTTGGACAGATATACTTCGGGCCCACTCGATAATCGATATAAACACCGCTTGCCAGCAAGTGGTTAAGGAGTTAATCACAGTGATATCGGATTACGGAACGAGTAAAGTACTTGCTGTGAACGAGATTGAACTAGGTATGCGATCGAATCTCGGGAAAGTAAAATATCGCGTGACGAAGGGAATATATATATGGGATTAATTGAATCCTGGCATCGTGGTTCATCCGATATGATCGATGAATATGTGGGAGTCAATATGGGTTTCCAGACCCCGCTGTTGATTATTGATAGAAGATCATGTTGGAGATATGCCCAAGAGGCAATAATAAAGTGGTTATTATCATATCTTCATGCTTATGATAAATGTTTACATACCATGCTATAATTGTATTAATCGGTAACATTGATACTTGTGTGATTTATAAACATAAAAGAGTCCCTAGTAAAGCCTCTTGTTAAACTAGCTTGTTGGTTAATATATGATCATGGTTTCCTGATCATGAACATAGAGATGTTATTAACAACAGGGTCATATCATTAGGGGAATGATGTGATGGACATACTCCTATAGTTAAGCATAGCATAAAGATCAAGTCATTTAATATAGTTCATTTGCTATAAGCTTTTTGATACATAGTAACCTAATTCCTTCGACCATGAGATCATGTTAATCACCATCACCAGAAGGATGCTTTGATGACATCAAACACCACACCGTAACTGGGTGGCTATAAAGGTGGCATTGAGTGTTCGGAAAGTATAGGTTGAGGCACATGGATCAAGAGTGGGATTTGTCCATCCATATGACGGATAGATATACTCTGGGCCCTCTCGGTGGAATGTCATCCAATTAGCTTGCAAGCATGTGACTGGCTCACAAGGGATCACATATCACGGGAACGAGAAAAGAGTACTTATCGGTAACGAGGTTGAACTAGGTATGCAGAGATACCGACGATCAAAACCTCGGATAAGTAAACTATCATGAGACAAAGGGAAATTGGTATCGTATGTAAGTGGTTCATTCGATCGCAAAGTAATCGTAGAAATATGTGGGAGCCATATGAATTTCCAGATTCCTCTATTGGTTATTGATCGGAGAAGTGTCTCGGTCATGTCCGCATAATTCACGAACCGTAGGGAGACACACTTAAGGATTCGATGTTGTTGAGTAGTTATGGAATGATGAGTAAGAGACCGAATGTTGTTCGGAGTCTCGAATGGGATCCGGGATATCACGAGGAGATTCGGAATGGTCCGGAGAATAAGATTCATATAAGGAAAGTCCTATTTCGGAGTTGGAGAATGATTCCGGTGTTTTCATCACGAATGTTCTAGAAGGGTCCGGAAGGTCCGGCACTCTGGAGGGGAAGGGTACATGAATGTGTCATAACAAGTTGGAATGGTTGCATCATGTACTAGGTGTCATCACTGAGCAAAATAAAGGGATAAATCAAATCCTAGTTTGAAAAGTCAAACACCAATTTGAAAAGTCAAACGACAAGTTTGCTTGGTGGAGGGAGAGTAGGAAACCTACTTGGGGAGGAAGTCCCACTCCCTCCACCCGCCGGCCAAGGAGGAGGAGTTGGAGGAGGACTCCCTCCTCCTAGCCGCCTCCCTCCCACCTATAAAAGAAGGGGCAGGGGTGCCCCCTCTTCCCTACACCTCTCTCCTCTAAACCCTAGCCCTAGCCGCCGGCCTCCACCAAGTCGCCACCGCCCCTAGGGTTTGCCTAACCGCCGAGTTGGGCCCCTCCCCTTGCCCTATCCGCCGGCCTAGCTCTCTCTCCTTGGTGCCTCTAAACCCTAGATTGCCAAGGCCTCTCTCATAGTCCACCATACTCGCTCCAGCTTAAGGCGAAGCCATGCGAGATCTCCCCTCTACTTCCGGTATCACGCCGTCGTGCTGCCGGAATCGCGAGGAGAGTGCTACAAACTCCGCTGCCTACTGGAACAAGGGAGAGGAAGGTCTTCATCGAGTACCGAACGTGTGACCGACCGCGGAAGCGCTGCCGGAACGCAGTGCCGGAAGGATCGTCTACGCGATCTTGAGATCGGCAAGAGTACGACTACATTACCCACGAGAATCTGCTCTCGTTAACCGCTTTGGAATCTTCGAGGGTGAGTTCCTCTATCGACTCGTTGCTACAATCTAGTAGATAGATATTGGCTTGTTTGTTTGCATGCGGTAGATTTTTTTTGTTTTCCATGCTACGAACCCCTACAGTGGTATCAGAGTCGTGTCTATATGTAGATTTGTTGCACGAGTAGAACACAATGGTCATTGTGGGCGTTGATGCTTTTGTTGTCGATTGCTTCTTGTGTACTTTGCATCTTGCGGGATGGTGGGATGAAGCGGCCCGGGCTAACCTTACATGACATCGTTCATGAGACTTGCTCCATGCTTGGCATGCAACTTGTATTGCATAAGTGGCTTTGCGGGTGCCTGTTTCTCCCAACATAGTTAAGATTCAATTTACAACGGGTGATTGACAATACTAGTATCAATGTTGTGGTTCTTGTTCGTAAGTTAGAGCGACACTTATTGAAAGCCCCAAACCACGTAAAATATGCAAAGAAAATTAGAGGCGTCTAACTTTGTTTTGCAGGGGTGTGCTGTGATGTGATATGGCCATGATTGTGATTATATTTTATGTATGCAATGTTCCTTATTGTAAGTTGGCAACCGGCAGGAGCCATATGGTTGTTTCCATTAAGTCCTTCGTGTCTATTATTCAAAGTAGTTGTAATAGTTGATGCTGGTAGGAGACAACCATGAAGCGGCGCCATTGACCTTGACGCCACACCGGTGATGATGGAGATCATGTTCGTGCTTGAAGATGGAGATCGGAAGCACAAGAAGAAAGGCCATATCATATCACATATTATGAATTGCATGTGATGTTAATCCTTTTATGCATCTTGTATTTCTTAGTTCACGATGGTAGCATTATAAGATGATCCCTCAAGCACACAAATTTCAAGTTTTAAAGTGTTCATCCTTAGTAAGCACCGTTGCTAAAGCTCGTTGTTTCGAAGCACCACGTGATGATCGGGTGTGTTAGATTCTGCGAGTGTATACAACGTGGGCAAGCCAGATTTGCTCGTGCAGAAGCTAAGGTTTGATCTTGACAAGCCTAGCATGTATAGACATGGTCTCGGAACACGGATCACCGAAAGGTAAAGCATGAGTCATATAGTAGATATGATGAACATGTTGATTGTTCGCCATTGAAGCTACATCAACTCTCGTGATGATCGGTTTTGATGTGGTGGATTTGGTTCGTGTGATCACTAAAACAATGTGAGGGATATTGTTTTGAGTGGGAGTTCAACAACAATATGATTAAAAGTTGAACACTACTTATCATAAATTAAATCAAAGTGAATTTGCATAGTTGTTGTAGTCATTGGCATCCGTTTACCACCTTGCGCTTAGTTATAATTGAGATGATAGAACTATAGAATTCTAGTTAGTTACTTTACGAACTGATATCGTATTTTTTTGAAGTGTTAATCTAAAGTTTAAAAGTCCTATTGCAAACTTTCAGTAAGTTCCGGTTACTCCATGAAGTTTAATAATTGGTATTAAATCAAGAGTGACAATTCCAAGTGTTAGTGTATGAGTATCGTGTTTATCTCCATGATTCTTGATATTCAAAGGATTGTCTTAATATCAAGGTTATCTAGGATCTGAAAGAGTTGTTTCAGAAACCATGATGTGTGGAAGATATTATGATATCTGAAACGAAGTTTGGTTGCAACATGATAGAGTATAATATGGCAAAAGTCATGTTTTCATATTTGATGAGAATTTGCAAAAGGTTGGAGACACTAGTTGTCCTAATCCTCCAAAAGGTTTTGGAAAGCAACATTATACTCACGATTCATCGTTATAAGCTAAAAGTAGCTTGATCATGGATAATTCCATGATTAGGGTGAATATTTGATGTAGGTAAAATGTTTACTACACCAAGAGATTACTAAAGAATGGAATTTGAAAGCACACCAAACATTTGATGATGGTGATCTACTTCAAAGTGCAAGTCCAAAGACATTGGTATTTAATTATACACGCTTTGGACTATGTGTCATATGTATGACTCCACTATTGATGTTGATAGATTCTTTCAAACAGAAAAGGAAATACCGAAAGAGAATCTCATAAATATATGGCAAAAAAGAAAAGACTAGAATTGTTCAGTTTAAGTATATAGATGATATACATGTTATGGCTATATTCTTTGCTTATTAAACAATGTGGTTCTTAAGTATTTGATACTGAATTTGTTGGTGTTAATCGTCATACGAAACAACACAATTCATGAACTACAATGGCCTAAGTAACTAGCAAAAGAATATGTGATGATGTTCATCGAGAACAAATAAAGGGTTATTGTGCTGCTTGTCAAACAACAAAGCTTGCCTTCAAGATTTGTTTTATTAGGTATTATGAGAACAAAAGGGTTGTTCAAATAATTGTCGTAATCCATAAAAGATGGATGATTCACAAATCTCGTTGGACAAATCACATCCATAAAACTAGTGCTAAAAATGTCGAAAGAAAAATTGATTGAAAGATCACTTAGGAAGTGACATCGTCGTTTAATTATATTGGAAAGAAAACATGAAGAAACTCCATGTGGATGGAATTTTGGAGTCCTTTTGATTTTTGATCAAATGACGCTTGTGAAACTTTCCTAGAGATAATTAAACCTTAGTTCATAGGCCAAAAAGGGAACGAATGACTATCTTATTGGAACTTGTACATATTGTTGTACGAAGTCCATTATGTGTAGTCAAGAGCGATGGATTTCAACTTCATATGCTTTCTCCGAAAATTTGAGTGAATATATGAATATTTACTTAATAAGGATGAAGTATGAAACATTTGAAAAGTTCAAGGACTTTCAAGATGAAGTGCAAGATCATTGTAACAAGAATATAAATAGTTTATGATAAGATCATAAAGGAAGATATTTGAGTTACAAGTTTAGCATAATACCTAAGATTTAAGGAATCGTTCCGTGGATTTGCATGTCCCGAAACACCATAAGAGTATGGAGCGTTCGAGATATGTAATTAAACCTTGTTTGACATGGTAAGATCGAAGGTGTAATTCATAAAACTGCCATTATATTTTAAAGATTAAAAGCTTTAGAGACTACCGTTTTTCCACTGAAAAGAGCTCCATCATAATCCGTTGAAATGACACCATATAAAGTTATGGTTTGGGATAAAACCCAAGTTGTCCTTTCTTAAACATTGGTATGCTATGCATAAGAAAGATATTTGCAACCAAAGTCGGATGAACCTGTCTTTGTATGTTATTTCAAATAACTGTTAAGTTATCCTCCATAACATCGGAGACAAAAGTGTTTGTCACTTAGAACGTCAAGTTTCTTTGAGAAGGAATTTTTCGTGAAAAGATAAGTGGGAGGACAATAGAACTTTTATAAGGTTAAAAGAACCTTAGCTATATGTGCAAAGTTGCGCAGCGCCGAAAAGTGTTCCGGAGGCAGCAACAATGCTCATGGCTCACGTGCCTCAAAGGTTGTGGTTACGAAGGTCAAAGTTTCTATTGAACCAAGTAGGTCGAGTAAGCAATCAAATACCAAGATTTGAGGGTTGAATCATTATTTGAGAATAATGAACGTACAACATGCAAAGAAGCGATGATGGGCCCTGACTCCGTAAAATGGCTTGAAGCCATAAAATCCGTGATAGTTCTATACACGAGAAATCAAGTTTTGAACTTGAAGGACCCTCGAGAAAGGTGTAAGACCTTACAGTTGTGTTTGAATATATAAAGAAATAGACATGGATGTTGCACATCTATGAAATAGCCGACATGTTGGGAAAGAGTTCACAACAATGTTCAAAGGTTGACTATGACAAGATTTGATCTTTCATAGCGATATTTAGTCTAGACGGATTAATGTAGCAACCACTACATATAATTTTGTTATGTGGTAACTGAATAAACAAAACAAGTTCTTTTAATAGAATTGTTACCTAGGACATGTGCATAACGCGGTCCATAGGGTTTTGTTAATTCAAAGGATGCTCAAAGCATATGCAAACTTTAATGGTTGAAGTAAGCATCGCGGAGTTGGAATCTTCACCATGATGAAACTGTTAAAGGAGTTTAAATTCGTCGGAGACGATGAAGATGCTTGCATTTGCAAGAAATTAAGTGGGAGCGCTAAGACATGTTTCTAATACATTATGTGGAAGACATATTGTTGATTGGAAATGATGTATCTTTTATTAACACATATTAAGAATTTCATCCCGATGAAAGACTTAGGCAAACCCCAAATATTTGGCATCAATAGACGTTAATATGGTTGTGCCGAAAGTACATAGATGATGTATTGAATGAGTTCAATATAGAAACTACAAGAAAGGTTCTTGTCACACAGAAAGGATTGAATGAGTTCAATATTGATGTTATATTCAAGTGTATTGACACTTGGTAAGTGAAACAAAGATTCAAGTATAGATTGATACTTGATGTATGAAATCACAAAGAGTATTTATATCAATCATACTGTGATATGTGCAAATCCAGATATGTCCTATGCTCTAAATGTTATGAGCATATACCAGAATGATTTATAAGATGATCATTGGACGATAGTAAGGATATTCTTATGATCTTTTGGAAGAACTAAGACTATATTATTTTGTAGAAGTGGCAAATAGATGGTTAGTTCATTGTAGAAGTACTACATTGATACTAGTTTTGTCACAAAATACAAATTATGGTTATCTCAGTCTGAACTAAGGTTGGCACAATGTGATGGAAAGTAAGTTCCATAATGGATTTGGATGAGTTCCAAAGTTAAGACATTGTGACAGATAGTACAACAAAAGGATGAGTATATGACTGCTATTATAGCAGCTAAAGAGGGCATTTGTGTCAAGTAGTTTGTTATCAAACTAGGTATAGTTCACAACGGTATAATACTATGAAGATATATTGTACGACAATATTATCAACATGTTTTAACCCCAAAGAACTAAAGGTCTCACCAAAGGACCAAATTTATACAAAGCCATCTCATTAGAGAATGAGTGATGCGTAGAGACGCAAAGACATGGAATTACACACGGACCTGGAAGTGTCAGATCCGGAGATCAGTTGACCACTAGCAAACGTGTACTTACAACACCGGAAAGCCATAGGTGTTGAATACACAAAGGTTTGAAACTAGATTATTGACTCTAGTGCAAGTGGGAGACTGTTGGAGATATGGCCAAGAGGCAATAATAAAGTGGTTATTATCATATCTTCATGATTATGATAAATGTTTACATACCATGCTATAATTGTATTAATCGGAAACATTGATACTTGTGTGATTTGTAAACATAAAAGAGTCCCTAGTAAAGCCTCTTGTTAAACTATCTTGTTGGTTAATATATGATCATGGTTTCCTGATCATGAACATAGAGATGTTATTAACAACAGGGTCATATCATTAGGAGAATGATGTGATGGACATACTCCTATAGTTAAGCATAGCATAAAGATCAAGTCATTTAATATAGTTCATTTGCTATAAGCTTTTTGATACATAGTAACCTAATTCCTTCGACCATGAGATCATGTTAATCACCATCACCGGAAGGATGCTTTGATGACATCAAACACCACACCGTAACTGGGTGGCTATAAAGGTGGCATTGAGTGTTCGAAAAGTATGGGTTGAGGCACATGGATCAAGAGCGGGATTTGTCCATCCATATGACGGATAGATATACTCTGGGCCCTCTCGGTGGAATGTCATCCAATTAGCTTGCAAGCATGTGACTGGCTCACAAGGGATAACATATCATGGTAACGAGAAAAGAGTACTTATCGGTAACGAGGTTGAACTAGGTATGCAGAGATACCGACGATCAAAACCTCGGATAAGTAAACTATCGTGAGACAAAGGGAAATTGGTATCGTATGTAAGTGGTTCATTCGATCGCAAAGTAATCGTAGAAATATGTGGGAGCCATATGAATTTCCAGATTCCTCTATTGGTTATTGATCGGAGAAGTGTCTCGGTCATGTCCGCATAATTCACGAACCGTAGGGAGACACACTTAAGGATTCGATGTTGTTGAGTAGTTATGGAATGATGAGTAAGAGACCGAATGTTGTTCGGAGTCTCAGATGGGATCTAGGATATCACGAGGAGATCCGGAATGGTCCGGAGAATAAGATTCATATAAGGAAAGTCCTGTTTTGGAGTTGGAGAATGATTCCGGTGTTTTCATCGGGAATGTTCTAGAAGGGTCCGGAAGGTCCGGCACTCCGGAGGGAAAGGGTACATGAATGTGTCATAACAAGTTGGAATGGTTGCATCATGTACTAGGTGTCATCGCTGAGCAAAATAAAGGGATAAATCAAATCCTAGTTTGAAAAGTCAAACGCCAATATGAAAAGTCAAACGACAAGTTTGCTTGGTGGAGGGAGAGTAGGAAACCTACTTGGGGAGGAAGTCCCACTCCCTCCACCCGCCGGCCAAGGAGGAGGAGTTGGAGGAGGACTGTGGCATCCCGCAAAACCACTACTAGAAAATCGCGTTGTTTTTGTGCATTGCATCATCATGACCGCATGCTCATGTCATCATGCCACATTGCATTTGAGCATCGTCATCATCATGCATATTAATTTGCCTAAAAACTATTTGTGAAAGACAATCGTTTTCTAAAATTTACCCTCCTTCTATTTCAAATTAAACCCCCCCGGACGCTTCCGGATATTTTTGTTTGTCTAAGATCTATTTATACAAGCTTCTTGCAAAAGTTAAATAAAAATTATATTATTTTTAGGGGGGCAGTCGAACGGGCCGAACCGACCCGAACGACCACCCCCAGAAATTAATCGGTCCACCTAATCAGCCTCTCTAAATCCTAAAGCTACCAACCTACCTACCCAGCCCTCCCCTCCACCTCACCCCACCCAATAGCTGGTTGCCACCTCACCCTGTCCCTACCCTCTACCCAACCAGACGCCGCCACATCACCCAAACCGCTGCCTCCTCTCTCACCCTCTCATCCCACCCCTCCCTGCTGGCCCACGCCTGGTCCCACCCCAAGCCCCACCAACCGCACGCACGCGCGCCAGCCCACCCCACTCATCCCCTAGGCCACCCCTGGCCACCTGCCGCTGTCTCCCCGCGGGACCCGCGTCAGGACCCACCACCGAGCGCCCCGCCCTCATCCTCTTCCTCCTTCCCTCTGCAACCCCGCTCTCCTTCTCCCTTCCCCTCCGACCGACGGCCCCACGCCGCCGTCCTCCCTCCTCCTGGCCAGCGTCGCCGGCCGCCTTCTTCCCCACCCCGCACGCCCCCCGGAGCTCCGCCTCGCCGCTTCCACCTCCGTCGCTCACCGCGCCCCTCGCCTCTTCCTCCCCCTCTCCGGCGTGCGCCGCCCCTCGCCGGCCCCTGCCTGCCTCCTTCCCCGCTCTCTCCCTCTCCAGCCGCCGCCGCAGCTCCACCCTTCCTCTCTCCCCCGTCCGGCCACCGCCCTCCTCCCTTTTCCCTCTCTGCTCCGCTCGCCGCGCGAGCTCACCCCCGAACCGCCTTCCCCGAGCGCCCCTCTGTCGGCCTCCTCCTCCTCCGCCTGAGCGCGCCCCGCCCGCCTTCGTCGAGCCGCGGCGCCCCGCCCCCCTCTGGCGCCCGCCTCCGGCCGCGCCCACCGAGCCTCGCCCCTGACCTCCCCCTCCTCCGCTCCGGCAGGCCGCCGCCAGCGGGCTCCCCGCCTCCGGCCGTCTCTATCTCGCCCCAGCGGCCGCCTCCGACCCCTTCCGCCGGCGTCGCCGCTCCGCCAGGCTCCTCCACCCGTGGCCGCCCGAGCCCGCAACCGCCGCGGCCGCATACCCGCCTCCGCGCTCGCCGGCGCCCGCCTCTGCGCCGTCGCTCGCTCCTGCGGACCTCCTCGCCGTTCACCCCGCCGTCGTCGTCTGAGCTCGCCCCGAGCCCCTGCACCGCCCCGCGTCCCGCATCCAGCGCGTGGGCCCGCCGCCCAGTGCTCGTCTGTAGCATGTTCGACACAAGTTTTGCGTCACAGAGACCTTCATTAGACCCAAGTACCGCCAAGACGCTCGCGACCACCTAACAGGACCGCATCGACAAGTTCGCCTCGAGGAGCTGCATGAACCCGAGGATCCATTGACAAGACCTTCGATGCGAACCCTGGCGCCGTTCCCAAGTTCGCCACCGGTGAATAAGGAGAAAACCTCAAGGACTTCGGCACGGAGCGGCAAGATCGCCTCACGGGACCGAACCCGGTAACCCCGATGCTTTCGACACGGATGCCATGATCTTCGTCACGGACGCCGAGACCCCGGACCTGAAGGCCACACTTGCGACAAGTACTCCTTCCCGGATGCGATGCTCGAGAACACGAACGGTAAGAACACCAACGCAGAACGCCAAGTTCTTCAACCCGGACGCCAAGACCGACTCGATGGCGTGGGCCCGACAAGACCCTCGCAACGGCAAGATCGACCCCGTGGGACCCGACAAGATCTGCACGACGACAGGAACGACAGCGACCAGGAGAATCTGATGCGCCCCGACACCGAACCAAGTTCTCCTTCCCGGAAGCATCGACGCTCGTGCGACAAGATCTACACCCTAGATCCGAAGACCCTAATCCCGGAGTCCGAGAACGTGCCCGTCGAACCCGGAACCCCGAGACCCGACCCCGAACCCCGGAACCCCAAGCTCGTCGAGGCCCTCTAATGTGTGACCCCTTTCCCGAGCCCTATTTTATAAATGCTAAATATAAAACCTGTTGCATATTAATCATTCATCTCGCATGCATATTCATGTGGTTTGGGGGCCTTATGCTGACTCACCTAATAATTAAATATGGGGCCCATATGCGGGCAAATCTAGCCTTATAATGGCCTTATTTAAGTTTGTGTAGCGAACCCGATGCTATCTTCTGCCATGTTAAAACCACATTTAAATTGCGGGGTAGCTAAATAACTTGAACCGTTTAATTAATTGTCGGGACCCCCGGTTCCGCTTAATACTGACCTACTTGCATCGCATCTTTGCCATGCCATACATCATACATGCATCATGCCGATCTTTTGCCGTAGTATTAAATATTGCATCCGGTGTTTCTGCTAGTGATTTGCTTCTTCGCGGATAAGGCCGTTGAGTTGATGTGAGCTTCGCCCCGATCTTCGGATGAACCTTCGACAATGTTTTCAGGCGAGCATCTCCCCCTTTCTACCTATCTTACTTTTATAGTATTTATTTCCCTCCGTTGATCTATTGCTATCTGTGTTGCGATGCTCTAGTTTCCGTACCCGTGATATCCCTTGCAGCCCTATATTGCCATGGCCACCTCCTATTACCTGTTGTTTGGTAGATAGTTGGACTTGCGCGTCGTAGTCGCTTGCTCAAGTGCTGTTGCGTGTCGTCAAGTACCACAGTTGTTGGAGGATTGCCGCATGTTCAATGTTGGAGAAGACCATGGCTTTATTTATTGTTCACTTTAATTACTGCTTAACAACTAAAATTGAAGTAAGCAGAGGCATCGGTGGGTGATAGATAATATTTGGTTTCCGACCGCCCACTTGTGTCCCGTAGGACCCCGAGTTCTTGACACCTGTTCCGAGATCGAGCGCGCTAACCACATGTGGGGAGATATGGGCCCCCCATTGATTATTACCTGATTTCAAAGTATTGTACTGGGGGCCACAAACTAGTTTGAGGTTTTATTTACTACCCTGTACCTATGCCATGCTTTACTGCTTTATTTACGATTGTGTGAGGAGCACGCTGTACTGTCTTGGAAGCGGAGTGTTTTCGCGGTATCGACAGTTCCCGTTTGGGGATTTGCTGTCGTTTACCGCCACTGTCGCAAACCCTAAGTCCGTCTCGGAGACCGGCCGACTTTGTTGCGGGTGTCGACTTGGTGGGGTGGCCCCCCGTGCTTGCTTTGGGTCTGGGAACGTCGTGACTTAGGCCCCGCCGACATACCGATGGGTGTATGTTAACTGATCTGGCAAAAAGGGCCGAAGTGCTTGTGGATACTTTGGTGCACCCCTGCAGGGTTTAATCTTTTCGAGAAGCCGTGTCCGCGGTTATGGACGACTTGGAGCACAGTGCTTGATCATAGACAACTATAACTAAAGTTTACTATTATAAATTGACTTGTATCCGATCTGACTAGTAATCAGTTTCACTACAACGGAATGGCTAAATAAAAGTACCAACAACTGCTGGGTTTTGGGTTATCTCATGCTAATTGTATCTGATTAGTAAGTGTTGCAACTACAACGGAATGGTTAACTAAAACGGCCCACTGCTTATTTTATCAGGATGATTATCTATACCTGACTAGTAATTACTGCAACGATAACCGAATAAATAAAACTGCCAACTGTGTGAGTTCCTCGGTTGACTTCCTCGATCGGTGTCGAGGGGGAAACACCAGGATGGGTTTGTTTGGTGGTCGTATCAGGTTGGATCCGAATAGGTCTTTCTTAACCCTCTCTGATTGCCGCCAGTTATGTCGAGTCTCTATATAGGTTGTTTAGTGCATGCTGCCGCTGCCGCTTCAGTCCACTATACCTATGTAGGCGAGGACCGCCGAATTCTAGCCTCGCCGTGTACTGGCCTCAGTACTGACGCTCCTCTTTTTCCTTTGCCCTTTGTCGGCACCCCTTTTGTTTAAGCAGGTTTTGGGATCGACGTCGTTAGCAGGGTTACCCTTCCGGCTTGGCCTGGGCAGGGTTATGGACGCCATTGGTTATTCTTCAGGGCTCTTAGCCCCATTTGCATCTTGTCCGTAGTCGGACGCTCTATCCTTTCAAGGTGTTTTCGATCTTTGTATATTATATCTGTATTCTTGACTCTTTGAGTCGCTGTTGTATATTTATCTGTTCTGTGGGTCCCATCGAGGGCTGTTGTGTAATGTTATTACTTTGTTTACCACCCGCACGCAAGTGCCTGGTGGGCACCTTCGAATCGTTTCTATGCGGGTTTGGCGGGTTTCGCTAAAACTTGCATAGGGCCGATTCTGAGGGTGTTACAAGGACTCCCTCCTCCTAGCCGCCTCCCTCCCACCTATAAAAGAAGGGGTAGTGGTGCCCCCTCTTCCCTACACCTCTCTCCTCTAAACCCTAGCCCTAGCCGCCGGCCTCCACCAAGTCGCCGCCGCCCCTAGGGTTTGCCTAGCCGCCGAGTTGGGGCCCTCCCCTTGCCCTATCCGTCGGCCTAGCTCTCTCTCCTTGGTGCCTCTAAACCCTAGATTGACAAGGCCTCTCTCGTAGTCCACCATACTCGCTCCGGCATAAGGCGAAGCCATGCGAGATCTCTCCTCTACTTCCGGTATCACGCCTTCGTGCTGCCGGAATCGCGAGGACAGTGCTACAAACTCCGCTGCCTGCTGGAACAAGGGAGAGGAAGGTCTTCATCGAGTACCGAACGTGTGACCGACCGCGGAAGCGCTGCCGGAATGCAGCGCCGGAAGGATCATCTACGCGATCTTGAGATCGGCAAGAGTACGACTACATTACCCACGAGAATCTGCTCTCGTTAACCGCTTTGGAATCTTCGAGGGTGAGTTCCTCTATCGACTCGTTGCTACAATCTAGTAGATAGATCTTGGCTTGTTTGTTTGCATGCGGTAGAATTTTTTTTGTTTTCCATGCTACGAACCCCTACAGATCATGTCTGCATATTATCGAACGCTTAGGGTCACACACTTAACGTGTCTCGACGTTAGGATAGAATGGATAATTGGTTTATGAGATTTTGTTCAAAGTCTCGGATGAGATCCAGGACATCACGAGAGGTTCCGGAATGGTCCGGAGAATAAGATTCATATAAGGGAAAGCAGTTTTTGGATTTCGGAATTGTTTCGGAATGTTCGGTATTGTACCGGAAGGTTCTAGAAGCTTTCGGAGTGGGACCAACATGGCCCCACTTGTCGGAGGGGGGCGTGGGCCTACGAGGGAGTGCCCTGGACGCATTGGGCCAGGGGCACAAGGCCCCATAGGCCTAGCCGGCCAAGCCCTAGGGGAAACCCTAGGGAGAGCTTCTAGAAGGGGGGGAACTTGCCCCCCACTCCACCCATGTGTCCGCCGGCCCTAGGGCTTGGAGGAGGGGCAAGGGCAGATGGCTAGCCCTCTATATAAAGAGGGCAGGGGCGCACCCTCCTCACACACCCCAAAAACCCTAGCCGCCATACTGCTGCCCTCTCCTCTCTCTCTCCCGACTACGCGTAGGCAAAGCCCTGCCGCAGAAACTCTCCACCTTTGCACCACACCGTTGTGTTGTAGATCCAATCTATCTCTCCACCCCACTTGCTGGACCGTGGAAGGAGGAGACGTCGAGGTGTCGTACGTGTGCATCTCTCGGAGGCGTCGCCACTTGCGGCATTGGATCGGATCGGATCGCGAGGAGGAGAAGGCTAGTACGACTACATCAACCACGTTCTGTTGAACGTTCCGCTGTGCAATTTCTTCAAAGGTATAAAGATCTCATCTATCCCTCTCGTTGTTTGCATCTCCTAGATTAGATCTTGGCTTTTCCCGTTCGCATCCGTAGAAATTTTTGATTTACTATGCTGCGAAACCCTTCATCCACCTCTCCAAACTTGTCCCCAATACTGAAGAAATCTATGATGATGACGACGAAGAAGAGGTGGAGAACGATGTGGTCGATCTCGAAAACGGTGCCACCACAAATAAAATGAGGGTTGGGATCCACAACCCGATGTGGAAGTCATTGGAGGATGAATGCCTTGTAGAGGCATGGAAGGCGGTGAGCCTTGACCCCATCATTGATGCCAACCAAACTGCCGGCAAGTACTACAATAGGATCTTAGATCAATTCAATAATTCAATGAAAGGAAGAAATTTGGTGAGTATGCAATGATCCACACCGAGGGGGGCTTGTCACATAGGTGGAACATGATAAAAAAAGGCTTACAACAAGTTCCATGGCCATTTTGAGGCCATCCTTCGGGAAAACGAGAGTGGCAAGATCATGGTCGACTACGTTGAGTTGCTAACTCATCTTGTACATATGTCAATTGGACACACTTCATCTGGTGCATTGACCTATGCTATCTTTTTTAGTTGTTGGACGCCCTCAAGTTGCACAAGGCCATCGAGAAGGACAAGGAATTCCTCTTCATGCATTGCTTTAGGCTACTCCAAGATTGCAACTGGGATAACGTATGCCTCGGCCTCAACGATGGCAAATTCATCGGTGAATATGCACTGCCCTCTCGGCTGCCTTGGCCAACTGCCCAATTGGCAACAAGAAGGAAAATGCCGAGAGGAATGGCGCCTCCTCATTGGACGACATTGACACATCCATTGAAAGGATGATGTAGTCGTTCTCCTCCAACAACAAGAGAGGGATGATAGGAGCGATGCAATATGGAAGGCTTTGTTGGGGAAGCAAGATACTAAATTAGAGCTTGATAGAGAGAAGGTTGAAGCCGCTAATATGAAATCCCAAACCATCATGCTCAAGGCGATGAATGAGGCGTTGCAATTTTCATTGGCCAAGATGAAGGGGGAGGCGAAGTTCTTGATGGAAGACATGTCAATGATGGATCCGCTGGCGAGAGCATGGCACGAGATGTACCATGATCGCATCGGCAAGGAGATGATGGCTCTAGCGGCGGCTTTGGCAACAACGACACCTGCACCAACACAGCCACAATGACACCAGCATCAGTGATACCTACACCAACACCCGAGCTCGCGCCCTCTGTGAGTGATGAGGACACGGAGGCGATGGAGGTGGCGCCGCTCTTCACTTGATCGATGTCGTCCTATCTTTTCTCTCAATTCCTTAGCAATCGCGCTAAAAACTCGAGTTTCTTTTGGATTTCCTTTTTGATCAATTATAATCGTTGCATTGTCATCATAGCAAATTATTATATCGTCTTCACTTTAAATTCTATGGGTGGCGTAGCTACCGAGATCAATGTAGTTAATTATGTCTCTTCTAAAAGTTATTCATCGACTTCTCATTTTGTTCTAGGGTTCCTTTTTTTTGGACCATTTGTGGCATGCAGAAAGAGCCCGAGCTACTGCAGCAGATTTTGAAAAGAGAATTGATCGTGATTTGGAACCTGTTATTTACATAAACCCTTTTAACTAAGATTGTCTTATGTATACTGTTCTAATTTTTTTTTCTATTCTAGCATGGTTATTCCATCTAGCCGAGCCATTAATTATATTTTATGAAAGAAAGAAAGGAACAGAATAAAGAAAAAAAATAAAAAAACAAACATATTCAATAACCAAAAGGAAAGAGAGGGATTCGAACCCTCAATAGTTCCTAGAACTATTATTTTGGCGGCCGTACTTTGGCCCAGGGTGGTAGCCAGAACTTGGATTCAACCTTTGGATGTCGTATTCGTATAGTATGTACTATGAAAAATTCCATTCTTATGGGTTTACAATTCTTTTTAGGCCAACACGAGTACAGTGTGCGCAGGCTCTAACACGAGTACAGTGCCACTCGCGTCAGCTCGGCGACCAGCTGGAGTGAGCTGCAGCCACCGGTAGCGGTAGGTGCCATTTGCCGCCGGTCGCCGGCCGCCCGGGACAGGGTGCCGTCGTCCGGGTAAACGAACCATTTCGCGGTGGCTCTCTCTAGCGAAACATCGTCGCGACCTGGATCGGGAAACCGGGACGTAGGCGCTGGAGCGGGATCAGCGGGGCGCTAGCGGCGCTGGAGCGGGCAATGGCCGTTCGACGCGGCGGCTCCCATGGCGGCGAGGAGTCCCAGACCAGCGCGGAGGCAGGTCCCGAACGTCAGCAAGGCTGACCGGTCAATCCCGGACTTACTGCCAAGTTGCGGCGTCAATGCCGTCCAGCCGGCGTCAATGCCGTCCAGCTGGCGCTTGCCACCAATGGAGGGCCAGGGGATGCCTGCCCCGGTGACAACTGGTCAAGGCAGGCCAGGGGCAAATTCAAATGACACCTTGGAGAAGGGGGAAGCGGACCAGGCCGAGGGATCCGAGGCGATCGAGAGGCAGCCTTTTTCACCAGACAAGGAAACCTTTGGAGCGGGTCCTGATCCCGAAGGCAGTAGAGTCCAAGAGGAGTTGAGAGTGGAGACAAACGAGCATCCCACTTTGGTTACCACGCATATAGTTCAGGAGGTTGTTGCAGACTGCAATGCTGAAAGTGCCTTGGTCCAAAAGGAGAGGGGGACGGAGCTAGAGAATTCTGCCAACCAAGCACATGCCAAGCAGCTGGAGCCTTCTGTCGTTGTGCAACGAACAGAGTCAGCAGTGAGGGAGGATGGTCAGGCTTTAACGGAGGTATTGGATGGGAGACAGACAGGAGCGGAGCTAGGTGACTTCTTTCAGGTGTCGCTCTCCGTGGATGCGGATGCAAGTGCACGGCCTGGTAGCCCAGCGACCCCAATTTCAACAACACAGGAGCATGGGCTGTGCCCCTCAAATGAGCTTCTGGGCTCCCCCATTTCCCCCCTGGAATCTTACTCTCAGGCTGATAGCGAGATGCAGTTCGTCAGGAAACAGAGCAATGTGGTGGTGAGGGAACTGTCAGCTGAGGAGAAGATGGCGCTCGCAAAGATGAAGGAATTTTGTTCTAGGATCTTGAAAGCCCTAGCGCCACCATTGTTAAAGGAAGTAGAGCGTACATCCTCGCTGCGCCCCTCTGCTGAACCCTTCACGCCACGCCGAAGTGGTCGCGTATCTAATTCGGCGAAGATGACAGGCAAACTACCTCAGAAGGCGACGGCGGCAGAATCGACGCTCCTCAAAGCGCTCGGGATCACAACGTCGGATCTTACGGCAGATGAGGCGGCGTTGAGGGAGTTCCGCCAGTTCTTCGACTCGCCGGTACGAGAGCGACAACTGCACGTTCTTGCGGCCATCTTCGGTAAGACGATGCCGACGCCGAGTGATCTGTTACAGCAAGGCCTCGGAGTGCCCTGTGCGTGCGCCTAGCGCATCTACAAGGTTGGAGTTCAGACATAAGGTGTATAATGGATACGAACCCAGAGATTTTGAGCTGGAATCCCAGAGGGCTGAATGACCCGGCCAAAAGAGATTTTGTGCGGGAGCTTGTTGATTCATTAAGAGTTAATATCGTGTGTTTTCAGGAGACTAAATTAGCGATGGTAGACCAGTTTATCGTTAATCAATGTTTGGGACCGTCTTTTGACGAGTTCGTGTATTTGCCGGCCCAGGAGACACGAGGAGGGATTTTACTGGCCTGGAAATCTGCGGCGCTGTCGATCAGGAATACCTCTCTCGACTCGTTCGCAGTTACTGGAGAAGTGCATACTACAGGCAACGACGCCTGGTGGATCACAGTAGTCTATGGCCCGCAGAGTAATGAGGAAAAGCGACAATTTCTCCAGGAGCTGGACGAGCGTCGGTCTCTCTGCCCGGGTCTGTGGACGATCATAGGCGATTTTAACATGATCCTACGTGCATCTGAGAAAAACAACGACAACCTGAATCGGGCGAGTATGACGAGGTTCAAGGAGTTTGTCAACTCGCAGGAGCTTCGTGAGGTGTATATGCATGGGCGCCTCTTCACGTGGAGCAATGAGCGCCAACCTCCGACGATGTCCAAACTAGATAGAGTATTGGGATCCATTGATTGGGAGTTACTGTTTCCGGACTCGCTGCTGCAAGCGCTGTCCTCCTCGGTATCAGATCACACGCCCCTGCATCTTTCACTAAACGTCTGTCACCGTCCCAAGAGGAGGTTCAAGTTCGAATTGTTCTGGCTCAAACTAGATGGATTTGATGAGGCGGTTAAGGAGGGTTGGAAGTGCGACTCCTCAATTGTAGACCCCTTCCTGCGCCTGGATGCGTGCTTCAGGAACTTGGCGTCACACCTGCGATCATGGGGGGATCGAAAGGTGGGGAATCTCAAGCTTCAGATCGCCATGGCAAATGTGCTCATCCATCGGTTTGATGCTGCACAAGACTCGCGAGAGTTATCCCCACGAGAGTGGTGGCTGCGTAAGACCCTCAAGCACACTGTTCTGGCGCTTTCCTCGCTGGAACGCACGATGGCTCGACAACGATCGAGATTGAGATGGTTAAAATATGGCGATGCGAGTTCCAAACTTTTCCATGCTGTTGCTAATGGGAGACGCACCAGGAATTTTATCCCAGCAATTAAACATGGAGAGGAGTTGGTCACGGAACAGTCTCGCAATGAGGAGATTTTCTTTGAGGCTTACAACAGGCTACTTGGCACCATCGAAAACAGAGACAGCACACTGGATCTACAGGCCCTTGGGATGCAGTGTAAGGCGCCACTTCTGTCTGATCTAGGAGAGTTGTTCTCGGAGGAGGAAGTTTGGGGGGTGATCAAGGAGCTTCCAGCGGATCGCGCGCCAGGGCCGGATGGCTTTGTAGGTGCGTTCTACCAGCGTGCGTGGCCTACCATTAAGCCAGAGATCATGGCAGCGCTGCTGAAGCTTTCCGTTAGCGACGGACGTGCCTTTGGCAAATTGAATCGTGCGCTGATTACCCTCATCCCTAAGAAGGCTGACGCTCAGGAGGTAGGAGACTATCGGCCGATCAGCCTCGTGCACAGCTTCACAAAATTGTTCTCCAAATTGCTTGCAAATAGACTGAGGCCCAAGATGGAGGACTTGGTGAGCGCGAATCAGTCGGCTTTTATCAGAGGGAGGAACCTTCATGACAACTTTGTCCTCGTTCGACAGATGGCCAGGAAGCTAAACCTACGGAGGGAGACAGGGGCACTACTGAAACTGGATATTTCTCGTGCCTTTGACACTGTGTCATGGTCCTTCCTGTTTGAGGTTCTAAGAGCGCTGGGTTTTCCGGAGATCTGGCTGACTTGGATTGCAATAGCCCTGCGCACCGCAAGCACCAGAGTGTCCGTCAATGGGGTTCCGGGGATGAAAATTGAGCACGCTAGAGGACTACGCCAAGGAGACCCGCTTTCCCCGCAATTGTTCGTGCTTTGCATGGAGGTCATCACATTGCTATTCTGCAGGGCAGCCGAGGAAGGGCTGCTATCGCCGATTGGGAATTGCTCTCAGCTACAGCGGATCTCTATCTATGCGGACGACGTTGTGCTCTTTGTTAAGCCCACAGCTCAGGACTTAGCTTTTGTCAGAGTTTTACTTTCGATTTTTGGAGACGCATCGGGGTTGCACGTGAACTATGCCAAGACGTCAGCAACTGTTATCAGAGGAAGGGGACAGGAAGAGGAGAACTTGGTCTCCAACATTCTCAATTGCGCCATCGCCAAGTTTCCGATCAGGTACCTTGGGCTGCAGCTTGCCCTTCGGCCTCTCACCAAGGCGCAGTGGCAGCCCATGTTGGACACAGTGGTGCAGATCTTACCGGCATGGCAAAGGGGCATGATTACTAGGCCCGGGAGACTTGAATTGGTTAAGTCGGTGATGGCAGCTCGGCCAATACATCACCTGATCGTTGCGGAGGCCCCAATTTGGTTCCTAGAAGAGGTGGACAAGAGCTGTAGAGGTTTTTTCTGGGCAGGCAAAGATCGTGCAAATGGTGGGCAATGCTTGGTTGCATGGGATCAAGTCTGCAACCCGACGGAGTTTGGTGGTCTAGGAGTCAAAAACCTCAGAAAGCAAGGATTAGCTCTTCGGATTCGCTGGGAATGGTTACGGAGGACGGACCAGCAGAGGCCATGGCAGGGCCTTCCAATGCCAAGGGATGATGAGGCCAGGAGCGTGTTTGATAGTCTGGTACACATCCGAGTTGGAGACGGGAGAAGCACCCTTTTTTGGCGGGATCGATGGATAGCAGGCAAATCAGCCTCTGATTTCGCGCCAGGCCTGATTTTAACTGTCAGTACGAGGGCGCAAAACTCGAGAACGGTTGAGCAAGCACTGACGGGCAACCGATGGATCACTGATATCTCGGGCTCGCTGGCCCCTCGGGGAGCGAGGGAATGTCTGGCTCTATGGATAGCTATCAATGGAGTGGAGCGGGATGTGCACAGCCCTGATGAGTTCTTTTGGCCATGGTCGACCACTGGGACCTACTCGGCCAAGTCTACATACAGTATGCTCTCGCAGGGGCAGGTCCGTCACCCGCTTGCGGAGGCAATCTGGAGAAGCAAGGACACCCCCAAGAGCAGGCTTTTTGTATGGTTGGCAGCCCAACATAGGATTTGGACTTCGGACAGACGTTTTGCCCATGGATTGCAGAGCCAAACGACACACTGTTTTGTATGCTTACAGGAGGAGGACACGGCTGAACACATTCTCCTTCAATGTGTCTTTGCTAGGGAGGTGTGGTACCGGTGTGGCCAGGCTCTACGTGTGACGTTAGCGCCTCCCACGACAGATGATGTCCTCCAAGAATGGTGGCTACGACAGAGGAGTGGCATTGAAGAGAAGGAAAGAAGGTGGTTTGATGGCCTGGTCTGCACGACGGCACATGCTCTGTGGAAAAACAGAAACGCCTGGATGTATAACAATGTAAGCAAGCAATTGTCGGCCAGCTCCCTGACAGGCAACATCTTGGAGGAGCTGACCCTGCTTAGGTCGGCCCTTTCGAGCGATGGGAGAGTCGGAGTAGGAGTTCACCCTAGGGAGAGAGTGTAGTCTTTTTTCTTCTTTCTTGGAGCGCTGAGGTCCGGTTGTTCGTATCTGGGACCCTTTTCTTGTAACATACATTCTGCCTTTTATAAAATTAAGGTACGCTTTCGTGTACTCTCGAAAAAAGGCGTAGGCTTAGCTCGCAGGAACCCAGCCGTGGTTTTGACCACGGATTTCAAATCCGCTAACTGCTTTCGGTTTATTTTAATTCCGTTGTTCCAAGTGAAGCAGTGGGCTGCTGCCTGCCAGTAGGCAGGGGTGTTGGCCGGGAATGTTGCTAGCCGCCATCGTCTTAGTCTCTTAGATCTCCTGCGCACCTTAACATGTGTGGTTGTGTATGTGTTGTTTTGCTACTCTGAAAAGTAAGTGTTGTCTTGGTATTCAGGCTATTGAGAAACAACTTACTGACTCTCGCGAACTAAATGTCACAAATTTATCTAAATTCATTTATATCTATGAGTTTATACACTAAAACGTTTTTAAATACACACGAATCTAGACAAATTCGCGATACCAAACTCAGAAAAGAGGAAGTATCCCTTACTTATTACTAGTTTTTTGTTTTTTCATTCCGTTTTTCATGGTGCATGACGGGCTAGTGCATATATATTTGAATTGTCAAGGGTGATGGTTGCATTGTCTACTCACTCCGTCCCAAAATAAGTGGATGTCTAGCCTTAAAATTTATCCATAAAAGAGTGTAAATATAATCCATAAATACACATTTTAAATAAAGTAGGGAAAATCACTTCGCCATAGTCACATGAAAATCTGTCCAAAAATTCAGCACATGGTCTTCTCATTTTCTACACGCACTTAGCTTAGGTGGGAAAATTAAAGAGGAGAGATATGATAACTTGCACCTTACCCGTGCATTTTTTACTTCACTCCATATAATTTATCTTAACCACTTAACTGTGGATGGTGCGAGTATGTTTGCCAATTATGCATGGCGTGAACAATTGTCAAATTGCTAGATGCCAGCTACTAACACATGTGGCACAAGGGTTTAGCCACAACTTATGAGCACATGGGTGTAATCTTGTTAAGGCATACAGCCGCCGGCTTGATCGGAACTCTCTATTGCACCTACAAAGGGGGTTTTGGTGACAACATAAACTTCATTTTGAAAATAGTTTCTCTCGGATCTTTGAAGGAACCCTAGGCCGGATTCATTTGCTAGCCTTCCCCTAGAGGTTGTGGTCCTCCCAGTTTTCCCCCAAAATCTGTTTGGTCTTACAAACTAGTTAGGGGGGAAATAGTTTTAGAGCCTAAACAAATACTCCCTCCGTCCCAAAATAGATGTCTTAAATTTGTCAAAATTTAAATCAATCTAGACACTATTTAGTATATATCCAAATTTTGATAAATCTAAGACATCTATTTTGGGACAAAGTGAGTATGAGAAATGAGTTACAAGTGAATCCTTTAGTGTCTTTGGTAGGCTCTTAGACTTGTAGTACAAATTACTTTCACTATCACTAGATAAAGGATAAAGAAGGTTAGCATATATTTTCTTACTACCTATCCCAGTTTATAAGACTTACGCATATATCTAGGTCATCCGCATGAGCTATATAATATGAATTATATAATATAAAAATTATATTATTAGAAAATATAACATTTAAAGTTTCTAATAATATAGTTTTTATCTTAAATACCTCATGCTAAGTTGGTTAATTTGTCAACCTAGAAATACGCGTAAGTCTTATAAACTGAGACGGAGGGAGTATTTACTTTAGGCCTTTGGTCCATGGTGGACAATATACCATGGGTTTAATGGAGTTCCTTAAGTGTTTCTTGGCATTTGGATCTGCTTTAACTTTGTGTCTTCTAATTTTAACCATTCCTATGCACGACTCTACATCGGTAGAGTGTTGATTTTTTCCTAGACATAACAATTCATGTTTCACTGAGACGGACTATCTTTTCCCTGAAAGTTGATGTTTATTTTTACGGAATTGCTATGTCACAGCTAGTCATGACGGAAGCTATGTCACAGCTAGATCGTGTGTCATCGGATTTGTACTTTAGAATTCGTGCGTACGTAGCTTGCTCTGTTTCTTCCCGTACGATTGCTGTCCTTTGCGTTTTGCACCGTTTCTTCTCGTACGTAGCGTTGTTGTCCTTTGCGTTTTGCAGCGTGCGTTGGCCTAGTTTGCTGAGTTGCGTTGGCGGGCTTTGTTCTGTTTGGGCTACGCTGGATTGTTTGGTTTTTTTGTTTAACTTGGTTAAAACACTATTGTTCAGTGCCGACTGCAGTTATTTTTTTTATTTGTTGAGTTGTTGAAATATTATTATTTTTATTTTATTGTTAATTATTATGCTGTTTTATTTTTATATTTTTTTAGATGCAAATAATTGTTGCATCATATTTAGCTGTGATATAATGAGTTGCAGCACACCTAGGGAAAATGGCCATTGCCACTTGTATGTGTCAAGCACAACTCAGGTGCTAGTTCCTCACACCTAGCTGTGAAACTGACTTTTTATTGTCTAGAGAAGACGGGGCTAGGTGACTTGCATGTTGACATGCAACTAGGATTTTTTTAATTTTTAAATATGAATTGCATGTGGATTTGAAACTGACTTCTTGTTTTGTGTGGAAAATTTGGGATGACTTGCTTGTTGATATGGAAATAAGATTTTTTGTATTTTCAAATATGAGTTGCATCTGGATTTGAAACTGCCTTTTATTTTGTTTTTGAGAAGAGGGGCGGTGACTTACATGTTAACATGCAACTAGGATTTTTTTTTGAATATTTAAATATGAGTTCCACATGCACTTAAAACTGAATTTTTCTTTTTTGTGTAAATAATAGGGAGGGGGTGACTTGCATGTTGAAATGCAACTAGCAGTTTTTTGAATTTTCAAATGTGAGTGTCATGTGGAATTCAAACTTGCTTTTTTTGTTTTGTGTGGATAAGAGGGGGGTGACTTGCATTTCGACATGCAACTAGGATTTTTTTTGATTTTCAAATATAAGTTGCATGTAGATTTGAAACTGGCTTTTTCTTTTTTTTGTTTTGTACAAGAAGGGGTGACTTGCATGTAGACATGCAACTAGGATATTTTAAATTTTGAAATATGAGTTGCATATAGACTTGAAACTGTATTTTCTTTTTTCGTGTAGAGAAGAGGGGGTGACTTGCATGTTGACATGTAACTAGGATTTTTTTTCGAATTTTTGGCTTTTTTTGTGTGGAGAAGAGGAGGGGACGGTGACTTGCATGTCAATATGCAACCAAGACTTTTTTGAATTTTTAAATATGAGTTGCATGTATACTTGAAATTGTCTTTTTGTATGGAAAGGGTGGTGAATGGCATATCGACATGCAACTGGGATTATTTAAAATTTTAAAATATGAGTTGCATGTGGACTTGAAACTGGCTTCTATTTTATGGGTATTTTTGAAAATGAGTTGCATGTTGGTATAATCTTGTTATTTTTTATCTAGGTTTCTTATTTTTTGTTTTTGTTTTAGGATTTATTTAGAGTTTAATGTTGGTACTTAAAGTGTTTATAAAACTTGAATTTTAAAATAACTTTAAATTTATACAATTAAATAAATAATAAAACATGGGTATAAGTTTTTGACTTATTCTTACAAGTTGAATTATTCAGATGCAGCTGCCAGCAGAAATGTGTAGAGATTAGCTGAATTAGCAGACATCGGCTATATTATCTCGAAATAACATTGTCTCCACACGACACTAATTAGGTAGCTCGGTTGCTCTATAAGTTGTTAGGTAACCGAAATTTGGGCATACGCTGTGTATGTTTGACAGCGAATAAAACTATTGTGTAGATATGGATTTTTTTGGCTTCTCCAAAATACTTAGATGCTTACTCTGTTCAATCTCCACCAGGGTGCCAAAACTGCTTTTTATGAGTATTTCTAGATAGTGAGGGTGCGGCAGTGCTGTTGCATGTCTCGGTGCTACCTCTGCTTGCATGTCCGCGCCGCTACTGTGAGTGTGCCTAATTTTGATTTTGAATAGGCGTGACATCAGCCGACTATGACATAAGTTACGTCACAGTCGACTGTGTTTTAGAGACACCCTTATTTTTATTGTCGAATGTATATTTCTGATGGCTTTGCCCACTATACAACTCTCTAGGTTGAGGACAGGGCAGCGCCAGCAAGGCAGCAACCAAGGTGAACAGTTGGTCTACCCGCCAAAAAAAAAGTTGAACAGTTGGCCACTTCTGCGACCACAGAATCTTACACATACCGTTTGCCCGCAGGGCATCCAGCCCCGCGCCGCGGTTCCGCCACGACGCGCAGCCGGAAATCGCCCAAAACCACGAGCCACGTGCGACCGGCCACCGCGGTGCCGGCTATGGACTGATTTCTTCCTTCCCCCCCCCCCCCCCCCCACACACACACCCACACACAACACCCCACCAGCACAGCGCAGGAGCCCGAGACCCTTTTCCCCTCTTCTTCTCCCCCCCTCCCACTCCCGTCAAGAACACACACACACGCGACGAAGCAGATTGGAGCCGGAACTCGACCTGATAATCGAAGCCTTCCTTTCATTCATCTGGAAATGGCGGAGGAGAAGGGCACGCTGCAGTCGATGAGGGAGTGGGTCGTGGAGCACAAGCTCCGGGCCGTCGGTACGTCGCCGCCCCGGGGAAACCTCTCTTCCCCGCCGCCCAAAGCTCCCCCTCTCCTTTTGCGTCCTTCTCTTCTTTCCTTGAGGTGAATCTGAATATCCGATCCCTTCTGTTTGTCCTGTGTGTGTGTGTGTGTGTGTGTGTGTGTGTGTGTGTGTGTGCTTGAAGGTACGCTGTGGCTCACGGGGATCGCGGGATCGATCGCGTACAACTGGTCCAGGCCCGGCATGAAGACCAGCGTCAAGCTCATCCACGCCAGGTACGATCCCTCTATCCCGGGGAACCGCTCTAAAATGTGCTGGTTCCCTCCCGCGAGGGAATCCTGTGTCGAAATCGGTTTTACTTTCAGTAACGACGCATGTGGTGTGTGATAATTTTTTGTCTCCCAAGCTGAGATCGGTTTAGCTCCGTCAGTGGAGTCGTGGTGGTTGTGATGGGTACTGGACTTCTAGGTAGATGTGCTGCTGTGCTGCAGTGCTGCATTTTAGGTTCCCGTCGGATTTTGGTGTCTGTCAGACACCATGGACTTCTTTCTCTGATGTTGTACTTGTAGATGGCACGATTGACCCTATTAAGCTTGCTTGATCTTGACATGGTAAATTCTGATTTCGTAGGACAATATGTGTTGCATAGGTTTAACTGAAATGTACAAACAAAGAATTCTGTCCCCGTAATCAGCGACACTTCCGTCCGCTACAAATTTGTATTCACGAGTTGACCCCTCTACCAAATGAAGTGAGGATGGAGCTGGCACTATTGGGGATCGCACAAAGCGATTTTTTGTGTCCAAGGCGCAATATATTTAGACAGATCATGCTTTCTCAACCAAGTTCCTTGTTACAAAATACACTCGTAATACATCCATTAAATTGATCTCTAGTTATTTATGCAACACTATACTGAAACGATGATGATGTGAGTTTCGTAAAAGAGAAAACTGCTATTATTTGAACATACACATGATTTTTGAGTCGCCGATTAGTCGCCGACTAATCACCAAGTCGTCGCGGCGTGGCTGGGTCGCGCAGGCGACTTGACTCACGGAGCAAGTCGCGCCACGTCACTGGCTCGACGGCGATTTCCTGTGACTATACAGCGACTTTTGCCTCAGGATTTCAGCGACTTGATGCCCGAGGACGGCGGCGCAGGAGGAGGCAGAGCATGGCGGCGTCGAGGAGGAGGCAGAGCATGGCGAGGACGGCGGCGCAGGAGGAGGCAGAGCATGGCGGCGTCGAGGAGGAGGCAGAGCATGGCGAGGACGGCGGCGTCGAGGAGGAGGCAGAGCATGGCGAGGACGGCGGCGTCGAGGAGGAGGCAGAGCATGGCGAGGACGGCGGCGCAGGAGGAGGCAGAGCATGGCAGCGTCGAGTCGGAGGCTGGCCACGGGAGCTCGGGATAGGAGGCGCTCGATGGGATCTGGATGAAGAGTGGTGGTTGGTGGGAGTCTGGGAGAGCTCTCTCTCAATTAGGGTTTTGGTTGGGCCAGGCCTTGGGCCGCGTGGCGGGGATCTGGGGGTCTCTCGATTAGAGCTTTGTTTGGGCCTGGCCTTGGGCCGCGCGGTGGGAATCTGGGGGTTGTAGGCCGGGCTGCAATAGATAACAGGTCAACGTTGCTAAAAAAAAAGATAACAGGCCAACTTGATGTGCACTGTAGCAGGGCGACTTGGGGCGACTATACGAGCTGAGTCGTTGACTCAAGTCGGCAAGTCACAAGCCACAGCCTCGGCGACTTGACTTGACTCGGCGACTCAAAAATCATGAACAGACACATATGCAACTTAATTCAAACTTTCCTGTATGTATTTGGACTATAATGTCATGGAAGTACTTCACAGTTCCAAAAAGGTTTCACGACTAGCTAGGTAACTATCGACTACTGCTCGTAATGTAACAAAGATAATAATACACCAAGAATGCACTCTGCCATTGCCCAAGCAATGTGCTTGTGTGTGCTCTTCACTTCTTGACACAAACAACAAGCTTGCAACACATCGTGGTTCACATGGCGTCGTCAGTTGCGAACTAGCCATAATGCAGATGGGTGCTTATTAGACCAAGTACAATGGAGAGTCCTTAGAGGGTTGCTTACGAAAATAAAACAAGTTTTTTGTTAAGCACCAGTGCTTGTTTGTATTGGGAAGGTGCCTAGTTAGGCATCTGTCTAGTGTAAATAAGCACCAATAGTGCTTAAACAAAAACCTGTTTATTTTCCTAATCACCTCTCTATGCATCTTGCGTTGCACATGCCCTTATAGACTCATGAAAGTGGCTGTTGTCAACTGCTTGCTTGTGCTCCTCACTTCTGGACACAAACAACAAGCTTGCAAAACACATCATGGTTCACATGGTGTCAGTTGCGAACTAGCTATAACGTAGATGGGTGCTTATTATAGACTCATGGAAGGGGCTTTAGCCAGTGAACTGCACTGCTGCGTTCAATTCAAGACAGAACAAATATATGCACAAAGGAAATAGTTTCGTGTGGGGCACTTCTAAATCATAGTGATACATTTCTTGTCATAGCGGCATTCTCTTTAAGTTTCAGAAAACTACTCTCTACTACCAGTTTGTGTCTGCAGGGAAAAAAGTACCTATACTATATATCTTTTATAGTGTTGGACTTTAATTGTTATCAACACAATTAGTGTTGCCCTGGAGAAGGCTATGCAATGCAGTAACCTCACTTTCATGTCCATAACTTGATTTTGGGATCCCTCGGAGTTCTGTATATAAATATTCATTTTTAGTGCTTTCCAGGACAAACTATTTTATGATATCTTTGGTGGCCTATACAGAGTTACGTGTAGGGTGGTTGTGTAGAGTTCCTGAAGTACTGCATTTATCAGGGAAGTAGTAAAATATATTGTTGAAACAAATTGAAACCCAATGCAGTTGGACATCTGGCAACAGTGATGTCCCTGAGATTAGGAACTGATGCTTCCTTTTTGAGCAACTTCGGGAGGGGATTGCTTAGCCACATGAATGTCAATGTCGTTGAACACCTTCCAGTTGTGAAATAACCAGATGGTCTAGAAAACAGTGACCATCAAATCCCAAACAGACCGCCTTTTCCTCTGATAGACACCGTTTGGCAGCAATAAAAACCTCAAACAAATTGTTCATGCCGGTCAGATCAATCCCCAAATGATTAAGAACTTGCTGTGTATGGTTGCAAGGAAACACAAAAGGGCTGCGGTCTCACTTTCACCACACCCAAAAGAACAAATATCATCGTCCAAAATATTTTGCTTAAGTAGGACAGTTTTGACCTTAATCTTTTTTTTGTTCGACAGTCGCATCAGCAATTTAACATTTTTAGGAGCAGAATTTCTCCCTACTTTTTCCGGCCGCATTGTCTTGAACCCCTCCCCAGTTGTGGAGCATGTAAGGTTTCTGACCGAGAATTGTTCCCCTGTTTTGATTCTCCATCCTCTGCAGTCCCTAACTGTGGGGTCCAGACTGCAGTTATTCAGAAAGTTCATGAGTGTGTCAAGTTCCTGGACTGTGCATGGCACAGGTGAGGTGACGCAGAGGCACTTCCCTGTGGCTATTATCATGCAGTCAGCCAGCATGATTTTAGGATTCAAAGCATGAGAGAAGATGGCAGGCAAGGTACTGCATAGTGCCCCATTACTGCTCCATTTATCCCTCCAGAGAAATGTAGTAAACAATCTCCAAACTGAACAAAAGTACAGTCCGTGTACATCTGCACCAGCCTGCTGATTTGGAGCCACGGGCGAGTGGCATGAGGTAGATGATTACCTGATCTTCTCTTTGTAAATGAGCTGCCCAAACCCACTTTGACAAAGGCGAATCTGGAGCTGTATGTAACCTATGGGAAATTTCTGTCAGCTAACAAACATTCTGAATCTCAAGGTTCAGAATGCCAAGCCCTCCTTTGCTATAATTTCTGCAGCATGCATCCCATGCCACCAAGCAATCACTGCTATTAGAAGTAATTTTGCCTTTCCAGAGGGATCTCCTGATCCGATCAATCTCATTAAGAGTTGGACAAAACTTTGCTCTTCTCCACGGTTGTGTATTAACTGGTATCAGCATGTTTTTTCATAAGCATGTCATGCAAATGATCCTATTATTCTACACATAAAAAATTTATAGTACAAAGAGTGATAGTTCTGTATACTAATTAGGTGTTTGGACACATGTCCACATATATCTTATTCGGTTATTCCACTAGCCCTTATTTGTAGGTTTATGGATAACGCCGTGAGCTAAAAATGTTGAAGTTAAGTTCACAACCCCAGTAAGCTGACTCCCAACATTTGGACAAGGTTGTATCCATGCTCATGGAAATGCAAGAAACTGATATTTAGAAGAGGAACTCACTGAGAAACTTTTCTGTGTTAAGAAGATAATGTTTTTAAAAGGAGGGATACATTCTGTGATCAATATTCTTACAGTGAAACAGGTTTGATACGGTAGGAAGGCTGGAGCGGACCCATGCACAAAAACACAACTTAACTCCCTACTGCCTAATTGGTCTGGCATTGAACGTTTCATAATTCTCTTGCCAGGTTGAGCAGCCATAACCACACAAATGTCATTGATAATCCATGAACATAAGATCTATCCTCAGCAGTAGATTAAAAATACCGAACAACCAATAAACAGTCTGTTGCCAAGACTACTTTATGTTGAGTCCAGTGAGAGCCAAATGGATCTCTCTGAACAGGCCAAGCTTCTGGTTCAACTGCATTATGACACACCTTCAGAAACGTCCAGGATGACAGCAAAACTTATCCGAAATGGTCTCTTATAATGACGCCAACACTTGCTTGGCAGAAAGAATACCAAAGCTTATATCCACATTTATTTTAAACCATTGAGCCGTAGGTGGGTCCTGAAAAGCACATATGTCTGAACTTGCATTGTTTTCTGACTTGATGTAGGCATAAACACCTCTGGATTTTCGTTTTGCCCTTGTGACCCCCCTCGTGGTAGAGAGTTAGCAAGGCGGAAATATTAAAGATACATCATTTTCTACTGCTAATTCTTTAGGTTCGGTGATCTTATTCACTTCAGTTGTCTATTGCTTGTACTTCTTTTGACTGATCATATAGTGTTGCCACCTTTTTCTAAAATAGAGGCAATAATCAGGTTCGTTCAACAGGGTACTCCCTCCGTTTCAAAATATAAGATGTTTTAGCTTTGTGAAGCAAATGTATCTAGACTACTTTTAGTATGTTGGTTCATTCATGTTTGGAGTGAATCTATACACTAAAAGAAGTCTAGATACACTTTCTTCACAAACCTAAAACATCTTATATTTTGAAACGGAGGGAGTAATATTTAGAGTTATTACATATCTACTCTTTGTTTGTATTGTTTACTTGGCCTTTCTGCGCAATTCCTTGTCATCTTTTCAGAGACTTTCTACTGTTAACCCTTCGGGTTCATGTGATATCATTCGCTTTGTTAATCTACTTCTTTGTTACCCCTGGTGGCGCTGTACTTTTTAAACTGGTCTCATCAATGTCTGTGTGCCACTCTGTTTGTTTAAAATATAAGCAATCTTTAGTTTTTTATTTAACAGAGCATTATTTGGGGTTATTGCATCTCCACTTTTTGTTTGCATTGTTTACTTGCCTTCCTGTGCAGTCGAATCTTCCTCCTCTTTATCGCTTGTAGCCTTGTAATTTTTTAACTGATCTATCGATGTCTGAGAGTGCCATACACAGTTACTCGCTTCTGCACGACCAAAGCTGCACATGCCTAATTCTGTTTGATTGTTCTACCTTGTCAGGCTTCATGCTCAGGCCCTTACCCTGGCAGCCTTGGGTGGTTCCGCACTGGTGGAATACTATGATCACCAGTCAGGTTCAGGATCAAAAGTTCACAGCTATGCAAAGCAGTTCCTTCCAGCCGACAGCAACCCCAAAAAGGAGTAGGATAAACCGTGTAGAAAAGGCAGCAAATTACAGGCAGGCACCAGCTGATATGGAATTTGTTGATGTTATTTACCTGAAGAAACAATCTGGCATTTTGCGTGCCGTTTATCGGAACTCTGTAGGCTGCCTATTTCCAATGTATAAGCTACTGAACCACCATTCAGATGTCGCCATGTGCAGATGCGTGGTAACCGGAAACATGTAATTTTCCTGAACCGCACATGAATGTGATGGATGGAATGTTACCCTCTTATATTACTGATGAAGTAAACTGGTACCAAGTAAGTTCCATATTACTACATGTTTCTGAAAGTTCCAGTGCGGAAGCTTGTTCTCAAGACAGTAAACATACACATCACGTTGCCTGACATGACATCGGATGCCCTTAGAATCCCCATAAGATCAAAGATGAGATTCCTTTCTCTGTTTGCTGCAATATAATACTGCAAGTTAGCGTCGGTGCTTAGTACATGGGAGGCACGTGCTGGTGTGCTACGGAGATGATGGGTGAGACATCGGTGTTGCTTCCTGTGTGCTAGGTTCCTTCTGGTGGTGGATCTGGTGCTGGGTTTGTTTATGGTTTCCTGTTGGGTGATTAGTTCGTGCTTCCCTGAGTAGTACCAGTGTTGTTAGGTTGGAACTGAACCTAGCAAGTTGAATGGTCAGTGTCAGGCTCATGAATCTCGTGTGTGCCAGATGTTAGATGCCTGACTCGGACGGCTTGCAACTTGCAAGCAAGATTACCAGTGCACAGCACACGTACACCACAACTCTTGAGAGATCTTGCTGGACATAATAAAGACGCGAAAGAAACAGCAGTTTCAACAAGAGAAAATCGCTTCAAAGAAACACGACCGATCAAAATAATGAAAGCCCCGAGGTTGGCGGGAAAAGAAAGTCTGATGCACATCTTTCTTTATCTTCTTCGATTACGAGAAGAAGATTCCTTTACTGTAAACATGGTCTGGTGTTTTCTTTTTTTGAGGGTAAAACATGGTCTGGTCTCTGGTGTTGACCTTGAATGATCTACATCTAGGAACTCGGAGATCTCTGAGTAATTAACGGAATCTCCTCGAGTACTAGTACTACTCTCTGTTTCATGCTAAGCACTGCAAGTCTTGAAGCACTGATGGATTCAGACTCACCAGTTTAATCTATGGTCAGCGTCTCGTAATTGTCTCACGAATCAAGGAAATAATAATTGAGTTGGCATGGCATGGCATGGCCTCGGTCATGTCGCCATCGATCACTGCTAGTGCTAGTAACGACCTAACACCCGTCGTCCCTTTCTCAACTTGCCCTTGCTGACTTCTATCATGGTCGAATCACGAAGCAAGGCCGTGAAAGGGCACACATGCTAGCTACTACGGAAAGCTCACTGCAAAACAGAAGGGAAAAGGAGAAGTTTCTTTCAGCTTGGCTACCAAGAATGTTCCAGAAGGTTCTAGCGCCCAAGAAACCTTGTCAGTGTTAGGGGACCGAGCTGGATGGTCAATTTTGTCGAGCAGAACGTTCACACATGGACATCTCATGTTGGCCAGATGATATTCTGAAAATTTATATCCCAGGTTGTGCCACTGTGAGCGGGCAAAATGCTGCACAAAACTGTCTAGGAACTTGGTGATCTATGAGTAATCGAATCTCCTCGAAATCCACCACTCTGTTGTACTATTAGTACTATAGATAGAATTGGAAGGCTCGAAACGCTGATAGTTTCAGAGATAACAGTACAGTCCAATGCAGCGTGCTCAGCGTCTTGTTACTGTATGACGAATGGGGAAATATAATTGAGGGGCTTGGCCCGTGATCATGGCGCCAATGGGTCAGTGTCACCGGCAACAACAGCTCGTAACGACCTAACACCCGTCGTCCCTTCCTCAACTTGCTCTCGTGCTGACTTCTATTACGGTCGAATCATGAAGCTTAGACCGCAAAAAGGGCACACATGCTAGCTACTACGGAAAGCCACTGCAAAACAGAAGAGAAAAAAGAGAAGCCTTTTTTCAGGTATGAACGTTGCTTGGAACGATCGGACGCTGTTGGCATCTCTTGCTGCTTCTTTTTTTTCCTCACTGGCGATGGTCTACGTGTACTGTCGGTCCCGGGATCGTCGGCGGTCAGTTAGGCAGTTTTGGCAGCAGGAAGAAAGGCTGTGTCTGGGGGTCAAAGTTGAAGCAAGTTGTATGGAACGGAGAAGAGAATCTGGCAGTGATGTGATGTGTGACATGTGAGATGATGATAACAATGCCATTTCCGATCTTCTGTAATCACCACTGGTACAGAGTAATTAGCCGGGTCTCTTGATCGCCATTGTTTATTTCTCGGTTAAGAAATGCACGCAACCTAGGCCGAATTTCTGAGGGAGATGCAAGAGGCTGGCCAGATCGAGCTGGACCCTGCCTAACTAACGCTGCCAAACCAAGAGTCATGGAGAGAAAGCGAGATTAATGAAGGATGGGCATGCGCGGCTTCTTTACACCCTGGGCGTATCAGAACTCACAGAAAGAAGTTGGTACAGTATTGTCATGTTCATGTTGGTGGCACCAACTACTGTCTTTCTGGCATTAGTATAGTTTTTGCATTAGGTGCCGTGCGCATCGAGCATGGAAATTGTTGGAATAATGGAAGGTAGGTACGTAGTATATAGCGACATGGTTTCAGTTCAGTCGTCATCAGGCAAGTACTTACTATATATATAATAATACACGCGTCTAATCATCTCTTAACTAATGAACTCGATTTCAGTGTGGTGATGCTCGTTCCGAGGTGACGGTCCTCTTTTTTTTTTCTTTTTTCTTTTGGGCTGCTGGTTCCTCGTGACATATTTCCGGCCGGTGCGTAGGTACGAACCGATCTGACGCGTCGCCGTCGCGTCAACCTAATTTCCCCACGACGCACGGAACACTGAAGAAGACGCACGGGCCGACCGACCTCCCGGAGAAGAAGAACAAAAGGCCCTTTGCATTTTTACGTCTTGATTTTCCGAGTGGTAGCTAGCTAGGAGTAATTAACACTCGTGGCCGAACTGGTTTCCTGTCGCAGAGGCAGCTTTCTTCGTCCTTGGAAGGTGGAGAAAAAGGCAGCACAGGTCGTTTCTCGTCAGGCATGAAACTCGAGGGTGACGATTATCATGGCTCGATCTGTTGGTGTGTCCCTCTCTCTTCCTCCCCAACTGGCCAACTGTTCACTTTGCTTGCGATCTTGAGATGATGCAGAAATCGGGGGAATTTTTCTTCTTCTGGTGTACGTTTGTCTGACGGAAAAGGACGGGACTTTACCCACCTAGTGTAGCGTTAAGTAAGGACTTTGCTATCGGGTTGGCAACCGTTTTAGAATTAGCAAATTTTGGCGGGCGTTTCGACCGGGAAAAAATACTGGTCGCATGCACGTGCATATGTGACAAAGTCAATCAATCTGGATGCTAATTAGAACCAAAGTTCACTACTAATGGATAACATGCAAATACAAACAAAATTTTAAGTCATAGTGAACAAACGTAACGCGTAACCAGTAGTTTAGCGTGACATGTGGGTGATGAAGCCTCGAAGGGTGTTAGGGTACCAAGACTTTATCATCATAGCATCGATGATGATGAAGTATCAATACCCTAACACCTAGGCTACCGCATTTCAATTAAACAAGTTTATACCATACATTTAAGTAACTAAACTAAAATTTATGGGACAACCGAGCTTTCATTAGACAATTTTTTTTTCAAAAGCTACCCATATTAGAAATGCGAGAACATCTCCACCCAACTCATTTATATGGTGGATAACTTATATGTATTAAGATGGATAACTTAAATATTATGACATGGATAAGTCATGTGTTTAAGGGTGGGTAACACGACTTTGTTTGCCCAAAAGTTATCCACCAGTAATACGAGAGTTATTCAGACTTTAGTATGTAAGTTAACCACTAAATGATATGTAAGTTATCCACCACTATAAAAGTTATCCACAGATAAAATATAAAACTTATTCTAACGACTTGACTTTGTCCCTTGTTGCCGCTCATGCGACGTACACGTGACTCAACCTCGAAAAACTACCGTGTTAAACATCAAGCATAATTTGCTAATAAATTAAATCTAAGTTTTTTTTCATATACAATACCATCCTAAGTCGTACTGAACAAATGTAATGTACAACTAGTAGTCTAGCTGCCCAGCTTCATCGTTCGTCGCTACTACCGTGGCATACAGATGATGAAGCAGCGGTGACGGACAACAAAATCTCAAAGGATGTTAGGGTACCAGGTCTTCATCGCTTGTCTATGCTAACACATTAAGGGCATGTACTATGAAGGCGTTTAAGACAGGCGCTAGGAACTTTTTCCAGGCCGTTTTGCCTTAATCCCGTTCGATCCTGGGATTTTGCCTCGCGTCGACGGCACAAGTTGCGTCGGACGCTAGTCCTAAATTTCCATGCACGATCTATATTGACGAGCGACGGGCGCTATACCCAAGCGCTAGAAAAAAAAGGAGTTGAAGCCTCGTACAACACCGTGGTCGCTAGCGTCGCGCGTTGTGTAGACAGACGCTTTAAAAATTCCAATAGCGGCCGGTGTAGCGTTCACCGCAGCGTGCTCAGGCGCTAATTTAATTATCTATCTTTTAATCTTTATTTTAATTCGCTCAAACGCCCAGCTAAACAACCTGCACTGTACATGCCCTAACAACGGTAAAGTCTCGGTACCCTAACACTTAGGCTATCACGTTTCAATTAACCTTGCTCAACACATATACGAGAACGTCTCTACCAAACACATTTATATGGTGAATAACTTATGTGTTACAGGATGAATAACTTATATATTATGACATGGATAACTCATGTGTTAGGGATGGGTAACTGTTTGGTGAAAAAAATTTTATCAAAACATATCAATATGGGATCTAGTTTAAAAGATCTCATTGCGACTAGTCCAACGGTGAAAACGAATCATAAATCGAACAAACGGTTTGATCTATAAGATATTTTAATTTTTTGGTTTGATTCTAAACTAGTTGTCAACGTGCGTTCACACCTCCCGCCATACCTCCTCCCGCCAGGTTTAGAAAACCAGCCACCTGAACATAGATTTACCGTTAAGTAAACGGAAACAACGCAGGAATGTATGTACGTAAACGCCACCGATCGCTAGGTGCTTCAACCGATTCCGTCCTCATCCTGCCGTCCCGCCCGGCGAAGACTCGATCCGGCCGCGCCTGAACCGACGCCGACGGCCGGTCAAATGTAGCACGCACCCAGCAAGCACGCGTTGGCGTAGTCGGTCAGAATTAGATTTTTTTTTCCCTCTCGCGCGCGCATCGATCCAAGATACCTAGCCGGCCAGCCCAGAGAGACCTAGGTAGGTAGATCGACTGGAGCGGAGGCGGTCGTACGTAGCTCCGGCGGGATGTAGCCCAGGCATCATCTCAAGAAATGGGTTGCTTGGTGGGCAACTTGTACTATAGCACGATATGTTTTAGCCCGTTGATTAACTAGTGTCTAGTACTAGTACCGTATAGACCGGATTCTATGAAATATCCGAAATAAGATGGTCATCGAGCGGATCTTTCTGTGCCATGCCTTTGACTTAATCTTTAAATTTATGATTTTTTTGCTTGAGTGGTACTTGTTGTGTAAACAGAACGGCTGGACGAGATGATGGAGCACCTGATAGCGACAGCCCACCGACTTGCTACACTATCAGGCTGCTGAGTGCTTTCCCTGGAGTAAGCTGGTTATTGTTGCGTGTTTGTGCTTGTGCTCGGCCTGGCCCCATTTTTCACTATATGTTGCAGTTTGCGTGTTGTGTTGGTGTAGACTTACTTATATTTGATATGTACTGAATATTGTTTTATTTATAAAGTTGGGTGCAAAAGCCTGTTTCGAGAAGGTAGTACTGCAGTGATTTGCGGGGTTTAACACTAATGGATAATAATCTCTATACAAAATCTTAATGGAAAAAACCAGTGATACAGCTGACTAATAGCACGCAACAACTTAATAGGAAAAAAATTCAAGTGATCGCAGCTCACTGATCATCTGTGAAAAGTTTGACGGTTGATATGGTAGCGCGACTAATTTGCTGGTTCAAACGTACGGGAACTTGATTCAGTGAATTGATCAGAGATAGTTTGCTCACAGTACAATACAGTCTACTGCAGTGCATTGCTGGGTTTAGTCTAGGCAACCGATCAAACTTTTCGTCCAGTTTCTCGCCCAATTTTAATCCCGCATGACCCAACCAGCTAGGTTAATGGCCACGAACGGGAACCTGATTTAGTGAATCGATCGCGCACATAGCGGCTACAGTACAGAACTCGGTAGGGTTTACCTATAAATCTCCGCAACCGATCAAACTTTTCGTCAAGTTTCTCGCCCAAATTTCATCGCACATGACCTGATTAATTTCACCTACTCTTGGCGTAGGCCCTCCCAAAAGCGCCAGTTAGTGGACCACAGCAAGAGTGCCAAGCACAACGGCTATAAAAAACTGTCAAATCGCCTCGAAATTATACAGTAGTTATTTTTGAAATGGTCCTTCCGTCACTGTTCGTGCTTTGCCTGGATAACGACTCTATCACAATTTCTCTATCGATCAACATGTACATGCACTCGTCACTATGAACGTATGCACGCACACCATATTCCTATGAGCAGGCTGAGTTTGCGGTTCGACTTCTGAGATTGACGAAGTCACCGCGAACGCCTCGCTGTATACCGACGGCCGGTCAAAATAAATAGGTGGAATTTTGTAAAAAAAAAATGTAACGCGCGCGCACGAAGCAAGCACGCGTTAGCGTAGTCGGTCAAAATTAGAATTTTTTTTTGCGTACATGTGCATCGATCCAATATAGCTATCCGGCCAGCCCAGAGAGACCTACGCGTCGTCCTACCGAGAATCCGTAAAAGTAGATCGACTTATTTTTTGCATGGAAATAGTTAGATCGACTGGCCGGGGGCGGTCGTACATAGCTACGGCGGGATGCAGCCCAGGCAGCATCTCAAAAAACGGATTGATTTTGTTGGCAGGTGATTGGTAGAAGACTTAGCAACGGTTTGTTTTAGCCCAATACGATTAAGACAGACGAACTAGCCGTTGATTAACTAGTGTCTAGTACAGTAGCACTGCACTGATTTATGTGGTTCGACACTAATGGATAAAACTCCCTCTAAAAATATCTTATTGGAAAAAAATTAAAGGTTGATATGGTAGCGCGACCAATTTGCTGGTTCAGACGGGAACCTGATTCGGTGAATTAATCGCATAACTATAGTGTACAATATTATCTATTGTAATACAGCGCAGGTTTTATCTATATACAGGGGGGCCGTCCTACATAGCCCCGGTGGGATGTAGCCCAGGCGGCATCTCAAGAAACGTTGGTGGACAACTTGTACTATAGCACGATCTGTTTTAGCCTAATCCGATCAAGACAAACGAACTAGCCATTAATTAACTAGTGTCTAGTACAGTAGTATTGCACTGATTTGTGTGGTTTGACACTAATGGATAAAACTCTCTCTAAAAATATCTTATTGGAAAAAAAAACCATGATCACATCTCATTGATCATCTGTGAAAAGTTTGACGCAAAGGTTGATATGGTAGCGCGACCAATTTACTCGTTGAGACGGGAACCTGATTTAGTGACATAGCCTACTCACATACTATAGTACAATATTATTTACCGTAATACAGTGCAGGGTTTATCTATATAGTCTGGGCAACCGACCCATTTTTTATCGCACATGACCTGATTAAATTTCACCTACTCTTTACGTACGCCCTCTCCGAAAAACGCCAGTTAGTGGACCACAGCAAGAGTGCCAAGCATATCAGCTATACTATGCAAAAAAAAAGCACATCAGCTATAAGAAAATGTCAAACCTCACAAATCGCCTTGAAAGTAGAGTATATACTGACTGTAGTACTCCCTCCGATCCATATTAGTTGACTCCAATTTGGATGTATCTATCACAATAACTTGTCTAGATACATCCAAATTGAAGTCAACTAATATAGGTCGGAGGGAGTATTAATTTTTGAAATGGTCCTTCCGTCACTGTGCGCGTTTTGCCTGGATAACGACTCGATCGGCAGTCAGTTTCTCCATCCATCCTTTTGGTTTTTATTACTCGAGGCCTGCAGCAATGACCATGCAATTAAGCCTTGAAAAGTCGCACGCACTTGCTACGCGGTTAGAACTTATTTTATCTGATTTTGCCGGTCAATCAGTGATCGACCCATTTGCTGGATCAAACTGTGGCCGTCCCAACATGTTGTTTTGTTAAACTGGCAGAGCATGCAGACAAGTGAATCGGTCGATTCACTTGTATTCAGGACCACCGATCAAGGCTTTTTCGTTGTTATAATGCGCGTGGTCTGCTCCAGAGCACGTAACGATATGTTACAGCTGCGTCACCCTTTGACGACGTGCACCCTGGCTAAAGCGCCAATGGATTGACAAAACGCCAAGTATAAATTGAAAAAAACCACTATATTCACGTAACGAGTTCGAAAATCCACCGGTTTTTCTGATTTGGCAAAATCCAACTAAATCGCGTTGGTTCGTTGTAACGTGCACTGATTCGGGTTTTCAGCCGTATTGACAAGGATTCTGACAGGAGGCCCACTATCAGTGATGACGTGGCAGAGGGGAGACGGAACCTTTGGACAGTTGTCCATGGCCGTTAATGGCCCCATGTCTGGCCGTGTTGTAACCCTAGGTCACGGTCTGGATCGGCCATTCTAGTTACACCAGCGTTCTTTCTCCCTACCCAATGACGACCCCCAATCTCGGCGGCGGCGCTGACGAGCTCGATCTTGACGGTGTCGGAGGTGGAGAACGCGACAGATCGAACCACCTCCCCTAGCTTGGACGAGTGCGACTTCTGTGGCAGCTCCAACCCTCCCGCAAGCGACTTCTCGCTATTCCCGACGATGGCGAGGGTGGTGGCCGAGATCTAGAAGGCCTGACCATCGGACAACAATTGTTGTACCCTAGGACTATGCGGCGTCGAGTAAGTTCAACCTCTTTGTCACCTCCTCTGTTCATTTAATTAAGAATTCATCTCAATTTGTTGTCTAGGGTTTCAGAATTAGGGGAATCCTTAGTAAACAAAATCATGATATTTATGTAGATTGGATGATGACATATGGGAGGTTAGGTTCCACTTAGATGGCAATGACAATTTGGAAAGGCAAATTGGTAGATCAAACATCACTTATATTATATGAAGTTGGTTGCACTGATAGAGACAGAGGGATATGGAATGGGTGAAATACATGGGTATAACCTATCGGTTTCCATCATTGGCATACCTGCTGCGGGTCCAGGACAAGGCCAATAAGAATCCCAAGGTTCTAGAAGCATTCGAAGCCCAGGAACTGATGTGATAAACAAGGCAAAACCAAAGACATAGACGACATAGTCATAGAGTTAACTTTTATTCTGTAACCGGTCCGAATTGGACTCTAATACCTAGCCTCTCATATGAAGGCTAGGAGGAGCCGACGGGGAGGGCATCTAAGCAATCTGACGATTTTGTACTTTCTATCAATAAAATCAGACAAAAGGGAAGTAGGGTTTCCTCTACGAGAACCTGAACCTGGGTAAATCTCACCTCCATTGTCTGTTAGATAAGCCGACGAAATTACCAGCGCACCCCTTTTCCCTGAAACCCAAGTCCATGGCAATGGACATTGCCAAGGTTACACCTTGTCAATGATAATATGTATTATGTGAGAGAAGAGGGGACATGCATTGTTGGATGGCCCTAACTAATAGCATTGAAACTATTAAGAAAATGATGGATAAATATGACGATAACCACTGTGTTTCTATTACTGTCATCAAGGCAAAGGTGGGTTTAGGTGCAAGTATTAATTCAAAGCAACAAGAATATCAGATTCCTATATATGAAATAGGATTGCATGTTTCTTATTGAGTTGATGTGCAGGGACTTCTATATGATAGTCAATATAGTGCAGAAGATTCAGAATACTTGTATTTGGACACTCATCAGAGTCATAGCCAGAAAGGTAAGTAGATTGTTGTTGAGATATGTGATGAGTATGTGCTCACACAATAGAGTTATATTCTGGTAATTCCAGTTGATTTAGTTGAAGATGACCTTGGTGAAAGGATTATTGATTTAAAGAGGAAGAGACCAACACGGTCAGCTAGCCAGAAGGAAGATGAACAAGAGGAAGATTATTTGTTCTATGAATCAAAGAAAGAATCATAGGATAGTGACTACATTATTGAGCTAGGGCATTCACCGAAGAAGGCAAAAAAATCAAGGTCCCACCGGTAGATCACATTGTGGATAAGGTAGTAGTTCAATGCATGACGATTATGTGCCCTCTAGTGACGATGAATATGATTATGTAGAAGATTTGTCATCATATGATGATGATGGATTCCAAGCAATGCAATTTGTGCTGCCAAAGGGAAGGAAGAACATGTCTAAGAAGCAGAAAACTAGGATGGGCCCAGGATGCAGCCTAAGGAACAACTTTGTTTGAAAATGTGCATTGTTGAAAATGTGAACTTGCTGTGTAAGACTGCGTGGTTAAGACAATTTGTTGTATAAGACTATGTGGTTAAGACAACTTGGTATTTTCATTTGCAATCTTATCTATTTGTACTCCACTCTAGGGTTTATGAGAGGGGTCTCGACAACCTTTTATGGAGGGTTTATGGAAGTTGCCGAGACTTCCTAGGGTTTAAGACAATTGTTTATGGTATAATGTTTTATCCCACTTAAATATGGTATACTAAAGATCGCCATTACCACACCAACATGAAAAATCATCAAGGTTCAATAGGTTCAAATAGAACATTAACACATGGTTGTTGAGAACCCTCGAGGGTCATTTTAAAGTTTAAGAAAAGGGTTGTTGAGAACACTAAAGATTTGTTGACAACCCACAAGGGTCATTTTAAATTTTTAAAAATGGGTTATCGAGAACCCTCAAGGGTTGTCGACAATCCTAGAGGGTCATTTTAAATCTTAGGAATAGGGTTCCCGAGAAACAATTTACCATGCCTTATATTTTTTATGAAAAATCCTTAAAAATCTAGAAACAATTTACCATGCCTTATATTTTTTTATGAAAAATCCTTAAAAATCTAGAAAAAATTTAGCCATGCCTTATAAAATTTCAGAAAAATCTAGAAACATCTTTATCTATGCCTTCTAATTTTCTAAAAAATCCTTAAAAATCAAGAAACAATTTATCCATTCATTATAAAATTATGAAAACATTAAATTTCTAGAAACAGTTTATCCATTACTTATAATTTTATGAAAAATCATTAAAATCAAGAATCATTTCATTCATATAATTATGAAAAATCGTTAAAATTATAAAAATAATTTATCCATGTCACATAATTTTATAAAAAACATTTAATATCTAGAAATAAAATTTCCATGCCTTATACATTTAGGTACAAATCCTTAAAAATCTAGAAACATTTATCCATGCCTTATAAATTAATGGAAATATAATAACAATCTATAAACACTTGTGCATGACTTATAAATGAATGAAAAAATCATCAAACAATTTTAGATTGGTTCAACACACTTAGCAAAAGAAAATTGTCAAGTGACAAAGATTTAGACTTACATTAGCACAACAATAGAAATTGTTCTGCACATCAAAGACATTACATATTCATACATACTTTAAGTAGCATAGGAATAAAGATAAATCAATCATTGTTTCAACATTACTACATGCCAACACTACAAATCACTCATCACATATTACCTTCATCCTCTTCACCTTATCACTTTCACCATTAGTTGCTTTCAGCGGATCATAGAGCATGTACTCAAGCCTTTCCTTTTCCTCCCTCAAAGCATCCCTTTCATCATCAAAAAAATTATTTTCTTCTTTCATAACCTCTTTCATCATCCCATGTCTTTTGCTTGACCTTCAATACCTCTACTCGAGAGCTATGTGCCTGCTTTAGCATTGCTAGTTCATCCATCAAATTATCCCTCTCTTTCTCTCTTCCAACCAACTCATCCTTAAGTATGCCCTCCATTTGTCCATTGTCTTCCTTCATCTTGGCCAAGTTTTTCTCTATCACTGCCTTTTCAGCTTCATTCATGAATTTGTTGACATCAATAACCAGTCTGGAGTAATTCTTTCACAACTTGTTTTTCTCTTAAACTAGCTCCTGCATCAGCTTAGCATTCTCTAGCCTCTAATATGTTCTTTTTTTTAGGGTAAAACAGTAAGGCAAAAAACCCCACTGCAATTTTTATATATTATAGAGAGTTACAAAAGAATATTTACAAACTCAATCCACCTCAAAGAAGAGGGATAAAAATCTAAGCATCTATCTCCTGTCTAAATTAACTTCAATCCAATCTTTAAGGCCCTGATAATACTTCTTCTTAATTCTATACAGGACCCATATTAATTCCAGGGCTACAATAGCCTTCCAATCCTCAAGCGAAGCATGCATGTTATTGAAGATTTCATTATTTCTGCAAATCCAAATGCCCCAAGCTCCAAGTATAAGAATTTCCATTGCAAAAGGGACATTAAGATCATTTTTAATGCTGGCTAAAGCTTCAAAAAGGTTTTGATCAGCCACATGGACCTATGAAATTTCTGCCCAGCAAGCTCTTGCAAAAGGGCATTCCCAAAATAAGTGTAGTATTGTTTCTTCACTGGTGCAGTTATGGAACACACATTCGTAAGATGCTAGAGCAAAACATTTCCTTTGCAGAAGGTTTCTTGTGTTAAGCCTATCAAGCAGTAAGAGCCAGAAGAAGAATTTGTGTTTTTGCTGACAGGAAGATTTCCACAACCAAGAGAAATGTGGCTGCACCGGTTGGTAACCAGATAAGGAACAATAAGCCTTTCTGACCGAAAAATTACTGCCCCAAATGTAAGACCAATTATCAGTTGCCTCCTGCCTGCCAGTATTGAGAATTTGCTCAAGACTTTGATATTCCTGGTAAGCTTGTTGTGACAGAGGAAGGTAAAAATGATCCTGAGTATATTCAGCATGCAGGAACTCACTGACAGAGATGTGAGGGTTTTTTGCATAGGAGAGGAGATGAGGAAGCTTAATATGTTCTTATTCTGCTGCTTTCTTCATACATGCACTAGAGTTTTGGAAGTGCATTTTGTAGTGGTTCTGGCAAAAGTCTACATCATACCAGGACACAAAGCCATAATTTATGGGTTTATATACATAAATAAATAGGTAAAAGATGAGGTTGCGGTTTAAAACAATGCAAGCAGATAACTACACTAGATAGTGCTATCATAAGTTATTGGGATATGTAATTATATGGTAGGAAATCAGATTACAAGGATGAATCCTGAAGATAGTTACCAATAGTAATTCTATTGGATCAAGTGGGCATAGTCCATGAATAACAGCCTTAATTCAATTAAAGATACTAAGAAGATAATTCTAATACAATTGTAAGGTTGTATTGATAAAGCCTTGATTAACCAACTAGAAATCTAAGCTATAAATGATTAAAGGATTATAATGATCATGCCTTGCTCACCAGGATTATTTACTTATATCTAGTATAAGTGACATTGGTGGGTAGAACATGATTGAAAACCTAGTATAGGTAAGTTATTACAGGTCACATTAATATAATATGAGGTTGGAATATGAGTTTTTAGAGTAAAGTAAATGTAGGGTAGTATGATTAAATTAAATCTAGTATAGCATAGAATTATGGAAGTAGTGTTATTCATCTTAAATGATAGTAAGCTTTAGAGAAAGGTAGTTGGATGTATACATCTAATGGATAAATATTAGTGGAGGATGATTAAGGAAGATTATGAGTGGAGTTGGAAGGAACTACTTGTTGGATTAAAGATTACCAGCAGAAGGGTAATTGATATAGCCAACTATGGATAGGTGAAGATCATGAAATGCTTTAGTGTCAAACTCATTGGATTCAACCATGAGTTTAGAAGAAGAATAGGTGGATAAGAATATTTTTATGAAGTAAAGCTCATCATGTTAACCATGATGATGGATGGGAAGAAGTAGTATATCTACGAAAGGAATTCCTTAATTAGAAGTCCAGGATTGTGAATTATGGAAAATAGACATTATTGGTAAACACCCAACCCTAAATCTCAAACCAAACATAATATCCATTTCATGTTATTGATCCATCATCTTATCTCCATATCACTTTAAAGGAATATTTTCCTATAGCCCATCACATAAGCACATCTTTATCATTCCAAATTGTCTTAACCATATGTGTTAGAAGCTATATTTATCAAATTCTTTTCCATAAAACATTTTAGATGTAACTTTCTATTTAAAAAGGTGATATCATTAAAGATCACAAACAAAAGACAATATGCTTAGCTATTAAATCTTTACTCACATCAACAAAAGAATATAAGTAAATTAAGAACCCTAAACCCTTGGGTAAATATTTACAATTCAAACCCTAAAACTTCTTTGTTTATCATAATAGAATATATACATTACCATTTTCTAAATTAATGGAAGTAGTATTAACCATATTAATTTCTTTTGT